>CM070515.1:23398217-24822800 GCA_036346375.1 Guadua angustifolia
GTCAACACATACATAGGCGTATGCCAGTTGAGAGCTTTAGACTTTCATTCACAACAAGGATAATCAATGTTCATCAAGACGTTAGACGCTAGTCAGATGGGCAGACAGATGTCTAATCGCTGATTAGGCGGGCTATGTAGCCGTCTATGCAGGATAAATTGGCCTAGTCAAGAGAGCGGAGCCTAGTGCTTAGAAGCCGGCTAGGGGAACAGTGTAGATAATTCACCATTGTTGTACGTTCAATTAGTCTCATTAGTTCGACGCGTCAGGTAAAAGTCAAATAGCAAATGCTGGTACAGAAATAGTAGTTGCACACAATTGCTTGTCGTTACAGAAGTGGGGCAGAAGCTCACTTCTAATAGCCTTATTCTTGAGCCTCAACTCTCGAGTGAGGTACCGAACTCCATGCAACGGTGACAGGTAAATTGGCCAGACGGTGACAAAGGGATCTTCAAATTTTTATGCCTCTCGCAACAGGGCCTATTGCATGTGCTACATTTAGGGAGTTGAAGCCAACAATCCATGCACAGAAAGTCTGAGCAGGCAGTTCAGTTTCACTGAGCTCCTCCTAGCTAGTCGATACACCCACCAGGCCACCACATGTTTCGCATCTAGCAACACAGAAGAAGCCGCCTCGCCACTGAGGCCAACTGTCCTTCACTTTACTGAAATATAATCAAATTATTGTGAGATCATGTGGAGATCAACTCATAGAGATGCGATAAGTATTTGCTATTTGTTAGGTTTGTATCGATTTATGTGAGTTTGTTTTAGTTTAGAAAACTGAATGTGCAATTTTGAGTTGCGGTTGGCCTTCCCAGTGAGATTAAGTGATGCATTTAATTGAAAATTTATACTGTGTTAATTGGAAATCTTTTGCTGAGGATGAATTATGATGTATCACTACTGCAGAAAATGACATCATATACGGTTCAGAACTATCATCACAGACGGTTTTCTGAACCGTCTATAACCATGTGTCAATGATAATCATTGCACATCACAGATGGTTTCTGAACCGTCTGTGAAAATACGCATTACAGACAATTCTATTATAGAACCATCTGTGATACTTCTCGTATCACAGATGGTTGGAGGCTCCAATCGTCTGTCATATGGGATTGTGGAGTTCAACATCGATCAAAAGCACATATGCTACTACCAGGGATGAAAACGGATATCCGAATTTCTGAACAAATTCGACATTTTTAAATAGATATATAACGATTTTGGTTTTCATTTTTTAACACTTTAGCAAGCTCATTATAAAAAATAAGATTATAAAATTAGATAAAAAATTACGCATTATTTGCTTCCCATAAATAAAAAGGTGAAAAATATCCTAATCCGTGATCCGATTGATATCCTAATTTTGTTTCTATCATTTAAATAAATATATAATGAATTTGAGGTTCATTTTTATGAATTTGAATAAGCTCAACACCACAAACAAGAATATAAATTCGGATAGAAAATTCTATATCCTACTTGTTTCCCATTGAAGAACAAAGACAAAAAAATTGATATCCGAATTACTATCCGTTTTCATCCCTAGCTACTACACTCTGGTTCAGAACAGTAAGATGTCGACGCAACGCAAATCCAAGCTCTCACAAAAGCACAAGCCCACATGCACAGCAGACGCACGACAGAGAAACACCATTCATGATCAGCAGCATAGCATTTTCTCACGTCTAGATGCACTACTACAGAACTGGCCTTCAGTACCGATTAAAAACGGCTTTTAGTACCGGTTTTTGAACCGGTACAAGACATCCGGGAGTGATGTTTAAGGGCATCAGTACTGATTCCCTCACGCGGTACTGATAGAGTATCAGTACCGGTTAGAGGCCACACGTGACACTAGCCCATAAGTCCCGTGAGGCCCCTATCAACTAGGAGCCCGTAAGTCACTCATACCATGCTCTAGAAGTTCGTTTGAGACCATATAGTACCTTAGAAAGTTTGTATACATATTTTGGGTGTTTAGCATTTTTAAAACCGGGAGGTTGTTCAACAAATACCAATTCGGATATTTGTCCATTTAGAAATACACTCTTCACATCCATTTGAAATAATTTAATATCAAAACAAGATGCAAATGCAAGCAAGATTTGAATGGCTTCTAATCTAACCACGGGTGCAAAGGTTTCACCAAAATCTAATCTTTCGATTTGTGTAAAACCTTGTGCTACTAGTCTTGCCTTATTTCTTACTACAATGCCGTTCTCATCTTGCTTATTTTGAAATACCCATTTTGTACCGATGACATTGTGATCCTTGGGCTTTAATGTCCACACGTCATTTCGAGCAAAGTTGTTTAGCTCTTCATGCATTGCATTTACCCAATTCGGATTGTTTAAGGCTTCATGTACATGAGTGGATTTAAGAAAAGATACAAAAGAGCAATGTTCATAAAAAGAAGCAACATGAAAACGAGTTTGAATTCCCTTGCTAACATCACCTAATATTTGGTCTATTGGATGATCCTTGGAGATAGCATGATGGATTCTTTGAGGTAGTGGTTGAATTTGTTGATCATTCTCCTTCTCATCTACATCAATTGGTTGAGCTTGGTTTGTCGTTGCGGAAGTTAACGGTTCAATTTGAGTGGATGAGTGTTGATCTTCTTTATCTACCTCCGACTTGATATCTCCAAGCGTCATATTCTTTATTGCTTGTCTTAAGCCTTCATTACCTACATCATCCAAATTTTCTTACTCTTCTTGAGAGCCATTAGTTTCATCAAACTCAACATCACATGTTTCTTCAACCAAATCTTCGGTTTGATTGAAGACACGATAAGCCTTATGAATAACTAAGCAAGAAACTAACATCACAATGACTTTGAAATTTTGAGAGCTGAACACCATTTTTTAAAATATAATATTTGCAACCAAAAATGCAAAAATAAGAAATGTTCAGTTTTCTTCCAATGAGAATCTCATAGGAAGTCTATTTCAAAAGCTGATGTAAATAAAGTCTATTTATTGCATGGCAAGTGGTATTTATAGTTTTCACCCAAAAAATACCGACAGTACCATATTCATCAAGCATAGTTCTTGTCATTTCAATTAATGTTTGATTTTTTTCGTTCCACAACTCCATTTTGCTCCGGAGTGTAGGTGGCAAAAATCTCATGTTTTATTCCAAGTTTATCACAATAATCTTCGATTCTTATATTCTTGAACTCGGACCATTATCACTATGAATCTTCTTTATTTTAAAATCAAACTCATTTTGAGCCCCTTTAGCAAAATTTTTGAAAATAACGAAGGCTCCGTGTTTGTCAACTAAGAAGAACACCCTAGTGTATCTTGAGTAATCATCTACAATGACTAAATAATAAGAATTGTCCCCGATGTTCTTATAGGTTGTTGGGCCAAACAAATCCATATGTAGGAGCTCTAATGATCTAGAAGTGAACATGATACTCTTTGAAGAATGAGAACTAGCCACTTGCTTACCGGCTTGATAAGCACTATAAAGTGTATTTTTCTCAAACTTCACATCCTTCAAGCCTACAACTAAATCATTTTTGAAAAGCCTTTTAAGTTGAATCTTCCTATCATGAGCAAGCCTTTTATGTTGTAACCAATCCAAGGAGATTTTCACAATTAAATAAGTTTGAAAACACGACTCATTTAAAGTGAAATATACTAAATACAAATCTTCAAATCTAAAACATTTGAACACCAATGAATTATCATTTTCCTTAGAAATAACAACACCATTTCTAGAGAATGCGCAAGTAAGACCAAGATCACAAATTTGAGTGATAGATAGTAAATTGAAATTTAATGTTTCTACTAAAGATACTTTTGAGATAGAAAGGTCATTTGAGATAGCGATTTTACCTAATCCCAATACCTTTCCTTTGCTATTGTCGCCAAAGGTGATTTTATCCTATTGGCCACTCCCTACTTCAAATGTGGTGAATATTTTACGGTCACCGGTCATGTGTTATGTGCATCCACTATCCAACATCCAATGCCGTCCATCAGTTTTGTAGTTCACCTATAAAAGAAAATCAAACCTTTTTAGGCACCCAAATTTGTTTGGGTTCTTCAAGGTTAGTGACTAAGGCTTTGGGTATCCAAATGGCATTCTTTCTCCGACCAAGTATAGGACTCCAACAAATTTAGCAATAACCTTACCATTGCTATTATTATTAAGTACATAGCATAAATCATAAATATTATTTTTAGAAGCTTTCGCTAATGGACACTCACTTGCTATATGCCCTACATCATGGCACTTACAACAAAGCTTCCCATTTGATTTTATAAATAGATGAGCTTTGTTACTTATTTTCTTACTCTTCTTGGGAATATACCCAAGACCTTCTTTGTTGTACCAACTGTTTGCACCAGATTTTGGCAATTATGGGGTAAATCGGTAAATTGTACGAGTTTGGATAAAGCACGGGGAGTCTTTGGAAAGTTTGGATAATGTATGGCAGGTATTTGGAAACAGGAGTCCAATTAGGAAACCATAGCCGACTCGGACTATGTTGCCGTGACAGAACAGGACTCAGGTCAGCTGACGGGTATAAAAGGCGTGCCATGGCTGTTTGGAGGGGACATCCATAATCAATACACCTTGCAATTCTTATTTTCTGTAGCTTTTAGCTTCTTAGCATTGTAATTTCCTTTGTAAGTCGACATCGATCAAATAAAGCTGCGAATCGCCGATTGTTTGGTCGTCCTCGATTTCCTTCAGGTTTGGTTTGTTCTGTCTTGTTGCGTATCGCCTTTTCAGAATCGACTTACCTCTACCTTTCTGATTAGCCTTAATCGGTTAATCTGTTTATTATTTTGATCGGCTTTTTGGATGATTCTACTTTAGCCGATTATTCCCTAAAAGATCGGCTTAGATTGAATTTTACAGTACTTTCCTTATCGATTGCAGGGTTAAATCGATTGGCACGCCTCGCATTTGAACCCGATGTTCGTCTGGTGTGTTGCAAGCCTGAAACCCTACTTCGAGTTTTTGGCGTCAACACATTTTTGGCACGCCCGGTGGGACAAGATCGGAAAGATGACTGCAGGCAAATCCACCGCACCAGCCGACGTGAACACTGATGCCATAATCGTCCCTACCTTGGACGATTTAACTCCAGAACAACGCAAAGAGATTGAAGATCGGAATGCTGCCTTAGAGGAGTTAATGTTGGGTTGTTATCAGAAAACCCGACGAGGAGTTACACAGAAGATGGCGCTTCCAACATTGAACCCCCTTGGAGAAGTCGGCCACGATTTAATCCGATAGCCGATATATGCCACCAAGCCGAAGTTATCTCGTTATGATTGAGCAATCTGCATCATGCATTAATCAATCACCATCGGCATTAGTTACGACCTTGAAGCCGATGATAGAAAACAGCAGAAAGACTATTGCACAAGAGTTGGCATCATCCGGAGGGTTATTAGATCCATTACACCGCTTCCCAACATATCCGGCATATTCGGTAGCACCGAATGTCAGCACAACAAAAGTGTCGGCGCCTGCACCCTCGCTAATGCCGACCCAACCAACTGTGTTGGCACTAGTAAGTTCTCACCCAAGCCCAGTTACTCATTACCATGCGTATACCGACGCTGCAAAAGTAGATCCATCGGCGTTGGGGACTTCCTTATTCGATCGGCTTCACCGATTGAATTAGATGGAAATTATAAACCCCAAGGACCACCCGTTAGAAATCCGATCCCACATACGGTAGTTTCATATACAGAACCGTTTGTTCCATTACCCGAGGTCCCAGCCGCCAGAGCCGATGGATACGAACCATGGCGGCCAAGATTCTATCGGCTAGGATGAGTTTAATCGATCGAAGTTTGCACTCGAGGTGATGCTATTCATCGAATCGCCGAACTCGTGTCAGATCGCCAAGAACGCCAATTGGGCAGATCAGATTTCTGCGGTCTTAAGGGATCAATTCGGTTTACAGCCAAAGGGAAAAACGATCAACTACAGAAAGCCGTATCCAGATTATATTGACCGTATGCCATACCCCAATAACTTTAGGATTCCTGATTTTGCAAAATTTTCGGGTGATGATTCGGTCACTACCTTGGAACATATCGGACGATTTATCGCTCAGTGCGGTGAAGCTGCTCAGTCCGATGGATTGAAAATCAGACTCTTTCCTTTGTCATTGTCAGGAACTGTTTTTACTTAGTTCACAAATCTGCCTCCAAATTCGGTTCATTTTTGGAACGAATTAGAGAATCGATTTCATGATTACTTTTTCTCTGGCAGTCTAGAATTAAGGATTTCAAACCTAAGCGCTGTCCGACAAAAATTTGGTGAATCGGTTTCTGATTATATTAGAAGATTTAGAGAAGTACGAAATCGATGCTTCGGTGTAATATTACCCGATAACCAACTAGCCGATTTAGCATTTCAGGGGCTGATTCCACTGCTTAAGGAAAAATTTGCTGGACAGGAGTTTGCTGATTTAAGTCACCTACTTCATCGCATATCGGCACAGGAAAGCCGATATTTAAGTAAAGAATTCAAGGATAAAATTAGGCTAAACAGCAATGGCAAGGATAAAGCTAAAGTAAACATGGTCGAGTATAGCTCAGGTGAAACCTCTGAAGACGAAGCAGATGTAAATATAGCCGAATGGATAAAGGGTTCCAAGAAACCACTTGTCTGTTCGTGGCTCAAGCCGACGAGGAGTAAGTCGGAGGTTAAGTACGCCTTTGACGTATCCAAGTGTGACCGCATATTCGATATGTTATTACAAGAAAAACTGATACGACTACCAGAAGGGCATACCATACCATCGGCCGATGAGATTAAAAAGCGACGATATTGTAAGTGACATCATTCTTTTTCTCATAACACTAATGATTGCAACATCTTTCGACAGCAGATACAAGCAGCCATTGAAGATGGTCGGCTCAAGTTCGCAGAAGAGCCAGTCATGGAAGTTGACGTCAATCCCTTCCCGATAAACATGGTTCAATGTTCTAGCAAAGGAAAGGAGATTGTCGATGAAAAACTTGAAATGACACGACAAGTCGACATTCAGGCTAGCTCAAAAGGGGAAACACTGAAGATCACAATCGGCTCATTGCAAATAGAGGCCGACCGAGATGGAAAGAATTCAAGGACAGTTAAACCAAAAGGAGAGTTACAGGTAGGATGAAGGTATAAAGCCGAACGGACTCCACCTCGAAAACCAGTATTCAAGCCTAAACCAACCTTCTCACAATTGCTTGAGAAATATGAGAGGATAAGTTATCGGCGGAAGCAGCAATCTCGCCGACCAGATAACCTATATCGGCCAAACAGTGTGTTTCGTCCCGATAATTTGTATCGGCCGGACAACATAGAAAGGGCTCACCAGAGGTGTCCCTTTTGGCAATTTTGTTTGGAAAGGGGTATAGCATTGCCTTCCTCAAAATCATGCCCCATGGAACATTACCCACAAAATGATTGGCCAAGGCAACCGGTGAAAGAACGACTATCTGGTACAGCGCCGGATCGGATAGAGTCATGGCATAAAAAGCCGATAAAAGAAAGGCTGGGTACGCTGAATGAAGATGAGAAGATCGAATGGTAAGATTCGCAAACCGATTGAGCCTAAACCCAGGTGGTGCCCAACAGGACTTAGCCGATCTCAACGAAGACGGCTCCAGCACCTAAGGACGCAAGAGATGAGGGAAGCTGAAGAAGAAAAACAGAGGGATGAGACATTCAACGAATTACGACCGATAAAGATCGTCAAAAAGGAATGGAGGAGAAAAGAACAAGCCGATGATGATTCGGACTCCTCCGATGATTTGCTGTCACCGATGATTCGAGATGACACCCCTCCCATGGAAATCAACATGGTTTTCATTTTACCAGCCGAGTTCAGAATCAAATCCGAATCGGCTAAAGATACGTTCGCACAACTATGCTTGGGCGCACAAGATGCGGTGTTCGAAAAACCACAAGATCCTCATCAGCATTTAAAGCCGCTGTACTTGAAAGGGTATATCAATGGGAAGCCGATATCGAGGATGTTAGTAGATGGAGGGGCCACTGTAAACCTAATGCCGCTCACTACCTGCAAGAAGTTGGGCAAAACCGATGAAGATTTGATAAAGACGAATATGGTACTAAATGATTTTACGGGTGACCCTACTGAAGCAAAGGGAGTGATGGTTACAGAATTAACCGTCGGAAGCAAAACTTTACCGACCACATTTTTTGTAATTGAAGCAAAGGGGAATTACAGTGTACTTCTTGGACGCGATTGGATACATGCCAATTGCTGCATACCATCAACCATGCATCAGCTTCTTGTACAATGGAACGGAGATGAAGTTGAGGTAGTTTCAGCTGATACATCGGCTCATATTGCCATGGCTAGTTCCGATGCGAATTGGCCGCACGAAGAAGCAGAATGTATATCGGGTAAAACATTAGACGATTGCGACTTCATATGTATTGGTAAGACAGGATTGATGCCGATCAGTGTCAAGCCAGGCACATTTGATCGGGCAAACGAAGTTCTAAGAAGATGGGGTCGGAAATGATTAAAGTATTGCAAGACAAGGTAAGGGGTTATCGGCATGCGATAAATTCTTGTGAAGCTATTGAAGATTTCCAGGACGAAAAACTGGGTCAAGGTTTCACTTCTGCTGATATGCTTGAAGAAGTCGATATAGGAGAAGGTGATAGAAAAATGCCAACTTTTTTAAGTGCAAAGATAGGTGTAGAATACAAAAACAAGTTGGTCGAGATACTTAGGAATTATCGAGAATGTTTTGCCTGGGAGTATTATGAGATGCCTGGATTAAGCCGACAACTAGTAGAACATCGGCTGCCTATAAAGACGGGATATCGGCCATATAAACAATCTCCTCGACGTTTTAATCCAGAATTGTATGATGTAATAAAAGAAGAAATTGAGAGGTTGTTGGAGGCCAAATTTATAAGGCCTTGCCGATATGCTGAGTGGGTATCTAACATTGTTCCTGTCATGAAAAAGAACGGTAAGCTTCGGGTATGTGTCGACTTCAGGGATTTAAACAAAGCTACACCAAGGGATGAATACCCAATGCCTATAGCCGATATGCTCATCGATGCTGCGTTAGGTAATCAAATTATCAGTTTTCTTGATGGGAATGCTGGATATAACCAGATATTCATGGCAGAAGCCGATGTCCCCAAAACTGCCTTCAGATGCCCCGGTGCTCTAGGGTTGTATGAATGGGCTGTGATGACATTCGGCTTAAAAAACGCAGGTGCTACTTATCAGCGAGCAATGAATCTAATCTTTCATGATTTAATCGATCATATTGTTGAAATATACATTGACGATGTGGTGGTAAAGTCAAAGGAAGAATGGCAGCATTTGGCCGATTTAGAAAGGGTGTTTCAAAACACAAGGGCTCATGGTTTGAAAATGAATCCTTTGAAGTGCGCGTTTGGCGTATTGGCTGGCCAATTCTTAGGGTTTATGGTCCACCAAAGGGGGATTGAAGTCAACCAAGTGAGAGTCAAAGCCATAGCCGAAACAAGACCTCCAACATGTAAAAATGAATTACAGAAGCTGATCGGAAAAATCAACTACTTAAGACGATTCATCTCAAATTTGTCTGGCAGGATTCAAGCTTTTACACCATTGTTAAAATTAAAAGACCATCAGGATTTCGTACGGGGAGCCGATCAGCAAAAAGCTTTTGATGATATAAAACAGTACTTAGCGTCACCACCCGTCTTGGCTGCACCCACGAAAGGAATCCCGTTCAAACTGTACATATCGGCTGAAAGTGAGACTATTGGTGCAGTACTGGCCCAAGAAGTCGATGGCAAAGAACGCGTAATATTTTATCTGAGCCGACGGCTCTTGGAAGTCGAAACTAGGTACCCTTCGGTAGAAAAGTTATGTTTATCATTGTATTTCGCTTGTACTAAGCTAAGGCACTACATATTGGCGTCGACTTGCGTAATAGTATGCAAAACCGATATCATCAAATACATCCTGTCTGCTCCAATTTTGAGAGGATGACTTGGGAAATGGGCTTACGCCCTGACCGAGTTCGATCTACAATATGAATCGGCTAAAGCTGTTAAGGGCCAAGCAATAGCCGATTTCATTACATGACATGATACCATGGCGGGAACGGTTGGAGTAGCCCCCTGGCAATTATATTTTGATGGGTCAGTTTGCCAGGAAAGAAGTGGAATAGGCATCGTGCTGATATCACCAAAAGGGCATAGCACTGAATTTGCGTATCGGCTTAATGGCCGATGTTCCAATAACCAAGCTGAGTATGAGTCATTGCTCAAGGGACTTAGATTGTTAGAAGGTATCGGAGTGAGTGATGTGGAAGCATATGGTGATTCATTGTTAATTGTTCAACAAGTTAAAAAAGAATTCCGATGCAATGATGAAATATTACTCAAGTATCTGGAACATTGCTTTAGTACTATCAATATGTTCACTTCATTTTCTATCAGTCATGTGCCCCGAGAGATGAACAACAGAGCCAATATGTTGGCTCAAGCAAAGATCGAAGCTACAAAGAATATAGCCGATATGAAGCATTGGACTCAATCGACAAAGCAGTATTGTGTATTGACACTGCCGATTGGAGAGCAGGGATAAAAGATTATTTGATGAATCCATCCGGACCTGCTGAACGCAAAGTTCGGCAACAAGCATTGAAGTACGTTATGATGGGAGACGAGCTATATCGTCGGACAATGGAAGGTTTGCTATTGAGATGTTTGGGCAATGAAGAAGCAAAAGTAGCTATGGGTGAAGTTCACGAAGGAATTTGCGATGCACATCAATCGGCTCACAAAATGAAGTGGATCCTTAGGCGGACTGGGTATTTTTGGCCGACAATGTTAGAAGACTGTTTTAAATATTACAAAGGGTGTCAAAATTGTCAGAAGTTTGGAAATGTGCAACTTGCGCCGGCATCAGCTTTGCACCCGATCATCAAGCCATGGCCGTTTAGAGGATGGGGAATAGATGTAATCGACCAAATATTCCCACCATCGAGCAAAGGTCATAAATTCATCCTTGCAGCTACAGATTATTTCTCGAAATGGGTGGAAGCCGTTCCGCTTAAAAAGGTCACCAGCGTAGAAGCCATCGGCTTTGTGAATGAACACATTATCTATCGGTTTGGTATTCCACAGACGATCACAACTGATCAGGGGTCCGTATTCATGTCTAACGAATTTCAAAGCTTCACAGAAAGTTTGGGTATCAAATTGCTTAACTCATCACCATACTGCGCTCAGGCTAATGGACAAGCCGAGTCATCCAACAAAACATTAATCAAACTGATTAAAAGAAAAATCGATGAAAGGCCTCGAAATTGGCATACTACATTATCGGAATCCCTATGGGCTTATCGGCTAGCGCTCCACGGATCAACTAAGCTGTCACCAGATCAGTTGGTGTATGGTCAAGAAGCCGTGTTACCCATAGAGATAAATATCGAGTTGATGCGATTGGCAAGACAAAATAATTTATCAACCGATGAATACAAGGAATTGATGCTATGCAATTTGGATGATTTAGCAGAGTCAAGGCTGGTTACATTAAATCGGCTTGAAAAGAACAAAAGAAGAGTGGCTAGAGCTTACAACAAAAAGGTCATTCCTAAATCATTTAGTGAAGCCGATTTGGTTTGGAAAACAATACTGCCGATCAGTTCTAAAGATAATCGATTTAGCAAATGGTCGCCAACATGGGAAGGACCTTACAAAATAAAGCGGCTTGCTGGTGGTAACGCGTATATACTCGAGACACTAGAGGGCACCATGTTACCAAAAGCAATCAATGGGAAATACTTGAAGAGGTACTACCCTAGCGTATGGATCGACGCATGAATAATAAAGAACACAAAAGCTGTTAAGGATAAATGTAATCGGTTAAACAGCCGATTAAGCATATTACAAAAATGTGAAACATTGTTTCGACACAACATTAGTTTACAGTCCAGACCCCGGGATTCTAGCACCCAGTCCCGACAGCGCTGCAGCGGCCTTGGCCAATGTCTCCGTGATGCCATAGACAAGATCTTCATCAGCTTTGGCATTTCCAGGCACTGGAACAACCTTGGCCGATTGATCCTTAACCTTCGCAATAGCTTGGCCGACATTGTTTTTCTGGTCCTTCAAAGATTGGGCCATCGCATTGGTGGTAGCAAGGGTGTCGGCCAGCTGTTGGTTCACCTTGGCCAACTCCTCTTCAAGCTGTTTTTTAGTCAATTCCAGCTTCTGAATGGAAGTTTTGGCAGCCACAAATGACGCCGCGGTTTCGTCATACTTCTTTTTCTCGGCTTTTGCTTCAGCAATCAACTTGTCCAAAAGGTGCTGATCTGCCTCTTGGGTCCGGTGCTGAGCTATTCTAGTATTGGCCGCATCGACTTCTGCTTTCTTCTCGTCTAAATGACACACATTTAGAAGTGCGCTCATGGCTGCAGCCGGAAGGTCGGCTTCAATAGCGGCCATTGCATCACGGATAGGCTGGCAGTTGGCTAAAATAGAAGCTTCTGGTTGAGTTATCTCGAAGAACAAATTATTCAGCTTTTTCTTGCATATTGGGGTCGACTTAACCATCGGGTTTACACCTTCATGGATACGTCTAAGATCCTTCGGATGTCTTCAGGGTAGCTATCCGTTGCCATCACCTCCGGATCGACCAGCTCGTCTAAAGTGAAGCCAAGGAGGTTGGACAAGTCATCTGACACGGCCTCAGACGATGGAAGAACGGGCAGGACTGGCGCAGGGAAAGTTGGTTGAGGCGGCGACTCAGTAGGAGGCTGTGCTGGAGGAGAAGGTGTGGAGATATCGGCAGCAGATGTGCCTTGAAGGTCGGCCAAGATACCAGCCGCCTGAGCCGATGCCGTTGGCTGAAAAATACGAGACAAGGTTAGTATCATAAGATTAAGGAACTCTTTGGCGCATAAAGATACTTTACCTCTATGAAAGTCGATACGTTGGGGGAGCTTTCAGCGCTCTGTTCTGACCATTTTTGCCAACGAGCCGAGCCTTCGTCGACTTGGGTTTCTCTGCAGAAGTTGAATCATGTCAGCATTAGAAGGAGCAAATTACAGGCTCAAAATACTTGCGATTATTGGCTCAAAACGCCTACTTAAGGGTCGGCCTTTTTCAAGCTCCGACAATGATGGGCTCTGAATACGGAGGTTGCCGGAGGAATAACCCGTCAAAGCAGTCGTTTGATGTGGCCTTTTTCCTTTAGGCCCACTAACCGATGGATCCGCAACAGTCTTATTGCCAGTTGCAGCATCCTGAAAAAGTGAGACCAAGTGGTTAGAAACAAAACCAAAAGAGCTGATATAGTATAAAGATCTTAAGAAAATAGGCCGATACCTCTACAGCTACAGATGAGTTAGTATAACCCGACGAGCTGGAAGAATCCGAACTATCCTCGCTCGAGCTGCTACTGCTAGAAGAAACTACCGTTGGCTCATGAAAATCTGGTAAGAACCTTTATATAATAGCCGATGGAGGACGATCCAGGTAAAGCGCCTCTGATATAGGTGCCCACCAAGTAGAAAATTGGCTGGTACGGTGAGAATTCAGAAAGAAGTGCGGAAGACTGAGAATTGGAATTCATCGGCCAATTCTGAAACTATCTCAGCTGTTGTTGCATTCGTCACTCGCTTCCTGGGCTGAAGGCGATCAAGGATTGGCAAGGAAGGTACTACCTGGCCGAAACCCAGCTGGCGAGCATACACAGAGGGATGGTAAAATTCGTACGACGGCTGAAATGTCCTATTACGGGAATTCAAGCCGACGTGAAGAATGCAAGGAGAGATGAAGATCCGATACAACTCTAAGTTCGATGCTGGCATCAAGGAGCTATCAGCATCCAGATGAAGGAATGAGGGCCATTGGAAATCGACCTCATTGTTGTAGGGAAAGAAGTCCTGCTGACCAAAGGTCGTATTGTCCAAACATAGGAAAAATGACAAATACTTCTTAAAGCCGGCTGGGGTAATCTTGGTGTCACCACTAGAACACATTACAAGTCTTTCCCCGTGTGATCGGCTGGCTCTGAACTGAGGAGTGGTGCCTTCAGGATAGTCTTCGCGAGGAAAGGCCGTATCTTCCAGAGACTCTGAAATTAGCGATCAGCTAAAAATATTGTAGAGCCATAACTGAATGAACCATAATGGGCCGCCTATGTTGCTAACGACAAACTGAGCAAACCCGAAGAAAAGCCGACTTCTAATGACATGCATCATCTGGTATACGGCTCCGAGAAGTATTTTTCCAAGTGCAAGCCGACGGCCGTCCACCAGCTGCTCTGCCACCAATTGATAGACTTGGGTTGGACCTAGAGAAGCTCCACAGAATACAAACCGGTCCAGCCACAGGTTCAGAAAAGCTACATGTTCCTCGTCCGATACTAGGCCGTTCACTTTGTTGTTATGCTGAATGTATTTTGACCAGCCTTCACCTTTTGATCGGATTAGCTTGAACTTTGGCTTGCCGCTAAAAGCTGATATTTGGTCTCCATCTGGCCTAAGGTAGCATAGCTCGCCACGCCCGTATGGGTTGGGCCGACGGGCCATCCTAATAGGAAAGCGTTAAAGGTATCTGACCAAAAATAACAGGCCGTGGCCACCAAGGGCTCATTGGCTTCTGGGTTTGCTAAACTTAAAGGGAGGCACTCGGCTATTCCCATTCTTCCCCATTCCTCTCTCTTCTGAGTCGACACTCTAATGTACCAGCTTCTCCATCCTTTGAGGGCTGTTGGCCAAGCTCTAAAACTTTTTCTCCATTATGTTATGTTATAGCCTTGAGCCGACAAGGGAAGTCTAGGGATTTCTTCGTTAATAACCGTATCAGCAGTTAAGCTCGCTACCGGTCCTAGATAATACTGATCATCACTTGCTGGGATTGGGATGAATACCTTCGAGGGATCCATTCAGCCGATCGAAGAGAAGAGGCCTGGTTGCAGGTGTGGAGAAGTCGAGAGCAGAGAAGCTGATTGAAGAATGAAAGCCGATTGGAAGCAGACTGAGCTGGAAAGCGTGAAAATGACCGTGGGGGACCCGCATATATATAGCACGATAAAAAGTGAAAAGTGGCGGGAAATGAATTCGAGGCGACGCGTGCCATCAAAACCTCATTGAAACTTTTACTATAATAAATGCAAATGTTATCGAGCAAAATTTTAGCCATTAAAAAGAAGTCGATGGATTTTTGAAAGATAACAAGTTATCTTCCAAAATTGGGGGGCATATGTTTGCACCAGATTTTGGCAATTATGGGGTAAATCGGCAAATTGTACGAGTTTGGATAAAGCACGGGGAGTCTTTGGAAAGTTTGGATAATGTACAGCAGGAGTTTGGAAACAGAGTCCAATTAGAAACCATAGCCGACTCGGACTATGTTGTTGTGATGTAACAGACTCGGCCTACCGACGGGTATAAAAGGCGTGCCATGGCTGTTTGGAGGGGACATCCACAATCAATACACCTTGCAATTCTTATTTTCTATAGCTTTTAGCTTCTTAGCATTGTAATTTCCTTTGTAAATCGACATCGATCAAATAAAGTTGCGAATCGCCGATTGTTTGGTCGTCCTCGATTTCCTTTAGGTTTGGTTTGTTCTGTCTTGTTGTGTGTCGTCTTTTCAGAATCGACTTACCTCTACCTTTCTGATTAGCCTTAATCGGTTAATCTGTTTATCCTTTTGATCGGCTTTTTGGCTGATTCTACTTTAGCCGATTCTTCCCTAAAAGATCGGCTTAGATTGAATTTTACAGTACTTTCCTTATCGATTGCAGGGTTAAATCGATTGGCACGCCTCGCACTTGAACCCGGTGTTCGTCTGGTGTGTTGCAAGCCTGAAACCCTACTTCGAGTTTTTGGCATCAACACCAACATCGTTCATTGTTCAAGATTTTATTAAGTGTTTCCTTACCCTTAAAACACCTATCTAAGCTTTTGCTTAGCTTGTTCACTTGCTCTTTAAGCTCATTATTCTCAACAATTAAATTTTCATGACTAGAAATAAAGCTGGTGCATGAACTCGAAGACATATCAAATAAATCATCACAAGAAGTAGACATGTTAGTTTTTGATATACAACACGAAACAATTTCTAAACTAGGCATATTATCAATAATATTGCAACTAATGCTAACATCAATTTGAGGCTTTGAATGCCCCTTGACAAGGAGAGTCTCATGAGCCTCCTTTAGCTCATCATAAGAGTCCTTGAGGAAGAGAAATCCTTTTCTCAAGGTCTTATACTTTAACTTCTCTTTGTCGAGTTATTCATTCAAATCCTCAAACATATCCATGAGCTCATCATAAGTAGGCTCATCATCATTATAGGGTTTTACCTTAAATTCTCCTTTTTCCATAAGACATAAAGGAGTGACGAATGGTAAAGAGACCTCTTTTTTAGCAACCCCGGCGAGACCCTTCTTCCTTGAGGATGTATCTTCTTCGGATGAGTTGAAGTCCGAATATTCTTCTTCGGAATCTCATTCTCCAATATGTGCCTCGCCTTTGCCATCCTTGTGAAGTTTCTTCTTTCCTTAGAAGACCTTCTTCTTTTTGGGTGACTTGTTCTTGTTGTCTTTCTTCTTGGGATAATGAGAGGCGATGTGCCCCTTCTCGTCGCACTCATAGCACCAAATGTTTGCATATCGATTTGTGCTTGAGCTCTGTCCCTTCTTGAATTTTTGAGAGGCGCATAAACTTGAACGCCTCTTCTTGAACCTCTTTATTCTTGTTACGAGGAGTGCCATCTCCTCTTCGGTGTTGTTCTCTTCGGAGTCATCAAGCGACTCATCGCTTGACTCCCTTTCATCTTGAAAGCGATGTTCTTTTTTATCGAAGAGCTTTGCTTCAAAAGCTCTTCCTTGTACTTCTTGTAGAGCTCATTCGTAATGAGATTTCCAACGAGTCTCATTGGTGTCATCCTTGGCAACTCCGGTGAGTTAAGAAACAACGTCACCAAAGTCTCATACTTGTCCAGAAGAGTCCTAAGCATCTTACGAACAACATTCAAATCGGTTATTGACGCCCCAAGGCCTTTGAGCTCATTTACTATGTTATTGATCCGTGAATACATCTCATTGATGTTTTCATGGGGTAACATAATAAAACTCTCATACTTGATCCGAAGCATTTGCAATTTAGTTTCTTTGACTGCGAATGTTCCCTCATGAATTTTAGAGAGGGTAGTCCAAATCTCATGAGTGGTTTCAAGTTTGCTCACTCAGTTGAACTCATCTGCATTCAAAGCGCCAAATAAAGCATTCATGGCTTGAGCATTTTGATGAGAATTTCACTCTTCTTATCCCATTGTGAGTATGAAATTTACTCCCGTAGCGAAACCCTCATCTACGATCCTACATATGCTCGTGCTCATGCCCTTGAGATGAACGGTCATGCGTATTTTCCAATACACGTGATCTGTGCCATCAAAGAATGGTGCTTTGCCTATGGACACCCCATCACTAGTCATTCTTACTCTATAGGCGGTAAGCCCCAAAAGAGAGTCCAAATTCCGATACCACTTGTAGAATCAAGGATAACCGACTAGAGGGGGTGAATAGGAGGTTTCTAAAATTTTCAGCTCTAATTGCTATAAATAAATTTACTAAGCAAGAAATGCAATTTTCAATAATTAAGGCATAAAAATTCCAAGTCTCACTAAGTGCACCAACAAGCTATTTTAAGCAATGATATAATCCTAGTTACAAGAATACTACAATAAAATACTAGAAATATAAATTTCATGCATGAATTAAGAAATCAAACCAGAGACACAAAAATTTATCCCGTGGTCTTAGAGACTTGCTGGTCTCCCCAAATCCATGTTGAGGAAGCAATACTTGAATTGCTCTAAACTCTCTTAAAATGAAAATTTAATGCACACAAGAGTATTGGAGACTATCTAAAGCTCAAATATCATTAATGAAATCCAAGAGTTACTATATAATGTAGGTGTGGGGTATTTATAACCCCCACCAACCAGTATGGCCGTTGGCTAAAAACATCTCAGAAATGCCTTGAAAATTTGGTGCTACCTCTCTTGGGCTGGTAGCACCACTCCTCTAGTGCTAATGGTCAGTTGCTACAGTGCATTTAGTGCACTATCAGTGACCATTGCACTGTATGGCCGGTCATACTAGAGGGGGTATGGTCATACCGGGCTTCGAAAAAATTTGTGCACCTAAAAACACCCCTTCTATTATTTTCACATCGGAGGGAGGCCGGTCCAATGGACCGGGGCTAGGCTGGTAGCACCGGCCAACCTAGGGCATCAAAACATCCTCTCGGTAATTTTTAGTCCGAACAGGGGCCAGTGCTACTGTAATATCCCAAAAATTTGCCCTTTTATTATTATTTTATTGCTATTGTGTGTTTTATGATTTTTTTTGGATTTATTGGATTTTTTTGGATTTTATTTGAAATTAATTTAAATTAAGTATATTGGCCTCTTGTTGAAAACTAGCTATTCATAGATAAAAATAAAATAAAGTTTTACTAAAAATATTTTATTTGAGTTCAAAATGTCTCAAAATATTTTTGAGAATTTTCTTGGAATTTTTCTAATATTTCTATTACCTAAAATAAATTAAACTATTTTATGAAATTATTTAAATTGAAAAATCGGCGAAAATACGTTGGAACAGTATTAGGCCGAAGCCTAGCACTGTGTGCACTTGGCCCATGTGCTGCGTGGCCTGTTGGCCTAGTTTTTAGAAGCTCAAGCGGTGCCCATTGGATTCTGATCTAGCGGTAGGAGATAACAACAGAACCCTAAAGGAAGGCCGTTGTTGAATCCACGTTGGACGCTCAAGATCTGTCGCTATCGGAAACAACATCATCAAATCTCATTTGGTGGATTTGGATTGAACAGTGGTGATCAAAGCATACCAGTTCAGGACTTCATCAGATCTCGGCCGTTGGAAGTATCGTGTGTGCGGTTGGGATAGGATCGCCTAGGAAGATCCTGGTCATTGGTGCAGACACGTGAACAGCATCGCTTCATCTTCCTTGTGTGTTCATGTGGGTCTCTATCCTGAGATCTTGCCGGCACTGCCGTGGACTCCGTAACCGAAGTGAGCTTATCTCAGGGTATCAATGCTATAAAAGGAGCGCATTGGGATCGCAAGTAATCAAGCAGCAAAAGCCCTAAACTAGCATCTTGAGGATCGTCATTGTTTTTCGTGAATCTATGAAGTTCGCCGAGCATCGCCGCAACAAAGAAATCATGGTTCCACCATTGCTCATTGGAGATCAAGCCTAGAATCAGTGTTGCTCGCTTCACCTCATCACAAGGAAGCTGGTGCGCATCTTGGATTCGTCGGAGGATCATCGGACTTCGTCGACTACAAGAACCCTAGAACCGCCGCCGTTCATCTTGCCACCGCTACCATTCCTGAGCCCTAGAGACCAGGGTAAGGGCATCACCGTGTGTGCAGAATCAAGACCTCTCTGGAGGTGCCCTTCATTCTCACCGCCGATGACCCTAGGGCCGCGCGCACCGCCGGGAGATGTGGCTTGATGCTTTGTCACCACGTGTCAGGCATTAGGTAGATCACTGAGGTGGCACCTGTGTGGTGTTCAAGTGGCAGCAGCATTGGCACTGAGTCACCTGCTGACTTAGCAGTCCATGGGACCTGCATGTCACTGGGACAGAGCATTGTGGACCAAGTCTACCGTGAACCCGATGAGGTTCATAGACTGAGTCCATGGACCGAGGGGCACATATGAATCTCTAAATTGGTCCAATTCGGTGTTGACATCAGTGTGATGCAATAAAATGAATTTTCTTTATAAAAATAATTTGGATTAATATTTGATTTTCTAATTTTCAGATTTTTATGATTTTTGAATCTTCCTCTAGCCCGTTCTCCCTCATACGAGCTCCGATTGAGGTGATTCAAATTTTTAAAACTTTGTAAAATTGAGATCTATTTAATGGTGGATTTTATTTGATTTTTATAGTTTATTGTTCTTTATTTTGGTATTTATTTGGTTTCTCTCTCGATTCGCGTAGACGTTGAATTGTGCGATACATCGGAGGAGGATCCGTCGACTCAAGAACAAGTTCCAGAATAAGGCCAGGACCTTTGCCAAGGAAAGTTATGCTTTGATTATGTTGAACCTATGTTTATAAAACTGCTATGTTGTTTTACCATATTGCATACTATTTCACATGTACACTTGTTTTCAAGTTAAATTGGGACTTAGTTAACATACATTTTAATCTATACCCTACCTTGTCAGTTGTATGCTAGAACCTATTGTCACCCTAGATTGGTTCACTATAGTTGATTAACGTTAAAATCAACATGGGTTAGTTAGATCGTAATAGTTTGCTTAGCCATGCCATGTCATTACATGTACACGAATCATTAATAATTAATTTTGACTAATGGAATATGGAACAATGTTATAAACTTATGTGTCATGTGTGTGGTCACACGATGAGATCGAGTTGTTGTGACAAGGGATGTCACACAACGATATTGAATTGTGGATAGCATGTGGTGCTTGATAATCAACTAGGTTGGTAATCACTTAGATTGGAGCAAGTGTCAGGGGCAAGTATGCCAAGATGGGCCCGATGGGTAGAGGGTATGTGGAAATCTTGCTTTGATCACCCTAAGGATTTAACCTTGCAAGTTTTTGACCTGAGTCAATCATGCAACCACATATCTGTTATGGGGTAACCTAGTTGACTAGTTTGCAATGTCCTAGCGCTTTAGTATTGCTTGTGGTGGTGTGAGCCCGAGTTCACTGATAAACTCACATGGCGCAACAGGGGGGCCCTGTTGTGGTGGTTTAGCCCTTCAATGTTGAAATCTAGGCCTCGAGGGGCCACGAAGGACTCTCGGCCTGCTCAGCCCACTACATGGCCCGACCGCCTCGTGTCAGGCGCCCAGAGGCTCCGCCCGCCACTGGTTGACTCGCAGTTCGACCGACTCGGGTCAGTGCCCCACCGGCCCGACCTAGACTCGGTCCGACGCCTCCGCAGTTCGACTGGCCTCGGTCGGGGCCCCGACGAAGCTTCAACTCGCGACCTCCGCCACGCCGTCAATCAACGATAAGCCGTCCACCAAATTTCCCCTACGGACATGACGGCCAAGCTAGGACGGGTGGTTTTTCCCAAGACGGCTGGGCCGCCAGAGTCAAGCACCCGCCCTTCGCCGTCGCCACGCCTGACAGTGCAATCGGCGAAGGAGGCAGGGCAAGACTTTCCCAACGGAGCGCAATCCGCTGTGTCTACTAACCCAAAGATGGGATACACAGAACCTCGCAATCATCAAGACCAAGACCGGACTCTTGACGTAGCATACCCCTACCTCTTTTCTCTAAATTCCGTGTAACTCCGCCTCCGCCTATATAAGGGGAGGCAGGGGCCCTCAGGGAAAGGGGGAATCGATTCGGTTCAAGCCTTCCAACCTGAAAAACACATCCAACCTCCGCTAAGTCCAACCCATAGACAAACACTCCCAAGTCCTCACTCGGACGAGCACTCGTGGCCTGCTCGAGTCCTCACTTGTAATCCCGAAAGCGCACTTCGCACCTCGGGTAATACAAGCCACCACAAATTGGACGAGGGACATTCAAATTTCAACCAAGATACATCTTGGACTCCGTAGTCCGACCATTTAGGGAGAGGGAGCGCGACCCCTATACTTTCTACAAATTTATTTGCTTGCTATAATTAAACACCGGCTAGCTACACGCTGTAGGGGCCTTCGCGGCCATCATCTTCGCTTCT
Organism: Guadua angustifolia; assembly: GCA_036346375.1. NCBI lineage: Eukaryota > Viridiplantae > Streptophyta > Magnoliopsida > Poales > Poaceae > Guadua > Guadua angustifolia. The sequence continues at coordinate 23,419,977 of CM070515.1, forward strand.
GACTCCAAAGGACCTCCTTGATGGCTTTCTTCATCCACGACGGCTTTATGCCGGAAGCCGATCCGCTTGCCCTCGACTTGCCGCCACTCGCGGGGAGAGCTCGTGCTCGTCTCCTCGCCGCTTCTCAAGTCCAGCCTCCATCGAGCTCGACTCCATCGCCGACGCCCTCGACGACCTCCGGCTTGAGGCTCCTGCACGGACCTCGACGCCGGAGCCTGTCCACCATTGCGCCGCTTCTGGCAACGGCGCACGTAAGCCCCTGCGAGTTGAGACTCCATCCCCCGCGGGCTCACGATTCGTGGCAATGGCTGGCTATGCGACCTCCGTCCACGAACTACTAGAGGTTTCCTCCAGCGACGACTCCAGCTCCGACGCGGGGGACACTTTGGACGGGCTGTACTCTCGTGAGTGCAACATGGCAGGCGTGGCCGAACCGGCCGTGACCCTCCAGTTGGGGAACCGCCGCCAACAAGGTTTAGGCGTTAGGGCGGCGGAAGAGAGCCTTCAGCTCGCTGGCCGAGCTTCAACAAGAAGCGAATACCGAGGCTCAAAGGCCTAATCGACAAGCTCCAGCCGACTGGGCAAGACCACCGAGCCTCACGTGCTGGCGCTGCGCGACGCTAAGTCCAACATCAATCGGCCGAGGATCTCGACGGTCTTCCGCTTCTTTCCCCGCACCACCAAAATGTCATCAGCAGTAAAGAATATCGCTCTGCTCCCCGAGCCCGGCGACCCGGAGGCTAAGGCTGGTACTGAACCTCCGGTCGGTGGAGCGTCTTGGCGTGCGGCAAAGACATACAAGGCTCCAGCCCCACCACTGGGCTTCTCGAGCCACCCGAGCTGCAGCACAAGCGAGACCAGCCGAGGTCCGGCGACGACGGCGCCGCCGAGCGATCCCAGCCTCACAGATTCGGCGCCGACGCCTGGGCGACAGTCGCGACGTCCGCGACACCCTCGAGGCGCGGAGGAGGATGGAGGACGAGGCGGCCCGCTCTCGGGCCATAGATAGCGGTCGGCGCCGCGACCGCGACTCAAGCCCTAATGGCCCTGGGCCTCAGGCGTTCAGTCGAGAGATCCGCAACGCGATTTCCTGCCTTTCCGGTGCCACAACATCACCAAGTACATCAGGCGACAAACCCTAGTGTCCGGTTGAAGATTACCGCTTGCATGCGGGCGGGAGCTATCGATGATCTATTCATCATCCAAGACTTCCCATCTACTCATCGCGACTCGCCGAGCTCGCTCGAATACCGCCGCGAACACCATTAGAGCCGGGCCGACCAAGAACCTCTTCGCTTCGGCAACTTCTGTGGCACCTACAAGCGCCCTAGAAACTCCACGACCTAAAGGGTCGCAAGCGCAGCCGGGAGACTCTCCGGACTACATCTAGCGCTTCCCAAAGAAGGTAACGAAGCCCCCGACATCTCCGGCGCCGACGCCGCCGTGGCATTCATCTACGCACCACGCCCAAAGCTCGTCCACAAGCCGAAGCCGCGCCAAGCCCAGACCACTAAGGAGCTCTGGATATCGCCACCAACCACGCCCGACGAGGAGGTCGTGGGGCCATCTTCGACAAGGAAGGCTAACGGAGGCCGGGCGCTGGCCGACGCCCGACCGCCCGAGAAGCGGAAGGAGAGAAGCAAGGCCGCTGGGCCATGTGGTCACGGGCCGACCGCCGCCGCCAAGCAAGAAAGCGCGATCGCCTCGACCACTTTGACAAGCTGATGGATAGCCCATGTTCGCATCACAGGTACCCGTCAGCACAAGCTCGTGAATGCGTAACCACAAGCGCCTCATTTTCGGAGACCCGACGCGGGGCAAAGGGAAGAGGCACGACCCGACACCTGATGCCAGGGCGAAGGAGGCGGACGTCGAGTTCCCCGAACCCGACGGCTGCCTCATGATCTTCGGCGGGCCGGCGAGCTACGCTGACAAACGGCAGCTCAAGCTCGCCTTCCGGGAGGTGCACACGGCGGCTCCCGCCGTTCCTAAGTTCCTCCGGTGGTCGGAGTCACCAAGTACCTTTGATCGGGCCGACCACCCCGACCACGTCCCGCACCCGGGGAGATATCCCATGGTCGTCGCCCCCGTCGTAGGAACGAAACGCCTTTCCAAGGTGCTTATGGACGGCGGTAGTAGCCTCAACATCCTATATGTTGAGACTTTCGATGCCCTGGGAATCTCTCGCTTGCGTCTTCGACCGAGCAAGGCGCCCTTCCACGGCATCGTCCCAGCTAGCAGGCCCATCCGCTCAGGCAGGTCGATCTGCTTGTCACCTTCGTGAGCCCGGACAACTTCCACACCGAGACCCTCACCTTTGAGGTCGTAGGGTTTCCTGGCTCCTACCACGCCATCATGGGGAGGCCCTGCCACGCCAAGTTCATGGCGGTCCCCAACTACACCTACCTTAAAATCAAGATGCCGGCCGGAGGAGTCATCACCGCGGCCGCGTTTTTCAGCTTCGCCACAATCGCGAGCGAAGTTAGCAAGTTAGCGCCGACGCCATTGCCTCCGCCAACTCGAAAGCCTTCGGGAAATCCTCCGAGTCTCCGCCTCGACTCAAAGAATCAGGCTGGCTCCTTCAAGTCCGCCGAGGACACGAAGGAGGTTGCGGTCGATCCCCGTGATTCGGCCAAGACCGTGCGCATCGGAGCCGCGCTCCCCGCCAAATAGGAAGGCGCGCTCGTCGACTTCCTCCGAGCCAACGGGATGTCTTCGCCTAGAAGCCTTCCGACATGCCAGATATCCCGAGGGAGGTCGCCGAGCACTCCTTGAGCATACGACCCGGTTCAAGGCCGGTCGCCCAGCGGTTGCGCCGCTTCGACGAGGAGAAGCGCAAGATCGTAGGCGGGGAGATTGCCAAGCTTTTGGTCGCAGGGTTTATAAAAGAGGTACGCCACCCCGAGTGGCTAGCCAACCCTGTCCTTGTAAAAAAGAAGTCTGGGCAATGGAGAATGTGTGTTGATTACACGGGCCTGAACAAGGCATGTCCCAAGGACCCTTTTCCATTGCCTCGCATCGACCAAGTTGTCGACTCCACTGCAGGGTGCGAATCACTGTCTTTTTTGGATGCCTACTCAGGCTACCACCAGATAGCGATGAAAGAGTTCGACCAGCTCACGACTTCTTTCATCACTCTGTTCGGCTCGTTTTATTACGTAACAATGCCCTTTGGTCTAAAGAACGCGGTGCTACATACCACGATGTATGCAAACGTGCTTCAAATGACCAAATAGGTCAGAATATCGAGCGTCGCCGACGCATATCGTCGCCAAAACTAAGATGGCCGACGACCTCGCCGCCAACTTAGAAGAGACTTTTGCGAGCCTCAAGGTTTCGATCAAGCTCAACCCCAAGAAATATGTTTTCGGGTCCCCAAGGAAAGTTGTTTCGGCTTCATCATCTCCTAACGTGGCATCGGCCAATCGAGAAGATTTCCGAATCATGAAGATGGGTCCGACAAGAACCTAAAAGGAGTCCGGAAGTCGACAGATGACTTGCGGCTTTGAGCCGCTTTCGTGTCTTCGCCTCGAACGCAGTAATGCCACTTACAAGCCGCCAAGAAGTCCGATCATTTCACCGACCTCGGAGGCACAGGAGGCCCTCACCGATTGAAGGCCTTCCTAACCTCACCCCCGGCGGTCGCCCGACGTCGGAGGAACCACCTCCTCTACATCGCCGCCACGACCCGTGTCGCTAGCACAAAGGCTTGTCGTGGAGCGAGTCAAGAAGGCCACGACTCAAGGTACAATGACCGCAGTATTTCATCGCGAAGTGTCAGTCCGAGTCCAAGGCTCGCCACCGCAGTGCAGAAGCCGCTTCCACGCGGTGCTCATCACAAAGAGGAAGTTGGTCCACTACTTCGACCGACATCCGGTCTCTGTGGTGACCTCCTCGCCGCTTGGCGAAATCATCCGCAACCGCGACGCCTCCAGAAGAATAGCCAAGTGGGCGCTTGAGCTCAATGGCCATGACATATCGTACGTCCCCCGGACGGTGATAAAGTCGCAGGTCTTGGCCGACTTCGTCGCCAAATGGACCGAAGCCCAGGCGCCACCAGCGCTTGAAGACCCCGAGCACTGGACGATGTACTTCGACGGGTCCTACACCAAAAACGGAGCGGGCGCTGGGGTCGTCCTTGTTTCCCCGCTCGGAAACAAGATCCAGTACGCCATCCGACTACTCTTCGACGCGACCAACAATGTTGCCGAGTACGAAGCACTCGTCAACGCTCTCCGGATCGCCGCCGACCTCGGCCCGCGCCGACTCTACATGCACGGTGACTCCAAGCTTGTCGTCGACCAAGTCATGAAGGCCTCAAAGCCTCGTGACGCCCGCATGGCGGCGTACTGTCGGGAGGTGCGCAAACTTGAGGAAAAATTCAAGGGTTTCGAACTCGCCATAGCTACCGACGCCATAACGGTGAGGCCGACCACCGCTAATCTCGCCCAATGGACCGGTCCCGCCAGGATCTTCGCTCGACGTTCACAAGCCTTTCATCCAACTGACCCGCTTAACCGAGCGGCTTGACCGACTCCACGGACGCGGCAGCTCCGATCACGGACGGCTTGGACGCTGAGCCGTCCGGTCGGGCCGTGGCGTCTTGGTTGCTAACTCCGACTAGAGGAAGCCCTTCACCGACCGGCCGCTTGATGGATCGCTCCGCCGACCCACCGAGGTCGCCTCGCCGCTTTGGGCAAAATCCTTCGTCCCCGTCAGGAAGACTCTACAAGAAGAGCCCCCAGAATCCTCCAAAAGTGCATTCCGGCCAACTAAGGGAAGCAGCCATCGCCGACATCCATGTTTAATCCGCGCCACCACGCCGCACCGCGATCCTCGGGGGAAAGACTTTCGCCAAGGTTTCTATCGGCCGACCGCAGAGGGTCGATGTCGAACAAATTGTTCGCGACTCGCGAAGGTGCCAATTCTTTGCTCTACAGACGATCTCTCAAAGACAAGCCCCGAGACGATCCCCATCACGCGGGCTATTCGCCGTTTGGGGACTCGATCTTGTCTCCGCCCTTCAAAGGCGCTCGGGGCTTGACCCACTTGCTTGTCGCGGTGGACAAGTTCACCAAGTGGATAGAAGTTGCCGCCGCCACCATCACCTCGGTGCTGGCGGCCAACTTCTTCCACGACATCGTTTATCGGTTTGGAGTCCCGAACTCTATCATCACCGATAACAGAACGCAGTTCATAGGGAAAGAATTCCTTGAGTTCTGCGACGACTTCAACATCCGCTGCGATCGGGCGCTGTGGCCCATCCATGACCAACGGCTGTGTCGAAGCGGTGAACGGCATGATCCTCCAGGGCTCAAGCCGCTAATCTTCAACCGATCGAAGAAATTACGGACGATGGGCGGCCGAGCCGCCTCCGCTCTCTGGCTCGCGACTATGCTTGATCTGGGCCGACCGGGTTTACACCATTCTTCTTGGTGTTCGGTGCCGAGGCCGTCCTGCCAACCGACCTGGAATACGGCGCCCCGAGACTCCAAGCCTTTGACGAGGCGCGGGGGATCAACACGCAATAGAACGCCATCGACCAGCTCGACGAAGCGTGCGAAGTGGCCGTTCTGCGATCCGCCAAGTACCAGCAGACGCTACGGCGCTACCACAGCCGGCAGATCCGTGGGAGGTCCTTCAACGTTGGCGACCTGGTCCTACGCCAGGTTCAGTCCAACGTTGGTAGGCATAAGCTGTCCCCTCCGTGGGAAGGGCCCTTCACCGTCGTGGAAGTCCTCTGACCCGGCACCTTCCGACTCAAAGACGCTGACGGCAACATTGTACCCAACGCATGGAATATTGAGAAGCTAAGGCGATTCTATCCCTGAAAACTTTTACGTTATTCCCGCGTCTTCGACAAAACCCCTGGGTTCAAAGCGCGGCGTGTCGACCACATCCTGGTCCCCGCACGCCACTCGGGGGCTACTTGTTCATGTACTCACCCGAGTGGCGCCCACCACCGACCTTCAGACCTCATAGCGGTGCCCTTTCGACCCAAGCGCTACGGCCTACGCCCCGGCGGCTATGGTTGCGAAGTAGTGCTTTGCGGAAGGAGGAAGCGCCGATGCGGGGCGATCCACGGACGACCTGGGACACACCTTTGGGCTACTAAGTCCCTTGCTATTTTCGCATTTTCCTCGAGCTCTCGGCGCTCCGACCTACGCACTAACAACCTCAGTGGTTCCTAAGGGCTACGGTCATTCGACGAGTGCACATCACAGAAAGGAAATGCAAAATATCAAGCGAAAGTTCTATGGCATAAAATGTACATGCGTTACAAAAGTCCGGTACGGGCGCCCTGGGATATTCCTAAGCTAAACAACGGCGTCGTCGTCATCTGAGCTATCGCTGCTTGCGACGATGTCGCCCAGCCCCGCCACCTTCTCCGCTGCCACCCTCACGCTGGCTCGGTTCTAGCCCGCGTCACCTTCAATCCCGTCGACGGTCGCCATCGGGTCGAAGGAGGCGTCGCGGTTGGCGCAGCAGGCCATCACGTACTCCGCCACCATGACAAGACCTCCGCCCCGAAGCCGAAGCGCCGCTCAAGCGCGGGGTCGGCTGGCGTATGCCACCACTGGGTGAGGTGGAAGGTGTACCCCGACGGAGTACGCTCCAGCGGTTCACGCAACCTCACCCCCAGTGGCTCCAAGCCTCGAAGGTGGGGCGAAGCATAGACAGAAGATCTTCACGCCAGACCCGACGCCCCTCCTGCATCCTTGCGAGCTCCGCCTCGGCCCCCTCAGCCCGAGCCCGCAGCGCTGAGGCCTCCTCACGCATCTTCACGAGCTCCTCTCTCGGCGCCCAAAGATCGAGCGCCGCCACAACGCATCTGCCTCGTGGGAAGCGGCCCTCGTGGCTCGAACGCCGAAAGAGGCTTTCACTCATCAAGGTCAGCCAGATCCGCCGCCGCCCCCGCTGGGGGATCACCGCGGCGTTCGAGGAGCGCCGGAGGCCGCCGAGCAACGTCTGCCTCCCCACCGCGGGTAGCCGGTGGTGTCGCAGCGTTGGCGCGAGCTCGCTTCGGTTACCGAAAGGAAGGAGGAGCAAACAACGCCGAAGACAAAGTCAAGGCTATACCGAGACCAAGCAAAGGGGACTCACTCCGTGAGAGGGTTCCTAATGCGGAAGATCGACGAGGGCCGGGTAATCCTGCCACCCGTCGCTGCAGCGGAGGACCCGGCGTCGGCTTGAGGGCCTCTTGGGTCTGAACTCGTGGGTCGCGCCGCCTCCGCTTGCGGCCCGATCGTCACCGCCGCTCGCCATTTGTCGATTCGAAGTGCAAGAACCACTCCCTTTGGTGTTGAAGAAGGGTGTGGGGTGGCGAGCGAGCGAAGGCAACTGGCTGAGTGTGGCCGCTTTCACGCCCCTCATGCTATATATGCCGAGGCGGGACGGAGTGCTCCAAGCGAGCGTCGCCCCGGCCGAAGCGCCGCACGCGCATTAACTCCACGACCCGCGCTACGGGACGTGTCCTTTCCGCCCCTCCCGCCACGCATTCAAACCCCACTTCGCATTAAAACGCGACGACGATGCCAGGGCGTATGACTCGCTTCAGTGCGCGCGCGCTCTTCTCTTCGGCTCTGGGCTGAACCGGCCGTGCTGGCACAATGAAGAAGGGCCTGGGTGGGGCCGCGGTGGCCCCGAGATAGTTGAAAGGCCCACTACCTCGCCACCCCGGTGGAAGGCCGAGTGATGGGCCCAACAACCACATCATCCCCAACACGAGGAGCAAAAGTTAAGGCAACTCTACCCCTAAAGCCTTTTTTCTCGTCCTCGCACGAATCTTCTACCCTCCGAAGCTCAAGCTGGCGTGGCACTATGGATTGATCCCACGCACCGCCGGGCTACAAGTTCACACACATACACGTCGCTGACTGATCGCTATTCGGTTCCCCAAGCAGAACCTCTCGACCCAAGCGCCATCGGCCTCGCCCAAATGCTATGGTGGCGAAGTAGTGCTTTGCGGTAGAGGGAAGTACTCGTGTGGTGTGACCCATAATCGGTCGGGAACACACCCGGACTACGACATCTCCAGAAACGGAAACCACGAAAAGGTGGGAGAAGCGGGAAGTGGAGACAAGGAGGCAACCATGGCCAAGACAGAAGCGTGCCCTAGCACCTCACAAGACCGAAGTTTATAAGGCCCACCAAACACACGCCAACCGGACAAGCATCGACTGCGACGCTACCAAGCGCACCTTGTCTCGGATGAAGCGTCGCCTGTCCTGTCGGACCGCCACGCCACGCCAGTGAGACGACGCTTCCCAATCATTTCGCCTCGCATTAAACTCCCACACACGCATTAAATGCCTGTAGGAGACGCTAGGGTACCGCTCCGGGCGGGACGCCCCCCGACCTCTCGAGCTCCGCCTCCAGGCTGGGATGACTGGGCCAAAATAGGTATGAAAAAGCCCACCGGGTCGCCGCGCCTCAAGGTGGCGAAATTTCAATTTTTCGCCGAGGCCTAGTATCAAGGCCGCGGGTTCCAAGGCCCTAATCGCCAATGGATCTGTGGTCGCCCAAGACAAAATCGAGCGAGGGCGAGGACAAGGCGAGCCCCCAGTGGGCCTCTAGTTGAGTTGGCGAATGACTCAATCGCCTTAACTCGTGTCCGAGACCATACTTCACGCTTCTCCATGAGCTCCCTCTAAGGGTAGCAACAACAAGGCCCGAAGTTACGAACAGCTCGGGGTCCGATACAGATCGAGTAAAGAAAGGTTTTTATGGTCGCCTCACGAAGTCGGACACTCGACGTAGGGATCGTCCGCTCGGAGATCGCGTGATCTCCAGGGCCCACTCGGATAACCCGTTTGTAGCTCATGAGCACGGTGTTCAAACCTACGCTTGGTAAACACACGCTTGCTCACCCAGGTCCCACACCTGCGGACGGGCGATACGTGGGATGATAAATGGCTACTCCTCCCGAGATAGCCTCACCAGACGAGGATCGGGACGGACGTCCTTCGCTTAGCTCCTACAAAACCAAATTTCTACAAAAGCGTCTAGCTACGACGAAAAACTAGCACTCAACACTTAAACCTCGCCCAAAGCGCTTTGGTCGTCATGGCCGATTAACTGCGCCTCGCGCCGACTAACTTCGCCTTAGCTCCCATATAAACCAAATTTCCCTACAAAGCGTCTAGCTACGATTTAAAACTAGCACTCGGACACTTAAACCTTGCCCAATGCGTTTGGTCGTCTCACGGCTAACTCGCCTCGCTCCTGCCAGTAAAACCAGCCCTTCACAAAAGCGTTTAGCTACGACAAAAAACTAGCACCGACACTTAAAACTCTGCCATATGCGTTTGGTCGTCTGGCACGACTAACTTCGCTTAGCTCCGTAAACCAGCCCTACAAAAGCGTCTAGCTATGACGTAAAACGAGCAATCGGAAACCGGAACCTCACTGAGGCATTCGCATCCTCGCCACCAAGGCAAGCGCCCAAAGAAAAGACGCAAAACCAGCGCTCGACCAAAGTAACTTCTCGACCGGCCTCCGACCACCGGGGCTCGGTTACACTCCACTGAAAGGCCACAAGACCGGCCGAGACCGGCCGACCAAGTCGGTCGGACTTCTGACTCATTCGGGGGTTCGAGCCGACTATGCCCCTTCCGAGCGCCCCCAGTCTAGTATCATGGACCAAGTTGGTCAGACTACGCCGCCTCGAACCAAACGGACGTGCCGAATGACACGGCCGACCGAGCTCGCTCCCCTCGCTTGGTTCGTTCTCGCCGACCCGGGTAACCCCCCGACCAGCTCTCCGACCTATTCGGGGCTACACTCACGGGTAAGGCATACCTGGCGAATCGTCTGACCAGCGGTGGCCGACTCGGCGACCAAGATGGCCCTATGCTACCCCAAGGGAAGAACCATGACCTTGCTGCCGGGCGCTAAAAGACGGTCCCTTAGAAGATTGCATACACAACGGAGCACCCAACGGACAAAGACCAACGACATTTATATGGCACCCAAGTTACATGCAATTGCTATTCGCGGCGCAACAATCAGGACCGTCAAGATAAGCGCAACAAGTCTAAGCGCGCGAGCCAAACAGCCTCGATGAGGGCATCCCTGGCCTTGGAAAGCTTCAGGATGACTTCAATCAGCGCATCGACAGCGGCAATGTCGCGTGCGACGGCATCTTGCTCGGCCCATTCGGCCTAGGCGAGCTCGAAGTCACCCCAAAGCTCCGCGAGGAAGGCCTCCTCGTCCGTGGGCGCTGGCGGGTCATCGTCCCCGAAGCCGAACACCAAGTTTCCGCTCTTGGGAGAAGTCATGAAGAAAGCTAAGAGCTGCAGGGCGGTCGAGAATTCTAAAGACGGATGACTCCTCCAACTCCAGCAACCGTACCACTCTTATATGTGCTCAAGGCGCGGAAGCCGAGCAGTTTCCGATAAAAGAAGGCGCCAGAAGCCGAAGCGTCGCCATGCATGCAAAGAGATCGCACCACCGAAGATGACGGGTCCATCCAGGAACGCACGATTCCGTGACGCACCGGCTAATGACTTAATACTCATACCAGGTACCCCACAAAGAAGGTATATATCTATTTCAAGATCGATATCCTTCAACGTCAATACATTACAAACAGGATCGAGGCGACACATGGCGCCGAGAGGGTATTACCAAAGCCTCCGCCTCTACGTATGGGATTATCACCGAATATTGGCGGGAACACCAAATGATCCGCTTTGGGCCCATTCTAGGCCTCGAGGGCCACGAGGACTCTCGGCCTCGTTCAGTTCACTGTAGGGCGGCCGACTGCCTTAGGTCAGGCGCCTCACAGTTCCGGCCTCACATCGGGTTGACGCCTCAGAGTTCGACCGACCTCGGGTCAGTGCCTGGCCGCCCCGACCTAGACCGGGTCCGACGCCTCGCAGTTCCCACTGCCTCAGTCGGGCCCCGACGAGCTTCAACTTCGCAACCTCCACACGTCGTCGACCAATGACAAGCTACCACCTGACCACACGGACATGACGGCCATGCTAGGACGGGTGGTTCTTCCCAAGACAAATGGGCCGCCAGAATCAAGCACTTTCGCCCTTCAAGGCCACCACACCGACAGCAATGCAGCAAGGAAGGAGGCAAGCGACCTTCCCAACGGAGCGCAATTGCTGTGTCTACTAACCCAAAGATGGGATACACAGAACCTCAATCATCAAGACCAAGACCGGACTCCGGCGTAGCATACCCCTACCTCTTTTCTCTAAATTCCCGTGTAACCTACCCCCTCCGTCTATATAAGGGGAGGCAGGGGCCCTCAGGGAAAGGGGGGGATCGATTTTGATGCGCACGGTGGCCCGATCTTCCGACAGGTAGAGGTAAGTCGATTGGTGGAGACTCGACGTTGACGATCCAGCTTCCAATCAGAACCGATCCGAACCCAGCAATCGCTACACCACGGCTCCGTTGGTTATCAACCTTGCACAAACACGGTTGACCTCGCCAAGAAGGCTTATCCCTGCATGCGAATCGAGAACACATGCAAGAATGTAGAAGAAGCAATCTGAAATTGCGAATTATATTAAGCACACGAGTTAGGGTTCCACAAACCGATGAACGGTGACACTGTTCAAAGACAGAATTGATCTAAGCAAAACCCAAGTCCTAGATGAGGGTTTGGGTGGTTATTTATACTTGGGGAGCTAGAGGGGGTCGTCCATAGCATTGGAGATCTAATACAACTCAAATTGAAAGCACCAAGCCTACTTTGATTAGAGTTTGACTCGGACTGAAAAAGTAACGTTTGTTTTTTTGGCAGTTTTCGGATGCATCTGAAGGAATATTGAGGTGAGGCCAGATCCTTTGGAAAGTAGACTCCGAGATCTTTCAAACGTGTACTCATGGGTCTCCAGAGCCCTCCGGAATCAAAAGTTATGGCACTTTAAAGTTAGTGCTGTTCTTTGAGGCCGAATCGACTCGAACTCGGATCAAAAAGTGTTCGGATTATTTTGCATATTCCTATTGACTCAAGTCCAATTGACTGGCTGGTGCCATTGGAAAGGTTGTCTCCTTAGCTTTTGATACATATGTGGATCATTGAAATCGGAGTCCGCTTTGTGGCTCGGGCAACGATTTTAGTGAACACCGCCTCGGTGGCCGAGGTAGTCGACTCGAGTTGAATTGGGACTCGACTCGAGATGAATTGGGACTCCAACTTGACTTGGGCGCCTCCTTGCCTCCCTCCCGGCCCTTGTTTGGTTCCCAAGGCCTTCATGATTCTCTCCAAAGTTCCTAAGTACAATATAGTCAATAATATCATTAGGTAGCATACCATCCTCACAAGTATATACACAGGGCACTTAGGAACGAGCTCACTGTTGATTCAATTGCCGTGCTCGTGCTCTTATGATGGGTCCTTGCATCACAACTAGAGGAGTCTCGGCGATGCATAGGAGTGATGTCCTCATCATCCTCCCCTCTTGAAGTGGAGTCGTCCTCGACTCAAGCTTATCTTCTTCTCCCATGAACGGTTTCAAATCTGCAATGTTAAATGTGGGACTAACCCCAAATTCGAGGCGGCAATTCAAGTTTATATGCATTATCATTTATTTTCTCAAGTATCTTGAAAGGACCATCACTCTAGGCATTAATTTAGACTTTCGCACTCGAAAACGATCCTTTCTCAAGTGTAACCATACTAAATCACCTTTCAAGTTTTACTTCCTGTCTACCTTTACTTCCAAAGAAATCCTATACCTTTCATTCATCATTTCAATATTTTCTTTAGTCTTTTCATGCAATTTCAAAATAAATTCAGCACGTTCCTTAGCATCATGATTAACTTGTTCACTAGTAGGTAAAGGTAATAGATCAATAGGAGCACGGGGATTGAAGCCATACACTACCTAAAAAGGACTTACCTTGGTGGTGGAGTGTACCGCCCTATTATAAGCGAACTCAACATGCGGCAAACACTCTTCCCACATCTTCAAATTCTTCTTCAAAACAGCCCTCAACATAGTAGATAATGTACGATTTACTACCTCGGTTTGGCCGTCGGTTTGGGGATGACATGTTGTTGAAAACAGCAGCTTGGTCCCCAATTTATTCCATAGAGTTCTCCAAAAGTGGCTCAAAAACTTGGCATCACGATCTGAAACAATAGTAGAAGGCATACCATGCAAGCGAACGATTTCTTGAAAGAAAAGGGTAGCAATATTAACAGCATCGTCGCTCTTATGACAAGGAATAAAGTGAGCCATCTTATAAAATCTATCAACCACCACAAAAATACTATCCCTTCCCCTCTTGATCCTAGGCAGTCCTAAAACAAAGTCCATAGATATATCCTCCCATGGAGTGCTAGGAACAGGAAGAGACATATATAAACCATGTGGATTCAATCGTGACTTAGCCTTTTGACATGTAGTGCAGCGGGATACAAACCTCTCAATGTCTCGCCTCATCTTCGGCCAAAAGAAGTGAGCAGACAGCACGGCCTCCGTCTTCTTGGCACCAAAATAACCCATCAAACCTCCTCCATGAGCTTCCTGTATCAAAAGAAAACGAACGGATCCAACTGGAACGCATAGGCGGTTAGCTCTAAACACAAATCTATCATTTATCACATATTTGTCCTATGTTCTTCCCTCTTTGCAATGCAGTAAGACATCCTTAAAATCATCATCATTAGCATATTGTTCTTTAATTGATTCCAATCCAAATATACGACAATCAAGTTGGGACAACATGGTATATCTCCTAGACAAGGCATCAACAATCACATTATCCTTCCCTTTCTTGTGTTTGATAACATAAGGAAAAGATTCAATAAATTCAACCCATTTAGCATGTCTACGATTCTGGTTTCACTTGATTTGCGAATATGTTTTAGCGACTCATGATCGGAATGAATAACAAATTCTTTGGGCCAAAGATAATGTTGCCACGCTTTCTAAAGATCGCACAAGAGCATACAATTCTTTATCATACGTGGAATAATTAAAACATGACAACTCAATTTTTCGCTAAAGTAAGCAATGTGTTTACTATCTTGCATCAAAACACCACCAATTCCAACCCCACTAGCATCACATTCAAGCTCAAAGGTCTTATTAAAATCGAGAAGTTGGAGTAAAGGTGCATTAGTAAGCTTATCTTTCAAAAGGTTGAAGGCATTCTCTGTGCTTGTCCCCAATGGAACACAACTCCTTCTTCGTCAACTCGCTCAATGGGGCCGCAATGGTGCTGAAATCCTTCACAAAGCGGCGGTAAAATCCGGCAAGTCCATGGAAGCTCGCGACTTGTGAAATCGTCGTATGCGTTGGCCAACTCTTAATCGCGTGCACCTTGGTTTCATCCACCTCAATTCCTCGCGGAATCACAACATAGCCAAGAAACGATACTCGTTCGCTTGCAAAAAGTGCACTTCTCGAGGTTACCAAATAAACGTCAAAGACGCAAAGCATCAAAAACAAAGACGTAGATGATCAAGATGTTCATGTAACGACTTCTTTGTCAAATCAAAATATCATCGAAATAAACCACCACAAATTTTCCAATGAAAGCTCAGAAAACCTCGCTCATTAAGCGCATGAAAGTGCTAGGTGCATTAGTTAAACCAAAAGGCATGACTAACCACTCATACAATCCAAACTTGGTTTTAAAGGTCGTTTTCCATTCATCTCCCAGCCATTCTTATTTGGTTGTATCCACTACGCAAGTCAACCTTAGAAAAATTATAGAACCACTTAACTCATCAAGCATGTCGCCTAACCTAGGAATAGGATGACGGTACCTTATTGTGATATTGTTAATGGCTCTACAATCTACACACATGCGCCAACCGCCATCTTTCTTAGGAACCAAAATAACAGAACAACACAAGGACTAAGGCTCTCACGACATACCCGCGGTCCAAAAGATCTTGGACTTGGCGTGAATCTCCTTAGTCTCCTGGGGTTGGTCCTATAAGCGACTTCGGTTTGGCAAACTCGCTCCGTATCAAATCAATTTGGTGCTCAATCCTCGTATGGGTGGGAGTCCGGAGGTATTTCGGGAAAAACATCTCAGCATACTCCGCAAAAGGTTAGTGACGGCGGGGAGGCAAAGCTTCAAGCATATCATCCAATGAAAACAAAGTATCTTTGCATATCAAAGCATAGCACGTGCATCATTCTCATTAATTTCAGCAAGGTCACATTTTGTAGCAAGCATAACACCACCCTTCAATTTAATTCCCTCGGACCTAGAACTAGGTTCTTTCTTGCCTTTCTTAGGTGGGAAAACATTTTTAACCACTTGCTGATTTTCATATTCTAGCGCACTCTCCTTTCTCTCATTTTCAGCTCTCTCTTGGTCACATTGCACAATTTCAAATAGAGTCATAGGAAGCAAAGTGATTTTCTTCCCTTGTGCATAAGAGTGTATTTGTTACTTCTACCATGATGAATTGCATCAAGATCAAATTCCCATGGACGGCCTAACAAAAGGGAACATGCTTGCATAGGCACTACATCAAAAGCAGCAAAATCATGGTATGTTCCAATGGAAAATTGCACTCTCGTAGTTTGTGTTACCTTCACCTTACCGCTGTTATTGAACCATTGAATATAGTAGGGATGAGGGTGTGCATGTGTGGGCAAGCAAAGCTTCTCCACAAGATCTGAACTCACCAAGTTATTGCAACTCCCACCATCATTTATGACACGAACACGACAGTCCTTGACGATGAGGTACATTTGAAATAAATTATGGCGTTGCAGCTTGTCCACTTGCTCCATTTGAGCGCTCAACACTCGTTGCACAATGATTATCCTATAATTCTTGGTGGCAGCGGTCCCTAAAAACTCCTCATCGTCGTCGTCCGTCTCATGGTCATCCTCATTATCTGCAAGGTTAGCTACAAGAGCATATTCATCCTCAACATCACTAGCACTAATGTACCCACCTTCTTCTGTTGCAATATACGTTCGACGACTTGGGCAATCCTTCATGACATGGCCCATCCCCTTGCATCGGTTGCACACAATTTCCGTTGTTCGACCCGTGGAAGCCACCGATGAAGAACTCTTTGTTGGTGCCTGCACATGGTTAGATTTACTCACCTCGGGTACTCGTGATGGCGGTGATGGTGCTGCTGAACGCGCCCTACTCATGGAGGGGGCAGCAGATCGAACAGAAAGGGGTGGAGCTGATTTGGTTGTCCTCGGCGTCGTCTTTGGTGTGGGTATGTTGCCGAAATTGCTCCTTGGCCTTTGCTGTTTTCCCTGCGATTCTTTTTCTTGACGATTGTTATTCAGGCGTTGTTGTTGTCGCACATCCTGTGCAGCGGTGTGAGCGGCAAAGGCATCGTGGCCCTCTCCATCCACATCATCTCTCGCGATAGACTCTTCTTGATCTTCCACTCATGAGCTCCATCGGGAGGCTACTTGTCTCTCAAAATTTTCCAACTTCGGTAAGAAGATTGGCGATGCTTCACTCTATCCTCTCCAATCTTTGGTCGTTATCTTGGCCGATCCTTGCGATGTTTGCGTTGATGTCATTGAGCGCGTTGTTAAGCTCGTTCGTAACACACTCATTTTCCTCATTACCCGCCATTGTTAGTTGAAAGAAAGACAAAAGAAACAAAAACAACCGGTGGTATAATCCCTATCAACTACTTTGGCGGCGAAGGTGGTTTCACTCACTCTCAAGCCGCCTTACCACGCTCTTACAAGTGTTCTTACCAATGCAACAGTGGTACAACCGCATGTACAACCCATGGTCGGTTCGTGATACCGTGACAAGCTTGAGTGTAGCGATTGCGAATTGAACTCGAATCGATCGTAAGAAAGGTGGAGCTTGAAGGCAAAGTATAGTAGCAAGGATTAGCAAATTTCAAAAACAGTTAGCAAAGTCAATAAAGATTCAAAGTTCTTGTCACAGCTTGTCGCCTAAGCGTGCTCCTAGAACTAGTTCAACCTAGCAAGGGATATATCAAAGCACAAAGAACTCAAAGGATGCAAGCAATTCGATTTTCTTCTTCTCTTCCTCTTCTCTCTTTTTTTTTGCGGTTTGGCTCTTTCTCGCCTCTTAATTTTTTTTTCACTTTTTCTCACTTTTTTACACAAATATATACCTCTTAACTCGGAGGAGAAACAAAAATCTCACAATTTGGAGCAACGAACGACAAGAAACCGATGCGAAAGAATTGACAAAACAGACAAACAACTTTCTAGCCAAACTCGGTCGAGAAGCTTTTTTAGGGTCAAAAATGCACAATTCTAAAGACCTATGTAATTTTCAGATGCTGTTGTCGCCCCTTCAAACAAAAAAAGTAGACCCAAATCGAGTTCAGATGCAAAAGTTATGCGCTTTTAGTGAACATTTGCACAATTTGGAATTACTCATGAATTCAGATCTTTCTCCTGCTATACTAGAATAGGATTAGGTTTGCGGGTGAAAAAGGATGGCCGTGATGCAGACAGGCAATTGATGTATATGCTCGACCTATCTAGGGTTTGCGGAATAGGTTTTATAATGCGAAGCAATGGCAAGGACCAACCGAGAAGAATTCGGTTCGGTTCTAGGGTTGGCGACGATGGGTTGATAATTGATGCAAAACAAGAACTAGGGCAACTGACAGGACAACTAGCAACTAGAATCGCGACCTCAAACCAAAGAACAAGACAATGACTATGGATCAATACTCAACAATACGACATCGAAAACGAAATTGCAAGGCTCAAAGGGTTGTAGGACAATGAATTGATGATGAACTTTTTGTGGGGCGCTTTTTCGGACTCTGGGGCGATGGCAAAACAAAACTAAAGGGGATACAATGATACCTGACGGGAAACCGAGGCTCAGATACCACTTGATTGTAACATCCCAAAATTTGAGTTTTGGTATGTTTTAAATTAAAAATGAACCATTCGTATTTTTCTCGAATTAATCAAAGCTTAAATTGAATTTTCTAATAATTAGAAGATTTAATTTGATTAATATATGCATCAAATTAAAGGTTTCTAGTTTTTATTGGGTTCCTTGTGCTTCAAGGAATTTTTCTGTATTTTTGGATATTTTTCTGAATTTATTTGCTATTTATTTGAATTTATTGGCTCTTATTCGGATTTTTGTAATTTTCTTAAATTCAGAAATTAATTTTAATTCCTTTTTTCCTTTCGGGCGAAACCTTTTCTCTTGGTCTGTTCTGTTCCTTGACTTCCTGTTCGTGTACCACAAATTTCGCCACTGCTCGTGCACCGTCCGATCCATGTAGATGGCGTGAATGTCACTACGTCGCCCAAGCACGCCACGCCTGCTGAAACCCTAATCGCCTCCGGTTTCTTACCGCCGCCGCCGCTTCGGTCTCAGTTTTCCCGCCTCAGGCTATTTAAGCCGACGCCTCACCGCCAAGGTTCGCCTCTCGCGCCTCTTTCCTCTCTCCATCGCCAGAGACGCTGTGGTCGTGGCCGTGTGATCTCGCTCGAGTTCTTCTTCCGGCGCAAGTTTCTCCGCCAGATTCCTTCGCCTACGGTGAGTCTCCGCCGCCTTTTGGTACCAAAGTGAGTTCACCTCTTCATGCTCTTCCGAAACCCTAACTCTTCTCGCTTCCCTCCATTGCTCATTCGCCGGATCGTCTCGCCTTCTAGCGGCGGTGGATCATACTGCCACTTCGCCGTCGCTCTTCCTTCGTCATCCTCGACCGTCGGATCGTCCGTCAACGGTCCAGATCTACGCCACATATTTTCGGTAAGTCCCGAGCCAGTCAATTGCCTCATCACCTCATGTTGCGCCGAGTCATCGCCATGTGTTCGCCACATCGGCGCCACGTCAGGCCACGTAGGCCTTAGCCGCCACTTGATTGCGATGTCTTGCCACATCCGCACCACGCCACGCCTGTCGACCCTTGTCACACCGCACGCCCACGCCGATGCCAACTCACCGCCACGTAAACCCTAATTCACCCGTGGCCGTCATTCAGAAGGCGTGAACCCGATCCATGTGAACCGTGTCACCGACACGAGGGCCCCGCATGTCGGCGACATAATCTCTTCCGTTTAATCATTGTTAAATCCAAGAAACTCGAATAAATCAACCATCACAACTGGCGACACGTGTCACCTTCTGTTTATTTTTCTGATTTTCTTCCATTTAAACTTTGGAAGCCCCGTTCTCCTCCGTTCGAACTCCGATTCAAACGATTCAAATTTCTAAATTCATCTAAAATCAAGATCTATCTGTTGGTGTCATTTTTAGGAATTTTTGAATTTTATTTATTTCCGTTTATTTATTGTGTTGCCTCGATTTGCGTGTTTCGCGTGTAGACGACGCACCGGTTGAGCGAGAGGAGCATCCAGCGGAGATTGCAACAGCGGGAGAGATTGAAGGCAAGTCGTAGACCTTTGATCATATTGAACCCATGTTTGCAAAAGTACTTTGTTTTATACAATTGCATGCTATTTGTGTAACAATGCTAGTTTACGGGAGTAGCTATTTACCTGTTTGAGTATGCCCCTTTGATTATTGGAATGCCATGTATCCATTGTTAACCATAGGTTGGGACATTATTAGTTGGACATAATCATAGTACCAACATTAGGTTATCATAGCTATGCTTAGCCATGCTTAGTTGTCCGATGGGATTCATAACACCTGTGAGTTAATGTTAATCTTGACTTAATGAGATATTGAATTGTGGCTGTTGACCACTGTTGTAAAACTTGTTGTACCATGGCAGGGGATGCCATTGGTTTTGGGTTAAGCAAAATGTTTCCCTCGAGCAATTGATCGTGCAAGAAGGGTGTCATTTAGCACATTGAATGTGGTCATTTTGCACGAGACAATTTAAGGACTTAATCTTGTGCGCCATTGAACTGGCCTAACTGCAACCACAAGTCCGGTATGGGGACGGACCTAGCCGATTAATTTGCAATGTCCGGACTTGAGTATTGCCGCTTGTTGGTGTGGGGTCCAAGATGGACGGTAGACCCACATGGCTCAAGAGGGGCCCCGAGGGCTAAACCTTAGAGGGCGATTGGGTTTAGACATGCATTGTAAAAGCTTTGTAGTGATCTCTCTGCCGACACACCAAAGGAAGTGTGTTCTTAGCGCTTGGCACTAAGGGATGATCATGTCTTGTGGGTAAAGTCAACAACCTCTCGCAAAGTGTCAAAACTATTCAATAGCCGTGTCATGGTCATGGATAAGCCCGGGATTTCACACGGGTATAGAGTATTTTCTTGAAATGTGGAATGGTTGGGATGTGAACGGGAGTTCATCGTTGTTTTGTTGTCTCAAGCTATACCGTTGAATTGTGTGGTTGATACTTGTTTCGAGTGATGTAGGGTGATGCCTCGTCATTCTGCTCATGTTGTCTACCATTGATTTATCGATTATTTATTATTGTTTTATTCAAACCGCCTTCAATCTATTTAGTGTATTTAAATTCAAGTTGTTGCTTTACGCAAATGAACCATATAACTATCCTTTGTCAAGCCGCATGAATATATTGCATCATTTCCTACGGCTTGTTGAGTACGCTTTGTACTCACGCTTTATGCCCTGTTGTTCGATTGTCGAGGAAGGACCGTAATGAGTATCAAGAGGAGTACTATGAAGACTACGCCGACTAGGAAGGCGCTTCCCTGCACGATTGCTCGTGGCATGTTGAATGGCCCAAGTTATTTTATTTCATTTACAATGCTTTATTTGTTTCTTAAGCCAAGAGGCATTGGTGTATGAACCTTGACTATAAGGTCGCTTTGCTTTATTCAATAATAATTTGCTTCTTCTTAGTTATTTCAATGTATGGAATGATATGTCATCTATGTTTCCACTGTGTGCACTAGCGTGATCTCGACTAGTGTCAGATACACAGAGGGTTTCGATTTGCATATCCGGTCCCGACATTGATGCGCGACGGGTCCCGATCTTCCGGCTGTAGAGGTAAGTCGATAGGTGGAGACTCGACGTTGACGATCCGGCTTCCGATCGAATCGATCCGAACCCAAAGAATTGCTACACCACGGCTCGTTGGTTATCAACCTTGCACAAACACGGTTGACCTCGCCAAGAAGGCTTATCCTCGCATGCTAATTGAGAACACAAGCAAGAACGTAGAAGAAGCAATCTGAATTGCGAATTATATTAAGCACATGAGTTGGGGTTTCACAAACCGATGAACGGCGACACTGCTCAAAGACGAAATTGATCTAAGCAAAACCCAAGTCCTAGATGAGGGTTTGGGTGGTTATTTATACTAGGGAGCCGGAGGGTCGCCCATAGCATTGGAGATCTAATACAACTCAAATTGAAAGCACCAAGCCTACTTTGACTAGAGTTTGACTCGGACCAAAAAAGCAACGCTTGGTTTTTGGCGCTTTGGATGCATCTAAAGGAATTTTGAGGTGAGGCCGATCCTTTGGAAAGTAGACTCGAGATCTTTCAAACGTGTACTCATGGGTATCCAGAGCCCTCCTAATCAAAAGTTATGGCACTTTAAATTCAAGTCTTTATTCTTTGGCCGAATCGACTCGAACTCGGACCGAAAAGGTATTCGGATTGTTTTGCATATTCTGTTGATTCAAGTCCAATTGACTCAAACCGTGCCATTAGAAAGGTTGTCTCCTTAGCTTTTGATACATATGTGGATCATTGAAATCGAGTCCGCTTTGTGGCCTAGGCGATGATTTTAGTGAACACCGCTCCCGGTGGCCGAGGTAGTCGACTCGAGTTGAATTGGGATTCCGACTCGAGATGAATTGGGACTCCAACTTGACTTGGACGCCCTCCTTGCCTCCCTCCTGGCCCTTGCTGGTTCCCAAGGCCTTCATGATCCTCTCTAAAGTTCCTAAGTATAATATAATCAATAATATCATTAGGTAGCATACCATCCTCACAAGTATATACACAGGCACTTAGGAACGAGCTCACCTGTTGGTTCAATTGCCGTGCTCATGCTCTTGTGATGGGTCCTTGCATCACAACTAGAGGAGTCTCGGGCGTATGCATAGGAGTGATGTCCTCATCAGATTCGGTTCAAGCCTTCCAACCTGAAAAACACATCCAACCTCCGTCAAGTCCAACCCATAGACAAACACTCTCGAGTCCCTCACTCAGACGAAGCGCCAGGCTCTGTGGCCGAGTCCTCACTTGTAATCCCGAGCGCACTCACTCGCACTCGGGTAATACAAGCCACCACAAACCGGACGAGGGACATTCAAATTAACCAAGATACATCTTGGACTCCCGTAGTCTGACCATTCAGGGAGAGGGAACGCGCGACCCCTATACTTACAAATTTACTTGCCCGTTATACGAAACACCGACACATGGCATTGTAAAGGCTTTATTATAATCACTCGTCTGTGTGGTATATGGTTGTATTGTGTGGGTAAAGTGCATAACTTCTGTAAAGTGTAAATCTATTTGGATAACCGTGCTCACGGTATTGAGCATAACTCGAGAATTATAGTCAAGGGTTAGTTAATAAAATGGAAACTGGATGGGATAGCAGGTTACCATACGGAAAGTTGAAAACTTGACTTAGAATTGGAAACTTGGTTTACTTGAAAAATGCTGAATCTATCTATTACAATTATTTGTTTTATGGTCTTTTTAATCTATATATTGTACTTGCTCATCAATGCTGCTTTTCTGCAAAATAAGCCATTGTTAGCCATTCCTTTGGAATAAGCCTTGCATATAGATATGTTAGGATTGTATTCTATGCACAATTTGTTGAGTGCTTTTGTATTCATCTTTGCCATCACCAACCAATCAACAGTTGAGGAGTCATCACCTTCGTTGGAGGAGGATTTCCAAGAGAATACGAGTCACTAGGCCCAAGCCTTGTCAGTCGTCTGTGGTGAACTAATGAGCCACCAGCGTCTTCTATTTTCCGGTGCATTTATCTTAGTCTTTATTTTTAGTCTAGCCATGCGTGGCTTAATAATGTAACTTGGTCATAAGATCATACACATAGTTATATCAATAAATGGAGTCTTATTATTCTTATCGTTGTGCATGATGTGATACTTGCCAACGTTGAGCTGTGTGTACTAGTGTTGATCCAGGGACTAGTGCGGTAAACACAGTGGGTTCAAATTGGTGAATTTGGGTCCCGACAACTACCGCCTCCCGGTAGCACTGGCCTCTCTAACCAAATAGCCTTTTCACAAATATTTTTCTTCTTTTTTTTGTTTTTGCTTGAATGCAATACCATGGAAGATCAAATGTGCATGAATTGAGCCTTTAAACATTTTATTGACATTGAACAAATAGCCAAAACCCCTCTTAATAGTACGACGCCTATTCTAGCAATCTAATCTTTTCTCCAAACTCTAAGATCAGCAAAAGCTATGAAAAGGTTGATAGCATCTAGGCCCCCACAATCCTTTTATTATGTTGTATCATATAGTTTTGATGTTGATGACTAAGTCAATATTCATTAAGCTATGGAGAGCATGGGCTGAAAGCATAAATGAAGAATTCTGGACTAACAAGATTAAGGTGTTTTGTTACTAGTTTATGGCTTAGGAGATGTTTTAAGCCAAGTAGCTAGTGTTAGTTCCTTTTGCCGTACTATAAAGAGGGATTGTGCACAAGAAAGCTCTTTGGTTCATAAGACTAAGATTAGACTGCTTGGAGCTCAAAATTTCTTAAAATCTTTCCACTCCTTTGAATCAAGCTCTTCCATTATGTCAAAATCCAAATATAACGCCGGACTAAATCTACATTGACCATTCTATGTAAGTCTGACCCAAATTAGTTAGAAACAATCCTAACCGAGCACTCACCATTCACGCTGGACCAAATTCTACTGTTACTCAAATTCAGTCTGACGCAAAAGAAAATCTCTCGGTTATCCTTGTTTTCCAAGTTCTAAAAGTCCTTTGCATAGAAACTGAAATTTCCCCTTCACAACGGACCAAATATTTTAGTCCGGCGCACATGTCAAAAACTTCATCTTCACGATGGACCAAATTCAGTTCAGTCCGTGGTAGAAGTTTCCTTAAGTAATTTCTAACTAAGCAAAATCCATTTATGTCGGATCTTTTTGAGTTCCCACATTTTCAATCCAGCGTACTTGCACCCAGTTTGGTTAAGAGTTCCAAAGTGATTGATCAACCTTTTTAGCCAAAATTTCCTTGTTCAAATTCCCAACCAAGAAAATATCCATTCACTACGGACCAAATAGTCATCATATAAATTTTAGTCCGCTGTAAGTATTTTACCCCGGACCAAAATTCATATAAGTCCGTAGGTGCCTTGAAGGAATTCTCAAAGCAAGCAGAGAGTTTTCCATTTACGCCGGACCAAATCTTTCCTCTTAAAATATTTAGTCCGGCACCAACATAAATCTCTCGGTTAAACCTTTTTCTTTGTCAAAAGGTCCGTGGTTACTGGTTTTACCAAAAGCCATCTACGACGGACCAAATATTTTGGTCCGGTGTACATATTGAATGCTCATTCCTTTGTTGTACCAAATCCTATCTACGACGGACCAAATTATTTGGTCCGGCGCAAACTCTCTTATTTGGTCCGTGGTACACTGAATCAGTATCGCTAA
Source organism: Guadua angustifolia (assembly GCA_036346375.1). NCBI lineage: Eukaryota > Viridiplantae > Streptophyta > Magnoliopsida > Poales > Poaceae > Guadua > Guadua angustifolia. The sequence goes on from CM070515.1 coordinate 23,444,479, forward strand.
CCACTTTCACTTAGTTCGTTGTAAACATATATTTTTGATATTCTGACATGTCCAACGGTCGATGTGGTAGGTGTAACGGCTATATTCATGCCAGTTGTCTATATAAGCATTTCCTGAGCCATCTACCATAGCACTTTATGATCTCCTTGACGTTTTAGCAAACTTAAAGCTTTTATTCCTTCAAGGAGAGTGTGCTGAACCTCTGAACCAAAACTCTCACTTTTCAAGTGTCTTTAGCTCCAAGCTTAAGTCTAGTGTTGTGATTGTGAGTGAATAAAGAGACAGGGCTTGTGCAGAGTCTATTACTCTTTGGTCTTAGTGATCCTAGACGGCTTGGAGGCTGTGAAGGTGTGACCTGTCCAAAGGAGTTTGTGGAAGGCCACCTTGTCTGTGAAAGGTTTGAAGCTCACCTCACCGGAGTGGTGAAAGAGTTGTCATAGTAGAGATCCAAAGCTACTACGACTAGCTTGTGGGGGAGCTATACTTCCTGTAGAAGTGCTCCAACGTGGATTAGGAGACAGTCCCTTGTTTATTCTTGTTTCTATTGAGCCTTTTCTTATTATTGTGTTTTTCTTTCCGCTGCTATTGCTACTACTCTTTACTTTTGTTATCTTACCAAGAGTAACTATCAATTTGATTAAGTTATTTATATTGTTTCTTAGGAGGTTAAAATTTTGAAAGTTGCCTATTCACCCCTCTAGGCCATCTTGATCCTTCAAAGGTCCTTAAATTTTATATCTTAGCCATCTTGTCTCGATACGTTAATCTTCTTTTATGCCATTTTCATACTTTTACGATCGCCGAATTTAGGACCAACTTATTTTGAATATACTCAAAAGAAAATATTAGTCCTTTAATCATAATTATCATTAATTACCAAAACCAAATCGAATTGGGGGTCTAGATGCTTTCAGCTTAGGTCAACTATAATGCATCTTGTGGTTCTTAAGAGATACATTTGGTACAATGAATTGTACATTCCCAATTTTGTTTTTTTTTCATTTAGTACAACGGAGTTGTTCATCTCAACAAAGGAAGTTAGCAAGTAAAGGTGTATAATTTATTCTGTTAAATACTCATGATTAATATCTTTAGTTAAATTTACACTTTTCAAACACTGGATCAAGTGTATATTTTGTTTATTAAAATGTCTAATGATACTCTACTGCATATAATAGCAAATTAAAATGTACAATGCATACTAAAATGCTTTATATTGTTTGAATTGTGTTTCACAAGCATCATGAATGTTAAATAAATATGCTTTTCCTTTGTGTCCTTTGTTTCCTAAGGCTAAAGCAATGTGTCCTTTGTTTCCTACAGGCTGAAGCAAGAACCAACAAAAAACCTTACTCCAGTAAGCAGTTACTGTAGGGTTATTAAGTCATAAAATGATAGAATATCATTAATAAGAACTATTGCATAAAGTTTATAATGCAAAACTCCATTTGCTGCAAAGATTAACTGGTGCAAAGGAACTCTAGAATTTGATAAACTAATCTAATTTATTGGAAAATATAGTAACCAAGCTGCAAGTAACACTAACAACTGGTTGCACAATGTAGGGGGAAAATCATAAGTTGTAATGCAATCATCAATTCTGACATACCTACCATGATGAAGATATTGTAGGGACTGCACTAGTATTAATGGCATCAAGAAATGATTGTGTCAATCCAGCAAGGATGGGGCCAGTCATGGTACTAGCTCCAAGTTGCTCGGGGTCTTGTTCGATCAAACATAGATTTTGTCAAAGCATTTAAACCAGATGTGAACTCTGGACGAAAGATATCCAACTTCACCAAATCTCCAAAGACATTTCCTGCATGTTTTCTCTAAAAAGGTCTAATCTAAGTCATGTTGGGCCGAAGAAAACCAAATGCCAGTATTCATTTACAATACTATCATATACAAGAGTTACTATAAACATACTTTTTTTAGTACTATGCAAATGCAAAGCTTCAGACAAATGTGATGTTATCCAAAAAATATGATACAGGTTGAGCTTTTTAGTGATAAGGCCATCATAGCAGATCAACAACTGTAGTTCAAAGGAAATGATACTTACAGGAAGTTGATCGTGGTGCTAGAGATCTTTCTCATTGTTCACAAGTCGCACAAGTGTAAAGCATTCCCTATCTGAAAAAAGAGCACGGATGGACTCCCATATCTTTCAGACTAGTTCAATGCCCGTGAGTTGCTACGAAAAATAAAATTGGTAACAAAACATAAAAGTCAAGTAATAAAAAAAAATTATGCTACAAGATCAAACACCTATTTCTCCTGATTACAAATGTTTTTATGGTTTCTCTTTCGGTATGAATTAAAACCAAATATATTTCAACCATAGTGTCATGTAAAACTTGGATACACTTGAGGGACACCTTGAAACAAGACATTTAGGTCTGCAACTGATTAACCATGATGATATTTCAACCACAGTGGGAACCTTACAAAGAAATGCAATAAATCATAGGCAAAGCCATACCCCTGATGTGTTCAATAGTTTCTTCAGTTATAAGAGGTTCTTGTGAGTCTACATGATAAAAAACCAGAATAGGAACCCCCAAGTTCTCTGCCGTGAAATACACCAATCAGAACGGCTGGAGGTCATGGCAACAATCCTGTTTTCAGCCTGGGAATGTTACAACACAGTCAAGCAATAGGTTCTGCTTATGAAACAACACGCAATAGCAACAGAACAAAAGCAACAGACAGTAGGATTAGGTCATTGCACATTAGCATGAAAAATATGACTTGACAGTGTGTACAAAGAAAAATTCATTCAACAATATAGCATGAAACCAGACTTGCAAATGCTTGACCATAACACATGGAAAATCAAACAATCACTTGCCAGGACTAATAAGTAGCAATCAAGACAAGATTAGCATAGAGAAATTCAATGCTCTTCTACCAGTGCAGACAAGAAATATGCAATGAACAAACATGCAAAACACTGTTGGCAAGCAGTGGTATTCTATTGAACTTGTCGGTACCAAGCAGATTAAATGTTCAAACTGAGAAATTCAGTGAGACAACAAACTATTTTCAAACATAGATTCCAAAGTAGTTAAAATACCTGAGAAGGGATCCAAGTCACTCGTTTGATTCCCACCTATGTTGTTGAATCGTACCTTAACAGTCTCTAAAACATTGTCATGACATGCAATTGGATGGTACTTTGGAAGGAAAAACGACAGAGAGAAAAAAATCAAAGAGCATAATTGATTAACAGTTTTTTTTGCCGCAGTGGCGTAGCTATTCTTGCCGTTCTTCTTCCGCTATCATCGAATACGAGTAGCCAACCCTTGCATTCGCACGGGCTATCAATTTTAGATTTGTTTGATCAGGTTAATTACTAACATTAATTTGTTTTTCTCATTTATAATGCGATTTTTTTTCAAACTTAAACACTAAATGATATTATAACTCATGAAGAACAATATAGTACCAACAAATATTCATCCTTTTTTATGTTACATGCTAGACTTTTCCCCATTTTGAAACTGTAAACCATAGGAGTCTGCATTTTTTTTCTTGTAAGAAAGATTAGTTATCTTCTTGTTAAATGGGCATACCTCAATATGTTACCTTCTATCGTGCTATCTAAGACGTTGATCTTTTTATTGGATTAAATCAAATAAGGAAGTTCAAAGGACTCCATCAATGTCAATCATGAATTGCAAAGAGTCCAGAATAAACAGGGCATTAGAATTGATCAAAAACCTTTATTGTTAATAGGTGGACCTGTACAGAGATTGACTTTCCAAAGGAAATTTACATCCATAATATTTCTTCTAGTTAAAATTATTTCATCTGGCTAGCTTCTACATGGACGTAGCCACCACAGTACAAGACTGGCCACATTTCTTCTACCAAATCCTTATCGCCTCTATGCCAGTTTTGGTTAAGTGATAGATAGTAAGCAAGCTAGAAATTTACTGAGCCTTGAACTCATATCCTCTCATAACCATGTACCACACTGTTGCATACATAAATATATATTCCAATCTCCCCAAAGCAAAATATAAATTTTATTGCAAGTCTCTGTTTGGGCAGCGATCTATCAAGAGCATAAGCCACTCCTGACTGTTGTTCAGGATTAACTCTTCTCTAGCAACCCAGAAGGTTATGATCCACGTATCTGACAGCAGATCTAGATGTCTTACGAACTTATTTACCTTCACTGGCAGTCCCATTCCTGACTAGCTTTCAGACATATATTTTTACCTCTGTTGGTACACTCACTTCCTAATTTTGACTCGACTACTTATATGCCCCAAAGGAGAACTGCTACTTGCATTCTGGCCAAAAATATGATGATGCAGAGCCAGTTAATACGCAGTTCTTACCAAGAAAATTTTGTTCTTTTCGAAGTACCAATCCTCGAATTTCTTTGGAACATTGTTTGGCAGCTTGATTTCAGTATCTTCTCAATGTCGACTGGGGAGAAATAACTAAATTGGATGTCATAGTTACATGAGGGACGACACTACAGAAACAAAAGATTACTCATCCATAGGCAGCGTACGTTTGGCCTTTTTCACTGTTTGCATGTCCATTTGTTTCTCTGTTTAGATCCATTATCTTGAAGGGAAGAAGCTTCATAGAACACATTTAGATTGAAACCTTAGAAAATAAAGTAAATCAGAGAAAATGGTTCTTGCGTGAGATCAATCATCAAGGCTAATAATAAAGTAACAAAATAAGCTATCCTTGATCACGTGTATTAAAAAAATAAAGGACAGTATGACCTAACTCATTAACATTCCCATGTTGCATTCTGCATGGCAAGTTGCCCAGCAGCACATCACATGCGTGAAGAGATTAACTAAAGCTCACAGAATTGGAGAGAAGAGCAGCAACGGCATGGGGGCAGTGAAAACTGACAACATGGTATGGGGTATCTTAGGAATTGTAGTGGAGTCAAGTGGCGGAAGGGAAGGCTACAGTGACAAGGAGATTAAAATCGGGGTTTGCCAATTCCCATGAATTACCGAGTAATTACTATTTTATTAAATTCCAATCCGTAAAATTATCAATACTCCCAATTTGACTCCCTTAGCATGTAGGCATCTAATAGTGTATACATTAACAATTGAGCGGACAGAAGACTACTGTATTAAATCAAAGATTGTCATCTAGGCATCTAATAATGTATAGATTAGCAATTGGATGGACAGAAGACTTATCAAATTAAATCAAATCAACAAATTGAAGAATTTGGAACATGTAGGAAGAGAAGCAAAGGAGCAGAACTACCAATTGGTGGCGCGTCATCCTGACGACCGAGCAGCAGCCAGTAGGAGGGGCAAAACATCATGGTGGCTAGAATACGGCCAGTGAAACCGACCTCCCTTCATCCCTCCTTAAGAATAGAGACATGGCGATGCTACTTCGATGGATCTTCATAGACGAATAGAGAGTCCGCTCTTGAGATCGATTGCAAGTTTGAATCTCCAATAGCTACCTCAGCGACGTTGGGAATGGATTCCGCGAAGGCTCATCAGTGACTGGAGGCAGCCTGCAGCGAGGCATGGCAGTGGTGAGGACAGCGTTGCCGGTGATGGTAGCTTCTTGTGGATGAGCCCCAAGTGCCACTGCCCTGTGTACTCGGTGCCGTTGTGCTAGATGTAGCGGCCAGTGCAGTCCTACAACCCTGTGTGCCACTCGTCGTCGTACTGGTCGCCGTTGGCGTAGATTCAGGCTGTGGGAGGAGCGAGGCTACGGTTGGTGGCATCGCGGGAGAAGGATCTGGAGGATTAGAGGAGGAGGGATTGGGGAGGAGGCTGAGAGGATTCCTCGGATCAGGAGGGGCGCAATCGCGTGACTCGGAGATTGGGGCGAGGATCGCTGAAAAGGGCGAGAGATTGCGGCGGAGGAAGGGAACTCTGCGTGTGAGGAGTGCGAGCACATCGGGAGAGGATTGCGGCGCGGCGAGGAGGCGGGGATTGCGGCGCGGTGGATCGGGAGGGAGGGACTCTGCAAGTGGGCGGAGATTGCGACGCGATTGGAGAAGGGCGGAGATTGCGACGGAGGAAGGGAACTCTGCGCGCTTAGGTATTTGCTCCTGTAGGATACGGCGCTGTGTTCGGGTGGGGGAGGGGGAGTGTTGGGGCTGGGGAGTGGGGCCCACGGAAAAACGGACCACCACCAACTCAAAATTAGAAGTAGTAGAGATATGTAGAAAGAAAGAGGCATCAGTATCTTTTAGATATGTTAACAAAGGTACACCAGGATACTCCATGTGCCAATTTACATAAGCAGAATTGCATTTGAAGAAAACCCCATTACCATACCGCCTTCTTAGTAGCCACATCTCTTCCTCCACCATGAATAGGCCTCTCAGCTTGTTCGAGGTAATCTCTTGGTGTAATTTTTTGTTATCTTCTGTCAAATCCAAGTAGAAATCCTATAGGAAAAGCTCCCATTCCACTGGTGTATAAACCCTAGAATCAAAACCTCCCCAACTGATCAAATAGCAGAAGCAGTACCAAAAACCTAGCCGCACATTGCTGATAGCCAGACAAACTTCCCCAAACCTACATGGGCAAGGGCACGTACTTGGTTGAGCATGAAGCTCTTGATTTGGTACGCGTGACCACAGACCGAGACGATGTCGATGGGACCCTTCACAAGCTGCACCACCACCACCGCCTCGGGGTCCATCGTGAACTTGCCCTTCATGATGCATTGGACTATCCATCCCCATCGTGTGGTGGTAGCAGCAGCTTCAACATCACCAAGATGGAGGCGAGGCCGAGGAGGAAGTAGTGGAAAAGTGGGAGGCGAGGCATCGTCGCGTTCCAACTTAAAGAAGCAATGGGTAGTGGTCTCCCTGATGATCATCGTCTTCCCTTCTCCAGCTTGCGGCGGGGAAGGATTGAGCGTGGAAAAACCCTAGAGATCTATGGTGACTAGGCAGCGAGGCATAGTGTGGAGGGAGTGAATAGGATTGTGAGCTCGGTGGAGAGGAGTGAGGAGTGTGGGGCGCAAGGCGACCGGGAGCGGCGATGGTGGGAGAAACGCACGGAGAGGGAGTGTGGTGCGCGTGCGAGAGGGAGAGACAGGCGAGGGGAGAGCGAAATTGGGAAAAAAAGATTCACAGCCGGTGGACTCGAACCCACGATCGTTTGATCACAAGTTAGAAGTCTTATCCATTAGGCCACAGGCACCTGTGTAAACCATCAGAGATGGTTTTTGAATAAAACCATCTGTGATATCAATGAACATCACATGACTTTAGTCAAAAGCCATCTGTGATGTGTATTGAGAACATCACATATGGTTTTTTGGCTAAAACTGTCTGTGATATAGACTCATCACAGATGGTTCTTATAAAACCATTTGTGATATAGACTCATCATAGATGGTTCTTATAAAACCGTCTATGATTATATTTAACATAGACAGTTTTCAAAAACTATTTGTGACAAGGAGTCTAATATAGTCCTTCCTGTAGTAGTGGATGAATCTTTATTAGTTCATATCCCAATCATTTAGGCAAACTTTGCTTCAATCTTTGCAAGAAACTGTTCTTTGTGCTTGAGAAGAAAGATTTAGTAGATGGTATTCTATACTTGTTTTTCTCTTGTTTGTGCTTGTTGTGACATGTGAGAGGTCATATAAGATCATCTTGATTATTAAAACCCCACGAACAAGCATAGGGTGAAGTTCTTGATTTTTGTTGGCTCTTCTTGTCCAATAGGTGGAAAATTGTTTTAAGATCATTCACCTCCCTCTGATCGCCATTTTGGTCTTTTAGTTGGTATCAGAACCCGATTTTGCTCATTTCTAGATCTTGATTGATCACAAGAGCCACAGTGTCTAATAAGTATTCCACCAAGTCTCTAATTTTTTAGGGTCAACTATCCTTTTTGGAAGTCATGAATGGAGTTGTACATCACTGCCCAAGGCTTCATGATCTGACAGAAGGTGAAGCTCTCGTATGAGGTTCCTGTCGATGAGAACGTTAATGCCACAAATATGACTGACGTTGAGGCAAATTCTAAGGTAAGGAACATCCTCATATAAGGCCTTATCTGTAATGAGTACGACAAGATCTCTTACCTTTGATCTGCCCATTAGATCTGAGTGACCATCGATACATACCATGAGAGAACCACTCAGATCAAGACGGTGAGGCAAGATCAATATAAGCATGACAACAACAAGTTTAAGTAGCACGCTAGTGAGTTCCTAGATGAGTGTTTTGGGTGATTCACGAAGATTCTAAGTGATTCCAGGTAGTAGGGTGCATGTACTCTGACTCAGAGAATGCTCGGCACTTCTTGACAGCACTCAATCTTCAAGTTTGGGAGATAAAGGTGACCATCATCAAGAACACTACCAACTTGTCTACTTTGACTCTTGATAGGCTTTATTCACGATTCAAGACTCATGAGATTGATGTTGTTTCTCTAAGACAAAGCCGCATTCGATGGCCTTAGTCACCAATCCTGCTAGATCCAGTTCTGAGTCTTCTTTTGGTTTTTTCCTTCTCCACTCTTTGCGAGTTGAGCGATGAACAACTGGAGAGATTCCCTGAGAATGAACTTGCTCTCTTAGCTAGAAAATTTTCACATGCATACAAGAGGGTGAGAGAGATAAAGAGAAGAGATGTTATCACCTACATGCTTTGAGTGTAGTGGCCCCAACCACATTCAAGCAAACTGCCTCAAGATGGAGAAGGGCAAGAACGAGCACAGTAGTTCGAGCAAGATCGACTACATCAATAAGAATTGCAATAAGAAGGCTCCAGCTCGAGATCTCGGAGTGAGAAAAAATACCGCTACTTCTCCAAGAACAAGAAGCTCTTCAACCGCATCCTCGCCGCCCTAGACAACATCAGCCTCTCCAACACTGAGACCTGGAGCGATGAGCGAGTGGATAAGAGAAGAACAAGTGCGGCGATAACTTCACCGCCATGTGTTTCATGGCCGACGTGAATGTTATCAGCAACGATGACCTCTACATTGATTCCGACGAGGTACCCACCTATGACGAGCTTAATGATGCCTTCTATAAATTAAGCAAGTTTCATGTTAAGGCTAGGGCGAGGTGTTTGGAGTTGAGAAGAAGGTAGGTAGTTTGTCACGGGAGCTCACTTCGCTTAGATCTTCTTCCTTCCATGAGTTGATGAGTGTACTCTATGTGATCTTTGCTTGCGGAGCTTGAAAACTTAAGGATCATGCATGGTAGTGTGCTTTCTGAAATAGAGGTCCTTAAGAAGAATGCTAGTAGTACTCCTATTATTCTTGTTGATGCTAGTTTTCTTCTGGCACACACTAGTGCTTCTTGTGATAACTGCCCAAAATTGCTTGCTGAAATCAATGCCATGAACACTCATCTTAGGAAGCTTTCTGCTAAAAATGATAAACTTGAATAGTATGCTTCTAAGGACATGGCCAGCTCATGTAAGGGCTGTAGGCAACTAAAACTTGACAATGATTATTTAAATATCAAGTGTGCAAATTTGACTAAGGACCTAATAACTAAATCAAAAGAAAGTTACTTGCGATGTGATGAGGTTGAGAGGGACATGGACAAGATCCATGAGGATCTTAGAAAAAATCTAGAGGCCTAGTTGGGATTAGGAATGCCTCTGTGGTTCTTGTGAGGCCCTCATGATTGAGATAGCTGTGTATAGGGAGAGATATGCATGTGTTGTTCGTTCTTCTAGTTCTAATCCTTTTTCTTCATCTCCCCCCTGTTCTTCTTGTGCCTCTCTATTTTGGGAGTGCGAGTACTTCATGAGTACTCTCGAGAAGTTCGTTGGAGGCAAGAAGAAACTCAATCTCATCCTAGACCAATACAAGATTAGCATATTAAATCAGGGTCTAGGATTTGACTACTTGAAGCACGTACATGCACATACATCTGCCTACAGATGTTCATACCTCCAAGAGTGGTGAGATTGTGGTAACTCCTAGGACTAGCACCACAGTGTTTAGGTCAGTAGGTGTTGTCCATGGGATCTCTAACGAGAAGGTAGTCCTTCCTATGTTAGTCATATGGGAAAATAAGAATAAGTCTGAGCTATAATATTTTCTACCATCTTTTCTATGCTCTATGGTCCACCAAGTTTTCAGTTTTTTGGCTTCCTCTTTGCATTCTATGTTTCTGGTTTTAGTGGAGTTCATTTAGAGCTTTTATGCACTTAATTCTGCTAATAACTCAGCTTGAACCATAATTTTAAGCTTAAAATTGATTCACATGTTGGGGGAGTTTGAGAAGCTGTTTCATGCATTGCATATAGATTTCATTTTCTATTTTAATAAACTTTGTCTATTATGTAAATGAACTGTTGTTCATGCTATGCACCTTGCTACTTTTCTAAAGATCATTGCTAGCTTAGCCATGTCTATGTTTATTTTGCTTAATCATGTTAAGCTTGCTAAAAATGAAAAGTGAACTGAGGACTCGAAGTCCTGGCGGCGACCACAGCTCTTTGCTGCTGCAAGAGGAAAGAAACGTCAGAGAACGAAGAGGCACGAGCAAGAGCTCGGGGGCTCAACCATGGGAAAACTTACCGTTGCACGGTCGCCCCACTCGAGGTGTTGTTTCTTCGAACCCCCGCCGCCTACGCCATCTGGGGGTAACCGCTTGCCCACCTTTTTGCCCTTATTCACCCCGAGCAACGACAGCATCCTCTTCGCCATCTGAAACAACTCTTCGTTGTCCTGTGAGCATATTCAAGAGATCAGGGAAAGCCCTAAGCATTTACGAGCTAAGACTTCGCTCAAGATGGCTTACCTCGGCGCTCCGGCGCAGCACGTTCTTCAGGACGGGGTCGTCGATGATGTAGTCGTGCGCCGCCTTCCCGAACATCTCGGTCATCCTGGCCGCGATCTAGGATTCCTTCGACGTTGCTGGAAAGACAAGGCCGTAAGAGAAGTCCAGAGATCAAACTCGAGCAAGCTTCGGAATAGGAAGGCTTACCAGATGTTCCTTCTCGGGTAAGGTCGTCGCGGCCTTTGATCTCATAGAACGGGTGCTCCCTCTTTCGCAGTGGGAACACCTGACCCTGCAGGAAGTCGTTGGCGATGGCTTGCCCAGTGAGGCCGCGCGTAGCGCAGATGTGGATGGCGGCGATAGCCTCCTGATCGACCTCTAGGTCGTCCGCCTCTGGGGTCTGCCTCTTGTGGATGATGGGGGTTCCGTCGTATGCCAGCGCGCCATCTTCACCCCTCTTCAAGTAGAACCACCGCTCGGTCCATGGGCCGAGGGAGTCCCGAGAGCATATTTTGGGGAAGGACCAAGGAAGCCCTGCCCGCAGCTGGAAGTAGAAGCATTCGACCACGGGGTCCTTCCCGGTGCGGAACAAGGAAAAGAAGAGGAAGAAAAGAGAGGGGGTGGGAAGGATCCCAAGGAACCCCTCGCACAAATGGGAGAAGATGAAAAGGAGGAGGATAGAATTTGGCACCAGATTGATGAGTTCTATCTTGCATTGGGCGAGAACTACCGCGACGAAGTCACTCTCTGGCGTCCGCAGGCCGAAGAGCATGTAGTGCTCAGTGCTGACGAGCTCATCGTCTCGTGGCTGCGGCTCGGTCTCTCCGCTCGGCAGCCGCCATGTCGCCGGGTCCAGCAACCCTAGGCCTTCAAGCTCCTTCATCCTCGCCGCTGATAGGGAACTCTTTCTGAGCTTGGCTATGGAGGTCGTTTGGTGTTTGGTCGAAAGAAGAAGGGCTCGAATAGAAGGTTGGAAGGCAAAAGCTGAGGGAGGCCAGGAGTTTTTTCAAGGTTGCTGCTGGCTCGGGTTTTATAGGCCCTGTTCGTTGCCGGCTGGAGGTTAAGGCATCTCAAAAGACGCGCCGGTGGCGATTCAGCAGACGTAATTAAGGATTGAGCGACGGGATCGAGGCGTTACAAGCGGTTCCGTTGCTTGATCATGTTCATACCAGAATTTTGAAGTCCAATGGGTGCTAGGTGTAGCGACGCTGAAGCCTTTACGTTGGTCTCTACCCGATCTCAACCTTGAGTTCAGGGCGACCAGAAGATCATCCCCTTTGTCCATATCGTGAGGCTCGAGGTCGTCCCAAATACCTGACAGGACCTTGAGCCTCGGGGGCTAGCTGTCGGGGACTGAGAAATCTCTGACAGGTCAATGCACACTCAACGGGGCCCCTAGCTCGGGGTTGAGCTGCAAGAGTCTCCGACCACGACTGCTGTGTGGTTCCCGCACGACCTCGACCTAGGTTTCAAGATGTGCGCCTACTCGACAGTTGCCAAGACCTTGAATGCCGGAGTTAAGGCAGACGTGGGCAGCAGCTGCGGGACGGTTACAACCCACCTTCGGTGCGCATTATGCCACTACTCCGGGAATCTCTCCTGACCGTTTCTGGTAACCGCCGGGAGAGATATAAAACCCCCTGAGGCGGATCGGGACAGGCAGGCAATTCCAGCAAGAAGGCAATAGACACCATTAACATAGAATTCACCAGAGCTCAAGCTAGAGAGCGAACACTTGTACTCAAGCATAGTAAACTCCTTGCCCCCGGGCAAGACTAGAGTAGAGCTTTTACCTTCACAGGGGCTTGAACCAGTATAATTCCCTGTGTCTTGCTCGTTTTCCTCCACCCTCGACCAACGAAGTAGCGAACCTATTCCTTCAGTGAGTGAAGCTCGTTTTGGGTCTCGCATACATGACTCACCACCCCCCTTTACTTTTGCGGTCCGGTGATCCCGATCGTCGACACGTGTTAATTTGTGTGAGTTTGTTTTAGTTTAGAAAACTGAATTTGCAATTTTAAGTTGCGGTCGGCCTTCCTAGTGATATTGAGCAACGCATTTAATTGGAAATTCATACTATGTTAATTATAAATTGCATATCTTGTGAACAATGCTATGTGATGGGTTTTCCTTATTTATGATGGTTGCAGGACTTGGAGCTAGGACGTGTTGAGGCAGAGCAGACTAGGACTAGGCTAGGGGAGCTGAGGTCCAAATGGTAGGCGACATGGATTTCCCGGCATTTATTTTACCCGGCGTTTAATCTAAACGCCTCTAATAAGGCTAAAGCCGACGTTTTTTATCATTCGAGGCATTTAATTCCCCGGCGTTTATAAACGCCGGGTTAGAGTCTACCACGGCGCTTATAAATGCCAGGGAATTCCACTCTATACCGGCATTTATAAACGCCGGGTTAGAGTCTTCCACGGCGCTTATAAACGCCGAGGAATTCCACTCTATACCGGCATTTATAAACGCCGGGTTATAGTCTTCCACAGCGCTTATAAACGCCGAAATTCCACTCTATACCGCGTCTATAAACACCGGTTAGAGTCTTCCACGGCGCTTATAAACGCCGGTATAGAGTGGAATTCCCCGACGTTTATGAGCGCCGTGGTAGACTCTACCACGGCGTTTATAAACGTGAATACCACACCGGGAAATTTGAAAGAATTGAAATTAAATAATATTATATTTGAAATAATTGAAACTAATATTCCATTTGCAATAATTTCTGTTCAAATATTTCATTTTTGATGATATTTTGTCTAAAATTTCAAATTTTGTCCGAAAATTCAATTTTCGTTGATATTTTGTTTGAAAATTCAAATTTTTTCGACCATCTGATTTTGTGACACTTATCAATTTCAGATGCTACTTTTCGTTATCTTTCCAATGAGCCAAAGAACGCCTCGATTGGAGGTACGAGTCAAAAGTTATGTCTATTTTAAGAAATATGCTCGGATTTCGTATTTGCAAACTAGAATTTGGTGCCCAAAAGAATATAATTGGAGATCTTATCGTATGATGATTTTGCTAATTACCTCAATAGTTTGCTAATTTGAAATAATTGAAAATCGGTGTTCAGGTGTTTAACGGGTTAAGGGAGGAGGGACGATTATATATCGATGTGATCATACCACCACTAAAGTACTAGATCTTATAAAAACTCTGAAGTTAAGCGTGCTTGGACAAAAGTAGTAATAAGATGGGTGACCTCCTGAGAAGTCATTGTGCACCTGTGATTTTAAATGCCACGAATAGAGGGATCCCCGGCACATGTCAACGCCATAAATAGAGGGAACCCCGGCACTTATAAACGCCGGGTTAGAGTCTTCCACGGCACTTATAAACTGTCGTGCCCCGAATATACAAATTCGGACACTCTGTGTATTCTGCACTAGTCCAGGATCGCGCTAGTGCACACAGGCTAAACAGGGTATAATATCACAACATACACAGCGGAATATCAAATATGTATTTCAAGCATGTATATAAACGAGTGTACGACCTTATGGTCATCCTTATAATAGTCTGCCACACAGGGCTTACAATATTCAGAGTAACATAGTTCAACAGCGGAATAAAATAAATCTTCGTGGTGCTCCATCTTCTCCTGACGCCTTGATCGAGGCTTGATTCCCTAGTTCTCCCCTTCAACGAACTCCTCTTCATATGCAGGCGTAGTTTCTTCTTCTGGTAAGTTTGTCCGCAAGGGTGAGTACACACCGTACTCAACAAGTCATGCACAAATGCAGATCTATTTACTACATGCGTGGCTTATTACAGAGGAAAGGCTTTTCTGGTTATTTTGCTTTTGCAACCATATTTTAAATTATTATCTATTTAGATTAAAAGCATCAAAACTATATAACCATTATATATCTCAATCTGTTTTCCACATTGTTTTGGACACACAGTCCCTACTCATTTTCTTTTGACACACAGTCTTCCCTCCCATTTTATTTTCAAACACTACCCCTTGACTGTAATCCCCGAGCATTGTCCATCTGATCGACTCGGCTATTCAACAGTTTTGACACTCTGCAGAGATTGTACACTTTACCCACAAGATACAACAAGACACCACAAAGGCGATTAACTGTAATAAAGCTTTTCAGAGACTTCTATCTCACCAAAGAACCTCTCCATGTTGTCTTCACTATCACTTCCCTCACTCAGAGCCAAGTATAGGACGGATAAACACCGTTGGATCGGGTACCAAGTCAAGACCGCACGCCCCCCATACAGTTACCCCCATGTAACTGCCACTCCGAGGTATCAAAGGTAAGACATCAGAACCCTACTAAGCTAGGTCTTCCCATTCAGACATGTGGTTGTACGAGAGACTCAGGTCAAAGGCTTGCGAGGTAAGGTCCTTAACTAACCAAGGCAATACATCCCTCTCTAAATTTGGCACAGCCCTCACCACACTCAACCCAACCTCTGTTGCCACACAGGCCCACCTGGCACAAAGCCACGGTCCACTTGCTCCAGTCCAAATCAATTCCACCCCAAGTTACTTAACGGTGTAACACATGCCCGTAATCATCTTTCCTGTAGAACCACACAGGTCTCTACATTCCAACATCATTACCAACAGCATTCCACTTTTATCAAAAAAACATTCACCATTCTTTAATCAAGTTGCTTTTGTATTCAAAAAGATTATTCACATAGTATGCATGACTAAGCAACTATTCACCGTCTAGCCTCCCGTGTTGGCACATCATTAACCAACTAATATTACCAAACTTAGGTTATCAAGGATTCATGGCATACAAATAATATCAAGGAGGCATAAACAATTTGGTTGGTTAGCTAATTCACCCAAAATAATTAAATCAATTTTTAGTTGAATTAGCATGCATAGTTTAAAACAAATTACATTTCAAAAATTAGGAGCAACATGGTCAAAGCATAACTTGCCTTCAAAAAGTTGCTGGTCTTGGCCTGAAGCTTGGTCTTGCTCTAGAAATCCCCCCTCGTAAGCCTCCGGCAAATCAACGTCTAATTAAAAGCAACGTACACACAATAAATTTATTTTTCCAGAGAGCAACTCAACTCTAAAAATTCCACAAAATTCACCAATAAATAGATCTTGATTTTACAAATTTTTAGAAATTGAAATCACTCGAATCGGAGTTAAAACGCAAAAGTTATAAGCATTTGAAGTTTTAAAATAAATCAAAAAGAATAAACCGAATTTCTTTATTTATTTTTATATGGAAAAATCCATAATTATGATGTCAGCATCACTATTTATGACGTCAGCACCGAAAACATTTTCTACCGAATATATTTATTTACTTAAAAATCGAATTATGACGCCAAGATGACGCCATCGCCGACGTCAAGATCGATCGCGTCGCGTCCGACATGTGGGCCCGATCACGACGTCGGATGCCACGTGGCACGACCAGGTTGTGACACGTGTCGACGAACTATCAACCGAAAGCTCAAATCAATATCAACCGTCCGATTCAAAACGAACGGCTACGATCAAACGTCGGTTCGACTCAAGTTACTGCGGTGGCGACACGTGGCGCAATATCATCCCTCGGATCAAAATCTAACGGCGGAGAATAAACCGAATAACGATTTAATTAATCCGGTCATGCGTCAAGATTCGTGCGGTGCGATCAACGGCCAAGATTGCACCGACACTTTGATCCGCTACTGCGGTGCTGACACGTGGCGTCATCACAACCGACGGATCAAAATCGAACGGCAACAAGAAACCGGGTGACGTCGACAGCAACGGCGGCTGCGTCGCCTCGATTCCCGTGTGACACGCGTCGTCTCAAGACTGGCCCGGCGCGCGGCGTGATCCCGAACGTCCATTTCAAAATCAACGAATCAGATCGATTCGATTTTACGCTTAATATCTCAGATCTAATGGCTACAGTTAAATGAGCTACATGGCGAATTAGCAACCGCACGATCTGGATCTAACGGCTGACATTAGATAATGAGGTTTACTATTCAAGTGGCTACGTGGCCAAATCTAGATCATCCGATACGAATCCAACGGCTGTCATCTATCGCAGTTTCGAGCACACGTGGGCGATCCCAGCTACGGGCACGTGGCACTATCCTAGCCATCCATTGCGAATCCTATGGCTACGGTTAGAAGATGGCACTTACTGTTGCTAGGATGACGTGGATGAATCGGTGGCGTTGATCGTGAATCCAACGGCGGTCGAAGCTTCAAGTCCCGGTGATGTCGCGGCGGCTCGGTTCTTGCCGGAGTTGGGGACGACGACACGGCGACGGCGCTTTGATGCTCCCACGAGAAGAAGTGGTCCTTCCGTGCGGCTCAACGCGAGGAATACTCCGGTGACCTTGGCAGCGGCGGAGACTCACCGGAGAAGGCGCAAACGGCGGCGAAACGTCTCGAAACTACGGCGAGCGCGTGCGGTGTCTACGGCGATCCTCGGTTTGCATGAAAGAGCTCGAAGTGTGCGGGGCGACGTGCTTTATACACCGCGCCAGATGATGAAGCGGCGGAGGTAGTGCACCGGCATTAATGGCGACGGTTTCCTTCGGCAGTAAAGCTCGGCGGCGGCGTTACCAGGAACTGAAGACGAAGCGACGTGGCTCATATCCGTTCGTCCGTGCGACGATCCAACGGCGTGGGTGACGAACCGACACGGCCAAGTCTCAACCGTCCGATGCAGATCCAGCGGTGGAAAAAGAAATGGCGACGCTAGGGTTTCGGCGTGCGCACAGTAGTGGGCTTGGCCCATTACTGTTCACTTGAATTTTAATCGTTTTTCGAATAAAAATAATTCTGAATATTCATTTAAATTATTTGAGGCACTTAAATTTTCAGAAAAATTCTAGAAAAATTCCAAAAAATATTTTAGGACATTTTGAGCTTAAATAAAATATTTCCATTTATATTTTATTAAAATTTTCATATTTTAAATTAATTCCCAGAGAAAAAATTAATTTAAAAATTATAAATAAATCCAAATAAATTCTAGAAATTCTCAAAAATTCAAAATAAATTATAAAATTCAAAAATAGCTAAATTTGAGGATGTTACAAACCTCCCCCCTTAACAGAATCTCGACCCCGAGATTCAGGGCTGACTAGAAAAGAGGTTGGGAAACTCCTTCAAATCTTCCTCGCGCTCCCAAGTTGTCTCACTTTCTGAATGATTGCTCCACTGAACTCTGCAAAAGCGGGTTGATTTATTTCTGGTCTCACGATCCATGGTATCCAAAATCTTCACTGGATATTCCTTGTAAGTTAAATCTTCTTGCAGCTCAATATCTTCTATAGACGTTTGTTCCTCCGGTACTCGCAAATACTTCTTCAACTGAGATACGTGGAATACATCATGTACTCCTGCTAAAGACTGCGGCAGTTCTAGCTGGTATGCAACTTCTCCTTTGCGAATCAAGATCTTGAATGGACCCACATATCTCGGGGCAAGTTTCCCTTTAGCATAGAACCTTTTAACTCCCTTTAACGGCGTGACCTTGAGATAGACATAGTCTTCTGGTTCAAAGCTCAATTCACGGCGTCGATTATCTGCGTAACTCTTCTGCCTGGATTGTGCAGTCTTCAACCTTTCTCGAATTAATGCAATCTTCTCTTCTGCATCTAGAAGTACGTCTGGTCTGAAAACATGGCGTTCTCCTGTCTCGTTCCAATTCAAAGGTGTTCGACACGGTCGACCATATAAAGCTTCAAAAGGCGACATTTTCAAACTGGCTTGATAGCTATTATTGTAGCTAAACTCTGCGTACGGCAAGCATTTATCCCACGATGTGGTGTACGATAAAGCACAGGCTCTTAGCATATCTTCTAGAATCTGGTTAACCCTCTCAGTCTGACCATCTGTCTGCAGATGGTATGCCATACTGAAATTCAGACGAGTACCCATGGTTGTATGCATCTTATCCCAAAATCTCGAGGTAAATTGAGTACCTCTGTCCGATACTATCTTCTTAGGTACACCATGTAAACGAACAATTCTCAATATGTATAACTCTGCTAACTTATCTCCTGAGTAAGTTGTCTTTACGGGTATGAAATGTGCAACCTTTGTTAACCGATCCACTATGACCCATATGGAATCATATCCACCTTGAGTCCTTGGCAAACCGGTGATGAAATCCATCCCGATTTCCTCCCATTGCCATTCAAGTATCTTTAATGGTTGTAGCAGTCCAGCTGGTCTCTGATGCATGGCTTTAACTCTTTGACATACATCACACAGCGCTACATGCTCGGCTACTTCTTTCTTCATATTTGGCCACCAAAATATTTCCTTTAAATCCTGATACATCTTAGCACTTCCGGGGTGAATTGAATACTTGGAGTCATGTGCTTCTTCCAGTATCAACCGCTTCAACTCCGGTTTATGGGGTACGCAGATTCTGTTCTTTATCCACAAGGTACCCTGCTCATCTACTCTGAAATCCTTGGCTAGATCCTCATCCATCTTGGATTTGATCCTGTTAATCTTCTCATCATCCTTTTGTCCTTCCCTGATCTGCTCTTCCAGGGTCGGCTTAACCTCCAAAGTGGCTAGAAATCCTTTCGGTACAACTTCCAATCTTAGCTTCTGAAGCTCTTTACATAAGTCAGACTGATCTTCTGCTGTCAATGAATTCAAGCTATAGCTCTTCCGACTTAAAGCATCTGCCACCACGTTTGCTTTTCCTGGGTGGTAGTGGATTCCGATATTGTAATCCTTGATTAACTCTAGCTATCTTCTCCGTCTCATGTTAAGATCTGATTGTGTGAATATATACTTGAGACTTTTGTGGTCAGTATATATTTCACATCGGTTTCCGATGAGATAGTGACGCCATATTTTAAGAGCATGCACTACAGCGGCTAACTCTAAGTCATGGGTCGAATAATTCTGCTCATGTGGCCTTAACTGCCTTGACGCATACGCCACTACTTTACCATTCTGCATCAGTACACATCCCAGTCCCTGACGCGAAGCATCACAATATATGTCAAAATTATCCTTAGTATTCGACAACACCAAAACAGGTGCCGAAGTCAAACGCTTCTTCAGCTCTTGGAAACTCTTTTCACATTCAGGCGACCATGCAAACTTTTTCTCTTTCTTTAGCAATTGCGTGAGAGGTCTCGCAATTGAAGAAAAACCTTCAATGAACCGGCGATAATACCCCGCCATACCAAGAAAACTTCTGATCTGAGTAACTGACTTTAGTTGTTCCCAATGCAACACTGTCTCCACTTTCTTAGGATTGACAGCTACTCCTTCGGCAGTCATTACATAACCTAAGAATTCAACCTTCTTTTTCCAGAAGTCACACTTACTGAATTTTGCATACAACTGATTTTCCCTTAACTTTTCCTAAACCATTCTTAAATGTCCTGCATGCTCTTCCTCCGACTTGGAGTAAACTAATATGTCATCGATGAACACGACAAAAAACTTATCCAAATATTCCATGAATACTTTATTCATCATATTCATGAAATATGCAGGAGCATTAGTCAATCCAAAGGACATGACTATGAATTCATAATGTCCATACCTAGACGAAAAGGCTGTCTTTGGTATGTACTCAGTCCGAATCTTCAGCTGATGATATCCGGATCGAAGATCTATCTTAGAGAAGACTCCTGCTCCCCTTAACTGATCAAAAAGATCGTCTATCCTGGGTAATGGGTACTTATTCTTTATCGTCACATCATTGAGTGCACGATAGTCTATACACATTCTGAAACTCCCATCCTTTTTCTTTACAAACAGCACTGGTGCTCCCCATGGCGATGAACTTGGCCTTATAAATCCTTTCTCTAGTAACTCCTCGATTTGCTTCTTCATTTCTACCAACTCCTCGGTTGACATCCTATAGGGTCTCTTAGCTATTGGAGCTGTCCCAGGTACAAGCTTAATTACAAACTCTATATCCCTGTCCGGTGGCATTCTGGGCAAATCATCGGGAAACACATCCGGGTATTCATTTACTACTAAAACATCTTTCATTTCAACAGCTTTCACATTGTTAATCATTAACTGACTATCTTGGGCAGCAATTGCTTTAATTTCCACCTTCTTGCCATCTGGGCTCTTTACTGTTACTACTCTTCGTCCACAATCCAGCACTGCCTTGTGCTTGGATAACCAGTCCATTCCCGGAATCACATCTATGGTCTGTGTATCTAGTATAATTAGGTTCGCTAGGAACTCTATTCCGTTTATTATTAATTTCACCCCGGAGCATCCTACTTTAGTTCGGAGTTTTGATCCAGGGGTTTGGACTATAAGTGTACTCTTAAGACTTACCATATCCAAATCATTTTCCCTAACAAATACCCATGATATAAATGAATGTGAAACTCCAGAATCGAATAAAATTGTAGCTGGTACTGAATTAACTAGAAACTTACCCAGTACGACGTCCGTAGCATTTTGAACTTCATCTGCCGTAATGTGATTAACTCTTCCTCTCACAACAGACTGGGGTGAAGCTCCAGCTTGAGCAGGTGCTCGGCTTCCTCCTTGAACAGGAGTTCTGGCAGGTGTATTCCCCAAATTAAAACGAACTGGGGTAACTCCTCCCTTCTTGGGACAGACATTGGCAAAGTGCCCCATTTCATTACAATTGTAACAACGTCTTCCTGCCATTGACAAAGCTTCTCGCCGCTTGATCGGCTCTTCTTGCGTCTGCGGATCGACGACCAAGAGGTCGAGCAAGCGATGGTGCTCTTGTGTTTGCTCCTCGCTAGAACCGGGTGAACTGTTTAGGTACCACCCTCAGTCTCTGATGTCCCTGGCGTCCTCCTTGCTGTGCCAAACGACACTTACGGTTGTCATCCAGCTCTTTGCGCTTATCTTCTAGGATAAGTACCTTGTTGACCAACTCGGAAATCGAGGAACGTGGGTGATCGGTCCCACCGTAGTCCTGAGTTGAGTCCTTCATAAACCGAGACGCTTAGCCTTTTCCGTAGCTCGTCTTCCGGCAAGATAACGAGCTAATTGCGTAAACTTGTTGAGATAATCGGCCACTGATTGGCCTCCCTGCTTCAAGGATCGAAACTCCTCTTTCTTGAGTTCCATCATCCCTTCCGGCACATGGTACTAGCGGAAGGCTATGGTAAACTCATCCCAGGTAATCTCCTGAGGATGCTCGTGGGAAGCGCAATAATTTTCCCACCACTCAGCGGCAGTGCCTTCAGCTGGTGAGAGGCATACAAGACCCTCTCATTGCCAACACATTGAGATATGTGCAGCTTCCTCTCAATGGTGCGCAGCCAGTCATCAGCTTCAATGGGGTTGACATTCCCAGAGAAGGTTGGGGGTCTAGTCCTCATGAAATCAGATAGCCTAGACTGATGTCCATGGTGTACAGCTTGGTTGTTGTTGTTGGCTGCAGCTTGATTCTGTAACTGCTGCATCTGTTGCATCATCGTATGCATCAACTGGGTCTGAGCAGTCAAGAAAGCTCCTAGATTGCCCATGTCAACTGGTGGTGCAGGTTGAGGATTCTGTGCATTGCCCTGGTTTCCTTCTTGCTGTGATCCACTTCCTCCGACTCCACGGTTTCCACGAGTATTCACCATCTGAGGAATAAAAGATTTAAGGAGAGAGAAAACAGAATAGACAAGTGTACAAGAATCTCATGCGGGGCGAAGATTTGACTCAAACATAAGCACACCATTTTATTTAATATTATAAGGATATGGCCGCTCACAAGTGCCTACGGGCATTGCGACACATACCAGACACATAAAGGCAACCATAGCAATAGTTCATCACAACCAAACATAACATCTCATGAAGTTCAGATCAAACAAAACGTTCTAAAGTCGGACTCGAATAAACTGACTCAATAAACTTGACTCAATACTTGAGTCTACTCAACAAAGACACAAAAACTCTCTCTCTAGTCGTCGAGCCATCCAGTGTGGCCTCCAAAGGATATCGCGGTGGAGCAAGATAGGAGCAACCGTCTGATGCCCCATCGCGGTGGAACAAACGAACCCACTGACTCTGCTGGCTCGGATCGCTGCCAGTGCCGGGCGGCTCTGCACCACCTGACAGTGCCTCTGAACCGGTGCCTCCCACTGCCCGTGCGTCTGCTCAAGCTCGGGCTCCTCGGGGTCGGGATCGTGCGGCCAGCTCGGCTCGACTCGGGTCCCTCCAGCAACTCCTCCAGCCCGCGAATCCTCCGGGTATACTGAGACATACCCTCCCTAACATCCTGCAGCTGGGTCCTGAGCTCCGCAACCTCATCACAAGACCTCTGCAGCTCCTGCACTATCTCGTCCAAGGTCTCCTCCTGAGCGATGGCGTATCTCACCAAGTGGATGATCGTAGCGTCATCGTCGTCAATCGGATCCTGGTCGAAGCGGTTGTCCTGGCGAGGATGATGACGGAAGACAGTGCCCTCCAGCTCGGCGGAGTAGGCGCGGGCGATCTACCGCATCGCAAGGCGTGCGGTCTCCTGGATACCAGCCTCAAACGTAGACCTCCTGCAACTAACGTGGACCGGGCGACTGGCTCTCCCCCTGTCCCGGGCGTAGATAGGGACCTTGACGTCCCAAGCGACGTCCAGCCCAGCTCGAATCACCGAAGTACCTCGTTAGATCGGCCTCACGAAACCCTCCAGAAACTGTAGCATGTACCACAGCTCAGCAGCAAAGCCACCAGTGCGCTCTCCAAAGGTGTGAATCCTCCTCATCTGCCAAAATGCACCCTGTCAGAACTAAATTTTTTTAAAAAAATCATAAGGTAATAACAGAAAATTGCAGCATAGGTGCGGATTAAGAAGAAAAAGATTAGTCAAGATTTCATTCATAATCTTGTGCACTATTAATCTTTAGAAATTAACCTTATATCAATCGGCCAGTCTACCTAGGGTCAAGTCCTACAGTCGGTATGCTCTGATACCACCTCTGTCGTGCCCCGAATATACAAATTCGGACACTATGTGTATTCTGCACTAGTCCAGGATCGCGCTAGTGCACACAGGCTAAACAGGGTATAATATCACAACATACACAGCGGAATATCAAATATGTATTTCAAGCATGTATATAAACGAGTGTACGACCTTATGGTCATCCTTACAATAGTCTGCCACACAGGGCTTACAATATTCAGAGTAACATAGTTCAACAGCGGAATAAAATAAATCTTCGTGGTGCTCCATCTTCTCCACGCACGCACTGACTGAGGCTTGATTCCCTAGTTCTCCGGCCCTTCAACGAACTCCTCTTCATATGCAGGCGTAGTTTCTTCTTCTGGTAAGTTTGTCCGCAAAGGTGAGTACACACTCAACAAGTCATGCACAAATGCAGATCTATTTACTACATGCATGGCTTATTACAGAGGAAAGGCTTTTCTGGTTATTTTGCTTTTGCCACCATATTTTAAATTATTATCTATTTAGATTAAAAGCATCAAAACTATGTAACCATTATATATCTCAATCTGTTTTCTACATTGTTTTGGACACACAGTCCCTACTGCTTTCTTTTGACACACAAGATTCCTCCCATTTTATTTTCAAACACTACCCTTGATCAGAATCCCGAGCATTGTCCAAGACTGTGGACTCAAATATTCAACAGCTTTTGACACTCTGCAGAGGTTGTACACTTTACCCACAAGATACAACAGACACCACAAAGGCGATTAATCAGAATAAAGCTTTTCAGAGACTTCTATCTCACTTAAGAACCTCTCCGTGTTGTCTTCACTATCACTTCTCCCTCACTCAGAGTCAAGTATAGGATAGACAAACACCGCTGATCAGTACCAAGTCAAGCATGAGCACGCTCCCCATATAGTTACCCCCGTGTAACTGCCACCCCGAGGTATCAAAGGTAAGACATCAGAACCCTACTAAGCTAGGTCTTCCCATTCAGACATGTGGTTGTACGAGAGACTCAGGTCAAAGGCTTGCAAGGTAAGGTCCTTAACCCACCAAGGCAATACATCCTCTCTAAATTTGGCACAGCCCTCACCACACTCAACCCAACCCCTGTTGCCACAGGCCCACTGCACAAAGCCACGGTCCACTTGCCCCACCCAAATCAATTCCACCTGTTACTTAATCTGTAACACATGCCCAGTAATCATATTTCTGTAGAACCACACGTGTCTCTACATTCCAACATCATTACCAACAGCATTCCACTTTTATCAAAAAAAACATTCACCATTCTTTAATCAAGTTGCTTTTGTATTCAAAAAGATTATTCACATAGTATGCATGACTAAGCAACTATTCACCGTCTAGCCTCCCGTGTTGGCACATCATTAACCAACTAATATTACCAAACTTAGGTTATCAAGGATTCATGGCATACAAATAATATCAAGGTGGCATAAACAATTTGGTTGGTTAGCTAATTCACCCAAAATAATTAAATCAATTTTTAGTTGAATTAGCATGCATAGTTTAAAACAAATTACATTTCAAAAATTAGGAGCAACATGGTCAAAGCATAACTTGCCTTCAAAAAGTTGCTAGTCTTGGCCTGAAGCTTGGTCTTGCTCTAGAAATTCCCCCTCGTAAGCCTCCGGCAAATCAACGTCTAATTAAAAGCAACATACACACAATAAATTTATTTTTTTAGAGAGCAACTCAACTCTAAAAATTCCACAAAATTCACCAATAAATAGATCTTGATTTTACAAATTTTTAGAAATTGAAATCACTCGAATCGGAGTTAAAACGCAAAAGTTATAAGCATTTGAAGTTTTAAAATAAATCAAAAAGAATCAACCGAATTTCTTTATTTATTTTTATACGGAAAAATCCATAATTATGATGTCAGCATCACTATTTATGACGTCAGCACCGAAAACATTTTCTACCGAATATATTTATTTACGAAAAATCAGAATTATGACGTCAAGATGACGCCATCTTAACGTCAAGATCGATCGCATCGATCCGACATGTGGGCCCGATCACGACGTTAAGATGCCACGTGGCACGACCAGGTTGTGACACGTGTCGACGAACTATCAACCGAAAGCTCAAATCAATATCAACCGTCCGATTCAAAACGAACGGCTACGATCAAACGTCGGTTCGACTCAAGTTACTGCGGTGGCGACACGTGGCGCAATATCATCCCTCGGATCAAAATCTAACGGCGGAGAATAAACCGAATAACGATTTAATTAATCCGGTCATGCGTCAAGATTCGTGCGGTGCGATCAACGGCCAAGATTGCATCGACACTTTGATCTGCTACTGCGGTGCTGACACGTGGCGTCATCACAACCGACGGATCAAAATCGAATGGCAACAAGAAACCGGGTGACGTCGACAGCAACGGCGGCTGCGTCGCCTCGATTCCCGTGTGACACGCGCTGCCTCGAGATCGGCGTGGCGCGTGATCCCGAACGTCCATTTCAAAATCAACGGCTCAGATCGATTCGATTTTACGCTTAATATCTCAGATCTAATGGCTACAGTTAAATGAGCTATGTGGCGAATTAGCAACCGCACGATCTGGATCTAACGGCTGACATTAGATAATGAGGTTTACTATTCAAGCGGCTACGTGGCCAAATCTAGATCATCCGATACGAATCCAACGGCTGTCATCTATCGCAGTTTCAAGCACACGTGGGCGATCCCAGCTACGGGCACGTGGCACTATCCTAGCCATCCATTGCGAATCATATGGCTACGGTTAGAAGATGGCACTTACTGTTGCTAGGATGACGTGGATGAGTCGGTGGCGTTGATCGTGAATCCAACGGCGGTCGAAGCTTCAAGTCCCGGTGATGTCGTGGTGGCTCGGTTCTTGCCGGAGTTGGGGACGACGACACAGCGACGGCGTTTCGGTGATGCTCCGGCGAGAAGAAGTGGTCCTTCCGGTGCGGCTCAACGCGAGGAATACTCCGGTGACCTTGGCAGCGGCGGAGACTCACCGGAGAAGGCGCAAACGGCGGCGAAACGTCTCGAAACTACGGCGAGCACATGCGGTGTCTACGGCGATCCTCGGTTTGCATGAAAGAGCTCGAAGTGTGCGGGGCGACGTGCTTTATACACCGCGCCAGATGATGAAGCGGCGGAGGTAGTGCAGCAGCATTAATGGCGACGGTTTCCTTCAGCAATAAAGCTCGGCGGTGGCATTACCAGGAACTGAAGACGAAGCGACGTGGCTCATATCCGTTCGTCCGTGCGACGATCCAACGGCGCGGGTGACGAACCGACACGGTGTAGGGTCGAGGATGCGCCTAGAGGGGGGGTGAATAGGCGTTTATAAAAATCGATCGCTCACTAATTCAATTCGCTCTAATCAACCCCTATGTCAAAACCTAATCAAACATATATGCGGAAGCGATAAATCGGTTTTGACAATTAAAGCCTAAATCAACTAGGCTCACTATGTGCACTATCTAAATTATGTCTCTACACAAGAATTGCTAAATTGATCAACTAAATAATACCAGCAATTCTAATTCAAGCAATTGATAAATATTCAATAATGTAAAGTGCTTGAATATAAATGAGACAAGAGACAACCGATATTTTTCCGTGGTGTTCGGAGACTTGCGGTCTCCCTAGTCCACGTTGAGGCTAGCCCGACCACTCGGACCGGCTCCCGCCGAGCACCCGCCTCTTTCCACTAGTCGTGGTTTTTCACGCTATGCCGTAGGCTCAACCCGAACCTTCACAAACTTGCCGGGCTTTCACACTCGAGAGCTCCCAAGACGACGCCACGCCGCCTAGGAGTCAAGAACCTCCAAGAGAATAGGCCGCTCCTCGCTGAACTTCACCGAGCACAACGAATGCGCCCGGCGATCACCAAGTGCAACACATGCACAAGGACCTCACTCAAGTGCAACACATGCACAAGAGCTCACTAAACCACTTCTAATTGCAACACATGCAATTAGTTCACTCTTTAGCTCAAGAATCAAATGAGAGTGTGCAACACATGCAACACCTCTCCCAAATGCTCAAACACAAAGACCAACCCATGCAAAGAACAAGACGCACGCTTCGAATTTTGCACCGGAGGGGGTGGCGGTCTGACCACCCGGGCGGTCCAACCGCCCAGGGCCCGGTCCAACCGCCCATGGGGCCGGTCAGACCGCCAGGATCAAGTTGCACCGCCACACAGAGACAACCGGATTTTTCACAATTTGTTTTCCGACAAATCCAAACGCGATTCTTTGAGCTCCTACATGATCAACACATGATCAAATACTCATGCAAAACATATTTGCACCATTTTAGCTCATGCTCAAAGAACTCGACCAAAATCACGAAAACACATTTCACGACAATTCAAAATCTATTTGCAAAACGATAAGCAAATCAAACTCGAGTTTATGAGATTAATCCCCTAGCCATGTGAAGGTCAACACAAGACCGGTCAACTTGCCAACACCGTTGTAAGCCCCACTCACACGCCTCGGGATTCCGGACTCATAAACCTCAGTTTATTCGCACAACGAACTTGCAAATAACGCAATAAATACATTTCATGCTTGAGCACTACTCTTTGCAACACATGCAAAAGTCTAGCTCAAGCAACATCAAATCAAGATGCATGAACTCTCTAATTGCAACACGTGCGATTTTCTAGTTCCATGCAACACCAAATCGAACTAACACCAAAACCAAATCTCAAGTATGAGCTCTTTACTCGCAACACATGCAAGCCTCTAGCTCCATACAAACACACAAGTTTTAGAAAGATTGTTTTGCGAAACCAAAACATGAAGCTTCAACTAATGCAACACATGCAAAAGTGAACTTCACGCAAAAGCCAACGCACTAGCTTATCACTTCTTGCAGCACATGCAAATCAAAGCATCATGCGAAAACCAAATGCATACGCTCTTCCTTTTTGCAACACATGCAAATCAGAGCATAAACCGAAACAACCAAGCATAAGTCTTAACACATTCGCAACACATGCCAAATGGTTAACTCTTATGCAAAAACCAAATCAAATAAGATTTGAGCTTTGAGTGAACGCGGATTGAGATCATCAACACATGATGAAGCTCAAGCAAAGGGAACGACCCCTCTTAATAGTACGGCGATAAAAGAACTAGACTCAAAGACTACAAAAGTCCTTAGCCTATCTAGTTATACCTTCGCAGCATGAAGCAATCCCTTTGGGGTCTTTAAGATCATCACTTGATACTCCCCGGATCATCACTCTTCTTTTCTTGGGATCCATCCTTGACGCCCATCAACTCATGATGCCGCCCAAGTCCCGTTCTCATCCATCTTTGGACCTAACTCAAACATAACTCATGAAACTTGTTAGTCTAAGATGCATGGTTGTCTCAATTATCTCTTGCACTCCATTAACACATAATGGATGCCTTTAGATCAATTGAGCACAACCTAAATCAATTGAAATGATTTAAGTATGTCTTAAGTACAATAATGCAACTCATGCTTTATTATACTTAAGAACTATTCATTTGTCCTTGATTAATCAAGAAACACCATCAACACATGATGAGGTGTTCTCTAATGATTAACATGACAAATGAACTCAATTTAAATTATCATTTAAATTGATTCTTCAAGTTAGAGTGTGAACTCCCCCTAAATATGTGCATCCATGTAATATATGGATTGGGAAACATGATACACATTTTGTGGTTAATATAACGGGGATATTCATACTTTAACTTGACTCCAAAGTATGCAACTAATATTAAGATGAATATGCAAACATACCTTGGGTTTTCCATTTTTCAATGCGATGAGACTAAACAAAGGTATTCTAAACAAACATGTTAGTCTCGATATAAGATATGTCATTAAGAACAATATCGCATTAGGGGATAAACTTAATATTGGATTTGTCATTAACACAAGATTAGATTTGTCATTAACACCAAAACCATAACTAATGAAGGTTGAACTTACACACGGCCAAGTCTCAACCGTCCGATGCAGATCCAGCGGTGGAAAAAGAAATGGCGACGCTAGGGTTTCGGCGTGCGCACAGTAGTGGGCTTGGCCCATTACTGTTCACTCGAATTTTAATCGTTTTTTGAATAAAAATAATTCCGAATATTCATTTAAATTATTTGAGGCACTTAAATTATCAGAAAAATTCTTGAAAAATTCCAAAAAATATTTTAGGACATTTTGAGCTTAAATAAAATATTTCCATTTATATTTTATTAAAATTTTCATATTTTAAATTAATTCCCAGAGAAAAAAATTAATTTCAAAAATTATGAATAAATCCAAATAAATTCCAGAAATTCTCAAAAATTCAAAATAAATTATAAAATTCAAAAATAGCTAAATTTGAGGATGTTACATAAACGCTGGGTTAGAGTCTTCCACGGCACTTATAAACGCCGTGGATAATTAAGCGCTGCCAATTACTTTTCCTGACGCCATTTTTCTTGACGCCTTGTAAACGCCATCTAAAATCTTTTTAAGGCATTTATAAGGTTTTAAAGGCATTTATAGGCGCCATCGGAAGCCCGACGTGTTGTAGTGACTAAAGATGACTGAGGCCATGAGTTGCTGCGAACTAGAAGGATAAGTGGATGGTTAGATTGCCAACTTGAGCCCTACTCATGTGAAGGATGATCGTTGGATCCAGTTTCATGGATGGAGTAGAGATCAAGTTAGCATAAATAGATAAAAACCGTTAGGACAAGTTGATGGCTGGGATGCCAACTTGAGCCCTACTCAAGCGAAGGAGGATCGTTGGATCAAGATTCGCAAATAGAGTAGCAGCCAAGTTAGTGTGTTTGTAGGCTATAAATAGAAGGGTAGAGGGATGCCACTTCCCGAGGTTTGTAGCAATGTTTTAGGGTTTCCTTGTGTGCTCATTTGTTAGATTTGCCCACCTGGTAGTGTGGCTTTATAAACCTTTCTATCTATACAACACAAATTTTATTTTCTCTACTATTATGAAATTTACATTCAGCATTTACTTTTTGCACTTTAAATTCTTGCAAATTGGTTTTGCTGAGGATGAATGATTGATGGATGAATCTTTATTAGATTATATCCCAATCATCTAGACAAATTTTGCTTCAATCTTTGCAAGAAACCATTCTTTGTGCTTAAGAAAAAAGATTTAGTAGATCATATTCTAGGCCACTTTTGTTCTTATTGGTGCTTACTTTGATATGTGGGAGGCTATCTAATATCATCTTGATCATCAAATCCCATGAGCAAGCATAGGGTGAAGTTCTTGATTTTTTTATTGGCTCTTCTTATCAAATAGGTGGGAAAAATTATTTGAGATCATTCACCCCTATCTGACTGCTATTTTGGTCTTTCATTGGGAAACCTCCCAATACCTCAGTGATGCAGGGGTTGCGCTCGACGATGTGGAGCAAGCCAGCGTCAAAGATGTGGGGACACCCAACGAGGTGGCAGGACAAGGGACTGGAGCATCCCCTCCGCTCTCATTGTCAACTCGAGTAAGATGTCATCTATGATCTGGTGGCTAAGCGTGGCTCCACCATGACATAGCACCACAGGAGGGGACGGCCTCATGGAGGTGGCGGCACACGCGTCTGCATGCTAGCAGCCCACGTAGCCAAAGGTAGCTTAGGGCCTAGAGCAGGGCGGCGTGTGGCTCACTAGGGGCAGTGACCGGTGGCGGCGGAGATGTTAATGTTGTGGTGGTGGTCGGGAGCATTGAGTGGTGACAATGGTTATCTTGGGGTGTGTGTGGGTGGGGGGATAGGCACGTGCGAAATGGGAACCAAATGCGAGTTTGGTTAGCAGTAGAAAAAGGAAAAAAATAAGGGATTTCCTTTCTTTTTCTATAGATAGGATTGGCATCGTGCTGCAAAAATTGTTTGACTTCGTTATATCATGTCAGTTTTCTTCTATAGCTCACAGCTATTTTGGCACAAGGAAGGAAGGACGCGGCAAGATACAGTCCTGCTCTAAGAGTACATGATCTCAAATCATAAGAGCATGTACAGTTACATAGACAATAATTATCTGTAATACATTTCTATATCATTTACAAATATTACTAAAGACAACCCACATAATGGACTTTCTATATAACTCCCTGTAATGATCTCTCATAAAATTAATAGATTGTTTATACAACGATATACACAGTATAAAACCGTCTATTAGACTATCTGCGAATAGTAGACAACATCTTTCTTTCTCCTCTATCTCACCTAAAATCCTATACGACATAGACATACAGGTAGCTTATATGTATCACTGTAATGCCCTAATGAACGGTGCAAACAAGGATGATGTTGGTTCCACAGACACGAACCATTTTTGTTATACATATAGGTCATAACTCGAGTTAATTATGACATACATGAACATAGGGAAAATTCGATCGAGTACTAACAAATTTAAGTACACTTTCCTAGGATGCCAAGCTTCATATTCTTCATCCACCTCCACCTTTCTATCTTCCCTACTAATTTCTCCCACCTCCCTTCCTTCCTCTCTAATATAAAATTTTAAAATTTAACTTTAAAAATTTTAAATAGGAAATTTCAATTTAAAAAAAAATAACTCAAAAAATTCAAAACATAAAATTTCAAACTAGAAAATTTCAACACAAAAAGTTTCAACTCAGAATTTCAAAAATTTCAACTTGTAAAAGTGTCAACTCGAAAAATTTCAAATAAAAAAAATTCAAATTAGAAAGTTTCAACTCGAAAAATTATAAATAAAAAATACCAAATTATAAAGTTTCAACTTGAAAATTTTCAAATCGAAAAGTTTCAAATTGGAAACTCTTAACTTGAAATGTTGTAAATAGAAAATTTCAAAGTAGAAAGTTTTAGCTTAGAAACTTTTAACTCGAAAAGTTCAACTTTGAAAACTTCCAATTCAAAAACATTCAATTTGAAAAGTTTGATTCAAAAAAGTTTCTATTCAAAAAGTTCTAATTTAAAATTTAACTTGGAATTTTCAACTTAAAAAAATTTAAACGGAAAATTTTAAAATTCAAAAGTTTCAACTCGAAAAATTCAAATAGGAAAGTTTCAACTCCGAAAACTTTCAGTTTTGAAAAGTTTCTATTCAACAAACTTTTGATTCGAAAAGTTTCAATTAGAAAACTTTCAAAATTGGTTAAAAAATAATTTTGAAAAATACTTAGGTAAAATTTGAAATGCAAAAACTATTTCGAGTTTTGAGGGGAAGGGAATGATGGTGGAAAGGAAGATGAAGGTGATGACGTCATGTGTTGTGATGAGAGAGCCTTTGGAAGGGAAATGGAGCTACTATTTTTCACAAGGAGAATACATTTGAGGAGTTGGGGAACGAAGGAGAAGCTGTCACTTGTCATAAAGAGAGGGTTTTTGAGGAAAAGAAAAGTAGAGAAAAAAAGAGATAATGTCGTTGTCACGAGTAAAGAACTTAGGGTCTGTTTGGTTTGCTTTCAATGATTATTAATGTTAGCTTTAACAAATTTTAGTAACATTGACCAAATTTGACAAGTATTTAGTTTACTATCAAATTTTGGTTAGATTCCCTTCTCACTTGGTTCTTTGGTTTATTTTCTTACCAATCTTTAACCAAAACATTATTAGTCAATTTTGTGACCAAATTTTGATAAAATTTAGTAAGGCAACTTTGTCATGAAATCAAATATACCCTTAGGGTAGCTCCAAGAGTATCCCTATCCCTGTTCCTTATCAGAAAAAAATGAGGATGCACGAAGCAAAGTGTCGAAAACGAATGCTCCAACAGATGCCTCATCGCATTCCCCATTTTTAGGGTTAGGAGAGAGAATCTCGAAAACTCAGAATTATCTCTCCCTTCCTCATTCCATTCCCCATCGCGAAGGAGGCCAACAGCCGGTCTATCCTGCGCCGCTTGGAGCCTGTAGGAGGTGAGCCGTGGTCCGCTGCTCCATCCCACGCGTGAAGAGGCCCATGTGACTTCGCCATCGTCCCCGTCATCGTTGACCCGGTTGCCGCTCCGTCCCAAGCACGAAGAGGCCCACGCGGCTTCACCCTCGACCTGGTCTGCATCGCTGTCGTCCCGATCGTCCTTGACTCGGTTGTTGCTCTATCCCGCACGCGAAGAGGCCCATGCGACTTTGCCCTCAACCCGGTCTGCATCGTCATGGTCCTCATCGTCCTCGACCCGGTCCGCGTTGCCGTCATCCTCTTCGACCAGATCAGCAAGGTATGAACCCTATGTACTAATAGATCTGAGGTATGAAGTCGATATTGCAACGAATTTGCTCTTGAAACCGTGGTTGGTCTCAAGTTTCTTGTTGAACTCAGCATTAACTTTCTTGTTGAACTTAGTATTAACTTTCTTGTTGAACTCAGTATTAGGAGTAATGCTTTTGTGTGTCTGGTCTCCACCCGCACGATGGCAATGTGCAAGAACCAGTTTTATCTTGGTGTCAAGTTTCTTGTTTGTTGAAACTTTCTTGTTCAACTCAGCAAGCTAAGCTCTCATAGTTTCCAGCCTTTAGCTAAAGAATGCATAGAAATCTAGGAGCTTTGATGCAAAGTGTCATTTGTTGAGTGAGGTAGAGGGACAGGCAAGTTGTACCCAAAGTAGTTTGTTAGTTTGTTCATTATGCTGGTTGATTGCTAAATCACAACATATCTAGAATGAATAGAGCTTCTTCTTGTTAGTTTCTTGATAATCATGGATGTTCTTTGATGTTGTTGTCAGTTTCTTAATAATCTTGGATGTTCTTGTCAGTTTCTTGATAATCATGGATAATCAAAGCATATCCAGAATGTCGTTCTTTGATTTACATGGTTACTATCTAGATGCAAATAGAAATGATGGATGCTTCAGATGATGCTTTTGTTTTGTGAAACCAATACTAGCTACTGTAATTATTTACTATCTGGTCAAGTGGTTTAGAACTTGTTCTATATAGTGTCAGAAAAATAGGTATCACTATTTCAATAGCCATTAGTGTCCTTGAAGAATCCAGACGTGCCCATTGCCAACAAATATTCAACTACTATTCTATTGTTTGTAACTTGGTGATATGAAAATATTTGTTGGTTATTAATGGGATGCAACTAGTAAGACATCCCCCCAGTCCTCCTTGAAAGAACAACAATGTACTTCTTTTAGATTGAGTTTTTGATACACACTTAGAATTATAAAGATCAACAGTTGGGACATATGGAAGGTTGACATCCTTTTCCAGATATACTTGCCCAGGTTTATACCTGATATAAAGGGAAAATGTGGGTTTTGTTGCTCAACTTATCTAGTAAGAATTTATGTTTACAAACAAATGCTACTGAACATGCAAATTAGGACTCTCTAGAATTTAGAAGTGTTGAATTATGTGTCAATACTCATTAACTGTTCTGCTATTATGTGGAGTTGACTTACATCTACCCAGAATAGTGGGTGGTAGAAAAGTCCTTTCGCTAATCAGCACTTAGTTGTATGAAACCTATATGACGACTAATAGTTTGTTCATTACACATTTGTAATACATGTCGACAAGGATCTGGAGAAACTCAGTAAAGGCTTGGCATGGATAGTGAAACAAATAGAGTGCATCGCATTTGACCTTAACAAAATTGCATAAGACAATTTTAATCCTAACACATGTCCATATGGCAATGTACTCAATAGCTTTGTGATTGACATCGAAGCTATAGCTCGCAGCCTTGAGCAGGTTGCCATACAATCACATGAATTGATGCAAAGAGATGAAGTAGAGCCTGAAGGGGATGTAGACCCTTATTTGTGTCTTCCTTGCGACTACCAGAGCGATGACGAGGGTAAACTTGATGACACCCAATATCGTGAAGATAAGGGTATCGACATTGATAGTGATGATTCGGGAGTGTTCTAGTCCAGTATTAATGTTAAGACACTACAGGAAACGAGAACAGTGTCGTCGGCCGAAATATTTTTGTCATCGGTAAAAGGGCCGACGACGGGAATTTGGATTCTGTCGACGGCTTCATTCTAACCCGACAACATATATACACCACAGCAAGACTGTGTCGGCGGCAAATACATAGCCGCCGACATAGAACACGATGACGTATCGGCGCAGGATGAAATTTGAATTTCAGATCCCGCCAACACGAGCTGTCTCGGCGGCCACGTCAAAGCCGCCGGCACAGGCACTCCACCAGACGGAGAGTTCAACGTGGTCCCACATGGCGGCGATGACCAGGATGCTCAGGCCGAGAGGCAAGTAGACTCTGTGTCGTCGGACACGTGACAGCTAGGGCTGGGCAAATAAACCGGTAACCAAACACCGAAACCGAAACCGAAAAAAACGAAACCGACTTATTCGGCTGTTGATTCGGTTTTCTGTCTGAAATAACCGAATTGTTTTCGGTTTATTCGGTTTTAAGCCTCGGTTAACCGAAATAACCGAACTAGCATCTGTATGACTGTATCCTCAGTAGTAACACTAACCCTAGCTCTCGAGTCTCTACCGACTACCGGTAATTCCCCATTTCCTCACTCCTCCCTCACACGGTGATCACAAGCCTTGCTTTATTTGGGATCGCTTGGATTTATCGGGAGAGTATTCTCGTTCAACGAGAAAAAGGAACAAGCTTTTGTTCCCCTGCATGTATCAAGAGCCCATTAGGTTTTCTGGTTGTAATGCTGTCTGCTATCTAACTGCAAATGATATGACTACTTTTATGTAATGTTCTTGTACTGTTTATTGCCGGTGATCACACAATTTCGTGAGTTTGTGAACTAGGCTGAAAATTTTTGGTGTGATGTGTGTATTTTTCTTTTCTGTCAGACAATTTATTCTTTGTGGTGATTCCTGACAATCAAACTTTGGTTAATTCGGTTAAAACCGAAACCGAAACCGAATTATCGGTTAACCAAAATGTCGGTTACCTAAATTTCCAAACATATTTCGGTTTCGTTTTTGAAATAACCGAATTGTCTAAAAAACCGAAAACCGAAACCGATTTTTTCGGTTTAACCGAACGCCCAGGCCTAGTGACAGCCGCCGATACAAAGAAACCTATATTGGTGGCATTGATGATGCCGATGGCACAGATATACTTTTGTCGACGATTTTATTTTAGCTGACGACAATAGTAATTCCAGATTAATTTAGAAAATCTATTTGAAAATGTTTTTGTTGTTTTTAAAATTAAGAAAGATTAAATAGAGCTTTTAGAATGGTTGTTAGGCCACGCACATCTATATGACATGTAATTTTTTATTATTTAATTAATTGGTATGTGACGGCGCTGTGTGCATGCATGTCTCCGTACGTTACCTCAAGTTTGAGTAGAACCTTGTGACGATCCAACGCTGGGCGATTGAAGAGCGAGGAATGACCGGGAATAGGCTGTGCATGTTGTAAAACCTTAAAGTGACCCTAGAAATGTCTCGTTTGACCCGTCATAGGCTACAAAAGTATCGAAGAACGTACGGTGGTGGTGACTCTGTTACTCCCCTTGAGTTTTCAGTAGAACTTGTTGTGACGATGAAATGCCGGGCGAAAGAAGAGCGAGCAATCAGCTGGAATAGGTTGTGCATGTCCTAAAAACCTTAAACTGGCCCTAAAAATGTCCTGTTGGACGTGTTGTACGCTACGGAATGGCACCCAGTGTCGGTGGTATTGATGTGGCCACCGACACAAGTGTGAGTTGTTTCGTCGGTCCTGTGTGAACCACCGACACTGCCTTGTCTCTCTGACTGTGGGCCCGTGCATGTTGTGTGCGTAGGGTTACCGTGACCCAATATCTCTGTTCGCGGCCCTGCATTAGTCGCCGACACTGCCTTGTCTCTCTAACTGTGGGCCCGTGCATGCTATGTGCGTAGGGTTACCGTGACCCAATATCTGTGTCCACGGCTGTATATTAGCCGCCGACGCTGCCTTGGTTCTCAGACAGTGGGCCCGTGCGTGCTGTGTGCGTAGTTACCCAATATCTGTGTCGGCGGGCTAATTTTGGCCGACGACATAGGTCTGCCGTTATCCCGTGCGCTAAGTCGAGGGACTCTCCCGCTCCTCCCCAACTCTCCCGCTCCAATCGCCGCCCCAGCCCACCTCCTCCGCGCCCCAGCCGCCGCCCCTGCCCACCTCCTCCACGCCTCCTCGCCGGCCTGCCTCCTCCGCCCCAGCCGTCGCCCACCCACCTCCTCCGCGCCTCCTCGCCCGCCCGCCTCCTCGCCTCCACCTGCCCCCGGCCACCGCCACCGCCTCCCGCCCCGCCTCTCCGTGCCTCCGCCTCCCGCCTCCTCCGCTCCTCCACCCCCCCCACGCCGCCGCCTCCTGCCTTGTCCGGCCACCACCTACCCACCCACCCGCCTTCTCCACGTGTTGTCGCCGGCCCGCCTCCACCCCGCCCCGGCCGCCGCCTCCCCGTCCTGTCCCGGACTCCCGGCGTCTTCCCCGGTTCCTCCAGTCCCCCAGGCGGCCAAGCCCCAGCGTCTTCCCCCACGACGGCCCGAGCTCCTATTCCTCCCGGCGGCTTCTTCCCACGATGGCACGACCTGCGCTCCGACTCCCCCCGGTGCATGCTCTAACCCAAAATTTAGGTTGCATCGGTACAAGCAAATAGTCTCATTTCCTTCCTAATTTAGGTTGAAATTCTCGGTCAATGGTGTGCTAGTTCTGAAATTCTTGTGAATCCTGAAGGGGCTACTTGAGGTGAGAAATTCATTCATGTGCTAGGCTGCTTGATGGCATTTTCCAAAATTGTGAGCTAATACTCTAT
The DNA here is from genome assembly GCA_036346375.1 of Guadua angustifolia. NCBI lineage: Eukaryota > Viridiplantae > Streptophyta > Magnoliopsida > Poales > Poaceae > Guadua > Guadua angustifolia. The sequence continues at coordinate 23,482,838 of CM070515.1, forward strand.
CACGGTTCAAGGCACGTGTGATGCCCATGATATGAACAATTTGTTTTGTGTATGGTAATGGGATAGTATTTTGGTGTGTGCTTCTAAAGGGCATATTAGTTCAGGGAACAAATAGGTGCTGCCTTGGTTGCCATTTGCTTATTAGGCAGTGAGGAAGACAGCTTGTTCTTATTGATGAACATATTACATAGTCTGTTGATTCTTAGTGCCTTTGCATGGTATCCGATTAATTACATATGTAAGCATGGCCAATAGAATACCTCCAGTTAAGTTGCACTGCAGTAGTCGTCTTTATATTTAGATTGCTTATCCATATGCATGTATTGTGGGCTCCGGCAGCCCCCGACGACGCTCGGGCCACCGCCGACGCTCCGCCTCCGACCGTGGGAGGTCGTCCACACCCGAACCACGCCGCCCCGGCTTTCCCCGAGCTCGTCCACGCCGTCGGCCCCGCCCTCGTCCTCCTAGTCGCCATCTCCGGTTAAGGTAATCTCCGGTCGAACCATATCTTTTCGATGATGAATGTAGCCCAATATATATGAAGAATGTAGTGATGAAATGAAATGTATAATGTTGTGATGAAATGAAATGTATATGCAGAATGTAGCCGAGCAATCCATATTAACATTGTGATGAAATTAAATGTATATACATCTTTGACAAAAGACAGCTACAACATGACTAACTGGTTGCTTTTGGAAATCAAAAGAGGCAGCATAATTAGGTTGTGCGTGGTTGATTATCGTTAGTTGTTATATGTGGTTGTTATTATATTAAATACTGTCTTTTGTCTGCTGAGTGGATGTCCTAGTTTTAGGGGAGGTGCTGCCGAAATTTCTAATAATTTCGGTAAGTTACTGGTATGTTAGCTTACTTTGCTAAATTATTCTAGCGTATTGTGCCAGTTGTTGTTTGAGGGTGTAACATTTAGGACACGTGTAGGTACGTGATGATCGTGTCCTTCTTCTCTTTGGTCGGTTTGTCCCTAGACAATGTCACTCATGGCCGCGCAGTCCGGATCCTGATTAACAATTATCAGTAGCTCATTTGATGCTAAGCTAGCGATTAATTAATAACGAATAAACTGAGCCGTGCAATGGATTGTCGTTAAGGAACGGTCCCTGGAATATCTTTGACAACTATAGAATGCATTATATAGATTCAATTACACCAAATTTAGGAGAATGACAACTATAGACTGCATACAAATCCGTATCATCATGGTAGTAAGAACAATCCACACCATCGTTGAATTTTCTATTAGATGTTTACTCAGAGACTGTACAAGGATGGCATGTTGGTCAGAATAGACCTGTTTTGCAGATTGTTGGTGAACAAGCTTCGAACTCCACTTGGGTTGGGAACGTAGAGTGCGGAGGCTTGGGGTCAGCTCTAATGGTGAGGAAGACTGAAGTCCTGCAAGAAGGGAGTGTGGTGGAACTGAAGGCTCGCAAGCTCTACATCAGTAAGCTGGTAGATTGAAAAAGTCATAAAAAAAACCTCTGCGCTTGGCTGATGAGTGTTGGTGTGTTTTTTGCTCTGTGATTGTCTGAGTTGATGTTTTGAGTTCTGGTTCTGGAATGCTATGTATGGTTCAGTTCTGGAGTTGTTTTTTGTTTCTGGGTATTAGTAGTGTTTGAGGCTATGCGCGCTAAGGGCTGCTATGCCATGACTGGTCGTAAAATTGTTGCTGTTTCAGTTTCAGTAAAATGGAACTGGGGCATCGTTTTCGATGTCCTGTTGATCTAAAAATGTTACTAATTGACACTTTCATAATTAGGCTTTTGACTAGTTCAACATTTATCATGTATGGTCAATTTTTCCCAACAACATAGATGCAAGAAAAGCCACCTACACAGTTTTTCCAGAAACTAAATATGAAGAACTTAAAACATTACTAACAAAAACTACAGGAAAATGGTAATGTAATGAACTGCACTAGTTTCAGTTTATCATTTATGACAAGTCCATACACTGTACCTCAGAAATGTGCTCTTGTCAATCATCAGACAAAGCATGTATATGCAGAATCTGGGCATTATTCTAGTGTGGCTAACAAATCATATATAATTAGTGAGTGGTATGGTTATTGCGCATTTTAATTCCTGTAGATTCAAATGGACATGATATGTAATTGTAGTGTTTTCGATTTCCTGCAATCCAAATAGGAACTAAGGCATTTGTGTGGGAAAAAGTAAATGATTCAGTGTATATATATAGTGTATATTGCTTGCAAATCACAACATATAATAATTTTATTAGAATTGCATTTGTAACGTCAACCGAACCAGAGTTAAACCCGTTTGGGGGCGATGCATATTTTCGTAAGGAGCTCAAACGGCGATTCGTTGGGTTCCATTACGAAAAGTGTTGCGCTCTCGAGCTGTCCACGTTTTGGACAGCCCACGGATGTGCGCTTGAGTACAGTGGTCGTGACACGAGGGTGTACAGGTTGGGATTCCGGTGGTATTTCCTTGTCGTTCTTCTAGTGCATAACATAAGTGGTACGCCGTACCCGTCGTTGCACTTAGAGAACAACGGGGTTATGCTGCCGGAATTCCGACCCGAGAACCCTTGTGCCACGACCACCGTACTTAAGCCCACATCAATGGGTGGGTAAGCCCTCCTATTTAGCAAGGCTTAAATTGTCTAAATCTGAAATTTGGATGCATGCATTGACGTTATATAGTAAGCGATCTTTGGATGGAAGATCGGCGGTGGATGTACGATGGTTGGATGAAGTCTGGGAGACACACGGACGAGTGGATCGAGAAGGCTAGAGCATTCGTGGATGATGCTTTCGAAGATTCCCCAACCCTAATGCGTGATGGTGTGGTGTCCTTAGCTGCGTGCTCGAACACCGAGAAGAGGACCAAGAAGGATATTAGCCATCACCTATGTAGGCATGGCTTCAAACCAAATTACTTTGTATGGGTAGCTCATGGCGAGAGGAAACGTCCGTGGTGTGTGGCCTGTGGATTTTGAAGAGGGCTACGACGAAGTCGGTTGATAGATTAGACGAGCTCACAGATGATGTGGCTCGGCCACGATCTCTCCCGAGGAAGAGTCAGAGCCACTTGTCGAACAATTCGAGAAGCTCCTTGATTCTCGCCAAGTTACATTGCATGAGCATACCGATGTGGTCAGTACTATCGGCGTTGTCGCGTCTAATGGCGGTGAAGACCAAGTACAACCTGTCGACCAATTGCTTCAACGACCTTTGCAAACCGCTGGATAGCCTTCTTCCGAGTGGACACAATATGACTCCGAATCTTTACGAGTCGAAGAAGCTTCTTCGCGTGTTAGGCATGCCATGCGAGAGGATAGACTATTGCCCAAAGTTCTGCATGCTTTATTGGAAGACCGATTCTGAGCTGACTCATTGTAAGCATTGTAATGAGAGTCGGTACGAGGAAGTTAAATGTACAGAACGTGGAATGAGACAGACGACGGTGGCCCAGAAAACATTCCGTTTCTTTCCGATCACTCAACGTCTGCAGCGTCTGTACATGTCCAAGGCCACGGCAAGACACATGAGGTGGCACAAAGAGGGCAAGCGTAGAAAGGAGGGCGTGATGATTCATCCGTCTGATGCAGAAGCTTGGAGGCACTTTGACCAACAACACCCAGAATTTGCGACGGAGCCTAGGAATGTGCGTATAGGCCTCTCGACCGACGGGTTCACGCCATTCAATATGATGGTGCACCCGTACTCGTGCTGGCCGGTGTTTGCAATCCCGTACAACCTGCCACCTCAACTCTGCTTGAAAGAAGAGTACATGTTTCTTTCTGTTATAATACCTGGGCCTAAGTCTTCTGGATAAAACTTAGATCTATTCATGCAACCTATGGTAGAAGAGCTAACTGACCTGTGGACTAAAGGAGTCTTGACACATGATAGCTACAAGGGGAAGAACTTTAGGATGCGTGTCGCATACCTGTGGTCACTACACGATTTTTCGGCGTATGGCATGTTCTCGGGGTGGAGCACGCATGGAAAGTTGTCATGCCGTGTGGCGTCTGTTTCTAGCCGTGTGGCGTGGATATGTTGACGATGATATATGGATCACTTTGGCAGAGCTTAGCTTCTTCTATCGAGAGCTCTGTGCAAAAGAGATATCCGCATCGAGGATGGAGGAATTGGAGAAGGACATTGTCGTGCTTGTGACAAAGCTCGAGAAGATTTATGTCCCTGGGTTTTTCAATTGCATGCAACATCTACTAGTTCATCTGCCATATGAAGCAAAAGTTGGGGGGCCGATGCAGTTTAGGTGGATGTATGCTGTGAAGCGCATGATGAAAAGTCTTAGAGCGAAGGTGAAGAACAAAGCACGAGTCGAAGGTAGTATTACCAAAGCTTGGCTGATTCAGGAGATTGCCTACTTCACAGACAAATACTTTGCGACAAAAAACAAGGTCCATGTGCCACAACCAAGGTATAAGAAGGCACGTCGTAGAAGTACTTCCAACTTGGAGGTGTTCCATGACCAAGTCGGATGCAATGTCGGCAAAAGCACCACACGTGACTTTGATGCAGCGGAAAAAAATTTGATTCAGTTGTACGTGTACGACAACATGGATGAAATGAAGGTGTACATCGAGTAAGTCAATAAATGTCTAAAATAAGTCATAAATACGTACTTATGAAATAAATGTCTGAAATAAATATTAAATCTTGTAGTCAATTTATTCAAGAAGAGTGGGAAGGATCAGGTGAACCTTCGGGCGAACAAATTGACAATCTGAAATGGCGACGTCGTGGACAAGGCCGTCCAAACTTTCTAACCAGGTTTCATTACCACGTAACCTTCTTCCTCTTATACAAGTTCACTTAATTTACAAATGTGTGGCATTTATTCCTTAGTGTATTTTGCCTCGAATGCCTGTGCAGTGTCAAAGACATCGCAACGTGTACAACGATCTCCGACAAATGTCACGTGGATGCAGCCGTAGAATTAAGGTCCATGGATGCTATGATTGGCATGGATATCAATTTCGATCCGAAGCGGCTAAGTCAGCTCGCCCAATGCAACTACGGTAAACAGCGGTGTCGTGAGTTATGTCACCGATGACTCTGGTGGTCCAGACATAGAGTACTATGGGATCATCGAGGATATTGTAGAAATTTCGTATGAAGGCAACAAAGATCTCTCGCTCGTGCTCTTTCGTTGCAGATGGTTCCATCCAACTAGTGGGGTGCGGCGTGCTCCAAAACTAGGACTAGTGGAGATCAATCATAAGAAGTCAGATCAAAAGCTGATGTGTTCATTCTGCCTCAACAAGTCGAAATGGTGTTCTATCTCGCCATACGCCCACGAATTACAAAAGTTGGTGGATTGTACATAAATATCTTCCACCGTAGATTGCCCGATCTCACGGAAGACGACTACGATTCTCACCCAGACATGGAGGTATTCCAAGAACAAGAGTTACCAGGAGAGCTGCACGTCGATATTGGTGATGGGCTAGATAATAATTTGGGATCGGTATACCCATCTCATGTAGAAGGAGAAGAAGAGGAGGAAGAGGAAGAGGCAGAGGAAGAGGAAGAGGAAGCCGAAGATTTTTAGGCTATTTAATTTTATAGGTTTAATTTTATATACTTTATGTCATTTAATTTTATATACGTTTATATTTTATTCGTTTCAATTAATATCAATGTACTATATGTCATTTAATTTAATTTGTGCAGGATGGCTGGAGGTACGAAGAAGTTGGCCAAAAATTGAAGAAGGTCTTGGGAAGGGGGCATGAGGAGTGCAAAGTGAGGCGGCTCACCCAAAGACGACGCTTCCGAGGAGGGGGAGGAGGTGGTGGCTACCACCGACTCCCAGGAGGTGGAGGAGCACCACATGACCACCGACTCCCATGAGGGGGATGAGGAGCTTCGTTGGGGTTGGTGGGCTCAGGCGCTTAAGGAGGGGGATGAGGAGGGGGATGAGGACTGGGATCCATGGGAGTCAACTGGTACCGAGTCAGGGGGTGCCTCGACCTCCGCAGGAACCAAGAAAAGTCGGGGGCGGAATAAATTGCCAAAAGCCCCCACAGATCCAGCCGACAGGATAGAGATAGTTGTTTCTAGCGGGCAAAGGTATGTGCTACAAATTTTCGATGTATTTTATTGCTTACCACAAACTTGCTAACCACTTGTTATTAATTCTTCATGCAGGGGCTTAGTTTGCCTCAACAAGGGTAAGCAGGAGCTGGGCCACTTGCTAGGGGTGATCTTGAAGCAGCTCTACCCCGGGCGAGTGGGCGAGGGTGATGCTCAACGCCCGGTGACTAGGTGGAGCGACTACTCGCTCGTGGAGGACGACCAGGGAGGCACTGTCGCGGATCATTGCATAGCCGAGTTCTGGGTAAGTTGTCATTTCTATTGATGTTTTCGTGTTTATAGCTTCACGTGTTTGTTTCGTTTCAGGCGGGGTATCGGCTTGCCCTCGACGCATCCCAGATTTACTATCATGCTTGTCGCCATGCACTCGACACAATGGCGGCAAAGATCGTCGAGGACGCCATCGAGTTATCCGCACGGATGCGGTGATGAAGCACTACAGGAGCACGGGGATGAAGATCTCGAGGGCACTTGCCTTGCAGTAGTACCTCGAGGCGAAGGAGTACCAGCCTTGGTGTCCGGACTGGATGGACAAGTGTCCACAGGCCTGGAGGGAGCTCTGCAAGATGTGGGCATCGAAGGAGTGGATCGAGAGGTCCAAGAGGAACAGGGGGAATCGAGAAGCCAACCCCGAGATCTGTGTGACCTACCTAGGTGGACGAGGCATGGGTCACGTCGCGCGCGATATCATAAGTATACTAAGTACAACTCTAGCATTCTTGTCAATTCAATTTTTCATTTCACATTTGAAATTGAACTGCAGGAGTCAGAGACGGGACTTGAGCCCGATGAGTTCACCGTGTGGACACAGGCACACACGCCCCGTGTCCGGCCTGACGGTACGCAACCACCGATGCCCCCGGCTGCCCAGGAGAAGATTGTAAGTGACTTTCTCTTTTCGCTACTCGACAGCTACTGCAACTGTGGCCGAGCTAATCCACTTCATATATTATTTGTTTCGCAGAATACATACAGTGCAGTCATGAAGGAGAAGCACGGTGCCAACTATGACCCCTTGACCATGCCGGTCGACCCTCTAGTCATCTACGACCATTTCAGTGGGTGGAGTCACGGCAGGCTCGGCTTCATGGACTCGGTGATGGCGCCCGACTCGTATAGGGGCCAAGTCGAGAACACGTCGACAATGAGGCGCCTCTTCCGCCAAAGGCACACCGAAGCCTGCGAAGATGATCGCAGAGTTGCAAAGAAGAGGCGGTGGACGAGCAGCAGAGGCAGGCGGAGCGAGAGGAGGATAGGAGGCGGTACGAGGCCCTCCAGAGTCAGAACCTCTGGATGTTCAACTATTTGCAGGTAATTAAGATTGTATATGTAGCTACGTTGTACTTACACATTTCAGATGCTAACATATCATATCCACAGTCGTTGCAGGGGGCGGGACCCTCCGGCCACCATTGATGCCACCTCCGCGCCGTTCTTCACGCAGACGCTGACGCCGGGGGTAATGCATTTTGTTCCAGTTTTCACGAACTATTCATACAAGTACACAAATACACAAAAGTTTTGAACATTGTGGTTTCCTCTAATCTTGCAAGTGTGCACTTCAATTGCGCTTTGCTCTGCGATTTAATGCTCGTAGGGAGGTGATTCCAGTGGCACAAGATCGGCCACAGATCAATTTGTCGACGACATGTTTGCCGATCCTTTTGCCGGTTCGCAAACTTAATTAGTTATTTGTTTTGTTGGTAGAATAGTATGTCATGTTCTACATAGACATGTTGATTGTGAATGTGATGTACTCTTTTGGTTTGCGAGCTGAATTTGGGACTTATTGATGCATTTTGCTATCGGTGTCGATGATGATCTTTTGTGAATTGTATCGGTGAATGCGAATGTGGTGATGTGTGTGAAATTATATATTGTGATCGTTCTGGGCAATTGGGAATATAAAACTGCTGGGAATGAGGTTTTTTTGCAGGTTAAAATTGGATTTTTTTAAAAATTTCCAGTGTTTTTTTTATTTTTACAACCTTTGTCGTCGGCTATAGACAAAGCCGACGACAAAAATAGCCCCAGGCTGGTTCTGGATCCAATCCCAGTAGGGGTTTGTGTCGTCAGCCCAAAGAAAGCCGATGACACAGATGTGGCATCTTTATCGGCAGCTATCATATAGCCGCCGATATAGATATGGCATATTTGTCGGCGGCCTCAATGAAGCCGACGACACAGATGTGGCATCTTTGTCGGCGGCCAAAATGAAGCCGACGACACAGATGTGGCATCTGTATCGGCAACCCTTTTTTAGCCGACAACAAAAGTCTGGGTGTCGGGCCAGCCCAGGATGGCATTTTTGTCATCGGGTTTTATGCTAGTCGTCGACATAGGTTAGTTGTGTCGTCAACTCTGTGTCGTGGGACTTGTGTCGTCGGCAGGCCGACGACCAAGCACTGTGTCGGCGGTTTTGGGATCTGTGTCGTCGGTAAAAGCCGAGGACAGTGAGCAAGATCCCTGTAGTGAGACTTGTTCAGATATTATAATGTTGTTTCTTAACTTGAGAAATTTTGTTGTTGACAGAAGAGAAATTATGGATGGCTTTTATATTAACCTGTTGAGTGAGGGAGGGGATACATTCAATTGGGATGGTCCTAAACCGTCTCCACAGGAAAGCCTAATTGGTTCACAACCATCTCCAGTGCATATGGATAGTCCCCAAATAAGACCAAATAATAGAAGATCAAAATTTTTCTTTGAGAAGGAAGACAATTTGTTGGTGTCCGCATAGCTTAACATTAGTATCGATGCAATACAGGAGAGCCAACAATTCTGTGCCACATATTGGAGAAGAATACATGACTTCCATACGAACAAGATTTTCACCTATGATCATTCACAAGCTTCGTTTACACATTGATGGCCTGTTATTCAAGAAGCAGTGAACAAGTTTTGTGAGTGTCATGATCGGATTGAGCATCGGAATCAAAGTGGGTTAAGAGCAGGACAAGGTTGGTCTATAATCTATATACCTTTCCTATTTGTAGATGGTTTGCTCATATTTTTGTTTGTGTGGTTGTATAGATTATATAAGCTAAAACTTCGTACCAGGAGGAAGAAGGGCGATCGTTTGTATTCTTGCATTGCTGGAATATTTTGCAACACCATCCTAAGTAGTGTGCTCGATTATCTCAGAAGAAACAAAAGACATCAAGTAGTGGAAGTCCAGGATCTTCCAGTCCTGTTAGCTCTAATACAATTCATCTTGATGAGAATTATCCTAGTGCAGAAGATCACTTAAATAGACCAATTGGACATAAGGCGGCGAAAGAATGATTACGTCGAGGTAAAGAAGTTGCTCCAATAGTAAATCTTTACATGGAAGCATTAGAAAATTTTAGAAAGAAAAAGAAAGAACTTGAGATTATAAAAGAGAAAAAAAAAGATGAGCGATATAAACGACTGTATGCACAAAAACAAGTGAAGATTGAGCAAGAGAAAGATAGGTTTGAATTAATGAAAAATGAACTTGAATTAAAAAAATGATCGAGAAGGAGAGAATTATAGGCATTGATCTAAGTCGCTGCACTGAATCACAAAAACAGTTTTACATGAGCTTGCAGAGCGATATAATAGCTAGAAAATGTAATAGGTCAGGTTGAATCAACGTTGTTTCTTTTGCTTCTAGTCATTTAGTTTGTCCCTAAGTCTTTAGGTTATGGACTGTTAACTATGAATTGTTGTGAGCTTATGATGTTTTGATGACTACCTCTGCTACATCTTTTGGGATGTATAAACTACCATGTATAATTCTTAGCTTATTTTACTGCTAGTCATCCTGGCTTCTCATTCTGTGGATGTTGTGAGCTGTGGCTTCTCATTCTTAAGTTTCTGGGATGTGATATTTGCTAAATCAGCATTTAAGTTCACACTTCAGTTGTTCTTCTCATTTTTTGCTGCGAAAGGTAGAGGCACATGCAAGTTGTAGCCAAAGTAATTTGTTCATTATGCTGGTTGATGGTTGACCGCTAAATCACAGCATGTCCAGAATGAAAAGAGCTTCTTGTTTGCAGTTAAACGCATGGCAAGTTAATGATAGCAGCTTAGTGGTGTAAATCTGAGAGCGTTCTAGTTCCTGAGCAATACTTGCATCTATCCATACTAGTATTTTGAATTCCCGTATTTAAAAATAGCCGTTCGAATTTTTCTCGTTAAAAAATAAACGTTGCTCATATGGCGGTTATGAAATATAATTATAATATAGGATGTAGAAAATAGAGAGTGAGATTTGAGGAATACTATTGAAGAGGAAAGAGATATAGGGAAGAAATTCTTTTAGAGAGTTTTATATATAAGGATATAAGGAACTAGATTTAAAGAATACGGTTGGAGATCTATCTCAAATAGTCGAATTACCCACACTGCCCTAGATTGCCCTAGATAAGATTAGCCCAATTCAAATCCAATCCTGACCATTGATCTCCACCCGCCACCAGAAGACCCGCACTTGGATCAGATTTGTACGCACAGAATGGCCCTGCTGCAAACGCGACGACGTCGGGCCTGTTTGGTTCTCTGCCTAAACGAGCCACGCCTAAGGTTAGTAGGCTGCCACAGATGTGGCATGTCTAAGTTGACTGAGGTTAGCTGCTGTTTGGTTCCCTACCACGCCTAAGGTTGGCACGTCTAAGAATTTTGTGGCACGCGTTTGGATTGTGGCCATGACTTGGCTTAGGCACTTTAGACAACTTTGGCGCTTGATTTGTCCGCCTCACTTCTGGCAAAAAAATGTGAGGCAAAGAAATCATACCACGCCTAAGACTTGTGGCCTGCCTCACCTGGGTAAGGAAACCAAACAACTGTCTAATCATGTATGGTATGTCTAACTTGAGTTATAGCTCGCTTAGGCACGAACCAAACAGGCCTTAAGTCTTCTCATGGGGCTAACGCTAGGCTAGGGTTTTGATTCCAACGACACCCACCCTCGCACGCCTCCTCCGCAACTCTCTTCTCCCCCATCCATCCAAGTCCACTCCCCTCCCCGGAAGCGCCTCCGCTTCCTCCTTCCTCGCGGCGGCCGGCAGCGGCGGCCGAGTTTCGAGGAGGCTAAGGTCGGAAGCATCTACCCACCCCGCGAGCAGAAGCAGCGGCTGCCGAGCGCCGACCCCCTGAGCTCCGCAAGAGTAAGCCCCCCTCCCGGCTCGACGCACCCTCTGCTCTTGTTGATTTCTTGGTCGATTCCGGTTTAGTCGGTGGTGGTTGTTAGGGTTAGTACAATTTAATGCGGAATTTGGGGGATTGAGGTTCCAGTTCGAACCTTGTGGGATTGTGCGATAGCTTGTCACCGGCTCGCAACATGCGCGTTGCTTCTTATTCTCTTGCGGTTGCGTGTTTGACTCTAGATGCAGAGAGATGTGGTCTTCTAGATGAGACTTGACATGAATCAGTATGAAGAGGCTGGTTCCCCTTTCTTTGTTTGCATTGGTCGAGAGCGAGGGACGGATCTTATTCTTAGGCATTTGTTTTCTGCATTTGGCTTTTCTGAGTTCAAAGACGGCATTGGTGGGATTGGTTCGTTTTTGCTGAAGATTTAATCGACGGTGATTGCCAAATAGGTTGTCCTGAATGGGTGAATAGGAAGCAATTCGTTGGCTCATTTAACCTTTCCAATCTACCGCTTATGCCCATTGTGAACCCTGTAAACAGGGATTTAGAAGTCCTACGGGCCTTTAGTTTGTTTCTTTGTAAGTAGCGCCACATGGGAATCGTAATAATAAGAGGTATGAATTGATTAGTGATGGTATCCTGGAATTCCAGATAGGACCAGTTTGACTGGCAGTTGTTGATGATTGGTACCAAAACCTGAAGAATTACTGAGTCAGTTGTTACATGTTTGTTACTACTGATTTTTTTATCTAAGTCTTTAGTACAATCCTTTGGATGCTTGTTGTCCCCATCTATTTTGCATTTGCTTCTTATTGAGTTTTGCTTTTCTTATTTGCATATCCATATGAATATATAGTGATGGATTAGACTTGTGCTATTCATTTATTTTCAGTACACTTCGCATCTTTTTATATGCATCTTCAGTTGCAATGTACATGTTTATTTTGTTTCTTGTGAGTTTGGATTATGGAGTTATGATCATCTGTGACTCTAAATTCTAAAAGTTATCATATGTTCTGCAGGTTGTCATTGTATTGTTGGAGACTTGTTTTATCTGCTGGTGATTGAAACAACTTTGGATATGGCATTCTATGCCAGAAAGGGTGGAGATAGGGTTAGCGGCCGTATTCAAGGAGGAAGTGGGCGAGGTGGACATGTCCTACGTGGAAGATCAGGCCTGCCTCCTCGAGGACCACTAGGGGTTAACACCCGACCATCTGCACGCACTATTGCTAAGGCAAGGCCAAAACTGACACTGTTTTTGTTCATGGTCAGATTCCTGAATAAAGTAAAAAACTGAATGAGGAGAGCATCTCTAAGATTTTATTATATGGAGTGGCAGAAATAACAGTGGTGTTTGTCACTAATGGACCCTTTGTTGGCTATATCATCTCTTTTACTATGTGGAGGTGCAGAAGTAACTTTGGTATTTGTCTCTAATGAATACTTTGTTGGGTGGATCATCTCTAAGCTTTCGTTTATGGAGTGGCAGAAGCAACTGTGGTGATACCTCTAATGGAAACTTTGAAGAATAATCTTTTCCTCAAATGTATGGAAGGAAATAAATGCAAAAGAATCTTTATGGAGATTTTGCAATTTGATGTGTGTGGTACATGAGGCACTGAATGAGGAATCTCCACTGATCTTCTCGCTATGTCTGGTTGTCTGGAACTTCAATACACCCCTCATCTGACAGTTCTGGATTCTACTCTGCTGAAGTGCTTCTAGGCTGTCTCTAGAGCAAGTGCTCTAGCCATTTTATCTACTCGGCTGGTGATATTGGTGGAACTCTCCTGTCTCCTCTCCATTGTTAATGCAGTATTTATAGTTTAGCTGCTTATGAGTAAATTGTTGCTACTCTATCATAAAGATTGATATTAAGTCAATGTGGCTCCTGATAGTTGGCGTAAACATATCAAACAGTTTGAGGTGGTATTTTTCTGTTAGCTATGATGACATGTTTCCTCACATGCTGGATGTTTGGCATTTTTCAGTCTTCTAGCAGGACCAAAGATATGACCTGGAGACCTGATCTGTTTAGTGATAGTATGGTTGCTAGTGGAATAGAAACTGGTACAAAACTGTACATTTCAAACTTGGACTATGGGGTTTCCAATGAGGATATAAAGGTTTGTGAAACAAGTAGATAGCCTGAAGTTATCTTTTCACATTCCTTAATGTAAAGCTGACAAACTAATGGATTTTCGATTGGCCTTGTAGGATCTGTTTTCAGAAGTCGGTCATTTGAAACGCTTTGCTGTTCACTTTGATGGTTATGGTCGCCCAAATGTTCGTGTTTCTTTTAGTATTTCATCTTTATGTATCAAGCATATTTAGCATACCTTTTAAGAAATTTGTGTGCATCATTCAAATAGGTGTTATATGTAATAATGTAAACTTAGTGATGTTTTCTTTACTTTACCCCTCAATGCAAATTAGATTATTTGCTATACTTTATGGAAAATATACATGATAATTATATGTTCAATTGCGTTTGATGGTATTTAAACCTTTTCCATCTGCCCCTTTGTAGTTTCAGTTTGTTCTAAATGATATACTCCTTTATATGCTTATCTTGTAGATGAGAATTTCTAGTGAGAGTTTATATATCACATTTGAGGTCATGAGAATATGCAAATTTCGGAAGAGGAGAACATTTTATGTAGAAATATAGGGCAAATGGCTAGCTAGTTCCTTCTCGTATTGGACCTGGCAATTGCAAAGAATGTTTGAATGCATGCCTACACATTTCTGGTTGGAAAGTGCAGATGATCATCTGCTTATAGAAAATTTACTTCAATGCTGGTGTTTGCTGCAATTGTATGTTAATTTAGAAGCTTAATTTAATTATTAGTTGCCTTCCAAACCAACAATGTGTAAAACAGAATTTTAGCGTCTTTCATAAAAGTTCGCATGGCTGAGGTATTATATAAGTGTACCTTTTGTGGTCACTTTTGCTGGCTACCTTTATTTTGCATATATTGTTGTATTAATATGTGTTTTTTTATTCCCAAAGGGTACAGCGGAGGTGGTGTTTACAAGGAGAAGTGATGCAATTGCTGCTTTAAAACGTTATAATAATGTTCTACTTGATGGAAAAGTTATGAAGATTGAAGTTATTGGAAGTGACTTAGGTTTGCCTATGACACCTCGTATAAATGTTGTCGGGGCTTCTAATGGTAGAGCTACGAGAACAGTTGTTTTGACGTGAGTGATATTTTTCATATTTTCTTATTTTATCATTTGTTTATTAAAATTTTATTTGTTGTCCAACTATTGCCCATTAGCAAGGTTTTAAATCATGATTTTCGCGGCTTCAGGGTCCCAAAAAAGCTACAAAAACTATCACGGAAGTTATCTTCCATCGTGTTTTAAGTATTAAAAGATTTAAAAAAATTAAATATGTATATAATATAAGTTACCTCCAAATAAATCATAAAACATGGTACTTCAGAATGTACTAATATTTTTATAATGAGTCAAGTCCGGAATCAACAAACATACTAATACATGCCCAAAAGACCATAAATGATAACTATATCATAATGTTTTTAACAATAAGTACTTAAATCATTGAGAAATATGGATGTTGGATTATTGAAAAAGGGTGAGATGAGGTCTTTTATTAGGTTTTCTCATTGTTTAGGCTTATAAGAGATGTATCTGGGCTTTTTAGTAATGCTAGATTTCAAAATAGATCCAATGTTTTGACCCATGGGTATCTATGTAAGATAGTGGAGCTATCGTTAGCTACAAGCTACATCAAACAGTGGAGCTATCGCTAGCTATAGTATTTGTAGCTAATGTAGCGGAACATTGGCCCGTAGCTTCGTGCTTGGAGTCCAAAAAAGCTATAGCGTAGCTATAGTTAGCTATTTAGAATACTGCCCACTAGAAATGTGTTGCTAGTTGTGTCAGATTGTTTTCAGCTTGGATGTTTTGCTTCATCTAAATTCAATGATGTCCTTGTGATGTGCCGAAACTTTTGCCCCGCATTATGATGCATTGTGTATTTGTCCAAAATTTCATAGTACTTGGCTATCAAGAGTCCTGATTGCTGGCAGAGAAACCTTCCTTCTTTTTCTTTGTGTCATTCTACTGCAAGCTAATATACCTTCTATGTCTGACCAGCAACTTCTGTCAATAAGTTTCTTCGTGTACCTGTATTTCAGATGTGTAGCTGTCAAATAAATTTGCGTTTGGACTACTGAAAGTGCATATTGACTCGCCAGTATCACCCCTTCACGTTATGGCAGATTCAATTATTTCGTTAAACATGCTGTATGCAATGAGTATCTACAGGACTATATTAGTTTGAAGTGAGGAAAAAAGTTCCAACTGTTAAATGTGTTTCTTCATGTTTTTCATTAGCAGTTTAAAATTATGATTCAATAGATAACTTCTGAACATGAACCAGAATTTGAATAAGTACTATGCTGAGGCTTTTGTTCTCTTTTGTCTTTGAGTGGTATATACCTTGTTATGCTATATTTCAGTAAAAAATTTACATTTCAGGCCTGAGCTTGGTCGGCATGGCGGTGGTTCCAGCAATAGGCCTTCAGGGTAATGCTTCTCACAATGTCAACTTCTTTTAGTTGTGAGTTGTGACATTTGTTGTGTTACTTATTAGGTAGCAATTAGCAACTGTAACCCTTACTGGCTCATTTAATTTGGTAGTACATGCTTCATCATTATGCTATGTTATTTATAGTGAAGCCATTGCTTTGTGGTTATTACTAGCATGAGATGTTTGGCTCTTTTCTGAAAAGGTACTTATTAGGCACTTCATGTAGATTCTTTCTAATCATTCTGCCCACAATTTGTGAGGTCAATAGTGAACAATTTCTTGCTTTTTTTATACAAAAACATGTTCAGATGTGGGAGTGATAATTGCATGTTACTAAATTTCCAGCATGAACCAGTTATGTTTCCACCTGTTATTCCTGCCATAGGACAGATTTTGCTAGTTGTCATGGATATAGGCATCTGAGACAAACAAAAGAGAAAAATGTTGCCTTTCAATAATTATTTGTCTTTTTATGTGGTTTAAGGCTTTTGGCGGTCAGTGATAATGGGGCCACCTGGTAGCCTGTGGTTTCTTTGAGTTGATGCCCTCAAACATACCCAAAAAAAAATGTATTGAAGCTTCAAAAAATTTCATTTGATCTTTTGCTGATCTGTCAAACTGTCATTCCAGTAATTCCAGCAATAGATGGAACCGTGGTGGTTTCCAAGCTGGACGAGGTGGCGGTTTCCAAGCTGGACGAGGTGGTGCTTTCCAAGCTGGACGAGGCCGAGGCAGGGGTCGTGCCCCATTCCAGGCACAGTTCCAGGGCCGTGGCCGGGGAAGGAAGCAAGCGGAGAAGACTGCAGATGAGCTGGACAAAGACCTGGAAACTTATCATGCTGAGGCAATGAAAACCGACTGATTTCTGCAAGTCTAGTGGTGGTGGTGGCTCCGTTGTGAGCGCTGCTCTTCGGCGTCTGCTGCACGATTATCTTATGATAAGTTGTACCAGTTTGAGCTGTAGTATTTCTCGGAGCAGAGAACAGCTTTCTGTTTTGGTTTCCAAGAAACGACTCCAACGCTAGCAGGTTGAAAGGCAGAACGTGATGTGTAGTGTTTATCTAAAATTTGCAGCCTTAGGTGTCTAGTAGATTATCGTTTTAACCTGAAAAAGAAAATTAATCAAGTAATGGCGTTTTATGACTTATGATGCGCAGAATCATTGCCATGGCATTATGGCCACATTGTCACGCCCTGAAAATGTTTCTGGGAGTAGGATTAGTTCCATGGTCGGAATGTTCTTCAATATTACAAGTCGTTAGTTGCTCTTAGCAGATTTGTGTAAGGAAAAAACGAAACATAAGCAAAATAATTGCATTTGCGCAAAACATAAGCAAAATTATCACACTTGCATAGATAATTGTAATTCCCTTCGCTTTTGACAAGGTTTGAAAATTGTAAAGGGCGTAATGAATCTAATTGCACGAATGACATTCAAGATATCAATAAATCGAAATATCAATCTACCTAATGGAACCACAGTTTATATTTAGATGTACAGAAGCTGGGGCTTGAAGCATACCCTGCGTGCTCTCATCTTCACAATAAGCCTAGCAGCAGTTTTCAATAAAATCACTTAAAGATAATTTTCAGGGTAATCATGTTGCTCAACTCAGTACATTGATTAGTTTGATGACGATCAACACGTTCGCAAAGTGCAAAATAATGAAACGAGGGCCTTTTTCTGCATCATTCTAGAGAAGGTCTGCGACCTTGGGTGCTTGGTGACCTTTACATGGAACTAAGTTCTTGTGCCCATCTACAATTTGAACAACAGTACTGACAATATCAATCATTACAGGGTTCTATGTACATTCTTCTACAATTCCTCAAATCATTTCTTGAACCAAACCTTGTTAAAAAATGACAATGGAAATGAGTTAAAAATACTAATATTGAAGACTATTGTGATGAGTTAGAGATCAAATATGAGCTTTCCGCAACTTACATACCTCAACAAAATTGACTTGCTGAGCGGAAGAATCGGACTTCGATTGATATGGCATGCCTAATTGCTTTTGGGTGGATGCCATCAATACTACTTGGCATGCTACCAACCGGCTCTACCTCCATCTACTTTTAAAAGATATCATACGAGCTCTTAGTTAGGAGATAACACAATATCTTCTACTTTAAACTATTTGGATGCAAGTGCTTCATCTACAAGAAGCATACACATCTTGGCAAATTTCAAAGGCGATGTGACATTGGTTTCCTATTGGGAGAGTATGAGAATCTTGATGATGTAGGTAATGAAGGACTTAGAAGTGCTATGAAAAACATAATTCTTGGAGACATCAAGCCTTTAGAGGTGGTTCAAGAGGTTGAAGCTTATGGTCAGCCTTTACCATTCATGGGATGGCACCTCAAGTTGATGCAAGTGAAGTCAAGGATGATGATGATGATGATGGCATATCTCGGGAACCATTACCTCAAGTCAAGAATCACCACATCATAGCCAAGGATCATCCCATTGACCAAATATTGAGGGATATTAGTGAGGGAGTTCAAACTCGCTCTTATTATGCATCTTTTTGTGAATATTACTCTTTTGTCTCTTATTTGGAACCCACAAATGTATATCAAGCTCTAGTTGATGTGGATTGGGTGAATGCTATGGATGAAGAACTCGACAACTTCACCTACAATGAAATCTGGACCTTAGTGGAGTGTCCCCGTGTGACAACCTAAAACTCGGCAAGGTCATTATTTTTCCCACAACTGCCCAGGAATTCAGTTGCGGACATAAAATTGTATCTCACTTGCTTAGGAGAGCAGAAGAAGGTTAGATAAAGTAAAATATGGCCTATTGGTTGAAATTATAGAGAGTATTATATGCCACTAGCCTAGAGTTTAACTTACGAACCAACAATTAAAAACCCATAGGAAAGGCCTGAGTGCGGTCGTAACCATAATACGTCAATGTTGCAAGAGTTGTATACTTTCAGGAGCATCCCTTTTGATATTGTTCAACAAGCAATGGTTGAGTATGAAGATCGTACTTTGCAAGACTTTAAAAAATCACATATAGTATGCAAGACTATGTCAAAAGAATGGCTATCCTATCAGATTTTCCAAGTTTGCATAAAGAAGGTTTCTTT
This sequence comes from Guadua angustifolia, assembly GCA_036346375.1. Lineage (NCBI taxonomy): Eukaryota > Viridiplantae > Streptophyta > Magnoliopsida > Poales > Poaceae > Guadua > Guadua angustifolia. The sequence continues at coordinate 23,501,736 of CM070515.1, forward strand.
AACAATAACGAATAGTAGATTGCAAGCAAAAAGTTGTAAAAGCATTTAACATTTGATAACAATCCACATCAACATAATTCTTGGAGACATCAAGCCTTTAGAGGTGGTTCAAGAGGTTGAAGCTTATGATCAGCCTTTATCATTCATGGGATGGCAACTCAAGTTGATGCAAGTGAAGTCAAGGATGATGATGATGATGGCATATCTCGGGAACCATTACCTCAAGTCAAGAATCACCACATCATAGCCAAGGATCATCCCATTGACCAAATATTGAGGGATATTAGTGAGGGAGTTCAAACTCGCTCTTATTATGTATCTTTTTGTGAATATTACTCTTTTGTCTCTTATTTGGAACCCACAAATGTATATCAAGCTCTAGTTGATGTGGATTGGGTGAATGCTATGGATGAAGAACTCAACAACTTCACCTACAATGAAATCTGGACCTTGGTGGAGTGTCCCCGTGTGACAACCTGAAACTCGGCAAGGTCATTATTTTTCCCACAACTGCCTAGGAATTCAGTTGCGGACATAAAATTGTATCTCACTTGCTTAGGAGAGCAGAAGAAGGTTAGATAAAGTAAAATATGACCTATTGGTTGAAATTATAGAGAGTATTATATGCCACTAGCCTAGAGTTTAACTTACGAACCAACAATTAAAAACCCATAGGAAAGGCCTGAGTGCGGTCGTAACCATAATACGTCAATGTTGCAAGAGTTGTATACTTTCAGGAGCATCCCTTTTGATATTGTTCAACAAGCAATGGTTGAGTATGAAAATCGTACTATGCAAAGCTTTAAAAAATCACATATAGTATGCAAGACTATGTCAAAAGAATGGCTATCCTATCAGATTTTCCAACTTTGCATAAAGAAGGTTTCTTTAACAATAACGAATAGTAGATTGCAAGCAAAAAGTTGTAAAAGCATTTAACATTTGATAACAACTATGGATAAAGCATATGTAACAGATATAAGTACGTGGCGTGCTGCTATAAACATTAAGCCATGGCAAAACTATTTTTCCGGTCAACTCGTGCATGAATTCCCCATCCATACACTCCCAAAACCATTTTAAATTAAGGATGCACCAAATCACCCACAACCAAGGGCACAACTATTTAAATTGATTCATACACTCTACAAAGGCTGTACAATTTTACCCACACAACATAAACATTCTACCATGTAAACACATGCCAATTGATATCATCGGTACCTAATTTGAGAGCTTACAACAAAGCTTTTATATTGCTAGTCCTAACAACAAACAGCCCATCAATACCGTCTTTAGGATAAGGAGTACCCCTTCAACATCCCAAGAGTTTAAACGTTACGTTTGTAGACCAAGGTTACCGAGTGAGGTCCCTACAGGTAGGGAGTACACCTTTTGTGCTTGCACTAGCTCGATCACACCTATTAGCTACAAACAGTGGTTTTGTTGCTAGACCGCAATAACTTATTATGCTAGAGCCTTCCCATAAAAGGCACATATGGTTTGTACATTGATTCTTGGATCTAACTACACCATAGACTAGATCCTTAGTGACTCGGGCAAGACAAACATGTACTCATATCTCGTGCACAAGCAACGGTCTCCACAACCACTCGCTGAAGTCTAAAACATATTTTTCATTTTATTTATTTGACAAAATAATAGAGTTACCAACTCTAGACCATAACATAAATATTTTTCATATGAACATTTTGACCATATCTAGTCTAGTGTACAAGATATTGGTATAAGCAGGGCTAAGCACCTACCATAGGTTTACTCACAAGAGAAGTACACCAAAGACCTCCTCAAGCACTTTGGAAAAGAAGATTCCAAGTCAATCAAGACTCCTATGTCTACAAACACACATCTTGACTTTGATATGGGAGGTAAACTGATTGACCAAAAGCTATATAGGTCTATGATTGGTAACTTACTTTACCTTATCACCTATAGGCCTGATATCATGTTTAGTGTTTGTATGTGTGCTAGATTTTAAGCTTCCTCTAAAGAATTGCATCTAATTGCCATTAAGAGAATTCTTAGATAAAAAAAATCCCCTAGCATTGGCTTATGTTATTCCAAATGTGCTAAATTCGAGTTACTTGGATATTTAGATTTTGATTGTGCCAGTGTAAAATTGATAGTAAAAGCACATTAGGGGAATCTCATTTGCTAGGAAGATAGAAGCAAAACTCGGTTGCACTCTCTACTGCTAAAGCGGATTACATTGTTACGGGTAGTTGTTGTGCTCAAATATTGTACATGAAGCAAACCCTTCTAGTCTATGAGATCACCTTAAAAGGTGTGCCTCTATAGTGTGACAATGAGAGTGTGGTGAAAATTGCAAACAACCTGGTTCAACACTCGCACACAAAGCACAATAATATCCGGCATCATTTTCTTAGGGATCATGTTGCAAAATGTGACATTGTGCTATGCCATGTTCGAAATGAGGATCAACTTATGGATATTTTTACTAAACCCTTAGATGAGACCCGCTTTTGCAAGTTGAGAAGTGAGTTAAATATCATAGACGCCTCTAACATTGCATGAGCATGTTTACATTCTTGTAATATATTGTTCATATTGCTTGCTTAGTTGCTTGTAGATTTAGATTTGTCTTGGGTTTTGTGAGCTCAAATGGGAATATCACATTAAGGGGGAGCACTATACTTTTCATGTATTATTGCAACCCTAAATGTGAACAAATCAATATCTTGCTAGTTGGCATCTTTAAAGATAACCTATCGGTTTCTAGCCAAAATGATTTCTCATGAAAATGTACTATATTGTATCAAATGGTTTCTAAATGAATTTCATAAATTTCCATCATCAAAAGAGGCAAAAAATGATTTGCATGAAAATTATGTTCAAAATTATGCTTTGAAAAATTATCTTGGAAGGAAATTGGTCGATCAAATGTTTCCTCAAAAATCTTTATATTGGCCATCATCTTGAAAATGAGATTTGCAAAATAACCAAAAATCTATTATGTATTTAATTGTGGGATTTTTTGCATAACATGGCATACATGGGTCTAAATCACTTGAGCCGAATGTTTATATATCTTGGTTTATGGTGGCACAAAACTAGGTCCATGCATTACCTAAGGTCACTTGGTACCTTTCTAAGTTTGAGGCAGCCTTTTCCTTCTTTTTTTGTGCTTGATGCCAAAGGAGGATCATAATAGACAATAGAGTTATCGGAGCAATAGTGTTAGTTGTTTAGTTTGAGCCTTGTGCTTATGCATCATTTAGTTTTATACCTTATTGGCATGAATTTAAAGGGAACATTGTTATCTTGACGGCATGATTATTATTAAATGTCATAATTGATATTAATGTTTAATATGACATAATTAATGGTAATGTTCAAATGACATGTTTTACAATTAATGATTCATGATCTCTATACAATCATGTTAAATTCAAAGTTAATTTTGTGAAAATGTCATGAATTATCTATATGTCGTGATTGTGATAAATGCCATTAAATGTTTAAGAGCTTGTTTAGTATGCTTGATCATGATCTCCAAGTACTTTATATATTGGATATAAGCTTGCACTTAATTATTATTAATCATATCTCTCTATTTACTCTCTTTAAGATTGTGTTGTCATCAATCATCAAAAAGGGGAGATTGTAAGCATCTAAGCCTCTAGTTTTAGTGATTTATGTGTTTTAATGATTAATGGTGGTTGATTGTCAAGACTAACAATGTTTAAAGGTTTCAAGATGAGTTAGTGCTTGACTTTGGCTTAATGGGAGTTCTTGGTATTCAAGGATCCCTGAAAAGGTATAATTTATGGTAAAACATCAAGAAATGATCCAAGGTGTTGAGGATGGATCATTGTAGTGTTAGATCTTTATTTTGCTTTTGTGCACTATTGAAGGGGTTTAGGCTAGTAGTTTGAGCATAGTTAGGTTGGGTAGCTAGTGATGATGCACAGAAAATTTAAAGATGCAATAGAATCAAAGTTACAAAAGTATTGGCTTAGTTTGAAAATTATTAATGCATTATAGATGATCCATAACTATTGGATAAGGGAGAGGATAATTAGAGCTGAAGTTGGTATTTTTTAAATGTGTTAGAAAATTACATATTCCGGATGATCTATAGCTATCGGACAAGGGAGATGATCATTGGAGCTGAAGGTGGTATTTTTCGATGTGTTCAAAAGTTACACATTTAGGATGATTCCATAGCTATTGGACAAGGGAGAGGATCATTGGAGCTGAAGATGGTATTTTTCAATGTGTTGGAAAGTTCACATTCTGGATTGATCCTATAGCTATCCGATAAGGAAACAGATCATTAGAGCCGAAAGTGGTGATTTGGAAGGTATTGAAAAGTTGCACCTTCTAGATGATCCTATAGTTACCGTACAAGCATGCGAATCATTGAGATGGAGAGTTTGTTTTCTATAGGGGCTAAAAGTTTTATACATTCTAGATGATCAAGATGGAAAGAATTATCCGGATATAATAATTAACAGGAAACTACCGAATGATACTTTAGGCATGTAACGACTTGTTTTTTGACCATTGAACTTCAAGCTTTAGTATGATCTGGAAGGGCTTCAGATGATCCGGATGGTGTTGATTTCTTAGGAAAGTGGGAGTAATGGCTAGTTTCTTAACGGGGCTATAAATACTTGGCATGGACATCTTTGTTGGGTGCCTTGGCCATTTTACAGGTTCATCTCATAACATGGGAAGAGTAAGAGCACTCGAGCATTCAAGAGCATATTTTGAGAGATTTGAGAGGTAGTATAGGTCTTTAGTGTGCATCACTCTAGTTGCTTTACATTTTAGGTTTAAGTGATGGTCTAAATTTGTTACCTTTGGAGATCGGCATCTCCTAGATGGCTTGGAGGCGTGGTTCTTGGTGACCTTTCAAAGAGGAGCTTGTGGAAAGGCACCGGGAGTGTTGTAAAGGTTGGTCTATCTATCTAAAGTGGAGAAGAACTACCATAAGTGGATGGCTTGATTCCTCGTGCGGTTTTAGGTCGAAGCGATACTCTCATGAGAGGAGAACACCAGGAGACCCCGGTAAAAAATATTTATGCTCCATGCTTCTTTTATGTTTTCACATTTATGTCCATGTCTTTTAATTCCTAGATACTAGACTCTTGTAGAACTAAAACTTTGGTTGCAAAATTTCACTAGACTAATGTAGTTGTTTGGCTACACTAGTAACCTTAGGTACATAGGTTGGGTTAGGAAATGTTAAGTTTTTTATTTAGTCATTAGCGAAAAGAATCTGGATTCACCCTCCCTCTTGAGTATCCGATTCACTTCACAAATAAATCAAATGCACTGAAAAGAATACATCTAATACGTATAAAGTGTGCTCCTTCAACTTGTATTTGTAGCAAAAGTACTCTATGACCTAAAGCCTCCTAGGGCATTAGGGCACGAGGTGCCATAGAAGCATCTATAGCATCCCTCACATGATACATATTAGAGAAGAGAGAAGAAGATTTAACTACTTTAAGATCTATGCTTGTCATGTGTCAAGTTTTTAGTAGGGATCCTACATGGTACCTAGCGCCATAGATTTTTTTCCCCATTAGACATTCATATTTTCATAACTGCTGTCAATGTTAAGCAGACTGAGGAATGGACCTGCATTATACATTCAAACAACTTACTTTGGACTAGTAACCTCCATGCACTTCACTTTGTGATCTTTTGCGCGAATTAGAGTGTTTTGTTTTGTCATTATTCCTCTTTGTTTCAAAATAACATCAAGAATGGTGTCTGGATTATTGCCATTCCTGTTTGTGTAGACACCTGCATCTTTACACATTTTCTTCAACCTCATATTGTTTGTTCTTTGTGCAAAATTATCTACACTAAGCTTGTTTTCAAGGTGATACGTTATCTCTTCTGAATTGAGAAAGTGTACTAATCACATATGATCATGAAAATAAGTTGACAAACATAAATATATATTTTTTATTTGTGTATTGCAATAAAAAAAACAAATAACTTACCATCGATCTGCATGGGAGAATCATCAGGAAGCAAGTTATTTAGGTCAAGTATCCTGGAAAGCTATATATGCTGACAGACAAGCATTTGCAGCCAATAAGGATGATTTTTTATACTTCCGAACACCAACATGTATTTTTCTTTTCATGTCCGGCAAAGGTTGTACAATTCTTTTCAGCTGAACAGTTGTTCAAATGTGGGCCCTGTATAACAGTTAAAGTATAAATAGCAAAATCCTCAAGTTAGGATAACAAAACTATAATATATCTGGTATCTTAGTTACATCACTGAATACACCCAATGCGATGCTTAACAAGGAGTCGCTTTTTTTTAAGATAATGGAAGATTATATCCCCGGCATCTGCATCATAAGATGCATACAACAAACCATTTATTACAACATAAGAATAACAAGAATTAACAAAAAAATCTCTAAACTTGAAAGTTGCAACAAGCCATCACAAATATGAAACAAAAGACTCAATTTACATACAACCTATTATTGAATTGCCATTCATGGCTGATAAAGAGATCCCTAACCACGATTTCCAGTGATTTGCATACTAATAACACCTCTTGGGCCTCCTGACACTGCAGCACAAACCATGATTGCGACCAATTGGTGCAATATAAATGACTTGCAATGGATTAGAGATTTTTTTTCTATTAAAGATCACATCATTTTGATATAACCAAATTGACCAACCCAAAGTGGCAACCCTGACCAAAAAATGAGCCATTAATTCTTTTTTCAACCCCAATAACCAGTTCCTAAACATATTGGTGATGCCACTAGGGGGTGACAAATTAGAAGCCACTTGTATAACGCGTCATGCAAAACGAGCAAAAGGGCAATCAAAAAGAGGTGTTGTATAGTTTCTCATTGTTACAAAAAGGACAGAGTTTGCTACCATTCTAGTTTCTTTTAAAAAGGTTATCTTTTGTCAATATCACTCCCCGATTTAAGTACTAGAGAAATTTTTTTATTTTTATAGGCAACTTAAGCCTTCACAATTGTCGATTTGTCCTAGGGACAGCTTGATGCATTAGAACTGTATACATCGATTGAACAGAAAATTGTCCATTTTGATGGAGATTCCATAAAAAAAATGTCCCGATCTGGAGATAACTGTGAACCAACAATATTTGCAACAAGTTCATGCCAGTCCATTAAATTTTGTCATGTAAGAGCACTGCAAAAGGACACATTGAGTGGAACTGAAGACAATACTTCAGCCATTGGGACATGTTTTTTTTAAAAGTGTTAAAAAGTCGAGGATATTGTGCATTAAGGGGGGTTGTTTCCAATCCATACATCCTGCCAAAATCATATTTGAGATCTCTCACAAAATTGAAAAGACCCAAATCAAAATAAATATTTTTTTACTTTCATTAGGCCACCCAAAAATGAGAGTCCGCTGGCTTCCTTTCTGTCTAAGAAAGAGTCTTACTCCTTATATATTTTCTTCTGAGGAGAGTTTGCCAGACACCATCAGTATTTAACAGCTTAAAAGCCATTTGCTAAGTAAGCAGATGTTTTTGACACCAAGATCCTGAATGCCCATGCCACCTTGATTCTTGAGTCAGCATAATATATTCCACTTAGTTAGCCCGTACTTTTTGTAAGGTTGTTGCTTTGCCAGAAAAATCTAGATCTAAAATAATCCAACCTTTTAAGTACCCATGTGGTATCTCAAAAAAGATAACATAAACATGGGTAAGCTGCTAAGGATAGAATTTTGAAGTACTAATCGACCACCAGCGAACAAGTGCTTGCCCTTCCAATTGCTCAATCACTTTTCAAACCTTTCTTCAATCCTCTTCCACTTACTAATATGCAACTTTCTATAATGAATTGGCATGCCAATATATCTAAAGGGAAAGTTGTCCAACCCACACTTGAATATCTAGGTATATTGAATCTCAATTTCCTTAGCAGTACCAAAATAGAATAATTCACTTTTGTGAAAATTAATCTTTAGACCAGAAAATTTTTCAAATGCACATAGCAATAACTTCATATTTTTAGCCTATTTGAAATAATGTTCCATAAATAAAATGGTGTCAGATGTATACTGTAGGATAAATAACCCATCATCCACTAGATGAAGTATCTCTCCACTTATCATCCTGCTCTTTTGGCAAGTTCTAAAATAACAGCCGACATATCCACAACGATATTAAATAGTAAGGGAGATAGTGGATCACTCTGACGTAGACCTTTTTGGGTTTGAAAATACAGGCCAATGTCATCATTGACCTTGATACCAACACTACCTCTAGTAACAAAATTCTCAACCCACGAACACAACTGTGGTGAGAATCCTTTCATCCTTATAGTTTATTGAAGAAAAGACAATTTGACTTTATCATAGGCCTTTTCAAAGTCCACCTTAAAAATTACCCTATCCAATTTTTTCTTGTGCATCTCATGGATAATTTCATGAAGAATAATCACACCATCCAATATGTTCCTACCTAGTATAAAAACCGTTTGCGTAGGACGTACAACATTTTTAGCAACACTTGTGATCCTATTAGTGTCAACTTTAGTGAAAATTTTAAAGCTGACATTTGAAAGACAAATTGGTTGGTAATGTTGTATTTGCTTATCATCCTTATTTTTTTGGCAAAAGCATGATAATCCCACATTTCTCCATAATTCTCCCTGCATAGGTGGATTGACACAAAGATATTCTTTCTGATATTTGGCTCACTTCAATGCCGAGGTAAAGGACAACAATCACATATCACTTATCTTGAAGGTTTTCTTCATTTTTCCTTTGAACTATTCAATGTCCAAAGCATTTGGCCCAGTTATGATCAAGTCATCCACATATACACCTACAAGCAGATTGTTCTCACCTTGGCTTCTTTTATAAACTACATACTCCAAAGGACATCTATCAAAGTCTAGTGAGGCAAGAATTTTGTCTAATTTTGCATTCCATGCCGTGGAGCCTGTCACAACCTGTAGAGTACTTTCTTGAGTTTAAGCACCTTGGTTTCCTTCTCTTCCTCTTCAAAGCCAAGTGACTGAGACAAATACACCTCCTCTGAGACACATACACATACTCTTGAGCTTTGTGCTTCACTATATTTCCTTGTGGATCTTTCTTTACTGTAAAAATCCACTTCAAGCCAATGGCTTTTTGTCCATCTAGGAGATCAGACAACTCCCATGTTTCATTTTCTTGTATGGAACTTATTTCCTCTTGCATCGCCTTTCCCTAGCACTCATGCTCAATGGCCTCTTCATAGTTTACTGGTTCTTCTGCACCTAGTAAACACAACCCAATTTCTTTTGCTAACTCAATGGGTTTTAGACACATCATAAATCTCTCTCGGTGAATGAGTTTTCTGGGGCAAAGATGGAGAAGTAGGTGATGTGATTTCTTCTTCATTCCCAGCACTCATCACCATAGGTGTCGTACTTGCCTAGCTTGAAAACTGAGCCGGACTGAGCCTATGTGGCTTGGCATGTCTGACACTACCTTATGATGCTTCAACACTTGGATTTTGAGGCATCTCAATGACGGTGGGATAGTGCCAGACAATACTTCCTTTGCTTGCACACTCAGACATTTCCCACTGCCACTATTTGTCTTCTAAAATATTACATCTCGAGTTACATAAATCTTCTTGCTTTTATATCATATACTCAATATGCTTTGGATCCTTTGGCATACCCAAACAACACCATAGAAGTACTTCTGTCATCTAGCTTCCTGAGCCCTGGTTTCAGTCTTGACATGGTTACACAACTGAAAGTTCTGAAATGTTGTACCTTTGACTTTCAATCATGCCAAGCTTCATATGGATTTCTTCCATCAAGACTCCAAGAAGGTGCTCTATTCAATATATATACTGTGGTCTTCACAACCTCTCCCCAAAATTTCCCTACCACAGACTTGCTTTCTAACATTCTTTGTGTCATCTCTACCACAGCTTGATTATGGCGCACCACTACCCTATTTTGTTGTGGTGAGTAGGGAGTTGTAGTATACCTTTTATGTCTAGCCGCATCACAAAAGGTTTCAAACTCTGTAGAAGTGAATTCTTCTCCCCAATCAGTTCGAAGTGCTTTCACTTTCAAACCCTTTTCATTTTCAACTACTGCTTTAAACTTCTTGAAGTACTGAAATGATTCATTTTTATTTTTGAGCAGTTCCCCACGTATACCTACTGTGATCATCTACTAACAACAGAAAAATACTGATTACCTCCTGATGTATTTGGTGAAATTGGGCCACACAAATCACCGTGCGCTAATTCCAGTGCTCTTTCTACTCAATACTTTGCAATATAAGGGATGGCCGGTGATGTTGTTTCCCCAATGAGAACCCTTCTCAAAATTGTTCTAGGTGATCAATTGTTGGTATACCTTCCACCATCTCCTTGACTCCAAGACTCCTCAAAGCCTAGAAGTTCAAATGACCATAACGTGTATGCCATAACCATGCGATGTAATGCTTTTGATAGCAGGAACATAGGATCTGTCACACTCAAATCCAGGACATACAATCTATTTTGGGATCTTCTCACATGTGCCAAGAGCTTCGTTTTTCGGTCATAAATGCACATGAAATCATCTTCCACAACAATCTTACTCACATTCTCATCAGGCTGACCAAGTCTTATTATGCTGCTCTTGAGCTGTGGCATTTAATACACCTTAGTGTGCCACTTGTGTTCTTTGTTCTCGTAGTTGAGAAGCACTAAGCCACACCCACAAATGTCCACAACAGACCCATCTCCAAACTTCACTATGCCTTGCACTGATTCATCAAGTTCTACAAAGAGCTCCTTGGACCCAATCATGTGATTACTTGCACCGGTATCAAGATACCATGCACATCTAGGTACTTCTCTCTTTGTTATGAGTTCTAGGATCAGCTTCTCTTAATTTAGCATCACAACATGTCCCTCATCTTGGACAATCTATACAAGCTCATAGGTTTCAGCCATCAACAATTAATACCAGTTCAAAATCATCCTACTTATCGGCATAGTGTGCTTGTTCCCACTTTGGCTTGCAGCATTCACTTCTAAAATGCCTTATCATGTCGCAGTTGTAGCATTTTATCTTTGACTTATCAAACTTTCTGAACTTTTGCTCTTCAACATCTTCACCTCGTCCTCCATCATAGTCATGCCCTCGGCCATTGTTCTTCTTCGTGCGAGAGCCTGACCCCTCCTCGTGCTTCTTTTTGTTCATGATCAGGGCTTCCCATTGGGCTCGGGTGAGTAGTAGTTGCTCCCCCTCCTTCTTGCCACAATCACGGTGTCTCCCTTTGGTGCTTTCTTCAAACACCATCAGACAACCAACTGCCTCTTGCAGTGACATACCTTCAACGTCTCCAAATTACTCAATCGTGCTGATGATTTGTGAGAATCGATCAGGTACATCACTGAACAATTTTTCAAACTATGGTGCTGTCCTTCAAGTCCGTGCCAAGGGAGCGCATCTCTCCCACCATGGCTATGAGCTTTTGAGAGAATTCTATGATGCTCTCCGTATCGCCCATGATCAGACAATCAAAGTGGCGCTTCAGTACTTGCACTCTTGCTTTCTTTGAAAGATTCAGAGGTGCGGAAGGTATGGGTGGAAGCAGCGCACCTTCTCCGTGCTGCTGCCTGCGTGTTATATGGGCGACAAAACGCGCCTGGATTGTTACAAATCAGATCCGATTGCCAGGATAATGCCGGCCATGAATAGCGCAACTAATTACAGAAGTTTCTATCTTCAGCTAACCTTCTATGCTATACATGCATCGGCATTATCATGGGTAATCAGTATACATATCTCAGGAATTACATGCCTTATCTAACAGCCCCCCTCAATCACACCTTAGCTAGGTTGAGATTGAATTTGAAGTTCTCTAACTGTCGCACTGGGAGAGCTTTGGTGAACCCATCTGCAATTTGATCACCTGAGGGAATGAAGTCGATTTCCAATAATTTCCTTGAAACTCGTTCTCGAACAAAGTGATAGTCAACCTCGATGTGTTTAGTTCTTGCATGGAATACTGGATTAGCGGACAAGTACTTGGCTCCAATATTGTCACACCACAATTTTGCAGACCGTGGACAATCAATCCTAAGTTCTTGGAGTAGAGTCTGTATCCACATAATTTCTGCTGTTGCATTTTCTACCGCCTTGTACTCAGCTTCTGTGCTTGACCTAGACACTGTGGGTTGTTTCCGTGCACTCCATGAAACTAAATTAGTGCCTAGGAATATAGCAAATCCACCAGTAGACCTGCGGTCATCTAAGCATCCTGCCCAATCAACATCTGAAAATCCACTGACAAGCAAAGAGTTGGACTTACTTATCTTGACTCCAATCTTGGTTGACTGCTTTAAATATCTCAGAATTCTTTTCACTGCTGCCCAGTGAACAACAGTTGGAGCATGCAAAAATTGACATACTTTATTTACTGAGAAGGATATATCGGGTCTTGTAAGAGTTAAATATTGGAGCGCCTCTACTACACTTCTGTATTGTGTAGCGTCGTTTGGCCCCAATGGAGTCCCATCGGCTGCAGACAGCTTCTCACTGGCCACCAGTGGCATGGATGCCAGCTTGCAATCCATCATTCCTATTTTCTTCAGCAAATCAGAGGCATACTTGTCTTGAGTTAGCACTATACCATCCCGTGCTTTGTTTACTTCTATGCCAAGGAAGTAATGGAGTTCACCTAAATCTTTGAGGGCGAATTCTTGTCTGAGTTGGTTCAACAAACCTGTGGTGGCAGCTTGTGTTGAACTTGCAACTATTATATCATCAACATATATTAGCACAAATATGGAGATACCTCCTTTGCTGAAGAAGAACAGAGAGGTGTCAGCTTTGGATGCATGAAACCCAAGACTTTGTAGTTTTGCACTTAATCTGGAGTACCAGGCCCTTGGAGCTTGTTTTAACCCATACAGTGCTTTATCTAATTTGCATACAAAGTTGGGCTTGCTTTTGTCCTCATAACCGGGTGGCTGCTTCATATAGACTTCTTCTTCTAAATAACCATGAAGAAAGGCATTTTGCACATCTAGTTGACGCAGACACCATCCGTTTGACACAGCAAGGGACAAGATAACTCGGATTGTAGCTGATTTAACCACAGGACTAAAGGTGTCTTCATAATCTATACCAAATCTTTGTCTGAACCCTTTTGCTACCAGTCTAGCTTTGTATCTATCCAAACTTCCATCAGCTTTACGCTTTATTTTGTATACCCATTTGCAATCTATTACATTTCTTCCTTTTTGAGGTGGAACAAGGCGCCATGTTTGATTTTTCATTAAGGCATCATATTCAATATCCATTGCATACTTCCAATTAGTGTCTCCTAGGGCTTCTTCTAAGTGTTTTGGTTCACCACATGTTGTAAGGAGACCATAGCGAAATGTGCCATCAGAATATACCTTGGGTTTTCTGATTCCTGCTTGAAGATGAGTTGCAAGCCGAGTAGCAGTCGGCTGCGATGTAGTCGCCGTAGGAGATCCTGGTGTGGCGGAGCCCGAAGCAGCAGGACGTGCAACAGCCATATCTCCCGTCGCGTCACCAAGCATGCCGCTTCTGTCGCGACCCGCACTCGCCTCTGCAGAGTCGCCAGCAGTGCAGCGCATGTCACTCTGCATGTCACTCCCCCTTTGGTGCGCGCTTGCGGACGGGGAGTGCGCAGGCTCAGGTGTCACCGCGCCAGCCGGTGATAGGCTGACCGAGGCATCTGGTGGCAGGGCGGGAACCGTACCGGCTGCAGCTTCTGCAGGAACGGATCCCGGAGCTGATTCTTCCGGTGGATCGCCTGGTCCATCTGTATTGCCCTATGAATCAACTTCTGCAGATACTGGAACAGGAGGATTAGGAATATTAACCACTGGATTATCCACATATTCATGCCCAGGAGAGAGAAGATTTGATGGTAGGAGTAAGATTTCTGAGCGAGTCCTAGCACCAGTGTTTGGATGCAATTTGGTGAAGGGAAAGACTCCTTCGTCGAACACAACATCACGGGAAACATAGATCCATCCACTAGCAACATCAAGGCATTTAAAACCCTTGTGCATGTTACTGTAGCCCAAGAATACGCATTCTTTGGAGCGAAACTGGAGTTTGCGATTATTATAAGGGCGAAGATTGGGCCAACATGCACATCCAAAGATTCTCAAGGAGGAAAAATCTGGTTGGACCTTGAATAGACGCTCTAGTGGTGTTGTATAGGCAATGACCTTACTTGGTGTGCGATTTATATGAAACATGGCAGCTAGGAATGCTTCATCCCAGAATTTAAGAGGCATGGATGCATGAGCAAGTAAAGACAAGCCTACTTCCACTATATGCCGGTGTTTTCTTTCAGCGGATCCATTTTGTTGATGAGCATGAGGGCATGAAACTTGATGAGAGATGCCAATTTTGGTGAAAAACGAGTGAAGTTTTTCATATTCACCCCCCCAATCCGTTTGCATGGAAATGATTTTTCGATCAAACAATCTTTCAACAAGATTCTGAAAATCACGGAACTTTTGAAAAACTTCAAATTTGAACTTTAGGAGATAGATCCAAGTGAATTTGTTGTAATCATCAATGAAACTCACATAATATTTGTACCTGCCCGCAGAATCAGGAGCAGGTCCCCAAACATCTGAAAACACAAGTTCTAAAGGATGACTCGAGACACTAGAGGACTTAGGATAGGGTAACTGATGACTCTTTGCTTGCTGGCAAGCATCACACACAGAGTCTTTATTCGACTTATCATGACAAGGAAGATTAAAACTACTAATGACCTTTTGAACTATAGGAGATGCAGGATGGCCGAGACGACTGTGCCATCTATCGAACGAAGGCTTGCTAACACCGAGAACTTGCTTTGTGGATGGTGGTGCGCATGGCAAAGGGTATAGTCCCTTCTGACATTTCCCTTTAAGAAGTGTGCTCCTCGTGTCCCGATCCTTTATTAAGAAAAAATGAGGATGAAATTCAAGGAAAACATTGTTATCAGTGGTAAGACGATGAACTGAAACAAGATTCTTTTGTGCTTGGGGAACATGAAGAATATTAGTGAGATTAAGATCACGGCTCTGGGTATGAATAGTAGATTTACCAATATGGCTAATATTCATACCTGAACCACTCGCTGTATGAATTTGATCTCCTCCATTGTACTTGTCCCGAACAGAAAGCTTCTCCAGTTCACTTGTTATATGGTCGGTAGCGCCTGAGTCCGTGTACCAGTTTGTATCTACGGAGTAGGCACTGGTAGCAGCTGCAGCATGCCTAGGATCTGGAACATAATTCTCATCATACCTGTGCCAACACCGTTCTGCAGTGTGGCCAACCTTGTGGCAGACTTGACACATGGGGCGATCTGACGAGTTGTTGATGTTGCTGCGCGTGCCGCTACCTCCCTGTTGAGGATTGCCACCGGAGTTGTTGCCACGGCCACCATGTTGTGGCGGTCCACCGCGACCACCACGACCACCACGCCCTGAGCGGCCAGGACCCCCACGCCCGCGTCGATTGGCGACGTTGGCAGAGGACGAGTTGCCGTGGTTGCGTAGATCCAGTCGAGTTTCAAAAGCGATCAGCTGTGAATATAACTCATTCACAGTGATCAGTTCTGCCCTGGTGAGGACAGAGTTGACCAGTGAGTCGTACTCATCGTCGAGCTCGGTGAGGATGTATGAGACCAGGTCTTCATCGTCGAGTGGCTTTCCAGCAGCCGCCATCTCGTCACCGAGGGTTCTCATCTTGCCGATGTACTCGGTCACCGACAAGTTGCCCTTCTAGGCAGTCGAGAGAGCCAGACGCGTGTTTACCACACGGGCCCTTGTCTTGGACGCGAACATGGCTTCTATGGCGCACCATGCCTCCTCTGCGGTCTTGGTCGCCGCGATCTGCGTCAGGATCTCCTTGGACACATAAATAAGGAGAAAACTGAGGACCTGCTGGTCCGCAGCAAACCAATCCTCATATGCGGGATTGGGTATCTTGATAATCTCGTCGCCGTCTTTGGTAGACACCTGGGCGGCCGGCATGAGAGTCTTGCCGGTGAGGTGCCCATCAAGGCGAGCACCACACATGATGGCGGCCACCTGAGCCTTCCAGGTGGCATGGTTATTTTTGGCGAGCTTCTCTGATACTTGGTAAATGATCGGGGAGTTGACGACGGAGGAGCTGCAGGACATGGCGGTTGAACTGCTATGCTCTGATACCATGAAAAATTCAGAGGTGCGGAAGGTATGGGTGGAAGCAGCGCACCTTCTCCGTGCTGCTGCCTGCGTGTTATATGGGCGACAAAACGCGCCTGGATTGTTACAAATCAGATCCGATCGCCAGGATAATGCCGGCCATGAATAGCGCAACTAATTACAGAAGTTTCTATCTTCAGCTAACCTTCTATGCTATACATGCACCGGCATTATCATGGGTAATCAGTATACATATCTCAGGAATTACATGCCTTATCTAACATTCTTGACACGATGTTCCCCAACTCGCATATCTATGATAACCTCCCATGCCTCCTTCGCCATTTCCTTGTCGGCGATGGCCATCATCATATGATCTGGGACTCATTGAGATATTGCAGCCAGGGTGCCCTGATCTTTCTCTTCATTGATCAATGCATCGCCCTCAATCGCCCACCATGCGCCAAGCAAGCAGAGGATGGTCTTCATCTTTACAGCCCAAAGGTCGTAGTTGGTGTCTTCCAGCATTGGGTATTGAATAGGGACTCCTCTCGCCACCATCTTGACGCTGGACGTGGACGTATCGGCCATCGTTGCCCTAAGTGGGAGTTGATCACTAGACAATGGTTGTTCGCCAGACATTGTCATGTGGAACACGGCTTTGATAACATTAGTTGATACACCCAAGCAGGATCTGCAAAAATCACGACAATAGAGAACAACTCCAGAGCTACAGAGAACACGCAATCTCTTTTTCCGATGCACAAATGCCCTGTATCTTTTCTGTTTTTCTTCTTCTTATATATACTAAAGATTACAGGAATATGGACAGCTATCATTGTTACCAAATCAAATCAAAACTAACCAAAAACAGAAAAGAAACAAACTAACTCTGAAAACAAACCATACTCTGAAACTTAGTGACTAGTTAACTCTGAACTAATAAGTATACGCAACCTTGGAAAAAACTACAAGATTAAACTAACAACGAAGCCCAAAAAACAGAAGCCCCGCTGCTTGTTCGCCGACAGACTGGAGGTGGCCAAGCCAAAAGTGGCTAAATTACTCAAGGCCAGAGTAATACAGGAGGTCAAGCACCCCAACTGGCTCGCAACCCCGACCTTGTCAAGAAGGGAAAATATCAGGTGCAACCAGACATGCTGGTGCAACTTTGGTACAACCCAACTAACAAAAGTTTCAAAAAATTCTGAAAAAAATCATGGATGTACATCTCGGCTTACCCCATCTACATATAAAATTTCATGATCAAATTCTTCCTGTGCTAGAAGTTACAAAAAAAAACAAAATTGATCATGAACAGGAACTGTTCCTGTTCATGATCAAATTTGTTTTTTTTATTACTCTTAGCACAGGATGAATTTGATCATGAAATTTTATATGTAGATGGGGTAAGCTGAGATGTACATCCATGATTTTTTTCAGAATTTTTTGAAACTTTTGTTAGTTGGGTTGCAGCAAGATTACACCAAATGTCTGGTTGCACCAGATATATTCCCTGTCAAGAAAGCCAATGGAAGCTGGCACTTGTGCATAGACTTCACCGACATTGGTCAGGGTAGGAAGCATGCTAAGAAGACTGCAGATGAGCTAGACAGAAAAGAAACAAACTAACTCTGAAAACAAACCATACTCTGAAACTTAGTAACTAGTTAACTCTGAACTACTAAGTTTACTCAACCTTGGAAAAAACTACAAGAATAAACTAACAACGAAGCCCAAAAAACAGAAGCCCCGTTGCTTGTCCGCCGACAGACTGGAGGTGGCCAAGGCAAAAGTGGCTAAATTGCTCAAGCCCAGAGTAATACAGGAGGTCAAGCACCCCAACTGGCTCGCAACCCCGTCCTTGCCTAGAAAGCCAATGGAAGCTGGCATTTGTGCATAGACTTCACCGACATTGGTCAGGGTAGGAAGCATGCTAAGAAGACTTCAGATGAGCTAGATAGAGACCTCGAAACCTATCATGCCGAGGCAATGAAGACCGAGTGATTGCTGCAAGTATAGTGATGGCGGTGGCTGTGTCATGAGCAGGGTTTCAAAAACCAGCGAAAACTCAAAAACCGTGGTTTTCGACCTTACCGCTGTGGTTCAAGATTCAGAACCACTCGGTAAACCAGTCAAAAATTAAAATTTTGAAAAAATTTATGTGTTGAAAATCACTCGAAAACCGTTTTTAAGGAACATTCAATTGGTGAGTTGGTTTTCGGTGAAAACCGAGCGGTTTTTTGTGAAATTTTCCAAATTTTTTTTATTTCTTAACCCTTGGGTTTGTGACGTTTTTTGAACAGTTTTTGCGGTTTTCGTTCCGTGAATTTCGAACCAATTTTTCAAAAACGGTTTTTGGAATCCTGGACGTGAGCACTGCTCTTGGCATCTGCTGCAGGATTATCTTATGATAGGTTGTACAGTTTGAGCTGCAGTATTTCTGGGAGCAGAGAACATATTTCTGTTTTGGTTTCCAAAAATAACTCCGCCTCTAGCTGTTTGAAAGACAGCCGTGGTGTCAAGTGTTTATCTGGAATTTGCAACCTTAGGTGTTAATTTTGTGCACTGGTTGCTTATCGTGTTAAGCTGGCAAAAAAAAAATCCATCTAGAGATGGTATTTTAGACTTCTTAACATACGCAGAAGCCTCGCCATTAGCAAATTGTAGTCTATATTATCCAAGTCTTGGATGTCGTTTCACGGCAGTGTGTTCTTTATCCGGTCATAGTTCAGTGTGATATCTACTCTGATGTTGACGGTGACTCCTAATCCGATTGATCTTTCAGCAATTTGCGTTGCCGGCAACGTAAGGTAGAAAGATTACTGTGTCATAGAAGAACGACGATTCATCGATTTGTCATTTCAGTCAATGGTTTGCATGAAGAAATCCCAGTTTCTTGTCCAAATTGTTAACCGTGGTTTGTGCAAAATCCTGTGGCTATTCCTCCCCTGTTGAACCATCAGTTTGCTGCCGTGAGCTCTGCACCCTTACCTAGGAGCTCTTTAAGTACACTAAATTCAATATAGACAGTTTGTTCTTTTCGATGCAATGAATCAGATTAGCTAATATTTGTTTATACTTCCTTTGATACTAGAGCAGTAAGAATAACTTTAATAAATCGTTGGCTAGATCTGATTTATACTATCCACTATATACTACGTATACATTGTAAAATTTCTCTTATATGAAACTATTTCAGCCAAAACAAAAAAACAAAAACTTGAGCGAAAGCAAAACCAAACAACATGCAAGCTACTCGTATTTACAACACAAGAAAGGGAGCAACACAGCAACTACTACAACCTGATTCTGCTAAGCTGCCAATCCATGGGTGGATCACATAGACAACATAGTGAAACACTCTCCTACCTATTTGCATCACAATGATCAAGGGAAAGGGCGTGAGGGCAGGCAAATGTTTGCCCTCAATCTCCGACCGAGATCGCCTTCCCGGCGCGGCGCAGGGGCGACGGCGCCGACGGCGATGCCTGCCGTACCGGCTCTCGGAAATCGGCGACCGGCCTCATCTCCAGCAGCTGCAGCCTCTGGAGGAGCTCCCGGGCCTTCTCATCTTCCTGCTTGATCATCCTGACCTGGCTGTGGATCAGCACTTCTTGCTCCACCTGGAACACACTCGTTGCACCTTGCTCCAACATCTCCTCCATGGGAGCAAGCAACAATAACCTTGTCATGCACACAACCTTTGTTTGGTTACTTCCAAACCATGATAACCATCAGCCACTGGTGCCACAATATATATACAAGGGCTAGAGAGAGAAAGGAAGAGAGAGAAAGCAAGGGAGAGAAAGTGAGAGGTAGTAAGGACTAATGACTTGGTTTGCTTGAGGGATTAAATTTTGTAGGAAATAGTTGGTGGGTGAGAAATGTAAAACAGTTATGAATAGTTGGAGAGAAGCTCTTTTCGACTGTTGGGGAAGAAACAGTGAGGCCAACCATCTTCAATGCCCCAAAGCATTGGCATTTTCGGCCACATTGTCACTTCTTGAAAATATTGCTAGGAGTTAGGAGTAGTTAAGTTCAATGATTGGAATGTTCTTCAAATAAACGAAGTGTTAGATGCGCTTGGCAAAAGTAAAATATGATTACCGTCAGAGAATTTGCATTACGTGCTATGTAAACATTGACATTAACTATGAGTGCTGCTTAGGACAAGGCTAAAAACAGGGCAAGGCTATTCCATGCGTTGCTCTCCAAAGAAGGCAACGGCCAAATTAAACTGATGGTTCCCGAGTCTTTTTCGTCGGGTGCGTGGAAGAAACGGCCAAGTTTTCGTACAAACACAAGGTTTCACATGGATATTTCGAAACTGAAACATAACTTTTGTCTCTGCAAGTCTTTCGTGTATTTCAAAAGGAACACAAAAGATCAGAGGAATTTGACGAGAAAAACATTATCTAAGAACAAGACGTAAAAATTACCGAAATTCTATCATTCAGACACTTGCGGGTTTGAAATCCTATTGCACCCCCACACTAGGCCGTCTGATTTGGGCTCCACACGTGCTGGACCGTTGGATCATCGTCTGTTGGTTTGCGTGGGCTTCGACTAGGTTCGACGGCGGGGCGTGAGCAACGGGAAAGCTAGGGAGCGATGGCATGGTGGCGACGGGTCATCTTTGATATCACCTCCCCCAGACGGATTCATCTCTCTCTGTACCTTATTTTTCAGAGTCAGGTGATCGATGGCTCAGAGCAGCAGTGACGACCCGATGATCGAGTTAGGTTTCAAGCGATGGCATGGTGGTGACTGGTGACCTTTGGTGTCACCTCCCCCAAATGGATGATGGATCCATCACTCTCTGGACATTAACCCTCAGGGTCTCAGGTGATCAATGGCTCGGAGCAGCGGTGATGACCCGATGATGGAGTTAGCTTTGGGTGGATGGCAATTGAGCTAGGTTAGATGGCAGGTATGACGACGAATTAAGCAACTATTTGGTTTGAGAGATGGTGCGGTGAATGGACCGTCCAATCCTAGCTATGAACCCAAGCTCTGAACCCAACTCACTTGTTCAGTTTGAGGAATGGAATAGGTTGATCCATCACCATTTCATCTCTCATAAACTCAAGATTAGAATAAAATGAGAGCTGGTGTCATCCCAATAAATTTAATAAAATGATCCTATAATGAACCAACTAATTCTTAGACAAGGTGATCCCTGGAACTAAACAGCCCATAGGTAGCGGCATGCAATGAGTAGAGGTGGTCAGTATCATCCGCCACGTTGGAACGCATCATAGTCATCCTATAAAAATTACTAGGTGATTCTTCTCTTCCAAACAATGCCTTTTTTCCTTGACTATTTCTGGTTTGTGAGTTCATCTACCTGTACTTTTAGGTCAGCATCCGATATAACCACAAAAAGTGAGAATAACAAAACACAAAGATGGACCTACGATGCTTACACTTTGTTATTTATTAGTGACCCTAATTAACATCAACCTGGGTGTGGGTGATGTCTTGACACATTGGTAAAAACAGGGAAACTTTTGGATGGACGCATGCATGCGTTAGCCTCCAACATTTCACCAAATGCTCTGTTTCAACATTTCACCTAATGCTCTGAATGATAAGGCCACTCCACCAGCTAGCTGCAGCCCACTAGATGGAAGCGGCAAAGCAACAACTACTGCTGCCAGTGACGGATCAACCGATTGCTGCCGGTGGCGGATCTACCGTGCGGACACGCTGGATCACCGGCCGCTCCTCTACTATCTCTGATATCATGTATATTGCTAATCTAGTTAATTTTGTTTTTAAAATTGCTACTTATACATATTTTTAAGCTTTTAGAATGCACCATCCTTTATTAAGATATTGTCTTTAATTATTTGTTATTTTAACTTTATTGTTCGTCGATTTATGTATCAATTTAGATTGCACACATGACATTCAAATGTTACACTGATCTTAATGTTAGCTTCACATTAGCACCACACCATTTTTATTCTGCATACGCTACTGATGACTACTACTACTATAAGAAAAGCTTTCTTAGCCTACATTCAAATGTGTTTTTGCTACACTGATCTTAATGTTAGCTTCACATTAGCACCACACCATTTTTATTCTGCATACGCTACTGATGACTACTACACTACAAAAGGACACCCCTTTTCGCAACGCATATATGCGTTGCTAAAAGTCCGTATATGCGTTGCTAGGGTCTATACCAACGCATAATTATGCGTTGCCTATGCTGCCGTTGCTAGGGGCTATTGCAACGCTTATATATGCGTTGGAAAACCCTACTAATAACCGTTGTTAAATTGCAACGGATATTTATGGGCTACAGCAACGCTTACATGTGTTTGTGTCGCCCATGGGCAGCTTACCTCTAAAGCTTGTTGCAACATTTAGATTCGAATTGTGGCCACGCTTATATGCGTTGCAAGAGATTAACCATTGGAAAAAAATAATTAATATTTATTTGGAGCCAAATAAATATGTACAGGATGCGCAATGCGCATTTGAAACTTTTCCAGATCATCCAAGGCACACACATAGGAAATAAGCACAAATCAGTCTATATTAAAAACAAATATTCACATTATAGAGTAGCATCCACAAATTAATTCATCACATAATCTGTGTTCAAACATTTTTGCTGTGATAGCAAGATATATACAAAGGAATCCTCTTAAATCAAAGTCATGACAGATCTTGATCCAAAGTAAATGAGAAGCAAAGCACTAATTTCAATGGAAGCCCTCACATCCTCAAGTAGTCATGCTGCTGGTCCCAAACTGAAAACAAAATGGAAAGAAAATATTCAGGGCAAGTCAATCGGAACCAACATTAATTATTTTCGAGGTACTATATTCAAACTGAGAGGAAGTGTAAAAGTTAGAAACAAGCAAAGTTAGAAACATCACCTTGTGGTCAAATAAAACAAAATCCCCGTGTTGTTATTCATCTGATGGGATCAAATAGTTGTTTCAATCTGCAAATGGAATTAGAATACTTTAATTCAATGCAATAGTTAGGAAAACAATGCCCTGTTAAGTATCAATTATAGGTAGTTATTTGACCTCCACCTCCACACCTTCCATCAATTAAAAAGCTCATCATCTTTAATGACATAACATAAAATAGCCATCTTTGAGCATACTTTATCTCCTATCTCATTGCTCAATGCTATCTTAGCCTTCTCTCAGATCTAGCTCTCAAACTCCAATATTCTGTTAGTTCTTGCTTGCACAGAGGTCCAACTAAGTTATAACTAAAGCACTAAATTGCAGATGACGAATGTCGTCTGAACAAGAAATAATAACCCACATGCTGAGACGCTTAAATATTGAAAACTGACCTGAAACTCCTTGATGAGATCCATATTCAACATATCCATCATAGCAAGATGACCTTTTCGGCCGCCTACTAACATGTAGCGACCATTGGATGTGTATTCTAGAGCATAGGGACCAAGTACTGCATAAAACAAGAGTTAGTGAGCCCCTCATACTACTCAGTGGTCATAATCATAATCTCAAAAGTTAATAGTCAGCAGTATGACCTAGAGAACCTACAGCAGGTTGTATCGAGCAATTATTAAAAAATGTGACACCGTTAAGTCATACAAAAACTGATAAGGTCAAATTGTCAATATGATGTTATGGTTATATGTTTAACAAAACAAATTCTCAGCTTTCTTTCAGGTAAACAGAACAGGGTAACCTGCCACAATTACAAGGGTATCTATAGAGAAGAAGCACAGGAAAATTCTTATAAAGTCGTACCAAACAAGCATTGAGAAATAAAATATTTTAATACAGAAACTCTAATGGTAGTGGTGTTTTGTACTGAA
The DNA here is from genome assembly GCA_036346375.1 of Guadua angustifolia. Taxonomy (NCBI): domain Eukaryota; kingdom Viridiplantae; phylum Streptophyta; class Magnoliopsida; order Poales; family Poaceae; genus Guadua; species Guadua angustifolia. Next base: position 23,525,758 of record CM070515.1, read on the forward strand.
TCTGTACTGGACATGCATGTGGGTATCGATACAGGAAGTCAGGAACATATAGAAGTAGCAACTAAAGCTAAAAGATGATTGCTTCAGATGGTTTTTTTTACTTCACCAAGCTTTAGTGAGGCAACAATATCAAACGCATAGCACTGGTTTTGAAAAGTGGGATACACAAGCTATGGTAGACAGCTTCAGAGAATAGTAGAGCAGTCTTGCACATTTATCAGGTAAGATCATATCAAATGGTTTTCTAGAACTCAAAAGATCCACCTCCTGCACAATCGATTGTTGCTGAAATCCATATGTCTTCTCGAAACCTTCAGGCTCCAAATACCCTCCCTCAATAGGCAAAAACCACTGCAAATTGAATAACAGAAAATCAACAAAAGACAAATTCTCCCATGTTTGCAACAGTCAATTCAAGCGGATAATCGCAAGTATGAAGATCAAGAAGCATAAGGGGGCTCAAATTAGACAAAAAAGATATAGCAAGGAATTTAAACTGAAGTTTTATATTGATGTTCCGATAAGCACAGTGAAGTTATGCAAGAGAGCCTGTCGAAGTGACATCAAAATGATAGCCATACCCCTGCCATAATTGGCGAAGTGCCATGAATTAAAATACAGCAACAAAAGATCTCTCAAAAAACAGCATCTGTAAATTCAGTAATATTACCTACTGTCAGAACAGATGCATCAAAAATCTACAAGGAAATCTTCCTCCGGCTATCTCCTTTTAGGCAGTAATGCCAAATAGACCCATGTTATATTTAACATGTAAATCCTATACATATAAATACATCACTTCATCCAAGTCATGAAGCCATTGAACAGTTAAACACTTAAACATGAGCTATGTGGTACAACATCATATTGTAACAAGTCACCAGTTTTGAATACCAGATTCCCTTGCATCATGCGTACACTCTTAATGAGAGCTCTTTCGATTTCTAGCGATAGAACTACTTTTACATTTTGCATGTAACAATAAATTCATAGACTGCAACAAATCCACAATAACACGAAAGAACCGAACTGAACCGCACCTTTTCGGCCTGCGCAGCAGCTTTCGCGAACTGCCCATAGAGCTTCTCTCTCCCAGCAAGCTGTCCTTTCAATTTCTTATCCTTGAGAGCCTGAGAAGCCAATACGAAGAAAACCAAACATGTCAATGGACACTTTTCAAGTAGAAGAACTAGCCAAGTGACTCGCAATAAATTTCGACGACTATACTTGTAGAGAACAATAATCGCACCCCCAGGTTAGCAGCCTTCCCCCGCGCATACTTCTCCACCTTCATCTCCATTTCATCTAAAGCATCCTGCTCATCCCATCACGGTGGAAAACAGAAACAATGAGATGGCCGCATGAATAACGAAAAAGAAAGCAAATTTTTTTAAAACAAAAATCGAGTAGCAATGTCAAATAACTTTTTATTTCCACAAGCCTTGTGATATTAAAATTATTATCTCTTTTGTCTGCAGGTATATACAATAGACGTCCTTGCCATATGCGTTGCTGTCATTGTCAATAGCATTACATTGTTACACACGAGAACAAAACAAGAAACTCCAGGCAACAAAAGGATTATGGACTAACTTGGTCCGACAATAGCATTTTAGTTCTAATATAGCATTAAGAGCACTAGGGGCTTACTCAGAGTGCTTAATTAGTATAAGTACATAGATGGGAGCATTAGGCAAATAAGTGTGAAATAGTAACCTAGGTGCACCATCAGTCAGGAGCAAAATCATAAGAATCAACATATGAGTGTCAACCCACTTGAAAGTGCAAAACCACAACCATCTATTTAATCATCTTAATAACTGGCGTGCATACAACATTCGGGGCCCATATTTCAAATTCTTAATCACCTAACCATAAAAGGATCTAAAATATGAACATAGGGAAATGATAACTATATACACTTATACGTATTCATACATCAATTGATTCAAGAAAGCCTGAAACACATGATAGATATAATCATATTGATACCTTGGGGTAATGACAGACTAATCACTATCAAACAGTGCATATATACATTGCAAGAACTAAGAGTAAAAGCATATGCAATCTAGTGATGAATAACCTTCTGCTTGCGGCCAAATTTGGACATGACCCGCATAATAAAATCTATAACCAGGTCTACCAACCCAGAACTAGAACCATTCAATCACAGAAGATACCTAGCACAAATCTACACTTATCAAATCACAGCACAGCACATAATACCAATTCCAATCTGATAATCAAGCACACAGATGATAATAATAATAATAATAATAATAACAATAATAATAATAGTAATAATAATCATCTTCCATCATACATAGATCCATGTATACCACCCAGATTCGTAACACAAACACATATGAGATTGAAACTAATTCTATTAACCAGATGATCTGCTGAAAGCAAAAGATTGACTAAATAACTATTCCACAGAACCCAAATTTAGGCATTATTCTAAATTTCAGGACTCAAGATGTCAGTACATATGCACAAATAGAATCTCTAGAACTTGTATCATTAATCAAAGAAAGATGCACATACTTCAACCAGATTCTAATCAATACACACACAAAATCAAATTGAGTAAAGATCACAGCATACACTTATCAACTAAAATATCAGTCAATTCGGGCACACATTGTAGTATCACAGCCACAACTAAATATCGAATCAAATAAATTTCTTGCGGTTCATGCATGCGCAACAAAGGTAAAAGAGGTAGGGATTTAGGTACTTAGCTCTTGGGAAGCCCTTGTCCATGGCCGAGCCGTGGTTAGGGTGATGTGGCTGCTGCGGCCACCGGCGCTGAGGGTCTCGGATTCGGTGCCGCCTAGGGCAGGGGTAGCGCAGTCGGCTCGGGGAAAGTGGCGGCGCTCGGTGCTTGGGGGAAAAGGAGAGGCGAGGAGAACCGGCAAGGGGAGGCGCAAGAGAGATAGGAGAGGAGAGTGAGGAAGAGGCATACCTCAGGCCACTGGAACCGGCATAGGAGACCGTTGGGCGGTGGATCTGGCGGCGCTCGGGTCCGGGTGGCCGCGCCTGGATGTGGGCTGTGCAGTCGGCGCCGGAGGGAGCAGGAGACCGAAGCAGCGCTGGCGCCCGTGTGAGAGAGGGGGAGAGGAGAAGGGGTATGCAGCGGCTGGGTGAGGAAATGAAGAATGGAAGAGAGAGGGAGAGAGGTGAGAGATGGGGATCGGCCGGGCCTAAGGAATGGGCAACCCTAACAAGAAAAAAAAGAGAAGACAGAAAAAAAATGAATGAATAAATAATGAGACAAGAAAATAAATGAAAAATAAAATAATATTCATATCTCATCCTGTTGCCACTGGTCTAATACAGATCCGGCAAAAAAAACAAAGCGATCTACAGATGATTCTTGCAACAGTTGACAAATGTTGCCACTGGTTGTTTAACCCCACAGATGATGCTTGCAACGCTTTGCAAGCGTTGCCACCTTGTTGCTTGCAACGCATAACATCATGTGTTGCTATGTATCCGTTGTTAAACCCTACGGATGATGCTTGCAACGCTTTGCAAGCGTTGCCACCCTGTTGCTTGCAACGCATAACATCATGTGTTGCTATGTATCCGTTGTTAAAGGGGTGTTCCTGTTGTAGTGCTACTACTAAAAGAAAAGCTTTCTTAGCCTTCAAAGAAATATAAAAGAACGCTACTGATGACTACTACTACTAAAAGAAAAGCTTTCTTAGCCTTCAAAGAAATATAAAAGAAAAGCTTTAGTTTCACTAGTATATGCTACTAGCTATTGGTGCAACCATCTATTCTAACCGTCTCTTTTCGCAACTACCCGTTTGGAATATCACGAATATCACACACATACGCTGTAGTTGTTGCTCTCAGTTGGGCGTGTAATGGAGTGATATGTGTCTATGAACGATTAACTAAAAACTAAATTTACATGCCAATGGGCCCTGCAGAGTAGGGGTGAAAACGGATCGAATACGGACGGATAATAGCTCTACCATATTTGTTTTCATATTTTTTTCTCAGATGCGAATACGGATACAGATAGTCCGGATACGAATACGGATACGGATAGTATCAAATACGGATACGGATCGAATACGAATCGAATCGGATACGGTTTTGAATATTTATCGGAACATGATAACTCCGTAAATTGTACTAAAAAATCAACAGAAACACATAACTAATTGATTTGATCAAAATATTATTGAAAATTGAACAAATATAAGCATTTTCATTCACTTAGACAATACCATATCGCAAACAAAATTATATAAGGTTTAGTTAATCACACACATATGATTAGTTCATCATACACATAGATTCAAACACAAAATAAAAGTAATCTTTGCTTAGAGATACAAATAGAAGCAAACACATAGCATACTAAATGTTTGATAATACTTAGATATCATATCTCCGGGAAAAATATATAACAATTATATGTAATAACTCAAGATTTATAATCTTAGTTGAATTATGTTTAAAATAACAAATTATGTATTTATGAGTTTTATGCATTTTTAGCTACTTATTTAATATATTTTCCTATCAAGAATAGGAGTTTTTGAATTTTTGAGAAAGATAAAAATCTGATAAAATCTTGAAAATAATTTTTAAATGTTATATTGTTACTAGAACTTTCTTAAAAAAATTTCATAATTTTTAGAGTTGGTTTGCTAATTTTAATAATTAAAACTTTCTTTAGAGATTAACTAAATTAGAAAACAATTCTGAAATTAAGAAACCTTTTTGGGTCAAAAGAGTAGTCTTGGCCCAGCCCATATGCTATCCAGATATCCGACCCACTATTATCCGGATTATCCGAATCCGTATCCGTATCCGACAAAAAAATATCCGTATCCGTATCCGATCCGATACTATCTGAAAAATATCCGATTCGACAGAATCCGTATCCGAAAATATCCGGATCGGTCGGAAAATATCCAAACCGTTTTCAACCCTACTGCAGAGGATGAAACCTCTTATAAGGACCATCCTCACTTAAGGACCCACTTGAGTGAGCAGGTCCTAACACAAAGATGATAATTACAAATATAAGTTACGTACAAATGTAGTGAAATAGTAAAGAGAGCACCACAACGAAGAAGAGGGTTAGTAATGTATGGAGAATATATATATGTTGGGAGAAGAGAAGATATAAAAGGAAACCGATCGAGAAAAGTTACAAATAAAAGGTGTCGATCTATGTGTTAAAAAGTGGAAGCCCCATGTAGTATTAAAACCATGTGATAGATCAGCGGTTAAATTTGCTTGTTGTTGTACAAGAAATAAAAAATTTTACTTCTTTCTAAGCTACACAATGGTTACAACTTTTTAAGTAAGTTACCCTATTACCTAGCTCAAAATTTATTTTTCCCCATCGGCTTTTGTAAAGAAAAAGAAAAGGAAAAGAAAAGCCCGCTCAAAAATTGTAGGAAATAAAAAACACTTGAATTGGCCTTCGGGCAGGATTATCTGAAGTTCTTCGGTTGGAGCCCAACCAACGTCTGTCTTCCTCCGTAGACTTAGAGCCCATTATTTAATTAGCTGGCTTGTTTGGCCTGCTATATCGACCCGAATCTAATGGTATTGTCTTAATTTTCTGAGAGGTTTTGTATTATCCGCACGGGAAACAACTTAGATTTTAGTTTCAATCACACCTAGATCTAACTATCTAACTCTACATACATACATAAACACACGTGTATATATATATATATGTATGTATAAGAAGTATACGGTGAAAGTAGATATATGGTGAAATAATGAAAGTAGACAAATAAAGATGTTAGATTAAATTTGAATGGTTCATATCTAAATAGAATCACACCCCCTCACTTAAACACGCTTTTCATATAACTCCCTAGAAAAATTAAAATATTCCACTTCTTAAGTGGAGAAGATGGGATTCCAATTAGATCTGAACTAATTTCTCTCAACAATAAGTTGCAAAAGCAAGCCTAGCCTACCTTTTAGCTTTTGGCTTTTGTTAGTTATAAATAGCTTTTGGCTTATAGCAAGAACCGCTTAAAGGCTGAGCTATTTGAGGGGCTTACTGATTTTCCAAAAACTGAAACTGGTGTGTGTATATGTGTGTTACATACATATACATATGTATGTACATATGTGTATGTATATATATACAAACATAGTATATATATATATCAATATTGTTGGAGAGGTATGGGCGGACACCTATTTCTGCGCCACGCGCCAATTCACCACTGTAGAAACTACAGAGCCCATCTGCATAAATTATAAAAAGGCAAATGAAATCGCTCGCTTTCGTGGCTCAGCTGGTTAGAGCACACGACAGTGAGCTAGAGCTAGAGGTCCTGATTTTGAATATTAGCAATCTCTCATTTATTTTACTCTCTCTTTTATGTTAAAATAATGAAATCCAATTACCTTTTCTTTTTTATTCATACACTCACTTCATGTTAAAATGATGGAATCCAATTATCTTTCCTTTTTGATTCATTTTAGTTAACACTTTGTTTGATTTTTTCATATCCACTTCTACGGATTTCAAAACATTTAGAGTCTATTTATATAGAGCGGATTTGGATTCGAATCTCCTTGAGGAGTGCTTTTTTCTAGTGAAAATCTGCTATAGTATTTTCTGCTTTTTTCCTCATGTGCTACAGTGCTTTGCTTCTTTTTTAAAAAAGTTTTCCCTCTCTTCATATTAAAATGATGAATCTCTTTGAGGAGACACCTGTAGCATAATCCGTAAAATATTTTCTCCCTCTATTAAAATCCGTACCTGCCTCGGTGCTGCCTTCTGTCTGTAGCAACACGTGGACCCAGTGGTGCAACTAGTATATATATATATAATCTTAGAGAGGAACAATAGTCTGGACGCCACCCCAACATGTGACGACAAACACTGTAGTTTCTATTGTGCTAAGCTATAATACTACATTATTTTTACTTTTTAAAAAATATTTTTAAAAAAAAATTAAAATTTTAATCTAACTATCCCGACATGTGGCATTAAATTTTTTAATTTTTAAAGGAACAATTTTTTAAAAAAATTAAAGTAATATTTTACAATTTTTTAAAAGGAAATCAGTACTTTTTGTTTTTTAAGGTTTTTCTAAAAAATTTCCTCTCTGTTAAATCTCTACCTGTCTTGGTACTTCTTTTTATCCGCAGCAACACACAGACCGCGGAGCAGCTATTACATATAGTTTTGAGTCTTCTTCCATGACTCAGTTCGACCTGTTGTCTAATTCCGAAACCTAGTTCCATTTTCTTCAAAACAAAAAGGGCAAAAAATAAAAAGAAGAAAGAGAAAAAAGAACCTAAATAGCCTGAGAGTTCGTGCCTCTGAAAAGCATAGACCTTTCATGAGAACAGTGAACATCCAAGTAGAGCAACTGAGTCAATTGTACAAACGTTAGTGGCAGCTATAGATTGACACATTTCAAGAGCAACTCGAGGTATGGCTAGATATGCATGGCAGTGTGAGACGATTAACCTCACCCAGCTCGTGGACTCGGTCAGTCTGGAGATGAGCAGTGGTACCATGGTACGCAGACATTAGACATATGTCTCCTTGTCACGGATCCGATCTGCTCAATATATACGTCCAGACATCTCACAGCTGCCAAGTACTAACAAACAGCTACAGCTAAAACGCCTTTAAACATTAATTAGCATTGTGGTCACTGGTCAGTCCATAACTGCGTGTTAACTGAGATATGCAGCAAGCCAAGCGAAAAGTACCGTGAAAGCTTGACACATCTCGGGCCAAAAAGAGAGAGAAGTCTGTTCAATCGAAGCAGATCTATACTCTGCCTCGCTGAAGTCAAGGCAGAGTGAAACATGGACATCCTACACTTGTTTACAGCACACATGCTGCAGTGATGCACTGCGCTTTGCTATAGTAGCATCACAAATAGTTACTCCCTCTTATCACAAATAGTTAATATTTTGGATATGGATGTGGTCTTTAAAACTCAACTTTAACCACTAATTTCTATTATAATATATTTAAAAGATCCAATAAAATTATAATATTATAAAAGTATGTTTTGAGATGAATCTACACATATGATTTTAATGCATCCAATCTAAATATTTAAAAAGATATAGATAGCTAAAATTCCAAAGGCTTGACTACACGTATCCCAAACCAACAAGTTTTTCACGAGAGAGAGTATTATTTTGGACATAAAACATAATTTTGACCACTAATTTATGTTATAATCCAATAAAATTATAATATTATGAAAGTACTTTTCAAAACAAATCTACACATATGATTTCCATATATCCAATTTAAATATTTAGAAAGATATTTATAATCAAACCATACATACATCTAAAATGATAAATATTTGTGCGCCGAAGGGAATATGTTTTTTAGGGCTTAATACTATCGTGTCTTACGTTTTGTGCACTGTGCGACACTGTGCACCTCTGCTCGCAGATGGTCCATATTCCTACCTGAAAAAAGGTCAGTTAAAAATTCTTAACCATTGTGTTTGCCTCGGGATTCTATCCTCATCACCGCTCGAGATGGTTTTTGTCATAATTAGTGTATCTCTGAGATATTGCATCGCATTACTTCTTCCATAGACCAGCATGTTTATTTTTTATTTTTTAACTAGCAGGGGCACTGCTATCTTTCATTTAAGCAGAATAGAACAATTATTTACAGGAGTTTCCCACATAGGGGAAACACCGATGAGGCTATTGCAATAAACATTTAGCTTCTTCAGAAGATTTTGTCATATTTCTTGTCACCATTACGAGTCACATCTTCATCCGCACTTCCCTCCATTTTTCTAGTGGGCGGTTGCTATTGCTAGTCTTGTCGCGTTTAGAAAAATTCTACCACCACCTGTTGCAGCAGCTTGGCTCCCTACAACAGTGCTTTTATCTTCTTTTTATCTTAGGGTATGTATAACCATATATATCAGTTGTCTGCAAAACTATACTACGTAGAATTTTAGATGATATGGATAAAAAAGAACAAGGAGAGAGAAAACTGTTGTTTATTATTTAATAGACTATTTTATAGACAGTTTTACATTTTGTGTACCATTGTGTATAGATAGTCCGTAACTTAAATGAGAAACCATTACAGACAACTATATAGACGATCTAATATATAAATTATTTTTAGAACTGTCTGTAGATGATATAAAGATATATTATAGACAACTGTCATTTATACCATCATAAAGGCAGACCACCAAACTGAAAAACAAGCATCACCGGTCCGAAAGTATGCAGCCTGGTCTTTTGAGGAGGACCAGCATGTTTACATCGCGCTAATTACGTGCGACCTTCGGTTCCTTAAAAATTAAAAACCAAACATTGCGCTTGCGCAACTACATCTCCGTGGACACGAGGAGATCTCACGTGCATGCCACGGCAATAGCTTGCATCATACCATCACGTTTCCTCCGCCTTAAACCATATAAAAAAAACATATCTCTACTAACATAAATTTACAGTTGGTGGTGGTGGTCTGTTCTTTCTAACCCCTATATTTCCAATAATGACCAATCATTATAGCTAATTATTCTTTCCTGATTTACAGCCAGCTATATATCTTTAAATATGGCTGATTATTATAGCAAAATCCCTGATTATTGCTTGTAATTAATAGTCGGCCAATCATTCCTTTTGTACTCTATATATACTGCACAGTTTTAACAGAATCAATCAAGAGAATCCATTCAAGATCTCCTATGTCGTGCCGCCACGGTGAATGAACTCGACGAACTGATCAATAAGTGACTGACCGACATACATGGCCACGACGTGCAGGAGGCCAAGCGCCGCGGTTAGTAATAACTACGGTCAGAAGGACAGCCAGAGCGCGATGTCCACCGAGTGCGGTGACCCCAGCGCCGACCAGTTGTACATGAACAAAGCGTACGACGTTTCGACACGGTTGCCTGGCGACACCGGTAGGACATCGTCGGTGGTGAGAGAGTCATTGGCATATCCCTTGAAGATAAACGGGTTGATCTAGCTGAACGTCGCGAGAGAGAGGAACGACGCGGCGACGCACAGCGTGGCGGGCGCCCACGCCGTGTGCCTCGGCACTGGTGTTTTCTGATTCACCTTCATAGGCTCTGGCATCATGGCTGGTGAAGCCAGTGATGGCTAGGTATGCCAGAGACGTGGAGATGAGTAGACCGGCAAAAGCGAGAGGGTCATCTGGGAAGAGCAGCGAACTGTCGACGCAGCGAACCACTGCCGAAGCGGAGAAGAGCGCGGCGCCGAGGGCGATGGCAATCCAAAAGACGCGGAGGTGCAAAGGCTGGGTGGTGACGGTGGCCGCTTTCTCCAAGGCGACTGACCACGCAGCTATGGCATGCGTGACAAAATGGGCGGCGAGGAAGGCGGACTCCACAACGTGTGCTGCGGGCATGGCGACAGGAAGAGGGACACGAGCTAGTAATATAAATTGCAAAAAGGGATAAAAATGATTGATTGATTTTTGAGATTGGTAATATATTGTAACATCCCAAAATTTGGCTATTTTGAATTTTATAATTTATTTTGAATTTTTGGAATTTATTTGGATTTAATTGGAATTTCTGGAATTTAACTTTTCTTCGGAAATTAATTAAATAATAAATAAGTTTTTGTGAAATAAAAATGAAATTATTTTATTTGAGTCCAAAATGTTCTAAAATATTTTTTAGAATTTTTCTGATACTTTATAAGCCTCAATTGATCTAAATGAATTTTTGGAATTATTTTATTTGAAAATTCGAGGAAAAACTAATGAATAGTATTGGGCCCGGCCCACTACTGTGTGAGCCAACTGGCCCGTTCCGCCAAAACCCTAACGCCGCCAGACCTCAGCCGTCCGATCCGCATCGCACGAATGAGAATCGCCCGCGTCGCTTCGCCGCACCAGGCCGTTGATTCTTCGCCACGTGAACGGCCGAGGTAGCGCCACGTTGCTTCGTCTTCAACTTCTGGTAACGTCGCCGCCGAGCGTTACCGCCGAAGAAAAACGTTCATCGTTAACGCCCGCGAGTAACTCAACCGCTTCATTAACCCGCGCACGGTATAAAGCACACCCTTCCGCACACTTCGAGACCTTTCACGCCTCCCGAGGACCACCGTAGCCTCCGCACGCACTCGCCGTAGTACCGAAACGCTCCGCCGCTATTTGCGCCGCCGTTGAACGTTCTCCACCCCTTCTATGACCACCGGAGTGATCCCTGCACCAAGACGTGTACGTCGAGCTACTTCATCTCGCCGGAGCTGCTCTGGAACGCCGTCGCCTTGGTCGTCTTCTTCATCTCCGACGAGGACTGAGCCGCCGCGACATCACTGCCGATCCGAGCTTCGACAACCATCCGATCGTCGCCGAACGACTACGATTGCGCCACGTCTTCTCTCAACAGTGAGACTCATCTTCATCTCTTAGCCGTAGATCTGTAGATGAGCGGGTAGGATAGCGCCACGCGTGCGGCGGAATCGCCACGCGTGTGCTCAAGATATGTCAGATCGTGGCTGTTGGATTTAGATCCAGCGCTCTGGATTCCACCATGTAGTCATGATACAGTAAACCTCATCTTCAATTCTCCGCAGTTAGATTATGATCGTATGGTTCTGGTTTTGCCGCGTAGCACCGATAACCTTCACCGTTGGATTTACGTGGATATCGTTAGATTGAATTAATCTAGATCATCAGATCTTAGTTGAGCGATGCAGATGCGTCCACGCGTTACGCACCGGGGTAACCACGTCGCTGATCAAGGCACGTGATTTGGACTCAATCCGAACCGTTGATTTTGAAATTAACGTTCGGGATCATGTCGCACTGATAGCCAATCCGCTGCCGCCGTGCGCGAAAGTGCCGAGGCGTCGACCCGCCGCGTCGGTCTTGCGATGATGTCATCCCTGACGTCATGCGGACTCACTGTCAGCGAGAGAGAGGGATCTGAAGAGTTGAATTGATCTGGGCCGTCCGTTTGATAGTGCGGTCATGATGAGGCCATGTGTTAGATTTAACCGAAACGTCGCCTAGGTCTTGACCGTCCATTGTAAATCGGACGGACGAGAGTTAATCAAGTCTTCGGTTGATAGTTCGTCGCCACGTGTCGTGGCCAGATCATGCCATGTGTCATGCTGACGTCAGTAGCTGACGTCATCGGTGGGACCCACATATCAGTCATGGCACAGTAGATGCTGACGTCAGTAGTGACGTCATGCTAACGCAATAATTTGATTTTTCTTTAGAAAAATAATTCGGTAGAAAATAGTTTCGGTGCTGACGTCATTATTGGTCATGCTGACATCATAATTCCGAATTTTCCATATAAAAATAAATAAAGAAATTCGGTTTATCCTTTTTGATTTATTTTTAAACTTCAAATGGCTATAACTTTTGCGTTTTAACTCCGATTTGAGTGATTCCAATTTCTAAAAATTTGTAAAATCAAGATATATTTATTAGTGAATTTTATGGAATTTTTAGAGTTGATTTTGCTCTCTATAAAATGTATTTATTGTGTGTACATATGATTTGGGTAGACGTTGATTTGTCGGAGAGCTTCGAGGGGGAAATTCCAGTACAAGAACCAACTTCAGATCAGGATCAGTCGTTGTTTGAAGGCAAGTTATGCTTTGACCATATTGCTCCTAAAGTTTTAAAAATATTTTGATTTAAACTATGCATGCTAATTCAATTAAAATGGATTTAAATAATTTGGGTGAATTAGTTAAATCAACCTATTTGTTATTGCCATCTTGTTACTAGTATTTGTATGCCATGTTTTCATTTGATGCCCTAGGCTTGGTAATATTAGTTGGATGATTTTATTGTGCCAACACGGGAGGCTAGACCGTGAATAGTTGCTTAGTCTTGCATATATCATGAATTATTCTTTTTTTTTAAATATAAAAGCAACCCTGATTAAAGAATTAGCGAATGCATTTTGTTAAAGGTGAAATAATGTTGGTAATGGCATTGGAATGTAGAGACCTATGTGGTTCTACATGAAGAGTGATTGCAGACATGTGTTGCACTGTTAAACAACCCGGGTGGGTAAAAGTTTTAGACTGGGGCAAGTGGACCGGGGCTGTGTGTCAGAAAGAGCCTGTGTGGCAAATGAGATGGCTGTGAGCCAAAGTTTTGGGAAAAAGAATGTCTTGCCCTAGTCACTCTAAGGACTTAACTTTGCAAGCCTTTGATCTGAGTCTTTCATACAACCACATGGCTGGTACGAGACAGACCTAGTTGAGTATGACTCCGAAATCTTAGCACATGAGACCTTAGGCGGTTTTGGTATGTGGATGTGGTAAGAAGGGTGTAGTGTTTATCATTGCAGTCTTACATCTCTTCAACGGTATGTGTTGGCTCTGTACTTCTGCTCTGTAAGAAAGAAGGGACAGTGGGAACTATATCGGGAGGTACGCGTGTGAGGATGGAAGTTTCGGAAAGACTTTGTTATGGTTACTCGCCTAAGTGGTGTTTAACTATATCGTGTGGGTAAAGTGTATAACCTCTGCAGAGTGTACAAACTATTCGAATAGCCGTGTTCACGGTATTGAACATTGCTCGGGGATTACAGTTAAGGGGTAGATCTTCGAAAATAAAATGGGGTGGAAGGTTGTGTGCCAGAGTAATGATAAAAGTTGATTAGGGACTGTGTGTCCAAAATTATGTGGAAAAACAATTTGAGAAATATAATAGTTATAAGGTTTTGATGCTTTAAATCAAAATAAATAATAGTTCAAAAATATTGATGCAATGCAAAATAATCAGTTAAGCCATTCCTTTGTAACAAGCCATGCATATAGTAATAGAACTGCATTCTGTGCATGACTTGTTGAGTACGGTGTGTACTCACCCTTGCGGACAAAAAATTACCAGAGGAGGAGTCTATGCCTATATGGGAGGAGGAGATTGCTGATGAGCTGAAGAACTAGGGGACAAGCCTCGTCGGGGTGCCTGTGGCCGAAGATGGATCATCACAACGTTTATGTTTCCGCTATTGAACTCTATTTACTCTGATTATTATAAGCCCTGTGTGGCAAACTATCGTAAGGGACCATAAGGTTGTACAACTCGTTTATATACATTTTTGAAGTATTTACTTGTTATTCCGCTGAGTATGTTGTGGTATTTAAACCCTGTTTAGCCTATGTGCACTAGCGTGATCCTGGACTAGTGCAGAATATACAGAGTGTCCGGATTTGCAAATTTAGGGCACGACATATATATTGCTACGTATAATATATTTGGTTTTAATTCATATCGGAGAAGAAATCATAAAAACTTTTGTAATCAAGAGAAATAGATGTTTGATCTTGTAGCACAATTTTCTTTTATTACTTGACTTTTATGTTTCGTTACCAATTTTATTTTTCGTAGCAACGCATGGACATTGATCTAGTACTCGTAAGTATTGACATTTTGGCCTTTTACGGTTGTAACATTAAACTCTGACCGTTAATTTCGCACTAATACATTTTTAAAATACCGTGCAAGTATAATACTATGATAATATTTCTTATGAAAAATCTAACAACATCATTTTAATGCAATCAATCTAAATATTTAGAAAATGATTATTGGTTGAAGATTACGTAGTCTGGACAATCCAAGTAAAAAATGGAAGGCATTCTGAAACTAATGAAACTAGTATAATGCCCGTGCTAACGCTACGGCGATATATTTAGTAATACAATTCAAATAAGCAAAAGGTGTTATATGTTTTGGTAATCAAGTGTGGTAAGATATGATTATGATAGAAGCACAAAAGAAAGATACAGAGTTATTATATCGTTGATTACATAAACAAGTGCATAAAGTAACATCGCAATTGTTTATCATTAAAAATAATCTAATCTCTGATACGATTAAGGATTTCCCGTATAACTTTAGGAATGTTGTCTTTCGATTCATTCTCATTGTAGTTCAGTAGGTCCACGAGAAACTTCGCCCTCAACAGCTTCCCATCCTATACATGCATTATTATGGACCATCATCAGAAAACATTAATTGTGCTACGGTAAGACAAAGTATAATAAATAAATAAATAAATAATAGTACTCACAGTGCAAATTGATGGTAATTTTATACCATCTCAAGAGCGCATGAAGTTGATTACAAAATATCCAGTGATGTCCCTACAAAAGGACACATAGTTACATGTATGTAGACAAACAAACTTGTTAAGTGTAATTTATAAGCAAGTTACCAGTCTTATGTTTTTGGAACACATGTCGGTAATATGCGACGCCATACATAAATATCGTCATTCCACATAGGGTTGGCTACTTCCATGGCTAGCTTCACATTATTGGCAATCTTATGTATTTTGTGAATGTAGTACATGGTAGGATGCTGAGCCTTAAACCAGGTCGGTATAGGCTGTGGGTCTAATATAGAAACACTTCTATCTTTCATGTGTAGTATGAACAATGTGAAGTAACCGATGAAAGAATAAGGCAATAGAATCTGCAAACAATTTATGTAAGGAAAACATAATGAATGATTCAAACAATTTTTGCGAACGATTGACAAAGAAACATAACTTACCTTGTTGCAATGTGAAATATCATACTCCATGTTAGGCCAACATTTAAATAATTTTGCCAATTGTTGGACATCAAGCTTGGAACGCCGGCATGGTTCTCGATTGAAGTCAGACAACGACTGTTTTGTCAGATATACATACATATAATGTTATAATAAACACATAAAATAGGGTTACCACATATAAATGAAATAACTTACACAAAACTGCAGGTCCATGTAGTGCAATTTTTTATTTTGGAACAACAAGAGATTGTTGCATGCGAGCATCCGCACAGCCATGTTGAAAGAAGCACTGTCCATTGGCTTGTTGACATGCAGTGTTTCTTGAAGTTTTTTGAGAGTTATAGAAATTGGGTAAGGCTTGGTGCTTCGAACCCACTCTTTCCTATGAAAATGTATATTCGGTTAGCTATTGCAAGATCAAAGTTGATATATTTATACTATGCATAATTTATTGCACAAAAAAATGACTTACTCTAAAGATTCTGCATGGTCAATTGAGATAATATATTTGTAAAGTGCACCCATTAATTCATGTGGGCTACTCGCTGGTGTTATTCCAGTGGAAAGGACACATAGAGATGTATCTGATTTAGTTTGATGTGATGTGTTTGATGGTTTAGGTTCCTCGTCTGGAGCATCAATAAATTCAACATCATGTTGACTTTCTTCTTCATTTGTTTTTTCAGGTTCTTGACATCCTTTCTTCGTGTTTAGCTTTGAGGCCCACAAGATTGCAGGAAGCTTAAACCTGAAATTTGTTATATCATCTTGCAAAGTAGTGAAACATATATGTTCATATGTTATATACTTAAACATGCAATAAACTCATATTCGAATACCTGAGTGAAACTATCAGAAAGCTGCGATCCTGTCTAGTACTCCATGTAGTTTATCATCCACAGACCGCAGGATATCCTACGTGATTAAAAAACTTCATTGAACTATTTATATGTAATCCATTGAACTATTTTTATGTAATGAAAGGAAGGCAATCATTTTTACACAGGTCACATGTTGAAACATACCCATCTTTTTGCATTGGCTTTAGAATCTTCTCTATAACAGGCCATGTTGTAACGTCAACGTTCCACCACTTGTGCTATTTAAGCTCTTTATGTTTTGCAGTGACTTTTATATGTTTATCTAGGCCTCTTAACTGTTGAGATAAATATATATCATCGAAGATTTAACAACAACAACAATAATAATAATAATGCTAATAGTAGCAATAATAATAATGTAAAAGTAATAGCTACTCACGGTAATAGTGAGGTCTGTGCGGTCCATTTTGCCCATTGAATCGAGTACATGTACCTCACACTTAGGGGCATTGAGTACTGCCAGGTACCAATGAAAGTTTTCTATGTTTATTGGAATAAAGACCTGCATCAAACATTTGTTAGTAAGTATTGTCCACTGGTATTATTATATATATACGTAGGGATTTAAGTTCACCATGTCATGGTCTAAATAATTATCAACCCTTGTCTGAAAGGTATCTTCCTTATAATTTATTTGGTCCAACTTAAGGCCACCATCACGCTTAAGAATACTGGAAATAAATGTATCCTCCAAGAAGACCTTTCCACCAACTCTATGAAGTAGATGTTTTTCACCCATGATACAATTAATATACGCACTTATAACCTGTGTAAGAAAAAATACAATTATATTATGTAGAGCCATGTTTAAATATCTATTACTCTATATAGATATACTTACATCGCCATTCAATTGCATGTCACCATGGAAAAGGCATTCCATATGATATCTGTCTACAAATGCACTGTCGATGTCGACCAGAATTTGTTTTTCCGGTGCTGATTTCATGTATTCAATAATCTCAATATCTTCTTTGGTGCAAATATAATCTGTAATGAACAATAATTTAATAATTAAATATCATATGTAGTAAAAGAAAAGGGAAAATTAACAAGCAGAAATAAGTACCTCGCGGCACAACTTGAGCTATGTGCGCCTTCTTTGGTTTGTTATATTGTGGCATTCTAATTTTTGTTTGTATCTATTTTTGCTTTGAATTGGAACCGAGGCAACCGTCACCACAAAGATCGAGCTTAACGCCGGCAAAGATTGCCAACACCAGTGTTTCCTTCCTCCCCCTCTATGTCCATGGAGTTGCCACCAATACTCTGTTAATAAAATTGAAGTATTTGTAATCACGAGATGTAGCTATTGGTACTAAGCAAACGGAAAATGAAAAGAATAAAGGGCCATAGAAACAGATGTAGCTATTGCTGCTGCCGTATTTTAGAGATGTAGCTATTGGTACTGAGCAAACGGAAAATGAAAAGAATAAAGGGCCATAGAAACAGATGTAAATTGCTGCTGCCATATTGGATCAGCATTATATAAATACATAAGTTAAAATAGTTGATTCCTTATAGTATACACTATGCAGATTAGTAAATATTAGTTGATAATTAATGGATTGTTCTATAGAAAAAAGTCACCATTTATCTGGTGTTTGCCCCTCAACCATATCTCTCCAATTTCCATCTTAAGAAGATGCTGGGTTCTGTTGGAGGAAGCATTTTCTGACCTGCTCTTGCCAGATGCCACGACCCTCGATTTCTCCTTACAGAACATAGTACATGTGTTGCAACATGCCACCAGGCCCACCGTGTGAAGATATAGTATGTGCAGAAATCTGTGGACCTTTCATGCAAGTAGTGTGCATTTACAATTAGTTGACCATGCAAATGTCATTTTCATTGCAAAATGGTAGCATCGCTGTCTCAGAACTTATGGTCATTTTAACACAACGTCATGCCACCTTCCAGTGCTAATTCTGGGACACACTAATATTACCAGCATAACTTACAAAACTTACAAAAAAACCAAACAGGCATGCAAACGAAAGAACAAAAAAAAAAGAAACGAGATTACCAGCATAACTTACAAAACTTGATCTTTACTGTAGCTATATATATATATATATATATATATATATATATATATATATGAAGGATCGAGGCGCTCTAACAGGAGTGAACCAAATAAGCACCAATAAAACTAATCACAGATTTCACGTGCTAAATTATGCAGTCAATCTAAAATAGTAGATTAAAACTAACACACATGCATAAATAAAGGAATAATCTAACTGAGCATGAAGAACACAAATTAAACAATCTGAACCACGCTTTCTAATCAAATCAATTTAGTACTGATTTCATTTACAGAGAAGAAGCCTTCTTTTCACCTCCATGACAGCTCCCCTGGCTGCGCTTCACGCCACTCCAAGTCCAGTCTTCCACGACACCGCACCTGCGAGGCTGCGATCACGCCTAGACCTGCGATCACGTCTGCGATCACGCCTAGACCTGCGATCACGCTTGGACCTGCGCACCTCGTGGAGCCTTCGACAAAACCAGCGCCGTCCCCGTTGAATCCCCAAACAAAAAACCCTCACGTCTCTCCTGTTTTGTTTTTGATAGTATGCGCCCCAGCCAAAAGTATCCAGTGCTTTTCTTTTATACAGCATCAATATGTATGTATACATGGATGGGCCGGCCCATCTTGCTTGAAAATTGACGTCCACTTCCACTTCCTGCTAATTCATGCACTTGTTGTTAGTTGTCCTGCTAATAGCCTGCATGCAACTTTGCTCCAAATCATAACTATATTATTCCATCACTATTATTATTACTTGGCAAATCACTCGGCGCGTGACGGTGTGAGCGTCGCCCGTCCTGGCGTCCTTGACTCCTTGGGGCGCTTGGCCTACAGCAGATGGTGGGGCGGTGAAGAACGACTCGCGAAGTGTCACACGCCAGGACTCCTCACGTGCCAGGACTTCTCACGCCTTCTCACGCCGCCACGCGCGAGGCCCCGCCCGAGTGACGTTTCGCTTGATGGGTCTTGAAGCCTTTCGCTTGATGTTTCCCAGCCCAGGACTCATGCATGTACGCCAGGGTGGGAATTAGTATTGTACGCCAGCTTCGTTGCATGGCTAATTAGCCCAGGACTCCTCATGCATGGCTAATTAGTACTCAGCTTCGTTGCATGTGCGCGAAATGGTTCGTACTCCGTGCGCTAATTACTCCGCATGACCATGCGCGCGAAGAGATGGTTCATTGGTCATGTACAATTAATTAGCACTGCATGCATGCAAATTGTTCTTGGCTCTTTGT
Organism: Guadua angustifolia; assembly: GCA_036346375.1. NCBI lineage: Eukaryota > Viridiplantae > Streptophyta > Magnoliopsida > Poales > Poaceae > Guadua > Guadua angustifolia. The sequence continues at coordinate 23,545,444 of CM070515.1, forward strand.
GAGCAAAGCCAGTTGAGCAAAAATTTGGCAGCTGAAGTTTTCCTTGCATGAAAGAGCGTGAGGGGTGAAGGAGAGGCGTCGAAAAAGCATGCACACACTTAATTAGCAGCAATTAATTAGGTACAAATGTGGAAACTAATCACTATGTGTTCATGTTGCTCAGGTCAGGTATGAGTCGAGAATGGCAATACTTGCGAGTTAACAATGCACGGACGCAAAGAACATGAACATTCAACAAACATCAATACCATATACTGAGACTCCAATGCATTCAAAATTCCTTCACAGAGGTAAAGATCACAAGGAGATCGATTTCAGACTATCACCAACAGCACAACATTAGATTACTAAACCATTCATCGCCCGATAACACAGTAAATAGCAAATAGTTCTTGACATTGATCCAAAGTGAACTTCTAGTAGGGAGTTCAGGGGTCTCGAAACAAAGGTAGCAAAATTTGACAAAGGCAAACAAATACCATCGTTATTCGCATGAGCAGATTCCATAGCGACGAACATGAAAGCATATAATAAGCTTAACGGTAGTGGCGGAGGGAGACAGTCTGGTTGCGCTTCCAAGTGGCTCTCCGCGATGGCCTGGCCTTGTGGTGGAGGTGACCCTTGCCACGCAGGCCACGATACTTCTTGCCAGCAGAGGTGAGACCATGGACTTTCTTTGTTCCATCTTCAATTTATGTAAAACAAACTAACAAAGTTCCTAAAAATGCTTAGAAGTCTGCAATGAGATCTTCAGTGTATGCAATGCCAATTGATCTGCAGTTAGTAACAAGCACAGAGCAGATATTAAGTGCAGCTTGTTGCGTGTAGCATTCAAATATTTGTCATCAAATTATTGCCACATAGCGCAACCTTTGTCAATTTCGTGGTGAACATTATGCTCCCGAATCATCAGTACCCTAGTTCCAATTTCCAAAATTATCGGAAGGAAAATGCCATAATTGATATCTGAAAAGCGGCTGCATATAGACTTAGAGGTGAAGGGCCAAATGGCAAGTAACCCATGTTAACTGACCAATTACCATGGGAATCTCAATGATAACCTATTCATGATTTGGATGTGTAACATCCTATAATATATTGCTTATGAAATAGTTTCTCTTCAGTTGTTACTATTGGAAATTCCATAATGTATGGACGTATACTTCAAAAGTTCAAATATGATGTGAGTGCTTACCTTGTTCTATACACCGCTTCCGGTGGTGATATGTATCTAGCATCCCTGTATTGACGAATCTCATTGATTACTCCTTTATTGTCAGCAGGGTCGACTGTGAATGATGCACAGTCGTGGCCTTTATACACATACTTAAAAAGGTACTTAACAGCCTTAATGCTTGAGCAAGCTTCAACGTTAATGTGGCAGTTATATCGCATAAGCAGACCAGGATTATATGGGACCACCCACCTGTTATCTAACATAGCACCTCTAATCTTTACACGACGTCCATCATCCCTCCTCCTATATAAAGGATACGAGTCCTTTCCTTGTTGTGTTCTGGCACAGAACTGTCGAGGATACTTAAAGCGACACTCTCCATCAACCATACAAGGACACTTGCTATTTATCACGCCACATGGTCCATGCAACATATGCTTGTTGACCAGACTATGCAACACGGGGTACTTGTCCTTGTCCGGTATCTCCGCAGAAATGACTTTATCATATCCATCTGGGCTTGTTAACTTACTTCCTGACTTCATGATCAACAGAAAGTGTTCGTGCGGTAGGCCCCTCTTTTGAAACTCAGTAACATGAGCATATGCGGCTACCTCTTCAAAATACTTTTTTTTATTATCAAATCTTTCATGTCCCGCAACTTGGCCCTATATACTCTTGCCACCAATTCCGGCCTATCTTCAGGTTTCTGGCCGGGTTCAAGATTGGTCGTGATCTCCTCCCAGTACGGATTGCAAGTTATCGTGATGAAGTAGTCTGGTTTCCCAAAACGTTGAACAATAGTCATTGCATTAAGAAATCTTTGCTGCATGTCCCGATCGCCCCCCGGAAAAGATCGAGGAAGCACAATTCTCTTGCCAACCTCAGAAGCCCGTGTCTCCAAAGAAATTACATCAACCACACCCTACAATAAATAAATCAAATAATGAATAATTTCTATGTCTAAATTTGCCAAAACAAAATGTGATGAGTGTAATGACTGATGACTAATGTTTGTCAAAAGTTGTTCTTTCACTCACCTGGTATAGCTCAGCCCGTATGAGTTTTTGGTTCTCAGGATTAGAGTACCAATCTAGCCTCATAGACTCGATCTTGATATACATGTCAACAACCCATTGCTGGAGGAGCCTCCCTCCAAATAGCAAGATGTTAAAAATACCCACTCTAACTTGCAGCTTAAAACAATAGTATTCCCTTGCCGTGACATATCTGGCAGATTGAGCTGCATCTAGGTTCATTGGCATGTCATTGTCGCCTTCATGATCATCACATGGTTCATCTAGGTTCATTGGCTCTGGAACCATAGGTGGACCATTGTACGAAATTTTGAGTTCCCAACCTGTTTCCCCTACAGGGAAAAATAAAGGATACGCCAATGGGTCATAACAACCATGATATGCTCTGATATAACGCGGGTGATCACCTTTGGCATATACAATCACACTCCTATCAAAACTTATCTATGGATCATTCCCTTCTGACCATATAGCAGCAACCTGAGAGGCCGTGGGAGCATTATACCTCCGTTGGTCTTGCGTGACATTAGTATTGAGTTTAATCCTATAATTATCTAGGTTTGGAATTGAACCCACTCTCTTAAAAGTTTGTACGTATGGGTTATCTTGCAATATTGTAAGGATATCTCATATGAGATTGATATCAAGGTCGGGAGACCTCTGCAATCTGTGGGACAATGTATCATCTTCTGTATCATAAAAGTATAGCTGCAAATGACGAGGCCCTTTAGAACCTGGTACCAATTGGTCAAGACGATGGTACAACCCACCATGCACACGAAATGTATATATACCAGTCCCGGCTACAGTGCTAACTCATCGGTCAAGGGTAACTCCAAGACTTGTAAAAGAGAAATGAGAGTTAAAGTACCGTATGTGTTTTCTGAAATATTTTGCATCATCATGTACCTGACTTGTAAACAACCGTTTTAACTCAGGAGGCACATCTGGAATATGGATTTGTATCTTTCCTTTTCTACAACAAAATCCAGGTGGCTCAAATTGAAACCTTTTTGCACCACAGTATTGGCAGTCAGGTAAAGGTCTAAAAACAAGGTGTTTATCTGGCAGGTTATGGTAGACATAGTTGTATAGATAATCGGTGTTGGTACCATCAACACCATTAACATTCACATGATACGACTCGAACTCATCAACTGTGACAAAAACAAGGCTTAGCAATCAAAATATGAACATATTAAATCAATCAAATAAAAGAGTAGACACACATACACACACACAATTGTTACCTTCGCCAAGAAATTGCCTGGTTTCGTCATCATCACTGTTTGCAATGTCACGAATCTGGGTTGCCTCGTGATGATCTGTTCCATGATGATCGATTGTAGTACATGAGCTCCTATTTTATATATAGATTGATGCGTAAACAATAAAAAATATCAATTGAAAGTCACCTTCTGCGTCAGAATCAAGTAATGTAGGCTCGAATATAGCACTGTCGAACTCTATATCATTTGGTTCTATAATTTTCTGTTGAAGAAGCGGCACATGTACAGTTTCCTCTTGACTAAGTCCATCTAGACCGTGAGTTACAAATGAATTTATAATAAGATGTAATTAGAATCTATAATGGCTACACTGCAAACAGATCAATGTATTAAATATTAAATTGGACAAATGTGTTCACCTGGGATTGCACATTCTTGGTGATTTTCAATGCTACAAGATTTCCTCTTCTTGTACTCCCGTACATGTTGCAACAATTTTTTCTTCTTGGATTCATCCATATTGATGTATCTTTCCCTGTTAATTAGGAGTTTGTCCTTACTCGAACTACCTGGGCATCAGTGCAAAAAAAATGTAATTAGCAACACAAGCTATATATTGAGTAATGAAGCAAAGAAATCGAAATTGCCAAGGTGGCACCATTATGATCCGACACAAAAGTAAATGTAACATAACTGGGATCATATCGTCGGACGTATTTATCATTTCTATGTAGCCAGTCGCTGTGATCATCTGGATCGACATTTTCCTTGTCTCCTAAGCTCGGTGCTTGCAAAATGGTTGAAAACGCCGTTCCATATGGTGATTGTTGTCCTATGGCCGAGTAAGTACCTACAAATTATTGTGAATTATATACAACGGTACTTTTCACATGAATCTCAAATTAAACATTACCAACAGTAGGTGTGGCCGAGTTTGATGATCCAGGTGCTTGCAAAATGGTTGAATACGCCGTTCCATATGGTGATTGTTGTCCTATGGCCGAGTAAGTACCTACAAATTATTGTTCATTATATACAACGGTGCTTTTCACATGAATCTCAAATTAAACATTACCAAGAGTAGGTGTGGTTGATTCAGCCTATAAAATTATTGTGAATTATATACCAGCACTCCCTCTATAAAGATTGTATGATTCAGCCTTCTTCCTTGCTCGGTATTCACGCTGCTTTCTGTTAATTTCTTGTCTCTGCTCCTCGAACAGCTCACCTCGCCGGTCCTTGTCCCTTACACTTTTACGTTGTTGTGAAAGTGAAATAGGTGTTGGTTGTGTTGGTGTGGCCGAGATAACAATACTGTCGTTGATGGATCCAGCTTCACATCGATCAAAATGCATATGATTAAAGAGTCATTTTCATAGTCCCAGACATAGTGAACATATGATTAAATGTACCAGTGTACGGAGTGTTTGCTTCAGCCTTCTTCCTTGCACGGTATTCACGTTGTTTTCTGTTCTTTTCTTCCCTCCTACGCTGCGCCTCATCAGAAGGTGTTGGTGGTAGTGCTGTTGACATGAATGTTGCAACATCATTTTGATTGAGCCGTGGTACACCATATTTAACATATATAGCTAGGCATCAATTTATGAACGAAGTACAAATAGTAGACATCGAACTATACCTGTGTTGTTGCTATTCGATATATCGCTAAAGGCAGCTCGCCCTCCGCTGGGTGTGACCATATTAATGAATAATTGTTAACCTGAAGCAACCCAAAAGCCAGCTTGTCTGAGTGGATTGAGCAGGTTTAAAACGAAAGGAAAAAATAAGACAAAGGAAGAATTGTAACTAAGACATCCAAATCATCTAAAAATGGCAGCCGATTTTAAATGAGACATGTCAGCACATATTGTGTATGTGTAAATTCAGAAAATAGTATACAGTGAATCACAATGCATGGAATAAACCACAAAAATGTTAAATATAACCAGGCATCTACTCAAAAAATAATATATAACCAGTGTAAAATAATAGCAAATATTATTTTAATGTCTTCTTTAATGTCTTTTCTTTCCTCTCAATGCAGATGTACCCTCAAGGAAGAATGTCTCATCATTTCCGTGAAATGAAATCTGGTGATTATTTGTCTGTGAAGGGACCTAAGGTTATATTCTTTTTTCGTCGTAAGCAACTTGTGTTATGTTCATAAGAGAGAGATGTTGAGCTTTGACTTTTGTTTTTCTTGTGGGTTCTAGTTTAACCAGCTTAAATGTTCTTATTTATTATTTCACATTCACAATGTCGGGTTTATTTGCCTTTCAAGCATTAGTTTAATGTGATTTCTTCTCGATCTAGGGCAGCTTCTTCATGAATACACCCTTTCGATTAGATTCTCGTGTTTTCATTACGCATAAATATTCCTTATTGCATATCATATACTTGATTTTCTTTGCATAATCTGAAGCGAAAAGAGAACATGCCTATAATGTATAATATGGTTGCTTACAAGTCATAGCGAAAGAAAGACCACACTGTACCTACTTCAAATCTTGAGCATGACTTAGCTTGTAATCAAATTATCCTTATTAGTAGGTCCTGTGTATTTCCCCTGCTCTGCACATGGACTGGTGGATCAAATTAGCGGCAACTAAAACCTGCAAGTAACAAATGAACGCCATACGAAATATGTGGTGTGAATTTGTAAGATCTTGAAAAGAAATTAATCAATTACCGAGGCAAGAAAAATGCATCAGCCATTTGAACAGAAGTTTTGTTTTTGCTGTGGGTTCTAGTTTAACCAGCTTAAATGTTCTTATTTATTATTTCACATTCACAATGTCAGGTTTATTTGCCTTTCAAGCATTAGTTTAATGTGATTTCTTCTCTGATCTAGTTCTTCTCTGATATAGGGCCGTTTCAAGTACCAGGTTGGGCAAGTGAGAGCATTCGGAATGCTAGCTGGTGGATCAGGCATTACTCCAATGTTCCAAGTAACAATAGTCCAAAGTTCTATATTGCAGCCAATTATGCTACAAGTTGCTTCCGTTTGTACTGACCAAGTGACCAACAATCTATTTTCTGTTCTCACAGGTTGCAAGGGCAATTCTCGAGAACCCTAACGATAACACAAAAGTTTATTTAATCTATGCAAATGTCACATATGAAGACATTCTTCTGAAGGTGGAATCACCTTTCTGTTTTGCTGTGCATCTGTGTCACATATTTGCTAGCACCTTAACAGGTTGTTAACTGTTATATGTACACTTCATTTAGTTGCTGATGACAACATGTGAATTTCAACTATTATTATTTTTCTTGGTACTCAGTTTAAAATATTTTCAGTGAATTTCAACATGTGAATTTCAACTTGTACTGCACCAAACTGGAACAAGTCATAGTAATCTCTAACTGAAACTTAACATATAGCTTTCCTTTTTTATGTAATGTTAAAGCATCTATAGCTGATACAAGCAATCAGAGTGGCAAGCAAATGGCTGATCTTAATGAGCCGATCACTGCATGTTTTCTAGTGGAATCGTGATTCAGATATAGAGGCTTTGTTGTCCCAATAAATCATCACCAAGAGAACTCACGGCGGAATGCTCACCTTGGCGGCGGGCGTGGCGGCTGCAAGGGGCTTCTTGGCGGCGGCAGAAACTTGCAGTAACGGCGAGCTTGGCTAAGCTGCCGCGCGACAGCGTGTTGGGGCTTCGGCCAAGGGCGGCGTGGCCAGCTGGCGGCGACGCGTTGAGGCCGCCCATGATGGAGCTTCGGCTGGCGACGAGGCGTTGAGGCTTCGCCAGCGAGCTTTGCAATGGCGAGGCAGCCTGGCGAGGCTTGTGGCGGCCGACGCGTAACCGGCGACGGGCGGCAGCGGCGTGGATTTGGTGGGCTTGGCGGTGGGGTGCGCCGCACGATTAGGCGAGAACGGGGTCTTGTGCGCGATTGGCGGAGGGAACCGTTAATGGGCGATTTGTGCGGATTTAATCGGTGATGGCGATTTGTGCGGGCGGGAGGGGAACGATTAGCGGGGGAGGATGAACCAAATTATTTGGACCATTAGATTTGATGAAGTGGTGTGATAAAACATCTTAGCCCTTGATTATGAGGAAGGGGGATTTTTGGGTGCACATATTAGGGTGGATACAGGAAAACTATTCTCTGTGGAGGCAAAACACTGTGTGGATGTAAAAAAGATTTAACTGGTGAATTATAAAGGGGTAAAGATAGTAGCAGAGAAGCAATACACCTGTGGCAGAGTAGCAGCAGTTAATGCACTCAAGGGGAGACGATATTAACAAGGAATAAGTCTATTTTACGTCACTTATCTTTTTAAAAAGTTCCTTAAACACTCTTAACTATAGAACCAAGTATTTAAGACTTTAAACTTACAAAACCGGATCAATTTATACTTTAAAGTGGTTTTTGAAGAGCTGTTTTGCTGACAGGGATCCAACTTAAGGTAATTTTGTGGCTTTTGCAATTTTGGCAACTATATTATCGATTTTTGCTGATATAGATCTAAATGAGAGAATGAATTTTTTTTAGATAAAGGAAATGAGAGAATGAATGATACCAAGAAGAAGAAAGTTAATGTATATAGAGAGAAAGAGTGTGAGAAAAAGATCGATGATGTTGATAAGTTAACACATATACAGAGAAAGGTGTGCAAAAGAGATCGATGATGTTAATATCAATACCCTTGAATTGAATCCTTATTATCAAAACTCGATGATATGTAATTGCTACTATAGCAGAAACCATCTTAAATGGGATCCAAACATCAGAACCGTCCTCTAAAATCATCTCAGGGTGTAAATTGACATAATTTTGTAAATTTAGGGAAGTTAAATATACGATTTTATTGTTGAGGGGTGTTAAATGGACTCTTTGAAAACTTGACAGGTGTAAAATGGATTTATTGCTATTTATAATCAACACTGTGATTAACACTAGTAAAGAATGGAGTAATTAACACGGAGGTGAGAGCCCCTGGCGTTCTCCGCGGAGCCGGCCATCGGCATTGACAGTGTCTTCTTCCCTCGCCGCTCCCGTCCAAGCTAGCCCACCGCAACCAACCCCCCGCCGCCCGCCGGCGGCACGCGGACGACGTCGATCCCAATGCTCGCGCCGGTAGTTCTTCTAATTTGCCGCCCCAGCGTAGAGTACTCTAGTTAATCATGATTGATTATATTAATTACGACTAAATTAACCAGGTTATTACAGCTGCATGTGCACTAATGTGTTCGTAGCTGGACTGAGAGATCGAGAGATGGGAATGGAACTTTCCTCCGTACGTTGCATTACGCGCCCTTGCTATTTAGTCCAGTTTACACCCCAGCTAGCTCGAGAGCCTCGCCGGTCGCCATCGCCGCCGCGTTTCCTCCACCGAATCATCTGTCGTTGTACATACAGCATAAAGTTACCGAATTAAGCATCCCCTGTGCCTTTCCCTTCGATCTTCTCTCGTTATACGTCAACTTTTTTACTAGCTTTTAACCTGCGCGGTACGTACGTACATGTTCTTGCACAAGCCTGATCGATCACTTGGCCTCTTATAGATGGCCTCTGGGCGCCCAGGGCCGGCGCTGGCGGCGCCGCGGGGGATCGGTGACCGCGTCGTCCTCCTCCTTCAGCTCGCCGTTGCTTTGTTCGCCGCGCTGCCTCGCCGCGTGGCGCCGGACCTGGCGGGAGACCGCGCGGCGCTGCTCGCGCTGCGGGACGCCGTGGGGAAGCATCTTCCGTGGAACCTGTCCGCGCCGACGCCGTGCCAGGTGTGGGTCGGCATCGAGTGCTCCCCCGCCGGCGATCGCGTCACCACGCTGCGGCTGCCCGGTAAGAGCCTCAGCGGACCGATACCGGCGGGGACGGTCGGCAACCTCACAGCCCTGCAGACTCTGTCGCTCCGGTTTAACGCCATCTCTGGCGGGATCCCGGCGGACATCGGCAGCTGCACCGAACTCCGCTGGTTGTTCCTCACGGGCAACCGGTTCACCGGCGAAATACCGGAGGGCTTCTTCTCGCTGGCATTGCTCAAGAAGGTCGACCTATCCTCGAACCGCCTCACCGGCGGCGTCTCGCCGGAGTTCAACAGGCTCCAGCAGCTCGCCACGCTGAACCTCGAGGGCAACGACCTTAACGGCACGCTTCCGGCCGGCCTTAACCTCCGGAAGCTTACACAGTTCAACGTGTCGTACAATGGAAAGCTCGGTGGTCCCGTGCCCGCGTCGCTCGCGGGGATGCCAGCGAGCGCCTTCCTCGGCACGGCTCTCTGTGGCGGTCCTCTCGCCGCGTGCGACAACCCCGCGCCTGGGCCATCTTCGTCCGGGGGCAGCAAGAGCGGCAAGCTATCCCGTGGTGCGATTATCGGGATCATCATCGGCACCGTGGCCGTGCTCATGGTCATCTTGATTGTGGGGTTCTTCGTCTGCTTCCGCCGGCGCAGGGCGACATCCTCTGAGAGGTCGGCGGGTGCAGCGGCTGACGTGCACGAGGGCCCAGAGCCTATAACGGTGACCGTGGCTAGGACGGACAGGGACGCGGTGAAGCGGTCGTACTCCCCGCTGCCGGCGATGGACAGCGACGGCAAGAAGCTGGTGTTCCTGGGGAGAGCGCCGGAGAGGCCGTACGACCTGGAGACGCTTCTGCGGGCGTCCGCAGAGGTTATTGGCAAGGGCGCCCTTGGCACAACGTACCGCGCGACGCTCGACGGCGGCGAGCCCGTCCTCGCCGTCAAGCGGCTTCGCGAGGTGAACCTCCCCGAGCGCGAGTTCCGCGACAGGGTGGCCGCCCTCGGCGCCCTCCGCCACGACAACCTGCCGCGCCTCCGCGCCTACTTCTACAGCAAGGAGGAGAAGCTCCTCGTCTACGACTTCATCGGCGCTGGCAGCCTCTCCTCCGTTCTCCACGGTTCGTTCACATGATCACATTCTTCTCATGTTGTATGTCTTGTCCAATCTCCATGGACGGCATGTTTAGATTCTCTTCTTGGCTCGTAGGCAACGACGCGGACGGCAGCGCGCGGCTCGACTTCACAGCGCGCGCGCGAATCGCGTTGGCGGCGGCGCGCGGCGTGGCGTTCATCCACGGCGGAGGGGCCAAGTCGTCGCACGGCAACATCAAGTCGTCCAACGTCGTCGTCACCGGGACGCGCGACAGCGCCTACGTGGCCGACTACGGCCTGGCCCAGCTCGTCGGAGCCGCCGCGCTGCCGAAGCGGGGAACGGGGTACCGCGCCCCAGTGGTGACCGACGCGCGCGCCGTGTCGCAGAGGGCCGACGTGTACAGCTTCGGCGTGGTCGTGCTGGAGCTACTCAGCGGGCGCGCGCCCGCGCACGCTCTGCCGGACGGCGGCGCCGATGGCGTGGACCTGCCGCGGTGGGTGCGGTCGGTGGTGCAGGAGGAGTGGACATCGGAGGTGTTCGACGACGCCATCGCCAACGAGCCGCGTGTCGAGGAGGAGATGGTGCGGCTGCTGCAGCTCGGCATGGAGTGCACCGAGCTGAACCCCGACCGGCGGCCGGCCATGGCCGAGGTGGAGGCGAGGATCGAGCGCATTGTCGAGGACGCGTGCCGGAAGGCCGATCTCAGCAGCACGGATGACAGCCAGAGCGTGTCGGCGTAACGGCCGGCCGGCCAACATCCTCGGTTAAGTTCTTACTTTCGATTTCCTTTCGAAACGAGACATTTCGGTTTGTATTGCCATTTGTTATTGTTCCATGTTCTTGGCTGCGGATTCTGCAGTGACATAAGCTTGTATACATTGTTGATGTTTCATTGTTTGCTGCATTATTTTCTTCTATCATGGGCATTCAAATTCTTTATTAGTTGGTGAATGAAATAAAGTTGTTACTGCGAAGTTTAATCAAGTTTAGCAGTGAAGAGCTAGCGGAAATTACTCACAATCTCAACATTAGTCTCATCAAACCTTAGTTCAATGACACTACGTATGCTCTTAACTTCTAACCTATAGTTGACACTTGACACCCAATGTGCACTTCACTCTCAACTCTCTTAACACTTCAGTTCCCGCCACCAACACAGCTCTGGGCATAGCAAAATTAGTCTCTCGGTCTCTCCTGCATCTGTAGACAAATGCATAAAAAACTGCAGCGTCGGAACTGCATACTTCAGAAACAGCACAACATCTCCAAAACCGAAATCTACCCGATCAGATGTTAAGATGACCTCGTACAAGAGTTACTGAATGTCTTCCCTGGGAAACTCGCATCCTTCCCAGGGAAATACCTCAGTCTTCCATTACACACCCGGCAATTAAGAAGAATAGAGATACAACCGTTGATTGATAAAATTGGCAATAGGCTCGCAGGTTGGAAAGGAAAACTTCTCTCCAAGGCTGGAAGAGAGACCCTGGTTAAGTCGGTGTTTACTGCACAACCTATATATCATCTGACGGTCTTCCAAGCTCAAAAGTGGCTGATTCGACGCATTGACAAACTTAGAAGAAGCTTTCTCTGAAGTGGGAAAGAGCCAGAAAACTGTAGTAGGGGAAAATGCTTGGTAAACTGGTCAATGACCTGTCTACCGAAAGCCAAAGGAGAGCTAGGTATCAAAGACCTAGAGCGCTTTACTAGAGCTTTAAGACTTCGATGGCTCTGGTTTAGATGGAAAAACAATGAAAGGGCATGGACAGGTCTGGATCTGCCTTGCGACGAAACAGATGTAACACTCTTCAATGTTTCAACGATCGTCACGGTAGGAAACGATAAGCTTGTAGATTTCTGGAGATCAAGTTGGGTGGAAGGGCAAGCTCCAAAAAACATGGCACCAATTACCTTTTCCAAGCAGCAAAAAGAAAGAACATCTCGGTACACCAGACCTTGACGAATAACTACTGGATCCGTTTTTGTACACCAGTGAATTCACAAATCGAAATATGCGAATTTGTAGCACTTCATGAAGCAATACGACGAATCAATAGAGATGAGGAAAGGGAGGATCAAATAAGATGGTGCTGGATATCAGATGGTCAATATTCAACTAGGAGTGCGTACCTGGTACAATTCGACATCGTGTACTGCAAGATAAACACCTGCCCGATCTGGAGAGCGAAAGCAGAACCTAAATGCCGTTTTTTCGCCTGGACACTGATTCACAACAAAATATTAACAGCAGATAAAATGCTCAAAAGAGAGTGGCCATGTAACGCAAGCTGCAGCATTTGCAATATAGAACCAGAAACAACAAAGAATCTTTGTAAAGACTGTACTTTCGCTAGACAAGTCTGGGGTCTTCTACTCCGCTAGGGAAATCTCGATCGGTGGCAAAACCTAAGTCAGAACGGCTCAGTATACAAATGGTGGAAGAGATTACGAACTCAATATGACAGACAGAATCGACGGGAATTAGATGGTCTACTCATTTATTACTGGTGGAACCTTTGGTTGGAACGGAACCAACGAATTTTCTAAGGGAAGGCAAGAACGGCGGAACAAGTGGCCACATCGATAAAGGAAGCGGTACTAAATCATGGTTGTGCTTGGTCTACAAACTCAACAGTTTAGGTTTCTGCGGCCATCCATTTCCTTGTTTTTTCATGGTTTTGTTCTGTTTGGCTTTGTGGGGTTGTTCTATATCCTTTGTTTCCGAGTGGCGTAAGTGGAATGTAGTTTCCAGGTTAGTGGTGTGATTTGAGTTTGAATGTAAAGTTTTTCTCGAGCTCGGTTTTTTCCACAAAAAACAGCCTAACTTCTATTTCTTCTTCTTAATAAATCCAGCGGCAACTCTGTTGCGCCTCTTTCAAAAAAAAAAAGAAACAGCACAACTGCTGTCGATTTGAGGTTTCAACTGGACCAAAAAGAGGCTACATGCTACACAGCTGAGTTATTGCATTTCTGGTATCAAAATGCTACAATCCCTCTACTTGGATTGAAAACCCACATGGCCAGCGTTTTGGCCGGACAAACATCTCTTCGTCTAAGCTCTGATCTTCTTCCAGAAACTCATGCTCATGGTCATGAGCGGGAAAAGGAGGATTTGGTGGTCGATCTACCTGTAGACTGCTTGGGCTTGTCTTCGTTTCCGAGCATCGACTGTCGCGAGTGCTTTTTGAGTGGTTTGTCATTTTTGGATGGTCCTTCTAGACTACGCGCTGATAAAGGTGCTTTGTAAGAGTCCTTCAACCGTTGTCCGGTTAAAATGGAACAGAGCAGCTAAAGGTGAAAACGGATCAAACATAAGTGGATATTACTCTTTCCATATCTTAACCTATATTTTTTTCGGATTCGGAACCGGATACGGGCCAACCGGATCCGGATACCAATCCGGAAAATTTGGGATACGGGTCGGATATATGATGGATTCGGATCGGGAACGAATAATATACGCATACATAAAGTAATATATGTTGAATCAAACCACACGAATACATGCTAATAATAGTAAGATATATCTCAAACAAAGACATAAGACCAACAAACATTCACAGTGCTCAACAATATGCATTACAAGATCCATTCTTTACATCTAAGCCATAAGATCAACAAGCATTCACAGTGCTCAACATAGTACATAACTAATGCACAGTGACCATATGTTCATACATAACAACATAACATCAAGTTATCAACCAAACCACAATCGTTTCAACTGCAGGAACCAAAAGAAGATGACAATATTGTTCAAGAAGCCTGATCTGTAGAGATACATTTGTCGTCATGACTTAATACATAATAATCATTAACTGCATGTCATTGAAACTGGCAAAAGAAAAACTTTGAGAACCAATTACCTCATTACTTGGACTCTCCTCGATCCTCATCATTAGCTATTTCTTCTTTATCCTACAATTTTGTTATACCAAACTGTAAATAAACATATAAGTTAGAAGCAAATGCTAACTAAAAAAAGTAAAGAGTGACATACCACAGTCACCGTATTCGCAATAAGGGTTTCCACAACCTCAAGATCATTGATTATAGATGCAACCTTGTTATCAGAATCTGAAAATTTTAAAGAAATATACATTATTAAATAATAGACTTTCTTACACAATTATATTATGTACCGAGAAACAACAAAATCTATCATCTTTTCTAGATGCTTTTACACAATTCTTGGTACAGATCAATGCCTCTACAATCTCAGGGTCTAGGCGACTGCGAAATGGATCAATGGCATGGCCACCAGCACTGAACGCAAATTCAGAAGCAATAGTTGACACTTGCATGGCCAATACATCACAAGCAACTTGTGATAGAATAGGATATACATTTTGCTGATTTTTCTACCATAATAAAATATCAAATTTGTGATTGGATTTAGCAAGACTTAGTGGTGGTTCTGCCATGTATTTATCCATGTCATTTGCATCACCTCAGTCAGTCTCATGTGTATCATATAAAAAGTTCTCAAGCTCATCATTTTCTTCTTCCATAAAGTCCTCTTTGGGTTTATAAGTCACACTAGGTGCACAGTACTCTTTGAGTAAGAAGAAGTATAGGCATTATACAACTGCTTGACAACCTTAATAAATTCTTCAAGTCAACTCCATACAACACCTAACCGTAAAACTTTTTCATGTAAAATTCTATACACTTCCTCTTTCTCCTAAGGTCAAGAAAGTAAGCCACAACAAGAGCAACGTTTGACTTCGTCTAGTACTTTTCAAACTTAGCATGCATAGAAAATGCCATCTTACTAATAGTGGTATCAGTGCTAGCACACCACTCAGAAATTAAAAGCTTAATATCACAAAAACATGGATAAAACATATTTGCCGTTGGATATAAAGTACTAGAGAATAGCTCAGTGACATCATGGAATTTCTTTAAGCACTTACAAAGTGTCAATGCCTTTTCCCATTCAACAACTGATGGAGCTATATTCTCATACCTACGGCGTTCCATGCACACAAGCCGCACAAAAGCTTTCCTATAATATAGAGCATTCCACAACAAAGATAAGTGGAATTCCACCTCATTGCAACATCTAATGAGACACCCCTCTTTGTATCCAACTGACATTGAGATGCACATTTTTGGAACTCCTCCCACTGCAATGGAGAGCCCTTTACAGCTGCTACAAATGATTGAATATGATGAACTACAGATGCAATTTCTTGCAGACCATCTCTAGCAATAAAATTTAATATGTGATTACCACATCTTGCATGGAAGAACATCCCATCATATATCAAGGTACTTTGTGTTTTTAGTTCAACAATTACATCCTTAACACACACTTCATTTGATGATGCATTGTCCAAAGTTAGAGAAAATAGTTTCTTCTCAATATACCATCTCATAATGCTAACAGTAAATGCTCCAGACAACTTAGCACCCGTGTGCCGACCTCCTACATGCATGAAATTGATAATTCTTTTCTGAATGCACCAATTGTCATCAATCTAATGAACAGTGACACACATATATCCTTTGTTCTGATTTGATGTCCATATATCCATAGTTGTGCTAAAGCGGCACTGAACAAATTTAAAATATTTAAGTAATTTATTCTTTTCTTCTACAAAGATATCTATTAGTTCCTTCCTAACTGTGACACGAATCTTGATTGGAAAGTTGGGATGCAGAGATTTGATGAACTTAACAAAATATTCATGCTCAACAATATTGAAAGGATACTCATTCATGATTATAGCCAAATAAAATTTCCTCAAGCTGATTTCTTGGTCATACCTGTAGCTCAACCACATTTGAATCGTCCTCATGATTCTTTTCTACTTTGAGCTGCTGTTGGCCTAGCTTCCAGTTATGTTTATTCTTCAAATGGTTCCAGAAGACCTTTGTACCATTGGCACTCTCGCGTCTAGCCTTGTAAATACAATGGTTGCATTTGACCCACTTTTGGACAACATTTTAACATGATCAATTACTCTCCTAACTAATCACAAATCTTCATTTAATCGTAGACAACACTCCTATCTATGACTGGACTCAATCTTAAACTTGCTATACTAATCGACTATAACTCCATCTCCTAATTCTCATGGACTTCTTGCAGTTTGGTTAGCTGTTGTCCATGTCCACAACATTGATGTGCACACCCACACGTCTTTGCTGCAACTGCTGCACACACATGCTACTAGGGCCTTCGTACACAATATAAACAGTTTTACAAACTATCTAATAAGCTGGGTTATCTTGCTTATAAGTTGACCACAGTAAGACATCATATAAGATTATCCTAATTTAAGGCTAAACAAGACCTAAGTTAATGCGATTTCTAACCAAGAAATAATTACTTGGTGCAGTCAATCCATGTTGCTTACCAATCATCGTGAAACATTAGCTAGATTTAGGCTAAACTTGTAACACCCCGACGCCCAACGCGCCATGGATGCTACCAAAACTCTAAACAACTCAATGGCATCTCTACAAAATTGTCTATAATCAACCACTAACTCTAAAACCGGCTTAAAATTAAGCCACCGAAATTTACAAAATTTCGGCATGACCTCTCTAGAATAGAGGACATCCACTCAGCAGACAAAAGAACAATAGCAATTATATGATATCTTTCTAGCAGGTCCTTAGATAATCAATCACACATCCAATAGAAATTAATAAACTTCACCACGATAACAACACATTACAACCACATTAATTACATTCAGAATTTAATGAATTGGTAAAGTAAATTTGTTGGAGACCGCAGTCGTGCACGTGTTACTACTCCCAACCCGACGAATCAGCTTCAAGGTACCTAAAACAGGAAGCAAACAAGCATGAGTCCAAAACTCAGCAAAGTGCAACAGTAAAGAAACGAAATACATTCCACTGGATTACCTTTACTTTAGAATTTACCATAGCCAATACTTAATTTAAATACTCAAGTACAAGAAGCAGTACCTACCTCCACTTACCACAACCAACTCAACTCAAAGGAAAACGCAAGGAGACATTACCCATGCCTCGCTAAACCTTTCTGGATGAGTCCACGACTCAATCCTCCATTTGTCACTTCCATTCCCAAAAATCATCAATTTGCCATTTCAATACATTGCAATGAAATGCTAAATAATGCAACGCAACCATGCTTTCATTCACATAAATCAACAACTAATAATTTCAATGCAGTGCAAGGAAATGCTAAAAATGCAACACATCCATGCTTTCATTCACTTAGATCAACCATTAACAAATTCAATGCAATGCAATGAAATGCTAAAAAATGCAACACATCCATGCTTTCATTCACTTAGATCAACCATTAACAAATTCAATGCAGTGCAATGAAATGCTAAAAATGCAACGCAACCATGCTTTCATTCACATAGTATCTCATGGTACATGATGCATTATGCATGTCTTATCTCTTCTTTAGCACATAACGGTATTACCGAGCACCACCCGTCGATGCGTGCCCTCAAACCCAACCATGCATGTCTCATCTCTTCTTTAGCACATACCGGTATTGCCGAGCACCACCCGTCGATGCGTGCCCTCAAACCCAACCATCCCGTGGAAGGGGCCTGCCGAAACAGGCCTTGCCCGCTACCTAGTAGCGGGTCCTACGCTTAACACCGCTCCCATCCACGCCAATGGATGGGACTACGGGGTAGGAAATCCGACCACTCCGGATTAGTCATACATTCCGTATGACTTTCTCACCGCCCTGGATCAATGCACTTTTCATGAATGCACATATGCAAATGCCATTCTCAATATCATATCCAAATTCTCAACTTCCATATTCAGATTCTCAATTCTCATAATCATATTCTCAACACTCATAATCACATTCTCAACACTCATAATCACCTTCTCGATATTCATATTCATACTCACATCACCAATACTCGAGTATTTACTAATTCCATCTATCTTGATCATAACTCAAATCATTTTGACCATCCAATCCCATACTTTCAATATTCCCACTAGCCTATCAAACTAGTGAACATGAATATGAAAGTAAAATTTAGCAAGATGTCATCACGGCATCTAGACGGAATTCATTAAACAACGCACATAACATTCAATCCAGAGATACAGCATAAATTTATGATGGCAAAGTACATAAAGTTCATCAAACAAATCATAACACATTCAAACAACGATGCACTTGTATCCAATTACTTACCCTTTTCATAAAAAGACAATTACCTTACTAGACGTGCGTTTAAACACGAATGCAACCATAGAGTAGCACATACATAACACAAACAATTTAACTAAATACCCTATAAGAGATATACGGGTTGCACTTGCCTTTACCGACGCGTGAGGCAACTCAGGGTCGAGACCACCCCCGAAGACACTCTCCCTGAAAAACAACGTTGCGCACAAGAAACAATCAAAAGCCGACTCAAAACAACATTGCTTAACCCACTCCCAAAATCCGAAAAACAGAAATATGCCCAACCGGGACAGCAACGATCCAATGAGCAAAAACTTTCGATTCGCTTAACCAAATGGAGTGAACTCAGCTCCTAATCAACCATAAGAGGATGACCTACAGCTATCACAAAGCCAATCGTGCGGGAGATACCTCGAGGACCTCCAAATCGAACACTAAACTCCGACAGGAAAATAGAGCATGCTGCAGTTTTTCCAATTTCAGCACCTAGACTTCCAAATAGCGTAACTTTTGATTGGCTTATTGGATTTTTGAGTTCTTGTGCTCATAACGACCGTGAGGAGACAAACTACACATATATTATAACCATTCACTCAGCCAATGCACCCGCAGATCCCAGATCGAAGATGAACACAGACTGTACCAATCGCGACACGAACTGGACAGCAGTCGGTAAAATTGTCACAACTTTCAAACGGCTGAACGAAATTTAGTGATTTCGGTCTCTATTGAAAGGTAATTCAATTATCTATAACTTTCGCAATAACCAGACCCCCAGGAAACGCTTGAAAAATTAACAATTTCGCACTACAACAGGGCACAAAAATCTGCTCGAAAAACAAACTACACAGCTTCTAGGGTTCCACCTCTAGACCATTCCACATACAACTAATCAACCAATAAGACTCCATGGCAAGAACCCTAACCCAGCCACTCAACCACACCACAAACCCTAGCTAGGCATTAACACAAACACTATGCATGCACAGAACTAACCCAAGTTAATATACCTCCAAGCATCACCATGGAGGAAGAAGGGAGATGGGGGAGATGCCGCCTTGACCCGGGGGAAGGAGGAGCTCGCTGGAGGGGAGGACGCCAGGGCTGGCCGGAGCAAGGCCGGAGGACGCCGGGGCTGGCCGAAGCTAGAGGTGGAGCGCCGGCTAGAGGGTGGCGCGCTGGCCAGGAGGTGGTCCAGGGCGCATTGGCCAGGGGAGAGGAGGCATGGCGCACAGCCAGGAAGGAAGAAGATTAGGGGAAAAAGACCAGGAGGGAGAGGAGACGCCCTGTGGAAGCACTCGGCCAGGGGAGAGGATGCATGGCGCACAGCTAGGAAAGAACAAGAGTGGCGGCTGGGTTTGGCCAAGGCAGGGAAGGGGTCTGGGTTGGGATTGGCTAGGGTTTTGAGAGTGTAAGCCCCCTCACCACTAGGCCCAATCAGCCCAAAACAAGTAAAAAAACCCTGCCTAAAGCAAAAGAACTCACTTCCCCCTTCTAATCCTTCTGAGACATTACACCACTAACTCCGAAGAAGGTCTACAACCGGAACCCACCCGGATTAAAAATCTTCCAAAACCTGGAAGAAGATCTGCGATATTACCTTCTCCCCCCCCCCTTAAAGGAATTCGACCCCGAATTCGAAGAATGCTAACTAAGCAAAACAAAGACACAAAGGTCTTAATCTTCTTTACCCCCTCGAAACACACTCGCAAAAACTCCAACGGCTATAAATGATAAACCAAAACCGCAAATCCAAAAAGGACCACTTCCCAAGGTAAATGCTCACTACAGAACATTACACAACAAATTAAGAAATCCTTCGCTACAACCATCTTAACCCAAAAGTTCAGTCACACGACAGAAATGGTAACGAATTACCAACAATTTACAAGTAGTTCACTATTAAGGTTAAACAAGCACCAGCCAGGAACATAGCAACCAAACTATTTTCCCAAAAGGATTCTGTCTAAGACAGGGAACAACCTTCATTACTCTTCACTCTAAAACCACTTACGATCAACACTGAAGCTAGATCAATCACTTTCTTTTTCAAACTAGCAAGTAAGGAAAACTCGATTCCCTTTAACCACTCATTTCAAATTTCAACGATTTAAAACTTAGGCACCAAGCTTTGCCTCGGGGAAAACTCCATTAAGAGAGAAACACTACTCAAAACTTTTATTAAAGCAACTCACTTACAAAAACAAGTCATCAAGCTTTTGCCAATGAAAACATCTCTCTTTCACTGGAAGCGATTTCATTCTCGAAAGAAAAACCAATCGGGAAACCGATCCACTTTCACCTATAAACCAACACTTTCTTAAGAGACGAAAAACTTGCTTTCTAGCAGAAAAATTCTTAACCAATCGAAGATCACCTATGACACATTCATAAGATTTACCTTTTAAAAACCTTCACAAATACCGCCCTTTCAAATAAATCCAACTCCAGTCAAAATAGAGATACTTCTATCTCCAAATCAAGAACTTCCAAACCGTTACCTTGAGTTTGGCCATTTCCTTTAACTAATAAACCAAAGATAACTCAAACTAAATATCTTAGCAAGGCAATTAAATTACACTTTTCTACGAAGTAACACATTCTACACCCATGACATATTACTCCATGATTAATTTTTCTATCATCCTCATTTTCATGCCTCAAGGTTAAACCCAAACTTGTCTATTCACACTAATTTCTGGAAGCTCTAAAATGTAAGACAGAAAAGGCCTTTGCCAACAATACTCAACAACCGATCATATGGACAAACCAATCCATATATATATTTAAACATGAGTTCACCTTACATTCCACCATTTCTAGTATTCCAATACGCTTACCAATAATGGTTTGATATAATTTACATAACCCAATCTTTCTTTTATTACATTCTCCAATAAATATAACCACAACTGGTCCTAATACCATCAGACATTGCATCAACATTTTCCTCTAGTCTACAACCCATGCTAAGCCATAAATCATACAACTTCCTATTCCGAGTTTAGAACAATTGTTTTCAAGGAAACTTTCCGTACTCAGCATATAGAGTTCATGCTACCCATACGTCAACATTAAAATGATCATAACCTACTCCAACTATGAATGACTCCAACAATAGATAATACCTCCTTAAGATATAATCTTTAATTGTAGAACTAAGGCGATCATTCACTAGGGGTAAAACTATACCCGAGCCAACCATTCTATACACCCTCATTCCTTGTTTACAACACTGAACAAGTTAATCTGTCGACTCACTCTATTAGATGGTCTAAACACAACCAAGACCAACCACTTCCAACACTTTACACCAACGCACTCTAGTACTTTACACCAACTCCTTTCTATAATAGGTTCATCAAACAGATTATTCTAAACCTTCTTTATCGAGATCAGTGTTAATCTTACATGAACACAATTCCATTCTTCCATTTAATGTCGCGGTTCGCCACAACAAACATGAAACTCTAATCAACTTCACTTTTGGGATCACTTCCCAAATCGATTAGATTTCTCAAACAACACATCATAATAGAATGGATTTAAACAACCAACATATCTACTTTAACCCAAACAGTTGTCTACTTCATCACAAAGTTCTAACTATGCATCAACCAATAACCCTTTTAAACTCTCTCGTTGGTCACCTACCCCTTGAAATTACAAAGTATGACCCCAACCTTTAAGTAAACACTAGCTTTTAAACGCGAATAAACACGATTAAACATTTTTCTTTCCAGAAAAATAAAACCATAAATCACAGAGGAGTTCGATGCTCATTTTTTTTCTTTTTGAAATGACAATACTCAATCCTTGTCATACATAGGTTCTCCGAATAAAATGCCAAACTCCAAACTTCCATGAATGATGAGGGTTACAAGAATGATCTCTCAAAAAGGAAGAACAACAAGATCAAATAACCCATTTCCTTACAAAGCAAAAATTCCAATCCTCACAACTAAGTCTGACACAAAACATCAATAACTCTTTTAAACTCGGAGAAGGACAAACACCAGAATAAAGAACCTTCTCCGCCAAGCAACCAACAACACTGCGCATCTAAGCTGGAAAAGCAATCAAAAGAGGCGCAACACTAAACTCTTCTTCTTTGTCATAAACCTTGGAAGACACGACCAAACACTCTACTCCACCAACTTTCCGATCTCTGACATAAAGGACAGGCACTCTACCCATGGGGGGTTCTTCGTTCTACGGTGATGGCTCAAACCGGCCACACTGCAAATCCACAACCCACATCACAGTTACCAATCCCCGACCAAAACCCTTTGGCACAAAGTAACTCATAAACATATCAACACTTATCACGGAGAAAAGAAGGTGACCGAAACCCTTCGGCGCCACAAATTCCCTTAATCACAAATATTCATTTAACTGTTTCATAACAATAACAATATGCATCAGCATAATTAGCATTCAACAATAAGGCTCACATAAAACATTACAGCGTGATGAAGTAATTGCCCAACCCATCCTACTATGCATCAGAGTGTGTCAAGTTTTAAATTATTACCAAGAGGCCAACTTTAAAGGTTAATCCTAATCCATGTTTCTAATTTCACAAAGCAAAATTTTAGTTTACTCTAGAGTAAATTTGCTAATTCCAAACTCCACGGACCTGAAGCCCGCTCTGATACCAACTGTAACACCCCAACGCCCAACGCGCCACGGATGCTACCAAAACCCTAAACAACTCAATGGCATCTCTACAAAATTGTCTGTAATCAACCACTAACTCTAAAACCGGCTTAAAATTAAGCCACCGAAATTTACAAAATTTTGGCATGACTTCTCTAGAATAGAAGACATCCACTCAGCAGACAAAAGAACAATAGCAATTATATGATATCTTTCTAGCAGGTCCTTAGATAATCAATCACATATCCAATAGAAATTAATAAACTTCACCACGATAACAACACATTACAACCACATTAATTACATTCAGAATTTAATGAATTGGTTAAGTAAATTTGTTGGAGACCGCAGTCGTGCACGTGTTACTACTCCCAACCCGACGAATCAGCTTCAAGGTACCTAAAACAGGAAGCAAACAAGCATGAGTCCAAGACTCAGCAAAGTGCAACAGTAAAGAAACGAAATACATTCCACTGGATTACCTTTACTTTAGAATTTACCATAGCCAATACTTAATTTAAATACTCAATACAAGAAGCAGTACCTACCTCCACTTACCACAACCAACTCAACTCAAAGGAAAACGCAAGGAGACATTACCCATGCCTCGCTAAACCTTTTTGGATGAGTCCACGACTCAATCCTCCATTTGTCACTTCCATTCCCAAAAATCATCAATTTGCCATTTCAATACATTGCAATGAAATGCTAAATAATGCAACGCAACCATGCTTTCATTCACATAAATCAACAACTAATAATTTCAATGCAGTGCAAGGAAATGCTAAAAATGCAACACATCCATGCTTTCATTCACTTAGATCAACCATTAACAAATTCAATGCAGTGCAATGAAATGCAAAAAAATGCAACACATCCATGCTTTTATTCACTTAGATCAACCATTAACAAATTCAATGCAGTGCAATGAAATGCTAAAAATGCAACGCAACCATGCTTTCATTCACATAGTATCTCATGGTACATGATGCATTATGCATGTCTCATCTCTTCTATAGCACATACTGGTATTACCGAGCACCACCCGTCGATGCGTGCCCTCAAACCCAACCATGCATGTCTTATCTCTTCTTTAGCACATACCGGTATTGCCGAGCACCACCCGTCGATGCGTGCCCTCAAACCCAACCATCCCGTGGAAGGGACCTGCCGAAACAGGCCTTGCCCGCTACCTAGTAGCGGGTCCTACGCTTAACACCGTTCCCATCCACGCCAATGGATGGGACTACGGGGTAGGAAATCCGACCACACCGGATTAGTCATACATTCCGTATGACTTTCTCACCGCCCTGGCTCAATGCACTTTTCATGAATGCACATATGCAAATGCCATTCTCAATATCATATCCAAATTCTCAACTTCCATATTCACATTCTCAACACTCATAATCACATTCTCAACACTCAGAATCACCTCCTCGATATTCATATTCATACTCACATCACCAATACTCGAGTATTTACTAATTCCATCTATCTTGACCCAAATTGGTGACGCAGCACCCTGGGACAGATTCTGTTCGCCAACTTGCAATGCGAATTCCCGTCGTCTCCAAAGTCCAAATGACCTGAAACCAGGGCCATTGGAAAGATTATCTCCTTAGCTTTCGAGGCATATGTGGATCATCGAAATCGGAGCCCGTTTGTGGCCTGGACGACGATTTTAGTGAGCACTGCTCCTGGTGGCCAAGGTAGTCGACTCCGAGATGAATTAGGTCTCCAACTTGACTTGAACACCCTCCTTGCCTCCCTCCTGGCCCTTGCTGGTTTCCAAGGCCTTCATGATCCTCTCCAAAATTCCTAAGTACAATATAATCAATAATATCATTAGGTAGCATAGCATCCTCACAAGTATATGCACGAGTACTTAGGAACGAGCTCACCTGTTGATTCAATTGCCGTGCTCGTGCTCTTGTGATGGGTCCTTGCATCACAACTGGAGGAGTCTCGGGCGTATGCATAGGAGTGATGTCCTCATCATCCTCCCCCTCTTGAAGTGGAGTTGTCCTCGACTCAAGCTCATCTTCTTCTCCCATGAACGGTTTCAAATCTGCAATATTAAATGTGGGACTAACCCCAAATTCGGATGGCAACTCAAGTTTATATGCATTATCATTTATTTTCTCAAGTATCTTGAAAGGACCATCAGCTCTAGGCATTAATTTAGATTTTCTCAATTCTGGAAAACGATCCTTTCTCAAGTGTAACCATACTAAATCACCCGGTTCAAGTTTTACCTCCTTTCTACCTTTGCTTCCCGCAATCCGATACCTTTCATTCATCATTTCAATATTTTCTTTAGTCTTTTCATGCAATTTCAGAATAAATTCAGCACGTTCCTTAGCATCATGATTAATTCGTTCACCAGTAGGTAAAGGTAATAGATCAATAGGAGCACGGGGATTGAAGCCATACACTACCTGAAAAGGACTTACCTTAGTGGTGGAGTGGACCGACCTATTATAAGCAAACTCAACATGCGGCAAACACTCTTCCCATATCTTCAAATTCTTCTTCAAAACTGCCCTCAACATAGTAGATAATGTACGATTTACTACCTCGGTTTGGCCATCGGTTTGGGGATGACATGTTGTTGAAAACAGCAGCTTGGTCCCCAATTTATTCCATAGAGTTCTCCAAAAGTGGCTCAAAAACTTGGCATCACGATCTGAAACAATAGTAGAAGGCATACCATGCAAGCGAACGATTTCTTGAAAGAAAAGGTTAGCAATATTAACAGCATCGTCACTCTTATGACAAGGAATAAAGTGAGCCATCTTAGAAAATCTATCGACCACCACAAAAACACTATCCCTTCCCCTCTTGGTCCTAGGCAGTCCTAAAATAAAGTCCATAGATATATCCTCCCATGGAGTGCTAGGAACAGGAAGAGGCATATATAAACCATGTGGATTCAATCGTGACTTAGCCTTTTGACATGTTGTGCAGCAGGATACAAACCTCTCAATGTCTCGCCTCATCTTCGGCCAAAAGAAGTGAGCGGACAACACGGCCTCCGTCTTCTTGGCACCAAAATGACCCATCAAACCTCCTCCATGGGCCTCCTGTATCAAAAGAAAACGAACGGATCCAACTGGAATACATAGGCGGTTAGCTCTAAACACAAATCCATCGTTTAGCACATATTTGTCCCATGTTCTTCCCTCTTTGCAATGCAGCAAGACATCTTTAAAGTCATCATCATGAGCATATTGTTCTTTAATTGATTCCAATCCAAATATACGACAATCAAGTTGGGACAACATGGTATATCTCCTAGACAAGACATCAGCAATCACATTATCCTTCCCTTTCTTGTGTTTGATAACATAAGGAAAAGATTCAATAAATTCAACCCATTTAGCATGTCTACGATTCAGTTTCACTTGACTGCGAATATGTTTTAGCGACTCATGATCGGAATGAATAACAAATTCTTTGGGCCAAAGATAATGTTGCCACGTTTCTAAAGATCGCACAAGAGCATACAATTCTTTATCATACGTGGAATAATTCAAAATAGGACCACTCAATTTTTCGCTAAAATAAGCAACAGGTTTTCTATCTTGCATCAAAACATCACCAATTCCAATCCCACTAGCATCACATTCAAGCTCAAAGGTCTTATTAAAATCAGGAAGTTGGAATAAAGGTGCATTAGTAAGCTTATCTTTCAAAAGGTTGAAGGCATTCTCCTGTGCTTGCCCCCAATGGAACGCAACTCCCTTCTTCGTCAACTCGTTCAATGGGGTTGCAGTGGTGCTGAAATCCTTCACAAAGCGGCGGTAAAATCCGGCAAGTCCATGGAAGCTCCGCACTTGTGAAATCGTCGTGGGCGTTGGCCAACTCTTAATCGCGTGCACCTTGGCTTCATCAACCTCAATTCCCTGCGGAGTCACAACATAGCCAAGAAACGATACTCGTTCGTTGCAAAAAGTGCACTTCTCGAGGTTACCAAATAAACGTGCAACACGCAAAGCATCAAAAACAGCACGTAGATGATCAAGATGTTCATGTAATGACTTGCTGTAAATCAATATATCATCAAAATAAACCACCACAAATTTCCCAATGAAAGCTCGTAAAACCTCGTTCATTAAGCGCATGAAGGTGCTCGGTGCATTAGTTAAACCAAAAGGCATGACTAACCACTCATACAATCCAAACTTGGTTTTAAAAGCTGTTTTCCATTCATCTCCCAATTTCATTCTTATTTGGTGGTATCCACTCATAAGTCAACCTTAGAAAAATTATAGAACCACTTAACTCATCAAGCATGTCGTCTAGCCTAGGAATAGGATGGCGGTACCTTATTGTGATATTGTTAATGGCTCTACAATCTCGCATTACATGGCCTAACCGCCATCTTTCTTAGGAACCAAAATAACAAGAACAGCACAAGGACTAAGGCTCTCACGTACATACCCGCGGTCCAAAAGATCTTGGACTTGGCGCTGAATCTCCTTAGTCTCCTCGGGGTTGGTCCTATAAGCAGCTCGGTTTGGCAAACTCGCTCTAGGTATCAAATCAATTTGGTGCTCAATCCCTCATATGGGTGGGAGTCCTGGAGGTATCTCGGCAGGAAAAACATCCACATACTCCTGCAAAAGGTTAGTGACAGCAGGAGGCAAAGTACTGGGCAGATCATCCAATGAAAACAAAGCATCTTTGTATAGCACAGCATAGCACAAAGCATCATCACTAATTGCAGCAAGATCAGATTTTGTAGCAAGCAAGACGGGATTCCTCAATTTAATTTGGTTGGCTACATGCT
The DNA here is from genome assembly GCA_036346375.1 of Guadua angustifolia. Taxonomy (NCBI): domain Eukaryota; kingdom Viridiplantae; phylum Streptophyta; class Magnoliopsida; order Poales; family Poaceae; genus Guadua; species Guadua angustifolia. The sequence goes on from CM070515.1 coordinate 23,573,359, forward strand.
GAATTTCAGATTTTTCATCAATGGGTTTCTTGTCATTAGCAATCCGCTCCCTATCAGATTTAACAATTTCAGCGGGGGTCAAAGGTAGAAGTGTAATTTTCTTTCTCTTATGCATAAAAGTGTATTTATTACTTCTACCGTGGTGAAGTGCATCGATGTCATATTCCATGGGCGACCCAATAAAAGAAACACGCTTGCATCGGCACCACATCACAATCAGCAAAATCAGAATAGGAACCAATGGAAAAATGAACCCGAACTGTTTGTGTTACCTTAGCTTTGCCGGAATCATTCAGCCACTGAATGTGATATGGATGTGGGTGCGGGCGTGTGGTCAAGCCAAGCTTCTTGACCAAGTCTGTACTCACCAAGTTGTTGCAGCTGCCGGAGTCAATGATCACGCGCGCTCGTCGGTTGTTGATGACGAAGAAAATCTGGAACAAGTTGTGGCGCTGCTGCTGCTCGGCTTGCTCCATTTGTGCGCTAAGGACACGCTGGACAATGATGGCCCTGTACGCAGCGGTATCCTCGGCGCCAAAGGTGGCATCATCATCAACCACGTCGTCGTCCACCCTGGTGTCGTCGATCTCATCCTCAACATCGGAGGCGCTGATGTAACCTCCGTCGTCGGTGGTGATGTATGCCCGCTGGCTGGGGCATTCTCTCTTGACGTGGCCAATCCCTTGGCACTTGTGGCAGCGAATTCCCGTCGATGTACGGCCCATGGAAGCGACGGAGGAGGAGCTCTTGGCCGGTGTTGGCGGGTCGACTTCTTCTGCTGTCCGGTACGCAGGGGCGGTGCCGTCGATGCATGTCGTGTGCTCGTCGAAGGTGGCGGTGCAGTTGGTCGGAAGGTGGAAGAAGGCACTGTCTTCGCTTGTCCCGTAGTCGTTCGAGGCATGAAGGTGATGCCGACGTTGCTCCTGCTCTTAGAATGGCGTCCCTGCAACTCCTTCTCTGCTAACATAGCAAGTTGAAATAAGCGATTGACAGTTGTATATTCTTTATAATCAACAATATCCTGAATTTCTGGATGCAACCCACTGTAAAAACGAGCAATTTTATCCTCAGGTTCCTCTACTACCCCACAGCGTAACATACCCTTTTGAAGCTCTTGGTAATATTCTTGAACAGTCATACTACCTTGATCTAATCGTTGCAATCTCTTGCGCATATCACGTTGGTAGGAAGGAGGAACAAATCTATTACGCATAGCATCTTTTAATCTCGCCCAAGAATCAGGTTGTAAGCGGGCATTTACTAGTTCATTCCACCAGATTATAGCAAAATCTTTAAATTCAATAGTGGCTTGTCTAACTCTATGAATCTCGGGAACTAGATGGGAATTAAATTTTTGCTCGACCGTCATTTCCCAATCTAAGTAAGCATCAGCATCATAAGCTCCAGAAAAGGAAGAGATGGTGAATTTTACCTTAGCAAAAGGATCATCATTGCGGTTCTGGTTATTACCTCCCATACCGTGATGGTTGCGGCGAAGACGGTCATGCAGACGGGCGTCTCGTTGAGCAACACGTTCCCTGGCGGCACGTTGCTGCTCATCTTCATCTTCCTCAAAATCTCCATCCTCATCTTGGTCGTTGTTGTCGTTGTTGACGGATGCACCTCCATCAATGGTCGCTGGAGGGCGTTTTTCGACGGCATCCATCCTCTCGGTGAGGGTGGAAACTCGTCGTCGATGCTCTCAAGGGTCTTGTTCGTTGTCGTGGCATGCTCCTTGAACATCATTTTATCTCGTCCATCATGGTCGACAACTCAATGAAGGACACGATGGTTGATGGTAACCTCATCATCCTCGTTCCTACCCTTCTTACCACCGCCATGATTAGCACGAGAAAAAGGGCGACGGAAAAACAAGCACAAGTATTATGAGCCCTATGAACTACTAGGTGGGATCTCACGCTCTCAAGCAATCTTACCAAGTTCTTACGGTTCTTACCAACACAATGAGGGCGGTGCAACCGGCGGTGGTTCGTGACACCGTGAGGCGTGATGAAGCGATTGCAAGGGTCAAAACCCGTCTTGATTAGAAGGATGTATTTGTGGAGTCAGTAGGAAGGTTATATGTATGGAGTGGCACACAATTGATAGAAGATAGTAATCTTGAATAAATGTCCAAAAGCACTTGCCCTAGTTCTTTGGTCTAAACGTGTCCTTATTCTAGCTGCGGCAGAAAGCAAGGAAGGTATAGAAACAAGCAACAAGGCGTCAGATTATATGAATAGCAAAACACTTTTATCAGGCACAGTAAAAACACCTACCCTTGCTCCTGTCCTCTTTTTTTTTTGCTCTTCGCTGCCTTCACAATTTTTTTTTGCTCTAGGCTTCTTTCACAATTTTTTTTTATTTTTCTTTGATTTTTCTGATATTTTTCCTAGGATTAGGAGCACAAAGGTAGACAGTACACAAATTTTCAGCCTGAACAGATGTAAGATGAAACCGATATGAAATAAGAAGTGTTTTCTGAAAAGCGTGCTCAAACTTCGGTGGCCGAATACTCAATCTTTCCGAGGGAATTTCGCAAAAATAAATTCGGTGAACCTAACAAAGTTAGGGAGAATCGGATGTAAAATTTTCTGTAGATGTCCGTGAAAAAAAAATTCACTTAATTCTGAGTCCGTATGCGAAAGTTATGGCCGTTTTACAGAAGGACTCCGAATCAGGGTTTTCTAGGCGGCACCTCTCCAAACTCAAGGGTGTATGGAGTGGATATGGAACGCGATGATCTGTGGTGGCAGGTTCTGTGATGAGGGGTGGCGATATGGCTAACAGGAGGTGGGGGATTAGGGTTTACGAAGGAGAAACCCTAACACAACTAGGACTCCGAAACTAAGGAAAACCACAAAACAATCCGAATCCAACAAGTACTCAAATAGCGATTGGTGACTGGATCGGTGTAGGATATGGGATGCAGCGGAGATGAAACACAACTAAATTAAGACCACGATCTAAACCAGCAACACGACTCGATTCTGGACATAAACTCAGTACTACGGACTCTGAAACCGAAATTGTGCAAAGGCTAGGCGTGGTTCTAGGTATGGTAGACTATGAGCGCAAATTTTTTTGGCTTTTTCGTGGACTATAGGACGAGCATAAAACTAAATCAAACTACGGGAAAAGGCGAACTGACGGTAAACCTTGCTCGATACCACTTGATGGGGAAGGGATGCCCGAACTTCCGTCGGTGGAGGATAAGTCAATTAGGCGGCGCGAGACACACACGATCCGGCTTCTTGATCAGCACGATCAAAACCCCTGCAATCGCAGCACCACGCGTCCTCTGGTTATCAACCGTGCGCTGCCCAATTGACCTCGCCACGAAGGCTAATCCCTGCCAATGAATCGAGAACACAAGCAAGAACAAGAAAGATGCAACTGAATTTGCAATTGAGGACGAAGCTCACGAGTTGGGGTCTCACAAACCGATGAACGGCGATACTATTCAAAAACAGAATTAATCTAAGCAAAACCCAAATCAAACCCTAGCGGCGGCTACTGGATATAAAGGCTAGGGGATGTCCTAGAAACCCTAGACGCGTCCGTGATGGACTCCCACACGATACATGGGCCAACGGCCCAAATTGGTGACGTAGCACCCTGGGATAGATTCTGTTCGCCAACTTGCAATGCGAATTCCCGTCGACTCCGAAGTCCAAATGACCTGAAACCAGGGCCATTGGAAAGATTATCTCCTTAGCTTTCGAGGCATATGTGGATCATCGAAATCGGAGCCCGTTTGTAGCCGGACGACGATTTTAGTGATCACTGCTCCAGGTGGCCGAGGTAGTCGACTCCGAGATGAATTAGGTCTCCAACTTGATTTGGACACCCTCCTTGCCTCCCTCCTGGCCCTTGCTGGTTTCCAAGGCCTTCATGATCCTCTCCAAAATTCCTAAGTACAATATAATCAATAATATCATTAGGTAGCATACCATCCTCACAAGTATATGCACGAGTACTTAGGAACGAGCTCACCTGTTGATTCAATTGCCGTGCTCGTGCTCTTGTGATGGGTCCTTGCATCACAACTGGAGGAGTCTCGGGCGTATGCATAGGAGTGATGTCCTCATCATTGATCATAACTCAAATCATTTTCACCATCCAATCCCATACTTTCAATATTCCCACTAGCCTATCAAACTAGTGAACATGAATATGAAAGTAAAATTTAGCAAGATGTCATCACGGCATCTAGACGGAATTCATTAAACAACGCACATAACATTCAATCCAGAGATACAGCATAAATTTATGATGGCAAAGCACATAAAGTTCATCAAACAAATCATAACACGTTCAAACAATGATGCACTTGTATCCGATTACTTACCCTTTTCATAAAAAGACAATTACCTTACTAGACGTGCGTTTAAACACGAATGCAACCATAGCGTAGCACATACATAACACAAACAATTTAACTAAATACCCTATAAGAGATATACGGGTTGCACTTGCCTTTACCGACGCGTGAGGCAACTCAGGGTCGAGACCACCCCCGAAGACACTCTCCCTGAAAAACAACGTTGCGCACAAGAAACAATCAAAAGCCGACTCAAAACAACATTGCTTAACCCACTCCCAAAATCCGAAAAAGAAATATGCCCAACCGGACAGCAACGATCCAATGAGCAAAAACTTTCGATTAAGCAACCAAATGGAGTGAACTCAGCTCCTAATCAACCATAAGAGGATGATCTACAGCTATCACAAAGCCAATCGTGCGGGAGATACCTCGAGGACCTCCAAATCGAACACTAAACTCCGACAGGAAAATAGAGCATGCTGCAGTTTTTCCAATTTCAGCACCTAGACTTCCAAATAGCGTAACTTTTGATTGGGTTATTGGATTTTCGAGTTCTTGTGCTCATAATGACCGTGAGGAGACAAACTACACATATATTACAACCATTCACTCAGCCAAAGCACCCGCAGATCCCAGATCGAAGATGAACATAGATTGTACCAATCGCGACATGAACTGGACAGCAGTCGGTAAAATAGTCATAACTTTCAAACGGCTGAACGAAATTTAGTGATTTCAGTCTCTATTGAAAGGTAATTCAATTATCTATAACTTTCGCAATAACCAGACCCCCAGGAAACACTTGTAAAATTAACAATTTCGCGCTACAACAGGGCACAAAAATCTGCTCGAAAAACAAACTACACAGCTTCTAGGGTTCCACCTCTAGACCATTCCACATACAACTAATCAACCAATAAGACTCCATGGCAAGAACCCTAACCCAGCCACTCAACCACACCACAAACCCTAGCTAGGCATTAACACAAACACTATGCATGCACAGAACCAACCCAAGTTAATATACCTCCAAGCATCACCATGGAGGAAGAAGGGAGATGGGGGAGATGCCGCCTTGACCCGGGGGAAGGAGGAGCTCGCCGGAGGGGAGGACGCCGGGGCTGGCCGGAGCAAGGCCGGAGGACGCCGGGGCTGGCCGAAGCTGGAGGTGGAGCGTCGGCCAGAGGGTGGCGCACCGGCCAGGAGGTGGTCCAGGGCGCATTGGCCAGGGGAGAGGAGGCATGGCGCACAGCCAGGAAGGAAGAAGATTAGGGGAAAAAGACCAGGAGGGAGAGGAGACGCCCTGGGGAAGCACTCGGCCAGGGGAGAGGATGCATGGCGCACAGCCAGGAAAGAACAAGAGTGGCGGCTGGGTTCGGCCAAGGCAGGGAAGGTGTCTGGGTTGGGATTGGCTAGGGTTTTGAGAGTGTAAGCCCCCTCACCACTAGGCCCAATCAGCCCAAAACAAGAAAAAAACCCTGCCTAAAGCAAAAGAACTCACTTCCCCCTTCTAATCCTTCTGAGACGTTACACCACTAACTCCGAAGAAGGTCTACAACCGAAACCCACACCCGTATTAAAAATCTTCCAAAACCTGGAAGAAGATCTGCGATATTACAAAACTAGCTCTAAATTTGTGTGGTTAATTAGAAATCTTACTTGATACAATTGACTCGCATTACTATAAATGAACCACAGCTAGCATGTCAGGTCGCAAACTAGAAGAGGTAGAAGAATCGGATGCTTCCGTTTCAGAAGAAGGTTTTCTATCATCAACTCTTCATCAGGCCAAACACTTTGTTGTACGCCTATACTGCTATTCAATGAAATAAGTTGATAGCATTATATGGAATCATACCAAGACATCACTAATGCATGCATCACATTTAGAAAACTTGATTGTTAATGGATGTTCTGTCACCACTCAGCACTTGCCGGGGAAGATGCCGCCGGGGAGGGGGTGTGCCGGCCTGGGGGAGTCACCGCTGGGGAGGGGAAGCACTACCACTGGCCGAGGCTCTCAGATCAGGGAGGAGCGCAGGCCGAGGAGGGGGAGCGCTGGTCGGGGAGGAGGAGCACTGGCTGGAGAAGATGCCGTCGGGGAGGGGGAGCACTGGCCGGGGAGAGGGAGCACCGGTCGGGGGGAGTCGCCGCTAGGGAGGGGGAGTGCCAGCACCGGACGAGGCCTCAGATTTGGGAGAGGAGCGCTGGCCGAGGAGGGGGAGTGCTAGCCGAGGAAGACGCCACCGGGGAGGGGAGCTCCGGCACCAGTCGTGGCTCTCAGATTTGGGAGGGGCGCTGGTCGTGGCTCTCAGATTTGGGAGGGGCACCGCCAACCGAGGAAGTCTGAAGAGGCAATCAGGCAAGACTGCACGGCAGGAGGAAGAGTCGAAGAGGGTTCAGGTTCAGTCGACTGCCATTCGCTCGTTCAACCTGGGAGTGGGAGCTGGGCCATTGGGGGCATGGGCCGGTTGGGCCGAAATCCGGATATCCGAATTATAAATTATCCGATATCCGGTTCCTGACCTATATTTTTCGGATAGCGTACGCTCCGAATCCATTCCGATATCTATTTTTAAATATCCAGATCCGAATCTAAATTCGACTCGATATCTAATTTCCTCCCCGGCTCTGGTTCTAAATGGATCCAGCTCTGGATCGGGCGGAAACTATCTATCTTGTTTTTAACCCTAAGAGCAGCTGATACCACCTGGAGAGAGCATGAGCTTCCTCCTGCTTCCTCTCCTCGGTTTGTCTCTATTCATTTTCTTTTGCATATGCCTAACAGGATGCACAGAAGCCAAAGTTACACCAACTGTAGGGCTACCTTTGTATGGCACCACGATGACGAAACAAGGACACTAAGCTTGCTTCTGAATTATGGCAGGCAATCTATATAGGTTTTTTTCAGGCATGCACATCTCAGCAATGACCCCTAAGCTACTGCATTCCATAATTACAGAATAGGATAACCTGTGAGAATTATAGATTATTCCATAATTTCACCTAATTAAACAACTTCACTAGATTGTATAAAAGATCTGGTAAATCTTGTTGACAACAGGATAAAAGAGTTCAAACATTTGAAAATAAATAAAGAAATCTTCAGTCTCCTCTAGTCCTCTATTCAACATACCTCCAAGATAGTAATTTTGAATTCAGCACAGACAACAATTCCTTTAAGAACTGGAAGGCACCGGAGACTTCACTAATCAAATCCAACCATGGCAGGAGCAAAATCAATTCCAAGTCTCCTTGCAACCTGGACTAATCTAGGTAACCTCAAGTGTACTGTACCAGATGGAAGGCACTTCTCTGACCATGCATTAATTTGGCCGCGCTCGTTCTTGGAGACATGTTAGCATTTAATCAGTATGGAACACCACAAAACAAGCACTAAAGGTTACCAAATGGCAAGTGATACTCATAATGGAGGAGTCATACCTTTGGCACAATGCCATTTACAGCGTGAGGAAGCTGAAACCATTCAAGTTGCCATTTACCATATAATTCCTGTTGGAGATATGCCCTAGAGATAATTATAGAGATGATTATATTTTTTTATGTTCATGATTAACTATTTTGTTCCTTGAATATTATCATTATTATTTATTATCAAGTAATTGACTTGTTGTTGAAACTCTATATATGTTGTGATAATTATTCTAAAGTGATCCCTAATCGATAAATGTATGAGGACACATGAATAGACTAGCATATGTATTGGTTGATGACCATATTTCATAGTTATAGATATAGAGATATCAAACCAATAATATAGACACATATTAGAGAACATGTAATTGGATTGACCCACCTTGAGGCACAGCGAGAATGTTGTAATCTTCTTGTCATCAGTTAGTCTCATATACAATATATATATTATATCCTTAGACTTGAGGTTGGCACATGTACTCAAGATGTGTAATGACTTACTTAAGGGTTGCCAAACGCTACTCCGTAATTGGGTAGTTATAAATGTGGCTTTTGGGTTTGTCATGATGCATACTGCGAAGCATGGTCGATCAAGATAGGATTTACCCCTCCATTCAATTGGAGAGATATCTCTAGACCTCTCGAGCAGTGTCAAGAGTTCGCTCGGTGGATTCGTTGCGGTTAGGCACCGCCAAGCGCCAAGGCCGTATTTGCGGCGCAATTGCGGGTCTCGGCGTTTTGGCCCTCGGCGGCCGAGAATTAATATAATTCATATATATTATTGATTTTATTATGAATAAAAATTTTTAGTTTTCTTTTCTAGTTATTTGCAAATTGCAAGACATCAAATATTAAAGTAGAATCTTAAACTAAAATAATTGAACAAATACTACTCAATTAATCAAGTAATAAACTAAGTAGTAAGTACTATGTTAGTGACTTAGTGTACCTTATTTTGAGGGCGACGACATGAATCTTTTAACCATGGTCATCAGGTCATGTAAACAATAGATCAAAATGGTCTCTCTCATAGTTTTGTGCTAGCCGCCAAGGACCGCCAAAGACCCTCCAAGGACCGCCAAGGACCACCAAGGCCCGCAATTTCGGTCTAGCCGCCAAACAGGCTGCCAAGGGCTGAATTCATTGCATTTATAGCTGCTAACCGCAATATCGGCTGCAATATCGCCGTCAAGTTCCGAATTTTTGAACACTGCTCTCGAGTGGTCGGATTTTGGAAATGCATGGCCATGCTACTCGCGGTTAAAGAGTTAACCATAGTTGGGGATTTCGAGTCACGTGATTAAGAAAGAGTGGTCAAGCTAACTAAACAAGGATGGTATATACTCGCTATAAGTTTGACCGATATAATGAGGTAAAGGAATATGTATATAACTAAGTATTGTTCAGATTCATTCGATGTGATTTTTATATATACTCAGGAATCGGCATGTCTTGCTAGGGACCGCTACCGATTAATGGTCGAGTAAGAGTACTCGGGCCATTTTCTAGGTATACGTGAACCTATAGGGTCGCACGTTTAAAGGGTTGGGACTTAATTCAGATGATGATCTGAATTCTGATGGGTTTTAAGCTCCTAACGGGCCTCTAATATAGAGCACATTATGGCGTGTCTATTTAAAGGGAAGGGGTGCTGGCTTTAGAATTAAGAGACATGGTAGGAATTCGGAATTCCTGAAACCCAAGCCGCCACCCCTCCTTCGCCTAGAACCACGCAGCCGGTGCTAGCTCTCTAGCACGTGATGTTCCTGCCACGTACGTGTGGATACCTTAGAGGCATTGCTGTGAAGCTTCAATGCTAGAACAATCTGCAACCTGCGAAGGTTGCAAGGAGTGGAGGGGCGCGAGGCTAGTATGACTACATCTGCACTACTGTGCTATATCGACTCTACTTCCACTACAGGTCTGCTTATCTAGTGGTAATTCTGTGATCTATAACTTGCAGTGGTTCATTGGTTATGCGGTAAAATTTTTTGATTTTACGCTAAAGTAGCCTACCCTTTCTCCAACAATTCCATGGTTGGCTTAAGTCCATCTTCATTACTGTTGGAGAAAGACACCACCTTTTCTTGAGGTATGATAGGAGACCTCCCATACACCGTGGGCTCTCCATGGGGTGCGTCGGGGAGGTCTCCTCATCTCCCATAGGAGGTTTACTCATGCCTTGTAGGCATCCCACGCGGGAGTACCATGAGAGGCTCCCTCCTACCCCTGCAGGCGTGCCACGGGAGGTCCTCTCCTACCCCTATGACTGTGTCATGAGAGGCTCTGTCTTGCCCCCGCAGGCGTGCTCCAGGAGGTTCCCTCGGGCTCCCACAAGCATGCCACAGGAGGTCCCCTCCTACCCCCATGGGCGTGCCATGGGAGGCTCCATCATGCCCCCATGGGCGTGCTCCAGAAGGTTCCCATGGGTTCCCATGGACGTGCCATGAGAGACTCCCTCACCCCTCGTCAGCATGCCACGGGCGGCTCCCTCCTGCCTCCGTAGGCGTGCCAAGGGAGGTTCCCTTTTGCCCTTACAGGCATGCTCCAAGAGACTCCCTCATACCCCCACGGGCCCTCTAGAGGTGGTATCCAGGTGGTCTCCCTGTCCGCCAAGGGGTCTCACCTGGCCCCCTAGCTGCAGGGCACTTAGCAAGACATATGATCCAAGAGGACACCCCCGGTGTACCCCATACTTGTAACCTGAGCTCTCATTGAATATAAAACCTAACAATTGGTGTGTCCCTCGAGTCTAGACCAGGAGACCCCTCCCTACTCCCCCTAGGAAACACACCGACAGGAGTAGGACGCTTGCTTGAACCTGTATAAACCTTTGTGTCTAATCTTTTTCTCTCTCAGACATAGGCCCATAAGACGGCTAGTGTCCACTCTCACTCTCATGTCACATTTTTGAACATACGATATTTGGCACCGTCCGTGGGGAATGTAGCTAACATCAAAGGTTGTGGCTCCTACCAAGAAGCACACCAAGCCTCCTCAAGCCTCGAAGCACAAGGAGCAAGTCGACGACCCTCCTCCCCGGCGGATCTCCATGCGTGTTGTCAGTGTTTCGAATACCGGCTAGTGAATTTTAGTCAAGGGGTCGCGCGTTCCCTCTCCTTGAATGGCCTGACTCAGGGAGCCCAAGAAATATACTGGTTCGGGCCGAATGTCCCTACTCCAGTTCGTGTGGTGGATCTGTATTGCTTTGGGTGCAGATGACTGCGCGGTGTTACAAGCGAGGGCTAAGGACTAGCCTTGAGCACCTCGTGCGAGTGGGAGAGCTCGAAAGCTTGGAGATGCTAAGGGATCGAAGCTGTAGGAGCGTTCGAGCCGTGCGTGTGAGTAAGAACTGTTCGCCGTAAAGCCGTCCCCTTCCCTGAGGGTCCTGCCTCCCTGTATATAGGCAGAGGGGGCAGGTTACATGGGAATTTGGAAAAGAAAGGATGGGGTGTCCTACGCCTGGGAGTCCTGGTCTTCAGTCTTGGCGACTGACCGGTGTCTGTTCACCCCATGCTGGGTCGGTAGATACATCGAGTGGTACAGTTTTCTGTTTCGTCGAGAAGTGGTGCACCTACCCTCTGCGTGTTTGCCAGGTGCTGACGTCGTATCGCTTGGCCTAGCGTTGCCTCGGGAGGGAGCGCATCCTCCCACTGTGCATGACTGGACGATGAGACTGGTGCTTGACTTCGGCAACCTCCTCGCCACCTTGGGAAGGAGCCACCTGCCCTCGCACGGTCACTCTAAGCCGTCGTGTCCGTGGGGCAGGTGGCCAACGACCGGTGATGGTCTGGCACCCGACCCTTGGCGGAGATTGTCCTAGCTTGGTCAGAGCTTGTGGGGGCGCCCGACCCATGGCGGGGGTCGGACCACCTCCCGGTTGGTTTGGTCGGGGACGAGTGTCCTTTGTGGCCCAGCGGGGCCTTCGGCCAGTGCTGGGCTTGGGGCAGCCCATTTGTCGTCCCGGGCCGCTGGGGGTACCCATGATATGAGTACTCGTTACGTGCACCTCCCTCGGAGATCGGAGCCTTCCACCCCAGTGTATACAACATCCTTCAAGCCCGGGGCCTGAGAGCACTTCCTCCCCCTTGCTTTGGCTGCCATGGGTCAAAAGCAGCAACCTCAGGAGGTCACCATCACTGCAGGGCTAGGAGCTCTGGAGCCAACTCTCACCCCTGAGGCGTTGGACTTGTCTCAATGGTGGGCTCTAGTGGAGGTGACTATGAGGTAGACCATGGACTACATGATGGCCTCCTATCATCCTCAGGGGATCCCTCTACATCTCTCGCCGCTCCTGCCACCACCCTTGGTCCAAATCGCCACCGATCGAGGGGCGCATGGGGGCCTCCTCATCGTCGAGGACTCTCAATTAGTCGTCAATCAGATGGACAAGTCTTATTAATGCCTCGACCCCAAAATGGCTAATTATCTCGAAGAAGTGCGTAAAATGGAATGATACTTCTTGGGGATGGAAGCTTGCCTCATCCCCGCGGAGACGATCATCAGGCAGACCGCTTGGCCCGAGAAGCAAGCTCCCAAGAGTCACTCCCACCAGAGGTCTTCCTCGAGGGGCTTGACACACCCTCTGTCAAGGAAGATCCTGACAAGAAGGGAGACCCCGAACTACTCCTAATGGTCAGTGAGATCTCAACACCACCCTCAATGTGGATGACCCAAATTATAGAATGTATCCAAGGAAAAATAGAAATAGAGGGTAGTATCGAGGACCAAAGGCGCTTGGCGAAGGCCAAGTCCTATCTACTCCTTTAAGGGATACTATACAGAAAAGGGTCTTCCGTGCTACTCAAGTGCTCTCTGTGGCTCACACCTTGCGCCCAGGGCAACTGTGGTGAAGGCACTAAGGTAAGGCTTCTATTAGCACACAATGGTGCAAGATGCCATTGAAATACTCAAAACATGTGAAGGTTGTCAAAGGATGGTGTCGGCTCACCACTCCCCCACTGCACCTCTGCACCAGATACTAATCACTTGGCCTTTTGCCCTGTGGGGGTATGGACCTACTCGGGCCATTCCTGCCGGCCAAGGGGGCTATAAGCATGTGGTGGTGGCAGTGGACTAATTCATCAATAAGTGGGTAGAAGCGGAGCAATTGCTGATAATCATATCCTGGGTGGTGCAAAAGTTCTTCTAGAAGAATATTATGTGCCGCTTCGGGGTCTTAAAGGAGCTCACTGTGCACAATGAGACTCAGTTTGATGCTTCCTCCTTCAGGAACTTTTGTGATTCAATTGGGACAGCCCTCTGCTTCGCTTCGGTGACTCCCTTACCTTATTAAAAAATGAAAACCGACCGATTTAACTGATTTTCGATCGATTTTGCTTGATTTTGGACCGGTTTTATTCAATTTTTTGACCTACATAGGCATACTCAAGGACTGGATTTTTATTTTGAATTTTCACCCGCTTTCTTCGATTTTTGACCAGTTTACCTCGAAAATTAGCACACTTAACAAAAATTTTAAAAAATCAAGGGAAATTGGAAAAAATTGTAGAAAATCTGAATAAATCCCAATTAATCTGTAAAACAACTTAGAGAAATTTTAATATTTTTTGAATTTATTTATTGCTTCTAGAAATTCAAAACAATAATTAATGAAAAGAAACATGCACTGTTAGATTTTTATAAAAATTTAAAAGCATAATCATGCTTTAATATTTTAATAATATCCTAAACAGTGCCTACCATGTAGTAAAATTTCCAAAAACGTTAGACTTAATTACTGACGGTATATGCATCGAAGTAACCGAAAGAAACAAGAGGAATATCATATGAGCAAGAAGAGCATGTGCGTGGGAGGTGAGACACGACGATCATGACATAGAATTAAACATGGCTTATTGCATCTGTTGTTCAATCGGCCGGAGTTTGCACAAGATCGAATCGGTGACCAATCGACTTAATTTGCAGGGACGGTGGTCGGAAGCTCCTCCGGCGGTGGGCAGTTGGGCCCGTTGGGATATCGTACGATCCGCACGACGGTCCAGGGCCCGTGATCCGGCGATGTCCACCATGACCGCCTTGCAGCTGTACCCCAAGTTGAAAAGTTGGCATGGCCGCCGCCTCGATCATCTCCGAGAGGCCTTGCCGACGCCACCGTCACCGCTGACAAACCGCGGCGATCTGAAGGCGACACGGTCAGGACGAGCACGAGGACCAAGCCTGCTATCGTGTTCATCTTGGCTAGCTGCCGCTGCCGGCTTCGTGATTAATTGGAACGATGAATAGAAACCGATGGATTGTGTTTGTGATCGATGTTCGCGTGTGTGTGTTACGTGTGTGTATATATATAGCAAGTTGTGACGTGCAATAATCCCTCTGAAAATCACAAATGCATGCATATGCACACGTATGGCGTTAGCTGATCTCTGGAGGATAAGGCGGTATTAATTAATTGGAATTTGGAAGGGACGGCAAGGGTAATCAATGGCCCATTTGTGAATCGCTTTCCAAAAATTGTTGTCGATGGAAGCTCTCAAAAATGTCCATCCACATCATGTGACGTGTTGAGAGAAAATCGGTCGGGGAACATTTCACCGAAACCAGGAGAGGCGTCGGCCTATGAAAATTTACTATATACTATAGCGCGCTACGTCACGCCGTGTAAATCTCACTCTGAAATTTTTTGTTGCAAAAATAGTAGAATGACCTCAATGTAATTTGAAATATTTCAAGTTCAAAGAAATAATGGATCTAAATGTAATTTTAAATCTTTCGGTTTAAAGAACTGGCATCCGACTTAAATTTGCAGAACTGCAGGTCCTTTTTGCAAAAAAACTGGTGGAAGGACCTATTCGCTATTTCGGATTTTTTGGAGGACTTTTTCACAAAAATGTACCTTGTGGCTTGATTGGTTTCCAAATCTTCTAGGCATAAGATATACTAGATAGAAACCCGCGCTACGCCGCGGCACGCCGCTCCGCACGAAATTTGGTTCACTGGTCCTCTTCGAAAAAATAAAGTTGGAGGACCTATACGCGAATATACGAAACCGTAGGTTTCTTTTTGTAAAATTACCGGTAGAATGGCCTAAATGTAATTTTTTGTTTCTACAAAACTACCCACCGGAGGACCCAATCGTGAATATACAGACTATGGAGGTTTTTTTAGCAAATGGAAAAATAAAGGTGGAGGACCCATACGCAAATACACGAAACTGTAGGGTTCTTTCTGCAAAATTACCGAAAGAAGGGCCTGGATGTAATTTTTTTTCGCAAAACCACCCACCGGAGGACCTGTTCACGAATATACAGACTACGGATTTTTTTGCAAAATAACCGGCCGAAAGACCTAAACGTAATTATGAAACCTACGGAGGGTCTTTTCGCAAAAAAGACAACACGTGGATAGCCTGTCTGGTCTCCAATCCGCTCCGCATGGAATTTGGATACGATGTCGCCAAATGAGCATTCTGTCTACCAATTCCGGCAATAAGGTCTATATTTAAAGTCAACCACAAAGACAATGAGCGGTTAAATATATCGACGCGACAAAAGAGATTCGGATAAAGCGATATTCGTAAGGTAATGAAATGTGCAAAGAAAGAACTGAATGGACAACAAAAGGAACATTGGTATTACTTTATGCGGTTCAAAGGATAAGTAACATAGTCGATAAAATTTGGTTATCCAAAAGTACAAAATTTGCCCGAACATAGTAATATTAAGGTTTTGCATTAAACTACTACTGTGGACATAACTATATAGTTATACAGCCGGCATAGGGAACATAGTTCAATTTTTATCGTCGAAGAAGCCAAACGGTATGGTTAGCCGCTAGAAGGCTTAGTCTATAGTGATGAATGGTCGCCCACATGAACTGCGATGGAGAATATGGAATCAAAATATAAGCAACAAAAGAGAAAGCTGTGTAAGTGAGCATCCACAAAGATCAGCAACTTAGGAATTAAAACTATAAGCTTTCAGATTTGTCAAGAGGTAAAACATTTGAAATCTACAGCTAATATTCCAAACTACAATAGTATTATTGAAATATGGGGAAAATCACAAGTAAATTAAGAAAGCATTAACAGTAAGAGCATCATTGAGAACATGAAGCCCGTGCGGATCTAACAAATTGACAATCTAACAAATTAAGAACAAATCTAGAATATGGAGAAGAAGGTGAGCAGCTGTACCTTATGAGAAGGGTGGCTGACAAACATGATGCTTTGCGAAGCATATGGCAAAAGAATATCTCACAGAACCACGCTATCAAGCTTTAGTGTTATATTTAGTCATTATTCTCACCCCTTTAAAAAATAATGTGCAAATATTTAATGGCAAAGATTTTTTTTCACATAATTGATCTAAAATTGTAGATGTGCCTTTTACAAACACCAAGAAAAGGGGCTTGTTGGGGTTCCCACCGTGCTGCAACAAGTAAAAAAACAGAAAAGATAGTTAGAATTGCATTTCTTCTTTCACAGTTCTTGAATACTTAAAGAGATTGAAGTATTACCTTTCCTAAAGGCCAATCGGCAGAATCAAAGTAAGCCCTTTCATGGTCCTGATAAGATATTTCCGTTTAAGAATATATCAATCTAGCTATAAATACAACTGAAGTATACACCAGCTTTACTTTCATATAAAGATTGTACAATTTAATTTGACAAAGAAAAAAACAATGATATTATAAGATAATGGTCCTGACCTTAGATATAAGTGTTGTCTTCTTGGGCAATATCTCTCCATATTTCTTCTTGATTGCTGTCTCCTGCAAATACTCATATAGGTATCGATGAGCTATTTAATAGGTAGGCACCACACAATTCTATGGAACAATGGTCATATGATTATATAGACACGCTAAACACAAAAAATGGTGATAGGAAAGGGCGATTACCTCCTCTTGTGGCGAGGGCATCCTACTCCCTTAATGCAGGTCTTGAGCTTCTTCTACCTTTTCATCAGAAACATCGCCTTCAAGCCTCACTTGACCAATTGCATCATCAAACGGCATTCCAAACATATAGTGAACTTAAGCTGCCAGAAAAGAGCTTGATTTCATGATTTATTGTAATGCTGTAGACCATTTCCCACCTAACCTCTCTGTCTTCTCCTAGTGTGTGTGTGGCTGAGATTTTCTTGGGGGCACTGCCTCTATTTCTTTTTTCCCCAGTCGGCTCCTCCTCCAACCAGATCGCATTCCCCGGCTTTCCTGGCGATTTCTTCTCTGGTGGCCTCTTCTCTCCAGTGAACCAACTCATTCCCTCGTTTCCCTGCCGTTGCCTCCACCAGTAAGAGCTCCCAGGCCAGCGCCCCTGCTCCCCTCCCGTTCGGCTGCTCTGCGCCTCCTCCCCTGACGGCCGAGAGCTCCCCTGGCTGGCGCCCATCACCCTGTTCTTCCTTGTCTTGGCGCCCCTCTTCTTCCCTGCTGGGCGACGGAAGCCAGCCGGAGCAGCAGCAGCATCCGAACCAGCAGTAGCAGAGCACAGATTGGAGCAGCAGCCGATGTCCCATGGCTGCTCCGGAGCCCCTTGGCCGGCGACAACAGTAGCAGCCCGGCAGCAACAACCGGAGGCAGCAGCAACCGCAGCAAGCAGTAGCAGCACCAGCAACATCAGTGCCCTTTCCCCCTTGCCTCCTTGTGGTGAGAGCTCAATCAGTTGAGATTGTGGCATTTGGTTCTTGTGTGCATGTTAAGTGTTTGTGGTAATGCCTACAAGAGCTATTAGTTCCTCATCTCAAGTTTGCACTGGCTATCTGTGATAATAGTTGCAAAGTGATGTTTGGAATCTGAGATTTATGCTTGCACTGAGATTGTGATGCATATCAAGTATTTTTGTATACCGATATTAGATTGTTGAGGGTTTTATACGCTATTGTTTAGGGAATGATATATATATATACACACACACACACACATATGTGTGTTATTGGTATATGCACCCTGTAATATCATTCTTGCATTGGTAATGTTTGTGAATCTTATGCTGTGACTTGATTCTTACTACTTGTCGCTTGGCTCAATTAAAATGAGTGAGTTAAGAATTATTTACTACCAATTGATGATGAACGGATGTTGTGTATTAGCTCAATTTGTTAATGCCATGGTTATGTATAGGATCCCTAAATTGATACATGTGTTTGAGTTTCCCTTCCATAAATTATGCGCAGATAGGAATGTCTTATGTACCGGACTTCTGTAATGTGAGCTTTATAGTGGTAGCCCTTCTACGAAAGGTTGATACTTTAATCTCTTCCTCTCACAGTATGCTCAAGGGACTGTGTTGATCCTTTTATTAAGTATCGAATCATATTCCCAGGGCTTAACGTGTGCTATTTGCTTTCTAGCTTCCATGTCTTTATTCAATTAATCTCATTGTTAGTACCTTTTGCACGTATGCGCAAGTCTATCACCGATTGGGAGGGTGGTCTCTGCTCTTTGACCATTGTAGATTGATCCCTCAAGTTGTAAAACAAATAGTATAAAAGTAAATAGGGAAAGTTGGAACACTAGCATATTGGGAGAGAATGTATGGCAATACTCCAATAGACATGTTAGCTTTGAGTTTAAGCTCCAACCGTATAGCAATTCTTCGAAGTTTCATGAATTAGGATATCCATTGAAACATGAAGAATGAATTTCGAGTTTTGTTTTGTTCTCTAGGGTCGGAGATTTCTAATACCGCAATCGGGACGTCATTTATCGCTGCGGTTAAAGGCAAGTACATCGAGTCGTATGCTTAATTGAGTTGTTCATTGATATTTATCTGTTCATGGCTAACTTCTATTGATTGTGGCAAGTGTTAGTTATATTGGTGACCGTCCCTTCGAGGACGTGATTAGCTATTGAATTCGAGTGATCACTAGTAAGCCTTAATTCCGGTAAGTTCACTGTACCTTTGTTAGTATTGCAGTGAGTAGCGAGTATGGGGTACGTGGATACTCGTGGTTAAATTACAAGAATTGTACTTAACTGTGCCCCGTTTGGGGATTGGAATTGAGTATGTGTATGAATCAATGTATTGCTGCATTTTGTGTGTATATATGTATGCTTGTTTGTGTTGGTGGAAATGTGGGTTCAGCAAGAGCCTATTTATATAAGTACATACATTGATGAGTCTTGTATGTCTATGTGAAGTCATACTTATATGTATGCATGAGGTTTCTCTAAATGAAAAGCGCTGCTTAGGGTGTGTGAATGTGTAGAGCTGCCATAGTCCATACAATTATGTGTGATACTTGCTGAAATCTGTGGTCATGTGTGCTTGCATGTATGACTGACCTTGTGTTTATATATATACATATACAAACATTTGCATACATGTATATACTTATGTAGTATGGGAGACTTTATGTATATGTATATATTTACATATATCTTTGGTAATGTATGTGGTTATAGTTATGTTAGTGTTGGCAATGAATGAAAGGTTGCGATCCATTCGTGTTGATTGCATTTGTGCATTCATAATGGAAGAGCGACCCATTACGATCAGGGCCTCTGTGTTCACACGTAGTGAACACGAAAGTCCTACCTCGTAGTCCCATTCATCGAGGTGAATGGGAGCGAGACGAGAAGAGTAGGCTCCTTCCATCTACGGGATGGAAGGGATGTGAGTGCACACCGCGGGTGGGCACTTTCGGCGATCTGATGCGTGCATGGAAATGGGCATTCATGTGCATTGCATCTTTAATAATGAGTGTTGTGGTAAATGGTGTGTTATATGGATATTGATTATGGTAATTGAAGGTTGGTCGGCCTCAACCCAAAAAGGAGAGATTGGATTGAATTTGATGAATTAAGCGCAATTTTTTTCTTTGCTTTGCTAATTATGTTGTATGAATATCGTGGAGTGAATTTTGAGTTATGACTCCCAATAAGCGAATTGATGAAATGGTTTGAGTTGCAAAAAATAGGTGGTTGGGTCGGAGAGCGTTGTGATTTAGAATCAAGTAAAGCTTCTTGGGCGTTGAATGGTTTTATTATCAAGTGATGACTTGTTTATTGTAATTGTTTTGGGTATGGTCAAGATATTACTTTGAATGGGTATAAATCGTAAATTCTGGTTGTTGTTCCAATTGTATTACTTGCTCTTATGGTTAAGCTCTTATTTTACTTCGATAAGTTGGGTTTATTATTCTCGTGTACTTTCTTTGAGTTTAAACTCACGCTTGTTATTTAATGTTTGTAGGTGTTTTGACGCGGCATGCATGGATGGGGGTAGTAACATAATCACGTTGCATCACCGTCATTCCATCATATCAATTATAGTTCTGTTCTAGCTCATGCAAAATTTGTGTAAAAGGTTGTTTGCGGTTATGATTAATAAATTCTCGTCTGTAATAATTATGTGGTGAAGTTTATTAAATTCCTATAGAATCGTGATTGGTTAACTAAGGACACGCTAGTATGATATTATCTTGCAAATGTTTTACACTTTCTTGAGTGGATGTCCTCTATTCTAGAGAGTCATGCGAAATTTTGTAAATTCGGTGTCTTAGTTTTTCTTAGGCCGATTAAGAGTTTAGTGATTAAATTCAGTTTGATCTTTTAAGTAGATGTGTCGTTTGTATTTGGAGTTTTTGGTAGCATTAGCGGTCGCTTGGCCGGGTGTTCTGATTGGTATCGAGCGGGCTTTAGGTCCGTGGCATGTAAATTTAGCAAATTACTCTAGAGTAAACTAAAATTCTGCTTGCTTGAAGTTAGCAACGTGTACGAGTTTCTACTCCTTTAAAATTTGGCCTTCGGGTAATAACCTTAAAATTTGAATTAGAATGGTTAACTAATTTAAAACTTGACACACTCTGATGCACAGTAGGATGGGTATGGGTACATTGCATTACACCCAAATGTTGAGTGCTAAATTTATCGTTGCATATTGCTTTGACCATGAAAGGACTGCTGGAATCAGTACGCTTATGTTCATGTTATTGGTGAAGCCGAAAGGTTTCAACCTTGTTCCTTTGGCCGAGTTATGGGTTTTGCTTATGGGTGTGGTTGGTTGGTGCCACCCCTTGCTGTTTGGGGAACCTCTCATTCTTGATTCGTCATTTTCGTGGAGCAATTTAGAGGGTAAGGCGGGAAGGTTGGTTTCTTTTGCCTTCGATATTTGGAGTTAAAGAGAAACGTTTAGTGATGAATCCCTTTGGATTGTTTTTACTATTGTGTTCGGTTTCGTTGGATCCGTTGGTTTTTGTTGGTTATCGTGGGTTGCCTTGTGAAGAAAACTATTGTAGTTGTTGTTCTCTCCATTTACATAACTTAGTGAAGTTTTCTTGGTGCAAAACTTAAATCGTGTGGATCTTTGGTGTTAAGGTCTTATCGAGAAGGGTTTGGTTGTCCCGTGCATCTCTTTTCCTTCTTGGAAGTTGCAAATCTTGAGATTTGTTTAAGGAATTGTTTCTCGTCGGAGTTTGAGAACTTGAGAGTCGAATTCTTTTGAGATTTATGATTGAGTTTTTCTTTTTGGAAGGAAGGATGGTTTCTGTTGTCACCCATGCTTAAGAATTGTGGATTTCCTCGAAGGTTGAGTGCGTGACACGGGGACGTTTAAGACGCTAAGTGTATGATGGGTTGTTAGAGATTTCATATGATGTGGGTTACTGATTCTGTTAACGTGAGTTGTTGATCATATCTGAGCACCCAAATTTATTGCGTGGTGTACGAATGACTAATTGGAATGGTAGGTGATTTAAAAGTGAAATAGTTGACTTGAGTTATTACAATGGTGGTGAATCATGAAAATTGATTGGAAGTCGAGATTTGTGTTCGGTAAGATTAGTATTGATCATGTTTGAGAGGGTCTAGAATCTTCTTGTGATGAATTCATATTAGTAAGATGTTGATGCAAAATCTAGGAGTATCTTAGCGCAAAGGCATGAGATTTGTTAATTTATGTTGCTTATGAGTCAATTAAATGGTGGATCGACAAAATGATTTAATTGATGTGAAATTTAAAGAATGAGTATATGGAATAGTTGTATGAATGATGGGGTTTTGTCTTGGGAAAATGTCTATCTAGGAGTTATCTATGGAAAATGACTAGTGGTGGGTATATGAATAGGAGGAGGAAGGTAAAGGAAGATTGGATTTGGTAACTTCCATTCAAACCTGTGTACCTGTTTAGGATTTGGTGAAAAATGAATCATTTAATGGCTAGAGCATTGGAGTACTGGAAATGGTGGGATTTGAGATGAACCTTCCTTTGGCTCGAGGATTGAAATTGAGGATGTAAGAGTCGTCACGAAGTGTCGGTTGATGGAATCCGGAATATTTTATTTCGTCGAACCACGTTAGTCTTTTGCTTTGGATAAGAGAGATGGCCTGATTGATTACTGTGGGATTTATGCTCGGAAAATGTAAGGCTGGATCGTGTTTTAGCATGGGAACCGAGTTATTTTAGGAAGGTTTCATAAGTGGTTTTGTTGGGATTAAGTTCCCGTTTCTCGGAAGAAAAGAGTGGTGATTGCGTGCTTGGATGTGTGATCTAGAATTTTGTCTTCTCTTCCACAATGTCGATTTTGGTTAGCGTGAGAGGCTCTGCCTTGATCAAAGTAAGCTGAGTTGTCTCTTGGTTTTATGAGAGCTTTTGTCAGTAATTTGCGTGGGGTGTCCCTTTTAATTGGAGTTCTCCCCGAGGCGAATTTTATTGCATTGATTTGAGAGTGTTAAAAGGCGATTTATTTGATGTACGTGGCTCACTTGGTCAAAAAGGGAATTGTGTTTCCTTTGTGTTCTAGCTGGAGTTAAAGGATATGGAAGCTTATGGTATAGTGTGAGTATAATAAAGGAATAGGCGTTGACCATTAGTGGTTTATGTTGATAAAGAGAATTAAGATTTCCTTGGTCATTGGGATTGCGGCGGTAAAAGTTCAATGCGGTGTTTCTCTTGAAAACCGAGTTTTCCTTGGTGTGTATTTTATTGCATTAATTGAAGATGAAAGTGGTTAGTTTAGCTAAAGAGAATCGAGGATTTTGGGTGGATAATAATTGAGGATTACACTTTTGATGTGGTTCCTTGGTGGTGCTTGTTTAACCCTTATTAGTGAACTACTTGAAGTTGATGGGTTCTTAATTTCTTTGTGTAATGTTCTCTTGAGCCTTTACCTGTCAAAGATGGTTCTTCGGTTTTGACCTATTGATTGCTTTTGGTGAGTTCTTGCATGAGAAGTTGCACTCAATTGAACTAAGTAAAATTGTTTCATTAATAGTTGGATTTGGAAATTTGGTTTATCGCTGGTTTCCGTTTGAAGTCCTTGCGGGGGTGTTGTGAGTTTGCCAAAGAGTTTTAAGTCCCTTGCGGACTTTGGTTTTTGGTTGCCATTCTTTGAATTCGGGGTCGAATTCCTTTTAGGGGGGGAGAGTGTAATGCTGCAGACCATTTCCCACCTAACCTCTCTCTCTTCTCCTAGTGTGTGTGTGGCTGAGATTTTCTTGGGGGCACTGCCTCTATTTCTTTTTTCCCCAACCGGCTCCTCCAACCAGTCGCATTCCCCTGGCTTTCCCTGGCCGATTTCTTCTCTGGCTGGCCTCTTCTCTCCAGCCGACCAACTCATTCCCTACGTTTCCCCTGCCGGCTGCCTCCACCCAGGCCGAGAGCTCCCAGGCCAGCGCCCCTGCTCCCCTCCCGTTCGGCTGCTCTGCGCCTCCTCCCCTGACGGCCGAGCTCCCGTGGCTGGCGCCCATCACCCTGTTCTTCCTTGTCTTGGCGCCCTCTTCTTCCTATTTGGCGGACAAGCAGTGCAGGAAGCGACATCCAACCAGCGATGGCGAGCCTGATTGGAGCAAAGGCCGATGTCCCATGGCTGCTCCGGAGCCCCTTGGCCGGCGACAACGATGTGAACCGGAAGAATAACCGGGAGGCAAGAAGAACCGCGACAAGCGATGCAAGACACCGGCAACATCGATGCCCTTTCCCCCTTGCCTCCTTGTGGTGAGAGCTCAATCAGTTGAGATTGTGGCATTTGGTTCTTGTGTGCATGTTAAGTGTTTGTGGTAATGCCTACAAGAGCTATTAGTTCCTCATCTCAAGTTTGCACTGGCTATCTGTGATAATAGTTGCAAAGTGATGTTTGGAATCTGAGATTTATGCTTGCACTGAGATTGTGATGCATATCAAGTATTTTTGTATACCGATATTAGATTGTTGAGGGTTTTATACGCTATTGTTTAGGGAATGATATATATATATACACACACACACACACATGTGTGTGTGTTATTGGTATATGCACCCTGTAATATCATTCTTGCATTGGTAATGTTTGTGAATCTTATGCTGTGACTTGATTCTTACTACTTGTCGCTTGGCTCAATTAAAATGAGTGAGTTAAGAATTATTTACTACCAATTGATGATGAACGGATGTTGTGTATTAGCTCAATTTGTTAATGCCATGGTTATGTATAGGATCCCTAAATTGATACATGTGTTTGAGTTTCCCTTCCATAAATTATGCGCAGATAGGAATGTCTTATGTACCGGACTTCTGTAATGTGAGCTTTATAGTGGTAGCCCTTCTACGAAAGGTTGATACTTTAATCTCTTCCTCTCACAGTACGCTCAAGGGACTGTGTTGATCCTTTTATTAAGTATCGAATCATATTCCCAGGGCTTAACGTGTGCTATTTGCTTTCTAGCTTCCATGTCTTTATTCAATTAATCTCATTGTTAGTACCTTTTGCCTGTGTCTGCAAGTCTATCACCTGATTGGGAGGGTGGTCTCTGCTCTTTGACCATTGTAGATTGATCCCTCAAGTTGTAAAACAAATAGTATAAAAGTAAATAGGGAAAGTTGGAACACTAGCATATTGGGAGAGAATGTATGGCAATACTCCAATAGACATGTTAGCTTTGAGTTTAAGCTCCAACCGTATAGCAATTCTTCGAAGTTTCATGAATTAGGATATCCATTGAAACATGAAGAATGAATTTCGAGTTTTGTTTTGTTCTCTAGGGTCGGAGATTTCTAATACCGCAATCGGGACGTCATTTATCGCTGCGGTTAAAGGCAAGTACATCGAGTCGTGTGCTTAATTGAGTTGTTCATTGATATTTATCTGTTCATGGCTAACTTCTATTGATTGTGGCAAGTGTTAGTTATATTGGTGACCGTCCCTTCGAGGACGTGATTAGCTATTGAATTCGAGTGATCACTAGTAAGCCTTAATTCGGTAAGTTCACTTTGTACCTTTGTTAGTATTGCGTTGAGTAGCGAGTATAGAATGCGTGGATACTCGTGGTTAAATTACAAGAATTGTACTTAATCGTGCTTGGTTTGGGGATTGGAATTGAGTATGTGTATGAATCAATGTATTGCTGCATTTTGTGTGTATATATGTATGCTTGTTTGTGTTGGTGGAAATGTGGGTTCAGCAAGAGCCTATTTATATAAGTACATACATTGATGAGTCTTGTATGTCTATGTGAAGTCATACTTATATGTATGCATGAGGTTTCTCTAAATAAAAAGCTACTGCTTAGGGTGTGTGAATGTGTAGAGCTGCCATAGTCCATACAATTATGTGTGATACTTGTGAAATCTGTGGTCATGTGTGCTTGCATGTATGATGACCTTGTGTTTATATATATACATATACAAACATTTGCATACATGTATATACTTATGTAGTATGGGAGACTTTATGTATATGTATATATTTACATATATCTTTGGTAATGTATGTGGTTATAGTTATGTTAGTGTTGGCAATGAATGAAAGGTTGCGATCCATTCGTGTTGATTGCATTTGTGCATTCATAATGGAAGAGGCGACCCATTACGATCAGAACCTCTGTGTTCACGTAGTGAACACGAAAGTCCTACCTCGTAGTCCCATTCATCGAGGTGAATGGGAGCGAGACAAGAAGAAGTAGGCTCCTTCCATCTACGGGATGGAAGGGATGTGAGTGCACACCGACGGGTGGGCACTCTCAGCGATCTGCGTGCGTGCATGGAAATGGGCATTCATGTGCATTGCATCTTTAATAATGAGTGTTGTGGTAAATGGTGTGTTATATGGATGTTGATTATGGTAATTGAAGGTTGGTCGGCCTCAACCCAAAAAGGGAGATTGGATTGAATTTGATGAATTAAGCGCAATTTTTTTCTTTGCTTTGCTAATTATGTTGTATGAATATCGTGGAGTGAATTTTGAGTTATGACTCCCAATAAGCGAATTGATGAAATGGTTTGAGTTGCAAAGAAATAGGTGGTTGGGTCGGAGACGTTGTGATTTAGAATCAAGTAAAGCTTCTTGGGCGTTGAATGGTTTTATTATCAAGTGATGACTTGTTTCTTGTAATTGTTTTGGGTATGGTCAAGATATTACTTTGAATGGGTATAAATCGTAAATTCTGGTTGTTGTTCCAATTGTATTACTTGCTCTTATGGTTAAGCTCTTGTTTTACTTCGATAAGTTGGGTTTATTATTCTCGTGTATTTTCTTTGAGTTTAAACTCACGCTTGTTATTTAATGTTTGTAGGTGTTTTGGCGGCATGCATGGATGGGGTAGTAACATAATCACGTTGCATCACCGTCATTCCATCATATCAATTATAGTTCTGTTCTAGCTCATGCAAAATTTGTGTAAAAGGTTGTTTGCGGTTATGATTAATAAATTCTCTATCCTGTAATAATTATGTGGTGAAGTTTATTAAATTCCTATAGAATGCGTGATTGGTTAACTAAGGACACGCTAGTATGATATTATCTTGCAAATGTTTTCACTTTCTTTGAGTGGATGTCCTCTATTCTAGAGAGGTCATGCGAAATTTTGTAAATTCGGTGTCTTAGTTTTTCTTAGGCGATTAAGAGTTTAGTGATTAAATTCAGTTTGATCTTTTCAGTAGATGTGTCGTTTGTATTTGGAGTTTTTGGTAGCATTCGCGGTGCGCTTGGCGCCGGGGTGTTACATTTATGTTCACACTCATGGTGGAAATGAAAATTGTTTAAGATGTATACACCAGTTAATATGTACATAAAAAAGAAGATAATGATTTTACATTTTCAATGAAGCTGCTCATATTTTTTGAAAATAAGAACCAGAAAACAAATTCTTTTCCCTTCCTTAATGGCACAGTGTAGCACATCAACATAAAATAGATAAGGGGCTAATAACAACTTATTTTTAGAGAAGGGATGTGTCCAGCATAAGTATTTCCTGACCAAAAAATCAATGTCAGCTTACTGTTTGTTACAACAAGATTGCTGCCCATTTAATCAGAGCCATGGAGAAAACAACGGGCTCTATAAATGGCAAGGCTATTATTCCGGAACAACTCAAGCAGAGTTTAAAATTTTAAATCAATATGGATTTTCCATGAACCAAGATTCTGTTCCCAGAATGCATCCCAGATTTCCAAACAAGCAAATAGCCCTCGATAGAAGATTCATAAAAGATTAAACACCAATGATCTAGCGATGTACTGAATAGTAGCATTGTGCAAATGAGGAGAAAGGACAAAAACATGCTTGAAATTGATTGCAGTTCATGTCTCAAGTACCCCACCCAACTACATTTAATAATCTGCTCGAGTCATTTTGTTGACAAATCTAAATGACAATTTAGAAAAAATAGTTGTTATCATTTATCATAGCTATATCTTCATTAGTCACCATACAGCTTTCTTATCCTGTGTTGGCCTGAGATGCCACGGCCCAGAGGATCACGGGACGGGACGGGGGGAGAGAAAGGGAGAGGAGGTGGTGCTAGCGATTTGGTTGGTACTCGATGTGAAGTTAGACATAACGAAAGCATGTTAACATAAAACAGATCATTGGCATCATCGAAATCTAACTAATGAATAAGACGATCGGTTGGCAAGTTGCTTAGCTAAGGGTTACATTTTAATCCGCTCGGCGAAACATAGCACAAGGCACAAAAATATGGCAAAACAAATGTTGTGAGATCATGTGATGAAAAATTGGTTGAATGGTGAAATTGGCATTGTAAAGTGACTTTGATTATAGCACGTGTGGTGCTTGTGCATGTACTATGTTGAGATAATTATTATGCTGGTGATAGCATGATGGATTCTGCTTGATGCAATGTACTCGTGTGAGTGGTTGCATGGATTGACTTTGAGTCAAGTCGTGGACTTGTGCTCGTGCACGGTTTCTGTGTTTATTCATGTGCAGGTGTTGCTCGAGGGCGAACGTAGTCGATGACGGGACCGGAACTAGGTTCATGGAGGCCGAGGTTCGGGACTAGGTTCGAGGAGGAATCGAGGTCTTGGTGGTCAAGGATGTCATGCGGGACGTTCGAGCTAGAGAACATGCACATGGAGGCTGGTTAGTCACGTAATTACAGCAGGTGGGCTGTACATACGTGCAAGAGTTGTTTTTGGCCACGTTGGGCCAAGTTGAGATAGATACGAACTCTTTCCATGTTGGAAGTGGAGTTGTATTCTATCTCTGTGAGTTAGCTCTGTATAAATAGGGGGAGGTGTCCCCTGTTTATAGTAGAGGTTGAGCGTTCAGGTTTTGAAGGTTTGTACTCTTGTGTTGGAGTACTTTAGACAATGAAATAAAAATCAATCTTCCAGAGAGCTTCTTCTTGTGGTTGTGATTTGCTTTTGGCTTCGACATAGTTGATCGATCACTTGAAGTTTTGTTCATCGCAGCAGCAGTCACGAAGTTCATCACGGAGTTCGGTTCTTTGCAAAAGTATCATCTTGCGAAGGTAATATCTTTTGATTCGTAGATCCGATCGGATTGATTCTTGTTTGGGTTTGATTCATAATTGAATCTAGTTTCTACAGTTAAAATTTTATATCAATCCAACGGTTAGATCTTTGGCAATTCGTGGTCGCCCAGATTGCTAACCTGGTCACCAAACAGTAGATCGCTAATTGGTTCAGTCACCTTGCGAAGGTCATATCTTTTGATTCGTAGATCCGATCGAGTTGATTCTTTTTTTGTTCACTTTGAAATTGAGTCTAGTTTATACAGTTAAAATTTCACATCAATCCAACGGTTAGATCTTCTATAATTTGTGGTCTCCCAGATTGATATCCTGCTCGCCCGACTGCTCGCGTGGTCGCCCGGATTTGGTCATCTTGCGAAGGACATAACTTTAGATCTGTAGATCCGATCGACCTGATTCTTTTTGTGTTAGCTGCGGAATTAAGTCTAGTTTCTACAGTTCAAATTTCACATCATTCCAGCGGCTGGATCTTCAGGAATTTCTATTTTAGTAGACATATATCGGTCTGCTCGCCCAGACTGTGCGCGTGGTCGCCCAACTGTTCACGTGGTCGCCCAACCTGCTCGCCCAAGTGTCCTACTGCTCGCCCAGGTGCTCTACCTGCTCGCCCAAGTGTCCTACTGGTCGCCCAGGTGCCCAAACTGCTCGCCCAAGTGTCCTACTGGTCGCCCAGGTGCTTGAACTGATCGCCCAAGTGTGCTACTGGTCGCCCATGTGCTCTACTGGTCGCCCAGACTTCTAAACTGGTCTCCCAACTTCGTGAACCGGTCTTCAAGCAATTTGAGTTTGAATTGGGGTATTTCAAAAAGTTTAAGAATAAGAGTTTAGCTTCCGCGCAATCATTCACCCCCCCTCTGATTGACGCCATCCGATCCTACACATTTTAATCCGCTCGGCGAAACATAGCACAAGGCACAAAAATATGGCAAAACAAATGTGGTAAAAAATTTCATTAGTGAAGAATAACATCTAGTAAAACTATTGATATTAGAAGCAAATTCAAGCATGAGTATGGAACAAAACCAAAGTCTTGGAGGACAGCATCAGGAGCACAAAATGAATCTTAGCACAACTACTACACAAAAGTCAGAACAGGTCAAGCATCTTTGAAACGTAAAGGTTCACTGCAGATTCAAAACATGTCTTGGCTCATGCTAACTTCAGTTAAGTTATACATGTTGTTTGTATACATCGAAAATAGAATAGAGACTAAAGCTGATAATAGTATAATCAGAACCACGACAACAAGTGAAGTAGCAACCATTTGCATTACAGAAATAAAGAAGGTATAAGTTGCCACTTGCCACATTTAATTTTGTGTACTGAACCCCAAAAAATTGCAGAATCAGGACGCATTGGACCAAATTATTGTATTTTTTTGTGAAAGATATCTCATTGTGTCAAGAATAGCACGTTGACCTGTTTGAGTCAACAAAAGAGAAAGTAAACCTCTGGCATGAACATGTGGAGTGATATATACAATATATTATGGAAAACAAATATAGGCACAACAGATAAGCTGAGGGCTTTACTTTCTCGTCTATCATTATAAAACAAATTCCATGTTCATCCTTGCCACACAGACCAACTCTTCCAGTCATCTATGAAAATGAATATGTAATTACAGTAAGACGGGCTTGTACGCTCTATTCCTCTTGCTAGGTCTATCTTTATGCATGACTTGCACTGTATATATAAATTAAGATTTACCTGTATGTATACAGTCTCCAGAATCGATATAGCGGTCGGTACCATCATCCCAATTTTTGACAGATGTGAAGGCAACCGTTTTTGCAGACATATTCAGCCCCATTGTAAACTGAGAAAAAAAAGATCATGCATCAATCTAAAGAATCGAAGGAATGCAGCAGAAAGTGCAAAACATCAGTTCTAACTATCCCTAGTCCAAGTATCAATTGGAAGGCTAGAAGTCGACTCACCTAACCGAGATGCAACCAAACTAATATTGGTGAAGCCCTTCACGCCCTTGACTACCTAACCATAACTCCCAAGTAAGTTGCCTCGATCGGTCGAATCTAGCTGCGAGAGGCGAAAAGAAGGAAAATCATTGTGAGCAAGAAAATCCAAGATAATGAAATAATCATTTTAAACAAGGCGCACCATAACTTTGAAGACTAAAAACTATGAATTAAAGCATTTGAGAGTCATTTTTTAGAATCAAGATCCATCTGTCTAAGTACAAGGGAAAGAGGAATTTGAGGATTTGCCACACTCCAATGGCTGGATCAGTCGCTGTCCATGTGTTTTTCTTGCATAATTCCAAGGAAACGAAACTGGGAGGTTCATGACAGGTATAATCAGAGTGGTTAATCCTTGCTATGTGCAACAATAAAAAACTTACCAGCTGCTGTAAGCTCCATAATATGGGAACCCATAATAAGCATACCTGTAGGTCAGAAGAGGTGATATTGCAGGAAAAAGGGAATGGCATCTGATGCTTCGGTACAAACAAACGAATACTAAATATTGCTGTTTCAGATAGCATATCCTCTCGGCTCTTGCACTAATTATGACTTACTGAAATAGGCGTAATCATTCTGAGGAACAAAAAATCATTAAAGAACCATAGCTGCAATGAAGAAACAAGTGTGCCAATCAACACGGTTGTTGTGTCACTCAAAGCAGCGCTGGAAGCGGCAAAATGGAAGAGCAGGCGAAAAACAGATATATGGTTCTTGTGTCACTAAATGTTTAAATGGCGCATATGCATTTCCCAAAATTACATGGGTAAAACAGATATATCTTTAGCTAAAAGGACAGGCGTATTTCTGAAAAGGAATATATAATCAAATAGCTAACAAAATCAATTAACTAAAAACCAGAATATGGAAGCATATTCAAATATTGGAATGGCTATACTTATGTAGCTGAATAGGCAAAATAGAATACCGTAGTGATCACAACCGGAATATCCTGTATAATGGGTCTCACCTTGTCCATCTTATATGTGTATCAAGCTAGGAAAACAGGATGTACCTTAGCATCGAACCCGTTCCGTCACAAGAAGCAAAAACGGCGACACGCTCGACGAAACCCGTGAGAACAGAGCCTGCTGACATGGACACCCTCCCTGCGCGCCGATTCTCCCCGCTTTAATAGATTAGTTATGTAAATGAGTCTGAACCCAGCGATCAATACCCCACACCTAGAAGGTCAGAGCTTAACTCAGCAGGTGCAGGTACAATGGATTATCTCAGCGCAATATAAGAGCTAGCATTAAAATTAGCAAACCAATTTTCGGAAGGAAATGGAAATGAGCCTGAACCTGCCGAGTAACACACCACATCCAGGAGGCCACAACTCAATTCACAAGGGTTAGGCACAATGGGCTATCTCAGCGTAATCTAGCAGCTACTACTAAACGTAGTTGAACATCACCTCGTGGCCCGAGGGCGACAACGACGGCGTTGGCGAGATTGTCGACGCTGCATTGGAAAGACGACTGGGATCTCTGGTGGAGAGCGATGTCCTTCACGTCTACTCGCACCGCTAGCTGCTGCGGCCCGTCGTTCTTGGTCTTGATCACCCTTCCCTGCTTATAGGCGAGAATGTAAATCACACATGAGACCTCTACAGCTTGGAAGAAATCTCAGTTTAGGAAACAAGAGACCTGATCAAACACAAACTCGGAAGCCTAGCAATTTCAGATACACATTCATAGCTATTCAAAACAAAGAAAAATGTCTGTGGCCATCAATTAGTGTTTCCTGATTCTTCAGTACCAAAAGTAAGCATCAATTTACAGCTAGAACTACACCTTCCTTCCTCAAATCAAAACCAATGCAGTCAAGCATAATTTTCCCAAGCCTCGGCTCAATCCCCAATCTGATCAGGTGGAGCCCAGTATCAATCAGCTCAAAGCCATCCTATTTACATTTGACAGCACCCAGTTGCTCAACTGATGCTAGTAAAAATAGGTTAAATCCAAAATCTAGCCAATAATATAACATACAGCGCTAGCAATCTAAATTTTTCTAAAGGATATCTCTACCTAAGTTGAAAATTTACGGGAATAAAATGAATAGAACCTTGCATCTTTTAGTTGTGCCAGCTGTTGATAACTATATCAAATGCCTTCATTAGTCTCAATTATACAAAAAGAAATCGAATATAGCATACCTCGCTAATCAATTGGTACAGCGCTAAATTTCAGCTGTAAAGCTTCTCATACCATATCATCTTCCACAGATCTGCCTAACAAAAGAAAAAAAACAATAAGAAGCTAAGTGAGCTCGTAATCTGCAGAAGCAAACTCCTGATTATTACCATCGAATGAGTCAGTGGCCGCTAGCCCGCTACCATCGGTACGTGGCGGAGGCAGCGAAGGAGCCAATGACCAGGCGGCGACGATCGGCTCGAGGCGGAGGAGCGAAGGAGGAGGAGGCGGTAGCGGAGAAGAAAGGGAATCAACAACTAACCAAGACGGGATTGAACAACCACAACACACGAACAATCAAGATGAACAGAAAAACCGTAGAATCAGCCAGGGAATGGTAGGACGCCAACACAAGCGAGGGAAAAAAACACCAATCAAGACTCCACTTGGCGGCCACCATGGATCACCGCGATCCGCGATTTGGAGACACTCACTGGGAAACGGAGTACTCGAGGAGGAAGGCGCGATAGCCGGTAGGCCCCGAGCTCGTCGGAACCCTAGCTAAGCGGTGGGCGAGGTAGCGTAGGGGCGAGCATCCTCACCGGGAGACGGAACACTCGAGGAGGATGGTGCGATAGCCGCCGAGGCCCCGAGCTCAGTGGCGGCGAGATGGCGTTGGGGGCACTGGCTAGGGTTTCGGAGAGAGCGGAGGATCGCAGGCGAGCGGAGCAGGCGAGGCGGGCAAG
The DNA here is from genome assembly GCA_036346375.1 of Guadua angustifolia. NCBI lineage: Eukaryota > Viridiplantae > Streptophyta > Magnoliopsida > Poales > Poaceae > Guadua > Guadua angustifolia. The sequence continues at coordinate 23,606,657 of CM070515.1, forward strand.
GCGAGACACTGGCAAGCGGAAAATGGAAGAGACTGATGGAGTGCTCCGCCGCGGCGGATTTCATCGCGCCTCACGGTCCAGGGCTTGCGAACGCGCAGACGGACGGATCAGCACCAACGTAAGGGATCGACGGCCCTGATAAATCGAGTGACGTGGCATGGCTGAGGAGGCCCCAATTCTCCCGGCTTTAATAGATTAGTTATATTAGTTATACTAGGATAGTTTGCGCGGCGTAATACGCCGCGTGCGTTTTTTTACAGAAACAATTTAGTTTTTTTCGCCAGTGTTTTTTTTAAATCATCGAGGAAACACGCGAAACGATTGAAAGAATACAAACGCATCCGTGATTGCGCTAAATCGAAAGGTACTTTCTGTGAAAAATAACCGGAATGATCTAAACATCACTACGGTTTTTTCGATATTTTTCGGTATTGCGCTAAATTAAAAGGTCCTACATATAATTACGCATTTTTTAGGGACCTACATGTGAAAAAAACAAAACGAGCCAAGCTGGCCGTCCTACGTTATTTTTTCGGTATTCATTTAGGGTCCTTTCACGAAAGATTCGCGATTTTTCTAAACCAAAAGGGCCGTTTCACAAAGATTTCATGGCGTAATACGCCGTGTGTGTTTTTTTTCGAAGAAATAATTTCATATTTTTTGGCGTATTTTTTTAAATCGTCGAGAATGCGCGCGAAAATGGTTGAAAGGATACGAACGTACCTACGTTTTTTTGCATCTATCTTGGGTTCTCTCACGAAGAATCTGCGATTGCGCTAAATCGAAAGGTTCAGCTTGGCTCAAATGCATAGGAGGCTCGCAGAAACAATATCTCTTTTTTTTCGTCGTTTTTTTTAAATCATCGAGGAAACACAAGCGGTTGAAAGGACACAAGCACATCCGCGTTTACGCTAAATCGAAAGGTCCTTTTCGTAGAAAATAGCCGGAATGATCCAAACGTCACTAAGTTTTTTTCGATATTTTTGGTATCGCACTAAATCGAAAGGGCCTACATGTAATTACGCATTTGTTGAGGGACCTACACGTGAAAAAAACAAAATGAGCGGAGCCGGCCGGCCTACGTTATTTTTTTTGTATTTATTTAGGGTCCTTTCACGAGTGATTCGCGATTTTTCTGAACCAAAAGGTCTGTTTTGCAAAAAATTCGCGGCGTAATACACGGCGCGCGTTGTTTTTTTTTAAGAAATAATTTCAAATTTTTCAACGTAGTTTTTTTTAAATCGTTGAGAAAATATACGAAACGGCTGAAAGAATTACGTTGTTTTTTTATCTATCTAGGGCTAAAAAAAATCCACATTTTTTCTGAACCGGAAGGGTCTATACGTAATTACAAATTTTTTGAGGGACCAAAACACAAAAAAAAAATTTTGAGCAGAGCCGGCCGCGCGGCTCGAGCCGGGCCGGCTTGGCTCAAAGTAACAAGACGCGCAGAACTCTTCCAAGTATAGTATATAGATGATTATTTGCGTACTTTAGTCTTGTATTATTTACTCGCTTTGTATAAGAGGAGAGCATGGGCTCTCATTATACACATCAACCCTACGGTCAAAACATCCATAAAGAGAGGCCGTCGGAACTATATCTTTTGTTCTTGTTCACCTACTTTCCATTCTTGTGTGATTGATTGTCAGCAATATGATCACCATCCTCTAACATGATGTACGTTTCTAGGGACATGTATAAGTAAAATGGGCTTTTGACTAAGGATGTGTTTGGTTCAAGGGTAAAGCATGAATGGGATGGTCCTATCCATCTTTTTGCATCTATCGAGTTATTTGGTTGGATGAATAGGTGGATGAGGACATTCAACTCTTAGGGTGTGTTTGGCAGGGATTCAGTTTCTCTAGATTCGTGAATCTGGTGAAGCTGAAAATTCTAGTTTCATCAGATTCATGAAGCTAAAGCTGTGAGTACATTAAGAGTGTTTAGATAGATCATCTTGTTTATATTTTAGACCAAAAATATACATTTAATTTACTTTATTTTAGCCTAGAAGTTTCAGATTTCAGGAGAAACTGGAATCTGGAGCTCTACCAAACAGACCCTTAGTATTATTCCTCAAAGTTACTATTTGAGGCTATCTCTCCAAATTGGTTGGATGAGGCCATCTAACTTTCATCACATCAACTAAATTTGAACTTTCATCCTTCCAACCAAACAAAAATTTGACTCACCCCATCTTTCTCTGATCTCCTCAACTAAACATGAATTTGGATGGTTTCATCCCTACCAGAGTGGATGCATAGCCCTATCTCAGCTATCCTTTGCCCTTGAACCAAACAGACCCAAAATAGCGGTTATATCTCAGTACAACATAGTTTATCCACCTTCGGTTTTACTCCATCCATTCTCAAATACATATCATTTTAACTTTCAAATTTTATTCTTAAATACATGTCATTCTACTATTTTAAGGTGACTTTATAGTATTTTCTTTCTATACCCCTTTTAGCTATTTCTAATGTTGTTTACTACTATTGACTAGAGTAAGACATAACATACAAAGATATAATAAATAGGGATAAGATAGCCTTTTTTAAATGTGCCTTGGTGAAGAAGTGGTTGGTTTATAAGATGATGGCTTAGATCCTACCCATCCCACATTGAGTTGTCCCCTTCCCTTTCCCATTTCCCTTACACCTTTGTTCTCTCCATCTTCTAAAATTTACTTACAGTTACTAGTAATTTTGCCGTCGTTGAGATCTCTATATAATAACTTTTCAAGTGTCCACTATTAACTCATTGGCTATAACATAATACAGAGGACACTAACCGTCTTCAATTCACAAATAATGGACATGGTCTCTAAATGCACATCTTTTATCATTGTTTTCTACTTATATGTTATTAAAATGTGACATCTCTAAATTTAATAAAAGTGAAATTCAAATATCAGAGTTGACATTGGTTTACATTTGAATTTATATCATTTTCTAGAAATTCTGGATTTTCTGAATTTAAGGAAAATATTTTCTAATTAACATAATTAAGGGTTTTGAAAATTCTAATTCCAAATTTTTAGTGTTATTAAAATCTGTAAATAATTTATTTAAATCATAAATAACATCCAGATCACCTCCAAAGAATATTATAAAATTATAAATCAATTTAATGTTTAAGAAAAATCAAAACAACAGCCTCAAAGAAAAATAGAGGCACTATCAGATTTTTATAAAAGTCCACAAGAATGATCATACTCTAAAAATTTTATGGCACCATCTGTAGAACCTCTTAACCCTATAGAAACAATTTTTTTAAAAAATTAACTTCATTTGAGACCTCTGGAAAATCAAAACACAAGACTTTTAAAAGAGCAGTAGCAAAGTCAGAATTTTATAAAAATTCAAAAGTTTTTTCATCATCTGAAATATTTATGGTAGCATCAGTAGCTCACTGAGATCCTTCACAAAATTTTTTATAAAATGTGAAACCCAATTGTTTTCTCAATTAAATACAAGAAACTTAGACCGTAAAATGAAGCTAAGTTAGATATAAAAATCAGAGAAAGACCCATATTGTTTTTATACTTATTTGTATTATTCAATGTTTTGTGTATAGATACCAACATCTCAAAAAATTCCACTAATGATCTAGAGTAAGGCCAAGAGTTCAACGAGCAAGGTAAGCACTCCGTTTCATAATATTTGATCCCATATTTCACTATTATATATGTTGTGTTAAAAACTATTATACATGCATGTAATTTTGGTAAAATTTGCTTTGTTAGTAAATATGGTAGATAAATCTGATTGTTGCATATACCCTACCTTGATAGTTGATACCTTTGCTATTGTCATCCTAGTAACACTACTCACTGTTCATAAATATTATAATTGGAATTGTAGAGTATCAGTAATTGCTAGATGCTTACAGATGATTATGCCTATATTAGACCATTAGCTTGGATGATAATAAAAATATTCAATTGGAAAATACTGGTGATATAGTGTAGAGGAGGTATCTCTCACATTTTGAGTACAAATGAAAGTGAAAAATGTTTTTTGAACTTAGGCAAGTGGTTGTTAGGAAAGGTATAGGTGCACACCTGGCATGTGATAGTCTTGCCTACGTTACTAACGATTGATCTATTGTGCAATGGATCTAAGTATTTCTGTATAACCACACGTGTCTTCATGGGAAGGACCTAGCATAATGAATTATCGTGGACTAGTAATAAAACCGCAGGTGGTAGCTGATAGGTGAAAGTGGGTTGGAGCGGGCATGGAGGGTGTACTCCATGGCTCGAAGGAACCTTGTTGGGTAAACATAGTTTACCAATACAACGTTTGAGCTCTTGGGATATTGGAGAGATACTTCTCATCTCAAAGAGAGTATCGATGAATGATTTATTGTTAGGGTCAACACTACAGATGCTTTATCATGATCTCTTAGTAGCATGCCAAAGGAAACGTGTCATGGTCGATATTATGAGATAATCATATCGTGTGGGTAAAGAAGTATAACCTCTGCAAAGGGTAAATCTATTCAAATAGCCATGTCTCCGACAATAAGTAGCTTTCTGTTTTTAGAAAATTGGTTGGAAAGTATGTGGATGGGAAATGCATACACGGTTGGTCAGCAAAAGAACGTTGCTGAGTTTTTAAACATTAATGGCAGTAAGCCACCTTTTTATTTATGATTACTTATGCTCTTTTACTAGTTGTTATCAGACATCTACCGCTCTTATAAGTTTTCAATTGTAATATATTATTCGATATTGCAAATGAAGGTCTGTTTTATGCAAAACTGGAAAACCTGTTAGGATAGACATTCCTTTGATATATATTCTTGCATTCTATATATATTTGTGTAAAAGTCTTGTAGAGTACAATTTTCTTATTCAATCGTTGCTTGTTGAACTTATTCAAAGAATAAGGAAGAAGACATGTTGCTCGATTACTTTTATGTTGTAGGTTTTGGCAACGACGAAGCGAACATCTAAGGATCTTACCCAGTCAGTTATCTGTGGATGGGCTGAAGCATGCTAACTAAATATTGATGTCTCTTTATTTTGTTTCCGTTGTGATCTTTAATATATAAACCATTTGGTTGGTTGGCTTTGTTGCAAAATTAGTCAAATATGACTTAACTTTGAAGGTTTAATATTATGTGCTAGTCTATCATTTCTCTCATATATAGATATGACATGTCAATGTTAAATGTGTATGGTAACTATTGATTATGAGACTAGTAAAGTATAAACATAAGGATCATATCGTAAATTCCAGGTAGATTGATCTGATACATAGCACTAGCGGATGCTAAAGACGCACGATGGTTTCGTAAGTAACCAAGGATTTCAGCTTATATAGGTTTTGAAAGTGAAGATCAGTAGCTAGATTTTTCTTTCTTTTTCTAATACTTTAGCAATTGATATAACCAACTTGGCCATAGTGTGGACCATAGTAGGTTGTCATTTACTCCCTCCGTTTTTTTTATAAGGCGTATTTTTTACTTTGCATAAGGATTAAGGTATGGAAAAAAATGACTTAGATACCCCCATTTAATTGTCTTGAAAAATAAAAGATATACTTTGTGTGAGTGGTAATGAATAAATGCATATGGATGAGAGAAAATAAATAGAAGTATAAAAGGAAAGATCTCATTAAATCTACATACAAGTCTTACATCTATAAACAAAACTATTTAAAAAATAGGCTTTATAAAAAAAACGGAGGGAGTATCAAATAATATCCCTCCTATTTGTGGAAGACATCGTGTCCACTGGCCATTTGAGCCGAGCCGGTGGCTCGGCTCGAGCCGGCCGGCCGGCTCGGCTCAAAAAACTTTTCGCGATTTAGTTCTTTTTTAAATTACAGATAGATCCTTCGCGATTTTTTGTGAGAGGAAGAATTTTTTCTCTAAATTTGCGTTCGGGTCCCTCGTGCGCCGTTTTACGAAAAGAACCTCCCGTTAAATTCAAATCACAAACAAGCCCTTTTCTAATTTTTAAGGATAGCGAACAGGTCCAAAAACGTAACATTCAAGTCCTTACTCTTTACGTCTAGGTCCTTTCTCCGTTTTTCTCGCGAAAAAATGTTTTTGTCACTAGAAATATATGTGCAACTCTATCTCTAGACTTTTTTCCCACCTCGATTTCCCATCTCGATCTCTAATATTTTTTAAAGCATGTATTATTACTCCACGGACGCGTCGGTCTCAGATATTTTTTAAAACATGTGTTATTACTCCGTGAACGCATAGAGTGTTAAGCTCGACAAAAGAAAGTTGTCATCTCTTATAATTTTTCGCCTTTTTCCCTCTAGACTTTTTCTCCACCTCGGTTTTCTAGCCCGGTCTCCAATATTTTCCAAATAATTCATCGAAAGAGATATTTCGACAGCTCTATCCGTCTACTTTTTTTTCCCCGTTTCGCTCGTTATTTCGACGATTTAAAAAATAAAACGCCGCCGAAAAAAAAGCCCTACGAAAAAACGACACGCGTGGCGTGTTACGCCGCGAGTCTCTAATATTTTTTAAAACATATCCTTTCTCTGTTTTCCCAAAAAAAAGTGTTTGTCGCCAGAAATATTTGTGCAGCTCTATCTCTAGACTTTTTTCCCAGCTCGATTTTCCATCTCGATCTCTGATATTTTTTAAAACATGTATTATTACTCTGCGAACACGTCAATCTCTAATATTTTTTTAAAACATGTATTATTACTCCGCGAACGCGTAGAGTGTTAAGCTCGACAAAAGAAGGTTGTCATCTCTAATAATTTTTCACCCTTTTCCCTCTAGACTTTTTCCCCGCCGCGGTTTTCCAGCTCGGCCTCCAATATTTTCCAAATAATTCATCGAAAGAGATATTTCTACAACTCTATATCTCTATTTTTTTTCCCATTTCGACGATTTAAAAAATAAAACGCCGCCGAGAAAAAAAAATTCCCTACGGAAAAACAACATGTGCGGCGTGTTACGCCGCGAGTTTTTAATATTTTTAAAAACATGTATTATTACTCGGCGAAAGCGTAGAGTATTAAACTCGACAAAAAAAATGTTGACATCTCTAATAATTTTTCGCCCTTTTCCCTCTAGACTTTTTTCCTTGCGGTTTTCATTTCGGTCTCCAATATTTTTCAAATAATTCGTCGAAAGAGATATTTCTACAACTCTATCTCTCTATTTTTTCCCCGTTTCGCTCATTATTTCGATGATTTAGAAAATTAAACACCACCGAAAAAATATTTTTTCTTCGAAAAAACGACGCGCGGCGTGTTACGCTGCGGAAAATTTCCTAGTAACTTATATAGGAGGTTGCAATGTCCTCAACCGCATCTGGCGTAGTGGTATCGTGGTACCCTCAGTACTAACCAGCGTTCGATTACCCGGACGCGCACTTGCACTTTTTGTATTCATTTTTCTTTCTTTCCTTTTTTTTTCGGTTTCAACTTTCCAAGCTCAGCTCATTATTATTTTTTTTCGCATGGCTACCAGCATTTTGTTCTTCCATGTCCATCTTTCTGGATTCTTGACGAATTTGATCTGTTTTAAGTTTCAACAGGGAAGCAGACAATTTTAGCCGTGGAAAATAGATCTGCAGCAACGCAAGTCAACACTGCAATAAGGCTACTGGCCTGCGTGCATCGCAAATACAGACAACTGAACGTATAATCCTACGAATCATCCCCAGTCCTGACCATAACCTTGGCACCAAGCTTAACACAAGAAAGCAACCACTTTTTCTGACCATCAACAAGGATTCTAACACGGCAACAAAAGTTACATCTGAAAGGAGGGCCTTAAATCTGGTGAGCACTTCGCGCCTTCTTTTTAATGCTACTTCTCAAATGCCCCGGATAGCAAATGGGTCAAATTAGAGCAACTCAAAATAACAGAGGAACGAAACACATGTGTGCCACGTAATACATCAGCAATTTGAACTATATAAGTCAGCAGGTCCATTGTTAGTATTTACAAGAAATAAGAATGAGCATGGTCCTATGTGTCCCAGAAGGCCGTGAGTCCGCAAGGCAAACAAACTGTTTCCTGCTCTGCATTATTCTCTTACAACGCAATTTTTACACCTCTGCATTATTCTCTGACAATGCTCTTTTTTTTTATTGGACAGGAGGTAGTGGTACTGAAAAGCAGCATCTCATGCTGGTGCATCTAGTCTGTAGAGAATGCTCCATCACAGTACCTGAGAGGAATGCAAGTATTAACAAGGTCAGATGCAGATTTAGGCTTGCCCACATAAGACAAGGAGATGCTAACTCGGTTTTAAGCATCGATGTAATCAAACCAGGTGACATAATGAGGTAAGGTATGCGCATTAAACGTTCACAGTAAAAGATAAAAAAATAAATATTTGCATATGATGTCCAAACAGGTAAAAAACCATGGTTATCCAGGAGTACCAATCAAATACAAGTGAAGGTTGCCAGTTTGCCCAAACAAGACCTTGCATGAAAAAAAAGGGGCCATGTAAACCCTAGTTTGGGGCATTTAAAAAGGAGCATGACCTTTCATCAGGCATTAAAGAACAACCAACCACATTTGCTAATTGCCAGTGAATGGCTCACAGTATACTTTTATTTTTTAAAAATAAATATTTGCATATGATGTCCAAACAGGTAAAAACCATGGCTATCCAGGAGTACCAATCAAATACAAGTGAAGGTTGCCAGTTTGCCCAAACAAGACCTTGCATGAAAAAAAAGGGCTATGTAAACCCTAGTGTGGGGCATTTAAAAAGGAGCATGACCTTTCATCATGCATTAAAGAACAACCAACCACATTTGCAAATTGCCAGTGAATGGCTCGCAGTATACTTTTATTTTTCAATTATTTCCTTCAAATAGCTGCCCAACAGAGCATGTAACTGATGCCTTATCCAAATGCAGCATGCATAGTTGATTCAAATTAATCACAGCATGGTCATCGTGAATTGAAATTGAAATTAACCACCACACAGCAAAAGGTTACCTGTTGCTAAATTTCTCAACAGCCGTAGAGGCATAAAGAAGTGTTTCACCGCCCTTCTCTAAAGCCATATAGAGTTCTCTTCCTCGAGTAATTTTAGCAATAACCCATGCATTATTTTTTGCTCTGATGCATACTTCAAAATCCTTGTCATGACAAGGGTCAGTCCTCTTAGCTCTTGACTTCTCCAAATATATTTCTTCCCTTAGCCCATTGAGGGAAAGTAGAGAATCCTGCACAATTTCATCACAGAAGGCAATTTCAATAAAAACATGAAAAGGGAAATCAATTCAAAAGGACCACAAAAACTTGATAAAGTGTTGAACCAAATAAACAATCTAGCACCTACTAGTGTATGAAAACAAAATAACATCATCAATCTCCAAGCCTTACAACTTATGTGTGTATGAAGATGGAACATATGTTTCCCAATGAATGAATTATGAAGAAACAAATGAACTGAAACAGTAATTTACTCAATGGAAAAGAACAAACCTTTGACAGAGTGGCGACTTTCCCAGGTGGGGAGGCTCTTGATACTTTTCTGTCCGGATCAACAATTAAGTAACGATATCCACTAACATGATAGGCATTTTCTCCTCCCCATCCTCGTGATAATTTCTGTTCAACGGTCACAATGTTCTGTGATGCCTGCAGTATATATCAAATTATTGAGCATACATTCACAGCCATATTCATCATAAATAATATAACAGAAGTCATGAGAATCTTTTTCCATAAAAATAGTATATTTTAGCTCAACACTTCATTAGGAAATAAAAAAAAAGGATCACTCACATTTTCAAGAAGATGCCTCTTCACATGAGCAATACCCTCTTCTCCATTTATTAGTGAGGAAGCTGGAATCAGTAGTAAGATAGTAAGATCCTTGTGCTGGTAAACACATAGATACATGTGCTCCTCTGCCTGCTGGAACCACAATATTGGAGTCAAAGGTACAGCATCACAAACTTCTGTAGTTGCAAAGCCAGCAGCAAAAAAACCATCCTTTCCCTTGGACAATTTCTCGCGCTGAAGAGGCCTGAAATTATGATGCAGCTGATTTTGGCCACCAGGAGAAGTATCACGAGACCGACTATGATACCTTTCTGCTGCAGCTGTTCCATTTGACGAACTTGAAGTGGGGCCAGCAAAAGTTCCTTTCCGCAAATAGGACCAGGAGTTTGAATTGGAAGATAAAGCATTGGGGGTCAACCTCAGGATAGCATAAGTATATAGGTTTAATGTATCATCCTACAACAGAAACTTAGAATATTTAACCACAAGTGAACCACATGCTCAAACCAGAAAAAAAAAAATCCAATGGAAGTAGTAATTGTAGGGAGGCCATACCGGGGGAAGCGTTGTTGACACCAAGAGGTCTTCAAATAGTACAAGCGATTGGCAGGTGACGTGTCCAAGACATGATCCAAGAACTGTACTGAGTGACTGAAACACTACTACATCAATGGTTGAAATAAATGAAACAAACATATGCAACTCTTACAATAAACATGATTCTAGAAAATACTGCAAACCATGATGTTTATATACTAGTACTACTGCTGGAGTCTAGTCCAAAAGTTAATATGGTGTTCGAATTGGTTGTGAAAGATTTTCCTCAGAAAGCAAGCTTCTACATACTTATCCAGAACTATTTTCACTGTGCTATAAGCCTACAAAGAAAGCAACCATTTTTAAGGATAATGCTCATGAACAGTAAAGAAATATATCAACATCAGCCCTTCCCAGAAGCCATACTATATTAAAAAAAAACAGCCAAGAAGTCATGTTAACAAATTGCATAAAAGAATCACTACTATGAAATAGAACCTAGGTTTAGCTTTTCAGTGGAAACCAGTCAGTAACAAGAAGTAAGGGACAGGATTAGATTTTGCAAAAAAAAAAACAGACCAGTTTAGGTAAACATAATAATTTATACTGAGCTAATCCAAATTATGACTGGTGAAAACTGTCCAGTACCCCACCAAGGAGCCGGATACCCAACAAATAAGTGTTCAGCAGGCACTGCACCAGCTATCCTAGAAGGAGTACACTGGATTTGCAAACTTGGCTACAACTCTGGACATGATATGAAAAACAAATTGCATGAAACAAACAGGACAGATTTTTGCATACAAAAAATAATGGTAAAAGGATTTTAATTGAACAGGGCAACCTGCAGAGAGATTAAGAGACCATTGCAGTTTCTATTCAAAAATACAATTAAGATGGCCTATCTGTAACCAAGAGAACACATCAGATTTCAAAGCTATACAACTTACCTGAACTTCAAGTGCCACTTCTCGTGAGACTGTTAGCATCTGGACTGTTCCCCGCTCCTTTAGGTTGTCACGGAAGGTCGGCAATTGTAGCTTTTTGCCAACATTAAAATCTACTCCAGAACATAAAGTAACAAATATTGAGGCGATTAGTTTACCTTATAAATTCGCAAATATCATCATTTCATATCAAAAGGGTACAATTTTATTCATCCTACTGCACCTTGGAATAAATCATGTCGACAATGGAAATAAATATGATGACCAGAGAATAAATGGAAAACTAAACCCACCGCTTAAATAATCTGAGACAAATGTATGGAGGTGACCGCGGACAAGTTCAGCACTGGGTTGTCTGTCAAGTAAAGTTCGGATTGGTCCATGAAACATTGTGAAAAGTGAATAAGTCTCTTTAAGTATTCCTTGCAATGCACCACAACGCCAAGTTGATTCACTGTCCTTGGTTTTCTCCACCACCTAAACATTAAATTGCATGTTAAACATTTTAATCAGTAAAAAAGGATACAGTCATTCAAGTTATTTTGTTGTACAGAGGATGAAAAAACAAATTTGCAAGGAAAAAGAACACAAGTAAAGAAACAAAATCCTGTGTTCCTCAGTTAAAGATTAAATGTCCACAATAAGCTACATGCTATTTGGGAAGATGGTGTGCTGGAACATGTGGAAATGCAGTACTACATTAAATCAGCATTCATTCGTTCAAATTGTTGTACGGCATGACATAAATGGGAGTTTTTGGATCCAGCACTTAACTCTAAATATGAATATTTCCGTAATTTGGAATAAGTACTATGCAACGGTAACAACTGCAAGCAAGACATTATTTTTTTCTGTATCAATTATCAAGTTTTACATTTCTACTGGTAGATAAAAAGGAACAATGCTATCAAGATGCCCACTCAACTGAAAAGGTGACAATAAGACATTTTTTTCTTAAAAAAATGTTGGACTAGCAAAGCCCATAAATTCACACAAAAACTATATCACAACCAATGTTTACAGAAACCCAAATGCAAACTATTAATGTAGTGAATAAATATTACCAGAACCATCCAAATATCTGGCTCGGCTTGGTAAAAAATGTGGGAGTGTTTCTCTGATTCTATCACCTCGCAATCATCTTCAGGAGAAAATATTCTGCAAACAACTAACATTAAAGAGATAGTATGACAGAATCCAGACAAATAAGGCAATAAATGAAGTAGCACAAGTAAAGACTCAAGAAAGGTTGAACTGTTTGGGATGGAATACACTAACAAAGAATAAACAAAGGCATATTGTAACCATAAAAGGATTGTTGCTTATAAAGAGATCACATCTTCCGACCTTTAATAGCCCCATGTTAAGTTTGTGTAATCATTAATAGATGTTTATAGCTGTCCAGAGATCTACCGGAATAGGTGAACTCTCGACGAAAAAATGCAATATGCAAAAGTTAGGAGCTTAAAAGAGTAAGATGTACTAAGTTGATATCCAACATCTTGAGCCTTAAACACTGAATGGTGCATCCTGGCAGCAAATCAGCACAGAAAGATCCAGAACAGACCTTATGTTAGTTGTTGCTTGAAAATCTAAGCCGAATGTCATGCTACCAAATTCATAAACCTTAGGTTTCCATTTCATACCGAACTGCCCAGAAGATCAGCACACATATCTTGGACTCAAGGTAAAAGTTTAGGTGCTGTTCGGCTACACCACGAAGCAGGGCGCAAGAATTGTGCCCAAACTAAGTTTCAGGAGCAACATGGTAGCACATATTACTGCGCTAATTTATATCTTGTAAACAGGCAGCACGGTGCAACAAACTCTTCAATGTTTTTGTGATAAATCACGAAAAACAAAAATGGAGGGCAACGAAGAGGCAAACCTTGTGAAGGTGATGATCCCCTCGCAGAGGCCAATGACGGAGAGCTGGAGCAAGATGGGGCAGTCGGCGGGGTAGAAGAAGAGGATCTTGTCCAGCTCCTGGCCCTCCTGCTGCCCCCTCCTGAGGTCGAAGATGCACAGCTGCGCCCCGCCGCCCCCGGCGGCCGACAACCCCATCTGGGCCGAAACCTCCAAGGAATCACCCGGGCGAAACCCGCAGCTCCAAGCAACCCAACCCCCAGGCGAAGACGAGCCCTAGGGGGTAACCGCACAGCCGGAGCTAACCTGATGCGGAATTCCTTGATACCTGGTTCTAGGAGAGAGCGAGATCCAGCGAGATAGAGCCCGCTGCGGGCGAGGGATGGGCTGCGTGATGCGGCCGGCGTAGACGGCCGCGGGAAGAGGAGGAAGGAGGAGGGCGTGGACGCGTGGTTGCGGTCGGCAACTGGGCGGTGTAATTAGAGGTGGGCGTCGTGCCCATCGTGCTTCGGGCTTAAACCGTGCCGGGCCGTGACGGCCCATCGTGCTCGCCGTGCCGGGCCGTGACGGCCTATCGTGCTTTCGCCGTGCGGGCCGGCTGGCGATTCGCCTTCAGCGAGCCCGAGCACGACCCATTTAAACCGTGCTGCCGTCTTGTCGTGCGGCGGATCCGACCCATTTATACATTACTATATGAGAAAATGATCATGGATTGAGTTCTTTTTTATTTATTTAGAACTTTCTTTTTCTCCGATCGAAATAAAATTCTATTGTGTTTATTCTTCTCGATTTCCTTGATTCAGTTGCTCCCTTTTGTCACATGCATGCAGCTATGCATTTACTCCTTAATTTGCTCATCCACACGTACAACACAGTGCGTGCTGTTTGGCCGTCTTGCCTAAAGCACGGCTCGGACTATCGTCTTGGCCGCCCATCGTCGTGCGGTTGGCGGCAAACCGGCCGGACAACCGTCTGCGTGTCGGCCCGACCCGTTTAGAACAAGATCTGCGTCGGGGTCGTGCCTCGTACCGGGTCGGACGTGTCTCGTGCCGGCCCAAAAAAGTCCGGCCCAGTGCCCACCTCTAGGTGTAATGCGGCGCGGTCGGTGGGAGTTGAGGGCCGGGTCGGGCGCGGCCAGTCGCGATTCGTCTGCCCAACTCCTGAGGACCCGACCCGCGCTGTGGTCTGGGCCGGTTCCTCCACTCGCTTGCGTGCGGATAGGACGGCTGGGCCTCGGGGTCGGGGCCATGCCCGACGGCGACCACAGAAGCGGCACCCGTGGGCCAGCGTTGAGCTGCACTGTGATGCGCTACACAGACAATCGTCGATTGGGGCCAGCGGTGATTCGGACGAATGGGAATCGCTAATTTGAGTCTCGTCAAATCTCTAGTGAGAATATCTTTTTCTTATAACAAGTGATATCATCTTCTTTCTTTTCCTATTTTTTCTATTTTTCTTCTCGTAACAAACGGTATCACCTCTTTCCTTGTCTTTCCTCCTCCACTTCCTTCCTTTCAAACTTAACACAGTTGTCAGCGTACTTCGCGTTGGGGTACCATCTCCGACGCACAAAGCCCTTCCACGTGGCGGCTTTGGCGGGCGGCGGCGAATCGCCTGGCCGCAGTCTTGCTCGCCACGTGGCGCCTGCGGCAGTGGACGAAGACGCCCTACTCGCGGCGCCCGATCACGTGGAGGTTTAGCAGACGGGCGGCGAAACACGCCCGCCGCCAATCTTGTCCCACGTGGCGCCCGGCGGCGGTGGGCAAGCACGCTTCGCCGCGGCGCCGATCCACGTGGCGGCTTTGGCGGGGGCGGCGGCAACCGCCCGCCGCCAATCTTGGCTCACGTGGCGCCCGGCGAGCAGTGGGAGAGCACGCCTGCTGCGGCGCCCGATCACGTGGCGGCTTTGGCGGACGGGCGGCGAAGCACGCCCGCCGGCAATCTTGGCCCACGTGGCGCCCGGCGAGTGTGGCGAAGCACGCCGCTCGCCGACGCCTAGTCCACGTGGTAAGCGACGGCGGGCGAAGCGCGCCGCCGGCCAGTCTTGGGTCCACGTGGTGCCGGCGAGCAGTGGGCGAAGCTAACCTCGCCGCCGGCGCCCGATCCACATGGCGTTGGCGGCGGTGGTGGGCACGCCGCTTCCGCCCGCCCGCCGCAAGACAAAAAGGTGGTGCGAGGTAGCTTCGCCTCAAAGCCTACTTCCCCTATCGTACTGTGTCAGGCGGCAGGCCTGCTATGTCAAATCTATCAACTATAAGGATTTCTACAACAACCCCATTCCTCTGACACCTCTCACCTACCCGTCAAAAAGGGGTCACATACCGGGCGGACCGGACGAAGCCATGCGTCGGCATTTAATGAGGCTGGAGGAATGGGATAGCACAGGAAAGGGGTAATAAATGTATGAAGATCAGCATGATGACCTCCCTTGTACCTACTCCTGTTAGCCTGGCCTATATAAGGGCCTTCTGGTGCATGGGAAAGGGGGAGGACGAGTCGAACAAGCAAGAGTTCTGCAGTAGAGCCTAAGGAAGAACTTGTAACTCCCAAGCTCTGTACTGTACTAGTTTCAAACACTCTTTAAATAATCTAGCAGGAAGTAAGGCTTTTACCCAAGGCAAAGGGGGACTGAATCTGGGTAAAATTTTTTGTGTCATCCCTAGTTCATAGACGCCGGAATCCGCCGTGCGGGAGTCGCTAGGGTTTTCACCCTCTAGGGTTAGCCAGCCGCGAAGACGCCCTCCTATCGAACCAAACCCGGTCTGTAGTCCCCGGGCCTGTCAGGTGGAATACGCCGATAGGGGCGCGCTAGGTAGGGGGCTAGTGGTTGGTTTGTCTGGCTAACTCCCCAGCGAACTTCGGTGTTCTTTCTTCAAGAGGTAGGCCCGTGCATCTGGAGATGGCGGGTTCTCAGCATCAAGGGGCGGCGGGGGTGAGCGACGCTCAGGGCGTGTCCCGGCAGTCTCACTGTGAAAGTGCATCTAGGCACTTATGTTATTTTGGTGATTAATGACAAACGCATATAATGACAATCTATGTAATTGTGTAAATGCTTAACTTAGTGCTTAGCAAATGACAAACCTCTAATATGATTATATTGCTATGAGACTAACATGTCCATTGCCAAGTTGAGTATTAGTCTCATCTATTTAGAGGAAAATCAAGTGAATGGTTAAGCAAAGATAAGGTATGCAATCTCGGTATCCCTTCCATATTTGTTATTGCATTCCTTTTGTGCAAATGCATAGTGAACTCCAAGTAGTATATTGATTGTATATATGCACATTGGTTCATGTCATATTTATTTGTGCATATATGTTCATTTGAGTTCATTATGTGCTTTGTTTTTGGTATGTATGTATTAACTAGAGTTAAACTTCATATTGCTATAGATTGACTTGGTGCATGCATGTTTTAGTTGTATATCTTCTCATGCAATTCTCTTAGTGAAGTTTAATCTAGTGTTGGATCACATATTTACTCTTATTCCAAATATTAGTCGCACATGTACAATTCGTGTATATTCTATCATGTGCTTCATTTAAGTAAAGAATGTGATCCTTGCCATGATTTAATTGATTCATCATATCGACAATTATCTCTCTAGTGCATATAGATCAATTACATATTCATCATGATGTACTTAGTAGAGAATATCTCTTATGTCAAGTGTTTCCAGTTATATTATGCCTCTTTATATGAAACACTTGTGGTACTTAATTGCTCACAAATATCAATTTATTCACATCTACTGAGCTTTTGGGACTAATGTCTTTCATGAGTGGTTTGGGAAGAATTAGGTCCCGTGTGTGTATGATGACCAAGGTATCGTGGAGGATGATCGTTAAGCCGAGGTCAACAAGACGGCGGTGTCACCAAGAGTTGAGGACTAAGTCAAGATCGACTTGGCGTGGAGATCGTCAGAGAGGATGATCAAGTCAAGGTCGATAGGATGAGAGTCTCATGAGGTGAATCGAGTCAAGTTGGACAAGGCGAAGATGTCATCAATCATTTTGGTAAAAGACATCATGCACATTGCATCCACGGAGAAGACGGCATGCGGATTGAATGTAAGACTTAGATTTCTTTGATTTAATTTGAGTCTAAGGATTGCCGTACTATTAAGAGGGATGCAACGTCGAATGACTTTTAGATGTGTCAAGTGCTCAAATGATCCATCCTTGTGAATTTTAGAGAGAGAGAGTGGTAGTGGTGGTACCGAAAAGTGAGAATTGTAGGTCTCTCTTGGATTCTTGGTGAAATCTGGATTTATCCTTTGAGATTTGGGTAGTGAGACCTTGTTGGTTGTGTAGCCTTTGTTCTTAGCTTTCAATAGAGTCCAAAATCACTTAAATCGGTCCGGAATCAAAAGTTATGCTTGTTTTCGTTTAAGTCAGCTGAGTCAAGTCCGGAGTATCCGAACTTAATTTGAGTATCCGAACTAAATGTCCGGACACTCCGGGTAAAATGGTCCTGAGTATCCGGATGTCTGCTGATTCAAACGGCTAGTTTTTTGGGGCCTCTATTTAAAGCCCCTCTTGGATAGCCGTTGGAGGGGTGTTGTTGGGTGGTTCCTTAGTGCCTTGGGGTGTATTCTTAGTGATCTTAAGCTCCCAAAAGCCCTCTAACCCTAGATCTTAGTGATCCCTTTTGAGTGAATGGTTGGGTGTGAGAGAGGTAGTGCTCGGGTTGAGTGTGATTTGAGTTGTTGAGCACTTGATTTCATCTCCAAGCTTGTTCTTCGTGAGCATTTGTTACTCTTGGAGGTTGAGGACTCCTAGGCGGCTAGGAGGTCGCCTCTGAGCCACCGAAGCTTTGTGTGGTTGGCCGTGGGAAGTTTGTGAAGGCCGATTCCGCCTCATAAGGGAAGGAATCAAAGAAGTGAAAGCAAGTGCAAGGTGCAACACCGGCTAGTGGGTTAAAGAGACCCCGTGTCTTGGGTGACAAGGTCGCCATGCAGTGCAAAGTGCAACACCGGAGGATAAGGGTTGAAAGAGACCCGGCTTGGTGCCGCCTCAGCGGAGACGTGGGATCCTCAGGATCCGAACTTCGTGAAAAATCATCGTCTCCAAATTTGCCTTTCATTCTTGCTTACTTTTGTTCTTGCTTTAGTATTTGATTTTGAATCTTGAAATTGCCCGATCTATTTGATTATTAAGTTTCTCGCTAGGCATCTACTTGATCTAGGTTCTGCTAGTATTTATCATCTTTGTGTTCAAGTAGATTGTTTAAAAGTTGGAGAAATTTCAAATTTCATCCCGAGGTGCCCAACCCGAGTATCCATAAAATTACTCCGGATAGTCCGGACATTTATACCGAGTATCCGGAGTAAAAGTCCGAGAGTCCGGCTAAACCCTCGGCCACTCAAAGTCTCCAATCCGAGTGTCCGAACCTAAAACCCGGATAGTCCGGACATTTATACTGAGTATCCGGATAAAATCCGGACACTCGGACTGAAAACTTTGGGTGTTTTATTTTCGCTGCATGTTAAATTGTAAAATTGTAATTCGCCTATTCACCCCCCCTCTAGGCGACATCCCCTGTCCTTTCAATTGGTATCAGAGCTAGGGCTCTCATTTTGTTAGATTTAACCGTCTAGAGTGTTAAAAGATGTCGACTAGAGGAGTAGAGCACTCAAATGATCTACTTGTATTAAAAGGCTCAAATTATGCTTTATGGAAATCTCTTATGACTATTTATTTTAAATCCATGAGCCCCCAAATATGGTGGATTGTAGATGTTGGCTTTTCGTCTCCATTAAATGAAGTTGACCCAACTGAAGAAGAGACGAAATGCCTACATCTCGACGCTCAAGCTACTAACATATTATTTTGGGTTGTGAGCGATGAAATTTTTGATAGCATATGCGAACTCAAGAGCGCTCATGAGATGTGGATAAAGCTTCAAAATCTATTTGAACCATCCACTTCTTCAAATGAGGAGTGCATTAAGGAAGAGACGTCGGGAGATGAAACCTCAAGCTCCACCTCAAGTTCAAGTGAGGAAGAACCGACATCTCCATCAACCTCAACCTCCGCCTCAAGCGACGATGAAGATTCACTCTCTTCTCGAATCCGTTGCTTCATGGCGAAAGGTAAGAATGAGGTAAGTGATGATGTTGATGATGATGATGATGAGCTCTCTTGTGAAGAATTTTTCAATATGTTAAAGGAGCTCAATGAATGTCTTGGGAAGGAGAAAAAGAAATATAAAATTTTGAAGCTTGAACATGAATCACTTCAAAATAATTATAATATGCTTCAAGAAGATCATGAATCCCTCATTCTCAAAGAAATTCATAAGCCTAAGGTGGAAATAGGAATTTCATGTAATTTAGTTGATGAAATGCAATGCTTAAATGTCAACTCTAATACTTCATCAAATAAATGCATATCCACTTCTAACGATGATTTACCTTGTTGCTCTAATAAAATTTCTTCTAGTTCCTCTATGTCTCTAGATGCTAATCTTGTAGAGAAAAATAAAGAGCCCAAGGCGCAAGTCATTAGATTAGAAAATGACTTGAAGAAGTGCGTAAAAGGGAAAGCCATTCTCGATGAGATCTTGAGCAAGCCAAGAGTGCCTCAAGATAAGCGAGGACTCGGCTACAACTCCGAGAGGGAGAAGAGCAAGAAGAAGCACAATGCAAGAATGAAGACGATTGTGTGCTTCGGATGCAACAAGAAGGGCCACTTCGCCTCCGTGTGCCCTAACAAAGTGGAGATCAAGCCACAACAATCAACAATGAGGCAAACCGACAAAGAGCAAGTCAAGAAAAGGAGACGCCAAAGCACACTTGCTACAATTGTCGGAAAAGGGCACATCGGTAAGGATTGTCCCAAAGGTATCATTCCTAAGCCTATTATTGTCAATGATCATCATTTGCTTAGGAAAGACAAAGATGGTAATGTGTCTACCAAATTTGACAATTCTTCTAAGTCTATGCAAAATAATGACAATCAATTGCTTAGGAGATATAAATCTAGAAATGTATTTGCTCATAATGCTAGATTTCCTAAGACTATGAAAAATCATGTTGATCATGTGCTTAGGAAAAATAAAAATAGCAAAACATTTCCTAGAAATGCTAGATCTTCTAAGCCAATGCATAACTCTAATAATCATATGCTTAGAAAAGATCAAACTAGAAATAGTTTTGCTAAGTATCATTGTCCTCCTAAGCCTTATTACAAAAATGCCAATCAATTGCCTAGGAGGAATAATAATCGCAAACCTATTACTAGTCATGTTAGTTCACCTAAGACTACTAATATTAGGAGCATTTGGGTTCCTAAATCTATTGTGACTAACATTGTTGGACCCAACAAGGATTGGGTACCAAAAAGCGCCTAAAAGATTTTTAGGCAATTTGAGATGGATTGGACGCTTGGCTTCCTCAAGAATATAAGGACTTCAACATTTGCAAAATGGAGCCAAGCATGAGGATGATCACTTCAATCTTGAGCCAATACCATCTCGGGTAACAAGTATTTAATTTGATTACTATTTAGCTTATAGCCTTGTGTAGGTTATATTGCATTATTCATGAAAATCAATTTAGATTGCTTGTTATTTGCTTGCTCATGCTTATTAGTTGTTTTGATTGCAATCTTGAGCAAATTTGGGATAGTGGCACATTAAGGGGGAGTGCTAAATCATAATTATGTATATCATGTCCCTACATGTGCCCATATTTATATAAGTGCTAATATATATTTTCAAAATCAAGCCATTTAGCCAAAACTCAAAATTTTGTATACTACTAGTATTCTAGTGAAAAACTAATTGCAAAATGTATACAAATGTATTTGAAACATTTTTCAAAGGTTTTGGCCTCACAAAATCTATTTTGAAAATAAAATGAGTTTCATGATCAAAATCTAGTTACTAGTATCTTGTTTTGGATTTAAACTTATAATTTTCATAGATTTAAATGTAAAATGATTTTGAAAGTAATTCCAAAACGAAAATCCTAGAGTTGGTCATTCTTAACAATTCTTGTGTTCAAAAGATTTTCAAAAGACCAACCTAGCAAAAACTATTTGATTTTGAAACTCGCCGAAAAACTATATTTGACCCATAATGGTCATATTATTGCACTTAAGTGAGTTTTGCCAAATGAGTCAAGTTTCATATTATGAGTTGACTCACAAGGGTATTTGCAACTCATATAAGCCTATGGAAAGATTAAATACCCACTTAAGCTCACTATGGCAAAACTAGAGAATTTCTTGAAACTTAAAGGTTTTATTGCCAAATTCATCTCTTTAAGATTTTGAATGCCTTCTTTACTTTGAAATTGCTCTAAATGGTGTGTTTGATGTTTATCTTGATCATTTAGAGCATTTCATATTGGTTTCATGAATCTTACCAAGGTTTATTGCAAAATGCCTCTTTGAAGTTCACCAAAATCTCTCTTTTGATCTTATTTGACATACTCTTGCATAAAGTTGGAATTTACGATTTGAATGGATTTGATTATGCTAATAGGCTTATAAACATCTCTATAACACATATGAAGCCACATAAGTGCACATTTCCATTCAAAACTCATTTGGTTCCATTTTGAGGATTTGGTGAAACTTTTAATTCTTCATGTGGTTCAAATACATCTTTCACCATATCTCTCAAAATAAAATTGATTTATTGAAAATATTTGTTCGAAAACCTTCTCTCGCATATGGAGTTCATATTTGGAAATTCTCAAATTTATTTGAACTCATTTGCGAGATTGTTGACTTTATTTGACTTAGTGTCAAAACTAAACCCCCAATACTCCTAATAGCCTATCTTTGATTGGAGGGTGATATTTGAGAAATTCTTTTTGGAGAAGTCTCTTGGATGTCCATGGATCATTTTTGTAAAATTCCATGGCTATTTGACTTCATTTGATACTTTTTCGAATAATGTTGAAAACCATATGCATTCATATCCTTCATTTGAGCCTGTTTGGTCAAAAAGTCAAAAATATTGTTTAAAAGGCCAATATTTGTGAAAAATTTTATAAAAGTTCTCAAATATGTATTTCAAATGTTCTACAATGCTTTCGGAGTAAAAATTTCTATTTTAGAAACAAAATAGCAAATTTGGCCTCAAATGGATCTTATAGGATCTTGATTTTGGATTAAATGAAATATTTTCATAAGTTAAAATCTATTGAGTTTTTGAAAAAGTGGTCAATACAAAACTCGTAGGGTTGGTCATTTTAAGCATCTCTTTAGTTCAAAGTTTTTCCAAACGACCAACCGTTCAAAAGTTATAGTCATTTGAATTTGGCCAAAATCATTCATTTGACCCAAAATGACCCATTCTTGCATATTGTGGGTTTTGCTATTTGAATTAGATTTCTTCATGTTTCTTGGCTTGAAATAGTATTTCCAACTCATACAAAGCCATGAAAGTTCAAATCTCCATGAAATCCAATTCGGATTGCGTTTTGAGCATTCGGCGCAAATTGAACTTATCTTTTCGCCTTCAAAGCGCAATCTGCCATATCTTTTGAACGAAACGTGATTTTAAGAAAATTCTTTTTGAGAAACCTTCTAAATAGCTCAAAATTCATTTCTGAAAATTTTCAAATCATTTTGACTTTATTTGAAAAAGTTTTGACTTTTCTTCTCTTTGAGTAAAATTCATACCCACAAAGCAAAATTTGGCATATCTTTTGATTGGAGACTCCTTTTTGAGAAATTCTTTTTGGAAAAGTTTCACAGGAGTCTAAAGTATGTTTCTGCATAATTTCAAATAGTTTTAACTTCATTTGAAAAAGTTATGGCTTTTTCTCACTTTGATCAAAAGGCTAAAAATTCAGACTTTTGCTTAGTTTTGAGCCGATTTGTGATTTTTGTATCTCCAAATCAGAGCATAATTTGAGGGGAACACCTTTGTAAGAATTGATCCTCTATAGTTGAACTTCATTGTGTAATTTTTTCAGAATTTATGAACTTTGTTTGAACCTTCTTTCAGCCCTGTCAATAAGCTTCAATGGAATGTCAAAACTGAATTTTTCAGCACGTTGCATTTTTGAAATCTTGCCTATCTTTAAGATGATTTGAGTATTTCCTTGTGATGAAAACTAAGATAACTTAATTTATAGCTCCATGATTCATCTAAAATTATTTGGGAGCTCATTTGCTGTTGTTTTCATCCTCAGGACTATTTCAAAGCGAGATTTCTTTTCCCGAAACCTTCGGTTCAGCATTCACTATTTTCAAGTTTTCGGGGTTTTCCTTTGCTCAAATGAATTTTTGGTATTCATAGCTCTCGAAGATAATTTCAAGACGGATCTTTTTCACGTTGATGATTTTTGCATTTGAGCAATGGTTTAAAAGCTATAATCGATTTTGTGCTGCTATTTGCATCTCTTAAGATTTTGAGTGTTTTAAATTGAAATCTTAGCAAGCTTTTCAAGATGAAAACTAAGTGAACTTATTCATTGCTCCAAGCTTCAAAGTGGAGCATATCTATTTAAGTTTTCATTCCTATGAAAGTGCATCTTTTGGCTAAGTTCTTCTGGAAATTGGATTTAATTGTAACTTAGCCTCAAAATGTTTTCTCTCTTACATAACTCAGAGTTTATTATGGAAAAGAGAAATGTCCTTGTAAGTTCAAGAGTGAGTGTGAATGTGTTTTACTCATTATCTCTCTTACAAGTGGATGTCAAGATTAAATTTGAATGAGTTTCAAATAATTTTTTATTGAAAATTGGTATAATGAAATCTTCAATTGATATCTTGAATTTTTAAAATTGCGTGCAAAAGAGTATTGTCTTGTATATCATCTATATCATGTATGTTGTACTTAGACATTATCAAACTAACTTGGGTCAAGTTGAGAGATATTTGTTCCCGAAAATCGTGTGCTTGTCTATTGATGTTCAAGGTATTGGAAAAGGGGTCATCTTCGACGGTGGGATGAAGGAAATGGAGAGAAGCTCCATAGTCCGAGGGATCTAAGGCCGGGCGCGGTGATCATGACCGATTCGAACATGCGATGGACAAGAATCGACAAAGGGACGTGTTTCTTTCTTGACCATATTCAATAATGTCTTTGCACACCATTATGCTAAATTGTGTCATTCTAAATGGTGTTGTATCTTTCAATTAGTTTCATTAATTGGTATCTTTCGAGAGGTATCCTCAATCCTAAATTGTTTTGAAGTGTCATCTAACTTGCATTTGGCATTATCATGAATTAAAAGATACATATGGGTGACACATTGCAAAGAGGTATACCTTTGATAAATTTATGAAATTCTTGATCATGAAAGTGCATCTTAATTATACAATGTTGATTCATGGTCTTGATTGTTAGAATTTAATTGGATCATAAGCATGTGCTTAAGATATATAAATTTGCTATATGATCTTAATGTTTAAAGAATGAATATTCTCCATATGAAATCATATTCATATGTCATGATTTAAGCATCACTTACATATTGTGAATCATGACTACATTTAAATTGGTATCATTTCGACAAATCTATTACCTAAATCTTGGATATAATTGGTATCATATCTTGCCTAGATTTAGGGGGAGCTTAATATTATTGTCCTATTCCTAGCTCCTTATCTTGTTCTCCTAATCCTTCTATTGAGTGTGCAATCAAGGGGAGAATTTATTGAATGAACAATAAGGATCTCTTAAGCACCTTTTGGGATTAATGACAAAAGGGGAGAATTTATGGATTTATCAATTGTCCCCTAATCGATCGACAAAAAGGGATATTTTGTAAGTATGGTCTCTTATTGTTTATTCATGTTTGTTTTTAATGCTAAATATCTTAATATTGTCATTCGAAGCAATTGATAATAGGTTTGTCATAAATCACCAAAAAGGGGAGATTGAAAGTGCATCTAGGCACTTATGTTATTTTGGTGATTAATGACAAACGCATATAATGACAATCTATGTAATTGTGTAAATGCTTAACTTAGTGCTTAGCAAATGACAAACCTCTAATATGATTATATTGCTATGAGACTAACATGTTCATTGCCAAGTTGAGTATTAGTCTCATCTATTTAGAGGAAAATCAAGTGAATGGTTAAGCAAAGATAAGGTATGCAATCTCGGTATCCCTTCCATATTTGTTATTGCATTCCTTTTGTGCAAATGCATAGTGAACTCCAAGTAGTATATTGATTGTATATATGCACATTGGTTCATGTCATATTTATTTGTGCATATATGTTCATTTGAGTTCATTATGTGCTTTGTTTTTGGTATGTATGTATTAACTAGAGTTAAACTTCATATTGCTATAGATTGACTTGGTGCATGCATGTTTTAGTTGTATATCTTCTCATGCAATTCTCTTAGTGAAGTTTAATCTAGTGTTGGATCACATATTTACTCTTATTCCAAATATTAGTCGCACATGTACAATTCGTGTATATTCTATCATGTGCTTCATTTAAGTAAAGAATGTGATCCTTGCCATGATTTAATTGATTCATCATATCGACAATTATCTCTCTAGTGCATATAGATCAATTACATATTCATCATGATGTACTTAGTAGAGAATATCTCTTATGTCAAGTGTTTCCATTTATATTATGCCTCTTTATATGAAACACTTGTGGTACTTAATTGCTCACAAATATCAATTTATTCACATCTATTGAGCTTTTGGGACTAATGTCTTTCATAAGTGGTTTGGGAAGAATTAGGTCCCGTGTGTATGATGACCAAGGTATCGTGGAGGATGATCGTTAAGCGAGGTCAACAAGACGGCGGTGTCACCAAGAGTTGAGGACTAAGTCAAGATCGACTTGGCGTGGAGATCGTCGAGAGGATGATCAAGTCAAGGTCGATAGGATGAGAGTCTCATGAGGTGAATCGAGTCAAGTTGGACAAAGGCGAAGATGTCATCAATCATTTTGGTAAAAGACATCATGCACATTGCATCCACGGAGAAGACGGCATGCAGATTGAATGTAAGACTTAGATTTCTTTGATTTAATTTGAGTCTAAGGATTGCCGTACTATTAAGAGGGATGCAACGTCGAATGACTTTTAGATGTGTCAAGTGCTCAAATGATCCATCCTTGTGAATTTTAGAGAGAGAGAGTGGTAGTGGTGGTACCGAAAAGTGAGAATTGTAGGTCTCTCTTGGATTCTTGGTGAAATCTGGATTTATCCTTTGAGATTTGGGTAGTGAGACCTTGTTGGTTGTGTAGCCCTTGTTCTTAGCTTTCAATAGAGTCCAAAATCACTTAAATCGGAGTCCGGAATCAAAAGTTATGCTTGTTTTCGTCGGGCTGCTGAGTCAAGTCCGGAGTATCCGAACTTAATTTCGGAGTATCCGAACTAAATGTCCGGACACTCCGGGGTAAAAATGGTCCGGAGTATCCGGACTGTGCGCAGTTCAAACGGCTAGTTTTTTTGGGGGCCTCTATTTAAAGCCCCCTCTTGGATAGCCGTTGGAGGGGTGTTGTTGGGCTGGTTCCTTGGTGCCTTGGGGTGTATTCTTAGTGATCTTAAGCTCCCAAAAGCCCCTCTAACCCTAGATCTTAGTGATCCCCTTTTGAGTGAAGGGTTGGGTGTGAGAGAGGGTAGTGCTCGGGTTGAGTGTGATTTGAGTTGTTGAGCACTTGATTTCATCTCCAAGCTTGTTCTTCGTGAGCATTTGTTACTCTTGGAGGTTGAGGACTCCTAGACGGCTAGGAGGTCGCCTCGAGCCACCAAGCTTTGTGTGGTTGGTCGTGGGAAGTTTGTGAAGGCCGATTCCGCCTCCATGAGAAGGAATCAAAGAAGTGAAAGGCAAGTGCAAGGTGCAACACCGGCTAGTGGGTTAAAAGAGACCCCGTGTCTTGGGTGACCAAGTCGCCGCGAGTGCAAAGTGCAACACCGGGAGGATAAGGGTTGAAAGAGACCCCGGCTTGGTGCCGCCTCAACGGAGACGTATGATCCCCTCAAGGATCCGAACTTCGGGTGAAAAATCATCGTCTCCAAATTTGCCTTTCATTCTTGCTTACTTTTGTTCTTGCTTTAGTATTTGATTTTGAATCTTGAAATTGCTCGATCTATTTGATTATTGAGTTTCTCGCTAGGCATCTACTTGATCTAGGTTCCTGCTAGTATTTATCATCTTTGTGTTCAAGTAGATTGTTTAAAAGTTGGAGAAATTTCAAATTTCATCCCGAGGTGCCCAACCCGGAGTATCCGCATAATTACTCCGGATAGTCCGGACATTTATACCGGAGTATCCGGAGTAAAAGTCCGGAGAGTCCGGGCTAAACCCCTCGGCCACTCAAAGTCTCCAATCCGGAGTGTCCGAACCTAAAACCCGGATAGTCCGGACATTTATATCGAGTATCCGGATAAAATCCCGGACACTCGGATGAAAACTTTGGGTGTTTTATTTTATTTGCATGTTAAATTGTAAAATTGTAATTCGCCTATTCACCCCCCCTCTAGGCGACATCCCCTGTCCTTTCACACTGGTCGAAGGACCATCTCACCCCGCCCAGCAGGTGGCGTGACTGACTCCGTTAGGCAGCGAGAGCACCTGTCTGACGTCGGCTAGCCATGGAGGCCGCCACTCGCCAGAATCTGACGCGCAGTTCGTGCCCTCTGGACCACCCTCCCAGAGAGTTCGCAGAGATTCTCCGCCACCCGTGGTGTGAGATATCGCCGGTCTCGTGGATCTGACCCGGCCGGTAGGGATCTCGACCGTGCCGCACCGCCGCCGTGCCCTGCTTACTGAGGCGCGTCTTTGGCGCTCTCGCAACTAGCCGCCCCAGAGCGGCTCGGCCAGTGGGCCGAGCCAAAGGAAAACGTGAGGCAGCTGGTCGGTTCCGCGTAGGACCGTGGGGACCTTCGGTCGCACTTGGATGAAAGCCGCCGCCGGCGCGGCGATGACCTCCATGGCCGCCTGCCGTGCCACCCGGTCCGGGAGCGCTGCCACGGGAAGCAGGTAGTCTCGGACGATGGGAGCCCCTCTCGTGGCTCTCTGTCTCGGACTAAGGAGGAGATTCACTCCTCCGACTCTATAGGGAGCCAGGTCCCGCGCTCCCGGCAACGGTCTCCGGACCGGGCCCCCGATGAACGGCTGGGCTCCCTCTATGGCGTCGGGTGCCAAGCCTTCTCCCGGCGGCTACGCCGCGTGACGTGGCCGGACAGGTTTCGCCCGGCGTCCATGGAAAAATATGACGGCACCACCAACCGGGAGGAGTTCTTGCAGATCTACACGACGGTGGTGCGAGCAGCTGGCGGGTCTGAAAAGATCATGGCCAACTACCTTCCAACGGCCTTGACGGGTTCTATCCGCTCTTGGCTGTTAAACCTCCCTCGAGGATCGGTGCACTCGTGGGGGGAGTTGTGCGACCTCTTTGTCGCCAACTTTCAGGGCTCCTTTGCGCAGCCGGGCGTGGAGGACGACCTCCACGCTCTGGAGCAGGAAAAGGGGGAGTCGCTCCGCGACTTCATTCGGCGGTTTTGTCACTGCCGCAACACGATCCCCCACATCTCGGAGCAATCGGTCGTCATCGCCTTCCGAAGAGGCGACGCGACCATAAGATGAAGGAGAAGATGGCCACCGTACCATCGGCACCACCTCCGAGCTCTTCTCCTCGCACATAAGTGTCTTGCGCGGCCGCGAGGCGAGGGCGGCACCGGCCCCAAGGGTGGCTAAGGCAAGGACAAAGCCGACCTCGAAGGGTTCCGGCCATGCAAGCAAGAAGGCGCGAAAGCGCGAGGCAGGAGAGACCAGGCGGGTCTTGGCCGCCGAGTGCGACGACGAGGACCCCGTGCCGCGGAAGCGTAACCGCCGCGACTGGCGCGACGACCGCCGCGACCGGCGTGATGACCGTCGTGACCGGCGAAATGATCGCCGTGACCGGCGCGATGACCGCCGCGGTCGTGGGAACGACCGCCGCGAGCAGAAAGAGGGCGAGCTTTATTGCCCGATCCATCGGACCAACACCCATGACCTGGACAGCTATTGGGTCGTGGGCAAAATGGTGGAGAAGCGGCTCAAGGAGCACCGCCCCGACGACGATCAAGACGAAGATCCTGCCCCGCTGGCTTTCCAGCAGGCGGACCACGCTGTGGCCTACATTCATGGTGGTTCATCCACCATTTCCTCCAACGCCGCTTATAAGCGGCTAAAGAGGGAAGTGTGCGCCACGGCGTCGGGCTCAGGGGCGGGTCGGATGCTGAAGTGGTCGGAGCAGACCCTCACTTTCAGTCAGGCCAACCACCCTGAGGGCGCCACCGGCCTGGGGCATCTCCCAGTCGTGGTGTCGCCCACCATTCGGAACGTGCGTCTAGGGTGCGTGCTGGTGGACGGAGGGAGTTCCATCAACCTCCTGTCCTCTTCGGCATTCCTGGCGCTCCATATCCCGCGGCAGGATCTGCGCCCAGCTCTGCCCTTCTTTGGGGTAGCCCCAGAGGCTGGTTTAATGCCCCTGGGTCAGGTGTGCCTCCCTGTCACCTTCGGGGAGGAAGACAACTACCGCACCGAGATGGTAGACTTTGAGGTCGCCGACTTCGACCTCCCCTATAATGCCTTACTCGGCTGACCGGTGTTGTCCAAGTTCATGGCGGCAACCCACTATGCTTACATGGTGGTGAAGATGCCGGGGCCCGGTGGCCCCATTGCAATCCGGGTGGATAAATCCGAGGCCTTGCGCTGCCACAAGTATGCGCTGGATCTGGCCGGTGCCACCTGCGTCGGGCGTGCAGACGCCACTTCCTCGGGAGCCCCTCAGGCCCGGACTCGCGCCTCACCTGGCTCTGCCGGTGAGGTCAAGGTGGTCGCCCTGAGTGGGGGCGAACCCCGAAAGACCGTCAACATTGGCGCCAACCTCAGCGCCAAATAGGAAGACGCGCTCGTCACCTTCCTCCAGTCTAACTCCGACGTGTTTGCCTGGCAACCGTCCGACATGACTGGGGTCCCTAGGGAGGTGATCGAGCACCGATTGGCAACGCTCCCCGAGGCACGTCCGGTCCGTGAAGGTCGAGGCAGCGCCGAGCGCCAAGATGCCATTCGAGAGGAGGTAGAAAGCTGCTGGCGCAGGATTGTTAGGAAGTCTCTCATCTGAGTGGCTCGCCAACCCTGTGCTCGTCAAGAAGTCCAACGGGAGATGGCGCATGTGTGTCGACTTCACCGACCTCAACAAGGCCTGCCCGAAGGATCCTTACCCCCTGCCACGAGTCGACCTCATTGTTGACTCCACGGCCGGGTGTGAGCTACTGCGCTTTCTGGATGCATACTTCGGGTACCACCAGATTAGCATGGCGCTTGAAGATGAAGAGAAGACCGCTTTTGTAACCCCTACGGGTATTTACTGTTATGTAAGAATGGCCTTTGGTTTAAAGAATGCTGGTTCTACTTACCAACGTGCCATGCATATTACTTTCCACCCCCAGATAGGGCGAAATCTTGAGGTCTATGTTGATGACTTAGTTGTAAAGATCAAGAAAAGCGAAGAGCTGATCCAAGACCTGGAGGAAACCTTTGCTAACCTCCGGAAAAATTGCTTGAAGCTCAATCCTGAAAAATGCGTGTTCGGTGTGCCCTCCGGCAAGCTGCTGGGTTTCCTGGTGTCCAACCGAGGTATTGAAGCCAATCCTGACAAGATAGCGGCCATCGAACACATGAAGCCGCCAGTGCGACTCAAGTAAGTCCAGTGCCTGGCCGGTCGCCTGGCCTCCCTGGGACGATTCATTGCCCGGTTGGGAGAAAGAAGCCTGCCTCTGTTCAAGCTGCTGAAGAAGACTAACCACTTCGAGTGGACTGAAGAAGCCCAAAAGGCGTTCAAAGAATTGAAGCAGTACCTCACCTCTCCCTCGGTGCTGGTCTCTCCCGCACCGGGTGAGCCGTTGCTCCTATACATAGCTGCCACCCCTAAGGTGGTGAGCGCCGTGCTGGTCGCGGAGAGGGAAGGTGTCCAGAAGCCAGTCTACTACATTAGTAAGGTGTTGCACGAAGCAGAAACCCGATACCCGCAAGCTCGAAGATCTCAGACGATCTGGTGGCGTCCAGGAAGCTGCGGCATTATTTCCAAGGGCGGGAAATTACCGTGGTCATGGCCTACCCTCTGCGAGAGATCCTCCACAAACGTGAAGCAGAGGGCCGAATCGCTAAATTGTCGGTGGAGCTGGGGGAATTCAGCCTCAAATTTGTACCCCGCACCGCCATCAAGAGTCAGAAACTGGCGGAGTTCGTCGCCGAATGGACTCCCGCCACTCCTGAAGCCGAAGAAGTACCCGCGCCTTCTCCCTGGACCTTATTCTTTGATGGCTCGTTCAGGCTGGAAGGCGCGGGGGCCGGGGTTGTCCTGGTCTCCTCGACCGGTGACATCCTCCAGTATGTGGTCGCCCTCGACTTCAAGACCACAAACAACATAGCTGAGTACAAAGGCCTACTGGCAGGGCTGCGCATCGCTTTGGCGTTGGGCATCCGGCGCCTCCAAGTCAAGGGTGACTCCCTGCTAGTCATCAATCAGGCGCGGAAGGAGTTTCAGTGTTCCGACCCCACCATGGCGGCGTACTTGGCGGAGGTCCGAAGAATGGAACGTCGCTTTGAAGGGCTGGGGTATATTCATATCCCCTGGCGCGACAACCACCTTGCGGATGGGCTTTCACAGCTCACGTCCTCAAGGGCTTCTGTTTCGGTCGGGTCTTCGAAGAAAGGCTATCGCGACCGTCCATCGCAGCCAAGACATCCAGTGGGGATGATGGTGTCATTGCCGCACCCTCGGTTCAAAGGGGGCGGCGGCAAGGCCGTTCGACCTCCGGCTCAGGTGGGGAAGCGGTGCATGCGCGGCATCCATTCGAGGAGGAAGGCGGCGTGGCGCTTCAGCCCTAGGTCCGGAGGAAAGCGGTAGTCTTGCCGATCAAAGACACAGGGAAAAGCTTGGCCCAAAGAGAGTGCCCGGCGAGCACCGAGTGGTCGCCGCGCAGCCAGAAGATCGGGGATGGATCCTATCCTAGCCTTCCTGCGCGACCAAGTGATCCCCGACGATGATGCCTCAGCTGAGAAGATTGCACGTAAGGCCAAGTGCTATACTCTGGTAGGTGGGGACCTATATCGCCAGAGCAGAAACGGAGTTCTACTGAAGTGCATCACTCGGGAAGAGGGAGCAGCTTGCTCTCGATATCCATGGGCGTGTCTGGGGAGCCATATGTCCGTAGCGAACGCTGGTTGGCAAAGCGTTTCGTCAAGGATTTTATTGGCCCACTGCCCTCCAGGATGCTTGCGAGCTGGTGAGGACATGCGAAGCTTGTCAGTTTTTCGCTAGGCAAATCCACCGACCAGCCCAAGCCCTGCAAACAATCCCGCTCTCCTAGCCGTTTGCGGTCTGGGGGCTGGATATCCTGGGTCCGTTCCCGCGGGCTACAGGGGGCTTCACCCACCTCTTCGTCGCCGTTGACAAGTTCACGAAGTGGGTTGAAGCCGAGGCGGTGCGCGCCATCACGGCTGCTGCAGCCGTCAAGTTTATGCGGATCTTTACCTGTTTTGGAGTCGCCAACCGCATCATCACCGACAACGGGACTCAGTTCACCAGTACGGCTTTCCTGGAATTTTGCGACGAAATGGGCACCAAAGTATGTTTTGCTTCGGTGGCCCATCCCATGAGTAATGGTCAGGCCGAACGTGCCAACGCGCTGGTGCTGAAGGGCCTCAAGACAAGGGCGTTTGATCGGCTCCACAAGCGGGGCGCTCGATGGACGGAGGAGCTCTCGGCTGTGCTCTGGTCGCTTCGCACCACACCCAGCCGGGCCACTGGCGAGATGCCTTTCTTCCTGGTATACGGGGCGGAGGCTGTTCTCCCCTCCGAGCTGTCGCTCGGATCTCCGCGCGTCTCGGCATTCAACGAAGAAGGCCAAGAAGACCTCCGGCTGGAAGAAGTCAACCTCTTGGAGGAAGTGCGTGATCGGGCCGCCCTTTGCGCCGCCCGTGTCAGACGCAAAAGCCTCGAGCGATACCGCGCCACCCGGTCTCCGGCGAACATCAAGTGGGCGACTGGTCTTCTTGAGATTGAGACGCATGCCGGGTTGCACAAGCTATCTCCCCGGTGGGAGGGCCCCTTCAAGGTGGTCTCAGTATCTCGACCCGGGGCGGTCCGGTTGGCCACTGAGGACGGTGAAGAACTGGCGAATTCCTACAACGTAGAGTTGTTGCGGAAGTTCTATCCTTGAAAGAATTGTAAGTACCCAACACCTCGCCCTGGTCAGCCATGAGGTAAGTCTCTCCCATGGCTGGTCGGCGGTTGCTGGCGGTTGTTAAAGCTGTTGCCTAGAAGGCTTTTGCTTTACCATGATTGTCCCTTTTTTATGCCCTGAGTGGCGAGTTTTTGCATGAATGTCGCTGGCCCCATACGTTTGCTAATTCCCTGGTGATCCATGATGGCACTCGGTGTCTGTGTCTAGCAAGCACGGGCAACTGGGGGGCGAGTTGGACGCGGTGCTCAAACGCGGCTTGTATGCCTCGGGTTGGCTTCCTAAAGCACCGCTGGTCGTCACCGCGAGCACCGTCGTTCTAACACCACTCCTGGAAGCCCGCTGCTTTGACCCACAACACTGTGGTTCGATTTCCTGAAGGGTCACGGGGACTTCGAAACCAAACAGGGCGGACCAGGACATTCTATGCTGGGACTTAGAATGTTTGGGCCTGCCTTGCACAGGCCCTTCCAAGCATCTGCTTATTCTTCTGGTAGTTGTCTATGCGCACAGGTTGTGCGTAGAAGTGCCAGCTTATTCTTGTGAAAGGTTCCAGCATCTCCGCTGGTCGCCTAGGCGCTTGGGGGCTGGTCGCCTAACGGCATATAAAGCAAGATAAGTGCTTCATGCCGCATTTTCGGCCATTTCCTTATGTGCTTACACTAAGACGGGTCAAGCTACGTGTGATTGTCGCGAGTGTCAAAAATCAACGGCCCCTCATGAATAAAGAAAATGTGCTAAGTGTTAACGTCCGGCGTGGCCAAGTGACCAGGGTGTAAGTTAGGCGTGGTACTCAAACACGGCTCGCACACCTCGGGTTGGCTCTCCGAAGCACCGCTGGTCGTCACCGTCGAGTACCGCTGGCCTAGAAACACTTGCGGAGACTTGTTGCCTCGCCACGCTACGCTGCAGCACGTTTTCAAGCAATCATCAGGGTCCAAGTTCCGGAAGAATCTGAATCTGCGACAATCCCGCATAAAAGCCTGATGCTAAGACCTAGCTGCGTCTTGCACCTCTTGTTAGACTCAATGTCACTTCTGCCTAAATCCTGTATGACTTGCATGATCTATACTTGT
The DNA here is from genome assembly GCA_036346375.1 of Guadua angustifolia. Lineage (NCBI taxonomy): Eukaryota > Viridiplantae > Streptophyta > Magnoliopsida > Poales > Poaceae > Guadua > Guadua angustifolia. The sequence continues at coordinate 23,641,005 of CM070515.1, forward strand.
GTTCGCAGCAAACGCGTATAATTGCTGGCACGACTCAGGAACACTGCCCTTGCCCAGACGTTCCTCAAGCGCTCCAGCCAAGTTAAGAACTGGCCGGCTGATGGTTTAATCCAGCAAATTCGATCATACAAAACAGACAAGCACACAGGTAACATTAACCAAGAAATATCCACATTCACTGAAATCTGCCCAAGTGTTCGTCCACACAGAACAGGTCACCAAAAGGAAATAAGACAAAAAGGCTGCCCGGCCCTTCACTCGTCGTCGCCGAAGTCGAGGTCGCCGCTGTCGTCGCCTTCCACGGCCAGCGGAGTGGAGACGTCCATGACCGGCTGCTCCACTTCCAGCAGCCCGACCACGTGTTCGGCGGCTGCGCGCACCCGCGCCTCCGCCTGCGCTGCGTCCCCCTCAATGCCGGCCGTCACCACCGCCATGGGATCGAAGGCGGCGTCGCGGCTGGCGCAGCAGGCCAGCGTGTAGGTCGCGGTCATGATCGCGACCTCCCACCCCTCTCTGGCAGAGCGAGTGGCCAGGGCAGCAGGCAGTCCCCGGAGGGCCTCCGCGGCCTGGTTGGTCACGTGGGCAAACTGAAGGGCAGAATCCTCCAGCGGCGCGTTCAGTGCCACCCCCAAGGGCTCCAGGCACCTCTTCGTGCGCTGGAAGGCTTTCTTGAGCATGATGGCCAGATTGTGCCGCGGGCGGAGGGATTCGAGCTCTGAGTTCTTCAGCGTCGCCTCGGTCCTCTCTACCCGTTCTTCGGCCCTCTCCGCCCACTGCTGCATGGCGGCCGTGTTGGCCCTCTCCTGCGCCAACTCCGCTGCCGCTCTCTCCCTCTCCCGCTCCAGCTCGCCGCTCATTGAGGTCACCTTTGGGCCATCTGGCGCCATACTGGCGGTTGTCATGCTTGCCCCAATGGGCGTGCATGTCGCCAAGCTCAGTGAATAGCTCGACGAAGCGCGCGACGGGGGCAGTGGCGGCGCGAGGGGCAAGGCGTCCGGAAGCGCTGGTGCTGGGGCCGCCCTCCTCGGCCCTCTCTGCGGCAGCGACTTGAGGCACCTGGGAGGATGCATCCGCCACCTCGGCCGGCGCTGGGGGCGTCTGCGCCCTTGGTGTGTCTTGAGAGGCCACCCTTGGCGGCACCCTCAAGCTAAGGGCGGCCATCGGGAGCGTGAGGCCACCCTGTTGGGCGATGGCCTGGGCTCCCGTGGCCGAAGGTGTTGGCGCCGTGGTCGTCGGGGCCGGCGCCGGAGGAGGAAGTGTCGGTGAAGGCGTAGGAGCTGGCGCCACGGGGGGCGGTGGCGCCGGAGGTGAAGTCATGGCTAGGGCGGTCTGCGTCGCCACCCCTCGCAAGGATGCCGCCGCGTCAGGGCTGGCGGCGGCAGAAGTCTGGTCCGTGGCCCGGGCCCTCTTGGGGTCCGAGCCCATGGTGTCTGGGGCAATTGGTCGTTTACCCGTGGCTCGATCGCTGGCGGTGGTCGTATCCCTGATCACCAGCGGGCTGTGGGCCGGCACCACAGCAGGCCCTGTGGAGTCCATTGGCGGGAGTAGCCTGACAACCCACAGGCGCTCCGCATGCTCCAAATCGGCGAGCGGCCGAGCCGCCGCCGGAAAAACTGAGCCGCTTGGAATCGCCTACATCAGCGCGGCAAGCCACCTGCCAAGAACTGGCTCCTCCAAGTTTCCCGCGCCTGGCAAAAGACAAAGAGTGGCTGCCAGTTGGTAGGGAGCCGCAGAAAAAAGCATGTGCGTGAGAAAAAGCTAAAGGAAGATGAAGACTTACGTCCCGCCACGTCTTGGCGTCAGTCGTCGTCGTCAGATATTGCCATGCGCGAGCGGGCGCGTCGGCAAGTGGTGATCCTCCGGACATAAAGTCCCGGGCCACCAGCCCCCCAGTCAATCCGGCGTCCCGCAGTCTGTTGACGCGGGCCGCCATCGCGAAACTCCGCCGTGTCCTCGGCCGCGAGTTCGATTCCGGAGGCCTCCGCTGCTCGGTGAGCACCTCAATGCGTCGACTCATTGTCATCATTGATGTCTGACCGATCGCCGCGCCATGCCTTCCAATTGGATCTGGGCTGGAAGGCAATGTAGCGGGAGGCCATCCCATCCCGAAGGCGGAAATAGCAGCTCCCCACTATTTCGTTGTCGTGGGAGGGGCGGTAGATGAAGAAGTGGCGAAAAAGAGGGAGATTTGGCATCACCCCCATGAACATTTCACAGAGGTGTGCGAAAATGGAGAGGAAGACGATGGAGTTGGGGGTGAGGTGAAGATGGTGGATCCCATAGAAATGGAGGACGGTAAGAAAGAAGTCGGAGAATGGCGGGAGCAGGCCCGCCATCATCGCCCAGGTGTGGAGGAGGATCTCGTCGGAAAGGCACCGTGGCGTGGCGGTCCCCGCTCGAAGGCGAAAGGTGCCCTTCGACGTGATGATGGCCATCTTCTTCACCGTGGAGGCATCCGCGGTGGAAGCAGGGATGGAAGGTGCCATGGAGGCGAAGAAGGCAAAAAGCTTTGAGCAAGGAAGATGAAGAGATGAAAGTTGAGGTGCGCAGGAAAGCAGAAGGCGTAAACCGCTTGGTACAGATGTATCTATATAAGCATCACCCGCACTGACGGTTCGCGAAGGGACAAGATCATGTGCCGTTTCGGGTCCCAAGAAAAATCTGCGGATACGGGATAGAACCGAGGCGGTCGTATCCTCATGAGTAGTGGCCCCGCCCAAGAGCGCACTAAGCATTCAATGAAGGTTCCAAAAGGCTTTAGCACGCTCCGTATGGAACACGAAACTCTTGTCGGATACTTCACGCTGGGTACCCTCTCCGACGCACAAAGCCCTTCCACGTGGTGGCTCGGCGACGAGCGGCGAAGACGCCCGCGCCGGCCAGTGCCGCCCCACGTGGCGCCAGCGGCAGTGGCGAGACGCCTGCCGCCCGGCGCCCGATCCACGTGGCGGCTTTGGCGACGGCGGCGAAGCACGCCCGCGGCCAGTGCCGGCCCACGTGGCGCCGGCGGCGGTGGCGAAAGCACGCCTACCGCCGGTGCCCGATCCCGTGGCGGCTTTGGCGACGGGCGGCGAAACACGCCCGCCGGCAAAAGCCGGTCCACATGGCGCCCGGCGAGCGAGTGGCGAAGCACGCCACTTTCGCCGGCGCCCGATCACGTGGCGGCTTAGCGGGGGCGGCGAAGCACGCCCGCCGGCAAAGCCGGTCCCACGTGGCGCCCGGCGAGCGGTGGCGAAACACGCCGCCGCTGGGCGCCCGATCCACGTGACGGCTTTGGCGGCGAAAGCACGCCTGTCGGCCAAAGCGGTCCACGTGGCGCCAGCAGCGGTGGCGAAGACGCCGCTTCGCCGCCGCCCATCCACGTGGCGGCTTTGGCGACGGCAAGCGAAAGCACTCCCCGCCGCCAGTGCCGGTCCACGTGGCGCCGGCGAGCAGTGGGCGAAGCACGCCGCCGCCCGACGCCCGATCACGTGGCGGCTTTGGCGACGGGCGGCGAAGCGCCCGCCGGCCAAGTGCCGGTCCACGTGGTGCCCGGCGAAAGTGGCGAAGCTAGCCTGCTCGCTCGGCGCCCGATCCCACATGGCGTTCGGCGGCGGTGGCGGGCGCACGCCGCCGCCGCCAAGAAGAAAAAAGGTGGTGCGAGTAGCCGCCTCAAAGCCTCCTTCCCTATCGCATCGCGTGTCGGTGACAGCCTGCTATGTCAGATCTATCAACTGCAAGGATTTCTGCAACAAGCCCATTCCTCTGACACCTCTCACCTACCCGTCAAAAAGGGGTCACATACCGGGCGGACCAGGCGAAGCCATGCGTCGGCATTTAATGAGGCTGGAGGAATGGGACAGCACAGGAAATGGGTAATAAATGTATGAAGATCAGCATGATGACCCCCCCTTGTACCTACTCCTGTTAGCCTGACCTATATAAGGGCCTTCTGGTGCATGGGAAAGGGGGAGGACGAGTCGAACAAGCAAGAGTTCTGCAGTAGAGCCTAAGGAAGAACTTGTAACTCCCAAGCTCTGTACTGTACTAGTTTCAAACACTCTTTAAACAATCTAGCAGGAAGTAAGGCTTTTACCCAAGGCAAAGGGGGCCTGAACCTGGGTAAAAATCTTTGTGTCATCCCTAGTTCATAGACGCCAGAACCCGCCGTGCGGGAGTCGCTAGGGTTTTCACCCTCTAGGGTTAGCCAGTCGCGAAGACGCCCTCCTATCGAACCAAACCCGGTCTGTAGTCCCTGGGCCTGTCAGGTGGAATACACCGACAACAGTTTTTGTATTTCACCTCTAGTTTTTGAAAACAAGTATTTTTCAACCACTTTCAAAAATTTTTTAAACGAACTTTTCGAACCGAAAGTTTGTTGAATAGGAACTTTTCGATTTATAAGTTTTTGAATTGAATATTTTTGGAGATAAAACTTTTTGATTTAAATTTTTTTCAAGTTGAAACTTCTAATTTAAAATTTTCAATTTGAAACTTTCTGATTTGAAATTTTTTATTGAAAATTTATTGAGTTAAATTTAAATCGAAACTTTTTGAACCAAAAGTTTTTTGAATCAAAACTTTTAAAACTGAAAGGTTTTGAATTGAAAGTTTTCTGTGATGAAATGTTTCGATTTGAAACTTTCCAAGTTGAAACTTTCTAATTTAAAATTTTTCGATTTAAAACTTTTTGTGTTGAAACTTTTCGAGTTAAAACTTTTTTCAGTTGAAGTTTTTTGATTTATTTTTAAGTTTTACATTTTGGATTGAATTTTTAAAATTAAAACTTCCTATTTAAAAATTTTAAAGTTTAAATGTTTTGTTTTAATTTTTTTATGAGAGAGAAGAAGAGGTGGTTAGAGATGGGCATCGTACCGGGCCAGCTCGGCACAGGCTCATCGTGCTTCGGGTCTAAACCGTGCAGGGCCGTGACGGCTCATCGTGCTCGCCGTGCCGGGCGGGGTTGGCTTGGCTCACCTTCGGCGAGTCTAAGTACGGCCCATTTGCTCTTCGTGCTTGCTTCGTGCCGTGTCGGTCTAGATCTGATCTATTTATACTATTGCTACGAAAGAAAATGATCATCAATTGATTTATTTCTTTATCTGTCTAGGACTTCCTTTCTCTCCGGTCGAAATAAAATCATATTGTGTTTATTCTTCTCGATTTCCTTGATTCGGTTGCTCATTCCAGTCACATACATGCAGCCATGCATTTACTACTTGATTTGCTTAACCACACATACAACGCATATATGCATTCCCTTTCTTTTTTCTAGTCCATTCAGAGTTTTCTTTCTTTACTCTTTGATTTGCTCACCCACACATACAACATAGATACTCACGGGCTCTTTCAGGCCGTGCCGACCCGAGTACGGCCTAGATTGTCGTGCCGGGCCAGACTACCTATCGTGTCTGATTGGCAGGTCGAACACGGTCCAGCTTGTTTAGAATAGTTTTGTACCAGGCCATAGATTAGACTGGACTAAACGTGCCTCGTGCCAACCTAAAATAGTCCAGCCCAGTGCCCAGCACTAGAGGTGGGAGAAGTGAGTCCCATGACTTCAAGAAAGGCGTTTGCTTCTGTTTTAGAGCACGTGTAGATTTTGCTGGACCGATTGTTAAGACTACCACCAGCGTGTTCCCGTCCCGGCCTCCTTCTCTTCGTGATGGGAAAACGACCCCGACGGGAACACGAGCGACGCCCCACCGCCTTCCCTTCCTGGGTCCGGTGCGGAAGGGATAAGAGAGAGAATCCCGATCGAAGGAGACTCTCTCCTTTCCTTCCATTGACGAAGCGGTGGAGGCCCTTCGCACAAGGGAAGAAGAGGCGACGAGCGCGCTGAACCGGCGACGCTCTCTTGTCGGCGACGACAAGTGGCGGCGCAAGGCGAAGCAGGCTGCGCAAGTGGTTGCTGAAGAGGGAGGACCTGAGCGTCTTCACCGGTAGCGACGGAGTGGCGCGGAACCGGGGGCGGCGCCCAAGAAGTGGCAGCGGCTGGGGCGCAACTTTGCTGGCGCCATCGCTGCATTCAAGAATTCGCTGAACCTGGACAATGGTGGTCTCCCCGTGACCCGCTGCGCCCGGGCGGCGAAGCCGCCGTTCCTTCTCCGCGGCCTCGCACAGCTCTACTCCCGCGGCGCCGCCACCCAAAAGCTGCCGGAGAAGCTCGTCGCCGACCTCCGCCACCACTTCGACGCTCTCCCCAACAGGTCAGTGTCCCAACGTTGCCACCTTTTATGTGTTTTGTTTCAACAGCCAAAGAGACATTAATTAGCAAAAAGTTTTTGCCTCTTGGTATGAAATTTACTACTATATAGAGGTCATACTTGCTTTTTGGTGGCATAACTTTGTTCAATCCAAGATTAGTAGATGTCAACGTTAGTAATTGCCATCAAGAGGACACTTTAACAACTTCTGTGTTTCTAAATTCTAACTTTCAAGGATAACAATCAATTTAGGGACCGGTAAAGAAATGTCACTCTCTTTTACGGTTTATACTGGTCTGTTAAATCTGAAGTGCTAAATAAAGCACATAATTTGATGTGTAAGCTGAGATGGCCATACATTTCTTTGGTTGTGCTAAATGGTTACTGACAAGCGAAGTCTCGATTTTGCAGCTATGCACAGGCAGGATTTGACATGAAAGATGTGCTCTTGCATGCCCGCCTTGTAGAGCAAGTGACTGGTGAGGATCAGCCTGCAGTGAGCATTGAGGAAGTTCATGGCAGCAATGGCAGAGGAGGCGATGCTGAAGGCACTGTTTTTCATCTCACTTTTGCCTGCAGTGCACCGCTTTCCTGGCAGTCAATGTCAGGCTCACTTGATAGCCCTTTGTTTTGCTGCAAAAAGATCCAGATCTTTGAGAAGAGAGGATTGACGCTTGGTGTTGTCATGATACTTGTGCAGTCTGGGAATGAAGCGCTCTTCAAGAGCCGGGTGGAGGCTGCACTGAAATCAGCCACAAAGAAGCAGCGGAAGAACAGTGGTGGTGTGAAGCTCCCCTTTGGGCTTTGTGGTTGTCAAGAAGAAGGATCAAGAAACTTTGATGAGGAGTCTTTGTTTGATCCAGATGATGGTCAGGTAGTTGACAATGAGCCAACTCGCAGACCACAGCTCCCCACTCCCCTACCACAATCATCAGTGTTCGTCTCAGTAGATGAGTGGCAAACCATTCGATCTGGTGGCGATGAGCTTGGCCGCTGGATTCTGAGCTCTGAGGAGATTGAGTTTGTTGATTGGGTCGGTCCAAATTCATTGAAGGGAGTTCATAGAGGAAGGAAGGTTTGGGTCAACAAATTGAGGGGTTGTGACATGGGAAGTGCTTATGATGTTGAAATGCGTCAGGACTTGCTGCAATTGATGAGCTATGGCCAGAGGAACATTCTCCAATTCCACGGCATTTGCTTCAATGAGAACCATGGGCTCTGCATAGTGACTAGAATGATGGAAGGAGGATCGGTTCATGATAGTATTATGCAGAGAAGCAAGAGATTGTCACTCCGAGACACGACTAAGGTTGCCCTTGATCCCATCAATAATAACAGTAACGAGAGGTTTGTGTCCAGATGTCTGTAACATGTTAGGTGCATTCATATACACATTAATCGGCCAAACTATGTCGTCTTCATGAAGGAAACATGTTTCTTCTCGTCCTATAGAACATAAAATTCCCGGACAAACTGTGAAGAAGTACTGCTTGATCTTCAACTTGATATTTTTCTGTAGTAGATCAGCTGAACATTAACTTACCGACAAACTGTGAAAAAGTTCTATGTGGTCTGTTTTTTCTGTAGTAGATCAGCCTGACAATTACCATCTCATGTCCACGCGGTATTCAGTATTTCATTCTTTCAACCATGAGAAACCAATTTATTATAAAATTAATTTTTTCGTTTAAAAAATGTACGGAATACATCATAAACAAGTCAAATACACTCTCGTATAAAATACGGTACAAATTTTGGCGGTTAAAGTATATGCTTAAAATATGGATGAAGGGATAGTAAGGGAATGTGGAAGGGATGCCGTTGGAGATGCAGTCTGGGAAGGGAAGGGAATCTAGGAAGGGATTCCCGTCAGGAGGTGGGAAGGGATTCTGGGAAGGGAAATCGCTGAAGATAGTCTAACCATGGCGTGAGTCCCGCTACCCAAGAAGGTTGTTTGTTATGTCTCACTTGTATGACACCTTGACCCACTGTCATACACTTAGATGGACCCGCGTGTCATAGACACATCACTAAAAACCAATAAATTAGGTGTCACTGGACTAATTTTTCCGGAGTTAGGGTCGGTTCGTGCGCAGGCTGTCGATTTGGTTCTCGCGACGTGTCTACCCAGCTGATGATGTGCCGAGCGGTGGGTGGTTTGGGCCAGTTCCTGGACTCCCTCCCAAACTATTGTCCGCGGATGGGACGGCCCAAACAGTGCGCCCGCCCGCGTCGGCTCAAGGTTTGGGCGCGTAAAGGCGATGAGCCGCGGAAGCGACACGCGCGGGGCGACGTGTTGAGCTGTGCTGATATGCATGCAGTGCGCAGACAATCGCTGATTGGGCCTGCAGGGAAGATTGGATCTGCCCGCGCGGTGATTTGGACTGACCAGTTCTCTATACGCGCGCGGCTAGGCGATACGGGCTAGTGGGTTTCGATTGGGCCGTTCACATATTTTGCTGGACCAACTATGACTACTAGGCAAATTTCGCTACCCCGAGTAGGCCGTTGGTTCGTGTCTCACTTGGAAGATGACGTTGAGATTTGGAATCTCAACCAAGGTTTAGATCGATGGCATCAGATGAACACTCAAACATTAGTACTATGGCAGTCAGCTGGGAGGGAGGGTGAATGGCTCGGACAACTTTTCCCCTAGCTATTCTGCAATCTTTTCACTCCAGTAGCTATAAACATAGAGATTGAACTTGCAACTAGTGGAAAACAACACTCTTTAAGGTGGTCTAACCGGGGATGTTCGTTTGACCACTCATGCTAACAGGCCAAAATCAACATGATTTCCAAAGGCCAATTCCATCTAACTTTTATCAACTTGATCAAATCGTACCAAATATTAAACATAACTACTCTAGGATATCAAAAACCTATTCCATTCAACAATTCAGGAATCGTTGTCAAAATTCCCACCTTTATCCATTTAAGGGAAGAGTGATCAAGAACCAGGTAAAAGAGGAAAAACAAGATATACTCAAACTCATGGAATCTAGACCTCAAAGATCATCCTAGATAGGTTCCTACATGACCTAGCATGATAAAACTAAGAACAAACCACAATAGAATATGGAGAAACCAATAATCACTAAGAAAGCAAGAAAATCAACAAGAATACAAATAAGATATAGATGAACAAGTTTCATTATCTATTACCACTTGGAGATGAAAGATTATAGCTAAACCAACAGGACAAAACTCTAAGGACAACACCTAGCTCTCTGAACAAAAGCCTTAATTTCTTAGAGGCTTGAGTGCACAACCTCAACTCTGTCAAACCCTAACTCCTACTTATATAGTGGAGGCTCATAAGAAATACTAACCTAGTCACAAGTGTATCATATCCACCACACACACCCATGGGAACCCATTAATCCATTTCATAATCGGGTTTTTCACTCAACATACTCATGCATGCTTTTCAAAGCATTGTCTTCATACTTGGTTCCAAAAGTTCGAATTCACAAGTCTTATCCTAGCTTTGTGAAGTCTTCTTAACCTAATCTACTTCGTCCACCACTGTAGTTTTGCAAACCTCTTACTTTTCCAGTCTAGGGCAAATGACCATGTTGCCCCTTAATCGACTTCTCCCAATTCCTTCTTAAGGTGTTGCCTAAGCTTTGATACCTTCTATGTGGCCCCAATAACTTCCTGCTAAGTCTCTCACATGTTCAGATGCCACCAAACCATCCTCATTTGTAAATGAGCCCAAGTCACTTAGTGCACCATATGTCTTGCTTGATCCTAACCACTTGTGTCTTCTATATGTCCTTGTTCATCTTGTAGCTTGCTTTAGTCCAACCAACTCACCTAACATCTATAACCGTTCTTGTAATAGCCCAAATTTCACCAAATCAAAATAATGAAGTTGCCAAGTTGGTTTACCTAAGTTAATATGAATTTTTGGATTTTTTTCTGATTTTTTTTGAATTTTTTGTGTTTAAAGAAAATGCTCTTCAATAACCTAGTTATTATTTCTGAATTTCAAACTTCAAGTTTAAGTCAGTTAAAAGTGTGAAAATAATTTATTTAAATCTTAGATAGTCTGAGAGACCTCTCTGAAAAATTTCATGAATTTTCAAGTATTTTTCTACTTATGAAAAATAGAAAAATAGATACTTTATTAAAGGCTGAAACATTAACATAGAAAACCTATATGTCTAAATGCTATAAAAATCTTACAAAAAAATTAGTACCTTACTAGGTCCTATTACAAAAAATTTCATAAAATTTGGACCCCTTTTGCTATGCCAAAAAATTCAGAAAGGATCTCTGTTCTAAAACCGAATTTCAAATCAACTCACTTGTCTCACTTACATGGACCCACATGATAGTAGCCTTTGCCCCTCAAACTAGTTTCCCTTGCTGCCTTCTCCGGTTCAAAGCATCTTCTGTCTAGTACACCTTCCCTCTATCAGTCACCGACAAGCCTGGCCCACCAGCCAGTCTTCTTCTTTCACACGACCCTTCCATGGCCGCATGCACAGATCTTGCTTATGCTCACCCTGTTGCCTCACCTTAGGCTCCCTTCCTAATGCTGCCTCTTTGCCGCCTGCAAGTTACTCACATCCTCTTCGTCTCATCCCTTAGCTCCTCTATGTACAAAGCCAAGTCCGTTTTGCCCTTTTACAAGCCCTCTCCTTCCTCATCCCCAGCACAGGTGCGCACTCTGTCGAAGACAAGCCCCTTCCTCATGAGCCCTGGCCTCGACACTTGCATCATAATACACCATTTCCCTTCCTCTTCAAGGTACCTCACTTGATTTCACCCTCCATGTAGTGTAGCCCTAGGAATCGAGCTTCTTCTTCATCTTCAACAATACTGTCGCCAAGCTCTTTCTCCCTCGTTGGTGAGTCCTAGCATTTATCTTGGTTGTTTTCAACTCCCTTGTGTCATGAAAAAGCTAATGGAGCCATTCTCCCTCACCAGATCCCTTTGGGTTGAGCTATCACTATGACATTTGCCACCATCGCCACCTTTCACAATCTGCCAACTGCCTCGAGCTCCCTTTATCGCTACTAATTGCACCTAGGTAGCCAGGGTGAGCTCTTGAACCCTTTCGCAACTCAATTTGGCCTGGCACGGTCCCTAGCACACCCTAAACGTTTGCCCTGTTCTACGATGCCACCCTTTTGGTCTTTGGCGTTGCACCGATGACCATTGGTCTCTGAGCCTATGGCTAAATCACCGCTGAGATCCTAGTTAGCTAATGCAACCACCCGATCACCTCCGATTGGCCCTGTTTACACACTTCACATTTGACTCGAGAGGCTTCGTTTCTCCTTGCCACCGTACCATTGTCTTCGGCCATCTCCCCAGTCACCACCACTACCCAAGGCTTCACCTTGAGCCTCTCTAGTTGTTCCAACCACTCACGCCGCATAAGCTACTACCATTCATCACTGATGAGCTCAAGAGTGAGCTCATCCATGGTGCTAAGGCCATGTCTCTATGACATGTGGGCTCCTAATGTCAGAAACATCATTAAGATTAATCAAAAATCTAATTAGTTCATTTTAAGATAACAAGCCTATGACATGTGGGCCACTAGGATTAATAATTAAAACTCGAACTGGTATTTAAGATGATCAGCCACTGGCATGAGGATCCCACATGTCAGTTATTTTTCAAAAATAATAAAGCCTAATATATGGACCCTATCTATTAGTCTTTGTAAAATGAATCAATAACCTAGAAAACGAGAAGGGCACTTTTAGTTCAAATGAAAATGACTTTCTCTGTTAAAAGCATATTTTTGAAAAGATACACCTTTGACACCAACCCTTTTCTATTTTAGGGTATTTTTAGTCAATTAAAATTCAAATGCTCACAACATTTGCAAATGAACTCTAATTGAGTGAAACTTGTTTCTAAATTTTTCTAAAATCATGAACATTCTATTTCTACAAAAATATTTGAATTAAAACTCCATTTGAATTTGTTTGGCTCTTATTATTGCTATACGATGTACCACGTGTAGATACCGACGCTTCAGAAATCTCCTTCGTCAACCCCAACACCACTCAAGAATTCAATGAGCAAAGCAAACACCCCATTTGATTATGTTGATTCTAGTATTTTACTTAATTTATATTTTTCTACAAATTTATGTATGCATGCGTGTATTTTTAGTAAAATTGCTATATTGTGGTTAATGATAGATATTCCTATTTGATGCATAGAGCTTCATTGATAATTATACAAATGTCAACCTTGAGTCCCTTCCAAACTATTGCATGCTGATGGGACAGCCCATGCTTGTGAGTTGCTCTTACATATGCTATTATATACTTATTATTTACATACTTATTAATTGCTCTTTACAAATTCTGTTTGTAATATACCATTCATTATTGTTGAATTAATCTCGCTTTATGCAGAAGAATCTAGAATGACCATCTCCTTTGACATAGCCAAGCATTTACTTATAATTGTGATATACTATAAGTCTTGCTAAGTATAAATGTACTCACCCTTACTTGTTGATATTCAGAGGATGAGGAACCTGCGATCCCCAACGATTCCTAATTTACCACAAGTTACAGGGACTACAATGATGAGCTTTTCTAGGACACTTACTCCTTGTCAGTTGTTTGTGGATATTTTGGGCTAAGGCATACCGTGAGATCTTTCTTCCACTACTTTTTTGCTGCAGTTTGTTTGGCTTTTAATGCCTTATTGTAAGAACTATGTCTCACCGACTCTTGTATTTATGAAAAATGTATGGATGTGATCACTAAGTTGTAAATGTGTGTGCTAACTAATGATCATAGGACTAGTACAGTACACGCATGAGACTCTCTAGTATTCCATGCCAGAAGAGACCTTGTTTCTCTCCTAACGAAGTCCAGTCTTCCTTACCATTGACCATAGTTGACTCTAAGTGACCTGCACAACAACAAACCATGCAAAACATTTTCAGGCACAAGTTCATTCTAGCATAACCCACATTAGTCCAAATATGCATTATGAAACATATGTGCCATGTATCTATCGCCCTAGAAATTCCCAAACTCAACTTTCAACATTCATCTCGAAGGATCACTTCTTGTGAATATACCTTAGCCAGTCTGACCAGACTCACCATGCTGGTCAGAATGGCTGGTTTGACCACCATGGTCTAGCCAGTTAGACTGATTAACTTCCCCATAAAACACCCTCTGTGGACTTTTCAGTTAAACTCTATTTAGTTTCGGGTCCGGTCTCTATTTTTAATGATACCTAGTGCAAACATATACCTATAAAAGCCTATATAAGTGTTTGGTTTCCAAAATGAAAAATTCCATAGGGTTGGTCTAACCACCATGGTTTGGCCGATTAGAACACCCTTCATTTAGCTCTAGACAAGACACAGGTATGACCGGCTCTGCAGGGTGGTTAGGCTGCCTCTGTAATCTGATTAGGTCACCCCATGCTAGATACACCACCCCAAAATTATCTTTCCCATTTTTGACAACTCAAATGCTTCCATCATCCTGAAAATTGTTCTATATTCATCACACATATCAGGTGAGCTCCACATGGTCTCACAATCTCCACTTTGATTAATAATATCCACAACCAACCTAAAATAACAAAAATTAGAGTTATTTTTAATGAAAATGAGGAAGAAGAATGAAAACACATGTATGGTCCATTTCAAATAAAAGAATGATACCTGACCATGTATGAGAGATGCAAGAAGAGGTCAACACCAAGAAATAGCAAGGATTTCCGCAAAAAGGCCTAGAAGGCACCAAGATGCATATTTGGAGCAAATGTATGACAATAAAGCTCCCCCTCACTCCAATATTCATATTTTGTAACATCCCAAAAATTAAAATAAAGTAAGAAATTAAATTTTAGAATTGAATTATATTTTTTGATGCTTTTTCTACATTTACATAATTTTTCTGGATTTTCCTTGATTTTGCTCTAATGGAAAAATCTTTATAAGTAATAGATAAATAACAAAAATAAAATCATATGTCAATAAAATGTGTAAAATTCTGGATAATCTCAATAATTCACTAGAACCTCAATTCTAAATTTTTAAATATCATATCAAAGCAATTATGCATGAAATGAAAGCCAATTAATGATCCTCGACTAGTAATAGTAAACTTGTCGATTTAAATAAAAATAAAAAAATTATATTGAGCTAAAAATTTAAAATTATATTATAGATATATAAATACATCTACATTAAAAATTTTAAAATTAATAAATTATTTTGGGATATTTAAAATTCAAAAAGCAAAATATTAAAAATCTAAGAATCAATGTTAGAATTTTATTAAAATAAATACAAAATATATCAATTTTAAAATTTTACTGAAGAATAATATGATCAAGTGGAACTCTTATAAAAAGTTTCAAAAGTTTTGAGAAGATTAAATCTGATAAATCAAAAACACAAAATTGAAATTCGTGCAAAGAGTTTTGTTAGAATTTTTATAAATTCTGTGGATAATATTTTCTTGTGGAATTTCTACAGTATGAATATAACAACTCATTCATATCTCATAAAAAGTTTTACAAATTATTGATGTGACTGGTAACCGATCCAATGAATCTTATCTTGATCAGCCTACTGCCTGTTCTCAATTTTGCTTTACTTCCCCGTTTCTTTCACTTGCAAGTGGGTTCCAACTATTGTGCAGGCCCACCCGGCAGCCTCTCTTCCCCACCTTCTTCCTCCTCTGGACATTGGTGCCCCGAAGTGAATGTCTTGCACTGTTGTGGTCTCGTCATTTGCTGTAGCGACGTTAGCCTCTGTGTTTTGCGTCGCCTGTCCAACACCGGCCCGCCACCTCGCCGCCACACAACCACCCTCGTGGTGTTTCCCGAAGCCCTACCCATCCTATTCCCTATGCAATCGTTGCAAGAACTAGGGGAGATCACAACCGAGGCCGGGCTCATCCACTTCGTCTCCTCGGCTATAAATTTTGTTCTAGAGTTCGCAAGAAGCCACACTTCATTTCCCCCCTCCTTCCCTTACTTCTCTCTCGCTAAAATGCTCTAATTCCTCTTATATCCCACCATTACTGATAGCTTCAAAGCTTAGAGTAGAATGCAAATCACATGGTACAAAGACTCATTTCTAAATTACTTCAAGACTTAGCATCATTACCCTTTAATGATCAAAAACCCTCAAAAACATTTGGTCTATTCCATGTGAAAACTTGCCACCACTGCGATCCTTCTTCCTCTCGGCCGACCGTTGGTGGCGCAGCTCCTTAGCCCGCCTCCACTTCAAATGGCAGGTAAAATGGAACTCTCTGATCACAGTGATGCTTAGTAGGGTGCTATTCAAGCTCGGATTTCTTTAGTTTGTGCTCTTCGTTGATTGCCCATGGCGCTGCCTCTGACTCACCGGTGGGAGCCCTACTCCGGTCACCACTGGCTGAAGCTGGTGCCTCCACCAGGAGCGAAGCATCCCACTGGTGCTTCCTCGCTGGCTGACCGGCCGATTCCGACAACCTCTTGCCGCCGGCGAGGAGCCCTAATAGCTACCACATGATCCTCTGTTTTATGCGTATGACCGGTGGGCCCCATTAGTCAGTGGCGCAAATGACTTCCAGTTCAACCAATGAAAGCGCCTTCCAACGGAGAAAGCGTATTTTCTTTTTTTAGTGAATTTCCAAGCCGATTAATGATCAAACAATTATAACTTTTGAATCTTCTAACCAAATTGAATGAAGCAAAATTCTAAAATCATCTAAAATTATTTTTATTCAGAATATACCAAAATATTTAATTTTTGAACCACAGAAGAATTATTTGAATTAAACTTTGTTAAGAACCCTATTATGACCTTTATGCCAAGATTGAACGATATAACTCTTAAAATAATAAAGTAAATTTTTTATATGATTACAAGACCATGAGAAGCTCAAATTTACAAAAACATTTAATTTTTGAACTATGTTTAAATTATTTGCTTTGAAAATATCAGTAAAACCTAATATGGCCGTTAATAAAAATGAGTATATAATAAGTCATAAAATAATAAAATATTTTAAATAAAGTTCCCAGAATCAGTAGAGGCCCATTTATGTAAAAATATTTAGAACAAGACTTAGTCTACATTCTTTTAATGAAAGGAAATGCAAATTACAACAATAAATAAATATAAAATCTATCGTAGTTAAAATCAAAATAATGCAAAACTAGCTTTAAAACACATCTAGGATCACCCCCTGCTAGTGTTAGCAAAATAGTTGCATAATCATGTATAGTGTAGTTGCAAACTTAAAACGAAATCTGACTCGATATAACGTTACCTTTATGATCATTTATACTATTTCAACAACCAATAAATTGACTCGTCTAGATGCTAAAATTTATAAAATCAGTTTAGAAATACTCTTCAAAGTTCATACCACCATATTCTGAAGAAATAATTTCATTTCATCATGCTTTGTATATAAATCTTATCAGCAAAATAACCTTAAGCGTTAAGATTTCTGAAATCCGTAATATGAATAAACGAACTTTAATTATATATGAGAAATTAATGGTTATGATATTTGTAATACTAGAACCTCTTCAAAGACCATGAAAATAAGGCTAGTAGCCTAGCTCAATAGATCTAACTTACACGAAACTAATTCTATACAAAATCAATCAAAGTAAAATACTATTCATACATAATCTATTGTGATCACTTAAGCCTTTTCAGCAGCTCACAAAACATCTCGTCTAAATATGAATTTTGTAAAGAATAGCCTAGAATTTATATTTAGGATATGATCCACAATAATCTAGAAAAATATTCTTATTTCAACTTGTTTTTCATCTTAATCCTGTTAGTGCAATACCCTTAAGTGATAAGGTTACCAGGAACACATTACATATATAGTTGAGTTTATGAAACCTATAACTAATATTTACTTCTATTAATCCAAATAATTTTTGCATCTTGAATTTGATATTATAAATATAAGAATACATAATTTTAGCTTCTCAAATTCATAAGATAAGAATAGATAATACATAAAAGAAACCATACATCGCTCAAACTGTTAACAATTTAAATGTGTACACTTAATTGACTAAAACACGAGAATGTGAAGTCATTTAACCCAAACCCTAATCACACATGCTTTCTATAGTAAGTATTTATTTGATTTACTGTCTATCTTCTTTTGCCCTTATTAAAGTTGTTTATATGCTATATTTCCGTCGAACAACGTATAGAACTTGATGTCATTAACTCCGCCGACGCCAACGCCAACTATGACTACAACTTCATCGTAAATGACAAATAAGCAAGGCAAGCACCCCTTTGATCATATTGATCCTAGTATTTAATTTTTATTTTGTTTTATCAAACTATTTCATGCATGTGCTTATTTTCTGTAAATTCGCTATTTTGTCGTATTGGTAGATCGATATACCTGATATCTCTTGGAACTTTCTTAGTAAATATTGACATGAAAACCTTGATAACCATAGAATAGGGATAGATAATACATGATATCAATTTGGGAATATACGATACATACTATCCATGCTTAGCCATGCTTTAGAACCAATGTTGTATATGATCGGATCAAAATTGCTTCTTGAGAAATTGAAAATGTTAGTTATGACATGATGTCGATTGTGGGTATTTTGAATAAAAATACTCAAAATAAAACTATGATTTTGATACGGGTAATTATTGGTAATAGCCGGTTGTGCAAGGGATGAACTTGTATGTAGTGTAGGGATATTGCCCATGTCGGATTAAGGGTCGAATATAGTGTTGTATGATCCAAGATAAATCTGTACAACCACAAGTGCTGGGATGGGGTAGCCTTATCTTAATAAGTTATGTAGATTTAGCTTTGCACATTAGTAGGTGTAACACCCCGACACCCCACGTACACTGAATGTTACACCCTCAAGCACCAACATTACAAGACACCATAAAATTTTTAGCAAAGCAAGCTAACGTACTAGTAGGTTGCCGAATTTAATAAAAAATTCGACAGCACCTTCCCTAAAACTCGGACTTCTACTCAGCAGACAAACAAGACAACAATCCACATATATCGCAATTCATAACATCTAACTAGTCAATATAACCAAATAAGCATCTAATATGGAAGAGTAAGTATACCAAAAAATAACCATGTTGCAAAAAGGTGAAACTACATAGTAAAGATACGACATAACCAAAGATACAGAGTTCAATGTCATCAACTACTTACAATACTATCTATTCAAAAGCAGGTTCTTTTTAAGCCTAACATCATTTCTAAGAGATGAGGTGACTACTCTAACTACATGTTAGTCATTGTGGGTGAAGTAGTGCTAACCCATCTCCCAAAATGCCGCTCTGGAGGCACCTAAAATAAAACATCACAAAACAAGCGTGTGTTCATACAACTCAGCAAAATGCGTCATATTAATGCAAATAACTTAAAGCAGAAGATTAAAGCAATTATAACATGATAAAACCTTGGCACATAAGGGCAACATTATACTTAACATTCTTTACACTTGCACCATGCAATGCACATGCATGCTCATAATGCACATTCTCATAGCTAATACCGGTATTGCTAGGTGCTCACCCGTCGGTGTGCACCCTCTCATTCCCGTCCAGCCCGTGGAGGGGCCTACCGAAGTAGGACTTTTATGTCTTACTACGGGTGAGACATAGAGGCCCACTCGAGACACTTCTTCTGTTATGAATACACAATTGCAAATGAAATGAATAACATTGCAAACTATATTCTCATTCCCATAACAAATCCATAAATATTGACATAGTCTTTAAATTCATACTCATAACATTTGCATCATCATCACAAGCGCCATCATACTCATAAATATCATGAAATGCAGAATACTAGCAAGAAAGTCACAAATTCCCCTAGCATGTACTCTACATGATACACTTGCCTTTAACCGCGAGGAGTGGGGTGGCGTGAGGATGAAGCCACTCCCGAAGCTACACCACCTAAAAATAACATTTGCATACTCATTTTTAAAAACTAAATAGCTCATAACATCACATAGCGCATTTACGCTCTATTTCGAAAACAGCCCCAAATCTTAGCTAAAAGAAATCTGGACAGCAGGCATAGAAATATGCATATCTCCTAAATGGCTAAACGAAAAATTGAGTTCTTGTACTCTAAATGACCATAAGAGGATAACTTACATTTATCATATAACCATTCATTCAGGAGATGCATAAATAACTCCCAGATCAGGGATGAACAGATGCTACATGCACTAACTCTAGTTCTGGACAGTAGGCATAGAAATGAGCATATCTCCTAAATGGCTAAACCAAAAATTGAGTTCTTGTGCTCTAAATGACCACAAGAGGACTACATTTATAATTTAGCCATTCATTCAGGAGATGGATTTAAAGTCCTCGAATAGCACTCTAAATCTTATTCTAAAATCTGAACCTTCAGCAGCTTCAGATTTCAGGACAGTATACTTCAAAATAGCATAACTATTGATTCTTGAATCCACATCAAGTAAACATGGATATTTTTTTAATCTATAGGAAATTTCCTAACTTTCTCTAGGCAAATAAAAATTCTAAATCGACCTGCATTTAGCCTTAAACAGCAGTTTAACATTTCAGCTACCAACACAAGCATCATCAGGACAGCCAGCACTAAAACGACCATATCTTTTGATTGGCTGAATAAAATTTAGTGTTCTTGATCTCAGATTAAAGGGAAAATGATGAGCTACAACTTCCTCTATAGCTAAATATTCAAAAAATACTTTTAACTAGCTTGAAACACAACCCTAACAAACAGGTAATGTTCAGCCCGAAAACAGAAATTTTTCCTCTAAAACCTAGAGCCACTTTTCCCCCCAAAACTTCAAAAACCAAACCCTAGAACACCCATACCAGTAATATATCCCCATTAGCACAGCATGCACAGTCCCAAAACTACCCAATACTTACCTCTTTGCTCATGAGGAAGAAGAGGGGGAGGGATTGCTGCTGCTCGCAAAGGGGAGTGAAGGAGGCCGGCTGGAGGAGGAGGAGCCAGGGGGCTCCGGCTTGGGGCTGCACCAGGGAGGGGAGGAGGAGGCGTGGGAGGAAGAGGGAGGAGGAGGTGCTGGCTTGGAGGGAGGCGGAGCAGGGAGAAAGAGAAGAAGGGGGAAGAAGGCTATCGGGTGGGGGAAGGAAAGGAGGAGGGAAGGGGAGAGAAAAGAAAAGAGGTGGGGGAGGGAAAGGGAAATTTCATCTGTGACAAAAAAATTCATCTGCGACATTATAGTAGGCCGAAGTAGTACGGGCTTTCCTTTCAAGGTTTGCTTGAAAGGGTGCCCTCACTGCGGTGTTGGAAATAACACTTGCCGATATAACGGCGTACGCCTTGCTATAGGGAGAAACGGTGCCCGATTATTTTTATGATGATACCATGTTTTATATATATGTGTTTCTTCTGCCATAGCAAGGGTTTTCCGTCACCGGTGCTGGTGCAAAGTTAGGTCTATGTAATGTAACGATTATATCATGACTCTCTGCGGCATACGAAAGGAGGTGTGCTAATTATTGATTGCACAAAGAGTCAGTCATGTCTTGTGGGTAAAGCTGTACACATCTGCAGTGTGTAAATCTAATCGATTAGCCGTACCCGCGGTTATGGGAGTCTTGGTGAATTGATACATGTTAGATGTTTTGTTATTTTCAAAAGAGCTTGGTTTCATTTGTTTTGCCACGTGTTGGCAAGAAATGGTTATGGCAGGATTGAATTATTGGATGGATGGATATGTGTTGGCAAAGAAATGGTTATTACAGGATTGGATTATTTGATTATTGGATTATTCAATGTTCGCGAAGTGCTGTGAGTATTACTTATGCTTTACTTATTTTCTTATCAGCAAACTTGCTCTTACAAATTTCATTTGAGAAATTGCAATTTGATTTATAAATTAAATTATGCTTTATACAAAATTAACCTAGAAGCCTCCATTGATTTAATTTGCATTATTGCATTTGTAAATACCACCTTAAGTCTTGCGGAGTACGAAAGTACTCAATCTTGTTTATTATGTGGTTTTAGGTGATTGCGAAGCTCCGAAATTTCTTTTTGTCGCAGGTTGTGGGAATATCAATGAAGCGATTTTTCTAGGGATTTATGCCTTATCATTTTCCTGAGGGTCAGATAGGCACACTACAAGACCTTGCTTCTTCTGTACTACATATATGCTTTGAGTTGTAAGAATTATATTGTACAAATAGGTAGCTTCCGCTTTAATAAAATGATGTATGATTGTGATTCCAATTGTCTTAAATGTGCGTACTAGCTACTGATCATGGGACTAGTACTGAATACACGTTAGATTTCCATTTTTGCAATTCTCGGGTGAGGGAAGGGAAAAGCTCGAGGAAGGCTTCACTCGCTCGCTCAAAAAGCTCTAACGCTTATTTACGAGTGGAGTGCATAAGCCCTTGTGTTGAAGTAGGGCGAGGCATTACTACACGAGCTTGTAATTAAGTCAAGCACGGAACGAGCCTTGCCTACGAAGCTTTGCTTCATCATCTCGCTTGCCTTTGCCGAAGCTTAACGCACTATAACATAGGCATGCGTGCATGATGGTAGCAACTTGGTACTGACGATGTAGTAGGAGCTGCCTAAGATGGTGAAGGAATGGTGGGAGTTACGGCCAGGGATCAAATTCTCGCCGAAATTCGGTGAAATTTTGGCGAAATTTCGGATTTCGGACCCCCCGAGATTACAAAAGCCGGGAAAATTCAAAAATTCAAAAAAAAATTGAAAATGCTACAGTAATTTCGAAAATTTCGGGTAATTTCACCGAAATTACAGGTTTTGAGTCCGGTTTTTGAAGTTTGAGCACCGGATTTGGTCCAATAACCTATTAGAAAGTGATCTTCTATGAAAATTTGATGAATAACTAATTTTTTGAGATTTTTTAAAATTTGGGCAAAAACACTGTCATATTTTTAAAAGTTTTACAAGATTGATAATGATCTGAAAAATTTATTCTACCATACTTAGTAGTTTAGAATTATACAAAAAAATTTTCAAAATAATTTAACGTCATTTGTTATCTTTAAAAAATCAAAAACAGAATGGACATAATTGGGATAGTAAACTTGTTAGATTTTTCTAAATTTTCTCGAGTGTGATCATCATCTAAAATTTTTATGAAAGATTAAGAATTTCCTCAGTACCATTCTATAAAAGTTTTAAAAAATTTCAACTTTCGTAGTTTGCTCAATAAAATCTATCAATGCAGTAAGCACTAAACTTAATTTGTTGTATTATATTTCAAAAATCAAACAGAGAAAGAACATAAATGGCACTGTGCTTTCTACGAATTTTATAAATTCACTGGAGTGTGATCATGATTCAAAATTTTTATGAGATATTAAGAATTTCCTTCTCACTCTTATGTAAAATTTTTAAAAAATTTAAACCTTTCTTATTGCTAAAGTAAATCTATTATTGATCATCGGCCTTTTAACAGGATAGTAGCACTGTTGGAATTTTTAAAAATTTATGACACCTAATAATCATTTGAAAATTTTATTAGAATATTATGGATGTGTCAGGACCATCCAGAAAAATTTTCAACATTTTATAACCTCGTTTGTTCTAATTTTCATTAGGATGAAACTTGCCGCTCAGCGCTTTACCAAGACAGTACCAATGTTTGAATTTTTAGAAATTACTCACATTTGATCATCATCTGAAATTTTTACATAAATATCAAAAATATGTCAGGAATCTCCAGAGAAAATTTCAAAATTTTCTAACGTCGTTTGTACTATTTTTCATCCGGTTCAAACTTGCCGATCAACATTTCATCTATATAGTATCAATGTTTGAATTTTTAAAAATTCCACAGACCTGATAATCACCTGAAATTTTTATGAGAACATCTCTAATGTGTTAGGAACCTAGAAAAAAATTTAAAAATTTTTTGACATCGTTTGAACCAATTTTCAGTCAGTGTAATTTGGGCGAAATTTCGGTATCAAACAAACCGGATTTGAATTTTAAATGTACTTCGGCCGAAATTTCAGACCTTCAAAACGAAAAGTTTAACCCTGGTTACGGCAGGGTCCCCGCGTGGCCAATTGATTTTGGCGTCGCACCATGCCTGCGGCAACTACAGGCTTGTCGAGCCGTGCGGTGGTTTGGGACGGTTCTTGAGTCCCTTCCAAACTACTGCGTGCTGATGGGACAGCCCAGGCCGCGCGCCTGCCCGTTTTGGTTGCATGTGGGTACGAGGTTTGGGCTCATGAATTGGGCCTGTGGGACCGATGGGCCAGAACTCTGCGGTGACGATACGGGCTAGCAGTTCTAGCGTGCCTTCCAGACTAGACAGGATAGAGTAGCATATGGAGATGGAGAGGCAAACCGCCATCTTTGAGAGAATATAGATGAGTCCCAATTTTTAGCTCAGAGATGGCAGGAGACTCAGCATGTAGAATACAAGCTTACGAGGGATTTCAGCATCGTTTTAGTGCTGACTTCAAGAGGCAGTTGAGAGAGAGATCGGAAAGCATCAAGGCAGCGTCGACACAGGGCCATTTGGGTGCTCAATGATCAGATGAACGACATATGGACTGACACTAGGGTAGCTATGAGGTCATGAGGAGGGGAACCTGGAGCTCTTGGTTGTCGACACGACAGGGATGGAGAGCTTCGCCTTCTAAATCCACACCCTAGTGGACGCCCTTTCGCCACTGCTCCACCATCTCAGGCACCGGAATTCCAGAATAGCCAGAAAATGCCAAAAATTGCAAAATAGCCAAAAATTAGAAAAATTCCGGAATAGCAAAAAAATTTCTGAAAATCCACAGTAAATATAGAGAAATAATTTGGCATCTCATTATTTATTTTATGAAAAGATTTGGGATGTTACAAAAAACAAGGTTTAGACCAAGAGCGTGATGAGATGAACAGTCAAATGCTATGAACCGAGGCGTTTGTCATTTATCCATTGAGGGTTGAATCAAATATTACTGGAGCCATTAGTACTGCTGCTTCTATGTTTTCCCTATGTTGAGAAATATAAGGTCTATAGTTTTATTGGATTTGTTGAAAAACAGAAAGTTTGTACATATATAGATTTGATGAGGTGTTTTCCACTATACGTCTCTATTTGTTCTCTCTCAACTATAAACATTTATTCATTACCATAATACCACCCACATAAATGTATTCTCTCTCATCTTTCCAAGACAATTACGATGGGTATCTAAATTATTTCCTGTTGTATCTTTCTCAATCCCATTACTATCTTAATCCTGGTCCAAAGTCAAAATACACTTTAGTATTTAACAACGGAGGAGTAAATAGAAGGTACTCCCTCCGCCAAATGATTTTGTTCATAAATATAAGGTTTACATGTAGATTTAATAGGTATTTCCTTCTATACCCCTACTTATTCTCTCTCAACTATATACATTTATTCATTACTACCTACCAAAGTATTATTTCTCATTTTGCAAGAAAATTAAGTGGGGCATCTAAGGGCAGTCCCAACCCTCCACCTCAGCTGGTGTCTATAGAATTAATTACGTTGCCAACTAAGCAAAAATCTGATGTGTCATAGGAATTAAGGAAGAGAGAGAAAGAAAAACAAAGAAACCGTGTCTCGTGCAAGAAACTGGGTTGGCGCGGGCACCAAGACGCAAGAAACAAGCAAAATCGGGGTTGGACATTTCTGCACGCTAACTAAGTTGTGTTTGTGGTGCATGCATTAGTTTATTGCTCTCTATCTCCTCTAGACACTGCTCATGGAAACCATGGGTTGGGAAACTATGCATTGGTTTATTGCTCTCTCTCTTCTCTAGACACTGCTTATGGAAATCATGGGTTAGGACTGTCCTAAGTCATTTTTTGTTAGAGAGCAACTACCACACGCTATACCGTTGGGAATCACTTCCAACGGTATAGCATGGTTCATTAGGTTCACGGGTAAGTTTCGCTACTAGGTTTCACGGGTAAATTTCATGATGTTTCCACGGATAGGTTTCATGGGTTTCATGAGGTTTCAAGTTTCATAAGGTTCGTATTTCATTAAAAAAAGTCTCATAGATAAGTTTCAACCAAAGGTTTCATCAGACAGCACAATGCTAAACTTTTTTTAATGAACACGAACCTTATGAAACTTGAAACCTCATGAAACCCATGAAACTTATCCGTGAGACATCATGAAACTTACCCGTGAAACCTGGTAATGAAACTTACCCGCGAACCTAATGAACCATGGTATACCGTTGGAAGTGATTCCCAACGGTATACCGTTTGGTAGACTTTCTGTTTTTGTTATACGTACCTTTCTCAATTTCAATACAACTTTAATAATTGTATAAGGTTAAGATACGCCTTATATTTTTGAACGGAGGGAGTACGTACGTATCAAGTTAATTACAGCTGCTTTGGCTCCAATGAAATCTGAATCCATCCCATGCAGGAATTGACCGGCTCGTTACTAACTCCCACGAAATTCCTCGTGGTCCTCCTACACATAGAACCTTTTCAGGCACATCGATTATTGGTTATTGCATTTTAAGCACGTCTTCAGCTGATGCACGTACGTGTGCATATATACGCACGTACGGGGCTGTAGTACTCGTGCGCCGTACGTGCACGTACAGCCACCCCAGCGTGACTGCGTGACACACCAATTAACACACGCACAGTAATACTGCTTACTTGCGTACTAAACTGGTACAAGTATGGCATAAGATGTACTCTTGTGTTAGTGAGATATCAATAATATATTCGTATGCATAGGATATACAGAACGTACACGTGTATATACCAAGGAGGTGTGTAGAGGCAAATATTTCTTTGTTAGAAGTACTGGATCTAACGACTTTCATTCCTCCCCCTCAACTATATTATAAACTCTTCCCACTCTCTCCTGGCCACCTTGTGCTAGCGCTTCATCAGCACCACTGACGTTATACCATGCATCCACCAGAACCTATACTACCTCGATCATGTTGTCCCTCGCCATCCCAACGCCGTTGCCACAATTAGGAATTTTGGTGCACGGACCCTAACTAAAATTTGTCGCCGTCATTGGAGAACGAATTAATTTTAATTAATGAATATCAAAAGATGTGAAATTCGAGTACTCTCAACCACCCAAAAAAAAAGGGAGTACTATACCAAAGGTATACACTCCATTTAGATCGATCATTGTCAGTCAAAATTAGTATTGACCATGAATGCAGGGCGCAATGGTTCGAAAAACCAATAAAAACTGCTCAAAAACTGATGTTTTCGATCTTACCGGGCCAGTTTGAGATTCAAAGCTGATCAGTAAACCGGTTTAATTAAAAAATTTAAAAAAATTGGAAAAAAAATATGCGACGTAAACTGATCTAGAATCGGTGAAAATTACTCGATTTTTGATGAAATCGAGTGAAAAATGGCTCAAAAATTGGCTCTAAGGAACATTCAATTAGTCCTCGAAAACTTTTGATTTTTTTCAAAAATTTTTGATTTATTAACCCTTCGGTTTTTGACGATTTTTGAGTGATTTTTGACTTGATATTACGATTTTTGAATTTCGAATTCGAGCAGTTTTTCAAAAACGGTTTTTTGAACCCTCTACAGGAATCATGCACCACCTTTCTAGCTCCCTGCTCATCACTGACCTAGCTGCAGATAGCTATCTCATGTGTCCCTTTCGCGCCAATGGCGTATGTTTTCCGCCTTTAGCTTAATTAGGTCCCCCATTCTCGTGTTCCCAACTACCGGCGGCAGCATATGGCCAGTGTTCGACCCATGCGTGGACACATCGAATTAATCATGCATACATATATACAACAAAAAGAACTAAGAAAGATGCTCATGTATATTCCTATATATATATTCTCATTCTTGATACCAACCTTGCTGGCCCGTACACTGTTGATCCATAGTGCGCGGTACCGTACGACAGATTGTGTGTTATTTTGTTGATGCCGGCCGTTGATGATCATCTTAATTGTCACGTATTTGCCAAGTCATATGGGCCGTCCATACTTCACGTGCCATGTCAACTGTGAGCAAAACATATGATTGTTTCTTCGACAAGGAATCAAATATTGTGTGCTAGCTCTATGAATTGAAAAGGCATAGACCATTGAGTATAAATACTGTGAACAAAACATAAATCAATCTCTTCAAACCTTGCAAATCAAGACATGGTTTGAGCAACCAACATCAACAAGCGACGCGTATAATAGGCTAACTATTTTATATGTAGCGAGCGACCAGGGGCGGAGCCAGGATTTCGAGATGGAGGGGGCCACGTGGATCAAAAGAAAAATTATCATAGCACCCATCTAAAAATGTCATAACAATATATAATGTATTTAAATTTAAATATAGTATAACCACATGTTTACATAAGTAAAATATGATATACTTTTTAGAATAAGAAACTTTTGCCTGGATCTCGCTCATATGGTATGGTTATAATTCTAGCTTGTTCTGGAATTTCTAATGATACCGGATTATTTTGATTATGGTCGGTTTGCACTTCAATTGGATCGAAGCTTACAAATCGGTTGGATTGGAATTTTCTCGTGTTGAGAGCTTTCAACTCGCTTAAAAAAGAATCAAGGGTTTTCTTCCTCTTCACGCCTATCAAGTATCAACAAGCGATTCTAATTAATACAAATTATATTAGTGCTGATTTGCTAAATTATCTAATGGCTAAGGTAGTGGAGATTCATAGAATCATACGATACCTTCAAACTTCAACAATTGATCTCCGGTTTTTGCGGTATATCGCAAGCGTTGGCTAGGGTTTTGGCGATATTGTTTTCGTTTTCTTAAATTTTGAGTTATTCGGTGGGAGTTAAGTTATGTTGTCGCGAAATTTCCAGATGTTATTAAAAGTTTTGGACTTCTTCTGTATAGTTTGGCGGCAAGTTTGTTTTTCTTGATTATTTGTCTTTTCGCACTAAGTATTGAAAATTTAGTGGTTCGCGGTTATGGTTTAAAGCTGAACTTTGGTTTTGGAGGGGTTTCTTTAGAAAGTTGCTCCCTCCCTTACCTAATCTCTCCTCCTCTCATTCTTGTGGTCAGTGCTCTTTCCTCTGGCCAAGATATTTTCTTTTCTCCCAAACTTTCCAAATAGACTCCCACCTCCAGGTGTCCGGCCGGCTCACCCAGTCTTGTCGCCTCTCCCTTCTCCTGCCGATGCTACCTGGCCGAGCCCTCCTGCGGGTGCCCCCTGCGCCTCCCGGCTGCCGACTCCCGGCCTTCCTCCCGTGGGGTCGCCTGCCCCTCCTGGCCGGCGAGCTCACTGGTCGGCACCTCCTCTGACTCCTCGGCTCGGCAGAAGACACCGGTAGGAAGAGCAACAACAGCAGATCCGGTGCCTGCTCTCTGGTGGCGCCCTCCTCCTGTGAAGCAGTGCAGTGAAGCTCCAAAGAATCACCGTGGTGTCTGGCAAAGAGGGAAGTCGGTGGCGCCTCTCCTCCAAATTTTCGGCCGGCCACCTTCCCTCCTCCTACCGTAGGGCCCTTCCCCCCTTCTGTGGTGAGGACTCCACCTAGATTGTCTTGACATGTTGGTTTCTAGTATGCATGTCGGTGTTCGATGAAATGGCTGTGAGGTATATGCATGTGTAGTGGCTCTTGCTTGGACCGATTCGAGACGGTGGATTGATTTATCTTTAGAAGGGATACTTATGTTGGTGTTAGCAAGAGAACTTAGGAATGCTAATGTTGCCTTAAAGAGCTTTTGTGATTGTTTGTTGTATTGTAGTATCTTCTTGGATCGAGTGCGATGCGATTGTTGATTTTGCATATGTCATATATTTCTCTTGCATGAAAAGTTCAATTGGAATGCCCGGTTATTAAGTTGGTGAATGTTTTGAAGTGACAGGAGGTAGACGAGCAGTGTGCTTAGGTCAAATTACTTACTTTACTGATTTGAATTACTTTTGATATATCTTTGCTTGTTAATGGTTGTTCTTGTTTTGATTTAGTGAGCTCTTCCAAATTCCCATCGGTTGTCTATTTGTTATAATATTATTTGCCTGTTGGCAACTTAAATTCTTGTCAGTACATGGCATATGCATAGCTCATGTGTGATGTGTTATTAAGGATACTTTTACTGCTATTTTGTATCCTAGAGGCTGTACGTGGTGTTTATAGCTAAAGATTTCGTATGATTACGCTTAAAATGGTGAAGGACCTAGAGCTATTAATGCCATAGTTAATCTTGAATTGAATAGAGTCCCATATCGAGTAGTGGGCTGTTATACTCTTATTTAACCATGCTTCTTTAATCTCCGATAAGTTTGTGATTGTGACAATCGTGCCTTGCCCTATCTTGGGTTGTTCTTTAGGGTTGGTGGTTTCTAGCGCCGCAATGGGCTGTCAGTTCTCGCCGAAGTTAAAGGCAAGTGCATCTCCTAGAGCGTTAGTAGGTGTTAAATGATCTGCTTGCGGTAAGAGTACGAAAATTCTAATGGTTTGGTTATGTTTAATAGTATATCTACAAGTTGTTTTTAGTATGATGATGAGGATGGATGAATGTTAGCAAATTGGTAAGTAAGTTATTCAATTCCCATTTATTGTATTGCTTTACGAATTGTACAAATGAGTATGGTTATGTTGATGCAAGTGTAGGGACAAGTTTGCACTATAATCACCTAGTTGTTCATATCTGTAACTTTGATCTACTTTATAGAAATTATGTGTGATGATTTTCCCTGAATTTTAATCATGACTTTATTTACTCTCGAATGAATCACACTGGGGCAATATCAAGTTAATTGGTACTTCCCTATTGGTTATGGCTAGGCGTGGTGAAAATGAATGAGGGATGAAGTGCATTCACGTCAATTGCATAATTGCATTCATAATAGACGAGGCGTCCCATGTTGATGCGGGCCTCGGTGCTCACCTGTAGTGAGCACAAAAGTCCTACCTCGTAGTCCCATCCACGGATGGGAGCGAGTCAGTAAGAGTAGGCCCCGCCACGGGATGGGTGGGATTGAGGGTGCACACCGACGGGTGTGCACTCAGCTATACCGGTATACGCTATGACAATGTGCATTATGAGCATGCATGGTGCATTCATTTTATGATTCATGAGAAAGAGGATGAGAGCATAGAAGCATTGCATTGTGTGTCGCCATTGTTAAATGTTAATTGCTGAGAATGGAAATGATAGGTCGAGGGTTGAGTCGTGGACTCATCCTGGAATGATTATTGAGGCACGAGTAAGGTTTAATTACATTTCCGAGTTGGATGGGGTAAATGGGCTAATTACTGCTCCCTTTACTGGATGATTTAAATTTAGTATTGGTTATGTCAAATAATGAAGTAGTTGTGCCCTTATGTTTGGTTTTATATGCATTTCAATTGCTTCTTTTATTTATGGAGATCAATTTAAGAAACTTTTACTTTATGTCTTGAAGCAATTATATTTTACACGAATTCATTACTTTTCTTACTTGATTGCACTTTGCTGAGTCTTGGACTCACGCTTGTTTGCTTTCTGTTTTTAGGTTCTTTGAAGCTGGCTCACCGGGATGGGAGTAGAGCACATGCACGGTTTCGGTCACCATCAAACTAGCTAAATCGATTTGTAAAGCCTAGTGTGATTGTCTGAGGTTGTAATATGTGTTCGTTGAGGAGTAGTTATTAATTTCCATTGGATGTGAGATTGGTTAACTAAGGACCTGCTAGTATGAAATCATATACCGCATTGTTTTCATCTCTGCGAGTGGATGTCCTAGTTTCTAGAGAGGTCATGCGAAATTTTGTAAATTTCTTGACTTAGTTTTAAATTGGTTTAGAGAGTTTCAAGTCGGTTTTCTTTCAATCTTTTAGTAGAGGTAAAATGTTTAGTGACTCGCTCGTTAAGCTATTAGTTCAATAGCACCGTTGCCAAGTCTATTTATCGAGTCTTGTTTAGGACACTCGACCAAGATGGTTCGTGTGTTATAAGCGTCATTTAGGGTCTTTTGGTAGCATTCGCGGTCGTTGAGCGCCGGTGTTACAAAGAAGACAGTCGACGGAGGATCGCGAGGCGGCACAACGCAAATCGCGCGATGGTCCACAATGACGAAAGGTCGGATCGCATCGCGCGAGGCGGCGAGGCGCGATGCCGATGCCGTGAGCTCATTATAATTTTGTGCTGATTTCAAGTTGATGACCAAATCAACGAGTTAAATAAGTCGGCAATCGCTTATACATCATTACTAGATGGAATAATTGGTAAATGGTAAGGCACGGGATAAGTGCGGCCTTTGAAAGAATCTAATTATATACTAATAAACAAGCAACCGCATGGCACCAATATTACAGATTATATGCGACGCGTACCTCCTCCTCGTCAACGGCGGCGACACCGACCACCGAGATGTGTTTCTGGCGCGACGGTTTCCTCGCGACGTGTTTCCTTCTTCGCCGATGTCGCTCCTGTCGGCCAAACCTTGAGGCGGCGAACGGCGCTCACGCAGATCACGCTAATTCGTGAGTCGAGACGTGAATTCGAGACGGTTCGCCGGCGATTCGGTACAAATTACCTACGTGACTAGCTGACTACGTTCCTAGCCGGTGGGCCTCATTTTATATGGGTACTGGGCTTCTCATGGGCCATTGGGGTCGGGCCCTCGCCAGCACCCTTGTCTCCGCTTAATCGCGAGCGACATCGTAGTGCCACCCATATAAAGAAGTGCCCTTCGACCCGCTTCTAAAATTTTAATTCAATTCATTCTCGTGGATTTTGGACTCCATTACTGCTACGACGTAGTATCATGTATACTTTATATATATAGACTGCAACAACTGTTTCTCTTTATGGTATGGTGCACGCGGTTATTTGAAATTCATCAAATGCAGCTACATTGTAGACATGTATAGATAGGTTTTTCACTTATAGAGGACCTCAAAGATAGTAATTGTAAAACAAGAAATATGGCATGTAAGTATGTAACTAACAATTGGTAGGCAAATGTAGGAGTGCACAATTTTTAGGGCATTAACAGCAAACAAAAAAAAACAAATTACATTACTTAAGCCGTAATTATACGTACATACCAAAATGTAGGTTGTATGGTGATGAATGAGTGACAGAGACGGGGTGGTCCACGGGGCCAAAAGGTACCATGCGAACGAATGGCCAAGTCGAAGTGGCATGTAGCATAGTGCAGTGCTCAGGGGGAAGAGAGAGAGAGAGAGAGAGAGCGAAGAAAGATCGAACAAAACATTTTAATGAGAGAGAGACAGATGGATCCAACAAAACATTTAAATGGACACGGATGTTGCACAGAGCATCACTTTATTTCCTTTGTGCTGTTAGCTTGCTTTTTTTTATCTTCTTTTGCCTCATTTTTTTTCTCTATCTTTTGTCAGATACTGAGCAAAAGAGCCGACAAAGTAAACAATAGAATGACATCGATAAGGGGACAGAGACAAAGATGGTCCACTGCTAAATGATTTTGCAATCCATTGCTTTATGATTGGGTTCTCTCTTTTTTCTCTTCTACTTCATTAATTTCTTTCTTCTTTTTTGGGCACCCTTTTATCCCATTGCTGTCTGAAAACAATGTACATTTCTTTCTCTTGCAAGTAATGTTATGACTTTTTTGTGTTACTGTCACATTGTCGATCTGGTCCTGCCTCCATTAATTCAACATCCATTACTTTATCTTATTGAGAGAACACTGATTAGAGAATAGCGCTCATGAATATATGTAGGCCTGTTCCTTTTGACAAGCTGAGATAGGCTTAGAATCACACCATGCATGTAGTTAATTCCTAATTGGAGGTAAAACTCTCTCTCTCTCTCTCCATTAAGAATACTTTCCATATGATATTTCTTGATCAAATCAAATTGCGCATATAATAACATCGTCTTTCATCCTGAAGGCAAGCATTAAACCTTTTCATTTAAGATGAGAAATGAACTTTCATTTTGGCATTGGCTTCAGAATATCAAGATATTCAAAAACCTGGGTCTTGTATTCTGTTATCCATGTGGACTTGGTACATACAGACCAATCTTTGGTATAAACAAGAGATTTTTTTTAATAATATTTTTTTATTCAAATTGCAAAAGTATACCTTGGACAAAAAATTGCAAAAATATACCTCTGTCGCCTTTTTAGTAGGCAAGAGAGAAATGTCACCCTTTGAATGGGCGACAGAGCCATGTATCGCCCATCGAACGGGTAACTGGAGGCCACGGACGCCACGTAGGAGAATCAACTGTTCGCCTCCCTCTGTCGCCCAACGAATGGGCAATAGATAATAAATCGACTGTTGGTTGGGTGACAGAAGGAGTGCGTGCCTTTGTCGCCCAACCAACGGGCGACAGAGGTACCCTATATAAATCGCCCCACACACACTGTAGCACACGAGCCAGCCCATTTGAACCGAGCCAAAGCAGAAAAAAGGAGAGAGGGAGGGAGAGAAAAAAGGAGAGGGAGGGAGAGAAGAGGAAAAAAAGGAGAAGATTTGTAGCCGTGCTACATTTGTGGAGGTAAAATTTTTTTATATTAATTTTATTTAGCAATAAATCATAGAACGGTAGAAACAATGTTAGATCTAGTTAAATTTAGAGGTTACGGATAGATTTTGTTTAGCAATAGGTCATGGTAGGGTAAAAAAAAATTTTAGATCTAGTTAAATTTAGAGGTTACGGATAGATTTTATTTAGCAATAAATCATGCTAGGATAGAAAAAATTTTAGATCTGATTTAGAGGTTACAGATAGATTTTGTTTATTTTTCATAATTTAGTTGGTTTGTACAAATACTTCTACTTAGATGTTTTTAGGAATAATAATATATTTTAGGAATATAGATGTTTTTTAAGATAGAAGTACGTCGATATATATTTTTAGGAATGTAGATGTTTTTTACATATAGAAGTAGAGAGATGTATATTTAAAGGAATGTTAGGTATCACACTATTTTTTATGAAAAGTAATTAATTCGTTGGTTAATGAATTGGTTCACAGATATGTCAGAACGAGTTCCACTTATAATTTATTATGGAGAAGGGGTTGTCATGTATGGTCTAGATGGTGCAGATCTGAGTAACTTCTAGTATGTGGACAAAAGTTTGAGTAGGGTCGAAGAGCGCACATTTGCTTCTGTGTTGAATTGGTTGTATTATACTTTTCGGATGGAATAAGAGATATGCCAACTGAAGTTATTTTGCCTATATAGTATGCAAAATGATCCTGTTTATTGGGAGTTAGTTGAGCTGAAGGGAATCACATCGTGGAGGTCATATGTGAGGGGGGCGGAGCAACGTGGATGGTATCGGGTGCTTTTAGTGCAAGCATATGATAGGGTTGTTGTCCCCTAGCAGTAGTTGGACACCGGTGAGTATAGTGAGTCTCAAAATGAGTTCAGTTATGATGACATCGAAATCGGGGGATCTAGCTGAAAGACCATGTGGAGGTCTATACCTGTGTGTGATGAGTATTTGACTAAAATTTGAGCTTGGTTTGTTTTGGAATTGAGTTTGATTTGAATTGGATTTTCAATTTGAAGCAATTTGAGGTTTGTCTGTCTTTTCCAGTACTACCGGCCTGAGGGCGGAAGCACCGGACCTTTTGAGTGTGATTGATTTGATTAATGATTTTGTGATGATTATTATATATCCTTTTGGACATTTCTATGTGATGGGTTTTCCATGTCTTTGATGGTTGCAGGATGACGGTGCTCGATCATGGTGAGGGGGAGGATGATCGGGACTAGGCGAGGTGTATCAGAGGTCCAGAAGATTGGGGATCACGGGAAGATGATCGGAGACAGAGTTCGTGCGAGCCAAGAAGACAAGAAAAGGAGATGATGCTAGCTAGATGCCGCATGGATCGACGAGAGCCGTTGGATTGCGGTCTAGTTGATAGGTTAGCATGTCTAGGTAGTGTGCTTTGAAAACCGTGCAAGAAAACCCATTATGTATGTGGATTTTGGGTTAGCCCTTGCATGGCTATGTGAGTAGGTTAATCCTAACCCTTGGATGAGTGCTCTAGGGTTGAGGGACTCATCCAAGGGTGGTAGGTGGTCCGAGAGTAGTATAAATAGAGGGGGGAGGGGTAGCCTCCTCCTCTTGAAGGTTGTAGAGATTTTTGTGCTCTTTTGAGCTTTGCCTACTTTGTTGTGAGGCTTTGTGAATCTCCTCCTTCTAGAAATGCAAATATTTTTCATTCATACTTGAATTTACATTACGTATTTACTTTATGTCTTAAATTCAGCATTTAAATTTCTGCAAGTTACTTTCTCGCAATTTACTTTCTTGCAATTTGAATTTGTCTCCCCTCCTTGTAAATGCTGTTGATCTTGGATGTCTTGAGTGTGTTCATGTGGTTTTACATCTCTTTTGCACTCTAGGATAGAATAGAGATCAACTTTTCTATCAAATTGCAACTCTGTTCAGAACTTGTTCTTCACGCAACAACTAGTGTTTGATTTTTATAAAAATATATAAAACTTTATTTTGAGTGATTCTTATTGGAGAAGGTGCGGAACTCTTATATTCATCTGTAGAAAAATTAGGGAGTCCACTGGTTGCACCATTTGGGCGCCATGAGGTGAATACAGAGCCCCAAACTTTCTGCTCGAAGTTCCTGATAGTCTGTAATGTTTGATTTTTCTTGATTTTTCTACAAGGATTTTTGTGGTTATCTTTGGTAGAATGCTTCACGACTCATTTTCTCATAGGGAGAAAAATTCTTAAAATTTCTAGAGCACCAGAAACCCACCAACTACCTGCTCCAACTGAGGATAATTTCTGAAAAATCTGGTTTTGCTTTTCAGAAAGTGATTTTTATGATTTGGCTTGGTCTCCTTTCTAAAAGCAAAGTTCGATTTGATTCCTTTTTATTTGGGCACTTGAAGTTCAAGAGGCCGTTCACTGCTACAGCAGGAAGTTCAAGAGGTCGTTCCTGGAACTATGGCGATGACGTTGATGATGACGATTTCATATCACCTCCACCTCGATGTTCAAGTACTACCACAACTGGCCGTTCAAGCATTATCAGAACTGACCGTTCAAGCACTATTATAACAGGCCGTTCCAGGAACTATGGTGATGACGATGATGATGACGATTTCGTGTCACCTCCACCTCGATGTTCAAGTACTATCAGAATTGGCCGTTCAAGCACTGCTACAACAGGCCGTTCCAGGAACTACGACGATGATGATGATGATGACGATTTCGTGTCACCTCTACCTCGACGTTCAAGTACTATCAGAACTAAAGGACAGGTGCCTCCTAACCTTATAAATGACGATAACGATGATTTCATGCCACCTAGGCCATAGAATGTATGATTCTGTGACATCCAACTGACCGTTCGAATTCCCTATACTGAGATCCATGGCCATAGAATGTACGATTCTGTGATATGTACCTGTGTTGTATCCCAGTTTTATGAATTCCTTCTGTGTCTTTGGTGTTGTTCACATGCCATACTACTGTAGTTTTTATAATTATTGCACTTTGTAATATAAATGTTTCATTCAATGTTTTACTATGATTTGTCGTGAAGTTTGTCGTACACCGAAAGAGAACGAGGAACAACGAAATTTGAATTTTTTTGTCAACCAAAAGACACTGAATAATAATTTTGTAAAATACTACATGCATTATCGCTGGCAAATATGAATTTATCTTCTTTTATTGAACCCTAGTTTAAATTCTAAAATTCTAGCTATTGTCGAAATAACACTGACTTCCAATAATTAATGCTCAGAAGTTACATCAAATTTTTGAATGAAATCAGTGGAAAACTGTTCCTCATAAATTAAGTTTCCTCCAAAACAATTTAATGATTTTTGGAAATTAAATGATCTGGTTCTTTGTCACCCAACCATCGGGCGATAGGAATATGTTGCCCATGAATTGGCGATATATTTCTGTCGCTTGATGGTTCGACGACAGAGAGCCAGACTTACTGACAAAGGGGTCACGTCAGCGGCTGACTCAGCTTTTTCTGGGTTTTAGAATTTGTCGCCCAACCATATGGCGACAGAGGTATATTTTTGTAATTTTTTTTTCGAGGTATATTTTTGCAATTTGAATAAAAAATGTATTATTAAAAAAATTCAAAAATTTTATTACTCATTACATTTAGTGGATATAGTAATGGATTGTGTCGCAGGCATCCTGCAACAATATTTATTGGGGTAAAGTTATTTAGATGAGATTTTGTTGGGTTTCACGATGTAACAGCCCGAAAATTCTAGAATAGTAAAAGTATGATATTTAAGTTTGATTGTGAATATTTATGGAATTTCCGAATATTGTTTTCTTTATTTGGATTTTCTTGGATTTTGTGTTGCAAGAAAAAGTAAACAAATGAGAAATAAAGAATGAAAAAGAGAAAAAGGCAAAAATGTAAAAAGTAAAAATTTAGAAAATAGTCATGAGAACCCTGAGCATGTAAGTAAATCATTTTATGCAACAAATGAAATTTTATGCATAAAGAAATGAAAAGATAAATTAGAAAGACAACTTTTAAAATCAAAACAATGCATTGTCAGAATTTATAAAATATTTTGGAATCTCAAATGGAGCTGAAAATTTATCATGAGACCCTCAATGCAATATCCATCTCTGGTAAAAATATTATAAATTAGTAATGTAATTTAAGACTTTTCCAAATTTAAAAACAGAAACCCTGAAAATCTAGAAATTTGCAATGTCAGAATTTTTATTAAATAATGGAGTAAGTTTTTGAGCTGAAAATTTTACAGTATCATTCTGAGACCAAATCCTTATGAAAAACAAAGTTTCAAAAATAATAGACTTTAATTGATCTCAATAAAAAATCAAAATCCGAAACAAGAAATTAGAGCAGTCACTGTTGTCAGAATATTTATAATTTTTCGGTAACCCATTTTAATCTCAAAATTTTACCAGGCATCAAAATCTATTCAAAGACCATGGTCAAAAAGTTTGGAAATTCTCTACACTCATTTGACAGGCCAATAAATCCCTGTACTCATCTCCATTCATCGATTCATCGGACCCAGCCCCACTGTCGACTTCTTCTCCTCCCTGTGCTTGCGACCGAACTGAGGAACTCCCGAGTCCAGCGCAGCTTGACCAGCGTCCGCGTCGCCCTGCTTCAGCCACGACGCACCTCTCGCGAAGCTTCAGCTGCCCATACCTCCGTCGATTGCCGCCACGAAGCCTTCCCGCCATTGTTCATCCTTGTCGTGTCTGGTGAAGTTCCATCCGAGACAATCCCAACCAGGCCAGCTTATCTGCTGATCTCCTCGACTATAAGTTGCTCCTCAGTGATCACAGTGCACCTCTTTCTCATTCCCCTCCACTCCTCTCTTTTCCCCAACCAAGCGCCAAAATCCCCAGTCCATTCCGCCATTGCCGAAGCTTGCAGAGCTTCAAGCCGAAATCGAATTCGAGTGATTCAATGAGTCACTTTCCAATTCATTAAGCGTATAGCATCCCCAATCTCTACTGATCAAAAGCCCTCAGGAAAATCTAAGCTCTCCCATGTGGAATCTCCCTGCCACCGTGCGCCTGTCTCCTCCATGGCCGGCCACCGTGGACAGCCCTCCTCGGTGATTCTCTGGTCAAGGTAAACCCGAAAATGGAAGCTCTAGTACCTAGTGATGGTTAAAAGGCCACCGATTTCAACCCTAATGCCCTGTTCTTCTTCCTCCACGAGCCGCCATTGGAGCCGCCGCCCCTCCTCGTGGGCGCACCTCTCTGGGAGCTCTCCGGCCGAATTGACTTCACCCCTGGATTCTCCTTGCCGTGCTTTGGTGGTCCCCATGCCCTCGCCGTCGCGGAAGATCACCGATACATCATCTAACATTAGCTATGAACCTTAATTCAATTTGAACAAACCCGTTGTAAATCAGTAATCATCAAATTTATTCTAATTTATCAAATTCAGTAATTATATAGGAAAAAGTAACCTTTCTTGAATCGAATAATTTCAAATGATCACATGCATGATTCCATAAATCTCTTATAATCAATCCAGTAAAATTCAATACCTACATTTTATTTCTAAATAAATCGAAATGCAACTTAATGGACATCATAACTACTAGTTCAACACCTTGTAAAACTGCCATGATATATAACGTTTCAGTCATGAATCTAAGAAATTTTACCAAAACATTCAATCAAATTTCATAAAACCCGTTTCATATAATTAAGATCATTACTTTTCATGGAAATTGTCAAACTTAAAGATAATTGAAATTCAATTTCCAATCTTGTAAGCATTCAGAAATAATTCATCATAATCAATCAAATAGACATTCGTAAACTCGTCAATTCAGACAAATACAAAATCACGACGATCATCAGAATCCTTACTAAATCCAAATATTCTCCTATCATTGATTCAACTGATTCCAAAAGTAATTATCGTATCAAACTAATTGATGAAGAATGCATTTATTCTCAATCATTCTTAAACTAACATCATTATCATAATGACATCTTAATTAGATTCCAATTGCTTAGTTAAGAATCAATGTTTAGACTTAAATGTATCTAAATCTTCTTAAAATGTATACATAATCTTAGAACATTGATATATCTTAATGCACTAAAATATCAATCTTAAAAATTGCAACTATTATAAAACTGACAAAAATTGAAATTAAAATCTTGCAACTAAATCAACTGAGTGAGTCAATCATTAAATCCAAATTCATAATCTACTTCAATCAGTTAAAAATGCAAAATTAAAAACTAAAATCGATTCAGTAATTATAAATAATTTGATGTAATCAAATTTTTAATAATCGATCCAAATGAATCATTGGACCAATCATTGCAAGAATTAATACTCAATAATATCTGTACATATCGCGATAGTAAATCGATAATTATAATTAGCAATTATCATTTTCCAACTGATCGAATATTACAATATCAATAATTAACTATAAATTGAACTAATCTAGAATTCATTAATCTAATCAATATAGCATGAAATGATAACATAATTTCGAGTATGAAACTTTTGAAATCATAATGGATTATATTAAAGTAGTTAATATCTAAATGAATTATTTCATGTCAAAATTCAAATAACATTCTAAAATAAGATAATATTAGAAAATACCTTGAAAATCGTTAGAATAATTTATATATAATTTGATTTATTAGAACTAATCTTCTAGAATAAATTAATATTAGTTGAAATTATGTATAATTCATTAAATTTTATACAAGAATCAAAATAAATTTTATAATAAGAAATATAAACATTAATAACTAAACTAAATAATTAATTATAATCTATCAATTAAATTATGAATTATTCATCTCAAAATTTCTAACAAAATCAAAAATTGTAATTATAAACTTCATTAAATTTTAATATAACTCGAACATTTATCATTAACTTTCTGAATAGAATCAAATCTAATTAAAAATTAATCTCGAATATTCAACTTTAAAAATCCACTGACAAAAATTATTCAAACTCAATTATCAATCTGATACTTTACTATACAGACATTTCAACTCATAAGACAATGAATTATCAGTTGACTTATCATTGACTAATATTCAATATTCCAATACATCGATATTCTAAATTGAATCTATCAAAAGTACAGATCCAACAATCAAAACATAATCCTTGAAAATCTTCATTGAAACAATTAACTCATCTGATTCATACAATTTCTGACCATTCAACTCAGATTCATAAGTCTATGACCATGTAAATCCCTGTATCACAAATCTTCAATCTCGCAATTGCAGTCGTACACTTCATCTGCCTCGACTCCAGCAACTGTCCGTCCACGCATCTAGCCATTCCTGCGTCAGCCTAAGATCATCATGCATCCTAACCGCTATGCACTCGATTTCTATGAGATGCTCCTTCCATCGTCAAGCTCTTCAATTAAGTCACCAATTTGATCTAGTCAACTCATCTAAGATCACCTATCCATAACCGAATAGCCATAATCCTTATTGCAGAATCATCAATTCATAGACAATAGTCTTGCATAGTTTAAAATGCATATTACAATTCTCGATCCCAATATAGACTTCTCACATGAGAATTCACTGTATGCTAGTTATCCAATAATTGTCATATGCAAATTGAATGAATAATATTTAGCTTAGACAGTTATATATGTATATGTTCAATATCGAAAGATCATTCTAAATGACTTTAATTCAAGATTACTAGTTTTATTTGAATATTCAAATATACGTACTTCTAATACATAATACAGTAATTAAATGAATATAAAAATAGCTAAACCTAAAATTAATGAATTAATATATTAAATAATAGTAATTATAATAATTATAAATGAATATTATAATTTAATAATATCATATTAAAATAATAATTCATTGAAATTGAAATAAATAGTAATTTAATATTAATATATATACTAATAAAATATAAATAAGATAAAATATTTAATATAATCTAAATATTGCATTATATAAAACATTTAATGAATATATATTAATTAAAATCATAAAATTAAATCAAATAGAAATGAAATAATGAATGTAATTTATTAAATTAATGATTATATAAATTTATATAATCTATCAAAAATTAACTAATTTTTATAAGAAATAAAATTCTAAATTATTAATAGTCATTAACTTGAATAATTATTGTATTGACATCAACTATAATAACTATTTCAATGATTGTAAATCATAATCATAAATTTAATTAACATAATAAGTTATAGATTATACATGTAAATTTGAATAGTAAATTTAAATTTTCGATCTGTATAAATTCATATAACTGATCATATAACTAAGTATTACTTTCAAAATATTTATCTTAACTTATGATCAAATAAATAGAATCTTATGTATACTGTATCATAATCACCTACTAAATATAAAGTAATTTTCACATTGTTAAATCATTCAATCCTATTATTGACTCATAATGAAGCTGCATCTAATCTCATACTTATGATCTATACTCAAACTTCATTCGAATAATCTAGACTAATACTTAATCTTCATAGCTTAATCGACTTAAGCAAATATTAAATTCAGATATTGATCATTATCTTATAGAATAGCATCAAATTTAATCATGCAAATCTACTAAAATTAACTTAATTCATAGACTTATTGAATCATAGAAATCATTTTTATTCGTTAATTCAATTCATGAAATCATAATAATTCTTAAAGATTGAACTTAATATGATTCATCTAATGGCATCTAATTAGATTCATTAATATTCCGTCGTTGATAGCTAACTCGATTAAATCTATAGGCTATGATCTCTTCATAGACCAGCATATGCGAGTCTTACGATATTGATGTCAAAAATTTCTATTTGCCTATTCTAATTCAATATGTATCATTGTAGTGATATTAGTTGTAACATCTTTGCAATTCAATTCCATTTGATCTCTTATGATCGTATGAATCTTTGATCTGTTCGACTCTAGTTCATTAGATGATACTGTATGAATCGATAATTATGATATGCTATTTAAGCATGATTATCCTTAGTCATAATCAATTCTGTTTATATATAAATGAATCAATTTGATGATGTACTAATGTCTTGTAGATGAAATAAATTCTAATTTTTGTCATCATTTGAAAATCCAATTATTGCTTTATGGATAATCTGAACGATTGATATCAATATTAACAATGAGATAGTATAGTGAAATTAGGATTATTCTCAATTGTATTAAATGTATTGCATAAGATTTACTCAGATGTAAATGCATGTTAGATATGAGCGTATTCCTATTTCATATATGGCATTAATGTTATCTCGGTCGGTTCGAAATGTAACGGCGCTTGTAGAATAGTTGAGTAATTCAACTGTCACAAAAGAAGCTGTGTTGCTAAACAATGTCCGCAAGTTGAACAAATATATTCTACAACCATAACTATACCAAAAGTTACGTCAGGCAAGTTTATAATTTCAAGAGTAGGAGGAATAAAAATCTGAAGCAGTTTGCTTGAAAAATCAGTTAAAGAATCAGAGTCGCGCAGCGGAAGCGTGGTGGGCCCATAACCCACATGTCCCAGGATTTGCGAACAAACAATTCCTTAGATGTATATTAATCCAACCCGAAAATGTCAATCCAGTCATTCATGGCATTTACCTACAACGCTAATTCGTGAAAGAAGCTTATGACCTACTAGATGTAGTACTAGGTACAATACTTATGTAATTGAACTCTGCCAGGATTCAAGTTTAGTTCCATGATCTACTCTTTGATCCTAGTCACTTCCTAGTTACCTGTTCTATAATATTGGCAAACACCCTTTTTGTTGTTTCGAATAAAACGGATAATGTCACTTGTATCAATCGAGAAAAAATTTGGACACTTCACCAACATCTCGCTTGAGAAGAGTTCCACATCACCTTGTCAAGAAAGACATTAGTAACTTTTAGGCTGTCTCACAAACTTA
Source organism: Guadua angustifolia (assembly GCA_036346375.1). Classification (NCBI taxonomy): domain Eukaryota; kingdom Viridiplantae; phylum Streptophyta; class Magnoliopsida; order Poales; family Poaceae; genus Guadua; species Guadua angustifolia. Next base: position 23,684,551 of record CM070515.1, read on the forward strand.
GAAAACATCAAGTACTTAGAACAACCCCGGTTTCAATATCAGGCTCTGAATATAGACATCCTTTTCATGCGATTGCACCCGGCACTTGTTGTGATATTGAGTACGTTCCTTGTGTATTCAATTCTTGCCAACAATCTGTTGATTCTGTACATTTCATTTCTTCATAATTGCGAAATCCAAAGAAAATAAAAATGTAAACCCTCTGTCTACTAAAATGATCAAATGAATCAAATCACCGGGATCATCTTATAATCCTCTTACCTCAATCCAGTCCTTGAATTATCTCTACCTTGATTTCAATCTAAAGTCAATCCGAAATGACGTTTATTTTCGGCTCATTTCATCAACCAATGTTGAATCAAGCAAACCAGCCGTTGTATTCAAATACCCTTCTTAATGATAACATTCGGGTTTTCCCAAATAAATCTAATGGAAATACATCATTTCCCTCATCTCAAATATTCTAAATATACCATATGCCACTCTATAAATTAGAACATTCTTGTTAACAATACTAGTTATTCAAACAAAAGAGATATATAGAAAGTATTAGTATCTCTTGTCTGCTTACCTAAAACTCAAATAGATTTCTCTTCTCTATTTCTCGCACGTCAACTTGGAATCGCAAGACGAAGATCAGTGAAGCAATTGCCATAAAGACGACGTATCAACAGAACAACAAAGTCGTCTCCAAGAAAGAATTCCTAAATCTATCTCGTTCTCGAGAATTGCAAGGTTCGTGGTATTCATCGTTTCAAACCTGAAGTAACCTGGTGCCACGAGATATTAGACCATATCGTATCGTTGAAGATGAAAAAAAAAACATATAAATTAGAGTTGTCATCCTAGCTCCAGTGTTCATCATATCTTCTAGGTATCGCAATTAAGGAATTATCTTTACCTTCCTTCTAAGCTCATCCAGCTAAATGAAATCAATCCATAATCTGATTTAACTTATTGAGAGTATCCAATTAAAATCTTAAAAGAAATTGAACGTCACACTTGTAACAAATTCTGCAAGATGATCAAGATTCGACGAAGCAATCATTTTGAAGAAGAAGCATCTTGGAAACGAGAAGACCAACTCAGGAAGAGTTTCCCGACTTCTTCTAGAAATACTTTTCCTTTAGACACGCCAAATCTAGGAATTGAGATTTACGTAATGGGGTAGATTTGTAACGACCGAAAATTCTAGAATAGTAAAAGTATGATATTTAAGTTTGATTGTGAATATTTATGGAATTTCGAATATTGTTTTCTTTATTTGGATTTTCTTGGATTTTGTGTTGCAAGAAAAAGTAAACAAATGAGAAATAAAGAATGAAAAAGAGAAAAAGGCAAAAATGTAAAAAGTAAAAATTTAGAAAATAGTCATGAGAACCCTGAGCATGTAAGTAAATCATTTTATGCAACAAATGAAATTTTATGCATAAAGAAATGAAAAGATAAATTAGAAAGACAACTTTTAAAATCAAAACAATGCATTGTCAGAATTTATAAAATATTTTGGAATCTCAAATGGAGCTGAAAAATTTATCATGAGACCCTCAATGCAATATCCATCTCTGGTAAAAATATTATAAATTAGTAATGTAATTTAAGACTTTTCCAAATTTAAAAGCAGAAACCACGAAAATCTAGAAATTTGCAATGTCAGAATTTTTATTAAATAATGGAGTAAGGTTTTGAGCTGAAAATTTTACAGTATCATTCTGAGACCAAATCCTTATGAAAAACAAAGTTTCAAAAATAATAGACTTTAATTGATCTCAATCAAAAATCAAAATCCGAAACAAGAAATTAGAGTAGTCACTGTTGTCAGAATATTTATAATTTTTCGGTAACCCATTTTAATCTCAAAATTTTACCAGGCATCAAAATCTATTCAAAGACCATGGTCAAAAGTTTGGAAATTCTCTACTCTCATTTGACAGGCCAATAAATCCCTGTACTCATCTCCATTCACGATTCTTGGACCCAGGCCCACTGTCGACTTCTTCTCCTCCTGTGCTTGCGACCGAACCGAGAACTCCCGAGTCCAGCGCAGCTTGACCAGCGTCCGCGTCGCCTGCTTCAGCCATGACGCACCTCTCGCGAAGCTTCACCCCATACCTCCGTCGATTGCCGCCACGAAGCCTTCCCGCCATTGTTCATCCTTGTCGGTATCGGTGAAGTTCCATCCGAGACAATCCCAACCAGGCCAGCTTATCTGCTGATCTCCTCGACTATAAGTTGCTCCTCAGTGATCACAGTGCACCTCTTTCTCATTCCCCTCCACTCCTCTCTTTTCCCCAACCAAGCGCCAAAATCCCCAGTCCATTCCGCCATTGCCGAAGCTTGCAGAGCTTCAAGCCGAAATCGAATTCGAGTGATTCAATGAGTCACTTTCCAATTCATTAAGCGTATAGCATCCCCAATCTCTACTGATCAAAAGCCCTCAGGAAAATCTAAGCTCTCCCATGTGGAATCTCCCTGCCACCGTGCGCCTGTCTCCTCCATGGCCGGCCACCGTGGACAGCCCTCCTCGGTGATTCTCTGGTCAAGGTAAACCCGAAAATGGAAGCTCTAGTACCTAGTGATGGTTAAAAGGCCACCGATTTCAACCCTAATGCCCTGTTCTTCTTCCTCCACGAGCCGCCATTGGAGCCGCCGCCCCTCCTCGTGGGCGCACCTCTCTGGGAGCTCTCCGGCCGAATTGACTTCACCCCTGGATTCTCCTTGCCGTGCTGGTGGTCCCCATGCCCTCGCCGTCGCCGGAAGATCACCGGAGTGCCGTCGCCGCCGCGCCCTAGGCCGTGCTCTGCTCTCTGTCTCTGATCGGTGGGCCACCCATGTCGTAAAAGCAAGTCTCCAAGACAAAGGGTAAAAGCCGTTTCGAAAGAAAGCGCATTCTTCATTTTCATTTAATTTCCTAGCGAAATACATTCAATTAATAATAGCTTCTGCATTTTTAGTTAGAAACCAGTGAAATAAATTTATATATTTACCTAAAATCAGAGAGAATCTAAATATGCAAAAATATTGAATTTTTGAACTTTAAAAAGATTATTTAAATTAAATTTGTTTATGTCCTTAATATGATCTTTATATCAAATCTGTGAATAATAAGATAATAAATAATAATGTAAATTTTTCTATTGTGTTAATATCAGAGTGAATTCAAATATGCAAAAATATTTGGAAAAACAGTAATATATGAATTTGAAATGCCAATTTAAACTAAAAGTGTCAAATATGCACTATACATAAAAAGTTTACAAATAAACTCAAAATGAAATGAAATTAATTTTTATGAAAACATTACACCTCCAGGATCTCAAATATATGAAAATATTTAAATGTTGAACTAAGTTTAACATATTTGCTTTGCAATCACTAGTAAACCTTGCTATGGCCATTAATGAAAATGAAGGCATAAAAGCTCATAAAATAAGGTAATAATTTGTATTAGTCTCCTGAAAATAATACAAATCCATGTATGTAAAAATATTTAAAATAATATTTAAGTTGCATTCTTTTAATGAAAGGAAATGTTAATTGTGATAATAAGTAAATAGGTAATCTATTGCAATTAAAGTCAAAATAATGCCAAATTAGCTTTAAAACATTTCTAGGATTGTTTCCTGTTAATACCTGAAAAATGAATCAAGAATCATGTATAGTATAGTTGGAAATGAAGTTTGAATATTGGCCGATTTAGAGTTTGTGTTGTGATCACTTATACTATTTCACTAGTTAATAAAATAACTTATTTAAATGCTAAAACAAGTAAAACAAGTTTAGTAACATTGTACAAAGTTTATACTACCAGATTCTGTAAAAATAATCATATTCCATTAAGGTTTTCATATTAATCTCATCCGATCAAAACCCTTAAGCGATAACCTTTTTGTTTCACTTTTGGCCGATTCCGATAATCGTCAACTTTACAATACCACTTAAGCCTTTTCAACAATGAATATAATGTATCAGCTAAAGCCTAAAATTTATGGAATTATCTTAGGATTGTTATACAAAGTATAAATCATCGTAATATGAAGAAATAACTATATTCCATCATGTTTTGCATACAAATCCTAGTAGTCAAATAACCTTAAGTGTTAAGTTTCACGAACTTCATGATATGAAGCGGTAGAAGTGAAGAAGTCTATAATTAAGTTATTTTTATCACGAACCTTCTCAAATATCTTGAAAATAATCTCAGTAGCCTAAATCAATAGATTTAACTTGCATAAAGCTAATTCTACGAAATCAATTAAAGATAAAGAACTAATCATTCATAGTCTAATGTGATCGCTTAAGCCTTTTCGTTAACTCGCAAAGCGGCTCATCTAAATCTGAATTTAGTAAAGAGTAGCCTAGAATTGATCTTTAGATTATAATCTACAGCAATCTAAGAAAATATTCTTATTTTATCTTGCTTCGAATCTGAATCCTAATAGAGCAAAACCCATAAGTAATAAGGTTGCCAGAAATGTATTATGAATAGTAAATCAATGAAAGCTTGCAACTAATGATTAACTCTATTTAATCTAAACTATTTTTGTGTCTTGAATTCGTAAATTAAAATTTATAAATTCATAAAAGAGCAATCCCTGTTCTTTTGAAGAGTTTTAGTTGTTCTTTCTATCTCCTTTCTTTTTGCCCTTATTGAAGTTAGTATTTTGCTTTATTTTCCGGTTCGACGTGTAGAACCCGACGTCTCTATCTTCGTCGCCGCCATCGTCAACCGTAATCATCGTCTTCATCAATAGCGTCGATTAAGCAAGGCAAGCATCCTTTGACCATATTGATCCCATTATTTTATATTCCTTTTGTGCATCAAATTGTTTCATGCATGCGATTACTTTATGTAAATTGCTATCTTGTGGATTTGGTAGTTATACCTGTTGTCTAGTGAATCTCCTTTGATGATTATGAATATGTGAACCATGATAACCATAGATTGAGGATAGGCATTACTAAACGTCATCATGGGTATATGCGTTCATATTATTCATGCTTAGCCATGCTTTAGAATCAAAATAGCTGATGATCAAATCAAGATTTGTTTCCTGAAAACATTGGAAATGGCACTGTTGGTTGTGGGTACTTTGATTAAAAACCCAAAATGAAACTATGCTTTGATGCGGGCGATTATTGGCAATAGCCGGATGTGCGACAGGAATTGCACGTAGTGTAGGGTGAAGTGTCGCCCGTGTCGGACTAAGGACCGAACGTCGTGTAGCTTGATCCAAGAAAATCCGTACAAACCACGAGGGTGAGGATGGGTTAGCCTTAGCCTATTAAATTGTTTAGACATGGCTTTGCTCATTGGTAGGCGGGAGCTTGCACAGGTTTTCCGGTCAGGTCTACCCTGACGGGGTATTCCGGTCAGGTCTACTTGCTAATGTAACGGTGTACGCCCTGCCGTGTTTAGAAACGTTGTGTTGGGTGTGTGAATGTGGATCCACGGCTTGGGTGTGTGTTTCTAGTTCTACGGCGGGGGATAACGTCCGGTGGTGTAAAGTCATGTCGAGTAATGAACAGTGTGTATGATCGCTGGCGAGCACACATCTATTGGGCGTGTGTCGAAATGTTCTCGCAAAAGGTGGATCATTCCTTGTGGGTAAAGTTGTACACCTCTGCGAGTTTAAATCTAGTTGATTAGCCGCACCGCGGTCATGGGTGTCTTGGTGAACTCTGCTGAGTTAAATGTTTATTATTTTCAAAAGGGTTGGTTTCATTTGTTTTGGCAACTGTGTTTTATGTCAAAGGGCTGACATTGATGGATTTCAGGAATTGATGATTCGTCGCTCACGTCATGGAGGACTGTGAGTGTTATTATGCTTTACTTAGTTGTTATCAATCAAATGCTCTTATAAATTCCGTTTGCAAATAACTTGTTTTACAATTCAATTTGCTTCATGCAAATTAACTGTAGTAGCCTTTCCTTTGAAATGGCCTGCATGTATTGTAGGTTTTGCTCAAGTCTTGCTGAGTACGTAAAGTACTCACCCTTGCCTAATTATATGTAGGTGGTTGTGGTAGCGCAGCTTCGGGTCTCCTTTAAATGCATGAGTTGCGGATCCTTTTGCCGTGTTCTGTCTAAGGAGTTATGCCTGGTCCGTTTCTGCGGGATTGGATGGGCAAACTGCAAGATATTACTTCCTTTGCTGCTTTATTCTCTGAGTTGTAATATTTATGTATTAATCGTTTCCGCTTAATTATTATAATTGTATGGTTGTGATTTCCAATTGTTGTAAACATGTGAGTGCTAGCTACTGATCCAGGGAATAGCACAGTAATCACATGGAGGTTCTGTTAAATCGAGCGGGTCTCACAGAGTTGGTATCAGAGCTATACTGACCGTAGGATAAGCCTTAGATAGAATGGTCGCTAGCATTAGAATAAGTAAATCCAAAATCTTATTTTCAAAAGTTACTGAATTTGCAGAATGTAGAGTTTGCTATTCTTTTCTCATTCTTAAGATTCTACTCTTGCCCCTGTCTTCCATTTGTTTTGCAAACAAATACCTCTTTCCTTAAAAGAATTTCTCGCCACTGGGTTATCTTTGCTGTTGCTTCTGAAGACGACCAAGACATGTTGCTGTCATTCTTCATGCCAACCAAAGAAGCCTACAACGTCAACGACAACCATCTCAAGAAAGCATGCAACACTTCGCTAATCTCGACAAAATAGAAGTTTAACTTGAAGATCCTACTTCATGGAGAGGCAATGACACCCACCAGTAAAAAGGTAGAAGATTAGAATATCTTGCGACCTACCTTAAGATAAGAACCCATACGCGTAGCATAATATTCCGCTCTAGTTATAAAGAGCAATGTATGTTGTTGTTCTGTCGTGCTACTTGAAATTGGTTTTTATTTCTGAATGTCAGGACTGATTTATGTGTGAACTTAACCGCTGGGTTAAAGTTTCATAATAAATTGTCCTCATGTATGAATATGGAAATCTCAACCCATAGGATAAATAAGAAATCATGACATAGTCTGTATGTTCCCTCCATAGAGCCTTTTTGTGAACTTATCTCCTCTCTATACAGTTTCTCACCTGTGTAACCATCATGGTTATTAACCTTTCCCAAAAATAAAACCTCATTAGGATTAGTAGTATGGTCTCTACTACTACTCTTAGCTTTGCTTGAGATCACCATATTAGTAAACACCAAACTAACTTAAGTTGCTTTAGGCCAGTTAAAAACTTAATGTTCCAATAAGAATTTCTAACCATGCCTCAAAACTCACCTCATTGCTTATCTAGATTCTATACCATGAAAATGAACTAGAACTAGAAAAGTTGTGTTCTTCTGAACAGAAACATTCGAATGGATGTTAAAAATGAAAACTGGAAAGAAAATCAGAAATCCTATTTTTCTAAAAAGAAATATAAAAAGAGTATGTGTATAATTAATGTTACTCGTAGCATCAGTTACACATATACTATTTTCCCATCTATAGAATTTAAATCTCTTCATCTATCTACTTATTTTTCCCTGTGTGGACTTTCTTTCTCTACTCCTAAGCTATTCTTTCTAGAATATTTCTTTCCTTGTCTTTTGCGAAAACAAACACACCACCAAATCCTCTGGAAATAATTTCGGTAGCAAGTCAGTAACATCATGACGTCTACATCGACAACTTCAAGAAGATGGAGATAACGAGCAGCACAACCTCTCCAACTTCATCGAAGCCTCGGAAGACTAACACAGCAAGTGGTGCAAAGATTAAAAGAAACTCATCACGAATAGTCTACTTTGGAACATAGTAGTATACGAGCTACATGTTATCCTAGCTATATGGTACACATTTTATACATAAATACATATGGCCAGTAGAAGGAAAAACCATAGATACCCTTCCTACATATTAAGTTAAATTTATATATAGTATTTCTGTATTGTTGAAGTTTTGTTGCAAATCTTTTGTGTTATTTCGGGTTACTCTCGTGAATGTTAAACCACTAGGTTGAAATTTGCGATGTGTTAACCCTGTTTAATAAGAAAATTTTAATTAAAAAGATTTTAAAGAACGAAATGTTGCCTTATAAACCAAACTAGAATCTACTTAATCTGCATAGAAACCACAACTAGAGTTAATTGGAAAGAACCAAATATTACTTCGTATCATAGATAACCTTTATCTAACCATCCTTCTCCGATTCCAACATCTTGTCAAGCGTGGTTGCCGAATGCCGCGACACAATTCACTAACACACCTACTAAAAGTGATGAGTAATAAAATTTTAGCCTTTGTAATCAACTTTCGCCTTTCCCAAATAAATCTGGTTAGAATGCATCCTTTCGCTCATCTCAAGTATTTTAATATACTCTGTACTTCCCCTTAAATAGCTTATTCTTACTAATGATTCTCAATATAAATTGCTAACACTTCTCATCTACTTGTAAAACCGCAAGATACTCAAATGCCAAGAAATGATAATCCTATCTAAGTCCAACCGAATCTTCTGTATTTAGCTAAAGCACTTCCTTGTCAACCTAGCAAACATCGTAACTCTCCGCTTTTTCAAGGTTCGCAAAAACCCCAAACCAAGAAAAATGATTATCAAGAATCTGTAACCATGGTGTAAATACTCTCCATAATTGAACAAAATCACCAAACGCACACCTTTTGTTTTAGCAACTAGCACAAAGTATTTCCAACGTTCGCGTAATCCTTGCTGGAAAAGAAAATGGTTTAGATTAGAAACCTACTTATATACCTTATTTGATACCTACACATTGTTCCTTGAAGTGTTGTCAACCCAGCCAATCCGAAGATCGTGTTTGCACTTGCTAGGGAGAAACAGGACATACTATTGGTCGAAGTGCAACTAGTTGCTCCAGCTGTGAAGGAAATTATTTTCCCTGAACAACGTCCTATAAGTAACACCATTTGTTAACTTTGCGAAGGTCAAGATCATTGTCCATTTCAATACTCCCTTGATTCATTAATCACCACTGCACTTCAGCCTCAACGGATGGAACTCCAATCCTTGGTTGCTTAGGATTTGTTTATTAGAAAGAAAAAAAAATTGGTTGTATAGGAAACATTGCTTAAAGAATTAAAGGAACAACATTCGATTCTAACTATCTTCACTAAGAAAGTCATTGGGCTAAAGAATGTCCTAAGGAACAACAGGCTAAAATTCATAAGGAAAATAATATTAAGCATACAACTAACTGAACAAGATACTACGAGAAAAGTGTGAGTAATTCAACTGTCACAAAAAGAACTGTGTTGCTAAACAATGTCCGCAAGTTGAACAAATATATTCTACAACCATAACTATACCAAAAGTTACGTCGAGCAAGTTTATAATTTCAAGAGTAGGAGGAATAAAAATCAAGCGCTTTGCTTGAAAAATCGATTAAAGAATCGAGTCGCCTTGAATGGCGTGCAGGGCCCATAACCCACATGTCCCGAGATTTGCGAACAAACAATTCCTTAGATGTATATTAATCCAACCCAAAATGTCAATCCAGTCATTCATGGCATTTACCTACAACGCTAATTCGCGGAAGAAGCTTATGACCTACTAGATGTAGTACTAGGTACAATATTTATGTAATTGAACTCGCCAGATTCAAGTTTAGTTCCATGATCTACTCTTTGATCCTAGTCACTTCCTAGTTACTGTTCTATAATATTGGCAAACACCCTTTTTGTTGTTTCGAATAAAACGGATAATGTCACTTGTATCAATCGAGAAAAAAATTGGACACTTCACCAACATCTGCCCGAGAAGAGTTCCACATCACCTTGTCAAGAAAGACATTAGTAACTTTTAGGTCATCTCACAAACTTAGAAAACATCAAGTACTTAGAACAACCCGGTTTCAATATCGGGCTCAATATAGACATCCTTTTCATGCGATTGCACCGGCACTTGTTGTGATATTGAGTACGTTCCTTGTGTATTCAATTCTTGCCAACAATCTGTTGATTCTGTACATTTTATTTCTTCATAATTGCGAAATCCAAAGAAAATAAAAATGTAAACCCTCTGTCTACTAAAATGATCAAATGAATCAAATCACCGGGATCATCTTATAATCCTCTTACCTCAATCCAGTCCTTGAATTATCTCTACCTTGATTTCAATCTAAAGTCAATCCGAAATGACGTTTATTTTCGGCTCATTTCATCAACCAATGTTGAATCAAGCAAACCAAAGTTGTATTCAAATACCCTTCTTAATGATAACATTCGGTTTTCCCAAATAAATCTAATGGAAATACATCATTTCCTCATCTCAAATATTCTAAATATACCATATGCCACTCTATAAATTAGAACATTCTTGTTAACAATACTAGTTATTCAAACAAAAGAGATATATAGAAAGTATTAGTATCTCTTGTCCGCTACCTAAAACTCAAATAGATTTCTCTTCTCTATTTCTCGCGTCAACTTGGAATCGCAAGACGAAGATCAGTGAAGCAATTGCCATAAAGACGACGTATCAACAGAACAACAAAGTCGTCTCCAAGAAAGAATTCCTAAATCTATCTCGTTCTCGAGAATTGCAAGGTTCGTGGTATTCATCGTTTCAAACCTGAAGTAACCTGGTGCCACGAGATATTAGACCATATCGTATCGTTGAAGATGAAAAAAAAACATATAAATTAGAGTTGTCATCCTAGCTCCAGTGTTCATCATATCTTCTAGGTATCGCAATTAAGGAATTATCTTTACCTTCCTTCTAAGCTCATCCAGCTAAATGAAATCAATCCATAATCTGATTTAACTTATTGAGAGTATCCAATTAAAATCTTAAAAGAAATTGAACGTCACACTTGTAACAAATTCTGCAAGATGATCAAGATTCGACGAAGCAATCATTTTGAAGAAGAAGCATCTTGGAAACGAGAAGACCAACTCAGGAAGAGTTTCCCGACTTCTTCTAGAAATACTTTTCCTTTAGACCTGCCAAATCTCGGGGTCGAGATTTCTGTAATGGGGGTAGATTTGTAACGGCCCGAAAATTCTAGAATAGTAAAAGTATGATATTTAAGTTTGATTGTGAATATTTATGGAATTTCCGAATATTGTTTTCTTTATTTGGATTTTCTTGGATTTTGTGTTGCAAGAAAAAGTAAACAAATGAGAAATAAAGAATGAAAAAGAGAAAAAGGCAAAAATGTAAAAAGTAAAAATTTAGAAAATAGTCATGAGAACCCTGAGCATGTAAGTAAATCATTTTATGCAACAAATGAAATTTTATGCATAAAGAAATGAAAAGATAAATTAGAAAGACAACTTTTAAAATCAAAACAATGCATTGTCAGAATTTATAAAATATTTTGGAATCTCAAATGGAGCTGAAAAATTTATCATGAGACCCTCAATGCAATATCCATCTCTGGTAAAAATATTATAAATTAGTAATGTAATTTAAGACTTTTCCAAATTTAAAAACAGAAACCCTGAAAATCTAGAAATTTGCAATGTCAGAATTTTTATTAAATAATGGAGTAAGGTTTTGAGCTGAAAATTTTACAGTATCATTCTGAGAGAAAATCCTTATGAAAAACAAAGTTTCAAAAATAATAGACTTTAATTGATCTCAATCAAAAATCAAAATCCGAAACAAGAAATTAGAGTAGTCACTGTTGTCAGAATATTTATAATTTTTCGGTAACCCATTTTAATCTCAAAATTTTACCAGGCATCAAAATCTATTCAAAGACCATGGTCAAAAAGTTTGGAAATTCTCTACCCTCATTTGACAGGCCAATAAATCCCTGTACTCATCTCCATTCACTGATTACTGGACCCAGGCCCCACCTGTCAGCTTCTTCTCCTCCCTGTGCTTGCGACCGAACTGAGGAACTCCCGAGTCCAGCGCAGCTTGACCAGCGTCCGCGTCGCCCTGCTTCAGCCACGACGCACCTCTCGCGAAGCTTCAGCTGCCCATACCTCCGTCGATTGCCGCCACGAAGCCTTCCCGCCATTGTTCATCCTTGTCGTGTCTGGTGAAGTTCCATCCGAGACAATCCCAACCAGGCCAGCTTATCTGCTGATCTCCTCGACTATAAGTTGCTCCTCAGTGATCACAGTGCACCTCTTTCTCATTCCCCTCCACTCCTCTCTTTTCCCCAACCAAGCGCCAAAATCCCAAATTATTCCGCCATTTGAAGCTTGCGAGCTTCAAGTCAAATCGAATCGAGTGATTCAATGAGTCACTTTCCAATTCATTAAGCGTATAGCATCCCCAATCTCTCTGATCAAAAGCCCTCAGAAAATCTAAGCTCTCCCATGTGGAATCTCCACCTTGCATCTTTGTCTCCTCCATGGCCGGCCACCGTGGGCGACCCTCCTCGGTGATTCTCTGGTCAAGGTAAACCCGAAAATGGAAGCTCTAGTACCTAGTGATGGTTAAAAGGCCACCGATTTCAACCCTAATGCCCTGTTCTTCTTCCTCCACGAGCCGCCATTGGAGCCGCCGCCCCTCCTCGTGGGCGCACTCTCTGGAGCTCTCCGTGAATTGACTTCACCCCGGATTCTCCTTGCCGTCTTTGGTGGTCCCCATGCCCTCGCTGTCAGCGGAAGATCACCGAGTGCCGCCGCCGCGCGCCTCTAGGCCGTGCTCTGCTCTCTGTCTCTCGATCGGTGGGCCACCCATGTCACCAAAGCAAGTCTCCAAAGAAAAGGGTAAAAGCCGTTTCGAGTTCAAGAAAGCGCATTCTTCATTTTTCATTTAATTTCCTAGCCGAAATACATTCAATTAATAATAGCTTCTGCATTTTTAGTTAGAAACCAGTGAAATAAATTTATATATTTACCTAAAATCAGAGAGAATCTAAATATGCAAAAATATTGAATTTTTGAACTTTAAAAAGATTATTTAAATTAAATTTGTTTATGTCCTTAATATGATCTTTATATCAAATCTGTGAATAATAAGATAATAAATAATAATGTAAATTTTTCTATTGTGTTAATATCAGAGTGAATTCAAATATGCAAAAATATTTGGAAAAACAGTAATATATGAATTTGAAATGCCAATTTAAACTAAAAGTGTCAAATATGCACTATACATAAAAAGTTTACAAATAAACTCAAAATGAAATGAAATTAATTTTTATGAAAACATTACACCTCCAGGATCTCAAATATATGAAAATATTTAAATGTTGAACTAAGTTTAACATATTTGCTTTGCAATCACTAGTAAACCTTGCTATGGCCATTAATGAAAATGAAGGCATAAAAGCTCATAAAATAAGGTAATAATTTGTATTAGTCTCCTGAAAATAATACAAATCCATGTATGTAAAAATATTTAAAATAATATTTAAGTTGCATTCTTTTAATGAAAGGAAATGTTAATTGTGATAATAAGTAAATAGGTAATCTATTGCAATTAAAGTCAAAATAATGCCAAATTAGCTTTAAAACATTTCTAGGATTGTTTCCTGTTAATACCTGAAAAATGAATCAAGAATCATGTATAGTATAGTTGGAAATGAAGTTTGAATATTGGCGATTTAGAGTTTGTGTTGTGATCACTTATACTATTTCACTAGTTAATAAAATAACTTATTTAAATGCTAAAACAAGTAAAACAAGTTTAGTAACATTGTACAAAGTTTATACTACCAGATTCTGTAAAATAATCATATTCCATTAAGGTTTTCATATTAATCTCATCCGATCAAAACCCTTAAGCGATAACCTTTTTGTTTCACTTTTGGCCGATTCCGATAATCGTCAACTTTACAATACCACTTAAGCCTTTTCAACAATGAATATAATGTATCAGCTAAAGCCTAAAATTTATGGAATTATCTTAGGATTGTTATACAAAGTATAAATCATCGTAATATGAAGAAATAACTATATTCCATCATGTTTTGCATACAAATCCTAGTAGTCAAATAACCTTAAGTGTTAAGTTTCCTGAACTTCATGATATGAAGCGGTAGAAGTGAAGAAGTCTATAATTAAGTTATTTTTATCACCAGAACCTTCTCAAATATCTTGAAAATAATCTCAGTAGCCTAAATCAATAGATTTAACTTGCATAAAGCTAATTCTACACGAAATCAATTAAAGATAAAGAACTAATCATTCATAGTCTAATGTGATCGCTTAAGCCTTTTCGTTAACTCGCAAAGCGGCTCATCTAAATCTGAATTTAGTAAAGAGTAGCCTAGAATTGATCTTTAGATTATAATCTACAGCAATCTAAGAAAATATTCTTATTTTATCTTGCTTCGAATCTGAATCCTAATAGAGCAAAACCCATAAGTAATAAGGTTGCCAGAAATGTATTATGAATAGTAAATCAATGAAAGCTTGCAACTAATGATTAACTCTATTTAATCTAAACTATTTTTGTGTCTTGAATTCGTAAATTAAAATTTATAAATTCATAAAAGAGCAATCCCTGTTCTTTTGAAGAGTTTTAGTTGTTCTTTCTATCTCCTTTCTTTTTGCCCTTATTGAAGTTAGTATTTTGCTTTATTTTCCTGGTTCGACGTGTAGAACCCGACGTCTCTATCTTCGTCATCGCCATCGTCAACCGTAATCATCGTCTTCATCGTAAACGTCGATTAAGCAAGGCAAGCATCCTTTGACCATATTGATCCCATTATTTTATATTCCTTTTGTGCATCAAATTGTTTCATGCATGCGATTACTTTATGTAAATTGCTATCTTGTGGATTTGGTAGTTATACCTGTTGTCTAGTGAATCTCCTTTGATGATTATGAATATGTGAACCATGATAACCATAGATTGAGGATAGGCATTACTAAACGTCATCATGGGTATATGCGTTCATATTATTCATGCTTAGCCATGCTTTAGAATCAAAATAGCTGATGATCAAATCAAGATTTGTTTCCCGAAAACATTGGAAATGGCACTTTGTTGGTTGTGGGTACTTTGATTAAAACCCAAAATGAAACTATGCTTTGATGCGGCGATTATTGGCAATAGCGGATGTGCGACAGAATTGCACGTAGTGTAGGGTGAAGTGTCGCCGTGTCGGACTAAGGACCGAACGTCGTGTAGCTTGATCCAAGAAAATCCGTACAAACCACGAGGGTGAGGATGGGTTAGCCTTAGCCTATTAAATTGTTTAGACATGGCTTTGCTCATTGGTAGGCGGAGCTTGCAGTGTTTTCGGTCAGTCTCTACTGACGGGTATTCGGTCGTTCTACTTGCTAATGTAACGTGTACGCCCTGCCGTGTTTAGAAACGTTGTGTTGGGTGTGTGAATGTGGATCCACGGCTTGGGTGTGTGTTTCTAGTTCTACGGCGGGGGATAACGTCCCGGGCTGGTGTAAAGTCATGTCCAGGTAATGAACAGCTGTGTATGATCGCCTGGCAGGCACACATCTATTGGAGGCGTGTGTCGAAATGTTCTCGCAAAAAGGTGGATCATTCCTTGTGGGTAAAGTTGTACACCTCTGCAGAGTTTAAATCTAGTTGATTAGCCGTACCCGCGGTCATGGGTGTCTTGGTGAACTCTGCGCGAGTTAAATGTTTATTATTTTCAAAAGGGTTGGTTTCATTTGTTTTGGCAACTGTGTTTTATGTCAAAGGGCTGACATTGATGGATTTCAGGAATTGATGATTCGTCGCTCACGTCATGGAGGACTGTGAGTGTTATTATGCTTTACTTAGTTGTTATCAATCAAATGCTCTTATAAATTCCGTTTGCAAATAACTTGTTTTACAATTCAATTTGCTTCATGCAAATTAACTGTAGTAGCCTTTCCTTTGAAATGGCCTGCATGTATTGTAGGTTTTGCTCAAGTCTTGCTGAGTACGTAAAGTACTCACCCTTGCCTAATTATATGTAGGTGGTTGTGGTAGCGCAGCTTCGGGTCTCCTTTCGTCGCAGGTTGCGGGATCCTTTTTGCCGTGTTCTGTCTAAGGAGTTATGCCTGGTCAGTTGCCTGCGGGATTGGATGGGCAAACTGCAAGATATTACTTCCTTTGCTGCTTTATTCTCTGAGTTGTAATATTTATGTATTAATCGTTTCCGCTTAATTATTATAATTGTATGGTTGTGATTTCCAATTGTTGTAAACATGTGAGTGCTAGCTACTGATCCAGGGAATAGCACAGTAATCACATGGAGGTTCCTGTTCGTCAGAACGGGGTCTCACACACGACAACATTCCATTCATTAAAATATTATTTTATAAAAGGTTTCTATGTGGATTAAGTAATTGTTGGTTTAGTTTATAAGGCAACGTTTCGTTCTTTAAAAAAAATTTGAATTAAATTTTCTTGTTATGTAGGGTTAACACATCATACATTTCAACCTAATGGTTTAACATTTACAAGAGTAACCCGGAAACAATACAAAAGATTTACAACAAAATTTCAATAACACCATAAAACTATATATTCAACTTAGTACATGTGAGGGTATCTAAGGTTTTTGTTCTACTAGCCATACGTATTTCTGCACAAGAGGTTTACTATATAGCTAGAATAATGTGTAATTTGGATAGTACTATCTTTCAAAATACGCTATTTGGTGGCAAGTTCCTTTTAACTTTTGCACCACTCGCTATTGTTGGATTTACAAAACTTCTATGAAGTCGGAGAGGTTGTGATGCTTCGCTACTTCTATCTTCTTGAAGTTGTTGATGTAGACGTCACGTTGTTCTTGATTTGTTACCAAAATTATTTTCAAAAAGATTTGTTGGTGATTTTTATTACACAAAAGGATAAGGAGAGAAATTCTTTTAGAAAGAATAACCAGAGGTGAAATAAGAAGGTTCTATAGAGGGAAAATGAATATATGAGATATCCAATCAGAGGAAAGAGTATGTAAATAGAGAGACTAAATCCTATAGATGGAAAAAGAGTATATATACAACTAATGATACTCTTTTTATATTTCTTTTAGAAAATAGGTTTTCGATTTTTCCAGTTTTCCTTTTGATGACCATTCTAAGGTTTCTATTCAGAAGTATAGAACATTTCTGGTTCTAGCTCATTTTTATGGTATATAATCTAAGCAAAACAATTAGGTGGGTTTTGAGGCATGGTTAGAAGTTATTATTGGAAAAAATTAGGTTTTGACTAGCCTAAAGTGACTTAAGTTAGTTTGGTGTTTACTAATATGATGAGATCTTGAACTTGGTTTATATATGGATGGTGTGGTCTGAAGAAACTAAAAGTAGTAATGGAGACTAAATTACTAATCTTGATGAGGTTTAATTTTAAGAAAGGTTAATGACCAAAAAGTTTGCATAGATGAGAAGTTCTATGAAGAAGAGATAAGTTTGTAAAATTTTTTATAGAAAGTAGAGATAGGCTATTTTAAGATTTCCTATTTATCCTATGGGTTGAGTTTTCCATATTTATACATAAGGACAATTTGTTGTGAAACTTTAACCTAGAGAAACTTTAACATAAAGGTTAAGTTCACACATAAATCAGTCCTGACAAATAAAATAAAAACAAATTTCAAGTAGCAAGTTATATATACCACATAAAAATGCTTTATATGACTAAAGCGGAATAATACGTTATGCGTAAGGGTTCTTATCTTAAGGTGGATCCTAGGATATTCTAATCTTCTGCATTTTACTATTGGGAGACATCGGCTCTTGATGAAGCATGATCTTCAATCTTTACTTCTGCCTTGTCAGATGTAGCGAAGTATTATGTCCATCTTCTTAGGGTTGTCGGTGTGGACATTGTAGTCTTCATTGGCAGGCATGAAGGATGGTAGCGACATGTCTCGGACATCTTCAGAAGTAAATAGTGAAGATGAAACGTGGGCGAGAATTTCTTTCCTAGGAAAGAGGAAGTTATTTACAAATCAAAATGAAATTAGGGATAAGAATAGTCTTAAGAATGAGGAAAGAAGAGCAAAGTCTACATTTTGCAAATAGGGTATCTTTTGAAAATAAGATTTTGAATTTGTTCATTCCAATGCTAACAACCACTTTATCTAGGGTTTATCCAATAGTCAGTATAGCTCTGATACCAATTGTAACATTCCCCATTTTTACATAAAATGCAAAAATAAAAATCTAATGTGCATACAGTACTAGTTCCATGATCAGTAGCTAGTACGCACATTTGCAACAATTGGAATTACAACCATGCCTCATATTATTAAAGCGAAAACTATTATACAAAGAAATCTTACAACTCAGAGTATATAGTAGTAAAAGAAGTTGCAATGTGCCCATCCAACTCGCAGGCAACTAACAAGGCATAATCCACTACAAGAAACAGGGAAAAATTCGTGGGCCAAAAACCCACGAATTTGAAATAAAACCCACAATTTAAGTTAAATTAGTGGGCAAACCGTCAATTTAGTTCACGAATTTAACTCGACGAAATTAATCAATTAAATTGTGGGTACCAATTTAAATTAAATTAAATGTGAGTTCTTGAAAAACCCACGAATTTAACAGTTAAATTCGTGGGTTGAAAAACCCACGATTTAATCGCTAAATTCGTGAATTTGAAAAACCCACGATTTAATCATAAATTGTGAGTTGAAAAACCCAATTTATTTAATCATAAATTGTGAAAAAAAAACCACAATTTAATCATTAAATTCGTGGGTTTTAAATGGCTCACGAATTTATCAGACATTTGAACAAAATATATATATATCCATATCAAAAAATAATGTGTATTAAAATTTAAATTTATCAGACATTTATACTCAATATACGAAAAAGTGTGTTTGACTATCTGCATAGATGGATGGATCAACCTATGTGAGAAAACTATAGGACTTATATTTCTAAACGAAGAGTGTAACATCGTCTCCACCGCTACCCGCCTCTACCTAGTGATATGTCTTCTTTGGCCTTCACTTTCAATTAGTCGCTGCGAACCACCCACCATTAGATTATCATCATACATAAAATTTAATATTGTGGCTTGGCAAATTGCAGAGTAGGTTAAACCACAGACCCCAAAGCAATTTGGGTGACGAGAAAAAGTGTGTTTCGCTATCTGCATAGACGGATGGATCAACCTATGTGAGAATACATGGGCTCATGGTTATTCATTTTTAGAATCACAAAATAACGTGTATTAAAATTTAAATTGAGAAAGAGCTGGGAACCAGATAAACATGAGGCCTATGAAGAAAACAGCAATGGCAAAATATGATTTAGAATAGATCCTGAAATAACTACATAAAGGGTAAAGATTCAAATATTTACCCTGTGCATGGAGGTCCTTTACTTTCATTGGAACAATTCATGCTTGGACGATTATCGTATATTCTCCTACAGAAACATTAAAAAGGTGGTTTACTGCATGGAAGAGAACTGGGACATGTCAAAAGCTCCATGACACACAGAAATTGGCTTCTTCTAATTTTTCTGTTAGCTAAAAATTGAGGTGCTAACCTCCAAAAATAACTTAGAAGTTCACGTTAGTGCACACCAGGATTCCATTCAAGTAGAGAAGCAAAACCAGACCCAATGATGGATTTCACAACAAGCATGGATGCAGTGTGTTATAGCAAAATCTGAAAACTTATTTAAATGTAAAACTTAGCAAAATCTGTTAATAGCCTCAATCTGAAATGTTAACTTCAGTTGTCATACCAAATGAAGTAAACTTAACTAATTCTGAAACTAAACTAATTCTAAAACAATAATTTCTTATAGCACAATCTGAGTACTAAACTAAATCTGAAAATATTTGCAAGAGTCTAAACTAAGTCACCGAAATGTACAAAATTTCGGCATGATCTCTCTTGTAAATAGGACATCCACTCAGCAGATAAAAGAACATTTGCAGTTATAATATATATATCAATCTCTCAAACCAGAAGGAGACATTCTAGCAGATCCTTAGATAATCAATCACGTGTGTGTGCACATAAAATAAAGAACATTACAAAAGCATCTTTCTGGAGGTTTACAAGAGCAGACACCACAACTTTCAGGTTTGAACGGTCACGAGCTTCATATTGCAAACAATGGGATGCTAATCGCATCAAGTCAGTTCCATCAGAGCTGGAGACATGGCCTTCCAAGCAAGAATCCATCAACACCAGGAAATTCTTTCCTCTTATAAGGTCAAGTGCCTACAGCAAAACTAAACGAAGTGAATGCTTTCCTTGAATAAAGTCGATCTTCGACAAAAGTTAGTTACACTCAATGGCCATGTACAACAATAATATATAAAAGGTGCAAAATGCTAACTGAAAATTCAGCACTGTAATTTTCCATCATAAAAGCAGGTTATGTTAATAGGAGCAAATAGCCAAATGCATACATGGCTTACAAGACAATGTGAGTATATCCAAAGCATATATCCCAGGACATAACCAAACTTTATAGTATAGTTTATTTGGCAATATGGCCAAAGAGGTACTCAACTGTGGCAGGAGGATAACTTACATGGCTTGGTGGTATATACTTCCCACTTAGGAGATCAAGCAAGATAGTACCAAAACTGTAAACCACACTCTCTGGAATTACTCTGCTGCAGAAATGGAGGATGTTAAGAAGCAAATAAAATCCTGTGCCCTTAAGCTTCCATGAATGAAGATTCATTTCATGGAGATTGTCGAGATAGAGGTTGACTTGCAATACTGAATTGCATTGCTCCTCTATGAGTAAATTCTAAATATTATCCTTCATGAAAAGCAGAAGTCTACTTACAGCTTAAGTTCTTGCCTGAGATTTATGTTTGGCAACAAGGTAACAACAGTGCATATCATTTCACAAACAAGTTGTGAGCTGCTTAAAATTAAGCAACAGAAGCTCACTAAACAATTGCATAACAAGATTTACCCCACTAGTAAAAAGACTATAGTGGCACGGAACAGGGATTTAGAAGAATAAATTTAAAAACAAACTCATTACTTTGAGCTCAACTTGTGTACGAACAGGTTATAGCCATATGACTTGGAGCTTCATGATCACAAACAAACACATAAAATTCATGATGCATTCATGTTCGCAGAAAATTTCGCTTATATATATGAGACACTTACCGGTCTTAAGGTACTCTGGAGGTGTGAAAGCCAAATTGGTACAATAGCTCTTCCCATCCTCGCTGTTCTTCATCGAGACAAAACAAGATAGTCTGGGATTACCATCCTATAAATCACCGTCCAAAAACAAAATAAGTTGCATGCCTTGTATGTGAAAGCATCAACAAAGAAGCAACTAAGGAGCACAAGTACTACTACTGACTCACCACAAGTACATGCTATGATGATTAGAGTACATGTACCTTTGAAGAGAGCTTGTGAAGCATAGTCCAATATCCTGTCCATCTGGAGGTTTCATCTTGAACATTTTCGGCCACAGACGAGAAACCAACCTCTTAACTCTTTAAAACCGGCTTAAAACTAAGTCAC
Organism: Guadua angustifolia; assembly: GCA_036346375.1. NCBI lineage: Eukaryota > Viridiplantae > Streptophyta > Magnoliopsida > Poales > Poaceae > Guadua > Guadua angustifolia. The sequence continues at coordinate 23,705,882 of CM070515.1, forward strand.
CGAAATGTACAAAATTTCGGCATGACCTCTCTAGTAAATAGGACATCCACTCAACAGACAAAAAACATTTGCAGTTATAATATATATATATCAATCTCTCAAACCAGAAGGAGACATTCTAGCAGATCCTTAGATAATCAATCACACATCCAACGGCAAATTGTAAACTACGCAATGACGTACAACACATTACAACCGCAATAGATACAATCCACATTCCATTACAATAAGTCCATCACAATAAGTCGATCACAAGCTATCCATCACAACAAGTCATAAAGTCCAACAGTAATACACCAATCGAGCTCACAATGGAATTCATGCCTCGGGGTTGTTGGAGTTGTGGGCGCTACCACCACTGCCGACGCTATTGAAGATGTCTTCTATGATGTCGTCGTTAATGCGTCTTTGGGGCGTGACCCGAAACCCGCAAGTTCAAGACTAATCTTTTAAGCATTCAACGAGCGAAAGGCAACAATCTATATGAAGGAAAATGATGCACTAGTATTCAATGGTAGGTTCTATAATCGATAGCAATTAAGGACACAAGCTATCTAAATTAACAAACCAATCTAATCTTTTGTAAGAACAAGGTCATAAGTATCACATCTGGAAATCAGTTTAACAATCATAAGCATCACGCATACACTATATAGCAATATGCATCACTGTTAGTCTAATATTAAGTTACTACAACAATTCATTTTTAAAAAAATGAATAAATAGTCAAATTACATGCTGACGGAACCATTGCACGAAGCTTGGGCCGCCTTTCAACCCATCACGATGTAGGTTATCCAATTGCTTACTTGTGGGTTGTCGAGTTGACTTCAATTTTCTTTGTCAAACACTCTCGTCATTTATTCCTGGTTAAAAGGACACTACATCGAAATGTTGAAAACATAATTGAGAAAGTCACTTACTCAAAATATTTTTCAACTTCTACCATGTTCTTGAACATGTAAAGCATGGCGAGTTCCTCCTCATACTCAACATGGTGTGCGAGTATACGACCCAACAGTTGACCCTTGCATTGAAAAAGCTTAAGTTCGCTAACGGTTCTTCTTCCGCTGACGGCATCGATTCGTAGGGGCACTCACGTTGTGCTTGATCAAAATACTTTGTTGAGAAGTTTGTGATCTCTTTACTTGCATAAGCCTCTGCGATACACCCTCTACCCTTGCCTTGTTGCGCCTTTGTAGCTCTAAGCTTTTTCAACTCCCTTTCCGACTATACATCCATCCGAATCAAGGACCTCCAACCATCACTTCCCAAGGCAGATGCACCAGCAGATGTTGCATCACATTCATAAAACCAGGTGGGAAAGTTTTTTCCAACTTGCATACAAGCAATGGAATTCCCTTCTCTAACTTCTGCATCAACGTCTTCGAGATTTCCTTAGCGCATATCTGCCTATAGAAGTAACTGATCTCGGCTAACATCCTCCACAACTCATTATCAAAATAGCCACGAAACATTACCGGAACAAGTCTTTCCATGATAATATGGTAATCATGACTCTTTAGCCCGTTTAGCTTACCGGTGCTAACATTCATAGCCCGTTTTATGTTAGATACATAGCGATCAGGAAACTTTAGAGTTTTCAACCACCTCAAAATCTGTTTACGGTCTTCTGGCTTCACACAGTATGGAGCTCGTGGCCGGCTCTCATTTTCATTTAAACCAACTTTAACCTCGAGCCACGACCTAGCACAATGATCACCCATGTCTTTCCTAGCACTCACGTTATCCTTTGTTTTGTCGGTTACATCAAACACCATGCTTATAATGCTTTCTGCCACATTGTGCTCTTGGTGCATCAAATCTATGTTATGTGGCAGAATCAAAGCTTTCGTGTAAGGCAGCTCCCAAAGAAAAGAAATATGAGTCCAGTTGTGCTCCTTTCCATAGCTAGTGAAACCCACTTCCGTATATCGTACAAGCTGACTATGCCATTCAGCTATCTCCTCTCCTGTGAGTCGCTTCGGCGGCCCTTTTTTAACTTTCTTTCCTTTTCTAAATGCTTTGGCATCATTCCTGAAAGGGTGCCTCGCCGGAAGCCACCGTCGATGGCAATCGAAGAATGTGATCTTTTTGCCGTGCGTGAGCTTGAATGCATCAGAGTCAGCCATACAAATTGGACAACACAGGCGACCATGAACACACCAGCCGGCCCAAATGCCATATGCCAACAAATCATGGACCGACCATAGGTATGCGGCTCGTAAGGTAAATTCTCTACCAGCAACGCTATCGTATGCCTTTTCCCCTCGCCACAACTTTTTCAGCTCGTCAATTAAGGGCCGCATGAACACATTGAGATCCTTCCCTGGATGCTTAGGACCTAGAATGACAAGAGCAAGGAATATGAACCCCTCTTTCAAGCAAATCTCAGGTGGAAGATTGTATGGCATGATGAAGACCGGCCAACAAGAGTAGGGGCTAGCGCTTGTGCTGAAAGGTGTGAAACCGTCCGTGGACAAACCAAGACGGACACTCCTAGGGTCGCTTGCAAATGCAGGATCGAATCGGTCCAATGCCTGCCATGCCTCGCCATCAGACGGATGCACCATCATATCTGGGTCTCGGTCCTCACGTTTACCTTCTTTGTGCCACCGCATATGTTTCATTTATTACTTTTGACATGTACTGACCATTTAAGCCTATCCGTGATCGGCATGTACCGAAGCTATTTAGTCGCGACCTTTGTAGTCACTGATACCCCTTCCTCATCTACCACCTCAACGAATCTACACTTACCGCAATGCATACAATGAGTATCCTTGTCATGATCCTTCGAACAGCATGCAATTATTCTCGCACACATCAATCTTCTGGTAATTCATCCCGAGGCTGGCCATCAACTTTTTCGATTGGTACAAATCCTTTGGCATCTTGTGGTTAGGCGGAAGGACATCATTCATAAGTTCAAGCAAAGCGTTGAAGCATTTGTTCAAAAGTTGAACTTGACTTCATCGACATAAGCCATGTAACCGCTGCAGACGGTCACATTGGTCAAGTCATGCAGCTTCTCATCCGAGGCGCCAAGTAGCCTATAGAATTCCTTAACCTCCTTCGATTGTGACCCTCCCGAGTTAAATTCAATCCCCCTACCAAGATCATCCAAAGATCTCTTCCATCCGGTCGTGATCCTCCCCATGGTCCGACTCAATGGCCTGCCCTCGGCCTCTCCATGACGGTGCCACACCAAATAGTTAGGCATGAACCCATTTTTGCAAATGTGATCTTGCACTATATCCATCTTTGTAGTAGCTGTTATTCTCGCAGAGGGTACACAGCAATACACATATTCAGCTCCTCCAAATAATGCTTGCTTCAAGAAAGCATCCGTGATCTGCCCCATTCCTTGTGTGCCCCCATCACTCCTCCATCCGTCATATATCGCCTTCGATTGTCACCCATTCTCAAAGCTAAACAAATGAAACGATGTCAATGTACGACCGTGGCTTAGGTGACAAAGACAACCCTATTAGGAAAGATGTGTTCTAAACCCACCCAAGGATGGAGGCCGTTGCATGTGACTGTGTGACGTGCGTTCTGAATCGAACGAAATTTGGCTGAGATAACCCGCCGTTCTCCAAACACACGCCTGATGCTGGTGCGTCGGAGAACAACAGGGTTATGCGGCCGAAATCACGTTCGGATCGCTCACACGTCACAGGCCCCATGCAACAACCAACATTCTCGGGCTGTCCAAAATACGCTGGACAATTCCGAAACCGCACACCTCACAAGCAAATGTGAGATGCGCCGTTCCCGAACGGGTGACGCCTAGGCTCTCTATTGTTCGACGCAAACCCTAAACTCTAACGTTATATACAACGGCAGCGAGAGAATAAAAATATATATACCATATGCACCGAATAAACAGATTTGCTATGTCAACAGACGGCAAAATAAACATATATGGAGGGAAAAATATGTATGATCTGCACAACAAGGAAGTTTAAAACAACTAGAGCAAAGATGTATCATTATCGGTCTAAAAGTTAGCGATTTTTAGTCCGCATACGGACAAATATTCCTCCTTATATTAGGCAGCTTTAAGACATTGCAAATCTTTCAGCCTCAACCTAGGAACAGGGGCGAAGGCTGGGCAACAACATTTCAGAAAGACAAGCTAGCATACATTCCAAATATCAAAAGATGCAAGAAAATGCTGTGATCAATTTGCAAGAAAAGGGCAGATGCTCAAAATTTAATAAATCTATTCAGTTTTTACACACATACGGATTTAACTATTAGCGTAAGGAATTATTCCATAACTGCAAGTCCGTCACTAAGAGTGATGTAACACACAGTATACATTCCATATATTATATAAAAGAAAATTCAATGAGTTTTCAAATGTATTTTTAACAAATGTATTCCTTAATTGCATAACTATCACTATACTCCATAACAGGACTAAATTCTCTCACCAAACTGTCTTACACATTTTAAGTGAATTGGAGCGAATCACCATGACAAATACAACCTCACAAGCCTATTTCGAATGATAATATATATAAAATTGGAAAGTATTAAGTCCTAAACCATTTCGGACATCCAAACAACAACATCCAATGATTCACATCTCGTGGAACCATCCAAAGATCGGCTATTTCATTGTGCCACTAATCGACATGACAACGGTATCAATGTAATATGCTCTACACCATTTTCGAATGAATTAATCATTTCACTGCGAGAAATGGCAGCTCGTCGAATCTGGGCGTCGGCTGGCAAGACGGGAAGTCGGCGATAAGGCGGCGCTTGGCAAGCGGGCGGAGGGCACGTCTTGACGCTAATGAAGGGCGGCGGCGAGGCAGGTAAGGGGGCGGGTAGGCGATGGCGGCAAGCGGCAAGCAAGTGGCGATGGCGTGGGAACGCGCGGGTGGGTGAGAGGCGAGCGAAGAGAGAGAGGGAGACGCGCGGGTGGGTGAGAGGTGAGCGAAGAGAGAGAGGGAGACGCGCGGGCTAGGTTAAAACACAACGTTAAATTCGTGGGCTAGGCGGCTGACGAATTTAATTAAATTCGTGCGCTAGTTTACAAAACCGACAAATTTAAAATATAAATTCGTGGGTTTCTTTTGGGCCCACGAATTTAATTAAATACGTGGGTTTTTTATAAACCGACGAATTTAAATATATAAATTCGTGGGTTTTTTTGGCCCACGAATTTAAAAAAACCCACGAATTTTTCACTGTTTCTTGTAGTGATCCCTAGAAAGATCACGTCAATAAAGATCTCGCATCCTGCGATGAAAACAAATCTTCGGAGCTTCGCTAACTTTATCCACCTAAAACAATAGATTAAGCAAGGGTGAGTATTTTCATACTCAGTAAGACTTAAGGTGGCATTTGCAAATGCATAAATGCAGTCCAAGTCAAAGGAGATTACTATAGTTAATTTGCATAAAGCGAAATTGAATTTGTAAATCAAGTTGTCATTTGCAAAAGGAATTTATAAGAGCAAGTTTAATTGATAAGAAATAAGTAAAGCAAAAGTAATACTCACAGTTCTTCATGAGCAACAAATAATCCAAATCATGAAGTCCAATAATGTCGGTCCTTTGACATAAAGTAACAGTTGCAAAACAAGCTCAAACCAAAACCTATTTTCAGAAAATACCAAAATCTAATATTGGAATGACTTCACCAAGTGCCCATGACCGTGGGCGCGGCTAATCAATTAGATTTTCACTCTGCAAAGGTGCACAACATTACCCATAAGAAATGATCAGCTCTTTGTGCAGTGCTATTAGCACACTTCTTTTAGTGTGCCATAGAGAGATCATACATAACTGTTACATTACCTAGATATGGCTTTGAACCAGCCTGCGACGTTAAGCCCTCGCCATAGAAACAGAAACACTCACCTAAGACATGGATCCTTTCACACAATACCCAACACACCATTTCTGTTCATGGCAAGGCCTACACCGTTGCACTGGTATGCATTTACCCACACTGAGGTGTGGAAGCCCCTCACAAGCAAACCTGAATGCAATGCTTCTACTAGCTCCCACACCTACTAGTGTGCAAAGCCATATCTAAATAGCTTAACAGGTTAAGGCCATCCCATACCAGCCCTCGTGGTTGCACGAAATTCTTGGATCAATAGCGTCGCATTGCTCTGTCCTTAATCCGACATAGGCGATACTTCACCTTACACTACGTGCATTTCCCTTTGCACATCCGGTTATTGCCAATAATCACCCGTGTCAAAACCATAGTTTTATTTTAGGTTTTTAATCAAAATACTAGTAACCAACAATGTCATTTCCAACCATTTTAAATTCTCAGGAAAATTTTTTGATCTGATCATCTACCTCATTGCAAATAAGCATGGCTAAGCAGGATTAATATGTAATCGCATATACCCATGATGACATTAAGTAATGCCTACTCTTAATCTATGGTTATCAAGGTTCATATGTCCATACTTGTAACATCCTAGAATTTTGAACAGTACTGATGCAAATACAAAAATTTTAAATGTGAATGCTTTTCTGAGTTTTCTTGGCATTATGCATTTTACTTGGATTTTCCTTGTATTTTTGTGCTGAATAAATAATCACATAAACAAAGATAAGAGGATAAGAAATGGAGAAAGATGAAATGGTAAAACTAAAAATCTGGAAAAATTACCAGCAGAGCTGTAAGCCTCCAGATGAATTATTTTTACTCGAAAATAAATTTTCTATTAACAAGAATGAGAGATTTAATTGACAAGACCACAACATTGACTAGAAACAGTGCAATGTCAGAATTAAGGAAAAATATAAATGGCTTATATCAACTAAATAAAATTACCTTAATAACCTCAAGGCCATACCTACTCTCAGTAAAAACCTCATAACATTTTCATGTCAAATAAGTCCTTTAAAAATTCCAAAACAGAAACAAGAAAAATCAGCAAAAGGGAATGTCAGAATTTTAATTAAATAAAAAAGCAAGATATTAACTTGATATTTTTATGGAAGAATCCTTACCCTAATAAGAACCCCTGATAAAATTCTTAGAGATATATTAGACCATTTACCCTTTTGAATAAACCAAAACCCGAATTAAGAAATTTGAGTAATGTACAGTGTCAGAATTCTTATAAAATAACCAGAGGGTCTTTTGGTCCCAAACATTTTCTAGGAGTTGGCCATCACCAGAAGTCTTGTGTCAAAAAGTTTCACAAAACTCTTGTGGTGAATGACAGCCGAATTAATAACTGCTGGAACTTTGCCAGCCGAAATATCTGAGCTCACCTCCTTCTCACTGCGAGTGGGCCCCGAGCTGTTCTGGCCCATTTGCTGACGCGAGGTGACCTGCGCCTCGCTCTCTCACTACCAGTGGGCCCTGTCCCCACCGGTCAGTCTCTTCTTTTGCGCTGGCCTTCTCCTTCTTCTTCGCTGTTGCCGAACCGACTTAGCGCGCTGGATCGCAGAGCTTCGCGCGCCTTCGGCCAACCACTCCAGTCCTTGCCACACCGCCCTAGCCGTCGATTGCTGCCACGAGGAGCTGTCGCCATACCACGCCGTACTGGAGAAACACCGCCGCCATTAATCGCCGCTCTGCACAGCCACTCGGTCGCGCATGAAATCGCACCACTGGAGAACTTTTTCCCGGCTATAAGTAGCGAAGCTTCGTCGCCTTTGAGCCCTTCGTCCCTCATCTCTTTGCCGAGCCAGAACCACAACCCTTCCTCCACTTTCCTGGTTATTTCGCAGAAGAGGCCGAAGGGGGGGAAGTAGCAATTCAAGTCAGGCACGTGATAACCTTTTGAATCGGTTCTTTCCTAAGCATCGCCTTGACCCTATCATCATCGATCAAGCTTCAATTTCTCTTTTCCTAGCCGCAACAGCGCCGCACTCGTCGCCTACTTCTTCCACTTCGGCGACGCACACGGACAGCTCGGCCTGGAGTTTCCCCGACCCTAAACCAAGGTGAAACGAGCTCACCTCACTCCCCTGATGCTCACCGTGCACTTGTTCACTTGGATCGTCGCCGGCGCCGAGCTCACGGCTGCTCGGCCATGGTGCCGCCGCACCCACACGGTGGAGACCACTTTTCCGGCCACCCCAGGCCGAATGGGTACCACCCTCGTGTCCCTCGTGTCGCACTGAATCCCATGCCGTTACCCATTCCGCCTCCTCAGAACTAGTTCACCAGGGGTGAGGCCAAAACTAAGGCACTCTGGTTCTTTGTCGATTGCTGGACCCCACGCCGAGGCGATGGCGGGTCTTGTGTTCATTGTTTGTGTCATTGGCGAGATGGACCCGAGTCGTCAGTCTCAGTGACCAAAATCAAAAGTGCTAGTGCAAAATCATAAAGTCATTTTCTTTGTTGCGAAAACGTATTTTGGACTTTTTCTAGAATTTCAAACCCGAGCCGAATTTGCATAGCCATATCTTTTGAACTAGTAGTCCAAATGGAGTAAAATAAATTTGTAAATTCATCTAAAATCTAGTAGATTCAGAATATATAAGAATATTTTAGAAAGAGTGACTATGTGAATTTTAGGAAATAAAATACTTAAGAAAAATTTAATGCAATACAAAAATAGTTATTTCACTTTCAGTCAAAATTAATAAAAGTAAATTTTATTAAAATCTCCACTCTGAAATGAGTTAAAATCTGTAAAAGTAATTGTGTTTAGAATTATCTTACACCATTCACTAAATAAATGTATATTCTAGGTAAAACAAATATGGTTTAATTGAAGATCTTAATAAATAGATGAACCTCATACTCATATGCAGAGCAACATGATTATAATTAAATAAGTCATTGCAGTTGACTAATGAAACCTTTAAGTGAAGATAAAACATGTAAGTGTATGGTACAATATATGGTTGTGCGAGCATCTGTACTTGCATATGCATGTGTGCCCTTGATCTGCAGGCTAGCTTTTTATAACTAGAATCTTATTAAAATATTGCTTTGACTCTGAATCCAATCAAAACAGGTAAGAATCTGTTTAGGACTGAATGGATTACATTATTATTATCTTAACCTATTTTTGCATCTTGAATTCGAAAATATAAATAAAAGAATTCATAATTTCTGCATCTTGAATTCGCAAAATAAGATAATGAATTCACGTAAGCAACTCTGTTCTGTGTGTTGAGTTTTAATTATTCTTGCTATCTATTTTTCTTTTTGCCTTTTTATTTACTGATTTCTGTTACTTCTCTTCTTACGACGTGTAGACACCGATGTCCTCGAAGAAGAGGAGGAAGACCCTGCAGAAGATCCAGACTTTGACCTTGACAGTGAAGAGCAAGGCAAGCACCCCATTGACCATGTTGATCCCAATAATTCACCTACGATATGTTGTTTTTGCAACTTTATTGTGCATGCGAGTAATTCTCCATGAAAACTGCTATTCTGGGTAAGAACAGTAGCTATTCCTGTAAATTATGGTTTTCCTTAATCAGAATGAACTTGTGAACCTTGTAATCTTAACCTTAAGTATGGTTTAGACATAATTAATGTCACTTTGGGTATAATCGTTAGTCTAATATATCCGCTTAGCCATGCTCAAAAAGAAAGTTGTTCGTTTTCGAACCGTTTCACCAAATAACCATCATTTGGAAAAAGGTTGCTGTTAGTTTAATAAAAACCCCAAATAAAACTATGTTTTGACGCAGGTGATTATTGGCAATAGCCGGTTGAGCAAAGGCAATTGCTCGTAGTGTAGGGTGAAGTGTCGCCCGTGTCGGATTAAGGACCGAGCAATGGGACGTTATTGATCCAAGATTTCCGTGCAACCACGAGGGCTATTTATGGGGTAGACTTAACCTATTAAGTTATTTAGTCATGGCTTTGCTCTTTGGTAGGCGGGAGTTAGCGGAAGCATTCCGTTATGGATTGCTTGTGAGGGGCTTCCACACAGTTCGTGTGGGTAAATGCTTGGCCGATGCAACAGTGTCCGCCATACTATGGGAGAGCTCCATCATTTCTATGCTCTGGATTCTTTTGCCATAGTATGGATCAACGTCCCGGGCTGGATCAAAGTCATGCCTAGATAATGAAACGGTTATGTATGATCGCCTTGCCGATACACCCAAGGAAGTGTGTCGATTGGCCTAGCAAAAAGGTGGATCATTCCTCGTGGGTAAAGCTGTACACCTCTGCAGAGTATAAATCTAATCGATTAGCCGCGCCCGTGGTCATGGGCACTTGGTGAAGTCATTCCAATGCTAGACTTTGGTATTTTCTAAAATGGTTTTGTTTTCTGAACTGTTTTAGCAACCATCGCTTTCTTGTCAAAGGGACGACATTTATGGGATCGCAGTCGGGATGACTGTGTAGTGAAATTTACTTACTTGCTTATGATTACTCAAAATGCTTAGCGATTTTACAAATTCGGTTTGCAATCTATTATGAGCATATGATTTACTTTCTTTTATGCAACTGCAAAATAACTTAGAGCCTTCTTTGGTTTAAGACTGCATAAGTATTTATATGAATTTGTCAAGCACTATCAAGTCTTGCTGAGTACCAATGTACTCAATCTTGCTATCTACACTGTCTCAGAAGAAGAAGCCTGTGAGGTGCCAGACGACTCTTCCCATCGTGTAGGCCACGGGAGTTTTGACGTTCTTTTCTTCTAGGAGTTTGCCCAGTCAAATGCCTTTGGGCAGTGGGCATAGCACTCGGCTTTTGGTTTTTCAGATCCCGTTTTCCATTGTACTTTTACGCTACTCTTGGTATTATGTCGCTTTGTATAATTAATTTAAATCATGAGTTATAAATATCCTGTGTTGTTGTGATACTGATGTTGTAAACATGTGTGTGCTAGCTACTGATCTAGGGAATAGCACGGTATACACATGGAGGTTCCTGTTCCTTGGAACAGGGTCTCACAATACTTATCAAGGAAGTTTCATGAGATAACAGGTATATCTACCTGTACCACAAAATAGCGAATTTACAAAAAATAAATGCATGCATGAAACCGTTTGATAAACAGAAGGAAAATTAAATACTAGGATCAATATGATCAAAGGGGTGCTTGTCTGGCTTAATTGCTATTTATGATGAAGTCGAGGTTGTAGCTGACGAAGGCGATGACGGAATCAAGGACATCAGATTCTACATGTCGTTACTGACTAAAAGAAATAAAGAGCAAATAATAAACTTCAATAAGGGCAAAAGAAGATAGACAGAGAACCAAATAAAGACTCACAGAAGAAAACAAGAATATTATAAGGTTTGGATTAGATGATTTCAAGTTCTTATGTTTTCAGTTGAATACATATTTTCATAGATAGTAGCCTTCAAGATGAGCGATGCACTATTTCCCTTTATAGATTATCCATTCTTGCTTTACGAATTCAAGAAGCTAAAATTACAAACTTTGATATTTATAAATTCGAATTCAATATGCAAAAATTATTTAGATTAATAGAATTAGAATATTAACTACCTTACATCCTTAGTATCACATCTACCAAGTTTCATGAGTTTTTAACTATCCAATCAAAAGTTCTGTCGATGTTTGGGAAACGGATCCCCCGCCGAGCTTACTTGTTGAATGAGGGATCAACCAGGGCCCCTTTTTCATGAAGGGTTTGCGTCCGAGGAATGTCGTAAGGGGGATGGTGCTTGAAAGGGCAATGGACAAGAGATTTTATACTAGTTCAGGCCTCTCACGATCGAGATAATAACCCTACGTCTAGTGATTTTGCTATTGCTTGGATGCTTACAGGATGCTTGCACGAATCTGTTGTGCGTATCTCTCTATGTGTGTTGCTTGTCAGCTTGTCCTTCCCCTAATCTACGGCGGGAGTATTTATACGCGACTGCAGCAATTACAACTGAATAACGCACCATTACTATGCCCGAACGTGGCCGTAACCGCCTCCCTTGATTTCCACCATGCTGTGTCGTGGACGTGATGGCTTAGATCGTGGCTTAACGGTCTTTTAAACCGCAGCGTAATTATCACCATGTTGTCTTTATGGACCGAGCAAGACCTGCTGGTCATGCTCGGGATTTTCCTTCAACTCTGGCTGACCGCTGCACACATCCAAGCAAGCATGCTCGGGAAACTAAGGCGCATGCTTGGGGACGAGCTCGGACATGGTTGGGGCAAACCCACTAGCCAGTCCGCCTGAGGATCTTCCTTGGGGAAGGGGAAGTATGGTCGGTCGAAGACCGACTGCCGGGGTATGATGGTCATTATGGAAATTACCCATTCCTCGACAGCTAGTCCCCGAGGCTCAAGTGGAAATTCACTTGGTGGGGCCTTCCCTTTGAGCCTTCAGACTCATAGGAGGGATTGGAACCTTGCAGCGGAACACTACTGCAGCATCCGAGCAACACCTGCTCGTAGACGAGCATGCTCTGGCGAGGACCGAGCATCTGGCTCGAGGCCCGACTAGAGGGAGACTTGGGAAAAGGTCGTGACAGTTCCTTATCCGCGAAGCCCTGCAGGAGTAGTTCGAACAGTTCTTGGGAACCGTGCCTTTATTGGACAGTTTCGAAGATCGCGTCGTCGCGCACCAGTTCACGAACAGGCGGGAGCAGTTTTCGGCCCGTTCGACTTCTCCGCCTATATATACCAGCGGGAACGGTACTGAGAAATCCTTCATTCACATCTCGCAATCAAGCCTCAAAATCTTCCAAGCCCTAAACTCTTTCATTCCTGCGCTCTCTTCTTCAACCTTCCTCACGGCGAAGTTTGGTCTGAGCAAGATCAGCAAGGAGAGGCTGCAGATACTCGAGGACCTTGGCTATCTCGATGTGGGCATCTGGCGTGTCCCCGATGGCGAAGGAGCCCCAGTGCCGCGCAATGACGAGATCGTCTCCTGCGATCTCTATACCGTCAACGGGCTTAGAATGCCCAAGAGTGAGTTCCTTGAATCCATTCTTACTCAAAGCATGTGCGAGATTACCAACCTTAACCCTAACTCCATTCTTGTTTTGTCCATCTTCTCGCATCTTTGCGAGGGATACGTGGGTACCGTGCCCACGGCGAGCCTCTTTTTCCATTTCTACTCCTTGTTCCACACCGGTGGGTCTTCTCCCACCGGCTCCATATACTTCCACCTGTGACCCAACCGACCATACGAATACCCTATCTTCACGCTCAAGGACTTGGTGTCGGGCTGGGCCGACTATTGGTTCTACCTGAAGAAGGTGGTGGGAAGCACTCTCCACTACTCCGGAGCGACGGCTCAAGCCGTCGAGACTCCGCACCCGCTCGTGCAAGCCGAGGAGGAGTGGACGCTGATGACGATCAGCGAGCTCACCAACATGGAGCTCACCGATTGCGACATCGCTTGGGATTACCTCAAGAACTGGGTGTCCCCACTGAGGAGGAGGGAACATCCTTTCTTCAAAATCTCCGGGTGACAAGACCTCACCTGGGAAGCTGACTCTGGTAACCTTTTTGAATTTATGTAATTTTCGCCCTTTACGCGTGACTTCTGCTCGTGCTAACGTTCACTCTTGATCGATTGTAGCCCCGAGCAACAATTGGGTGGAGAAATGGGTTGCCGAGATGTTTGGTACCCCAAAGGGCAAAGAGCTCGAGCATGGGCGATAGGTCCCGAAGAACGTGCTCGAGCGGGGTGAAGTGGTGAGTATCTTCACAATTCATGCTCGAGGGAACACATCCCGAGCATATTCTAACGTTTTCTTTGCTTTTGGTAGGAGAAAGTCACCCTTGAGGCTGCGGTGGCCGAACTAAAGCCACTGTCGCGTGACCAGGGGAGAGCCATCCCTGCTGCCAAGACCAAGAAGGCAAAGGGGAAACAATCAGTGCCACCACCACCACTTACCTGGCCCTTAAAGACGCGGGCAACCTCGACCAAGAGCCCTCCCCGGCGACACTTAGAGTTCGCCGATAGAATGGAGGTAAGTGACTTGAAGGCCTGGATGAAGGGATACTTCGAGAGAAAACTGGTCGATGGCTCGCTTACCAGCATGAGCATGAGCGGCGAGGCTGGGAGGCGAAGGACACCGAGCGTAAGGCGCTGAAGGGGGAGATCGTTGCACTTCAGGCCAAACTTGCTCGAGCTACCTCGAGCTCTCTCGCGAGAGAGTCCGAGGAAGAGGACAAGGACACGCCGCCCCTTGCTTTGAAGCACCGGCGCCCGAAAAAGACTCTAGAGGCAGTCGACATAGAGGCGATCGACCCCTTGCTGGTGAGGATCAGCCGCGCTGCTGCGGAGAAATCTGAGCTCCTGGCCACAGCGGCAACCAAAACCGTCGAAGATGACAGCGAGGAACTCAACCAAGGTAATTTTTGCTCTTCGTCTTTTCTCCTTTCTTTTCTTCCCTTTGTTTTGCTTGTTTGAGCTAACCCCACTCTATTGATGTGGGCATGATAGCTTATAGGGTCTTTTTGGATTTTGGGGCTATGGCTGATGAAATCCTCGATCGTGCCGCAGAGAGGTAGCTCGCCCTTGCCGCCGACCTTGTGATGGCTGAGGCCATCGATCTCGCGACGGTAGAAGACTTCACCGACGGAACTGACCAGCCAGCCGCGAAGCCTCCAGCCCTGGAGGGTTTATCCCTCCAGGACGTGTACTTGGCACTCCCGAGCATATCGGTTGCACGGGAAGAGGAAGAAGACCCCGTCCTCTTGAGCGAAGAGCCTGCTTGAGAAAGCATGAAACCCCCGGGCGAACTACCTGCCCGGGAGGAAAGCGCAAAGCCCCCGGGCGAAATGCTTGCTCGGGAGGAAGGCTTGAAGCCCCCGAGCGAAATTCTTGCTCGGGAGGAAAATAAGAGGGCCCTGAGCGAAACGCATGCTCGAGAAGAAGATCAAGTCTCCCCACCGAAGTCCCTCACGGGAGATCTTGCAGACCTTCGGGAGGAAGACGTCACCAAGGCCTTCCAGGAGAATCTCCGTATCCATCTCCGCTGGGTAAGGGTACCCCATTTCTGAAACTTTCTTCTTTGGAAACGACCTAAAACTTAAGACCTTCTTGCCCACAGGTGCTCCAAGCGACCATGGTGGATTTAAAATCGGCGACCATTCCCCTAAAGGTCGTGGCCAAGCTCAGTGCCGAGCATGATGCCAAGGTGGTGGAGCTCGAGCAAGAGCTGGCCGACCTTAAAGATTGGGACCGGGAGGTTCAAACAAAGCATCGCCAAGCCAAGGAAAATGCCGCAAGGAATAGAGAGCAGATGTGCGAACTCGAGCTAAAGCTAGAGCAAGAATAGCAACGCTCTCAAACCTTGGAGGCGAAGGTGGACGAACTGAGCCAATCTGCCCAGGAGGCAACTGAACTCGCCAACCAAGATAAGGAGGAGATGAAGTGTCTCTGCCAAGAGGCTCGCGAAGGACGCGAAGCTTGAAGGCGAGTCCTCGACCTTGAAGCTAAGCTCGATGAGGCGAAGGAGAAACTTTCAGCACTCAGAGGAGCAAAGCTCGGGAAGTAACTCCTTGTCTAGGACTTGACTTTATGTAATCTGTTTGATGATCTAGATGAAAAATAACTTTTGCCCTAAGTCTCTCCTTTTGTCTTGTATCTTTGGTGATTTGTCCTTTGATGAGTGCCTGCACACATCAAACGAGACAAGGCGAGTAGACGAAAAGGATACAAACAAAAGTAGAACAAAACATGAGCGCACATTTTTAGAAAAACATGGTAGTTCATCCCTACTAAGCCCCCGTTGTGAATGAAGGTCGTGCACCTAAGTTGCAAGCACGAGCTCTTCATAGGAGAGTTAGAAAACTACGCGCTTTTCCCTCGACGACCTAATCACCAATTCTCCAAGTTGCGAGCATGGAGTAGGTCGTGAGAAAGGAACGCGCACGGCCTGGACTTCCTAAATGTCTCGAACCCATGCCCCTAAGTTACGAGCATAGTTTTGACGTGGAAGAACGTGCGGTTGCCCAACAAAGCAAACGATGATCGAACACGCGTGAATCGAGCTAAGACTCTGGACCAACCAAGAAGGTGTCTGTATGCGATTGTGAACTTACAGTGAAGAACTAATGCAGACAATAATCGGCTTATGAAGACTGAAACCTCTGGAGGCGAGCTTAGAGATCCAGTGTTAGTCACGGCGCTTTGAATGTTCCTGCTCGCACGCGCTCATCCCATCATCAAGATCGTGAGGAGGAGAGTGTGCCCTTGTGTGAGACTGGGTCGGCTTACCAACAGGCAGGGACTTCAGAGACATTCACAAAATCTTAGAAAGAATGGAATTCACGTGGGCGAAAGAACCGAACTTTATAGAAAAATTCGCTGAGCATACATATGACATGAAAGTAAATGAAAGCTAGACAAAAAACTTACGCAGCTGATCGATATTCCAAGAGCTGGTGAGCACCCAACCATCCTCCATCGCTAAGCGGACAGCCCCCGGGCGCGCCATCGAGACGACTGTGAATGGACCTTCCCATTTGGGGGACAGCTTCTTGGCTTTTGACAAGTCCTGAACTCACCGTAGGACTAGGTCACCAACTTACAAGGTCCATGGTCGAACTGATTTTGCCGCATGTCTACGAAGAGCCTGTAGGTAAACAGTGGATCGCAGCAAAACCCGTTCGCGTGTCTTCTCAGCGAGGTCTAGGTCAAGGAGACGCTCAAGCTCCTAGTCAACGCTGTCGACCAATTGCACTCTTGGAGAACCCAACACTATTTTAGCGGGCAATATGGCCTCTGCACCATAGACGAGCTGGAAAGGTGTTTCACTCGTAGCCCGACTTGCCGTAGTGTGAACCGACCAAAGGACGAAAGGAAGCTCGTCCACCCACGATTGACCGTGCTGACTGAGATTTTTGAAAACCCTCTTCTTGATCCCTTGGATAATTTTCCCATTTGCTCATTTGGCCGCTCCATTGCTCTGTGAATGCACTACGGAGGCGAAGCAAACCTTTGACCCGATATCCTCACAGTAGGTCTGAAACAGTTCACTGGTGAACTGAGTGCCATTATCCGTGATGAGGCGATTGGGAATGCCAAAACGTGTCACCACGTTACTGCGAAAGAACTTCCTAGCTGCTTGAGCCGAAATGGTCGACACGGGTTCAGCTTCAATCCACTTAGTGAAAGTGTCGATAGCCACAAGCAAGAATTTGCAGCCCTTCTGACTTCAGGGGAAAGGTCCGAGTATATCGACTCCCTAGGTCAAGAATGGCCATGATAGAGGGATGGTTTGAAGCACGTACGCCGGCTGATGTGCCTTGCGAGTATGAAACTGGCATACTTGGCAAGTCGTCACGATCGACCGAGCATCGGCTAAGGCCGTTGGCCAATAATAACCCAATCGAAAGGATTTACTCACGAGCGTCTTGAAAGCTGAGTGAGCTCCGCACACTCCTTCATGGATATCCCTAAGAAGAAATTTGCCCTCTTCTTGAGATATGCACTTGGAGAGGACTCCCAGTGCTCCTTTGCGGTACAAGGCGCCCTTGATCAACTTGTAGGGAGAGGATTGCCTTATAAGCCGGGAATGATCAGCTTCTTCCTCGGGTAGTGTCCCATGTGTAAGATATTGGACGAATGGCGTCATCCAATTTGCACCATACTTGAGGAGGGAGACGTTACCGCACGTCTTTGGTTCCTCCTCTATAGAGGAAATGGAGGGCTTGTATAAGTGCTCGACGAGCACTCCCGCCAGAGTAGGCATTTGGGAGGAACCGACCTTTGAAAGATGGTCGGCCAGGGAATTGTCTTTCCTAGGGATGTAGAGTACTTCGAAATTCCTAAAGTACCTCTCCATCTTCCTTACTTCAACTAAGTAAAGCTTCATTGAGCTATCGAAACACTAATACTCCTTATTAACTTGGTTGACGACCAACTACGAATCGCCTCTTACAATTAGTTGCTAGACTCCGAGCGCTTTGCATGCTCGTAGCCTGGCCAGGAGGCCTTCATACTCTGCCACATTATTGGTCGCGACGAAGTGTAATTGAATGGCGTATTGGAGTTGATCTCCTTGGGGGGATACTAGCACGACTCCAGCCCCCAAGCGCTCGTCGGCATGCGGCCCATCAAAATACATGGTCCAACGACCTTCTTCAGATCTCTCGAGCGTAGTAGCGGGTGGCACCGGATTCATCCATTCCGCTACAAAGTCTGCCAAGACTGGGGATTTGATCACTGTATGAGCTGAGAAGTGGATATCAAACTCGGCGAGCTCCATAACACATTTTGCTATTCGACCACCGGCGTCTTGATTTTTTAGGATCTCCCTAAGTGGAAAGTTGGTCGGAACTACGACCTTATAGGCTTGAAAATAGTGGCGCAGCTTTCTGGAGGCCATGAACAGTGAGTACAAGAGCTTCTGGACCTCTGGGTATCGCTCCTTTGGTCCGTGCAAGACCTCATTGACACAGGAAATTGGTCGTTGCACCCCATCTCTTTCGACTGTTAACACCGCGCTCACGGCTTGCAGGGTTGCCGCTAGATATAACAGAATTGCTTCACCCGACCTTGGTGTGGTTAAGACAGGTGGGCTGGACAGATACTGTTTCAGCTCCTCAAAGGAGCGATTTGCCTCTTCTGTCCATGTGAAACCATCATACTTGCGGAGTGCCTTAAAGAAAGGCAGCCCACGCTCTCCTAACCAGGAAATGAAGTGACTTAGAACCACCATATGTCCGGTCAAAGCCTGGACCTCCTTTATGCAACTGGGAGGCCGCATTCTTTTGATGGCTTTAATCTTTTCTGGGTTTGCCCCGATACCTTGTGGGCCGATCATGTAGCCGAGCACCTTGCCCGCCCTTACCCCAAAGATACACTTTTCAGGATTAAGTTTTATTCGATGCCTGTTGAGGTTACAAAAGGTTTCCTCTAGGTCGGATACATGACCTGAGGCGAGCTTACTTTTGACCACAATGTTGTCCACATAGACCTCTAGATTTCGACCTATTTGATCTGGGAAGGTCTTCTGCATCAGGCGCTGGAAGGTTGCTCTAGCGTTCCTAAGACCAAAGGACATGGTCGTGTAGCAGAACGTGCCGAACGGGGTCCAAAAAGCTCATCACCTAGGACTCCGCTGTTGCATCGACCAGCTGGTCTATGCGTGGCAGCGGGAAGTTATCTTTGGGACAAGTGACATTCAAGCCGGTGTGATCGACACACATGCACCACTTGCCACCCTTCTTTTTGATAATGACCGGGTTCGCCAGCCATTCCGAATGCTCGACTTCCAGGACTAAGCCAGCCTTGAGGAGTTTGTCGAGTTCATCCCGAATGATTGCTTGTTTCTCTAGGGAATAGCACCTGAGCTTCTGCCGCACAGGTTTCTTATCAGGCCAAACAGTTAGCCTGTGCTCGATTACTTCCCTTGGGACTCCGGGCTTGTCGGACGGCTCCCAGGCGAACACGTCTGCGTTCCTCTGGAGGAAAGTAATGAGCTCGAGTTCCTATTTGGGATCTAAGGAAGATCCCAAATGCATGACCTTGGTCGGATCCGCACTGCTTAGTGGGACCGCCTTGGTTTCTCCTCCTGACTGGAGGGCAACTTTTGGCCGGGAATTCCTCGGCTCTTGGTTGGGACCGCGCTAAGGCAACTGCCTGACCATGTCAAGTGACTTTTCATCACAATTCAGAGCCGCCCTTTGGTTCCCCCTTATGGTAATCACGCCATTTGGGCCGAGAACCTTCAAGCATTAGTACGCATGATGTGTAGCGGCCATGAACTTGGAAAGAGCTGGCTTACCGAGGATGGCATTATAGGCTGACTCGAAGTCGACCACTTCAAAGGTGATCATCTCCATTCAGAAGTTGTTCGGACTACCGAATGTGACGGGTAAGACGATCTGGCCAAGAGGCTTGACCGAGGTGACCGGGATGATCCCAAAGAATGGGATCGCTATGCTCTTGATCTTGGACTGAGGAACTTGCATCTCGTCCAAGACCTTGGCGGATATGAGGTCCAAGGAACTCCCGCCATCAATGAGAACTCGCCCCACTGTAGTATTGCAGATGGTCGGATTCACGACAAAGGGGAACTTTTGAGGCTTGGTCATTCTAAGGGGACAATCATACTTGGAGAAAGTAATGGGCAGCTTGGACCACCTGAGCTGCTGCACGGGAGGCTTGCCCTGAGTGACATGGTGTACTTTCCGTGCTACCTCCTTCAGATCCCTGCGGGATTTATATGCCGAGGAGCCCCCGAATATAACCGTGATATGATTGTGGGGCTCCTGGTACTCCATGTCTTCATCGTCTTCATCTGCGGGCCCCTTGCCCTTGCTCTTGCTGCTCTCTCCCTTCTCTGGGAGTGTGGGCATAGGGCCTTTGCCATTATAGAACTTTTCCAAGCGGAATGCCCAGGTTCGACAGTTGCGAAGGTTGTGTCTGTATGCCTGATGAAGTGGATAAAAGCGATCGTTTGACGGCATACCTTGGCCACTGCGATTTTGGACGTCGCGACTTTGGTCGTTGTGCCACTGAGGTGGCTGGCCCTTTCCTCTCCTATGCTGCTGTGACAGTGGAGCTCATGGCGGATGATGCTTGATGGTCACCACTATACTCGGTGCGAACGACCTCTTCTTCTTCTTAATCTTTTTCTCCACAGAGTCTAGATTCTTCTTGCTCGTTGAGCCTTCTAGGCCCGGCTGAGGCGGCAGCTTACCTTCGTCCAGCATCTTCTTCCATTGGACTGCCGTCCACTCATTCATCTAGTGGCGCAAGCATGACATCGTTTTGGACCATGTAGTGCCTTCCTCTCTTGCAGTAGAACTCGCGCTACCGTTACCAGCACTTGAGCATGAAATGGCAATGAAGCAAGATGAAGCTCCAAAGAAGTCCAGTGAGGACCGCATAAACATGGCTAGTGTGAGTACTTCAATGGACAAACTAATTATAACCCTTGATCCAAAGAAATGGCACATTAGACAAGCTGTATCAGCTAGATCATGCAAAGCCAGAATAGAGTATGATGTGGTGCTAGCAAAAAGTAAGGGCAAGGCAAAGACTGAAGTACAAGATAACCAAGAAAGATTGGAATTTGAGTTATTGAAGCCGTTAGTCATCCCTTCAAACTTAAATAGCCTATCACTCATGATGCGGCTATTGCATGACTCGTACATGGAGCGATCCAATCAAGAGTACTCTCGAAGGTTATCACGGCCCTTTTTCGAGAGGAATATTTTCACCATGAGGGAGTTAGCTGCTTCATGATAGAATTTGATAACTTGCACAACTTGTTCTATCACGACGCCCTCGACATATCTTTTTTAAGATGCTGGTCACTGTAAGTGTCTAATATATAAATCATGGTCTACATTCATGTAATACCAATAAATGTCATGTCTAACTTTTTCCTTATCTAGATATGAGATGATCGAACTAAGAAGAACCCAGGGACCTGTGGGATTCCTCGACCCGGGAACGGTCTGCCAGGCTGAAATCACAAGAGTACCAAAGGAGGTGGAGGAATACGTATATAACACTTTGATCAAGCCACAAGACAAGCAGTTTATACTTTTACCATACAATTTTAAGTAAGTTTCTCACTAGTTAGTTAAATTCCTCGTTGATTTTGTTCTTTACTTTGATCCTAGGACTAATGACTAAGGCATCATACATGTATATGTAGTTTTCACTGGATTCTCGTAGTAATTACTCCAGAAAGGAGCAATCACTGGATTCTCGTAGTAATTACTCCAAAAAGGAGCAAGATGTTGATCATGGACCCGCTGGATAAAGATAGAAAAAACTATAAAGAGATGATAACTATAATGAATAATGCGTTCAAAAGATATTGTAAAAAGAGCTCAAAATACCGCCCATACCACAAATCCCTTTCAATCCGTACTAAATTTCTGGTATGCACGCAAGCAATATTCTTATATCGCATTTCATAGTAAATAACTCCTTCCATAACTAACGAGGGCTGGGCGTCCCTTGACTGGGCCAACGCACGGTCAACGAACCCCCCAAGCTCGGGAGGCCTCGACCACAACCTGGGCGTATGCCGAGGCGCCGACACAGGCGCTGGCGGACCCGAAACACGGCCCCAAGCGACCTCGGGCTCGGGTCGGCTCTCGTTCGAAGCCGTAGTCCACCCTTGGATTTCGGATCGTGCATTTGACCGGCGGTTGCCAAAACGTGGGTCGTGGGGATGAAGCGGGTGCGTGCATCAAGTCCGGAGCAGTTACTGCCAACCCTCAACGTGCATGAAGGCCACTTCCTGGGAATCTCTCCCATCCGTTGCGTGCAGAGGAGGTATAAGACCAAGGATGCGCAGTCTCTTGGGGCATACGAAGACAACACACAACACGCCATAGCTCGAGCTTAGACGTAGCCATTGTTGAACTTGAGCTGTATACACATCCCTGTACTCAGAAATAGCTAAGCGTACTACCGCAAGGCGACTGGAGTAGAGCTATTACCTCCCCAGGGGCTCGAACCAGTATAAATATCGGCCTCGCGCTCGTTGTCGTCTTGCTCCGACCGTCGTCACGTCTACCCCATTCCTTCGTTCGAGCAAAGCGCAGCTCGGGTCCCATATCACACTAACCCCCCATCTCATTTCTTGCGGTTGGCGATCCCGATCGTCGACAGCTGGTGCCCACCGTAGGGCCCGATTGCTTCGCTCATTCGCAGGAACGACATCAAGATCCCGGGAGCATGGCACACTTCATCGGCGGACTTTCCTCGAGCATGGATTGAACGCGACTCGACTCCGCGTCCTGTTTTCGCCCGCCGCCGCCGCTCGGCGGCACGTTACGATGGAGGCGATCATGGCGCGGAGGAGATGCGGATGGCCGTGATCCGCAGACCCACGAAGACGCTTCGCGGATGGTGCATGTCGCCATCAACCAAGCCATAACCGCCCTCATGAAGGATCGAGAGAAGGCCGCGGCGTCTTACGGGCGCCCGAGCTCCCTCTCTCGGGGCGCCTCCGCCTATCGCCGGGTCATGGCTGATCCCGATAGGGCGAGTCGAGCTCTTTGGCGAGAGCCCTAGCCGAAGAGCTCGTCGAGCCTGCGGCGAGGTCATACCTCTGCAGCACCGGTCGGCACTTTCGGGGACCCGCTCGAGAAAAGTGATGACAACTTCGTCACCGTCGCCGCAGCGCCCGCCAGACGCCTCCCGCGCGAGGCGCCCTCTCCAGCCAGCGGGCAGGGCGAGGCTTTGACGCAGCCACGCCGCCGTCTGCGGGCACCGTACCAAGCGGTCGGGCCGAGCCAAGCCACCACAGACTCGAGTCAGCCGGCGAGTCTGCGGGCCTCTCCCGAGATGTTCCGCCCGGCGCCGTAGGGTCGGGACGCTTGCGTTACCTACCGGTGATTCCGTGCGGCATTGTGGTCATTCCCGAAGGTCGGGCGCGAGGCAGCCTCGACTCGAATCCGGCGACAGGGGGACCTTGCGGCGGCGACCACACCCGGCGCGCTGTCGTCCGACCTATGGTGCGGCGTATTCCGGCGGCTGCGTCGCGTCTGATGGCGGCTTCGGTTCAAGCCAGCGCTGATCGAAGCGTTTTAGCGGGACCAAGAACCCGATGAATTCTTGTCTATCTACTCGACCGCTATCTGGCGGCGGGGCGACAGGCTTGTCATGGCCAATTACCTCCCGGCCGCCACGGCGGTGCCGCGCTGAACGGCTCTTTAACGAAGCTTTGGTTCCTTGGTCGTGGCGCCAAATCGAGCGCCCTCGCTCCAACTTCGAGTTATTCTGGCGGTAGGGAGGAAAAGACACAGACCGCGTCATCGGGGCAAGGCGAGCCGCTCCGTGACTTTGTCGCGGTGATTCATCCGCACGAGGAACTGATCGAGCATCTCGATGAGGTTGTCATCAAAGCCTTCAAGTTAGTCGCGATCGGCGCCTCACGAAAACACGGAGATCACCTCACGCCTCGGCGTCAACAAAATTTGTTCAGTATGGCGGGCAGTGCTGCGAATCACGGATGACGCAGATCGGCTGGAAAGCGACTACGATCAAGGTAAGCTTGGTCTAGGTCCCACAGAGGTCGGCCCGTCCAACTCCAAGGGCACCGACCACGGCGCCTTGCCACAAGAAGCGAGCCTTGCGCGATCGCGGGCGGTGGAGGTCTCTGCATGTGATCGTTTGGCGGATGGCAGTGAGGTCCGAGATCAAGCTCGAGAGGGATCCAAACCTCACCATGATCGGCCTCGGCCTCGCTAAGCGCAGAACCAACCCCAACAGGAGGGCCGACGACCCGGGTCCCGGCGGGCGATGCTTTCGGCGAGGGCGAGGCGCCCGGATATGGCGAAGCAAAGTTACACTGTTTCATAGGGCGGCGGCCATGACTGTGGGCTGCAGGCTTAGCGAGCAAGTTGGAGGCCTTCTATGACGGGCGAGATGAGATGCCTGTGCTCCCGAAGGATGACGACCAACGAGGCGGGGTGAACGCCAAGCGAACACGGCGACCTCGATTTGGAGTTCAGTAGGGCGGCGCCGGATCGATGTCATCTTCGGCTCGTCGGCTTACCGATCGGCGCGAGGTCAAGGCCGCCCATGCGCAGCCATCTACCAGTCGCCGTGGGAAGCCCATCGAGCAGCCACCGCAAGTGGGTGGGGCCACCATCACCTTCTCTCGAAGGCGCTCTCAAGGTATGGCCCGAGACACGAAGACCGCCTTGGTCGTGACCCGACCATCGGCAATACCGCTGATCCGGGCGTGTCATGGTCGGCGGCGGCTCTCTTAACTTGTTTAGCGGGAGCGCTTGGGATCTGATTCCCGGTCGAAGGTCAAGAACATCGCCATACCCTTCTTCGGGATCGTGCAGGGAGCTCGACCATCCCCAGGGCGGTGGTCTTGCCCGTTACCTTCAAACTTTCGGACAACTTCGCCCGAAATGGTCACCTTCGAGGTGGTCGAGGGAGACCTCCCGTACAATGCCATCCTCGGGCGGCCTGCCTTGGTCAAGTTTATGGTGGCCAACCATTATGGCCATCGTTGTATGAAGCTGCCTGGCCCCAACGGCATCATCACCGTGCGAGGTGATCTGTAGGCGACACATGGATGTGAGACCAAGGCCTTGGCTCTTGCGAGCATCTTGCCCGGTGTGATCGAGCGGCGGCGAAGAATGCCGTCGGGGCGCGGCGATCCAGCCCGATGGGGCGGCGAAGGCCGTGCCACTCGAGGAAGCGACCGACCAAGTGCATCCACGTCTCGGCGGTGAGTTCCAAATAGAACTCAAGCTCATCACCTTCCTTCCAGCGCCAACAAGGGTATATTACGCAGGGAACCGCGGACATGCGGCGTTCGAGGTGATCGAGCACAAGTTGCGAGTGAGATCCGGCTCTCGACACATCGCGCCCGAAGCTGCGTCGCTTCTCCCGGAGAAGGTCACGGTCATCAAGGAGAACTGGACAAGCTCTTGAAGGCGGTTTCATCCGTGAGATTGACTACTCCGAGTGGTAGCCAACCCGGTCATCGTCGCGAAGAAAGGAGAAAGTGGAGAATGTCGCGTCGACCATACGGGGTTGAACTCGGCTTGCAGAAGGACAACTTCCGCTTCAGCGCATCGACCAAATCATCGACTCCACCGTGAATGCCAAGATCTTTGAGCTTCTTGGATGCTTACTCGGGATACCACGGATCAAGGCGGTGATCGGCAGCGAGAACAAGACATCCTTCAACCGCCATTTGGCACCTATTGCTATCTGACCATGTCGTTTAGTTACTGCGCAATCACGGGGCCACGTTTCAGCCGTCGATGACCAAGACATTGAACCTAAGATCGGGTGAAACCTTGAGGTCTCGTGGGCGACATCATCGTCAAGAGCCCCTCCGGCGACCACGTTCGCGACACGGAGAGACCTTCGTAACTGAGCAGCACAAGATAAAGCTCAATCCCGAGAAGTGCGTGTTCGGCGCGGTGTCGGGGAAGGTGCTCGGCTACAAGATTGGGGGCTCGGGGGTCGGCCCGAACCCAGAGAAGATCGAGGCGATCGAGAAGATGGCGCCCCCGACCACGATCAAGCAGGTGCAGAGCCTCACCGGTCGCGTGGCCGCCCTCAGCAGATTCATCTCAAGGCTCGACGAGCGTGGGCTTCCATTCTTCCAAACTCTGCATAAGCACGGGGGCTTCGAGTGGACTCTAGAGGCACAGCGGTCCTTCGACGACTTGAAGGTATACCTGTCGTCCCCACCCCTCCTTACAATGCCACAACCTGGCGAGAGGTTGCTGCTCTACCTCGCGGCCACCACCCATGCCGTCAGTGCTATTCTAGTGGCGGAGCAGGGGTCTCAAGAAGACACCAATTTATTACGTCGGTGAGTCTTGCCGCACGCGAAGGCGCTACCCAGTGGTCTGGTGTTGTATGCTCTCCTCATGGCTTCGCATAGCTCGGCACTATTTCGGGCGCACTCTGTGGTCGTCGAGCAACTTTCGCTCGGGGACATCTGAGAACCAGAGGTGGCGGACGGATCGCCAAATGGGCCATGGGCTGGCGGCGTTCGACATCCAGTCGTGGCTCGGGCGGTTATAAAATCGCAAGTGCTCGCCGACTTCGTGGTCGGCGAGCGTCGCAGACCAGCTCCCGAGCTTGGTCGAGGAGGAGAAGCCACGGTCATGTTCTTCAGCGGCTCAAGGTCCTTCAGCGCTCGAAAGTGGGATCATATCCTTACCCAGCGGCGACTAGTTAAAATCGTGGTTCGTTTGGGTTTCAGCGACCAACAATGTGGCGAGTATGAAGCCCTCTGGCGGGCTTAAGAGCTTGCAAGGCATTGGGCGTCTTGCCATGGTCGTGAAGGCGACTCGGCTTGTCATCAACCGTTCAACAAGGACTACGATTCTCGAGAGACTTCGATGGCAAAGTACCTCGCCGAGGTGCACAAGATGGAGAAGTGGTTCTATAACTTGGAGCTCAAGCACATCCCGGAGGGACAACTCGGTCGCGGACTTCCTCTCAAGCTCGGCTCCTCCGACGGCGATATCCCCAAGCGTCATCACAGGCGTTGGCGGCCCGTCGATCTCCGATCAAGAGATCATGCTTTCGGCGTGGTCGAAGGTCTCCCCTCTGGGCGAGCCCATCCACAATTTCCTTGCAAGGCGACACGCCACCCGACCTGCCGAGAGGAAGCGAGGATCAGCGGCGGGTGAGCTTGTACACACTTCGTGGGCGGCATGCTCTGAGACGGAATGTTTCGGCGTCTGACCTTGATGCATCTCTGCGGAGGAGGTAAGTATCTGTTGAGCGACATTCACTCGAGCCTCGTGGAGCACACTCTTCATACAGGGGCGATGGTCGGCAAGGCCTTCCGCATGGGGTATTCTTGGCCAACAACACTTGGGATGCTCGTGATATTGTCCGCTTTGCCGAGCATGCCAATTCCACGCCGGAAGTCACATCGGCCCGTCTCGTGCTCCGGACCATCCGCTTCGCTTGGCCCTTCTCGACATGAAATTTGGACATCCTCGACCCTTTTCCCGAGCGACCAGGAGGAAAAGAAGTTCTGTTAAATCATTGTTGATACCTTCACCAAGTGGATAGAAGCTGAGCCGGTCTCGACCATCACTGCTCGGGCGGCCGTTCGTTTCTTCCGCTTGTTTGTGGTCACCAGGTACGGGGTTCTATGCAAAATTATCACTGACAACGGTACTCGGTTTACCGGTGAGTTGTTCGAGAGTTTTGTGAAGAACTTCGGCATCAAAGTATGCTTAACCCGGTGGCTCACCCCGAACAGCGGGCGTGAGCAGCGCCAACGAACAAATCGTCCGAGCGTCAAGAGCGAGTTGCGAGATGAGCTCGAGCAGCTGCGGCAAGACACAGGCGACGAACTTCCCGTCCTATGGTCTATGCAGTACCCACGACAAGCCGAACCACGGGGTCCACACCCTTCCACTCGTGTTGGGTACCTAGCCACGAGGCGGATTCGAGGCTCGTCCAACACCAACAAGTTATCCCCGATGGGGAGGTCCTATAGAGTCGTTTCAGCAGTTGCACGGGGCTTACTGGCTAGCGATGACCGATGGCAGAGCTCTCTAGCTCGTGGAACATAGATCGACTTCTAAGTTTTATGTGTAACCTCTATACCTTAAATTTCAATAAAAATTTGTTCTTTTATTCTCGCCCTTTATGTATGCTACCACTTGTGTTAACACGGTCCTTTTGTCAGAGACTCCTTTTTCTTCACGGCCTTAAATGCAGCGGCGCATTTGCTCTTGGTCTAAGTGTCGTGAGCTTGGCGTTCACCCCGGTGGGCGAGCTAAGCGTAGCCAGAACCTCTTAGCAATCTAGCTCTCCCCGTGCGGGCCCAACCAAGAGCCTCGCCACTTTGGTGTGGAGTGGTGCGCCGGTCGCGGTTGTGATTCGAGCGTTAGTCAAAGGCGTAACCATCTCTTTATCATTGTTGTCACATCTATGTCCCTGCGGACTTTTTCTCCATTCTGCGAGTCATGTTAAGCTAGCGTACAAATCTTGCGCCCAAAATTTGGCGTTGCTCGACCTCGGACCCAGGGGAGCTGGATAAGGGTATCTGTTGGTATCGACCTATGGCGCTTGACTAGGGCGAAAAGGCCAAACACCAAATGTACTACGCCTAAGCGGAAAAGCGAATGGGGTGAGAGTTCTCTACTTTCCAAAAGTAGCATAGCTCTATTAACACGTTACTGTCTTAAGCGTTTTCTGAATCGGCCATCTCGCGGGCAAGCCTCTCTGCTCGAGCTCGTCGACCTTGGCCCTCAAGGTCGACGGCTCTCCCCTGCATCTTGGAGAGTTTCCTTGGAGTGCTCAGCGGCTCGGTGTCGTCGTCTGAGTTGGGCCATGGCGCCCGCCGCCGCCTTTTAACGCTTCGAGCTTCCCTTCAAGTTACGATACCTTGGCCTCGAGCTCGAGGCGCGCCGCCGAGAAGCCGCTTGTTCGCGGAAGCTTTCTCGGCGCCACGACCTTGGCTCGCTTCGGCCTCGAGGGCCTCATTGGTGCGCTCGAGCTTCCTTCAAGCTCCGAGATTTTGGCCTCTAATTCGGGGCGCCTCCATCGAAGGCACACACCGCACGGCGGCTTTCTCGGGGGCCTCGACCTTGGCCGCTTCGGCCTCGGCGCCTTGGCGAGCAACGCGTGCGCTCTTGCTCCACGGCCTTGAAGCCAAACTCACGCTCGGAGACCACAGTGCCTTTCGAGCTCGGCAGCGTGGGTAACCTCTGCGCTAACATCGTTCGTGAAGCTCTTCAAGTTCCCGGCCTACGCTCGAGCTCCTCTGATCAACCTCAATGGTCTGATGAGTGCAGGTGCTCGGCCTCTCGCGCCTCCACCACGTTCGAGGCCCCTTAGCACGTCGGCGTGCTCTTGGAAGCCTCGCAGACCTTGGGAACATTATCGATCGCCTTCATGACGGGAGGGGTGGCGAGAGATAGCGACAAGGAACTCAAGCTTACAAGCTACAAGGTATGTGGAGGGGTCCTTACCCCGCGAACTCGGCTCTCGAGGCTTGCGCGTATACTCCTCATGGTCGTCGATGCGATCACGGGAGATCTCCTCCTCTTCGTCGCCCACGGCTCCTGGGGTGAAATCGGCCGCCGCGACCACCAAGCGCCTTCGAGGCAGACCTTGATCCCACGTTGGCGGCGGCCTGGATCGTCGCCTCTTAGGAGGAACTTCGCCCGGCGAGTGGGCGCGGTGGCAGCATTGGTCTCGACCTCGGTGGTGAGGCTCAGCTAAATCTCTGGCCGGGAGGGCGGTGGTGGGGGCGCCAATCATCCTCCGTGGCTTTGAGTATCCGCGGCCTCGGCCCAGTCTTGGCTTCGGTCGGCGGAGCGGCGCCTTCTTGATGTGGCCGTCTCCGGTGGCCGAAGCGTCGCGTCCTCGGCGCCCGTGACAGTGGGCAAGAAGCGGTGGGGGCCTCTGCGGTGTGGCCGTCGCACTCTGAGTGCTCTCCCCCGCCGGCCGGGAGGTCGGTGGCGGCGGCGTCCTCGCCTCGCCGATGTCGAAATCCATGACCTGATCGCAGTGGAAACTCTTCCTCATCCGGGTCATCGGCGCTTGGTCGAACTTCATGCGGCCGGGACCAGGCTCGGCGACCCGATGGGGTCGCGTCGGCGCGAGGGTCGGGCAGGGCCAACATGTAGAGTCTATCTCCTCCTCGGACTCGGACTGCATACGGACAACGACCATCGTCAAAAGCGGGCAAGTTTGAGCTCGGGTGCTCAAGGTCTCGCAATCAAAACATACACTAAGCGGAAAGATCACGGGGAAGGCGGTAGTCGAGAAGCGAGAATTTACAGGTCACGACCTCGCCTCGTTGAGGTCGGCGAAGGTCTTGTTGCCCCAAAGGCGATGGGGCACTTAAGCTTGCGTGTCCTCGCGACCGGGGTGTCGAAGCCGTGCGGCTCCACGTCATCCGCTGCGGTAGAGCTCTAAGCTTGAGGTCCGGGCGGGAGAGGGCTCGAGACTGGCGGCGGCCACCGCGCTCTGCTGCTTCAAAGAGAAAACTCATCAACCAGACAAGGCACACGAGCACGGCTCGTGGGCTCGATAATGGGATCCTTACCATGGCGCGGTCACCCCTTGACATGGGGTTTCTTCGCCTCTGGCGGTCGCTTCGGCAGAAGGCCTCTTCTTCCCTTTTTGCTCTTGCCCCCGGGCGCGAAACATCCGCTGGCCGTGTCGAGCGGCTCTGATGGTCTGCGTGCATGAAAGGACCAAGGAGGGCCCCAGTCGCTCGAGTCGAGCCATTGGTCGGGATGGCTTACCTCGGCCTTCGGCGGAGCACATTCTTGACGCGAGTCGTCCATGGAGTAGTTGTCGCGGTTTTAACATCTCATTCATCTGGCGGCAACCCAAGACTCCTTGGTAGCTGCAAAGGGCGACCCTCGAGAGAGATCGAGGCGGACTCGAGCAAGACCACGAGGCGGGAGGCATACCGGGCGTACCCTCGGGTCGAGTCGATCGCCCTTGGATCTCGTAGAGCGGGTGCGTCGCCTCCGCGAAGGACACCCGATTCAAGTAGGAAGTCGGCAGCGATCGCTTTGCCCGGTGAGACCGCGCTTCGGTCACGAGATGAATGGCGGCGATGGCCTCTTCGTCGGCCTCGGGATCGTCGCCTCTGGGGTCTCCTTCCGCCGATGGGCTTTCCCTCGTATGACAATGTGCGAGTTCACCTTTCTTGAGTAGAACCACCGCTTTCGGACCATGGCCCGAGGGAGTCCCGAGCTTGGATCTTGGGAAGGACCACTTGAGCCTGTCATGTCGGAGTAGAGGCATCCGACCACGGGGTCCTTCCCAGGCGGAAGAGGTGAAATCACCGAAAGAAGCGAGGGTTGGGAGGATTCCTAGGAACCCCTCGCATAGGTGGGAGAAGATGGCGAGTAAGAATGGAGTTTGGCACGGGTTTATGAGCTCGATCTATGGCTGGTGAGGACCACGAAGAGGAACTTCGCTCTCAAGGTCCTTGAGCGAAGAGGGCGTAGTGCTCGGTGCAAGCGATCTTGTCATCCACAGGGGCGTGGCTCGGTCTCGTTGCGGCGGCCATGTGAATGGATCAAGCGATCCCGGGTCTCGAGTTCCTTCATCCTTACGGCGACAACGTGCTCCTCCTAAGCTTGGCCATGGCGATTGCGGCGATTCGGTCGAAGGTGGGGGAGGAGGTTTTTTGCTTGGGCACGGAGGCTTGGAACGAAGAAGCGGCTGATGAAACTTTCCTCAACAGTCACTGCGGTTTTGAGTTTATAGGCCGCACCGTCGCCAAATCGATCCATGGCGCTTGAAAGCGCGCACGACCACAATTTGACAGGTGCAATTAAGGCCTGGGTTGCGGTGTCGAGACATAGCAGGTGTCCACCAAGCGTTTGCATCCATACCGGGGTTCCGGAGATCAAGAGGCGCTAGGTGTCGTTTCATCACGGCCTGGCGTTATGTTTTTCGCCCGACCTCAACCTCAAGCTCGAAGGTTCCGGAAATCAATCCCGATTGCAGAGGCTCAAGGTTGGACCGTGTTCCTGCCACGACCTTAAGCCTCGGGGGCTAGCTGACGAGGGCTGGGCGTCCCTTGACCGGCCAGCGCATGGTCAACGGACCCTCCAAGCTCGGGAGGCCTCGACCACGACACAGGCGTATCTTGAGGCCTTTCGACCTAAGCGCTTGGACTAAGACGGCCCCGCACGACCTCGTGCTCGGGTCAGCTCTCGTTCGAAGCCGTAGTCCACCCTTGGATTTCGGATCGTGCATTTGGCCGCGGTTGCCAAAAGCGCTCGTGGGGATGAAGCGGTCGTGCATCAAGTCGGAAGCGATTCTTGCCGACCCTCAACGTGCATGAAGGCCACTTCAGGAATCTCTCCCATCCGTTGCGTCTGAAGGAGGTATAAGACCAAGGATCTTGCTGATCTCTTGGGGATCTGAAGACAACACACAACACGCCATAGCTCGAGCTTAGAGCGTAGCCATTGTTGAACTTGAGCTGTATACACATCCCTGTACTCAGAAATAGCTAAGCGTACTGCCGCAAGGCGACTGGAGTAGAGCTATTACCTCCCTAGAGGCTCGAACTAGTATAAATATCGGCCTCACGCTCGTTGTCGTCTTGCTCCGACCGTCGTCACGTCTACCCCATTCCTCCGTTCGAGCAAAGCGCAGCTCGGGTCCCGTATCACACTAACCCCCCATCTCATTTCTTGCGGTTGGCGATCCCGATCGTCGACAATAACATTTTAGTTTATTCAATTTTTACAGTGTCACAAGCAGCTGCAAAGCACAAATTTATGTGGATACTTCGTGTGCCAATACATGCGTAAAATCTTAGGTTCTACAATAATAAACAGTGACATAGGAATTTGTTATGCTTACATCACACATTGATTCACACCACTCAATTTCTATATACTCTGAGATTTATTTTTCCTATTTATAGTGTCTCAAGTTGCCTATGGGAGGACTACTCTATTCAGGGACAGCTCGCCTACTTCATCATGAAGGAAATCATCAACACAAAAGGTGAGTTTCATGGCAAAGACAACAACGATCAAATCATCCATACTCATTTTACACATCATGTGTCTCCAACCAACACCGAAGACTAGTAGGCTTGTAGTTTAGAAAACTAGCTTAGTCTTTTATTATTTAAATTTTGTCTCATTACATAGTGTAAATTGATGTTTCATTATGGCTAATCTTATGCTACTTTGTGTATACATCTGTTACAATGTGTATGCTACCACTGTTCTTTGTGTATGCTGTTTCAGAGGGCATGGTTAACGCTGCATGAGGCTAGTCCGAAATGTCAATCTTTTATTTTGTTACGTAGCGTTATCAGTGATGGTTTTTGGCTAAAACAGCCACTGATACTCCTACTATCAGTGGTGGTTCTAACCAAAAACAGCCACCGATACTGTGTGTATCTGTAGCGGGTTATGGATGAAACCGCCACAGATAACCGTGTATCTGTGGCGGTTTGTGGATAAAACCGTCACAGATATATGATTATTAGTAGCGGTTTTTGGCTGAAACCGTCACAGATGATGCATTTGTGGCGGTTCGAAAATCGCCACTAATAATCCTCGATTATCAGTGGCACTAAACCTATAGCGGTTTAAAAACCGCCACTGATGACAGTTATGAACCGCCACAGATGACTTTTTTTTAAGGTAGTTATTCCACACCAGGGCGAGGATGTCAACAATCACAAAGTTCAAACTTCCCTAATAGCCGGAAGCATGGCTGGCCCTGTATGCATCATTACTTAATCATTACCATATTACGCTAATGTCACCACCATCATTCATCACATATGGGTGCATCACGTACGTACGTACCACAGCGCGCAGTCCACGCATGAATGCGTCTGGGGTTCTCCGTGCTCTTTTGGCACCGGCCGGCCGGCACCACATGCACGAATTGAGTTAATCCAGTATGGATCCGAGCGGCATACTGTCGCAGAGGTCCTCCATCTCCGGCGGCGCACGGCATTTGCGATCTACTATGGATACGGAATGTCTAGACGCTCTCAGGGCACGATGTGGACGCGTGTGGGCACTGTGCGCAGGCTGAGCTCGGGGAGGGAAGCGCATCAGGCCGCCCGTCTGTATCCATATTGAACAACAATGTGCGCTGGCTCCCGGCGGTTGATGAAAACGGCTTAATTTTGTCGAGGACCAGTGTTAGTGAATTCATACCGGCCGGCATCCGTATTTCTTTTGGAAGGACCAGGAAACTAATGGGTTAATCAATACAGAATATCGATTAACGAGCTGCGCCACATTGGTCCATTCCTTTTCATGAGCAGTAGTTAATAGAGGATATACCCAGCGAAAACCATCGTCCTATTGAAAATCATTTTAGTTTGCGTAACAAATCAACATGAAAAGTTTCCAGAAAAAGTTTGAGTAGACAGTTTAAGGAGTATTCACTACTACAAAAGAACTTATATTAGACTCTTCATCATTAATTGGCGGTTTTCAAAAACCCTCAATGATGATGTGTTATCATAGACGGTTTTTTTGTAAAAACTGTCTGTGATAGTTCTAGCAAAAAACCTCTGTGATATCCCTGAATCATCACAGATAGTTTTTAGCTAAAATCGTCTATAATGAGAGACACATCATAGACGTTTCTAGCAAAAAAACCGTCTATGATGTCCCTTGTTTCCTTTATCCTTGTCCCTATCCTAATGCACTACACTCTGCCTCATTGTTCCCTCTATCTCCTCTTACACCCTCGCCTCCTCTTGCGTCGCCCACCTGCCCTTGCCCTTCTTCCTTGTGCCCGCCCGCCCTTGCCTCATCCTACCAGCCCTTGCCTCCTTCCGCTGGCCGCCCCCACCTCCTTCCTTGTGTCGCCCTAAACCCTAGCCCCCATCGGCGTCCTCCCACGAGCCCCACACCCCTAAACCCTAACCCCCCATTGGCGTCCACCTACACCCTTCTCCCGTAAGCCTCCATCCCTAAACCCTAGCCCACATCGGCTGCTTTGAGAAGCTCGAGAAGATCGATGAGGGCATATACAGGTAACAACCTTATTTCCCTAATCAATTTAGTACTCGTCTAATCCAATTTTATTTCTGTGGCTACCATCAGGAAAGCTTACATGGTGAAGGGATGGAAACGAACGAGATCGTTGCACTCAAGAAGATCCGTATGGACAAGGAGCGCAAAGGAGATCGTCACTTTGGGTACTTGTTACATTTGATGTGTTAATTAGTTATACAGTCTTTTCATAGAGCAATATAGGGCAGGGCTAGCATTTCCTAGAGCAGTAGTAGATTTAGCTAAGTGTCCAATTTTACCATGACTTGGATAGTCAAAATTTAGCTAAGTGTTCAATTTTACCATCACTTAGATAGCCTAAATTTGGCTAAGTGTCCAATTTTACCGTGACTTTGATAGCCCAAATTTAGCTAAATATTCAATTTTACCATGACTTGGATAACCCAAATTTAGTTAAATGTCCAATTTTACCACGACTTGGATAGTCCAAATTTAGCTAAGTGTCTAATTTTACCATGACTTCGATAGTCCAAATTTAATTTTACCATGACTTCGATAGCCCAAATTTATTTTGCCATGACTTGGATAGTCCAAATTTAGCTAAGTGTCTAATTTTACCATGACTTCGATAGCTCAAATTTAATTTTACCATGACTCCGATAGCCTAATTTTATCATGACTTCGCTAGCCCAAATTTAATTTTACCATGACTTCGATAGCCCATGACTTGGATAGTTCAAATTTAGCTAAGTGTCTAATTTTACCATGACTTTGATAGCCCAAATTTAATTTTACCATGATTTCGATAGCCCAAATTTATTTTACCATGATTTGGATAGTCCAAATTTAGCTAAATACTTATTGTGTAGTTTGTTGTGTATATAGTTAATGGATATTCATTTCTTAAATTTGAATACTTAGCTAAATACTTATGGTGTAGTTTGTTGTGTATATAGTTGATGGATATTCATTTCTATTCAAGTCTGCTTCTCACATATAAATATTGAATTGTGTTGACTAAAATATTTTATTGTATTCTTCTGTTCATTACATCTTAATATAGTGTTTTCATTACGTTATACAACTTTCACTACAGGAAAACGTGGTTGATTCGTCGGCCAAAACTAATTTCGTCGGCCTCAAAGAAGCCGTCGAAAATATGATTATAAATTCGTCGGTCAAATCAAGCCGTCGAAAATATCGGTGTAATTTCGTCGGCCCATATTTAGCCGTCGAAAATACGTTTTTAATTTTGTCGGCCAATTAAACCGTCGAAAATACTAAGTAAATTCGTCGGCTTTCGAAAAGGCCGTCGAAAATATTATCTAAATTCGTCGGCCACGAGAGCCGTCGAAAACTTTGGAGACCTAAAACTCGTATTCAGCCAAAAAAAACCCTCACTCGCGCACATCTCTCGCGCCCCCAGCTCCAGCGCCGCCCGCCCGCCCCACGCCGCCGCCGTCGCCCAGCCCATATGACGCTTGCCGCCGCCGCCGCCCTGCCTGCCGCCGCCGCCCGCCGCCGCCGGTGAGGCTTAAAGCTTTGATTTTTCTTCTCCTCCGGTGCCTCTAGGCTGCCCGTCTCTGTATCCATATTAATTGTACGCAGGCTCCCGGCGGTTGATGAAAACGGCTTAATTTTGTCGAGGACCAGTGTTAGTGAATTCATACCGGCCGGCATCCGTATTTCTTTTGGAAGGACCAGGAAACTAATGGGTTAATCAATACAGAATATCGAATAACTGAGCTGCGCCACATTGGTCCATCCTTTTCCTGCAGCAGTAGTAGTTAATAGAGAATATACCCAGCGAAAACCAGCCATCGTCCTATTGAAAATCATTTTAGTTTGCGTAACAAATCAACATGAAAAGTTTCCAGAAAAGGTTCGAGTAGACAGTTTAAGGAGTATTACATCATTGTTTTAAACTTCAAGTTTAAAGTCAAAACAAGTGTTAGGAGAATACGACAAAGGATAAACTTTCCGTAAATAGGAACTTTTGTCCCTTTATTTTATTTTTATATTTTATTTTAACATATAGTAGTCGATCGGGGATTTCTTTTTTTTCTCTCAGCCCAAATTAAATTTGACCTCAAAATTTAGAAAAAAAATATGTTTTCTAATGAAGAACCACCTTAAAAAATTTAGAAAATATTCATGTTTATTTGGTGTTCATACTAAAATGTATTTTAAGTTTTCGAAAGGGCAATATATATTTCTCATCAAATATATCCCCCGTAGTTAACTTTGGTGCCACGCCAAAAAGAAGAGAGAGAAAAAGAAGAGGGGGGGGATATTCGAGCTTTGCCGGGCGGGCGTTCTTGAATGGCCATCTCTGGTCGATCGAGTACGAGCCCGTCACTCATGACCAAAAAGCCAATTAAGCATTCAGCAATTCTGGTCGCACACAGCAGCAGTACCCGCGGGGCGCGCATATAAGCACGGACCACACGCATGCGTAAATACGTTTATCCCTGTACGCTGCTGCTGATGAAGAGTATGTACTGCTACTTTTGGGAGAACTGGCAGCAGGTACGTCCTAGCTAGCTAAAGGGTAAAAAGGTAAGTTTCCTCTAACCCTAACTGTCGGGCAAATTAGGTGCCGGTAGATTGACGACGGATATTGGTCGTCCGGACTAGAAGAGTGACCGATCGAGATGTTCATGTGAAGATCGAGCTAGATGTTCCATCTTTTGCTGCCTCCCATGGATGATATTTCGTGATGTGGACGGTTCACTGCTAATGTTGATGTCCGTGGTGTCACGGCTCCTAACACTTTGACTTGAGCACTTATTTGAAAAGTCTAAAATCCCAATCCATCTACCACTACTACACAAATGATCTTTAGTCCCGATTGGTAAACTGGCTTTAGTCCCGGTTGCCAAACCGGGACAGCTCATCCGGGACTAAAGGTATGTGACCTTTAGTCCCGCCATCTCGCGATGTAGAAAATATCTAAAAATTATGACGAACTCAAGACTCGAACCTGGAACCTCCTGCATGTCACCATAGAACACTCCTAACCCACCCACCTACGCGTATTGAATAGACTAGGATATGCATTCGTTTTAAAGTATGCTGGAACAAGCCTTTAGTACCGGTTAAGTAACACGAACCGGACTAAAACCTGCTAGTCGGGTTAAATAACAACGAATCGATTGATGTGATTAAGTAACACGAACGATCGATGCCCTCACGCCGATCGGGTTAAATTCTAACTTCCATCTAATATACCCGCCTTTAGTACCGGTTCGTGAGGGCATCGATGCGGTTAGTATTCTGAACGGTCTTGAATGTCCACGATCTGTAGCCAATGAACCGGTACTGAAGCCCTCATCAGTACGGGTTCAAATCTAATCGGGACTGATGAGCCGGTATGGAAGGTCTAATCTGTAGTAGTGTACGTGGGTAAGTTGAGATTTTAGTTTAATATTTCGGCCCATCTATGTGGACAAGTTAGAATTTTAAGTTTTCCAAATAATGCATGAGAGAGATATATCTACATCGGATGCATGCATGTGTGAGCATTTGACAGTTTATCGTGGCACGGGACACCTGGTCATTTCTTTTTCACAGCTCCGCACACTTGGGGTCTTTTATGAGATAAGAAAATCTAACCGAATACGGTTAGGAATCTATCTCTTATTTGTGTGGGCGAATTCGAACTCATCTCTCCCATGTTATATATTGGGCGTTTCCCATTGTAATCAATCGAATCTAATAAAGTGAGAGAGTTCCACCCCCATATTCTGTGTGCTCCCTCCATTGTTGCTGTGCTTATGTCGATGTATTGATTGATCGAACTCGAACGTGGATGAACAACTACGTTTTACAACACGTTATCAGCACGAAGCTCTACCGAGACTACCGATCGTGTTTGTCTACCTGCGACAATATACACAGCATTGAAATTCATTCTGCTACAAACAATCATCCTCCAACAAACCCTACGTAAGCACTTATATGCTATTGATCCTGTAGATCAACACATCAATACTGAGTCATACATGCTCTCATGTCCAACAATAATTAAGAAAAAAGGGAAATTTTTTTCTCCATCTGGTCATGTCCATAGCATGCCGTTGATCGTCGGCCCGTAGCCGCACTCTGTTGCTCACCGGCCTGAAGTTGTAAGCTCCTTGGCAGCAGCGCTCCGCGACTGCTCCGCGGCTTTGCTCTCGCACGCCTCGTCGGCACCGCTTCGGCCCCGCGTGCCGCCAGCTGCGGTTCCGCCCCTGCTCTGGGTGCCGCCCATCGCAGCGCCGACTTGGCCACACCGCCCACTGCGGCACCGCCCTGGTCCCGCGTGCTGCCTCGAAGATTCATCGATTTCCGCACAATGTCCCGAGGAGCGCGCCTTGCCAGAAGCCGAGGTGCCCTTGCACCTCGCCGGAAGATCGCCACCGTGGATATCCGTGCCCGAAGCACCGATGCATCCGAAACGAGCTCACACCGTCGACGCCATCCCCCCCGCAATGGCTCTTCACCCGAAGCGAGCCTGTGCCATTGACTCCATTGCCTCCCTTTGAGTGGCTCTCTATGCACGCTGTCGGCGTATTTCGCCGGACAGGACCCTGTCAATGGACAGGGTTGACTACTTCCAGGATGGAAGGTAGGGTTTGGTAGAGAGCGTCTTCGTGGCTGGAAACCCTAATGACTCTCGCGGAAGGGATTTCGGTGTTCAACAGATCAATGAATGCAGTGATGTACCCAGGTTCAGGCCCCCAGCACGGGTAATAGCCCTACATCCTGCTAAATCTTTGTTGATGAAATGTGGAGGTGATTACAATGGTTTTTCTGGTCTCGAGTTTGGATGAGTCTTCTTGCTCTCGGATTCCCGATTCCGGATCAGGCCTCGGATCCAGGGTCCCCCCTTCTCCATGCACCAGAGTGCCCTTATATAGACGGGGTTGGCCCGGGCAGGTGAGAAGGTGACGCTATACTGATCTACAACTCATTAATTACACCCATCATTGTGGTCTTATCACACCGACCCACGACTCATTTATTACACCCGTCACTGTAGCCTTGTCCTTCAAACCCCATTTAATGCTGCTGCGTGGCTTGGCCCGGTCCGCTTGGTATATGACGCTTCTACGACGGGTTTGGTGAGAGGTGTCAGAGGGATGGTCCGTCGTCGTGTCGATAGCAGAATTCTTCACAATCAATGGCCCTAACACAGGGTGTCAGGGAAAGGAGACTTCGTGGCGAAGCCTTCTCCTCATTCCTTTGGTTGCCTTCGTGGCATGAAGAGGGGGGCCCGAACGCCCACCCACTTGCTAGGCCGCCACCTAAGACGATGCTCGGCGGGCAGGGCTTGATCGCCCACTTGCCTGACAGGCCGCCACGGAGGCCGACGCTTGGCGGGCAGGGCTTGATCGCCCACCTGCTCACCAGGGGGCCATGCGGGACCACGCGTGCCGCTTGCCCGCGAACGAGGCATAGTCGCCCTTTGCTTTCGCCGAGGCCACGCAGCTTCCCGCCGGTGGCGGGCATGATTGCCCACCTGCTCACCAGGCCGCCACGCGGGCTGCTCGCCCAGCAAGTAGGGCGTGATCGCCCGCCTGCTCGCCAGGGGGCCACATAGGCCGACGCCCAGCGAGTAGGGCTTGATCGCCCACCTGCTCGCCATGTCGCCACGCTGGGCCAGGCCACTTCTTGGGCCCACTAATATACGGAGGAGAGGGTACCCCGGTGCAAAGTACACCGATAGTAGCCCCTGGGTCCGTCCCGGAACGCGCGCCAGTTTCTTTTTAGACCTCATTTAATGTCGGTGCATTCCTAGATGGGCCCACCACTTTTGAGCACGCAACCGTCTCGGTCCTCCCTACTTTCGCCGATTTTTCGTGGGACCCGAAACGTCGTGTCCTTTTGCCTGCTCGCGAACCGTCTGTGTGGGGGCCTATATATATATACGCGCCCCCAACAAACAGTTCACGCTTTCTGATCCTTGCGCACTTTGTTCTTTGCCCTTTCATCTTCTTTGCCCAAAAAGCCTTCTGCTTCAATAGCGCAACCTCTTCTTCCTTCCACCGTTGGAGAGGACAGGGTGGATATGCTCGCCAAGATGGCGCCCGAAGGCTCCCTCCACCTTCGCTAGGGAACCCTCGTGCCAAGCTGCGAACCAGGGGAGATCATCGTCTTCGCCTAGGGGCTTCTGGCGGGTCTGATGCCGCCATTTTCCGAATTCTTCCTCACCATCCTTCACTTCTACGAAATCCATCATCTTCACCTCTCCCCCAACTCCATCGTCACTCTTTCCATCTTCGCCTACCTCTGCGAGATGTTCGTAGGGGTGATGCCCAATCTTCCTCTCTTCTGCTACTTCTTCATCTGCAGCAGCTCCCCTGATAGCGGGATCGTGGGGAGCTGCCACTTCCGTCTTCACGACGGGTCGGCCCCTCGCTACATTCCCTTCTAGCCAAAAT
The DNA here is from genome assembly GCA_036346375.1 of Guadua angustifolia. NCBI lineage: Eukaryota > Viridiplantae > Streptophyta > Magnoliopsida > Poales > Poaceae > Guadua > Guadua angustifolia. Next base: position 23,747,117 of record CM070515.1, read on the forward strand.
CCAACTGGAAGTTGTGGCGGAGCAACTGGCTCTACACCGACGACGACAGTGGGGTTGACCTTCTTGGGATGCCTTGCGCGCGGGCGAAGGTCCGCGAAAGTTGGAGTTCGCCCGTCGAGGAGACGGCAGAGCTCCTGGCAATGGCGGCCCGCATCAACCGGTTGTGGGATGCCGGTCTGATCGGGGCGCTGGTGGTCCGGGACTTCGTGGCTCGGAGGATCAGCCCCCTCCGTCGTCGTGCCCACCCTGCATGGCAGTATACAGGGGACGATGACATGACATGCATGCGCCCAGGCAGTAAGTTCTTCTACCCTTCTCATAGATAGGTATATTCCTCTTCGTGGTCACTGTCAACTAATATCCTTGTCTTCTTTTTGCGCCGTAAGGAAACACAGGCGGCCCGCCATCTCAAGATGGTGTCCGGAACTTCTCTGCTGTCTTAAAGCGGCTTCGACTTTCTGCCAGGGCTGACCGCTCTGTCTGAGTCCGCGGAGCACCTTCGGATTATCCAGTCATTCCCAGCGATGGACTCCACCGCCCATTGTCTGCGCTGCCATGGCTTCTGGTGATCGAGGACCGTGGCCCACCGATCGATCAGCCCAGCGCAAGCAATGGAATCACTCGGGACGCCTGGCGCGGACCCCAAGAGGGCCCGTACCGGGGGCCAAACTTCTGCGGCCACCGACTCCGCCGCTTTCCCAAGCGCGCCCGGAGCAGCGGCGTCTTCATCTGGGCGACGACGTCCGCCGCCCTTCCTCGAGCGCCGGCTGCACCGATGCCGACTCTAGCGGCGTCGTCCTCAACAGCACCGACTCCACCGGCACCAACTCCAGCGGCGCCAACTCAATTGGCGCCACCTCCACCGGCGCCAACTCCAACTGCCGCTGGTGCACGCTGGCGAGCTCCGCGATTCGGTGACCTCCTTGACTTTAAAATCGCCCCGGGGCTTCGTCGAGTGCCCAGCCGGTATGAACATCCGCATGCTGCCAGAACATAGCGGGGACCTCCGCTCAAGGGTAACCCAGCGGCTCCGGAGCGGCCGGAGTGGGCGCCGTTGGAGCTAGCACTTCTACCCAGCCCGCTTCGGTTATCCTCGCCGCTCGCGCCACCGGCCTAAGTGCACTGCTTGTCGAACTTGGCGAGGCGCTCACAGTCGCGAATGCCCTCCTCACGGCAGCCACCAGTAGCGAAGCCAGACGTGTAGCGGATGGCGGCGGCTGGAGGAAGCGGAGAAAAAGGAGGCGCGCACGACCCAAGAGAGGGCCATGGGCAACCACGCCGCCCGAGCACACAGGCCGAGGCGCAGAGAGGCGGTGGAGGAGCGGCGTCACTTATTGCACAACCTTGGCGTCATGCTCCGACCAGCCTACCGGCGCATGGTGAGGGCCTTGGAGCCGCTGGAAGTGGATCTTCGCGAGCCGCTCGAGCCTGATGATGCAAGACGCCCATGCATCACTCGGGTTCTGCGGCGCTCCGTCTGGCCGCCATGACCGCCCGCTCCATCCAGGAAGGGCGGCAAGTTGCCGTGGCCACCGCGACTTTCGTGCTGGCGTGCTACGCCAGCCGCGACGCTTCCTTCAACCCAATGACCGTCGCGGACGGCATTGAGGGAGACGAAGCCTAAGCGCCAGACACGAGCGTGCACGCCGCCAAGCTGCGTCGCCCGGCATGATGGCGGTGGAGGCCCCGGACCTCGGCGGCGATGGCGGGCGAGGAGGATGATGGACACATCCAAATCGTCAATGACGCTGATGGCCCGGGCTGCATGCTTCGTTTTCTTTGTTTCCCTTTGCTCCTATTTTTCTGTATACCAGAACAATCTTAGTAATTGTAATGAAGTTGGAATCTTTGGGTTTTACCTGTGCGTGTTTGTTTGTTCGCATTCTGATTGTGTTTGCTCAACTCAACCATCGGGCGATCAGCCCCCAGCCTTGCCATGATGCAAACCTAAACACTTAGGTTAGGTTGATACTTTGGTGTTTCTTGAGTGATTGCAAACGGCTACTATAACGCGAACAATGGTTACGCAAAACATGCAGGATGTAGACAAATAAAGTCCTAAGTCCTTGTGCATGGTTGTCACTGACTTCTGTCCTTTTGGAACTTATATCCTTGTGATCTCTTGGAACCTGACCGCAGCGCCATGCGACAAAGCAGCAGGCTCCCAGGAGCGGCATTGGGCCAGCGGTGCTCGCGGTGACAGCTAGCGGTGCTTCGCGGAGCCAACCCGAGGTGTGCGAGCCGCGTTTGAGCACCGTGCCGACTTTCGCACTCTGATCGCCCGTCCTTGCGGCATAAGCGCTGGGCATTTCCTTTTATCAGCGAGCCATCGGGTTAGCGGGGCGGTGACAACCACGCGCCTTTCGACCTAACGAGTGTGAATCACGAAGATAAGTCAATACTGCTAAGGCGAGCAACTTATCTTGGTCATAGGCCATCGGGCGACCAGCCCCCAAGTTGGTCATGGTAGCCAACACCCAGCGAGCAGGGTATGGTCGCCCACCTGCTCGCCTGACGGGCAGGGCCTGATTGCCCACCTGCCCGCTAGGCCGCCACAGGGCCACCTTGGATGTTTGAATTATGTCAGTGCTCCAGCAGTTCATCTGCAATTGCATGTAGCTACCAAAAACATAAGTTGGCGTTACGCGGAGCACACAGGAGATACATTAAAGAATGTAAGTCCCTACGCGGGGTTGCCATGGTCCCTCTCTTGGAGCTTAAGCCCTTGTGACTGGAACCGGCCAGCGGGTTCTTGGCAAGGCAGCGAGTTTCAGGGAGTGGTATTGGGCCAGCGGTGCTTTCGCGGTGGCAACAAGAAGATGCCGTGGAGCCAACCCGAGGTGTGCGAGCCGCGTCTGAGCACCGTGCCACACTCACGCTCCTGGTCGCCCGTCCTCGCACGACGCGAACGCCGGGTGTTACCGCATATCGACAAGGAGCGGCCAAACCACCGGTACCCATGACACCCTCGTGAAATATTACCCACTAGGGGACAAGCAAGGAGAGTAAAGCAAAAGCACAGAAGGCAAAAACTTTCTTGACCGCCAGGTGATCGCCGATCGGCCAGAAGAGCTCGCCCATCTGACTAATCGAGCAAACTACCGGTACTTACGGTTCTCGAGGGTAAAATTTTACAAACAACTCCACGTTGAAGGAGTTGGCCAGCTCTTGATCGTCTTCAGTGGCCAACCAGACCGCCCCGGGTCGAGATACTGAGACCACCTTTAATTGGCCCTCCCACTGGGGAGACAGTTTGTGGAGCCCGGCATGCGTCTGGATTCTGCGCAAGACCAGATTGCCTACTGCCAGTGTTCTCTCGTGGACCCGGGTGACGTGGTATTGCTTGAGCCTTTGCTGGTACTGAGCGGCACGCAAGGCCGCCCAGTCGCGCACCTCCTCTAGAAGGTTGACTTCCTCTCCGCGGTGATCTTCTTGTCCTTCCTCGCTAAGCGCGAGAGACCGCGATGAGCCGGCGGCTTCGGACGGGAGGACAACTTCATTTGTATATACCGAGAAAAAAGTGTTTCCCCAGTCGCCCGACTAGGTGTGGTCCGGAGCGACCACAACACAGCCGGGAGTTCTTCCGTCCACCGTGCGCCCCGCTTATGGAGTCGGTCAAATGCTCTGGTCTTCAAGCCCCTCAACACCAGCACGTTGGCGCGGTCAGCATGGCCATTGCTCCTGGGATGGGCGACCGAAGCAAAGCATACTTTGGTGCCCATCTCATCACAAAACTCCAGGAAGGCCACGCTGGTGAACTGAGTGCCATTGTCGGTAATGATGTGATTGGCGACTCCGAAGCGGGTGAAGATTCCATGGATGAACTTGACAACAGCGAAAGCCGTGATGGCACGTACTGCTTCGGCTTTGACCCACTTGGTGAATTTGTCGATGGCGACGACCAGGTGGGTGAAGCCCCCCGTGGCTCGCGGGAACGGGCCCAGGATATCCAGCCCCCAGACTGCGAACGGCCATGAGAGAGGGATGGTTTGCAGAGCTTGGGCTGGTCGGTGGATTTGCCTGGCAAAGAATTGGCATGCTTCGCATCTCCTCACCAGCTCGCAAGCATCCTGGAGGGCAGTAGGCCAACAAAATCCTTGGCGGAACAACTGAGCGAAAGCGTCGGTAGGACATATGGCTCCGCACATGCCTCCATGGATATCGGGCAAGCGCTGCTCCCCTCTTCCCGAGTGATGCACTTGAAAGAGAATTCTATTTACGCTCTGGCGGTATAGGTCCCCACCTACCGGAGTATAGCACTTGGCCTTGCGTGCAATTTTCTCAGCTGAGGTATCATCGTCGTGGATCACTCGATCTCGTAGAAAGGCTAGGATAGGATCTATCCTCTGACCTTCCCAGCCAAGAGTGGCGATCACACGGTGATCGCCGGGTCTCCGCTTAGCCAGCTTTTCCCGGTGTCGCATCGGCGCTTCCGCCGCCTTCCTTCCTCGACACGAAATTTGGCGGGTCGCCGCCTACCTCCCGAGCCGGAGGTCGCGGCAATGACCGCCGCCCCTCGCTGAGTCGAAGGCCGTGATGGCTGCACCGTCGTCTCCGCTTTGAGCGGGGGCAGCGACGGACGGTCACGATAGTCTTTCTTCAAAGACCCTAACCGGGACAGAGGTTCTTGAGGATGTGAGCTGTGAAAGCCCGTCCGCCACATGGTTGTCGCGTCGAGGGATATGGATATACCCCAGTCCTTCGAAGTGATGCTCCATTTTTCTAACCTCCACCAAGTAGGCGGCCATGGTAGCGTCGGAGCATTGAAATTCCTTCCGCGCTTGATTGATGACTAGCAGGGAGTCGCCTTTGACTTGGAGGCACCGGACACCTAACGCTGAGGTGGCTCGCAGCCCTGCCAGCAGGCCCTCATATTCGGCGATGTTGTTGGTGGCCTTGAAGTCGAGGGTGACCACGTACTGGAGGATGTCACCGGTCGGGGAGACCAGGACAACACCAGCCCTCGCGCCTTCTAGCCTGAAGGAGCCGTCGAAGAATAAAGTCCAAGGGGAAGGCACAGATGTTTCTTCAGCTTCAGGAGCGGCGGGAGTCCATTCGGCAACAAACTCCGCCAGCTTCTGGCTCTTGATGGCGATGCGGGGTACGAACTTAAGACAGAATTCCCCCAGCTCCACCAACCACTTGGCGATGCGGCCTTCAACTTTCCGGTTGTGAAGTATCTCTCGCAGGGGGTAGGCAGTGACCACCGTGATTTCTCGCCCCTGGAAGTAGTGCCGCAGCTTCCTGGATGCCACCAGGACAGCGTACAACATTTTCTGTGCTTGTGGGTATCTGGTCTCTGCCTCGTGTAGCACCTTGCTAACGTAGTAGGCAAGGCTTACGGGCGCCTTCCCTCTCGCCACTAGTACTGCTGGCCACCTTCGCTGGGTAGCGGCGATGTACTGAGAACAGCGGTTCACCGGGCTTAGGGGCGACCAAGATCTTGGCGAGGAGGAGAATCTTGCTTCAAATCTTCAAACACTCGTTGAGCCTCCTCAGTCCACTCGAAGTGGTTTGTCTTCTTTAGCAGCTTGAATAAGGGCAGGCTTCTTTCTCCCAGCTGGGTGATGAATCGTTTGAGGGAGGCTAGGTGACCAGCCAGGCACTGCACCTGCTTGAGATGAACTGGCGGCTTCAGATGTTCAATGGCTGCTATCTTGTCGGGATTGACCTCGATGCCCCGCCTGGACACGAGGAACCCTAGCAGCTTCCCGGAGGGCACGCCGAACACGCACTTCTCAGGGTTGAGCTTTAAGTAATTCTTTCAGAGGTTGGCGAAAATTTCCTCCAGGTCTTCAATCAGTTCTTCGCTCTTTTTAACCTTCACAACCAAGTCGTCGACGTACACCTCAAGATTGCGCCCTATCTGTGGTTGGAAAGTAATATGCATGGCGCGTTGATAAGTAGAACCAGCATTTTTTAACCCAAAAGCCATTCTGATATAACAATAAACACCCATGTGGGTTACAAAAGCGGTTTTTTCTTCGTCTTCCGCCGCCATGCTAATCTAGTGGTACCCCGAGTACGCATCCAGAAAGCACAGCAGCTTGCATCCCACCGTCGAGTCGACGATGAGATCGACGCGCGACAGGGGGTAAGGATCCTTTCGGACCCGCCATCCGCCGCCTCTTGCTGTTGCAAGTGTGAACCCGCCATCACCAGATGGAAGGTCCTTTCGGACAGAAGACCGGAATCCACCGGAGAGATGGCTGGATTAGCCAACCACTAGTCCCCTACCTGGTGCGCCCCTGTTGGCGTATTTCGTCGGATAGGACCCCGTCAACGGACAGGGTTGACTACTCCCAAGATGGAAGGTAGGGTTCGGTAGAGGGCGTCTTCGTGGCTGGAAACCCTAATGACTCTCACGGAAGGGATTCTGGCGATCAACAGATCAATGAACGCAGTGATGTATCCAGGTTCAGGCCCCCAGCACGGGTAATAGCCCTACATCCTGCTAAATTTTCGTTGATGAAATGTGGAGGTGATTACAATGGTTCTTCTGGTCTCGAGTTTGGATGAGTCTTCTTGCTCTCGGATTCCCAATTTCGGATCAGGCCTCGGATCCGGGGTCCCCCTTCTCCATGCACCAGAGCGCCCTTATATAGACGGGGTTGGGCCGGGCAGGTGAGAAGGTGACGCTATACTGATCTACAACTCATTAATTACACCCATCATTGTGGTCTTATCACATCGACCCACGACTCATTTCTTACACCTGTTACTGTAGCCTTGTCCTTCAAACCCCATTTAATGCCGCTGCGTAGCTTCGCCCGGTCCGCCTGGGATATGACGCTCCTGCGACGGGTTTGGTGAGAGGTGTCAGAAGGGATGGGCCGTTGTCATGTCGATAGCAGAATTCTTCACAATCAATGGCCCTGATACAGTGTGTCAGGAGAAGGAGACTTTGAGGCGAAGCCTTCTCCTCATTCTTTTGGTTGCCTTCGTGTAACATCTCAAATTTTAGCCTAATTTAAAATTTTGGAGTTATTTCAATTTTTGTGAATTTTTGGGATTTATTTGGATTTATTTGAGTTTAATTTAAATTTATCCTCCTCTACAATAATTAAATATCAGGAAAGTATTTATCAAAAATAAATAAAAATATTTTATCTGAGTTATAAATACCATGAAATATTCTCTAGAATTTTTCTGGTATTTTTAGCACTCTCTTTGATTTTCTGAAATTATTTTAAAAGGAAAAACCTTGGAATTTCCTTGCTACAGTGTTGGGCCAAGCCCAACTGTCTTGCTTACGGTCGGCCCAGTGAAACCCTAGCGTCGCTTCTTGGAGCCGTCGGATCGCGCTGGCTCGGGCGGACCGGATTGCGCCACGTCGCTCGGAAGCCGAACCATCGCTCGCCCTGGGCCGTTAGATCGCGATCGGTTGGCTGTGCCAAAGCCGCATCACCCGAGCTCATGTGCCGTCGGATCGCAGCCGAATGGACGGCCCGGATAGCGCCGCATCGCGCGGAAGTCAAACCGTCGCGCCGTCGTCGCCATTACGAGGTGGTTGGCAGTCATGGATTTGGCGGTCGATTTGCGCACATATCGAAGCATCTCCATGCGTGTGAAATACCCCGTAGAAAGAGCTCTTTGTTCCGCACCTTTTGTCCTCGCCCCATACCTTTATCGTGCCCGTATACGCCGATGCTTCATCGGAGTTAGCCTCGCCACCCTTTCGGTTTTCCTTGCTTTTCCACCGCCGTCCGTCGCTCACCACCGCACCCGAATCCCACTTCAAGTCCACCAAATCACACCGCGTCGTTTGGGCTACTTCTTCCACCGGAGACACCCGGGAACGTCGTCTACCCCAGCATCTTCTCCAAGTCTGGTGACCAAGCGCCGCCGCACCACCAGCAACACCCGCGAGCATCCCCGGCCATCGTATCTTCATCGTGCCGTTCTGGTGAGCCCACGTGGTCGTATATGATGCGCTTGAAAATGTCCGTTAGATCTTCATCGTGCCGTTCCGGCGAATCCACGTAGCCGTTTAAAGATCCGTTTGATAATGTCCGTTGGATCTAAATCCAAGGGCTCGATTTAGGCCGTAGGATAAGCCGAGCCTAGCCGTTGGATCTTGTTTCAATGGACGGATCCATCACGGCGATGTCCGCACAAGAAGCAGAAGAGTCGGCGCACTCAATCCAAAACATCGGATTTTGAATGCCGCGGGTGGGATTTCGCCGTTCGATAGCGATGAAAGCAGCGCCACGTAACCCTAGGGTTACGGCGGCGTGGGTATATGAGCCGTTGGATCCAACGAACGGCTTGGATGATGCCGCGTGGCGGTGGGTTGATCATGCGTGGACCGACCGTTGGATTCGAATCCAATGGGCGGGAACCTTGTACCGCGTGGACCGGTGGATGCGTGCCAAGTGTCAGCCAAGGATTGGGTGTTGCCGCTATACCGTGTTCGGGTGACATCACCATGATGTCATGCGTGGGTCCCACCTATCAGTGAGGAAGCCGTGAGGGCTGACATCATCATGACGTCACTATTTGGGGGCCCACGGGTCAGTAGCACTGTTCGGTGGACCGAATCCACCGTGGACCCAACCCGAGCCGTGAGCCTGGTCCATGGACCAGAGGCGACGTGGCTAGCCCCGGTGCTGCCACATGTCGGCTGAAGAATTTACCGTGATTTCCAGAAAGAAAATAAATAGTTTAATTCGGGTATTTCTTTTATTCTGATTATCCAAACTTGTAATCGCTATAACTTTTGCATCTTAACTCCGATTTGGGTGATTCTAGTTCCTAAAAATTTGTAAAAATGTGAACTATTTATTGGTGAATTTTATTTTATTTTTAGAGTTTATATTACTGTCAGTTAGTGTATTTATTGTATATTTGTTTGATGCGATTAGACTCCGAGTTGCCGAAAGTTGTCGGGGAGAATTTCGGAGAACCGTCGCAAGCTCCAGATCAGGATCAGCCGATGTTTGAAGGCAAGTCATACTTTGATCATTTTGCTCCTAAGTTTTGAAAATATATTTTGATTCAAACTATGCATGCTAATTTAACTAAAAATAGATTTAATTAATTTGGGTGAATTAGTTAAGTAACCTATTTGTTATTGCCACCTTGTCTCTAATATTTGTATGCCATGGTTCATTTGAATACCCTAAGTTGATAACATTAGTTGGATGCAATGATATGCCAACACGGGAGGCTAGACCGTGAATAGTTGTTTAACCTTGCTTATGTCGTGAATAATCTTTTATAATGCAAAAGCAATATTGACTAAAGGAATAGTGAATGTATTTTGGTAAATGGTGGAATGTGTTGGTAATGATGTTGAGGTGTGGAGACACAGTGTGGTTCTACATGAAGGTTGATTCTTTGGCATGTGTTGCAAGTAAAACAACTTGGGGTGGGAAATGATTTAGGCGGGGCAAGTGGCAAGATGGCCGTGCGAGGTGGGCTGTGTGTAACGCGGAATGAATTAAGTAAAATGAGATGGCTGAGTATCAAACTTTTGGAAGGAAGTCTTGCCCTGGACAATTAAGGACTTTACCTTGCGAGCCTTTGAACTGAGTTACTCGTACAACGACATGTCTGGTATGGGACATACCTAGTTTAGTAGGGTTCTAATATCTTTCCTTTGACACCTCGGGTAGCGGTACAGGAGTGTAACTATGTGGGGGCGTGCACATGCTTCTGACTGGTACCCATCCAGTATTATGTCGCTTGTTCTAAGCTTGACTCTGAGTGAGGGAAGCGTTAGGAAGGCCATCTTGGGGAGGTTCATAGGTTTTAGATGTTAGTTTTACGAAAAACTTTGTTACAATCAAGCACACGTGTGGTGAGTGATTGTATCACATGTGGTAAAGTGTACAACCTCTGCGAGTGTACAAACTATTGAATAGCCGAGTCCACGGAATTGGACAAAGCTCGGGATTACAGGTCAAGGGTAGATCTTTGAAAATAAAATGGGATGAAAGAGGCGTGTGCACAGGATAATGGTGAAATTGATTAAGGACTAGACCTCGTCGAGGCGCAAAACCGGCCCAGTTGGATGACGGCGGACTGGGCCTCGGCCTCTAGACCGATGCTCCAACCGCGGGGTGAGGCGTCGAGTGGCACGATGAAGCGAAGTTCTGCTTGTTCCATAGGGCGCTTGGCCCGCGACTGCGAACTGCGGAGGCTTGGCAAAGCAAGCTGAAAGCTTTCTCGATGGTCGGGAGAAATGCCCGTGTTGTTGAAAGGGACGACCAGCCCGGACGGGGTGCCTGCGGGGCGGACGGGGCGACCTCGACCTAGAGTTCCCATCAGGCGCCCAGCGTCGATGTTATCTTGGCGGCTCGTCGGCTTACCGATCGGCGCGAGCTCAAGGCCGCCTCACGAACCATCTTCGGTCACCGCAGAGACCCGTCATTTGCCTGCAAGTGGTGGGAGCCACCATCACCTTTTCTCCGAGAGGCGCACTTCAAGGTATGGCCCGAGATCACGAAGACTGCCCCTAGTCGTGACCCGAGCCATTAGCAACAGCGATGGATCGGAGTCATGGTCGATGGCGGTAGCTCCCTTAACTTGTTGCGAGGATGGGGCGCTTGGCCGGGATCAGATTCCCGATCGAAGGTCAAGAACATCGCCGTCCCTTCTTGGGATCGTCACAGAGCTCGACCGTCCCTTTAGGGCGGTGGTCTTGCTTTCGTCACCTTGGCTGACTTCGGCCAATTTTGCATACCGAGGTGATAACCTTGAGGTGGTCGAGGGGGACCTACCGTACAACGCCATCCTCGGGCGACCCACCCTGATCAAGTTTATGGCGGCCAATCACTATGGCCATCGGTGCATGAAGTTGCCTGGCCCCAATGGCATCATAACCGTGCGGGGTGACCTATAGGCGGCACACGGGTGCGAGACCAAGGCCACAGCCCTTGCCGCATGTCACCCCCGTGAGGCCGGATGCATGATGATGAAGAGCGCTTCGTCGGCAAAGCAATCCAAATTCCCGGTGGGGACAAAGGTCTGTGCCACTCGAAGAAGAGACCCGCCAGATTATCACGCGTCTCGGATGGTTTGAGTTCCAAATAGGAACTTCGAGCTCGTCACTTTCCTCAGCGCCAACAAGGGCATATTAAGCAGGGCACTGTGGACATACTGTCATCTGAGGGAGGTGATCGAGTACAAATTGCGTGTGACCCGACTCTCGACCTATCGCGGAAGCTGACGTCGTTTCTTCCCGAAAAGGTCGCAGTCATCAAGGACAACCTTGACAAGCTCTTGAAGGCCGGTTTCATTCGTGAGATCGACTACTCCGAGTGGCTGGCCAACCCGGTCATCGTCCAGAAGAAGGGCAGAAAGTGGAGAATGTGCGTGGACCACATGGGCTTGAACTCGCCCTGCCCAAAGGACAACTTCCCGCTCACGCGTATCGACCAGAACGTCGACTCCATCGTGAACGCCAAGATGCTAAGCTTCTTGGATGCCTATTCAGGGTACATCAGATCAAGCTGGAGGTCGACGACGAGAGCAAGATGTCGTTCATCACCCGTTCGGCACCTCTTGCTACCACGACCATATCGTTTAGTGCGCAATGCGGGGCCACGTTCGACATTGATGACCAAGGCGTTCGACCCCGGATCGGTCGCGAACCTTGAGGTCTCGTGGGCGACATCATCGTCAGAGAGCCCCTCACGGCGACCACGTTCGCGACCTCGAGGAAACCTTCAACAACCCGAGCAGGCACAAGATCAAGCTCAACCCCGAGAGTGCGCGTGTTGGTTGCCGCTGTCGAGGAAGGTGCTCGACTACATGATCGAGGGCTCGGGGTTGGCAGAACCGAGAAAAGATAAGCGTCGAGAAGATGGCGCCCCGACCTCGGTCAGCGGTGCAAAGCCTCCGCGAGCCGCATGGCGCCCTCGGATTCATCTTGAGGCTCGGCGAGTACGGACTTCCGTTCTTGAGGACTCTGCGCAAGCATAGGAGCCAGTTGGCCTTGGAGGCTGGCCGATCCTTTGATGAGCTAAAGGTATACACATGCTCAACCCACTCTTACGACCTCGCAACCCGGCGAGAAGTCGTTACTCTACCTTGCGGCCACCGCTCAAAGTCTGATTAGTGCCGAATCTGGTGGCTTAGCAGGGATCGGCTGACACAATCTATTATGTCAGCAAAAGTCCTACTGCACCCGAAAAGAGCGTTACCCGCGGTACAAAAGCTCATGCGCACGCTCTTCTCATGGCTGTAGCATGACCGACATATTTCGAGCGCGCTCTGTGGTCATCGAGCAATTTTCCACTTGGGGACATCTTGCGGAACCCGAGCGGTAGGCGAATCTCAAGTGGGCTATGGGTTGGCGGCATTCGATATCCAGTGCGTAGCGAGCGGCCATCAAGTCGCGACGCTTGCCGACCGTGGTAATTGAAGCGATGTCATAGCGGTGCCCAATCAAAAGGTCGAGAAAAAATACTGGACCATGTTCTTGACGGCTCGAGGTCCTTCAAGCGCTCGGGTGGAATTCTTATTCTCACCCGGCCGACCACAAGGTACATAGTTAAGCTTTGAGTTTCCGGCGACCAACAACGTGGCGAGTATGAAGCTCTCTTGGCGGGCCTCTGAGCTTACCAAAGCATTGGGAGTCGTCGGTTGAGTCGTTAAAGGTGACTCCGGCTACGTCGTCAATCGATACAACAAGGAGTACGATTAACCGGACGACTCAATGGCGAAATGCCTGGCCAAGGTGCACAAAGGCGGAGATGGTTTCAGAACACGGAGCTCCAGCACATACCAGGAGAGGACAACACGGTGCCGACTCCCTTTCCAGCTTCGCCTCCTCCAGCGATGAGGTCCGCTGGATGTCATCACAGGAGACCATGGTGGCTCCCTCGATCTCTTCCGGGAGGAGTCTTGCTTGCGTGGTGAAGAGTACTCCTCTCACGTGAACCAATCCTTAACTTCCTTGCAAGCGACCTACCACCCGACCCTACCGAGAGAATGGGACCAAGCGCCCGGGCGAGTTTGTACACGCTTCGTCGAGAGGCGCTCTCTGGTGATTTATTTCGGCATTCGACCGGCGCATCTCTCACGGAGGAAGGTAAGTACTGTTAAATGACATTCATTACGGGCCTCTGCGGGCGCACTCTTATGTCTGGGGCGATGATCGACAAGGCATTCCGTATGGGGTATTACTGCCCTTGACGGCAGAGATGCTCGTGACATTGTCCGCTTTTGTCGAGCATGCCCGATTTCACGCCGGAAATCGCATCAACCACGCGCTCAGGCGCCCGGACTATCCCTTTGCACAGCCCTTCTCGACACAGGGGCTGGACATCCTCGGCCCTTTTCCTCGGTGATGCGGCGACAAAGGTTCCTTTTAGTTCTTTGTGGACACTTTTACCAAGTGGATCGGGCGGGCGGTCTCAACCATCCTTTGCTCGAGGCGATCGTCCGTTTCTTCCTCTTATTCATGGTCACCAGTCACGGGGGTCCCATGCAAGATTATCGCGACAACGGTACCTCGGTTTACGGTGAGTTGTTTGAGGAGTTTTCGCGAGGACCTCGACATCAAAGTGTGCTTTATACGTAGCTCACCCCGAGCAGCGGAGGCCGGAATCATGCTTATGCAAATCGTCGAGGCGTCAAGCGAGTTGCGAGATGAGCTCGAGCGCTCTGACGGGACTGGGTGGGCCGAACTTCCACCGTCTTATGGTCTATTAAGTACCCTGATCGGCCGAACCACGCAGTCCGCTCCTTCTGGCTTCGTGTTGATCTTTGAAGCCGTCACGCCTCCCCGAGGATTCTGTTGGGCTCTGCCGAGTCGACAGTCGACGGGGTCGACTTGAGCATGAGCGGTCTCGACCTTACCCTCGCGAGAAGAAGTAAGATGCCGTGCCTTGCTCACGATTAACGCGCGCTACACCGCAAGCTCTTCCCGGACATGCGTCTCGGTCGGTCTGACCTAGGAAGCTCCTTGTTGAGGACCTAGCGCAGAGATGGATTGAGGGCTGGTTAACCTTTCAACAAGCTATCAGCAGTGGGAGGGCCCTATAGAGTCGTTTCAGCAGATGCTCGCGAGGGGCTTCTGAGCCTAGCGATGCCGATGGCGACTCTCTAGCTCGTGGAACATAGATCGACTTCGGGAGTTTTGTGTAACCTCTATAACATAAATTTTTAGTAAAGATGTTCTTCTATTCTAGTCCTTTATAACTTTTTCGTTTGTAACTATCTGAGTCATTGTTTCGGATACTCTTTCGAAACCACGACCTTCATACTCTTGCCGCTCTTGGTCTAAAGCCCATTGAGCTTAGCGTTCACCCCGGGGTGAGGCCGACCGTTTTTTGCCGTTTAAACCCCGGCCCCCCGGGTTTTGGCCGGTGTGGGGTCGGGGTTTGGGCGTTTTTTTTATTAATTCCTTTTTTTTCCCTTCCCCTCAACCCTTCCCCCTTGGGGTTTGGGATTCTAGTCTGTCATCCAAGGGGTTTTCTGACCTTGGATTGGGTGGATAGAATCGCAACCCCCAAAAAAGCCCGGACAAGGGCGACAAAAACTAAATATCCGACAAAATTTCCGCAAAAGTTTTCTTTGTTTAAAAATTTGGCTCTTTAAACTTTTCTTAACGTTTCTTCTGGCACTTGGGCGCCTCGCTACTGGCTCCGGTCCAATCCTTTCCTTGGGTCTTTGGAGGCTCCGTGGGGCTCCGCCTTGGGCCCGTTTCTTCGGTTGGGCAGGCCTCCTCGCCCGGGGGGCCCTTTCCCTCGAGCCCGGGGCGGCCTGGGGGGCCCTTTTCCCCTTTCCCCCTCGACCTTGGCCTCGGCCTCGCCCTTTTTCCCCCGAGCTTCCCCTCAACTTCGGGCCCGGCCGGGGCGCCGCCCGGGGGGGCCTTTCTCGGGGCCTTCTCCTCGCCCGACCCCCCCCCCCCCTTGGGGCCAACCCCTTTGGCTGGATTGGCCTGGCCGGGGCAACCCGCCCCGGGGGGCGTGTCCCTTCCCCCCTCGACCCCCCGGGGTTTCCCGGCCGTTCGCCCGCCTTAACCATCCCCGGGGTCTGGCCTTTCAGCCGGGCTGGGTCCTCGCCCCTACGGGCAATTAAAAAACCCGGGCCCGGCTCACCCAGGTTGGAGGGCCCCCCACGTCCAACCCGTTGGGAGGTCCTATCGGCGTCCTTTGGGTTCCCCTTGCATGGTGCCCTTCAAAAGGGGGCCCAAAAGGGGGGGAACTGGGCTCAAGCCGGGGGGGACCCCCCCTGTCTTTCCCGCGGGGGAGGTAACCTACTCGTGGTTTGGGGTTTCCCCTCCCCCCGCCCCCGGGGTGAGCCCCGACCCCGGGGGGCCCAAACTTTCGGGGCCGGTTCGCCCGCCTCCTCCGGGTTCCTAGGGGGGGGTGACAACCGGCCTTGTGGTGGGGGCTCCCTGCCTGGCCGAGGCGTGGCCCCGGGCCTTCGGCCCCCTTTGGGAAAATCCCGGGGGGGCCCCCGCCTCGTTGATGGCTTTGCCGAGGCTCCGCCGGGTGCCCTTGGTGGCAGGGCGGCCGTTAGGCCCGGGGCCGTGGTTGGGGGAAAGGGGCGACCTTTTGGACTCGGGTCCTTCCCGCCACCTCGGGAGGCGGCCTCGGCCCCCGCCTTTGTTCCCCTTTTTCGGGATTTTTTCCCCCGGGGTTTCGTTGGAAATCAAAGGGGGCGGGTTTGGATCTGGGGGTGGTTGTAAGGTGGGAGGGGGGAAATTTTCCCCTTTCCCCCTTTTAAAAAACCATCGCAAAAGGGGCAGTTTTAAAGGCCGCACAAAGACCTTTTTCCCGGAAACCACGAAAAAGGGAAGGTAAAGTTTAAGCCCTGAAACTTCTTTGGAAAGTTTGGATAATAAGTTAATTTTGGGGAAGGGGGATAAACATCGATTTCAGTTGTTGCCGTAAAAATGGTTGGATCGGTGCTTATTAAGGGAAATTTTAAAGCAAAAATCAACACTTTGCAATTTTTTTTAAATTTTTACCTTTTAAGCATTGAATCTTTCCTCTAAATCGAATTGATCAAATAAATTGAATCTGATTGGTCTCTGTTTTTGGGAAATTTTTTTTTAATGGGCCTTTTGGCCGTTTTACCAATCAATTACTAGCTGCCCTTTTTTGGGGGCGTTCTTGCTCCGATTCCCTTTGGGCGGCTTTTGAACTCAATTATCCTCCTTACCGAGGGGCCCAACCCCACTTAGCAGTTGCTGGTGGTTTGGGGCCCCCCCACTTTTGGGATGCGGGCCTAAGGGGAAAAACCGGGGGGGGCTGCCAAATCACAAGGTCACACCCCCGGGGGTTTACCCGGCGATTTCCGGCCAACTCCCCCCCCCCGGGGGGCCCCCCCGGGTTCGGCCCCGGGGAAAACAGCCCTGGGGGTTAGGGGTTCTGGGGCCGGTTGTTTTTTAAAGGCCCCGGGCTGGCAAAAAAAGGGGGGCTGCCCCTTTCCTGGCGCTCACCATCGGCTGGGCTTCACCCTGGGTCCCAACCAGAGGCCTCCTTTTCCCCTTCCCCAAAGGCAACACCCTCGCCGGTCGGCCGGAAATATCCTCGACCGGGGTTCAAAAAAAGTTTCTTGGGCCCGGTTTTTTGGGGGGGGATGCTTTGGGACCTCGGGGCCGGTTGTGTTATGCCTTCAAATTTCGTTTTAGGGCGATCCGGTCCTCTTTTTAAGGCCGTACGGGAACCTAGGCCCCTGCTTTGAGGAACCAACCTCCCCCCCCGGTACCGTCAGACCGGATCGCGTAAAAGGGACCCCCCGCCAAAAAATTTACCCTTGGGGGGGAGCCCGGGAGGGGGTGAAGGGGGGATTCGCGTGGTTTGGGTTGGGCGGGGGGTTTTCCCTTTTCCCTACCCTTGAACTCGTAGCGCCGCCCTCGCCCGTTCAGATAGAACCATCGCTCGGACCACGGGCGAGGAGTCCGTAGCGCGCTTGCGGAAGGACCACGGAATCCCGTCTGCTGCGAAAGTAGAGGCACCCGACCACGGGGTCCTTCCTGGTGCGGAAAAGGGAGAAGAAGCGAAGAAACAGCGAGGGGGTGGGAAGGATCCCAAGGAACCCCTCGCCGGGAAGAAGATGGAAAGTAGAAGGGCGGAGTTGGGTGCAGTTGATCCTTTCGATCTCGCGGGCGGTGAGGGCGTCTGCGAGAACTTCGCTCTCCGCGTCCGAAGGCGAAGAGCATGTCTTGCTCTGTCTTGTGAGCTCGTTGTCCGTGGGCTGCTTCTTTCGGTCTCCTCGTCCGGCAATCGCCATGAATATTGATCCAGCAGCACCAGGCTCTCGAGCTCTTTCATCCTTGACACCGTCGGAAGAGCTTTTCGAGTTTGGCCATAGCGTCGAGAGGAGCTTTGGTTGGAGGAAGAAGGGGGCTCGAGCAAGAAGACAAAGGCTACGAGCGAGTTTTGAGAATGGCGGGCGCCAAGTTTATAGAGGCGAAGGCACTACGGCCCATGATTGAGGCGTTTGAAGAACGCGGCGGACGGTGATGAGGCGAGGCGGTTCAAAGCCGCGGTGGAATCAAGGTGTCTGACGGTTCATTGTCCGGCCGTCTTGGAGTTCGGAATCAAGGCGCCGGTGTCGTTTCGTTCACTGGCGTTACGTTTCCGCCCGACCTCGACCTCAGCGAAGCTCAAATCGCCCGTCTGTGGAGGCTCAAGGTCGGCCGTGTCCCTACCCGACCAAGCCTCGGGGCTGGGGCGAGGCTGGCGTCCTTGACCGGTCGGGGCTCCCGGCTCGGAAGGCCCGACCCGACGAAGTGTTGTTGGGCCGGCGACCTCGAGTTGGCGGTGAAGGCCTTATCGCTTCGACCTCGACTGAACCAGGCGTCGTTTACTCGGCGATTCTTGAGATCCGGGTAGTGCGTCAAAGCGGAAGTGGGCGGCATTTCGGGCGGTTGCACCCACCTTCAATCGCCGCGGAAGCCCGTCCCGGGAATCTCCCCGCCGTTCGGCGACATTGGTGATTATAAAGCGGTCGGCGCATGTAAAGGGGCGAACTCACAAGAACTCAAGCGCTAACATCGCCATTGTTGAGCGGTAATAACACATGCTCGATAGTAACAAAGATCACGCCGTGAAGCGGCTAGATAAACTATTACGCCGTGGGGCTCGAACGATATAAATCCCGTCTCACGCTTCGTTGTCGCCAACTCGGACCTCGCCCGTCGAGTCCTTTCCCTTATTGAGCCAAGCCCCGCTCGTGTCCCAAGACTTACTGACCCCGGTCTCATTTCTGCGGTTGGTGATTCCGATCGTCGACAGCATCCTATTTGAAAAGATCAAGCTAGATCTCTACATTCATAATCTTTCATCAATCATGGGAAAAAGATCAAAAAATTTCATAATTCAAGCAAAAAACTCCATTTAACACCAAATGATGTGAGGAATGATGTTACTAACCTTAGTTACCTTGATTGCGAGTAAAATGACCAAAATTTTTGAAATTTGGGCGGCACCTCCCTCTACATTCATAATCTTTCATCAATCATGGGAAAAAATCAAATTTTCTTCATAATTCAAAGCAAAAAGAGGCTCCATTTAACACCAAATGAAGTGAGGAATGATGTTACTAACCTTAGTTACCTTGGTTGTGAGTAAAATGACCAAAATTTTGAAATTTGGACGCACTTCCCTCCTTGAAGCTCTTGGCGAAGCTCCTTTTCTTGTCACCCTTTGAAATGATCTTGATGCAGCGAGTCGGGAGGAGAAGAAGTTTAAATTGGGACTTCGATGCGGTTGAAGGCACCAACGATCTTGATGTTCTCTGTCGATCCGGTTCATGTCCGAACCGGTACTAGTGAAGCTCCCTAAATAATACGGTTCGTTACGCGAATCTTATTAGACCATCGATGCGGTTGGTGTCTTGAACGTCTTGATCTCCCTCATGAACATGGCCGTTGAGCAGGACTGTTCTAACTTCTCGGTCGGTTAAATAACCGATCTTGATGGGTTTGGTAGCAAAATCGATTTTGTAGTAGTGAATTAAATATTTTGGGAGCTACCATCTTTGGAAGGAGTTAGATGTATGACATTGTATTGATGTCATGCAAGTTGAAAAGAATATACTGTGACAATTTGGTTAGCATCTTCTTTGAACATACAGGGAAGACCAAGGATGGTGTGAATGCTCACTTGCGACATGGTTTACATTGGGTTAGGCCCGACTTACGGTGATAGGGAGGATGGGAAAGGTCCGTACATCCTTGCTCACACCCTCTCCAAGGAAAAAAGACCTCGCAAGTGTCTCCAAGGTATTAAAGGATTACTGGGGCTACTTTCTTGCAAATGTTAAAAGCTTTGCCATCAACCGGGCAATAAGCGCCCTCCGGCAAGAAGGGACCGGAAAGGTGAAGCCTCATCCAAGCCACCCGGGCATCCTCCCTCGGGAGAAGCATTCCAGCGCCATCGCCGGGTCATGGTTGATCTGGCCGGGTGAAATCGAGGCTCTTGGTCGAGCCACGGTAGCAGGCTTGGCCGAAGCTCGGCAGAGGTCATACCTCCGCACCAATCTCACCACTCGGGGACTCATTCACGAAAGTGGCGACAATTGTCACAGACGCCGCCAAGGTTTCACCACCGTCTCTCAAGAAGAGGTACCGCCACCGCTTCTGGATGTGTCCTAAACACCGCCACGTCCGCAGGATACAGCCCCGAGTAGCGCTTACGCCAACCAAGCTACATCGCCCACCTTCGAAATAAGCCGGGTCTCGGGAGTTCGATGTTCTCGCCAGTATGCCGCAGGTTCAAGATCGTCAATGTATTCCCAGCGACTCCCACGCTGGGCGCACGACCGCATCGCCAAGATCGTCGCCAAGGCACTCGACCAGTCCTCGCAGAAGAAGGAAAGCCTCACGGTGATCTTTCCTTGCCACTGGGCCTGCCCTAGGTTGCTGCTCATCTGATGAATCCTGTTAAGGCGCGCCGCTTGCGTTTCAAACCGCTGATTGAGCGCTTGATGATCAAGAATCTCGACGAAGTTTGCCGATTTACTCCACCGCCATCCGGCGGCCACGACGAGCTCGTGATGGCTAACTATCTCCGGCCGTCGGCCGATGGCCGCCGGGAACTGCTCCTTCAAATCATGAGGGCCAAATTCAAAGCGCCTCGGCTTCCAACTTCCAAAGGTTGCTTCTGAGCCACCTAGACGGTGAAGGACCTGGATCGCACTATCCAGGCAAGAATAGAGCCACTCACGATTTAAATGCGTTCGTTAAATCCGCCTGAAGAACTTGATCCCAAGCATCTCCAACGAGGCTGTGATCAAAGGCCTTCAAGATTCGGCGCTCGGGATCGACGCTCACCGAGACACAGAGATCACCTCCGTGCTTATAAATCAACAAACCCCCATTCGCATGGCGTAAGTGGTATCACGGATGTGGAAGAGCGGCGAATCATTCACGGAAGTGCGACTACGATCAAGGTAAGCTTGGTCTAAGCCTCGGAGAAGCGTGGCCCATCTAACCCCTAGAGCACCGACCATGGCTCCACCGCCAAGCGAAGCTTAAGTGACGCGAGGGACGGGGGTGGTTTGCCACGATGTGGTCGCTTTCATGAAGGCCGGAGAAGTCTTGGAGGTCGGGACCTGCCAGAGGGCTCCTCCGACCGCCAAGAGTGGTCTCGACTCGGTCGGTGTCAGCGTGAGCCCAAAGCGGAAATTGATTTCACTGGACTCGACGGTCGACGCCGGCGCTGGAGCGCGAAGGGCTCCAGTATGCTGGCAAAATTTCGCGATTCCGCTGTGGCGCTGGACATGACTCGTGGACCGCAGGCTCGGCAGAGCAAGTTGGAGGCCTTTTACGATGGGCGGGGAAATACCTCGCAATCCCGAAAGAACACGGCAAGCAGGATGTGGTGAATACTGGATCGGACCTCGACGGCCCGACACAGAGTTCCAAAGGGGTAGGCGCCGATCGATTTCATCTTCGGGCGTTCGTCTGTTGCACTACCCCAGCCTGAGCTCAAGGTCACCTCGTGAGCCATCTTCCAAAGTTGTCGCGGAAAGCCCATCGGCGACAGCAGTAAAGTGGCCGGTACGCCATCACCTTTTCGCCCGGAGGGCGCCCTCAGGAATGGCCAAAGACCTCAAGAGCCGCTTTTGGTCGTGGACTCCCTACCATCAGCAACACACCATGGTTGGAGTGCGTCATGATCGATGGTGGCAGCGCCCTCCAATCTACTTCAGCAAGCCGCGCTCGATCGGATCTGCGATCCTACTCTGCCGAAGATCAAGAACATAGCAATTCGCTTCTTCGCATTGTCATTGGAAGCTCGGCCAGTTCCTCCTAGAGGCGTGGTCTTGCCCGTCACCTTCAGCGGTTCTGATAACTTCCGCACCGAGGGTTGATCACCTGAGGTGGTCAAGCGACCCCCTCCGTCTACGCCATCACCGGGAGGCCCGCTTTGGTCAAGTTCATGGCGCGCCAACCGGCCACGCATCGATATGAGCTTGCAGGCCCCAACAAGATCATAACCTGCAAGCGGTCGCGATGCTGCAAGTGGTGCAGATTGCAAGACCAAAATACAGCGCTTGCTGAAGAATTTGCCTCGGCGAGTCCGGGCGGCGACGTGAAGAATGCTTTCGGCGGCGATCGGCGATCAAGGGCTAGACTCTGGTGTGTCAGGCTCCGAGGAGGGCGACCCGACCAAGGCGGCCCACATCTCAAATTAGCTGGGTTCCAAATAGGAACTTCGAGCTCGTCACCTTCCTCCGCGCCAACAAAGGCATATTTGCTTGGGAGCCATGGACATCTTGCCGTGTCCCGAGGAGGAGGTCGAGCACAAGCAGAAGGTGCGACCCGATTGCGGCACTATGCGCGGAGGCTGCGAGCAGCTGCTTTCACCGAGAAGGTCGCCATCATTAAAGAAAACCTTTGACAAGCTCTTGAAGGCCGGTTCATCCATGAGATCGATTACTCGAATGGTTACCAACCCGGCCATAAATCGTAAGAAGAAGCGAAAAGTGGAGGATGTGTGGGACCATGCGAGGTTGAATTCGCAGATGTCCGAAGGACAACTTCTCCTCGCCAGATCGACCAGATAATCGACTCCACCGCTAATGCCAGGATGTTAAGCTTCACGGGCGGCTTATTGAGGATACCACCGGATCAAAGCCAGTGGTTGACGGCGATGAGCAAGACGCCGCTCATCACGCCGCTAGGACCTACTTCTACATGACCATGTCATTTGGTCTCCGCAGCGCGGCAAGAACCTTCCAAATACCGATGACTAAGGCGCTCGATCCCCAGATGCGACCGAATCTCGAGGTCTACGTGGACTTACATCATCGTCAAAAGCCTTCCGAGGGCTTACCACGCTCAAGACCTTGGGGAGACCTTCGCCAACCCGAACAAGCACAAGACCAAAAGCTCAATCAGGAGAAATGTGTATACGTGTTGCTGCTCAGAAGGTGCCTTCGACTATATGGCCGGGGGCTCGGTCGGCCTCCAACCTGAGAGGATCGAGGCACTCGAGAAGATGGCACCTCTGACCTCGGTGAAACAGGTACAGTGCCTCACCGGCCTTATGCCCGCCCTTAGCCGGTTCATTTCAAGGCTTGGCGAGCGTGGGTTGTTGTTCTTCAGGGCCTTGCACAAACAAGGAAGCTTCGAATGGACTCGGGCGTACGGTCCTTCGGCGACTTGAGGCGACCTCTCAAACCCACCCTCCTTACCCTCCCCGTACCGATGAGTGAGCAATGTTGCTTCTACCTAAGCGGCCACCGTAACCGCTCGATCTTGTCATGGTAGCCGAAACGAGATCTTGTGCGGCACCAGTCTCTACTCGTCGGCGAGTCTGCCAGACGCCCAAAGGCGCTACCCAGAGTTCAAAAGCTCTTGTCACGCCCTTCTCATGGCCTCGCAGCTTTCCGGCACTATTTTCAGCGCACTCCGTGGTCGTCAGCGGCTTTCGCTCGGAGATATATTGAGGAACCCGGATCTTTGAAGGTCGCTGTCGCCAAATGGGCCATGGAAATGGCGGTGTTCGGCGTCTGGAGTCGTTAACGCAGCGTGGCTATCAAGTCGCAGTGCTCGCCAACCGTGGTCGAACAAGCAGCTTGCAGCCTCGCTCGGAGCCCGAGGTCGAGGAGAAGGCTGGATCATGTACCTCGATAGCTCAAGATCTTTCAAGCACTCTTCCGGGGGATCTCATCCTTACTCGCTGACGATCGGTGAGGTATGTGGTTCATTCACGGTTTCGGCGACCAACAATGTGGTAGAGTCTGAGGGCTCTTTGGCGGGGCCCTCACGAACTGCAAGGCCCTGAGCATCTTGCCGGTTGATTATGAGGTGACTTCGGCTAAATCGTCAATCAATACAACAAAGAGTACCAAAGGTCTCGAAAGGTTCAATGGCCAAGTACCTGCGCCGAGTGCGTAAAATGGAGAAATGGTTCGAGATCTGGAGCTCAAACACGCGTGCTCGGGAAGGACAACTCCGGTGATTTCCTCTCCAAGCTCGGCTCTTCGATGATAAAGTCCTCCGGATGTCATTCTAGAGACCTGGTGGCGCCGATCTCCTCACCAAGAGGTCACCGCTAAGTAATGTCGAGTATTCCCTCATGAAATTTGAGCCATTCACAATTTCCTTGCAAGGGGTTAGTTGCCATCCGACCGCCGTAGAAAAGCGAGACTAAGCGTCGGGCGAGCGGCTGCATAGCATGCTTTCGTCGAAGGCTTTTGAGGAGAGTGTCTCGGGGTCTGTCAGATGCATCACCACGGAGGAGGTGAAGTATCATTAAGAGACATCCATTGAGCCTCGGTGGAGCTCATTCTTTGTATGCAGGGGCGATGGTGGAAGGCCTTCGCATGGGGTACTATTGGCGGACGCCCTTCAGATGCGTGACATTGTCACTTTTGTCGAGCATGCGGTTCGAGCCGAAATCGCACCGCACCGCTTACGCGCCTCCAGACCATCCCGCTTGCGTGGCCTTCTCGGCGTGGGGTGGACATCCTCGAGCCTTTACCCAAGCCGTTGGGGAGTAAGCGGTTCTGTTAAATGCATAATCGACACTTTCACCAAGTGGATAGAAGCCGAACCGATCTCGACCATCCTTTGCTCGGCGGCGTCGGGTTCTTCCGTTTGTTCGTAGTCACAGTGCGGGGTTCCGTGCAAGATTATCAGCGACAATGGTACCGGTTTACTAGTGAGTGAAATTTGTTGAATTTTCTGCGAACCTTGGCACCAGGTATGCTTTGCCTCATGGCCCACAGCAAACTGCGGAGAGCGGAGGCGCCAGCAGGCGGTGTCGAGGCGTCAAGCGAGTCTCGGATGCTTTCGAACGATATGGCAAGACCTCGGTGGGCGAACTTCCCAATCGCTTTTATGGTCTGTTGCACCACAACCACCGAGCAACGGGGTCCACACCTTCCGCTAGTATTCTGCACCGGCGCCCCGCCACCAGAGGTCACGCTTAGGCTCGCCGAGTCACTTTGTCGATCAGATCGACCTCGAGCAAGAACGCTCCTCGACCTTACCCGGCAGAAGAAGTAAGATGTCAGTGCCTCACATACGATCAACGATTACACGTGAAGCTCTTTGCGGACATGCGCCTCGATCGTCGACCTAGGAGCTCCTTGTTGGGGACCTAGCCCTAAGATGAATTGGAGGCTCATCCAAAGACCAACTGTTGGCATCAAAAACGTGAAGAGGGTTCCTGGCCCACAACACACTAGACGAACGCCGGGTTCTGTTTTGCGCGAGCGTGCCAATCGATTTGACCCTGCAATCGATAAGGGAGGTAATGTGAAATTCGATCAAGCCGATCTTTAAAGCGAATCGGCTAAGAATCAAGAATCAGCCAGGAAGCCGATTAGAAAGGTAACTAGACTAGTCGATTAAGACTAATCCGAGGGTAAAAGGTAGATTGATTCTGAAAAGGCGATGCGCAACAAGACAGAACAAATCAAACCTAAAAAAAGCCAATGACGATCAAACAATCGGCGATGCGCAACTTTATTTGATCGATGTCAACTTACGGATGAAAGATTACAATGCTAAAAGACTAAGAACTACGGAAAGTAAAAACTGGTAGATGTGTTGATTGTTGTGGATGCCCTCTTCAAGCAGCCTTGGTGCGCCTTATATACTCATCTAGCCGATCCGAGTCCTGATCCAACACGACAACATAATCCGAATCGGCTCTGTAGTTTCCGATTTGGTCTCTAGTTTACAAACTTCTGCATGTTGTACAGGATTTCCGTATGCTATCCAAACTTTCCATAGATATCTTCGTGCCTTATCCAAACTCACGCTTCTCTGCCGATTCTTCTGGAAATTCCCAAAACTGGTGCAAACATATGCCCCCCATTTTTGGGAGATAACTTGTTATCTTCCAAAAATCTCCGTCATCAGCTTGTATTTCATCGGCTATTGGTCATTAAGTAGCCGATGCATATTCAGCTCCCTTGTGTGGCCAATTCATAGCTGGATGAATGCCTCCTTAACCGATTCTATCTTTATTTTAATTTCGACTGGCAAAGTAAACACCATGTTGATGTCCATGGGGGAGTGTCGTCGATGGGCTCTTTCCAAATTATTTGGTCAATTATCTGGTCGATGAGAACACTGCCCTCGCCGATTACTTCTTTCATATTTCCCAAGTAATAGAGACAAAGTCGGCTTAAGTCTATGGAAGATAACTTGTTATCTTTACATCGGCTTCATCATCCATCGGCTTCTTCATTGTTGGTTTAGGAAACTGTGTTAATAACTGCTGCGCCGTAAAATCTCAGTGCGGTTTATTGGCAGGTGTCGCCTCAAATTCGCTTCCCGCCACTTTTTACTTTTCACCGTGCTATATATATGCGGGGCCCCCTCGGTCATTTTCATGCTTTCCTGCTCTCGCACCCTCTGCAATCGGCTTTCTTCGAACTCTCTGCCTTGGTGATCAACTTCTCAATTCCCTCAATCGGCTGAATGGACCCTTCAAAGGTACTCATTCCGATTCCCGAAAGCAATAACCAGTATTACCTAGGTCCAGTAGGAAACATAGATGCCGACACAGTGATAAACGTAGAAATTCCTAGACTTCCTCTGTCAGCTCAGGGTTACAACGTGACAGAGTGGGGCAAGAGTTTTAGGGCTTGGCCGACAGCGCTCAAGGGGTGGAGAAGCTGGTATATTAGAGTATCGGCTCAAAAAAGAGCAGAGTGGGAGCAGATGGGCATAGCCGAATGCCTCCCTTTAAGCTTAGCTTGCCCAGAAGCCAATGAGCCCTTGGTGGCCACGGCGTGCTATTTTTGGTCCGATACTCTTAATGCTTTCCTTTTTCGTTCTGGTCCTGTCGGCCCGACCCTCCTGGATGTCGCTCAACTGTGCTGCCTAAGGCCTGACGGAGACCAGTTATCGGCTTATAGTGGGAAACCCCGGTTCAAGCTGATTCAATCAAAAGGTGAAGGATGGTCGAAGTACGTTCAACACAACAACAAAGTGAATGGTCTGGTATCGGATGAAGAGCACGCAGCGTTCCTCAACCTCTGGCTTGAAAGATTCCTCTTTTGTGGTGCATCCCTTGGGCCAACCCAAGTGTATCAATTGGTAGCAGAGAAGCTTGTGGATGGCCATCGGCTTGCTCTTGGGAAGATGTTCTTAGGCGCAGTCTATCAGATGATGTTTGTCATTAGAAGCCGGCTTTTCTCTGGTTTCGCTCAATTTGTCGTCGGTAATGTCGGAGGGCCTTTATGGTTTATTCAGCTATGGTTGTACAATATTTTTAGCCGACAACTTATTTCGGAGCCACTTGAAGATTCTGCTTTTCCTCGGGAAGATTACCCAGAGAATGCTACTCCTCAGTTTAGGGCAAGCCAATCTCATGGCGAGAGGCTTATAATGTGCTCGAGTGGCGACACCAAGATCACCCCGGCCAGCTTACACAAATACCTTGCTTTCTTCTTGGGTCTTGACAGCGTAGTATTCACCCAGCAAGATTTCTTCTCTTATGGTGACGCGGCTGATTTTCAATGGCCATCTTTCCTGCAATTAGAAGCCGATAGCTCCTTAATGCCAGAGTTATCATTGATGCTCTATCGGATTTTCATCTCCCCCTGTATTCTTCATGCTGGCCTGAATTCTAGAAATAGAACCTTCCAACCCTCATATGAGTTCTATCATCCATCTATTTACTCTCGCCAGCTTGGCTTTGGTCAAGTGGTTCCTTCATTGCCCCTTCTTGATCGGCTTCAACCCAGGGCGAGAGTAAGGAACCTTTTATCGGCTAACGTAGCTCTGTCAATTGCTGATGAGCTTCAAATTTCTGAGCTACCGCGCTTCATTTTAATCTCTCGTCGGGCTAGCCAATACACTGCTTGGTGGTCGCGTATAGCCGAGGCCCTTTATTTGGACCGCAACCCATCGGCGATAATAGAAAAATTTTTACCGGATTATCACGAGCCGACGGTAGTCCCCAGCAGCAGTAGCAGCAGTGACAGTTCAAGCGAGGATAGCTCCTCGGGGTATACTGACTCGTCGGTAGCCGTAGAGGTATCGGCTTTTTCTAAGTAGCTTTTTACCGTTTCTCGGTTCTCATTATATGTCGACTAACCTCATCATGATCCTTGCAGGTTTCATCTGCGCGCGAGAAGACCACTGCCGGTCCATCAGAGAGTGGCTCAAAAGGAAAAAGGCCGCACCAGTCAGTCGGCTTGACCGGCTATACATCGGGCAACCTTCAAGTGAATAGCCCTTCGCTGGAAGAACTTACTAAAGAGCGGCAGTCAAGTAAGTATCAATTCCATTCTTTAGTAAAAAATTCCGTCTCTTCTTCTGACACCTTCTTGCCGATTCCAGAAAAACCGAAATCTACAAAGATGGTAACCAAGAAAAACCCCAAGAAAAACCCCAAACAGAAGGAGAGAAGTGCCGAGAGTTCCTCTCACACGCCAGCCGATATTGTTGGAGTAAGTTGTCATTGTTTTCACGTGTTTTATAAAATTTTGCACTGCTGACTCTCCGTCCTTTCTTTCAGCCGACAATGTCGATTCAAGCAGCCGGCATTTTAGCCAACCTTCAGGGTACGTCTGCTGTCGATCCTCCGGCACCTTCGGCTCAACCTCCTGTTGCTTCACCGCCTCAGCCGATTCTCCCAGCTCCTGCTGCTTTACTGCCTTCGTCAGCTTCTCCCGTGGCACTGATACAGGAATCGGCAGACCCTATGGATTTGCTCGGCTTTACCTTGGATGAGCTTGATGACCCGGAGGTGATGGCTTCAGATGACTACGTCGCAGATATTCGCAATATCATTGATGTTTCCCTGAAGGCATCCGCTACGGTCGTCCGTTCAGAGCCCAATATGCAAGAGAAGCTAAATCGGCTCTTTCACGAAGTTTGCCAGCCCGAAGCCGATCTGCTTGCCAATACTCAAAGACTAAGGGATGCCATGGCTGTAGTTGAAGCCGACCTTCCCCCGGATACCATGCGGGCACTTTTGGGGGTATGCCATTTGGATGAGCAAAGAGTAGAGGTTGAGGCTGCTCGCGTCCGCATTGCTCAGCGAGAATCACAACAAGCCGATCGCCAAGAACTGGACCGCTTGGTGGCCGAGGCAAAGAAAATGAAACAAAACTTTGATAAAGTTGCTTCTTTGCTAAAGTCGACCAAGGCCCAAATTCATCAGATGGAAACTGCCAAGCAATTAGAGGACGAGCTGGCCAAGCTTCAAGGTAAACTGACCGACGCGCAAGCGCAGATGTCAGCCACAGCAGCCTCCCTTTCTGAACAGAAGAAAAACATCGGCCAAGCTGTCGCCAAAGTGAACGAGCAATCGGCCTAGATAATCCCTGTGCCTGGCAATGCGCAATCCGATCAGAAGACAGTGGACGGGATCCAGGATGCACTTGCCAAGGCGGTAGCGGCACTATCGGCTCTGGGTGCCAGACTTCCCGGATCGGGCCTGTGAATCCTATTGATAACGCGCTGAACAATGTTTTTCGCTTTACTGATGGTGCAATGTTGTGTCTTGAAACAATGTTATTTCCGTACACTTGTTGTAATACTTTTAATCAGCTGTTTAACCGATTACACTTATTATGCTTTAATCGGTTGTCTCTTAATTCTTTATATTGTACTTTTAATTACGCATCGACCCAGATGCTAGGGTAGTACGGTTTTAGGTATTTTCCGTTAATTGCCTTTGGTAATACCAACCCTTCAAGTGTTTCAAGTATGTATGCATTTCCGCCAACAAACCGATTTATTTTGTATGGTCCTTCCCAAGTAGGTGACCATTTGCCAAATCGATTATCTTTAGAACCGATCGGCAATATTGTTTTCCAAACCAAATCGGCTTCACCGAAGGACTTAGGCACAACCTTTTTGTTTTAGGCTCTTGCAATTTTTTCCTTATTCTTTTTAAGTCGATCTAGAGTAACTAACCTTAACTCCGCCAAATCGTCCAGATTATATAGCATCAACCCTTTGTACTCATCGGCTGATAAATTATTTTGCCTCGCCACTCGCATAGACTCAACATTTATTTCTACGGGCAATACGGCTTCTTGGCCATATACTAACTGATATGGTGACAATTTAGTCGATCCGTGAAATGCTAGCCGATAAGCCCATAGAGACTCTGACAGTGTTATATGCCAAGTCCGAGGCTTTTCATCAATTTTCCTTTTGATCAACTTGATCAAAGTCTTATTGGACGACTCGGCTTGTCCATTAGCCTGAGCGTAATACGGTGATGAGTTAAGCAATCTGATGCCCAAGCTTTCTGCGAATTTCTTAAAATCGTTGGACATGAACACAGTTCCTTGATCGGTTGTGATAGTCTGGGGAATACCGAATCGATGGATAATGTGTTCATTAACAAAGCCGATAGCTTCTATACTGGTGACTTTTTTAAGCGGAACGGCTTCGACCCATTCCGAAAAATAATCTGTTGCTGCGAGGATAAACTTATGGCCTTTGCTTGATGCCGGGAATATTTGACCGATTATGTCTATACCCCATCCCCTAAACGGCCATGGCTTGATAATCGGATGTAAAGCCGATGCTGGCGCAAGTTGCACATTCCCAAACTTCTGACAACTTTGGCACCCTTTGTAATACTTGAAGCGGTCTTCTAACATCGCCGCCAAAAATACCGGTTAGTCTTAAGATCCATTTCATTTTATGAGCCGATCGATGCGCTATAAATTCCTTCGTGAACTTCACCCATGGCTACTTTTGCTTCTTCATCGCCTAAACACCGTAGAAGCAATCCCTCTAGTATCCGATAGTATAATTCTCCTTCCAACACAACGTACTTGAGCGCTTCTTCGATTTAATTTTTCGTGCGATAGGCTGGATGGGTTCATTAAATGCGCCTTTATCTCAGTCCTCCAATCGGCATTATTAATGCATAGCACTTTTTTGTCGATTAAATCGAAGGTTTCATATTGGTTGTATTCCTTGTAACTTTGAAGCTCGAGCCAAGATGTTGGCTTTATTGTTCATTTCGGGCACATGGCGTCTGAGCGATGCTAAATTGTTGATAATATCAAGACAATACTTTAGATATTTTGTCAGCACCTCATCATTGCATCTAAATTCTCCCTTAATTTGCTGCACCACCAGCAATGAATCACCGTAGGCTTCCACATTACTCACTCCGATACTTTTCAATAATTGGAGTCCCTTAAGTAATGCTTCATACTCGCTTGGTTATTAGAGCATCGGCCATTGTCGATAAGTTTAACTCAGACTATACCCTTTTGGCGAAATTAATACAACGCCTATCCCGCTCCCTTCTTGGCAAACCGACCCGTCAAAATATAGCTTCCAAGGAGCCACGTCGACTATCCCTGCCATGGTATCATGCCCTGTAATGAAATCGGCTACGGCTTGAGCTTTAATAGCTTTAGCCAATTCATATTGCAGATCGAACTCGGTTAAGGCATAGGCCCATTTCCCAAGTCGTCCTCTCAAAATTGGCGCGGACAGGATATATTTGATGATATCGTTTTTGCATACTATTATACAAGTCGATGCCAATATGTAATGCCTTAACTTGGTGCAGGCGAAATATAATGATAAACATAGTTTTTCTATATAAGGGTACCTGATTTCAGCTTCCAAAAGTCGTCGACTAAGATAGAATATCACGCGCTCTTTGCCATCGACTTCCTGCGCCAACACGGCCCCAATAGTTTCTTTTTCAGCCGACACGTACAGTTTGAAGGGAATCTCCTTCTGTGGCGCGGCCAGGACTGGTGATGATGCCAAGTATTTCTTGATGTCATCAAAAGCCTTCTGCTGATCGGCTCCCCATACGAAATTCTCATTATCCTTTAACTTCAGTAATGGCGTAAAGGCTTGAATTCTACCAGACAGATTTGAAATAAATCGTCTTAAATAATTGATTTGGCCGATTAGTTTTTGTAACTCGTTCTTGCATGTCGGCGGCTTAGTGTCTACTATGGCCTTAACCCTCTTCTGGTTGACTTCAATACCCCTTTGATGAACCATAAAACCGAGAAACTGACCAGCCGACACGCCGAACGCACATTTCAAAGGGTTCATCTTTAACCCATGGGCCCTAGTGTTTTTGAATACTTTTTCTAAATCGGCTAAGTGCTGGCAGTCATCTTTAGATTTTACCACTACATCGTCAATGTATATTTCAACAATGCGGCCGATTAGGTCATGAAAAATCAAATTCATGGCGCGTTGATAAGTGGCACCTGCATTTTTTAAGCCGAATGTCATCACAGGCCATTCATATAGCCCTATCGCGCCAGGCATCCAAGGTCGCTTGGGGACATCGGCTTCCGCCATGAATATCTGGTTATATCCAGCATTCCCATCAAGAAAACTAATATTCTTATTACCTGAGGCAACATCGATAAGCATATCGGCTATGGGCATTGGATATTCGTCCTTTGGCGTGGCTTTATTTAAATCTCTGAAATCGACACATACTCGAAGCTTACCGTTCTTTTTCATGACCGGAACAATGTTGGAGACCCACTCAGCATATCGGCAAGGCCTTATGAATTTGGCCTCTAGCAACCTTTCAATTTCTTATTTTATCATATCATACAATTCAGGATTAAAACGTCGAGGTGGCTGTTTATATGGCCGATAACCTGGTTTGATAGGCAGCCGATGTTCAACTAACTGTCGGCTTAATCCGGGCATCTCATAGTACTCCCAAGCAAAACAATCACTGTATTCTCTAAGTATTTTAACCAACTGATTTTTGTACTCTAGATCTAAATTTGCACTTACAAAAGTTGGTCTTTTTCTATCTCCTTCTCCTATATCGACTTCTTCGAGCATATCGGCAGAAGTGAAACCTTGACCTAATTTCTCGCTTTGGAAGTCTTCGATGGCTTCACACGAACTTATCATATGCTGATAGTTCCTTGCTCTGTCTTGTAGAATTTGAATCATTTTTGACTCCATCTTCTCAAGATTTCGCTCGCCGATCAAACGTGCTCGGCCGACATCGATCGGCGTAAAACTGATTTCGATGCATATGAAGTCGCGATGTCTAGCGCTTTACCCGATATGCATTCTCGCTTCTTCATGTGACCAATTTGCATCGAACTAGCCATGGCAATATGAGCCGATGTATCGACCGAGACAACTTCAACTTCATCTCCGTCCCATTGTACGAGAAGTTGGTGCATTGTTGAGGGGATACAGCAATTGGCATGTATCCAATCTCGCCCAAGAAGTACACTGTAATTCCCTTTGGCTTCGATCACAAAAAACGCGGTCGGCAAAGTTTTTCGACCGACGGTCAATTCCGTAACCAACACTCCCTTTGCTTCAGTGGGATCACCTGTGAAGTCATTTAGCACCATGTTTGTCTTGATCGTGTCTTCATCGGTTTCCCCAACTTCTTGCATGTGGAGAGTGGCATTAAATTCACAGTAGCTCCCCCGTCCACAAGCATCCTTGATATCGGCTTTCCATTGATGTAACCTTTTAAGTACAACGGCTTTAGATGCAGATGCGGATCTTGTGGTTTCTCAAACACTGCATCTTGTGCACCCAGACATAATTGAGCAAATGCATCTTTGGCCGACTCAGTTTTAATTCTGAATTCAGCTGGTAAGGTGAACACCATATTGATTGTTGTTTTTTCCTCCACTCCTTTGTGACTAGCTTCACAGGCCGTAATTCATTAAAAGCTTGATCTCTCTGTTTTTCTTCTTCAGCTTCTCTCATCTCTTGCGTCCTTAGGCGTTGGAGCCGTTATCGGCTAAGTCCAGTTGGGCACCATCTAGGCTTAGGTTCGACTGGCTTGCGGATTTTACCAACCAAGTTCTCAGCAGTCTTTTCATTATCCTGGCTCAGTGCGCCCAACCTTTCTTTCATCGGCCTCTTATGCCCTGGCTCGTCTTGATCCGGCGTTGGCCTAAATAGGCGCTCTTTTACC
Source organism: Guadua angustifolia (assembly GCA_036346375.1). Classification (NCBI taxonomy): domain Eukaryota; kingdom Viridiplantae; phylum Streptophyta; class Magnoliopsida; order Poales; family Poaceae; genus Guadua; species Guadua angustifolia. Next base: position 23,780,422 of record CM070515.1, read on the forward strand.
GATCGCCTTGGCCCACTTTGCGGGTAATGCTCCATGGGGCATGTTCTTGAGGATGGTAGTGCCATGCCTCTTTCCCAGCAAAACTGCCAAAAGGGACATCTTTCATGAGCTCTTTCTACGTTGTTTGGCCGATGCAGATTATTTGGCCGAAACGCATTGTTTGGCCGATATGGCTCGTTTGGTTGGCGGGACTGCTGTTTTTGCCGGTGGCTCACTCTTTCATATTTCTCAAGCAACTGCGAGAAAGTTGGCCTGGGTTTGAATGCCGGTTTTCTGGGTGGAGATCTTTCGGCTCTGTACCACCGTCCAACTTGTAATTCCCCTTTTGGTTTTATAGTTCTTGAATTCTTCCCATCTTGATCGGCTTCAATTTGAAGTGAGCCGATCGTTATCTTCAGTGTTTCCCCTTGCGAGCTTGATTCTATGTTAACTTGTCGCGTCGCCGAGGTCTTTCATCGACAATTTGTTTTCCCTTGCGAACCTTCGAACCATGTTGATTGGGAAAGGGTTGACGTCGACTTCCATTGCGGTTCTTACGCAAACTTGAGCCGACCGTCTTCTATGACCGACTGTATCTGTTGTCGAAAAATATTGCAGTCATTAGTGTTATGAGAAAAGGAATGATGCCACTTGCAGTATCGCCGCTTCTTGATTTCGTCGGCTGAAGGTATGATGTGCCCTTCAGGTAGTCGTATCAGTTTTTCTTGTAATAACATGTCAAATATGCGGTCGCACTTGGATACATCAAAAGCGTATTTCACTTCCGACTTACTCCTAGTCGGCTTAAGCCATGAACAGACAAGTGGTTTTTTAGAACCTTTTATCCATTCGGCTATGTTTATGTGCCGCTTCATCTTCGAAGTTTCGCGAACTATACTCAACCATGTTCACTTTAGCCTTATCTTTGCCATTGTTTAACCTGAGTTTATCTTTGAATTATTTATTCAAATATCGGCTTTCTTGTGCCGATACTCGATGAAGTAGGTGACTTAAGTCAGTAAATTCTTGTCCGGCAAGTTTTTCTTTAAGCGGGGGAATCAACCCTTGGAAGGCTAAATCGGCTAATTGGTTATCGGGCAATACTACACTGAAGCAGCGATTTCGTACTTCTCTAAATCTCCTAATGTAATCTGAAGCCGACTCACCAAATTTTTGCCGGACAGCACTCAGGTCTGAAATTCTTAACTCTAAGCTACCAGAGAAAAAGTATTCATGAAATCGACTTTCTAAATCGTTCCAAAAATGGACCGAATTTGGAGGCAGATTGGTAAACCAGGTGAAGGCAGTCCCTGATAAAGACAACGGAAAAAGCCTAATTTTTAACCCATCGCACTAAGCCGCTTCACCACACTGAGCGATGAATCTTCCAATATGCTCTAAAGTAGTAACTGAATCATCCCCCGAAAATTTCGCGAAATCAGGAATCCTAAAGTTATGGGGATATGGCATGCGGTCAATGTAATCTGGGTACGGTTTTCTATAGCCGATTGTCCTTCCTTTGGGCTGTAAGCCAAACTGATCTCTCAAGACTATGGAAATTTGATCAGCCCAATTAACATTGTTAGCCGATGGAACACTAGGGTTTGGCCAATTATTTTGGGTAGTATCCTGCCCCCCGAGTGTAAACTCGGCCGGTCGGCTTGCTCTAGCCGATGGATACTGTTGTTGCCATGATTCGTATCCATCGGCTCTAGCAGCCGTAACCTCGGGTAATGGAACAAACGGCTCTGTGTATGTAACTACTTTATATGGAGCCGGATTTCTAACTTGGGTTAGTCCTTGAGGTTTATAATTTCCATTTAATTCAATCGGCTGAGAAGCCGACTGGACATAGTGAGTCCCTGACGCTGATGGATCCAACTTTGCAGCGTCAGTATATGCATGAATATGAGTATCTGGACTCGGGCGGGGATTTGGTGGAGCCAACACGGTGGGCTGGGTCGGCATTAGCGAGGGTGCTGGTGCCGACGCTTTGACCGTGTTGGTGTTTGGAGCCACAGAATATACAGGGTACGTTGGGAGTGACTGCAATGGGTCCATCAATCCCCCGGACGTAGCCAACTCTTGTGCAATCAATTTTACGCTATTCTCTATCATCGGCTTCAAGGTCGTGACCAAAGCCGATGATTGATTGATTAATGCATGATGCATAGATTGTTCAATCATAGAAGATAACTCAGCTTGAGCTGGCAAGTATCGGCTTACCGGAGTTGATGTGACGCCAGCTTCGCCAAGCGGATTCAGTGTAGGAAGTGCCGTCTTCTGCGTGACCCCCCGTTGGGTTTTTTGATAACAACCCAACATTAATTCCTCTAAGGCAGCTTTTTGATCTTCAATCTCCTTGCGCTGCTCTGGAGTTAAATCGTCCAAAGTGGGGACGATTATGGCTTCGGTGTTTACGTCGGATGGTGTGATGATTTACTGCGATCATCTTGTCGATCGGGTCCCACCGTGCGTGCTAAAAATGTGTTGGCACCAAAAACGTGAAGAGGGTTCCTGGCCCACAACACACTAGACGAACGCGGGTTACATTTTTATGCTGAAGGCGTGCCAATCGATTTGACCCTGCAATCGATAAGGGAGGTAATGTGAAATTCGATCAAGCCGATCTTGCGAATCGGCTAAGAACCAAGAATCAGCCAGGAAGCCGATTAGAAAGGTAACTAGACTAGTCGATTAAGACTAATCCGAGGGTAAAAGGTAGATTGATTCTGAAAAGGCGATGCGCAACAAGACAGAACAAATCAAACCTGAAAAAAGCCAATGACGATCAAACAATCGGCGATGCGCAACTTTATTTGATCGATGTCGACTTACAGATGAAAGATTACAATGCTAAAAAGACTAAGAACTACGGAAAGTAAAAACTGGTAGATGTGTTGATTGTTGTGGATGCCCCCCTTCAAGCAGCCTTGGTGCGCCTTATATACTCATCTAGCCGATCCGAGTCCTGATCCAACGCGACAACATAATCCGAATCGGCTCTGTAGTTTCCGATTTGGTCTCTAGTTTACAAACTTCTGCATGTTGTACAGGATTTCCGTATGCTATCCAAACTTTCCATAGATATCTTCGTGCCTTATCCAAACTCACGCTTCTCTGCCGATTCTTCTGGAAATTCCCAAAACTGGTGCAAACACAGGAATACTCGGCGGACTGGCTTTGACATTCTGGGCGGAGACACCCACCGCTGCCGCTGGGTCATCGGGGGTGCGGTCCTCGGGCACTCTGCCATGGGCGGCAGCGTCTCAAGCTTCCTCCTCAAGGGGGCTCGGCCCGCCCCCGTGCTCGGTCCCGGTGGCGGCTTCAGCCTTGTCCCCCGCAGCTGGAGGGTCTCTAGCTCCCTCCCTTGCGGTGGTCCTGGCCTGGCCTGCGGCCCGGTCCTACGTGCTTGTCGGCCAGAACGTCTTCAGGATCGGTAGCTCGGGGAGTTTTGACCGTCACAGTTGGGGCGGTCTCGGCGGTCGTGGCGGGGGCGCCCCCGGCGCCATCTCCTTCGGCTGGCTCAGGCGGGTTGACATCGTCTTCGGCGACCACCTCGCCGATGGCATAATCCTCGCTGGTCGCGGGGAGGACCTCTTCTTTGTCTGGGTCGTCGAGCCCTTGGTCGAACTGGCCGGGCAGAGCCTAGCTCTGGGGGCTCGAAGGAATGCACCCCCGGCCTGAGGAACAGTGGGGCGCCAGCACGTAATTGGACTCCTCTTCCTCTTCGGACCCGGACTTGCCCTGGACGATAGTCATTGTCAATACGGGCAAGAGTTGAGCTTGGGAGCTCGAGGTCTGCGATTAAGAACGACCGCTAAGCTAAGAAGGCATAAGGGTTGAGCAAGTGAAGGGCTGGAGGCACACCTAAGTCAGCAGCCTCCGTTTTGCAGGAGGCTGGCGAGGGCCTTGGCATTCCGAGGTTAGGGGAACACTCCGCTTTCGGGTCCCCCTAGGCTGGGACCTTGGAGCTCGCGGTTGGGACCCTTGAGCCGTCTGAGGGCTCGGGTTCCTCGCCGCGGCTGCCGCGCTCAGTTGCTGCGAGAAGGTCAAGTCAGGAAACAAGGAAGCGCAAGCACCAGCTCGGGGGCTCGAGTGCGGGGACCCTTACCGTTGCACGGTCACCCCACTCAACGTGGGGCTTTTTCACCTCCTGGTTGCTTGCTCGAGCCAGGGGTGGCTTCTTTTTCCCCTTCTTGCCCCTGCCCCCGCCGGGCAGCGGGAGCATCCTCCTTGCCGTCTCGAATAGCTCCTGGTGGTCCTGCGAGCGTGATGAAGGATCAGGGAGGGCCCCAAGGGCGAACAAGCTAAGGGGCAACCTGGGGTGGCATACCTCGGTCTTTCGGTGCAGTATGTTCTTCGGGACAGGTGCGTCGATGGTATAGGCGTGCGCCGCCTTCCCGAACATCTCGTTCATCCTATCGGCGACCCAGGATTCCTTCGGCGCTGCAAGAGGGTCGACCATAGAGAGCGCTCGAAGGTCGGGTCTGAGCAAAGCTCCAGAGCAAGAAGACTTACAGGTTGGGCCCTCGAGGGTCGCGTCGTCATGTCCCTTGACCTCGTAGAACGGGTGCAATCTCCTCTGGAGAGGGCACACCCGGTTCCGCAGGTAGTCGACGGCGATCGTCTGCCCGGTGAGGCCGCGCGTGGCGCAGATATGTATGGTAGCAATGGCCTCTTCGTCGACCTCCATCTCGTCTAACTCCGGGGTCTCCTTCTTCCCGGTGATAGGGGCCCCGTCGTACGTCAGCGCGCCGACCACGCCCTTCTTCAGGTAGAACCACCGCTCGGTCCATGGACCGAGGGAGTCATGGGATTGGATTTTGGGGAAGGCCCACGGCATCCCCCTCCACAGCCGGAAGTAAAGGCATCCGACCATAGGGTCCTTCCCGGAGCGGAACAGCTGGAAGAAGCGGAAGAAGAGCGAGGGGGTAGGGAGGATCCCGAGGAACCCCTCGCACAGGTGGGAGAAGATAGAAAGGAGGAGGATGGAATTGGGCACTAGATTGATGAGTTCGATTTCGCATTGGGCGAGGACCGACGCCATGAAGTCGCTCTCCGGTGTCCGCAGACCAAACAGCGCATAGTGCTCGGTGCAGACAAACTCGTCGTCCCTAGGATGCGACTCGGTCTCGCCACCCAGCAACCGCCACATCAACGGGTCCAGCAGCCCCAGGTCCTCGAGTTCCTTCATCCTTGCTGCCGACATGGAACTCCTCCCGAGCTTGGCCATGGTGGTTGCTTCAGGCTCGGCCAAGGAAGGAAGAGTTGCGTGAGCGAAAGACAAAGGGGCGAAGAGCGCGAGGAAGCTGGGTTCTTTCGAAGGTCGCTGCGGGCTTGGGTTTATAGCCCTCGATTGGAGACGGTTCTAGTCTAAGGCACCTCAAAAGTCGAGCCCGTGATGATTTGACAGGCGCAATTAAGGGTTGGGGGCTGGACCGAAGCGTTGCGGGCGTTACTCTCTAACCGACCGTGTCCGTACTGACGTCACGAAGCTCAAGGGGTGCCAGGTGCCTTGATGCCGAAGCCTTCTGATAGAGGTCTCTGCACGACCTCGACCAAAAACCCAAAGTGCCCAGAAGTCTGTCCTCAGCGTCTGTGGCATGAGGCTCGAGGTCAGTCCAGGTGCCTTTCTCGACCTTGAGCCTCGGGGGCTAGCTGACGAGGATTGGGAGATCTTCGTCCGGTCAGCGGAAGCCCCTAGCTCGGAGCTGTCGACCTCGACCTAGAGCCTGCCTCGGCCTAGGGCCTGCCTCGACCAAGGGCTCGACCCCCCGCACGACCTTGGGCTCAGGAGGCGCGAGGCCGGCTCTTGCTCGGGGTAGTTTCCCTTGGATTCCAGGACGTGCGCTTACTTGGCGGTTCCCAAGGCCTAGGAAAGCGGAGTCAAGGCGGACGTGGGCGGCATATCCGAGACGGTTGCAGCCCACCTGCAATGCGCACGAGGCCATCACTCCGAAAATTTCTCTTGACCATTACAGGCAGCGCCAGGGAGGATATAAGGTCCCACCAGAGGGTCGACACACACGAGCAATCACGCATATACACCACACCAGAGCACGAGCTATAGGACAGTGGCCATTGTCGTCAAGCTCGAGCTTAGACTGTAATCCCCCCATTGTACTCAAGAATAGTGAAAACCTTCGCCTTAGGGCAAGACTGGAGTAGAGCTGTTATCCTCACAGGGGCTCGAACCAGTATAATTCTCCATGTCACGCTCGTTGTCGCCTAGCTCCGACCAACGCCGCGCCCAGCAAGTTTTGACGTTGAGCAGAGCTCGTTTCCGGGTCCCTCGATCTAACTAACCCCTCCTTCGTATTTGCGGTCAGGCGATTCCGATGTCGACATTAAGAATGCTTATGTTGTACTGATTGTTAAGTATGCTTATGTTTGTATATTTTCACCGAATGTGATATGTGTTGTAATTAAAGTGTTTGTGTTCTATGAATGTGATATATGCATTGTGAAAGTGATATATGCATTTTGTGTTCTATACTGCGAATGTGATGTGTGTGTGTGTGCGCGCGTGCATACTGTCATTATGTGTTGTTTTGGAGAAGAATTTGAAATAAGGGGTCATCACAATTGGTTCTTATGTGGGGCCATCAGAATCGGTTCTATACATGGAATTGATATTGATGACCGTATCATCGGAAACGGTTCTTAAATGTAACCGATTCTGATAACAAAATCATCGGAATCAGTTCTTACTGTCATCAGAATCGGTTCCAAGTAAGAACCGATTCTGATGATTTTGTCATCGGAATCGGTTTCATGTAAGAACCAATTCCAATGATACGATCATCAAAATCAGTTGCATGTAAGAACCGATTGTCATGATCACTCATCAGAATCGGTTCCTATGTGGAACCGATTGTGATAATTTGGTCATTAGAATCAGTTTCACATAAGAACCGATTGTGACGACATATCAGCACAATCGGTTTCACATAACCGATTCTGATGACATTATAATCACAATTGGTTCGTGATAACAACCGATTCTAATGAACGTATCATCACAATTGGTTTATGAAAAGAACCGATTGTGATGAGGCTCTATCACAATCGGGCCAAAACCGACCGTGATAGTGCCTCCTCATCATTATCTAAAGACTTTGTGTCACCACTAGAACCGACTGTAATGAGAAAAGTGAACCGATTCTGATGTACAATCCTGTAGTAGGGAATCAAGTGTCAAGGTAACAGTAATGCATACAAATGAGAAATAACTAGGAGCAAATTTAACATAAACATACGCTCATGCATATAGTTTGATAAAACAACATAAAAATTTTAAAATATGGGATTATCATGATCAAAGGAGAGTGCTTGCCTTGTTGCTCATCATTCAGTAAGTAATTGGGGTCGTTGGCGAGGTCGTCATCGACGAATTTTGAAGCGTCGGCATCTACACATTATATAATGAGAATAGCGACAAATAGCAAACGAAAAATTGTTAATAAGGGCAAAAATAAATGAGATATAAAAACCAAATGAAACTTATTACCAAAGAAGAATAGTATGCTTTAATTTTTAGAGTTCCCACTTCATGCATGTTGGTTTCATTAGTTCGTTGTTCGTGTTTTAGTTCTTTTGTGTACATGTTATTTTTATTTTTCAAATTCTAGAAGCTAAAATTATGATAATGTATGTGGATATTTATGAATTCAAGAAGCTAAAATTATGTATTCTTATGTTTATAATTTCAAATTTAGGAGGCAAAAATTATCTAGACTTCATATGGTTAAGGCATTAGTCAAGGTGTTATGTATGAATAGTACTTAGCCCTAGATGCTTTTTGCATAAAAAGTTATTTGTACATATTAGGTTTATTAAGTTTAGGCTATTGGTTATACATTCATGGTTTTAATATGGTTTTTGTGATACAAGTATCTTAACTACTAATTTCATAAGTTCATTTATTCGTATTACAAATTTTAGCGTTTATAATACTTAGGGTTGTATTCTTAATAGGATTCAGATGCAAAGCAATTTCTTCAGAATATGATAGTCTTTGCCTTAAAGAGCATTTCTAGGCTGATTTTATTATTATTGGTGTTTACATGAGATGTTTTATTCATTGCTGAAATAGCATATGTGGCTTTAAATTTCTTACCGTAAGAGATCAAATTTCATTTTAGACTTGCAACCACACTTTACAATATTATTCAAATATTTTTTTGGTACTAGGAGGGCATGTCCCTAAAACTGTTTTAAAATTAGTTTCGCGTCATTTTGCTTTTCGCCTTTCATGGTCTTAATTCAAACTTGCACAAACATGAGATATTTTTGCATGAACATAGAGAGAATCATTTTTCAAGGTTCTAGGATTTGATTTCACCAAATTTGAAGTTCATATGCACAAGTTATGATTATTTGAATTTTTCATGCATATTCATTGACCTATTTAACTATTTGACGCAAACTAAACCAAAACTAAATATTATTATATATTTGGAAATATTGTGACCTCAGCAAGATGGAAAAATTAGTTTCATCATTTTTTTACTTAGTTTATAAAATTTTCATATTGAGCACACATTAAGCCTATAACATATATTCAAGCTCATTTAATTCACAGAGACAAAAACTAAAATATTTTTGCATATTCAGATTCTGCATAATTTTACACGAATTTAGAAATTTGTCTGAAAGACCATGTGGAAGTGTATACCTGTGTGTGATGAGTATTTGACTAAAATTTGAGCTTGGTTTGTTTTGAAATTGAGTTTGATTTGAATTGGATTTTCAATTTGAAGCAATTTGAGGTTTGTTTGTCTTTTTCAGTACTACCGGCCTAGGGGCAGTAGCGGGTAGTAGCACCAGACCTTCTGAGTGTGATTGATTTGATTAATGATTTTGTGATGATTATAGCATATCCTTTTCGACATTGCTATGTGATGGGTTTTTCTTGTCTTTGATGGTTGCAGGACGACAGTGCTCGATCATGGTGAGGCGGAGGATGATCGAGACTAGGTGAGGTGCGTCGGAGGTCCAGACGATTAGGGATCGCTGGAAGATGATCGGAGACGGAGTTTGTGCAAGCCAAGAAGACAAGGAAAGGAAATGATGCTAGCTAAATGCCGTGTGGATCGATGAGAACCGTTGGATCGTGGTCTAGTTGATAGGTTAATGGGTCTAGATAATATGCTTTGAAAACCATGCAAGAAAACCCAATATGTGTATGGGTTTTGGGTTAGCCCATGCATGGCTATGTGAGTGGGTTAATTCTAGCCCTTGGATGAGTGCTCTAGGGTTAAGGGACTCATCCAAGGGTGGTAGGTGTCCCAAGAGTAGTATAAATAGAGGGGGAGGGGTAGCCTCCTCCTCTTGAAAGTTGTAGAGGTTTTTGTGCTCCTTTGAGTTTTGTCCACTTTGTTGTGAGGCTTTGTAAACCTCCCCTTCCAGAAATGCAAATCTTTTTCATTCATGCTTGAATTTACATTAAGTATTTACTTTATGTCTTAAATTTAGCATTTAAATTCCTGCAATTTGCTTTCTTGCAATTTGAATTTGCCTCCCCTCCTTCAAAATACTGCTGATCTAGGATGTCTTGATTGTGCTCATATGGTTTTTCATCTCTCTTGCACCTTAGAATAGACTAGAGATCAAGTTTTCTATCAAGTTGCAACTCTGTCCAGAACTTATTCTTTGTGCAACAGTCAGTGTTTGATTTTTAGAAACATCTAGGAAAATAATTTTTAAGTGAATCATGTTGAAGACGGTGTATAACTCCTGTATCCATTTGTGTAAAAATTTGAGAGTCCACTGGATTCACCGTTTGGGCACCATGAGGTGAAAATTGAGCTCTAAACTTTCTATTCGATGTTCCTGATAGTCTATGATATTTGATTTTTATTGATTTTTCTACAAGGGTTTCTGAGGTGGTTTTTGGTGGAGTTCTTCATGACTCATTTGCTCATAGGAAAAAAAATTCCAAAATCTCTGAAGCACAGAAGTCCACCAACCACTTGCTTCGAGGACAATTTTTGGAAATTTTGCTTTTGCTTTTCTGAAAGTGACTTTTGTAATTTGGCTAAATCTCCTTTCTAAAAGCAAGTGTTGAATTAATTCCTTTCCATTTTGGACACCTGATAATCAGGATTGTGATTCAAAAATCGTCACATATTCCATGGTTCTCATTCATACAAGCTAGGGTTACACATAGTTGTCTAGTTATTCGGGTCTTTCACGATTTTTTTTGTGTGATCTTTTAGTGGTCTTAGTTGGAGTATTTTGTGGGAAAAATTTTGTTTGTGACCATTCACCCCCCTCCATTCGCCATCTCAATCCTTCAATTGGTATGAGAGCCGATTTTGCTCTTCCGAGGATCTTAACCAGTCTCAAGAGCCATGGCGACGGACAAATATTCCACCAAGCCTCTGATCTTTTGGGGTATTGATTTTCCTTTTTGGAAGTCTCGAATGGATTCATACATCACTGCCCAGGGTTTTCTGATCTGTCAGAAGGTGAAGCTCCCGTATGATGTTCCTACCGATGAAAACGTCATGGCCGGCAATATGGTTGACGTTGTGGCGAATGCTAAGGCAAGAAACATTCTCATACAGGGCCTTAGCCGCAGTGAGTATGACAGGATTTCTCACCTGTGTTCCGCTCACAAGATTTGGGTGACTCTCGATGCTTACCATGAGGGCACTACTCAAATCAAGACCGTGAGACAAGATCAGCACAAGCGTGAATACAACAAATTTGAACAACACGCTGGTGAAAGTCTTGATGAGTGCTTTGGTCATTTTACAAAGATTTTGAGCGACCTCTAAGCAGTCAGTTGCACATACCCTAACTAAGATAATGCTCGATATTTCTTGACCACACTTGACCTTCGAGTTTGGGAAATGAAAGTGACCACCATCAAGAACACTACCGACTTGTCAATGTTGTCTCTTGATGGGCTCTATTCCTGACTCAAGACTCATGAGATTGATGTCGTCTCTCGCAAGACGAAATCTTAGTCGATGGCCTTGGTCACTGATCCCACTGGATCTTCTCTTGATTCTTCTGCTGGATTCTCTCTCTCCACCCTTTGCGAGCTAAGCGATGACCAACTGGAAAAATTTCTAGAAAACAGGCTTGCTCTTTTAGCTCACAAATTCTCTCATGCATACAAGAGGGTGTGAGAGAGGAAGAAAGGTGGCATGATCACCTGTTTCGAATGTGGTGGCCCAACCACATGCGAGCAAATTGTCCCAAACTGGAGAAGGGCAAGAACGACTTCGGTGGTTCAGAAAAGAACGACTACACTGATAAGAACCACAACAAGAAGCCTCCAATCCACGAGCTAGTGCAAGAGAAGAAGTACCGCAACTTCTCGAAGAACAAGAAGCTCTTCCACCGCGTCCTTGCCACCCTCGACGACATCAGCCTCTTCGACACACAGACGTGGAGCGATGAAGGCGAGGACAAACCGCAAGAGAAGAAAGGTGGCGACGAGTTCTCCGGCATGTGCTTCATGGCGGACGCCAACGGCATTAGCGACTCCGAGCTCTATAGCGACTCGGATGAGGTACCCTCCTATGACCAGCTCAATGAAGCTTTCTGCAAAATAGGGAAATTCCATGCTAGAGCTAGAGCTAGGTATACAGAGCTTGAGAAGGAAGTAGGTACATTGACTCGGGAGTTAGCTTCCCTGAGATCCTCTCCCTCCAAAGTCATTGATGACTGTTCTTTGTGTGATGCATTGCTTGTGGAGTTAGAGAACCTAAGGACTATGCACGATAGTCTATTGACAGAACTAGATAGTCTTATGTTGAAGGATGCTAGCAATGAATCTTCTAATGTCATGTCTTTAGATGCTAGTTTTCTTTTTGCTCACTCTACTCTTTCATGTGATAATTGCCCTAAATTGCTTGTTGAAATTGATGCCATGGGCACTCACCTCAGGAAGCTTTCTGCTAGAAATGATAAACTTGAAATGCATGCTTCTAAGGACCCAGTCAGCTCATGTGAGGGTTGTAAGCAACTAAAACTTGACAATAAATCTTTAAATGTCAAGTGTGCTCAACTTGCTAAGGACTTACTAGATAAGTCACAAAAAAATTGCTTGCAATGTTCTGTGATTGAGGGGGACTTGGATAAAATCCAAGTCAAACTTAGGAAGAAGCTAGAAGACCAAGCCCATAGGATTAAAAATGCTCCTTGCGTTTCTTGTGATGCCCTCAAAATTGAGGCAGCCATGCTAAGGGAGAAAAATGCACGTGCCTTCTCATCCCTGTTCTTCATGTGCCTCTCTCTTCCGGGAGTGTGAGTATCTCATGAGCACTCTCGAGAAGTTTGTAGGTGACAAGAAGAAGCACAATCTTATTCTAAACCAATCCAAGATTAGCATATTCAATCAGGGTCTAGGATTCGACTACTTGGAGCACGCTAGGACTCATCCTCCTACCATTGTGCATGGCTCCAAGAGTGGTGAGATTATAGTAGCTCTTAGAGTGAGTACCATTGTGTTTAGGTCTGATGGGGTTGTCTATGGGACTTCTGACCAGAGAGTTGCTACTCCTGTTACTTCTGCCTCTAGCAAGACGAAGTATTCATGCACCTTCTGTAAGAAGGATAGTCACCTAGTAGATTTCTTCTACAAGCGTGCCAAGATCACGAGGCGTGAGCGTGTTACTACTCTTAGAGGTATTCATGGTCATCTCTAGACTCTAGATGCTCCTAAGGCACACACTGCTACTAGGCAGGTTAGAGAGTGTCTATTTTTGGGCAGTGCCCGGGACTTGGTTTTCATGTTGTTCATTTGAGTTTTAGTCCTGAAACCGCTCGTTGTTAGTCTACCCGCCATCCTCTTGATATTTCTTGTTTTTCCCATCGAGGTAGATATTAGTCGCATGAGGTGTTTTCTGGCAGGAGGTTTAGACACATCACTAGGATGGTCCGGTCCTTGCACCACGGTGGGCCAATCTAGTTTCAGCCCATATATCTTCTACTAGAATTGCTTCTAGTAGTGTGAGAGTGGAGAATCATGTAGATACCAGAGTCCAGTCTTCTTCCTCTGTGGCTGGCACCTCTAGGCATCATGTGGTTTAGTATTAGGTTTCTAGATCTTCTCTTCATCCCAGTACTGAGTCATCTTTCTCTCATGTGCATGGACCAGGTTCGTCGGATGGGGAAGGGAGATGTTTGGATTGTTGACTCTAGTTATTCTCGCCATATAACCAGAGACTCTCGTTGGTTCTCTTCTCTAGTCCGAGCTCCTGGTGATGAGTTGATCACTTTTGGGGATGCTTCTTCAGGTAGAGTCATTGCCAAAGGTACTGTTTGCAATAATGAAAATTTTATTCTTAAGGATGTTGCCTTAATAAGTAAGCTGCATTATAATTTGCTTTCTGTTTCTCAGCTTATTAATAACTCTTTCGAGGTAAGCTTTAAGAGTAGTGCTGGTAGAATCCTTGATTCATCAAGGAAGTTAGTTTGCGGGATTTCTAGATTTGGGAGAGTCTTTCGTACTGATTTTTCTACTTCTTCTAGAAACTCTCTTCATTGTTTGATTGCTTTTGAGTTCCGTGATCTCTCATTCAGGCATAGGAGACTTGGTCACATCGGCTTTGATCATTTGACCAGAGTTAGCAACCACGACCTCATTCGTGGTCTGCCCAAACTCAAGATGGCCAAAGACTTAGTTTGCTCTCTCTGCCGACATGGCAAGATGGTTACTGCTTCTCATCCTCCAGTCACCGTAGTTATGACTGATGCACCAGGACAGTCGAGCTAGAGTGCAGTCAGCAGGAGGGAAATGGTTTGTCCGTGTCATTATTGATGCCCCTGTAGCTAGACTATAGGCGATTAGAATTCTGCTTGCATTTTATGCATCCCAGGGCTTCAAATTCTATCGAATAAATGTCAAGAGTGCATTCCAAAATGGCTTCATTGAGAAAGAGGTTTATGTCAATCAACCTCCTGGATTTGAGAACCCTAAGTACCCAAACCATGTCTACAAACTTTTCAAAGCCTTGTATGGACTTAAGCAGGCACCTAAAGCTTGGTATGAGAGGTTTAAGTCCTATCTTCTCAGTCATGGTTTCAAAATAGGTATAGTAGACCAAACTCTATTTATCAAACACCTGGATTCTCATTTCTTTTTCGTCCATATTTATGTGGATGATATTATCTTTGGTGGCTCGTCTTAGTCTCTTGTGTCTTATTTTTTTGAGATGATGAGTAAAGAATTTGAGATGAGTATGATGGGTGAGTTGAGCTATTTCCTCGGCTTCCAAATCAAGCAAACTCGAGAGGGTACTTTCATGCACCAAGGTAAGTATACTCGAGACCTCCTATGGCAGTTTGATATATTTGATGGGAAGCCTATGATGACACCTATGGCCATCACTGCTGTCCTCGAGCCTGATGAGGATGGTGAGCCTACTGATCAAAAGGAGTTTCAGAGCACGATTGGCTCCCTCTTGTACCTCACTACCTCACAGTCGGACATACATTTTGCCACGTGTATGTGCGCTCATTTTCAGGCTTCTCCTCGCGTCTCTCATCGCCAAGCAGTGAAGCGTATCTTCAGGTACCTTTGAGCTACCATTGATTATGGTATTTAGTACTCTTCTTCCTCTTGTCTATCCCTTAGAGCTTTTTCCGATGCTGACTTTGTTGGCTATAGAATAGATAGGAAAAGTACTTCTGGTACTTGCCAATTCATTGGCACTTCTCTTGTTTTTTGATCATCTAGGAAGCAATCCAGAGTTGCACAGTTTACTGCTAAGGCCGAGTATGTTGTTGTAGCCAGTTGCTGTAGCTAGGTGCTCTAGATGAGATCGACCTTGTGGGAATTTGGGTTAGAGATAGAGAGTATTCCACTTTTCTGTGATAACACTTTTGCTATTTGCATTACTAAGAACCCAGTGCAGCACTCCGGGACCAAGCACATTGATGTTAGATATTACTTTCTTAGAGACCATGTGGAGAAAGGAGATATAGTGCTTCAGTTTGTAGAGATTGACCACCAGTTGGCCGATATCTTTACCAAGACTTTGGATAGCTCTAGGTTTGTTGCCCTGAGAAGTGAGCTTGGAGTTGTGTGCCCCTACGACCTATTGTGAGGGGGAGCTAGGTTGTATATTATGTATTATATATCTTCTTTCAGTTTTTTCCCTTCTTTTGTTTTGCTATGGGTCTTTATTGGTTTTATTCTCTAGAGTTATGAGTTCACTTCACTTAGACCTCTGGCATGCTTTGTATAGACCTCTCATCTTGTGCTTTAGGTTGCTATCGTGCTTAAATAGCTGTTCTCTCTTCTCTCTAGGTTGAGTTCCCTCACAGTTTTATAAGTCTAGCACGTCTTGGGCCCCCTGGGTAGACAGGGTCTATGTGCACTCCTTAGTTTGGGATCTAGATGCAACTTCCCTATGTCTGTCATTGGGGAAGATGAGAGTGAGTCTAAGCTATAGTGTTCTCTACTATCTTTTCTACGTTCTATAGCCACTCAGTTTGCAGTTTCTTGACTTCTTCTCCCCATTCTGTCTTTGTGGTTTCATTTGAGTTATTTGGATCTTCTTTGAGCGTAATCTTGCTAATAACTCAACTTAAACTAGTTTTGTGCTTAAAATTGAATCACATGTTGAGGGGAGTTTAAGAATCTGTTTTATGCATTTTTTACTTTTTGAGCTTTTTCTATTATACAAATGGTCTATTTGTTCATGATATACACCATGCTACATCATTAAAAATGCTCTAGTTTAGATATGTCCAAGTTCATTTATCTTGTTAGGCTTACTAAAACTTAAAAAAATGAGCTTTAACAAACTGAATGAACCATGTTGCTTGTACTTGCTGAGTTTCTTCTCTAGCGGTATTTGCCATGATTTGTAAAATTTTGAAGTTCTCTAGAGTCCCTATAGCAACTTGGGTGAAACTAGATTGATCTATACTTGAGTTCTTCATCTGCTTATCAATCAAAGTGCTAAAATGAGAATTAAGCAAAATTAACTCTTTTTATGCGCATTAGACTCAACACCTCACATTCACAAGACAGCTTCCTATTGCACTTGGGATGAACTTGGAATGTGTTGTGTATGACCAAGATCATTCTCTTAAGAGTCCTTCTTTAGATGATCGAATATGGCTTAAGTCAATTGCTTGAAAATTGCTAACAAAAAAAATCAAATATATGTGGGTAAAGAATGCAAATAATATTACACATTTGCACCCCCACTATGTCTTTCAAAGTATTAAAGAAAAATTTGTTTCACATGAAAAATAAGTTCGAAGGACCTTGTATGTACTCCTAGATTCTCCAAAGTGTTGAGTAGGTTAAACTCTAGGTTTTCCATTTGATCTTTGAAAGGCTTTGCTTCTAGATTTGAAACTAATACTAAGTGTTGCTCATGTCAAAAATTGCTAAACATGATCTTTTTAAAATAAAACTAAGCTAGCAAGCAAAACTTCTTATTTGCACTTGGACATGTCGTAGTCTAGTCTAATTTGAAATTGTCTAGCTTGGTGTCATATCTTGTCTTTATAGTCATTTGGATAATTTTTAAAGCTCCTCTAGGTTGCATGCATACATTAAGAGGGAGAATATGTTGTCTTGATGCCTATATTGCCAAAAGGGGGAGAAATCGTAGAAAAGGCATCTTGGTTTTTATTGGTTTTTATGATCTTGATAAAACTCTTGCTATCTTTTATGGATCATAAGCATGTTTATGTTATTAGATTTTAGAGATTTTGTGGAAAACTTGTTCTTTCTTGAGTTTAGCTCTAAAACTTTCTCTCGCCAGCTTGGTCATGTCTCACTTCTTTCACTTTCTAATCAAGTCTAGCATTGCACCCAAATTGCTTTCTTCTTTCTCTCTTTAAACTCAAAACTTGTATGCCTTTTTATGTGTTTGTCAATATACTCATCAAGGGGGAGATTGAAAAACCATGTGGAGGTCTATACCTATGTGTGATAAGTATTTGACTAAAATTTGAGCTTGGTTTGTTTTGGAATTGAGTTTGACTTGAATTGGATTTTCAATTTGAAGCAATTTGAGGTTTGTCTATCTTTTCCAGTACTACCAGCCAGGGGGTGGTAGCACTGAATCTTTTGAGTGTGATTGATTTGATTAATGATTTTGTGATGATTATAGCATATCCTTTTGGACATTGCTATGTGATGGGTTTTCCTTATCTTTGATGGTTGCAGAATGATGGTACTCGATCATGGTGAGGCGGAGGATGATCGGGATAAGACGAGGTGCGTCAGAGGTCCAGACGATTGGGGATCGCCGAAAGATGATCGGATGTAACGACCCTCATTTTAGCATAGAATACTAAAATGAGAATCTAATGTGCATTCCGTACTAGTCCCTGGATCAGTAGCTAGTACACACATTTACAACAATTGGAACCACATCCATACATCATATTATTAAAGCGAAAATTAATTACACAATGTATTTTACAATTCAATAGATAATTATAGTACAGGGGAAGAGAAATCTTTTAGTGTGCCCATCCATCCCTCAGACAACTAACAAGACACTAATCCCTAGAAAGAACAGCTTTACTTGAAGTTCCCGTAACCTGCGGCGAAAAGATATTCTTCGGAGCTTCGTGGTCTTATCCACCTAAAACAACATAATAAGCAAGGTTGAGTACTTTTGTACTCCGTAAGACTTAAGGTGGTATTTGCAAATGCATAAATGCAAGTCATGTCAAAAGAGGTTTCTACGGTTAATTTGCATAAAGCAATATTTGATTTTAAGACAAGTTGCAATTGTGAAACAAAATTTGTAGAAGCATGTTTGATTGATATAAAAGTAACAATAAGGCATAAGTAGCAACTCACAGTCCTCCATGACGTGAGTGTCGAGATATACAATTTCCAGCCACCCAAGGCATAACCACAATCTTTGCCAAAACAAGGCATAACAGGTGAAAATCATCCCATTTTGTAAATAATAAAACAACTAGCTATGTGATGACGTTACCAAGTGCCTTTGACCGTAGGCGCGGCTAATTAATTAGATTTACACTCTGCAGAGGTGTACAGCTTTACCCACAAAAAATGATCCACTCATTGTGCAAGCTATTAACACAATTCCTTAGGTGTGCCGCAGAGCGATCATAACATAACCGTTACATTACCTAAACCCGACTTTGCACCAGCCCAGTGACGTTAACCCTTGTATGGAGAAGAAACATAAATAGCAGACATACCCTGTCTTTTTAAAATAGAGAAATGAGCAGTACCCCTGCAATGAAGGTTTCTTCCCATAACAAGGCGTACACCGTTATACCGGTATGCATTTACCCACTCTACGGTGTGGTAGCCCCTCACAAGGAAACCTAACCAGAGTGCTTCTACTATCTCCCGCCTACCAATGTGCAAAGCCAGATTTAAGCAACTTAATAGGTTACGACTGCCTCTTAAACAGTACTTGTGGTTGCACGGATTCTTGGCTTGTAAGCAACCCATAGCTCGGTCCTTAATCTGACATGGGCAATACTCCACCCTACACTACGTACAATCCCCATTGTACATCCGGCTATTGCCAATAATTGCCCGCATCAAAATTATAGTTTTATTTGGGGTTTTTATTCAAAATACCCATGTCCGACGCCATGTCGTAACCAACATTTTCAAGTTCTCAATAAACGATTTTGATCTGATCATATCTAGTATTGATTCTAAAGCATGGCTAAGCATGGATAATATGTAATCGTTTATACCCATGTTGACATTATTTATTGTCTAATCCCATCCTATGGTTATCAAAGTTCACATGTTCATACTTATCAGGGAAGTCCATGAGATAACAGGTATATTCTACCAATACCACAAAATAGCGAATTTACAGAAAATAAACGCATGCATGAAAACAATTGATAAATAAAAGGAAAATGAAAACTGGGATCAATATGGTCAAAGGGGTGCTTGCCTTGCTTATTTGTCGTTTACAGCGAAGTCGTGGTCGTAGCCGGCGTCGACAGCGACAGAGTTAGTTATGTCGGGTTCTACACGTCGTTCGATGGAAATATAGCAAATAATAAACTTTAATAAGGGCAAAAAGAAAATAGATAGAAAAGCATATAAAGACTCTTTACAAAGAATAGGGATTGCTCTTTATGAATTTATTAATTTTATTTTACGAATTCAAGATGCAAAGATTATTTAGTTTAATAGAATTAAGCATTAATCATTTTGTTGTATGATGTATATGTGAATAGTATTCATTTCTTAATTAACATTGTATAAGAATTAGTTGTGGGTATGCTGGAATGGTTATAACAAATTACTGGTAATATATTCGTGCTTTTTAAGAATGTTTTGGTGATACAAATATTTTAACTATAGGTTTCTTCATTGTTACCGAGTTGGTTTACCCGTATTACGAGTTTCAGAACCCATAATAGTTAGGGCTGTTTGGCCGAGAGGATTTATATGCAGATCATGAGAAAATAAGATTATTTCTTCAGCTTAAGGTAGTCTATACTTCAGAGAATGTTTCTAAACTGATTTTATAAATTTTAGGGTTTGGATGATATATTATATTCATCGCTGAAAAGGCTTATGTGATATAAAGTTTACGTTATACGAAATCGGCGAGAAGGCAAAGTTTACAATTATCAATTAGGGTTTTGCTTTATTAGGATTCAGATTCAAAGCAAGTTAAAATATGAATATTTTTCCAGATTGTTGTAGATCATATCTTAAGGATCATTTCTAAGCTATTTGTTACATGATTCGTATTTAGACGTGATGTTTTCCGGGTTGCCGAAAAGGCTTAAGTGATCACAATTTGTTCATGTATAAATAGTGCTTATTCTTGATCGATATTGTACAGAATTAGTTTTATATAGACCGGATCTATTGATTTAGGCTACTGGTCTTATTTTATGATATTTGATAAGGTTCTGGTGACACAAATGTCATAAACATTGATTTCTCATTTGCAACTAACGTGCGAATATTCGTTTTACGGATTACTAGAATGTTAACACTTAAGGTTATTATACTAACAAAATTAATAAATAAATCATGTTAAAGTAAGATTCTTTCTTCGGAATATGGTAGTATGGACGTTGTAATGTGCTTGTAAACTAGTTTTATAAATTATGGCATTCAGACAAGTTATTTAATCTGCTGCTGAAGCAGCATAAATGATCACAATATTAATGCAATATTGAGTCGGGTTTTACTTTAGTTTACGACTACCCTACGCAAGATCTTTTATTCATTCTTTTGGCATTAATAGAGTGCAACCCTAGAAACATTTTAAAATTGGTTTTGCATTATTTTGACTTTAACTGCAATAGATTACTTATTTATTTACTGTTCTTAATTTGCATTTCCTTTTGTTATCTGAATGCAAACTAAGTTTGATTTTAAATGTTTTTGCATACATGGGCTCTTACTGACTCTAGAAGCTTATATAAACTTTTTTCCTTATTTTATGAGTTGTCATATTCTTATTTTTATTATTGGCCCTATTAGGGTTTATTAACGATTGCAAGGCAATTAATTTAAACATAGAACAAAAATTAAATGTTTTTGAATAATTGATTTTCCCATAGTTTCAGAAGCACCTAAATATTTATTTTATGATTTTAAAAGTTATGTTTTTCATATGTGCAATAATGTCCATAATAGTGTTCTTATCTCATTTGAAATTTTAATAATTGTTCTATGATTCAAAAATCAAATATTTTTGTAGATTTAAATTCATATTGGTCTTAGAATAATTTTAATATTTATTTTATTATTTTATGCCTTACTGTGAATAAATTTGTATTTAAGACCATAATGGAATTATAATTAAAGTTTAATGTAAATAATTATTCAACAGTTCAAAAATCTAAGATTTTTACATATTTAGATTCTTTCTGATTTTATATGGATATATGATTTTATTTCATCTCATTTAAATTAAGGATGCAAAAGATATTCAAGATTAATCATTGGCTGACTTGGAATATGTATTGAAAATTCGGAATTACGCTTTCTGAAAGAGGAAACGTACTCTGCTGAACCATTCTATTTCACGGCTCTAGCTAACAAGTCGGCCCCACCGAACAGAGAGAGGAAGCGGAGGAGGGACCAAGGCTTGGCGTCGGCGGCGAGCGACGGCCGGAGAAGGCTAGCCGGCGAGTGGCGAAGCACCACCCTGGTAATGGTGACTCAGGGGAGCCATCAATTTGTTTCGGCGGTGACTGGAGTAGAGCTCCCACCGGAGCAGGGCGGCGGCAAGGACGGTGATTCGTCGGAGAAGAAGAACAAGGAGGCTAGCAATGGAATCGGTAGCATTTTAAGCATTAAAGGACGCCATAGGTTTCATTTTTGTGGTTAGTTGGGCCGGAGAGACACCGGATTGAGCTGCTGCCGTCGACCGGCCATGAAGAAGATGAACAGTGGCAGCAGCTTGATTTGGCATCAAGAACTCAGAATCTTTTTGAGGGCTTTTGGATTGTAAAGTATCAGGATGCTATGGCTCGGAAGAATTTGGGATTGGTGCACTGGTTCGGCTGATTCGGTTTTGGCTTTGAGCTCTGAAGTTTTTCGGCAATGGCAGAATGAAGTGCTTCGGCTTGGCAAAACGAAGGAGAGGAAGAGGTAAAGATGGTGCGGCTCCTTGCTACTTAATTATAGCCGAGTACATAGATGAGCCTGGCCGGTTGAGTTTGGTCTCAGGTAAGGCTTTGGCCAGAAGAACCGGTGCGGCACAGGGAAGAGCACGGGCGTGGCAAAGGCAGGGCTATGCCGCACATGGGGAAGCATGATGGATTTGCGGGAAGCACGGAAGAGGCCGCCGCGTGGAGGACCGGTGGTGGACTCGGATTGGCCGGGAGGCACTGGTTGCAGAGGTGTGACGCGGGCTGCAGTGTGGCGAGAAGGTTTGGCTCGGGGGCACCAGCGACTGGAGGTTGAAGAAAATGCAGTGAAGACACTGGCGTGTGGGCCTGGACAGAATTCGGGACCCACATGGCAGAGAGAGGATCGGTGGATGTGAAGCAAAATGAGGAAGCACAGTAAGCTGAGTATGATGAGGTTCAATGAATCGGTTTTGTGTTGCATCAATAATTTATGATAATTTTTCTGTGTAGTTAACGAGAGGTTATCTAGACACTGCAGAAATTTAGAAGAGAAATATTATACACATAATTTATAAAAATTCTGACAAGACATTATGCACAGTTCTTAGTTTTCTGTTTTTGAATTACCAGACAGTTCAAATATTTTTATAAGTTTTTGAAATTTTGTTTTTCAAATTTATTTTAGCTAAGTACTCTTATGTAAAATTTTAATCTCAAAATATTACTCCAGGAATTTATAAAATTCGACATTCAAAGTACTACTTTTTAGTATTCACTATTTTTGAATTTTATATATTCCAAAATAATTTATTAATTTATGATATTTTTAATGTAGATGAATTAATGTCTCTACAAGATAATATAAAATTTTCAGATTGAAATGATGAAAGAATATTTTATTTAATTCTGATATTATTACTATTGCTAGTCAAGGTTCATTAAATGGCATTTAATTAGCCCATAAATGCTTGATATGACATTTTAAAATTTTTAAATAAGTCACTGGAGGTTTCATGAGATTAAATAAAATTTTTATTTATTTTATTGTCATATCATTTTTATTTTTCTTTATCCATTATTTGAGTTTATACTAAAAAGGATTTCTTAAGAACTAAATTCAAAAGAATTTATGATTAAATGAAATTTCAGATTAAATTTTTATTTTCAATCTATTTTCATATTTTAATTGATTTGTAAATTTTATTTTGCAGCTCATCTTTTGATTAAAGTTGATTTCAACATATTGAGATGAAGGATAAGATTTTAATTCATTCTCTAAATTTTAACTGAAAATTTTATTCAATTTCATTTTCCAAATTTTTATATTTTTATTTTACTATTTAAAATTTTCAGGATGTTACATCGGAGATGGAGTTCGTGCAAGCCAAGAAGACAAGAAAAGGATATGATGCTAGCTAGATGCCGCATGGATCGATGAGAGCCGTTGGATTGCGGTCTAGTTGATAGATTAGCAGGTCTAGATAGTATGCTTTAAAAACCATGCAAAAAAACCCATTATGTGTGTAGGTTTTGGGTTAGCCCATGCATAGCTGTGTGAGTGGGTTAATCCTAGCCCTTGGATGAGTTCTCTAGGGTTGAGGGACTCATCTAAGGGCGTGGTAGGTGGCCTAAAAGTAGTATAAATAGAGGAGGAGGGGTAGCCTCCTCCTCTTGAAGGTTGTAGTGGTTTTTGCACTCCTTTGAGCTTTTTCCACTTTGTTGTGAGGCTTTGTAAACCTCCCCGTCCCGAAATACAAATTTTTTTCATTCATTCTTGAATTTACATTAAGCATTTACTTTATGTCTTAAATTCTACATTTAAATTTCTACAATTTACTTTTTCGCAATTTTCTTTCTCGCAATTTTGATTTGCCTCCCCGCCTTCTAAATACTACTGATCTAAGATATCTTGAGTGTGCTTATTTGGTTTTTTTATCTCTCTTGCACCTTAGAATAGACTAGAGATTAAGTTTTCTATCAAGTTGCAACTCTGTCCAGAACTTGTTCTTTACGCAGTAGTCAGTATTTGATTTTTATAAAAATATAAAAAAATAAATTTTGAGTGATTCTTATTGGAGAAGGTGTGTAACTCTCATATGCATTTGTGAAAAAATTTTGAAGTCCACTGGTTGCACCGTTTGGGCGCTATGAGGTGAAAACCGAGCCCCAAACTTTATGTTCGAATTTCCTAACGGTCTATGGTATTTGATTTTTTTTTATTTTTCTATAAGGGTTTCTAAGGTGGTTTTTGGTGGAGTTCTTCATAACTCATTTTATCATGGAAAGAAAAATTTCTAAAATTTCTAAAGCACCAGAATTTCACCAACCACCTACTCCAATTAAGGACAATTTCTGAAAATTCTGCTTTTGCTTTTCTAAAAATGACTTTTGTGATTTGGTTAAATCTCCTTTCTAAAAGCAAGAGTTCAATTGATTCTTTTTTATTTTGGACACTTAACAACCAGGATTGTGACTCAAAAATCCTCACATATTCCATAGTTCTCATCTATGCAAGTTAGGGATACACATAGTTGTCTAGTTGTTCAGATCTTTTATGATTTTTTTGTGTGATCTTTTCAAGGTCTTAGTTGGAGTATTTTGTGAAGAAAATTTTATTTACAATCATTCACCCTCTCTCTATTCGCCATCTCGATCCTTCATTGTCTCAATAAATTTGGAGTTTCCTAGCAGAAATTACAAGCATTTGAATCGGCTATGGTTAACGAAATCACTAAAATTGAAAACTTTTCGATTTAGGAAAGTATGCTTTCCTTTCCCGAAAGCGTATTCCAATTTTGGCAAGTATTTAAATAATGTTTTGTTTCCTAACGTGTGGGTCCCATTGGCGGCAACTGTGTGAGACAAAAGGGGGAGAGAGATTAACGATTTGGCCTCAAATACCGGTGAGGGAAAACATAGGCACACTGCTCCGAATGGCTATGCAGCAACGGAGTGGGCTAGCGATGGAAGGGGTAAAGCTCGGCGGAGACGTTGGCTGGAGAGGAGGAAGAAGAAGCGCGCGGGCTTGGCTGGGCAGTGGATGAGCTTCCAGGGGTGAAGATGAAGCAGGCAGGCTACCCCGATGTAGCAGAGGGTGATCGGAGCAGGCCACCACTGAGCGACCGGAGCGGAGAACAAAGGTGCGGCCGCAATAGTTGATCGAGCAAAGAAAGCTGCAATCAAGGCGCAAGGCAAGTGTTGAGGAGTGTAACATGGTCACTTGCAAGCTGGAATAAATCGGCGAGCTCACCCAAGGATGAATTTCTGTAGGGTCGAGCTGGCCAACCTCGGTAGATGCGAGATTGAGGTGAGGGCAAGTAAGCGGGGTGGAGGGCAGCTTCACCGACTTAAGGCAATGCAAGAGAGGAGTTGAGGCCAGGGCATGGGCGCGCTGCAGCATGGGCAGGTGGTGGAGCAGGTGATGCTGAGCTCGAGGTAGCCGCGTGGCGACAAAGGCCTACCGAGGCAGTGCGTGGCAAGGTTTGGGTAGAGCTGGGGAAGAGAGGAGAAGAGAGGGGAGGTGGGTGAGGGGCTGGCCTGTGGGCCTAGGCTGGGGTACGGGGCCATCACCAGTGACAGCTAGGCGGCACTCTGCTGAAGACATGCCATAGCACTGTAGCTTCGTGAAAAAGAGAATAGAATTGGTTAGGGTGGTTAGGTATATATGCTCAAAAATAGGTTTAGGAAATTTGAAAAATAGACCATTGAATCTAGTTTACATTTTCTTTGATTTCAGTTGATTCTCTATTGTGATTTTCAAATGAAAATTCTCGCAAAATTACTAGTTTCAAATTATTTTTTAATTTTTAGGGCACCAAAATATTGTGAAACAATTCTAGAAAATTATGTTTATTCATATAAACTATTTTATTATTTTATAAAATTATTATCCAGGTTAGGTTATTTGAAATTTATATGAGTTTCTTTTAGATGTGTTAAATTAGGTATAAGAGGTCATTAAATGCAACAAAATAAAATCTTTTGTTTTTATTTATTTCATTTTCTCTTTAGTGTAAAACTCAAAATATAATAATAAATTAAAATTTTTTCATTTAATTATATTTAATTATGATTTTTCTGGATTTTCTTGGATTTCCTTGATTTTTCTTTCTAAAGGAGAAATCCTTTTATCATAAACTTGAGTAAGAGGAAAAGAAAAGAATAAAAGCTTATAGCAATAATATATATAATTTTTAACTTAGAAAATCTTAGACATCAAATTTTGAATTTAAAAATCATATTAAAATAAATAAATATGAAATGAAAGATCAATTAATGATTCTTGACTAACAACGATAATAGTGTCAAATTGAATAAAAATAACCTCACATTATATCAACCCGAAAATGTTATATTATACTCTAGATGGATAAATAAATCAACATTAAAAATATTAAAAATTAATAACCAAGTTTGTTATATTTAAAAATTCAAAAACTAAAAAGCTGAAAATCCAAAAATAAGATTTTGAACGAGTTTGGATCACATGCTTTGCAGATTTATATATAAAACCAGCACATGCCTACAACCAAGCTATCATCAAAAAGGGAAACTCTAGTTTAAATTTTAATCCATACTTGTTTGAACTAGTTAGTAAATCGGTTAAACTCAGCACCCAAAAAATTTCAATTGAAAATACATAGACAAAATATCCTTTTTTTAGATCATGTTGATCAGACATCATGGCACTCTAGGTAATTATACTATATATATATATATATATCTGGTAACGTATCCTGTACACACAAGCTTTCCGTGTACACACCGTGCACACCAACTAACGAAAGTCATGACAAATTCTGAAAAAAATTGTAGATGTACTTCATAGATCACTCTACCTATGTATAAAATTGTAGGTTCAAATTCATTATATATCAAGAGTTAAAAAAGAGAGAAAATTCTGATAAGTTTTAATAGTTTAAACTTGTCAGAATTTTCTCTTTTTTCTAACTCTCAATATATAATGAATTTGATCTTGAAACTTTATACATAGATAGAGTAATCTATGAAGTACATCTACAATTTTTTTCAGATTTTTTTATGACTTTTATTAGTTGGTGTGCACGGTGTGTGCACGAGAAACCCTGTGTGCACAGGATACATTGCCTCTCTCTCTCTCTATATATATATATAGGGGAAATATCTAGTGCAAATGGCTATTCAGTGCTAAAATACTAACATTCATCGTGGGCCATCCAATCTATCATGTGTGGCTTAGATTGAGAGTGGTGGAACCACTTGTCACTTAAACAGTTTTGCGAAAACCCTCCTCTATTTCTCTCCTCATTCCATGAGGGGCTTCCACTAGTCTCAATCTGAACCACACGTGATAGATCGGATGGCCCACGATGGATGCTAGTATTTTAGCACTGAATAGCCATTTGCACTAGATATTTCCCCATATATATAATATATATATATATATATACATATACGTATATATATATACGTATATATATATACGTATATATATATACGTATATAGAGGAAGCCTTTTCTGTACTCCCAGGAGTACATACTCCCACATCTAATATACTACTTAAATAAACGTTTTATACTACTTTATCACTTTTGGTATACTCCAATAATAATTCTAAGATACTTCAATACAACATGATTAAAAAAATTTCATCAGGACCCTTTATTTTTTTGCTACATACCATTTTCCATATGTATAAGGAATATGCAAACAAATTATGCTATAAAGGGTGGATTTTAATGAAATTTTTCATGGAACTCACTTTGGAGTATCTTATAATCATATTAGAGTATACTTAAAAAGATAAAGAGAATAACTAACATCGTTTAAGCAGTATATTAGAGGTGGAATCAATACACCAGGAGTATGGAACCATTTTCTATATATATATATATATATATATATAGGAAAATGGTTCCATACTCCTGGTGTACGATTCCCACCTCCAAAGATACCGTTTAAACGATGTTGTTATACCTCTTTATCCTTTTGAGTATACTCTAATACTAACTATAAGATACTCCAAAGTGAGTTCCACGAAAAATTTCATTAAAGTCCACCCTTTATAGCATAATTTGTTTATATATTCCTTTTTACATATGGAAAAGGGTATGTAGCAAAAAAATAAAGGGCTTTGATGAAATTTTTTAGCCATGTCACATTGGAGTATCTTAGAATTATTATTGAAGTGTACCGAAAGTGATAAAATAGTATAAAGTGTTCATTTAAGTGGTATATTAGATGTGGGAGTATATACTCCCGGGAGTACGGAAAAGGCTTCCTATATAGGAAAATGATTCCATACTCTTGGGTGTACGTACTCCCACCTCCAGTATATCGTTTAAATGATGTTATTATACCTCTTTATCCTTTTAAGTATACTCTAATACTGACTATAAGATACTCCAAAGTGAGTTCTACGAAAAATTTCATTAAAATCCACACCCATCATAGTATAATTTGTTTATATATTTCTTTTTACGTATGGAAAAAGGTATGTAGAAAAAAATAAAAGGCTCTGATAAAATTTTTTAGCCATGTCGCATTGTAGTATCTTAGAATTATTATTGGAGTGTACCGAAAGTGATAAAAGAGTATAAAGTATTCATTTAAGTGGTATATTAGAGGTGGGAGTATGTACTCTTGGGAGTACGGAAAAGGCTTCATATATATAGCAAGATGGAGTTGCGTGAGAAACTCTAAACACCATTTACTAAAGTAGAAGATCACTCTTTTCTGTAGACCTACGGCTTCGATCAAAACCCAACCCTTTTAGCCGCCCTTTTGGTGCCACCTCGTCTGAAATCAGTGATACTACTGTTTCTGATGCGTTTCTTTCTCTTCTCCTCCCCGGCAAAGGCATGAATGTCTATTCTCTTTCAATTATATATTAATTCTTTGACAATAACTCCCATATAGATCATATACACTCGATCGGCTCGTTGGGGGCCTTGGGGGACGATATACGTACCTTTCGGTTAAAAGTCATACAACCATAAATGGAAATTTGAAAAAAAAAAAAGCATCCAATATTACATTTGATGAACAGGTCTTGGAGCCGAACGCGTCAATGCACAAATAATCAACAAACCTTAATACTGTGATCGACTAAGAGTAGATAGAAATGACTCCAGGCAGAGCAGACAAATATCTATTGTAGTTGCAGTAGCAATTGCATCTTTAGCAGTAGCCGGTCATCTCTACTGTCCGAACAAAAGTCCAACGGCTCAGATCTTTGCAGCACGCCATCAACCACTACTACAGACTATTTCATCCGCGACCCCCATCACTGCCAGGTAGGCCCGAGCCGGCAGTGATAATATTATCATTGTCGGTTCTAAATTCAACCGGCAGTGATAAGAACAGTATAATTTTCCTGCGTGAATGGAAGCAATATCACTACTGGTTTTAGAGATAGAATCGATAGTGATGTATTATTGCTGGTTCAATAGTATAAGTGCAGTGATAAAGTGATTTGCACGGGAAATAGCAGCGATATCACTGCTGGATTTAGAGATAGAAGTGACAGTGATATATTACCGCCGGAATTAGAGATAGAAGTGGCAGTGATATGTTACTGCCGGTTCTAGAGAAAAAGCTGGCAGTGATAATGTGGCACTATATATATCCTGGCTTCCTTCTCCAACCTATCCAGAATAGAGAAGAGCTCTGTTCTTGCTCGGTTGGGGTGGAGAGGGGGTGAATTTTTGCTCTCAAATTTGGTGGAATTTGTTTTTAACTCGTGATCTAAGATTCGTATTTTAATGTACATTTCTTTGGTAGTTTATTTAGTTGGATATTATGTTCTATATTGTCGTAGGTTGTGAGAATTATTCATTGCATAGTCAACATAATTAGAGCTCTAATCTAGAGGTTAGATTTGAAATTACCAACTTTTATATATATAGTGATTGGTGAGATTATGATGTAGGTTGAGTTTAAGTATTTAGAGGACTAAATTAGTTATTGCATTTAATATGTTGATTGAATTTAAATGTGGTAGCACTTTTTAATTAACTATTGTTTAATCTAATTACTTAAAATTGTTTCTTTATTTAGTGTATGTTAATTTAATATACGTAAGTAATGTAAATTTGGTGGACGGACCATTATATATAACTAATAGCAATTATTTAATTGATTTAACAATCGAGATTTTGATATAAATTTATAAGTAATGAAAATTTATAGATTAATTAGCGATACATAACAAATTAAATGAATAAAATAATTTGTGAGCACTTATTGATTTACTGAGATTTTATTTGTTATAAATATTTGTAGATGGACCGAAGATGGATGTATGAAGTGGACTGTTGTGATAGAGAGTCACTACAGGAATCCAAAGTATTTACGTCGGCCAAAAATGTATACGTCGGCTTAAAAAAAGCCGATGTATTTACGTTCTTATTTACGATGGCATCCGAAAGCCAACGGAAATAGGCTTGCTCTAGGTCTGACTGTAGGTAAAATTTTGATGTGTCCTATCTACGTCGGCCAGGCCGACGTAAATATGCCACGTGTCATATTTACGTCGCCCTGGATATAGGCTTGCTCTAGGTCTGACTGTAGGTAAAGTTTTGATGTGTCCTATCTACGTCGGCCGGGCCGACGTAAATATGCCATGTGTCATATTTACGTCGGCCTGGCTGACATAAATAAGACACGTGGCATATTTACGTCGGTTCGGCCGACATAAACTACAAAGCCCTAACTTATCGCGCCGGCACTCCCATTGGGTGCGAGAGCTACAGAGCCGCGCGCGTGTGACGACCTCTAGAGCCGTGACCGTCGATGCCATCCGCACCACCAGCCCCGCCCGGGCCGTCGGCCTTCGTGCCGCCCGTCCGGTCGTTGCCCTCCGAGCCCGCGCCTAGCCGTCGCCCGCCTCGGCCAACCGTTGCCCTCCACCTCATCGTCACCCGCCTGCTGGCCGTTGCCCTCCGTGCCGCCAGCCCGTGGCCCGCGCTCGGCTCAGTCGTCGCCCTCCGCCCTGTCGGGCCATCGCCCTCCGCCCTGCCAGGCCATCGCCCTCCGTTCAGATCAGTATCAAAGGTATTTCCCTAGTTCTCAGGCCGAAATTTGAGTCTTTTCATTCTTGACTATGCTGCTCATGGTTGATCTCATCAAAATCAAATGGCCAACACGCTTTCCATTAATTAGATGCAATGTTTGAATGTGATGGTTAAAGGTTCGTCTGTGAATGAATGGAGAAGTTCATATATTTTGCGTGTTTATTTCCCCCCAAAAAAATGGGATGTGTTAGCTGTTTAATTGACTTTTTTGGGGATTGAAAGTATAAATATAGAAGATTTATTGGCCATGTACGAGTAGCTCATTTGGACACATCTGAAGCCATGGATAGATCACAGTTTAGCTTATATGAATAATTAAGTCCAATGACATATAGCTTATATGAAGGTTCTGCTGTGGCAAAATAGCAAGGGATTTTATCATTAAGTTGCTGTATAATTGATAAAGGTGTTATGGCTTGCTATTTTCTACCTTCAATGTTTATGTTTGATCATACAATGCTTAACACTTGGATAGGAGTCATAGAAATATAGAATACTGGCATGTCCAAGTGTCCAATGCTATAGTGGTTGTTTTTGTAATGAATGAACCTGAAATACAAAAGATTTCATTGTTGGAAATGGCTCATTGTTTTAAATTCTTGTATTACTAGAATGGTTACTTGGATATTATCTCTCTTATGGTGAAAGGTAGGGCTTGATGGGTGAATATATGAGCTACATCATGCCTGCTTAAATTTGAATGTAATGGTATAAGAAGATGCAGGTTTTGTTACCATAAGCGGACTGTTATGGAATATCCAAACCTTATGTCAAATTAACGCGCAGCAAATATGCACAATGTTATTCCAATTATCAAGTTTGTTACCATAAGCGGACTGTTATGCACTATAAAGTAGAAGAACCCATCAAAATTTTGCATATAGTTTTCCTGCTTTATGTTTTCATTTTCCCTTCCTTTGTGTTAACCTAAGATCAAAGGAAGGAACAATTGCTGGATTGGATAGCACATTCATTGAATTGATTAGTCTTGCCGATTCGTGATTGATTTGAAGATCCTAATCTTCATTCAAACCCAATAATCTGAGAGCAATAATAATAATTATCTTCATATTGTCATAGTAGTCATGATCCATTTTATGAATGATATAGTGCTGCCATTATGTGATCTGTTGCTATATGTGTCATCTCGGATGATCATGAATTATGTTGTTTTGCTCATATTGTTATATGGAATAATGAATAAAAACTTGCTCTTATTATCGCATCTTTTCCAACAATTCTATTGGAAAATGATGCACTTTTGAAAACACCAGTCAACCCAACCTACCTATACGTCACCCATTTGGGAGCGACACAACTCACATTGAATTGTGAACTGTGTTGCTTCCAAATTGTCCACGCTTTTGGACAGCCTGAGGATGGATGGCTTAGCATGATTTGTTGTGGCGTGGTGTAGGATCCGAATGAAATTTCGGCTACATAACCTAGTTGTTCTCCGATGCACAAGTATCAGGCGTGCATTTGGAGAACAATGGGTTATGTCAGCTTGAATTTCGTTTGGATCCTACAACATGCCATGACAAATCGAGCTAAGCCATCCATTCTTGGGTGGGTTTAGGACCTATCTTTGCCTAGAACTCTTGCTAGTACCAGTAACCCACTTCCACTTTTATGTTTTTATTCAATAGTCATAAAGATGGCTCAGGACCGTAGATGGATGTATGATGGCTGGGACAATGCTATGACTCACACACAAGAATGGAGAGTTAACACTCAGGGTTTTTTGGATCATGTTTTCTCCCAAAATCCCCTAGGTGGGGTAGTGAAGTGCCCTTGTGATAAGTGTAATCTTTTCTCTCAAGAGAAAAAGACAACAATGGCTGGCCACTTATGCAAATTTGGTTTCATGCCAAATTACCTTACGTGGTACGAACATGGTGAGTCGCGGAGGAGACAGGCGTCTGCTCAAGTTGAAACTATCGCTATGGTGGAAGATAGAATGGATGAAATGGTTGCGGACTTGGGCCGACAATTTGAGAATGATGCTAAGGATGAAGGTATTTGGCGAGACGATGAACCAACCCAAGGAGTTAAGGAATTCTATCGGCTCTTGGATGCTTCAGATAAGCCTTTGCATGAGTGCACTAATGTTTCACTCCTTGCATTTGTAACACGGCTTATGGCTATAAAGTCAAAGTATGGATTCTCTCAAGCTTGCTATACCGAGTTGGTTAGCTTGATTTCTGATGTCTTCCCAGAAACCTATAAGTTGCCAAAAGATATGTACTATTCAAAGAAGATGTTGGCTGGTTTAGGGATGCCTTATGAGAAGATAGATGCATGTGTTGACAATTGCATGTTGTTCTGGAAGGAGAATGCAGATGACAACCATTGCCGACATTGCAGGAAGTCTAGATTTGTAGAAGTAACTGACCATGAGGGGAAATTGGTGACAACTTCGTTACCGATGAAGATTCTACGTTACTTTCCTCTAACACCAAGACTACAACAGATGTACCTATCTAAAGAAACTTCCCAGCACATGAGGTGGCACAAGGAAGGTATGCAGTCCAAAGATGGTTTCATGGGCCATCCATCTGATGGTGAAGTTTAGAAGGCTTTGGATTGGTATGACGAAGACTTTGCCAAAGACCCAAGAAATGTTCGTATTGGGTTGGCGACTGATGGGTTTTCGCCTTTCAATATGAGTGTTGTGTCATACTCTTGCTGGCCCATCTTTTCAGTTCCGTACAATCTTCCACCTTCATTGTGCATGAAGGATGAGTACATGTTCTTATCCCTTGTTATACCAGGGCCAGAGCATCCTGGAGAGCACTTACACATCTTCATGCAACCTTTGATCGAGGAGCTGAAGCAGTTGTGGATAGGGGTCATGACCTATGACAATAGGAGAAAACAGAACTTCAACATGCGTGTTGCTTACGTTTGGTCCATCCATGATTTCCCTGCATATGGCATGTTCTCGGGGTGGAGCGCACATGGTCGACTGTCATGTCCGATATGCATGAATGACATGGATGCATTTCGGTTAAAACATGGTCGCAAATTCTGTTTCTTTGATTGCCACCGACGTTTTCTACCTCCTTCTCATGAATATAGAAAACAAAGAAACAACTTCCGTAAAGACACAATAATCATGAAGGGGCCGCCGAAACGTTTGTCGGCGCCTGAGATTATTGCCTGGCATAGGCGATTGATTCACACAGAGGATGGTTTTGAAGGGGCCAAAGAGTTGCACAATTGGACTCACATATGTGGTATTTGGAGCTTGCCCTACGCAAGCTCACTTATCCTACCACACAATGTTGATGTTATGCACCAAGAACGGAATGTTGCAGAAAGCATTATCAGCATGTGTTTTGATTTTAAAGATAAGACAAAAGATAATGTGCAGGCCCGAAAAGACATGGCTGATATATGTAATCGGACAACCCTTGAGGTGAGGGAGGACGAAGTAGGGCGGCAAGGCAGGCCACGTGCACCGTACTATCTTAGGAGTTCAGAAAAGAAAGAGGTCCTTCTGTGGTTAAAAAATATCAAATTTCTTGATGGTTATGCAGCAAATCTAAGGCGTGCAGTGAAT
The DNA here is from genome assembly GCA_036346375.1 of Guadua angustifolia. Lineage (NCBI taxonomy): Eukaryota > Viridiplantae > Streptophyta > Magnoliopsida > Poales > Poaceae > Guadua > Guadua angustifolia. The sequence goes on from CM070515.1 coordinate 23,814,566, forward strand.
ACTGTGTCAGGCAAGCTAAATAGATTAAAGAGCCATGATTACCATATAATTATGGAAAGGCTCTTTCCTGTAATGTTCCGTGGATATTTCCCTGATGATGTGTGGAAAATATTGGCAGAGCTTAGTTACTTCTATAGACAGTTGTGTTCAAAGGAAATTAAAAAATCAATGATGCAAAAGTTGAAAAAAGTTATACCTGTGTTAATGTGCAAAATGGAGAAGTTATTCCCCCCGGGTTTCATGAATGCAATGCAACATCTGTTGGTACATCTACCATACGAAGTAGAGGTTGGTGGTCCGGTACAGTTGTCAGCGTACTCTACGCTGGGGTACCCTCTTCGCCGCACAAAAGCAGTCAACATAGCGGTCAACATGACAGATCCACGTGGCACCCGGCGATCAGGTGGGCGAAACGCGCTGCCGCCGCCCGGCTGGTCGATCCACGTGGCACCCGGCGGCAGTGGCGAAACACGCCTGCCGCCGCCGTGTCGATCCACGTGGCACCGGCGAGCAGTGGCGCAGCACGCCGCCGTTCGTCGGCCGTCGATCCGTGGCACCGGCGGCGGTGGGCGAAGCACGCCGCCTTCCCGGCGGTCGATCCACGTGGCACCGGCGGCGGTGGGCGAAGCACGCCACCTTCGCCCGCCGCAAGACAAAAAGGTGGTGCGAGGTGGCTTCATCTCGAAGGCTCCTTCCCCTGTCATCGCTTCTAGGCGGCGGGGCGGTGGCGTCGAACACATCGCTACAAGGATTTCTGCTACAAGCACATTCCTCTGACGCCTCTCACCAACCCGTCAAGAAGGGGTCACATCTCGGGCGGACCAGGCGAAGCCATGCGTCGGCATTTAGTGAGGCTGGAGGAACGGGACAGCACGGGAAGGGGTAATAAATGAATGAAGATAAGCATGATGACCCTCCTTGGTACCTGCCCCGGTTGGCCTGGCCTATATAAGGGCCCTCGGGTGCATGGGGAAAAGGGGAGAGCGGTCGAAGGTTGAAGAACGAGCAAGCAAGAGCTCCGTAGCATAGTCTAAGAGAGAACTTGTAACCTGAGAGCTTTGTACTAGCTTTGCACACTCCATAAATCAATCGAGCAGGAAGTAAGGCTATTACCCAAGGAAAAGGGGGCCTGAACCTGGGTAAAATCTTTGTGTCATCCCTAGTTCATAGGCGCCGGAATCCCTCGTGTGGGAGTCTCTAGGGTTTTCACCCTCTAGGTTTAGCCAACCGCGAAGACGCCCTCCTTCCGAACCAAACCCAGTCTGTAGACTCCGGGCCTGGCAACCGCCGCGACTGGCGTGATGATCGCCGTGAGCGGCGTGACGACCGTCGTGACCGGCGTAACAATCGCCGCGATCGGCGCGATGACCGCCGCGGTCGTGGGAACGACCGCCGCGACCAAAAGGAGGGCGAGCCCTACTGCCCAATACATAAAACCAATACCCATGACCTAGACAATTGTCGGGTCGTGGACAAGATGGTGGAGAAGCGGCTCAAGGAACGCCGCCCCGACGATGATCAAGATGAAGATCCTCCGCTGGCCTTCCAGCAGGCCGATCACGTGGTGGCCTATATCCATGGTGGTTCGTCCACCTTCCCCTCCAATGCCGCTTACAAACGGCTGAAGAGGGAAGTGTGTGCCACCACATCAAATTCGGGGGCGAGTCGGATGCTGAAGTGGTCTGAGCAAATGCTCACCTTTAGTCAGGCAGACCATCCCGAGGGCGCCAACGGCCTGGGGCGTCTCCCGGTCGTAGTGTCGCCCACCGTTCGGAACGTGCGGCTTACCCGCGTGCTGGTGGACGGAGGAGTTCTATCAACCTCTGTCCTCCTCGGTGTTCTGGCGCTTGATCCCGGCGGCAGATCTGCGCCACCTCGCCCTTCTTGGGGTAGCCCCAGAGGTGGTTTGATGCCCTGGTCAAAAGCGCCTCCCGTCACCTTCGGGAGAGGGACAACTATCGCACCGAAGTTGGTGGATTTCGAGTCGCCGACTTGACCTCCCTATAATGCCATACTCGGCCGGCGTTGGCCCGATTCATGGCGGCTACCCACTACGCATACATGGTGGTGAAGATCTGGGGCCCGGCCCTATTGTGATCGGGGTGGATAAGGCCGAGGCCTTGCGCTGCTTCAAGGTCGCGCAGACTGGCCGGTGCCACTGCGTCGGCGCCAGACGCCACTTTCTGGAGCCCCTCAAGCCGGGACCAGCGCCTCACACGCTCCGTCGGTGAGGTTAAGGTGGTCGCCTGTCTTGGGCGAAACCCGAAGACCGTCAACATTGGCGCCAACCTCGGCGCCAAATAGGAAGACGCTTCGTCACCTTCCTCGATCTAACTCCGGCGTGTTCGCTGGCAACCGTCCCGACATGACTGGGGTCTCGTCGAGTGATCGAGCATCGATTGGCGACGCTCCCCGAGGCGCGTCCGGTCCGGCAGAAGGTCCGGAGGCAGGCGCCCGAGCGCCAAGATGCCATTCGAGAGGAGGTAGAGAAGCTGTTGAGCGCAGGGATTGTCCGGGAGGTCTCTCATCCTGAGTGGCTCGCCAACCCTATGCTCGTCAAGAAGTCCAACGGGAAATGGCGCATGTGTGTCGACTTCACCGACCTCAACAAGGCCTGCCCGAAGGACCCTTACCCCCTGCCGTGGGTCGATCTCATTGTTGACTCCACGGTAGGGTGCTGGCTTCTTGTGCTTCTGGATCGTATCTGGATACCACAGTTAGCATGGCATTTGAAGATGAAGAAAAGACGCTTTTGTAACCCCTCGGTGTCTCTTTGTTATGTAAGAATGGCTTTTGGTTTAAAAAATGCTGGTTCCACTTACCAACGTGCCATGCACATTACCTTCCGCCCCCAGATAGGGCGGAATCTTGAGGTTTATGTTGATGATTTAGTTGTGGAGATCAAAAAGAGTGAAGAGCTGATCCAAGACCTGGAGGAAATATTTGCTAACCTCTGGAAGAATTGTCTGAAGCTCAACCCGGAGAAATGCGTGTTCGGTGTGCCCTCCGGCAAGCTATTGGGCTTCTGGTGTCCATTTGGGGCATTGAAGCCAACCACGACAAAATATCGCCATCGAGCACATGAAGCCGCGGCGTGACTCAAGCAAGTCAATGCTCGCGGTCGCCTAGCCTCCTGGGGCGATTCATTGCCCTACCGGGAGAAAAAGCTTGCCTGTTTAAGGCTGCCAAGAAGACAAACCACTTCGAGTGGTGAAGAAGCCTGGCGTTTGAAGAGTTGAGCGGTACCTCTCCTCTCCCGATCTTTGGTTTCCCACCGTGAGCCGTGTTCTCAGACATAGCCGCCACCCCGAGGTGGTGGCGCGGTCTGATGCGGAGAGAGAAGGCGTCCAAAGGCGGTGTACTACATCGACAAGGTGCTGCACAAAGCGGAGACCCGATACCCTTGAGCTCGAAGATCTTGTCTGCAGATCTGGTGGCGTCGAGAAGCTGCGCCATTACTTCGGCGAGGAAATTACCGTGGTCACGGCCTACCCTCTGCGAAGATCCTTCACAACCGAGAAGCAGAGGGTCGGATTACAAATTGGCGGTGGGCTGGGGAATTCAACCTCAAATTAGTACCCTTTTACGCCATCAAAAGTCGGTGGCGGAGTTAAATGCGCGAATGGACTCCGCCGCTCCGGGCCAAGAAGCTCCGCGCCTCTCCTGGACCTTGTTTTTCGATGGTTCCTTCAGTTGAGGGCGTGGGGCTGGAGTTGTCTGGTCTCCCGGCCGCGACATCCTCCAAGATGTGGTCGCCCTCGAGTTCAAAGCCACAAACAACGTGGCAGTCGAGGGTTCTTTGGCGGGATTGCGTGTCGCTTGGCGTTGGGCATTGGCGCCTCAAGTCAAGGGAGACTCCTGCTGGTCATCAATCAAGCGGAAGGAGTTTGGTGCTCGACCCCATCATGGCGGCGACCTGGCGGAGGTCCAAAAATGGGCGTCATTTTGAAGGTTTGGGATATATCCATGTCCCCGTGGACAATCACCTTGCGGACGAGCTTTTGCGGCTTGCGTCCTCAAGGGCTCTGTTCGATTGGAGTCTTGAAGAAAGGCTATTACGGCCGGCCCATCGCGCCCTCGATTCTGTGGGGGCGATGGTGCGTTGCGCAGCCCCCCGCTCGAGAGGGGACAAAGCAAGGCCGTTCGGCCTCGGCTCGGCGGAGAGGGCGGTGCATTGTCATGGCCCCCACCTGGGGAAAAACAACGGTGCTGCCTCGGCCCAGTGTCCGAGGAAAAATGGCGGTCTTTGCCGGCAGCGCCAGGGAAAAGCTTGGCCCAATGGAGTACCCAAAGCGAGCACCGAGTGGTCGCCGCTTGGCCAGAAGATCGGTGGATGGATCCTATCCTAGCCTTCTGCGTGACCAAGTGATCCCGACGATGATGCCTCGGTGAGAAGATTGCACGCAAGGCCAAGTGCTATACCCTGGTAGGTGGGGACCTATATCGCTAGGGCAGAAACGGAGTTCTACTGAAGTGCATCACTCGGGAAGAGGGGAGCAACCTGCTCTCTGATATCCATGGAGGCGTGTGCGGGAGCCATATGTCTGGCCGAACGCTGGTCGATAAGCGTTCGCCGAGGATTTTATTGGCCATCGCCCTCCAGGATGCTTGCGAACTGGTGAGGACATGCAAAGCTTGTCAGTTCTTCGCCAGGCAAATCCACCGACCAGCCCAGGCTCCGCAAACCATCCCGCTCTCTGGCGTTTGCGGTGCGGGGCTGAACATCTGGGTCCGTTCATGAACCACGAGGTTTTCACCCACCTCTTCGTCACCATCTATAAGTTTACGAAGTGGGTTGAGGCCGAGGCGGTGCGTGCCATCACGGCCGCTGCCGCCGTCAAGTTTATGCGCGGGATCTTCGCCCACTTTGGAGTCGCCAATCGCATCATCACCGACAACGGGACCCAATTCACCAGGTCGACTTTCACGAATTCTGCGATGAAATGGGCACCAAGGTATGTTTTGCCGGTGGCCCATCCCATGAAACAACGAACAAGCGAAGCGTGCCAACGCTACCGGTGCTAAAGGGCCTCAAGACAAGAGCATTTGATCGGCTTCACAAAAGTAGCGCGGTGGGCGGAAGAGCTCCGGCCGTCTTTGTGGTCGCTCCGTACCACACCCAACAGCCACCACAGGCGTAACGCCTTTCTTCCCGTGTACGGGCGGTGTTCTCCCCTCCGAGCTGTCGCTCGGTTCCCCACGCGTCTCGGTGTTTAACGAAGAAGACCAAGAGGATCTCCGTCGAGAGGATGTCAACCTTTTGGAAGAGGTGCGGGATCGCGCTGCTCTCCGCGCCGCCCGCTCTGACAAAGTCTCGGTACCACGCCACCGGGTCTCTGAGAGAACACTAGCGATGGCGACACAGTCTCGCGAATTCAGGCGCATGCCGGGTTGCATAAACTGTCTCCCCGGTGGGAAGGCCCCTTTAAGGTGGTCTCAGTATCTTGGCTCGGGGCGGTCCATTTGGCCATTGAGGACGGCGAAGAACTGACGAATTCCTATAACATAGAGTTGTTGCGGAAATTCTATCCTTGAAGGACTTGTAAGTGCCCCGCTGCTCGCCCCGGTCAGCCATGAGGTAAGATTCTCCCTTGGCTGGTTGGTGGCTTCTGGCGGTTAGTAAAGTTGTTGCCTAGAAGGCTTTCAATTTACCATTGTTGTCCCTTTCTGTGCCCTTAGCGGCAAGTTTTTTGCATGAATGTCGCTGGTTCCGTATGTTTGCTAAATCCTTGGTGATCTCTTTGGGTCACTGGTGTCGTGTCCGACAAAGGCAGGCGGCGGGGCGGGCTAGATCACGGTGCTCAAACGCGGCTCGCACGCCTCGGGTTGGCTCTCTGAAGCACCGCTGGTTGTCACCGCGAGCATCGTTAGTCTAGTACCCCTCCTGGAAGCCCGCTTTTTAACGCACAACACCATGGTTAGGTCTCCAAAAATCGCAAGGACTTAGAAGTCAAGAAGGGCCGCTCATTCCATGTGGGGACCCTATATCGCTCGCTTTTATTTTGCATATGCCTACTCATTACTCGTTAGTAGTCAGGCGCCAAGGCATGAAATCTCCAAGCCTCTTCGTGGTCGCCCGGGGCTCGGGGCCGGTCGCCTAAGCTCCTTCGTGGTGCGAATCTTCTTAAATGGTCGTGGTCGCCAGTAGCTTGAGGCTGGTCGCTTGAGATGCTTTACCGGTCGCCCATCTGCTGAGTTGGGCACCGGCTAAGCGCAAGCAGATAAGTGTTTTAAGTGACACTTCTATTTGTTTGCTTATCGTATGTTGAAATTGATCAAATTATGCATGGTTATCATAGACATCGCAAACCCGACGACTCCTTAGTGATAAAAGGAAAGTCTTGATGTGGCGTCTAGTAAGGTTAAGTGACGAGTGTAAGCAGCACGATATTCAAATCTGGCTCGTACACCTCGGGTTGGCTCTCAGAAGCACCGCTGGTTGTCACCGTCGAATGCCACTGGTCCAAGACCACTCCTGGGACCTTATCATCTTATGCACCACACTGGGGTACAGTTCTAAGATATCACGGGGATTTAAGTTCCGGAAGGGTTTGTGCCAGTGACAACCCTGCTTAAAACCCTAACGGCAAATTACTTTGTGCTTAAGCACGGGCTATGGCGCCCCAACGCCATCTTTGCCTAAGTTCTGTGCGACTTATGCGCATTGTGCTTGCATTTGTGGTTAGTGGCATACTACCTTTACAGGAATTCTGGGACATTGCCTGAACTCAAAAACCTAACTGGCGCCTCAACTGAGTTTCAAGTTGGTCGCCTAGCGGTTCCAGCACGCAATATCAAATAAGCACAGCAAACACGCATGAAGGTAAAACCCAGAAACATCCATTACAACCGGTTGATTAAAATGTTCATCTGAGCGAACAATTTGGTCAACAAAAAGAAATAAAAAACAAAAGAAGTAAGGCGGAGGCCCGGCCCTTCACTCGCCGCCCACGTCGATGTCGCCGACGTCCTCTTCTTCCGCCACCGGGGTGGAGACATTCATGACCGGCTCCTGCACATGCAGTTGTCCGGCCAAGTGTTCGGCGGCCGCTTGTACCGTTCCTCACTTTGGCGGCGTCCCCCACGATGCCGGCCTCCATTGCCGCCATCGGGTCGAGGCGTCATGGTGCCCAAAGACGCCAAAGACGAAACTCCAAATCACCGCCGCAACCTCTTGCCCCTCCACAGTGGAAGCGTGCGGCTAGGGCGGCGGGCAATCCCCGGAGTGCCTCCGCGGCCTGGTTGGTCGCGTAAGCGTCTTCGCAGGCGGTGTCTGGGGGCGTCTCGGCACTACGCCCAAAGGTTCCAGGCATCTTCTGATGCGCAGGAAAGCTCCCTTGAGCATGGTGGTGAGGTTGCGCTTGAGGCGGTCAGCCTCGTACTCCGAGGCCCTCTGCGCCGCCTCGGCCCTCTCCGCCCGCTGCTGCATGGCGGCCAGGGCGGTCGCGGTGGCCCTTTCTTGCGCCATCATCGCGTCCGCCCTCACCCGCTCCCGCGTCAACTCGTCGATTGCCCCCGTCAGCTGCCTCGCCGTCCGGGCTCCGTGTCCGGCGGCCGTGGCGAGGAGTGCGCCGAGTGTGCTGTGTAGATTGCCGAGCTCTGTGTAAAGCTCAACATGACGAACGGCAGGCATGGCGACAGTGTGGGAGGCGAGTGGGCGGGGGGCGTCGGTGTCAGCGCCGGCTGCCCCGGATCCGACGGCGGCCGTCGGCGGTGCCTGGGCGGGGATCTCCACCGCCTCTGCAGGTGTAGGTGGCGTCGTCCCCCTTGAAGCATCTCGAGGGGTCGCCCTTGGCGTCGCCCTTAAGCTGAAGCTGGCCCTGGGGACCTCGAGCCCGCCTTGTCGAGTGGCGGCATGGGTCCCCGTGGCCGAAGGTGGTGGCATCGTGGAGGGTGAGATCGGCGCCACAGGAGGAGTCGTAGAAGGGGGAGATGATGAGACCGGCGCCGTAGCGGTTGGCGCCGTCGTCGCTGGAGCCGGCGTCTGCTGCATTGGCACCGGTGGCGATGGTGCCGTCGACACCGGTGCGGTCGGTTCTACGATTGGGGCGGCCGGTGTGGCCGCCCCGTGTGAGATCCCCGCCGCCCTTGGGCTGGTGGCGACGGAAGTTTCGCCCGCGTGGCGGGCCTTCTTCGCACCCGGACTTGAGGTGTCCGGGATGAGTGGTCGCTTGCCCGCGGCCCGATCAACAGGAGGAGATGCGTCCCTAATCGTCAGGGGGGCGCGCGGCGGCACCACGGCGAGGCCGATGGAGTCCATGGGCAGCAAAGAACTGACGATCTCGAGCGCCCGCAGCTCCGTCGGCGAGTGGCGGGCGATGAGGGAAGTCGGTGGCGGGGAATCGGCGGCATAAGCGGAAAGCCACTGGCGTCGTGGCCCATCCAGGTTTCCCGCGCCTGGCCAAGATTAAGAAGCAACACAGAATGCTGGTTGGTAGGAAGCGACTCCAAAGGAGCGCAAAGACAGAAAAAAGCCAAAAGGTAGCAGTGAAGACTTACGGCCGGGGAAGGTACGGGTGATGTCGTTGTCGTCCGTGTATTGCCATGCCGGGCGAATACAGCGACGAAGAGGGCTCAATCTTCTGGATACGAAATCCCTGACGATCAGCGCCCCTGTTAGCCCAGCGTCCCGCAGGTTGTTGATGCGGGCCGCCATTGCCAGGAGCTCTGCCGTCTCTTCGATGGGCGAGTTCCAGTTCTCAGTGGCCGCCGCTGGCTCGGCGGGCACCTCCAGCGCCTCGACTCCGCTGTCGTCATTGACGTCTGACCATTATTCGCCAGCCTTCGGTTTGAGCGGGCCGAAGGAATGTAGCGAGCCATCCCATCCCGGGCGGAAGTGGCAGCTCAAATAGCGATTGCCGTCGGAGGCGCGGCAGAGGAAGAAATAGCGAAGAGTGGAAGGTTCGGCATCACCCCATGAACATTTCACGAGGTGTCTTGAGACAATGAGAAAAGAATGGAGTTGGGGGTGAGATGAAGGTGATGGATTTCGTAGAAGTGGAGGACGGTGAGGAAAAAGTCAGAGAAAGGCGGCACGAGACCCGCCATGATGCCCCACACGAAGATGATGATCTCGTCGGCGGGCACCTTGGTGGGGGGGTCCTGCCGGAAATGGAGAGGGCCCTCCCAAGACGAGGGTGTGGAGTCTCCCACCGTAGGAGTCCACCGTGGAAGCGAGGAAAGGAAGGCGAGCCCAAGAAGCCATGAGAGCGAAGGGCAAAAGGCGGAGGGACTTAAAGCAAGAAGGCTGAAGAAGCAAAAGTTAGGGGTGCGCAAGGAAGAAGAAGGCGTAAAACCACTTGATTCAGATGAACCTATATATGCGCCCCCGCACCGACGGTTCGCGAAGGGACAAGATCGTGCGTCGCCTCGGGTCCCGAGAAAAATCTGCAGATACGCGGGGGGAACCGAGGCGGTCGTATCCTCATGAGTGGTGGCCCCACCCAGGGGCCCGCTAAGCATTTAATGAAGGTTCTAAAGTAAGCTTTGGTGCGCGCTCCTGGGCGGGCCCGGGGGCTACTGTCAGCGTACTCTACGCTGGGGTACCCTCTTCGCCGCACAAAAGCAGTCAACATAGCGGTCAACATGACAGATCCACGTGGCACCGGCGGCGGTGGGCGAAGCACGCCTGCTTTCGCCCGGCGGTCGATCCCACGTGGCACCGGCAGCAGTGGGCGAAACACGCCACTTTCGCCCGTGGTCGATCCACGTGGCACCCGGCGGCGGTGGCGCGCAGCACGCCTGCTAAATCGCCGCTAGACAAAAAGGTGGTGCGAGGTGGCTTCATCTCGAAAGCTCCTTCCTGTCGTCACGTTACGGCGGCGGAGGCGATGGCGTCGAACACATCAACTGCAAGGATTTACGCTACAAGCCCATTCCTCGACGCCTCACCAACCCGTCAGAAGGGGTCACATCCCGGGCGGACCAGGCGAAGCCATGCGTCGGCATTTAATGAGGCTAGAGGAACGGGACAGCACGGGAAGGGGTAATAAATGAATGAAGATAAGCATGATGACCCTCCTTGGTACACCTTACCGCCCGACCTATATAAGGGCCCTCGGTGCATGGGGAAAAGGGAGAGCGGTCGAAGGTTGAAGAACGAGCAAGCAAGAGCTCTGTAGCATAGTCTAAGAGAGAAATTGTAACACGAGAGCTTTGTACTAGCTTTGCACGCTCCATAAATCAATCGGCGAGAAGTAAGGCTATTACCCAAGGAAAAGGGGCTGAACACAGGTAAAATCTTTGTGTCATCCCTAGTTCATAGGCGCCTAATCCCTCGGCGTGGGAGTCTCTAGGGTTTTCACCTCTAGGTTTAGCCACCGCGAAGACGCCCTCCTTCCGAACCAAACCCGGTCTGTAGACTCCGGGCCTGTTAGGCGGAATACGCTGACAACAGTATAGATGGATGTACCCAATAGAACGAAACCTTAAGAAAATTAGGTCAACTGTGGGTAACAAAGCACGAGTTGAAGGTTGTATTGCAGAGGCATTCTTTCTTATAGAGATTTCGTATTTCTCGAGTACTTATTTCTCGGATGAGCATAACGTTAATGCTCATATACCGAGATACCAACCTTTGGATGACACACATGGATTTGAGCTTGATATATTCCGAGAACATGGGAACACTGTTGGTACTAGTAGATTCATGAGCTATCTCGCGGTGAGTGGAATGAAGCAATGTTATACATGTACGCCAACATTCCAGAAATGGAACAATATTTTGTGTAAGTACCTATGTTTACTTTCTACCATCTAAAATTTAAATTGTTTGGTTCTAATTTAATCTACTAAAATGTAGATTGTTTGATCAACAACAATGGAATTCGACGCGAAAACCTACATATACTCAACTTGAGAACTTGCGACGCAATGGTTTACGCAGTGGTCCCAACTTCGTGACATGGTTTCGACAACATGTATAATTCTATTCATGTTGAATTACAACTCATCATTTATATTGAACTATAATGTAACAAGAATTCAAACATTTGCAGTGCATGCGTGATGCTACTGTCCATGACAACCTCCGACAGCTATCTCACGGTAGCACAACCGCAAGAAAATTTGGGCGCTATCATATCCATGGGTTTTGCTTTCGGACTGCGGCATTAGAGGCAACTCGTCCTCAAGCTGCCATGGTGAATAGTGGAGTTGTCACTATCACACAGAGTGCGGATGGTCATGAAATAGAATATTATGGCATTCTTCAAAACATAGTGGAGATTAAGTTTGGCGGTCCAAAGGATCTCAAATTAACTTTCTTTTATTGTGATTGGTTTGACGATAAAGCAGGGATATGATGAAACAACAATCTTGGCATAGTGGAGGTTAAACATGCTTCACGCCTTAAAGATCATAACTCATTCGTACTTGCTCACCATGTCGAGCAGGTGTACTACCTTCCGTATCCATGTCAGAAGTATAGTTTAACACCGTGGTGGGTTGTACACAAAGTGGGTCCTCCTGGCCGTTTATATATCCCTGGGAACGATGAGTATATTGATAGTGGGATTGATGACACAGTTGACACAACCTACCAAGAAGATGATTTGCCAGGGTCATTTGAAGTTGACATTGGATCAACGCTTGATGAGTTAGTTGGTGACACAATAGATGTGATTGTGGATGTTGCAAAGAAGAGACAACATAGTTCCCGTACAAATGAAGCTGACAACACCGATTACTTCTAATAAGTACAAATGTTTCATTTTTCTTAGTAAATATTATTTCTTGTTTCAATTACACATGTATTCTTGTACTAATTACATGTTTGTTAAACAGGATGAGGTCATTTTTTCGCCACTCAAAATCAAAGAAAAAGGATGGGTCTTCTTCGAATAGTCAAGATTCATCTCTTTTTAGAGGATCTACTTCTCATCGAGGCGGTAGAGGCGCCGAGAGATGTCTCTGAGGAGGTTCTTTGAGTAGGAGGTTGCATACTTGCACTAATTATGTGATCATCTAATTCTTGGCTTTATTTATTTTTTTAACATACATGCACTAATTATGTGATCATCTAATTCTTAGGGGGCGAGGGAGCCTGAGGAGGAGACAAGGCAAGAGCAAGCAGGGCAGGGGCTAGGAGAGGAGGAGCAGGGGCAGGCAGGGGAGGAGACAAGAGAGGATGGGGATGGTACTGGTGAAGGGGAGGGAGATGACATTGAGGGAGCGGATGATGCCCTTGTCTTTAGGTACTATTGTCTACACATAATTAGAAAGTATTACTTATGTAATGCATTCACTACAAGAAACAGGGAAAAATTCGTGGGCCACAAACCCACGAATTTAGGCCAAAACCCACGAATTTAACTTAAATTCGTGGGCAAACCGTTGAATTTATTTCACGAATTTAACTCGACGAAATTAATCAATTAAATTCATGGGTACCACAATTTAAATTAAATTAAATGGGTTCTGAAAAACCCACGAATTTAGTAGCTAAATTAAATGAAATTTGAAAAAACCCACAATTTAGTTTGCTAAATTGTGGTTTGAATAAACCACAATTTAGCAGCTAAATTCGTGGGCTGAAAAAAACCCACGAATTTAACCGCTATATTCGTGGGTTTTAAATGGCTCACGAATTTAGCTGTCATTCATACAAAAAAAATTGTAGCCAGCGTAGAGCGATCCGCCTATTTCTACATATGTATCCAAAAATAACAACGATCAGCTCCGCTCCGACAGAAGTTAGCCTTCTTCTGAATTTGGATCATAAATCAACACATATCATGCCCTTGTGCCATCAATCCTGAGTTACAATGGAAAGAACAAATGTTAGAAAATGTTACGAGCATAGTAAGACACAAAAGGAGTACATGATACAGGGTCAGAGGAACAAATAAATACAATTGACAAGATAAGCCCCGCGAAATGTCCACTACCCGTTATAACCAAGATTTCAGAAGGAATAAATTATGCACAATTAATAAAATAGACCACAATAGCAAAATTTACAGCATCCTGTTATCCTGAAAAGTTAATTGGATGCAGAGGTGACAGTTTTACTCGAAACCATGATTAAGTCCAGAGGTTTCTAATAGGGGTGGGGATGGAGACAAAAATTATACCCTATAGCTAAACGGGAATGTAGTAGATAATGCACCCCATGCACCTGCCTCAAATTCGACAAGTTACATGTATGCATGTAAATGGAAGTATATTGCCGAAAAAATACATGTATATTCCATATGTATCTACACGTATCCAATTTGAAGACCACCCATGCAGAGGATTAAAAAAACACTTTTGATGGTAGATTTGGCAGATATCATGCATGAATGTTTCACTGAAGCATGAAGTTGTACGCACACCACATCACAGAGTTAACACTTTTGGTATAAGATTTGACATAGTAACCTACCCTAAATCTCTTCCTATGACCTGATTCAATTCGTGAGGTGTAATGTTTCTTCCTTCCATGAACTGATGTATCTCTTTCTTCTAAACTGCTCCGAGCAGGCTCATATTGTGCATTACGAAAGAAGCCTTCACGGTCCCAAGTTACTTCATAGTCTACTTTCAACCGTGATCCTTCCTATGAAAACAAAATAAATGAATCAGCTTTCATTATGTTATCTAAAATATAAATACAAACAATTATTATACATTAATGGAATTCGCTCTGGTACAGAAGGTATTGTACATATGTGTTTCTATCCACGTGTAAACAAATTTCTGTAGTTGTCACTTGTCACTTCAATTGTGTGTCAAGATACAATATGAGGTGGCTCGGGAGAAAGTCAGCCTCGCTTAACACTTAACAGAGTGTTATCTTTGTGCAAGGAAACGACCAAATCCTACCAACGGTCGTGGTCCTGGATCCTCATAGAGGTTATGCGCTTCTAACAAATTGTTATAAACATATATGTATTTTATGCTTTAGTAAAACTGTTGTCCTCAAGCCTAGCTAATTTGGTAATATCTCTCAGCCCAATCAAGACATATTTAATGTGGATCAATTGATCTCAGTTCTAGCACTCTAAACTTATATATTATTTGACCATGAAATATCTCTGCAGGGTTCACCAGATGAGAATTGACCAGATAACCACAAACATGTAGATAATATCTAGCACTCTTAGATATGAAGTAGCCATACATGAGAAGGGCACACGAAGGATGCATGCAATACAATATCCATACATGATCATTGCTAGTAGGCAATACTAAATGTCTTATGTTCTTTGCGTTACATTTACTAACAGAGTGGAGGGCTAAGAAACAACGAGTAAATGAATATGCAAATCTTACCTTCTCTAATGAGCGTCCACATAATGCTTTCATTGCACCCACACCTTGCAATTGAGTCCAGATATAAGTCCTTATTAGTCCCATCTTCTTTTGCTCCTACTTCATCATCAATAGAAATGTTTAGGTTCTGTCAATTGGATGAAAGAATGTCAAAGAAAAGGATTGTGTAAAATAAGTTCCATGTCCAAAATGACTAATATTTGTGACCGCGGAGTACATATTAAGTTCAATAACTTCGTATGCACTTGAGGAATAGGGAAGGTGTGTGAGAACAATTATGATTTATGATTCTACTAACAAATCGTAAACACCAAGATGAACAAAGTTGAATCACCAATGGTGTTCGGATTTCTATTAAAGGTCTAAGGTAGCCCATGTGCGGTTAGTTTAGGTGTCTTTAGGCTTTAGCGATTCTAGTTTTGGTAGCACTAATTCTTTTGGCTTGTAGAGTTGCAACTTTGTTAGCGCAAAAGCATGTACTAGATAATGAACCAAACAAGCGTCAAGAACACCGAATGCACCTTATTTTACCAAGCGCCGAGAAGATAGTGTGTGTGACCAGCGTGGGCGCCGACGATATCCTCGTCTCTGCAAACCACCGGGCGGCACACGCCGACAACAATGGTATCCGGCCTTTTCACAACAAACTAAAAACTACACCATATTTACATACTTCCCACAAAGCTCAGATGTGGCTATGAGATACTTTTCCTCTCCATCGCCTGTTAACTGTCAAATGCAACAAATGGCCACGAGCTTGTTTTTACAAAGATATTTTGGATCAAGGAATACTATTCAAGCATTCATCCTATTCAAATCAAACAATTATGAACAACTAACACATTGACAAGAACCAAATGTTTTTCTTTGAAACATGGAGAAACATAAATGTAACAGTGGGATGGAAAACCAAACAAGTGATGCTTCAAGCTTGAATCCCAAAACTATGCATATTTAAGATGTCTTAAATATAGCCACAAAACCAACTGCTTTAGCGCTTTTAAGATGTCTTAAATATAGCCACAAAATCAACTTTATTTGTACTTACAAGGCATCCTTTATTAAAGATGTACATGGACCCTTAAAGATTTTAGATGTGAAGGTAACACAGTTCTTTCAAGCAATTATCACATGTTTTTGCACAATGTGAAGGATCAAACATCTCTCCAAAGTGGATCAGTTGTAGTAGGCGTCTGCAGTCCACAATGGTTGGACTGAAAGAATCCTTATTTGCCATCATTCCTCGTGTCTTACTGCAGAATTCTATTTCTGCTGTTCGCCAATCAACTTCAATCTCTGAAACTCTGTATCAACAGGGTATGGGAAGATGTCATGCTTAATATTTAGCTGATCGAACACAATTGTGCCATTGCAAAAGATAAAATTAAGAAGGTCACATAACACATCATATAACCAATCATCAGCTCCTATCTATCCACTTATTAAATGGCATACTATTTATCCACTTTCAGTATCATATAACCAATCATCAGCTCCTATCTAAGGATATATATATGTGTTTAACACATTTGACAATTATCGACCATCGTGAAAAATCTACTACCTCATTTGGCAAATCAAACTAAGTCACCGAAATGTATAAAATTTCGCATGACCTCTCTAGTAAATAGGACATCCACTCGTGAGACAAAAAAACATTTGCGGTTATAATATATATATCAATCTCTCAAACCGAAGGAGACATTCTAGCAGATCCTTAGATAATCAATCACACATCCAACGGTAATTTGTAAACTACACAATGACGTACAACACATTACAACCGCAAAACACACTGCAAAACTTTGGAGCAGCCTTGACTACATAAAAATGAATGTTGTATGCTTTAATCAACAAACCTTGGGTTGCAACAAATGTGAAAAACACTTCTATGTTTCAAGGAATTAGCCACGGCACACAGAGTTTGTATCTTTGAGCGGCTGCTACTGAAAGCTTTAAAAAGAGCCTCATTTTTAAGCTGAATGGCTCTCCTTACACCCAGTCTTAGTTCACCATCATCACCTCCGCGAAGGGAAAAAAACAATTTGCTGAATAAAGATATAAAACACAAAGTTGTTGAGTTAGCACATTGTTCATATGCTTACCGGACAAATAAGACTGCATCCCCTGAGACAAGTTTCTTTTTATTGACAAATGAACTCCATCCAGTTGTTAAAATATGCCAACACAAGCAAAAATTATCTAAGTGCAAGCAATGAATATCTCTTCCATGAACAGGAAGATGTCAGAATGCCAGATATACAAGCTCTGAAAGTTAATTAAACTAATATCTACTAGGTTGAATGCCTGAAGATATATGGCAAAGTACCTTCACAAGGAGACTTCCAAGAAAATGGAAATATTGCAGATGTTGTTCATGAACCAATCCTTAGCCAAGGTTTGGAGTACGAAGATGATCACCGCTTCCTACAAAAGGAAAAAAATATCACAAAGAAACACACACGAGGCATCATAATTGAATACATAAATCAAAGTGACTTTAAACCAATTATGCAAATACATTATAGTATTTCCACCAATTATGCAACATACAACATTGCAACTTTGAAATTTTGGATCAAATAGCTTAAAGGCAGTCAATAGCTTCCTGCAATTTCAAATTATGAGGTTATGCTTTTAACTATGGTTATCAGGGTGTCCTTGATAAAAGTATGGATTTACCTTGCCATTTCATACTCCATACAACCAAACAAAATCTCACTCCATCACATACACTTACAACCATCCCACTTGCGCCATCCCATGCAGGAATGAACTCATTCACCCAACCAAACACACCTTAAATTCATGTCATAAAGAAAAGCCTGACAATTATTTATGTGAAGCCACCAAAGCACTTACTCTAGTGGAATAGCATAAAATGCAAAAATCATGTCTACATTGCACACATTCATCAACTTGCCACACTTCATCATAAATTTAAATAGATTCTGCATTACAAGAAAAGAGAAACTTACTGAAAAATCGATAGCGGCGCAAACCCAAAACAATACCATCTTCAGCGACCTTATGGTAGTGTTGACAGTACGTATCGAAGTCAGTCTTGGTGTCTTTCTCCATAAACTTTACTACAAGGACGTTGTCATCACCAACTATTTTCTGTAGATGAGTCCTCGTATTTTCCACATATGGCCCTCGCTTCCCAAATAAGGTCAAACATACAAGGATGGTCCCAGAACTTCCTCGAAAAAGAATTTGAACATTAAACGCAACATTTGTCGATTTTGGTCCCTTAACCCATTAATATCGTTGACATTAGTCCTTTTAAGTATTTCTACTAAAATCTTATGCATGATCTGCCAATTTATAATACAATGTGATCACATGAATATCATAAGACATGTACCTACATTTTGTTAGGGCTTGTATAGCATACATGGGTGATATGCACCTTTATATGAAAGCTAGATAAGAAAGAAGTCAAAAGCATTGAAAAAATTGATCAAAATATAATCATGATTGGTAGATGTGAAAACATCGAATAGCAGTTCAAGATCATGATGAAAAAATAAATATGAAAAACTGTCATAAAAATATTAAAAGCTTCACAAACCTTGAAAACTTTGACTATGGAATCCCCTCTTATCTCGACATTACAATGGTAGATGTGAAAACATCGAATAGCAGGTCAAGATCATAGTGAAGTACAATACAAAACTGAAAGGCAATAACAAATATAATGGAAGCATGGGCGGCAATGTAGTAGACTCTTAATGAAGTATTTCAAATCCTAGTTGGAACTCAAGTGATACTAGTTGGAACTCTTAATGAAGTATTTCAAGAGTCCTCAAGTGATACTAGTTGGAACTCTTAATGAAGTATTTCAAATCCTACCAAGACGAAGATCCTTTCTTCACTTGTACTTTGATCTTTGAATCCAATTGACCTTGCTCCAATTAATATAAAAACATGGAACCCGCTCATAAGAAAATAAGGAAAAGCGATTCATGTATTCACTCAAATTGGTCTCGAACAAATAATCAAGGATACCACGAAATTGTAGAAGAGTACTAGGAAAGTCTTCCCTACTTCAAAAGAAGTAAACTAGGTTTTGGCATATGAAAGGAATACTTCTATGATAGAATGGGCAAAAACAAATAAGATCATGTCGATTAACATAACACATTATACATTTTGTAACTAAGAGTGTTAGACACTAGTCAAGTTGAGACAATTTACAGTCAAGTCCAAAAGTCATAGCCAAGACATTAACCTTTATTTCAGCTTAACTCAAGACATCGATTCAAGGAATTATTCAGTTAATGATTACAATACATTATACAACAAAAGTACATCACAAATAATTCCATACCGATACTTTGAAATCATAGGCAGTGAGCCGTATTAGCTTTTCCTTTGGTTATTTTATTATCTATAAAGTAGATGAGTGTGAAAGGTGTGTTAGGTAGTGTAAAGAAAAAACAATGTAAGAAGAATAAACATCATTTCGAACTTACGAAGCTTCCACAAGACAGACGGTACAGTGGGGCCCACATGGACAACAAATAGGTTAGTGCAAGCCAATGTAGAGGAAAAGGTGAGCATCATAAGGAGATTATAAATGATATCCAGATATAGAAGTTATAACACAAACAAAGGCATGTTGGTATATGTGCCTTTGTGTTAGATTATCTAGCATATCCCCGCACTTTGTCGCTGTGTCACTTAAATGATGCCTCCGCCAATCAACAATTCTAGACTAAAATTTCAAGGGTGCAATAGAAACGTGTCTTTTTAGGAAAGAGTTACCTTTTCAAGAAAAGATGTTTACATTTTAACTAAATTCTACCATTTCAACAAAAATGTGGCAAACAAAAACATCTCTTAAATATTTAAGATCTGATGGTTAGCATGGGAACATGGCATTGCGGGGATGCTAAATTGGGAGTCAATTTTTTAGTAAAGAAGGATATACTCAACCATGCAGAATAAGAGGTTTAATATTATCATATATCAATATAGAAGAATCAAATCTGTTAGTTACACGATTGAGAGTTGCCGACATTTGCTCGAGCAACATCGATAAAGGGGAAGCCCTACATTTTGAATATATCCATTGCAAACAAAGACGCCTCTTCTCCTCCGGTTCTGCAATATCGTATCATCATCAATCAACAATTGCCCAAACACACGATCCAAACTAAAAGGATGAATTGTTTTTAGAGCCAAAGAGGATGAATTATGTCAATGGACGGATAGGACAAGCTCGCCTTACACGCCGCACCTCCAATATCTGATCCCTCTCATCGACTTCATCTTTTGGAAGCAACGATCTGAACATCGCATGTCGCAATCGTTTCTCCTCCTTGTGACCTCAAGGAGCTCCTCACCGCCATCTCACGCATGTCTTTCTCTTCAAGGAGTTTGTCACCAAAGATTTCAAACCCTCAATTTCCTGCGTACAATAGGCATCCTCCTCACAATCTCTCATAACATAGGTAGAATATTATATAACGCGATGTGATTATCACCTCTGCTTTGACCGCAGCTCCTTGATCAATTCCATGGTGCTCTCCACTATGAACTCCTTGTTAGCCCTCGAGTATTCCTCGGGCGAGGCGGCCGTGACTTCATTAACACCACACTCAAATCAAGATGATTGCGAGAAGGCTACCTTAATTCTCACGTGAGGCTTAAGAACTATGCAACTCTTGCTTATACATCGATAACGATGAACACAAGTGTTCAAGAAGCATCAAGAGGAGGTTGCCCATCCGAAATTACCGTTGATTTGCTCTCGAGGTACGCGCTCCTCTGCTCGATCAATTTCATTCTTCGCTCCATGGTCTCCACCAGTTTGCGGCGACAAGAATCGCTCATCTCGATGCAAAATAGGGGGAACAATAGTGCTTAGATGAACAAGAGGAACTCTTGGATTTCTTTTTCCCCAAGTGAGCAAGATTTCTCTTTTGGAGCGATGCAAATGTCACAGACGATTAAAAACGCGCGACCTGCAGAAACTACATGGAGCGAGGAGAGGTGCTCACCGGCGGTGGAGTAGAGACGGGAGGAAAGGGCACCTCCTTGCCACGGGAGGACGATCTTCCGGTCGCAGGAGAGGCGGCCGCCGGCTTCGAATCGCGAGCCTGGCCTTTCGGCGGGACTTGGAGAGGATCTCGGGCCGCTGCTGCGCCGACCGCGAGGAGCACGAGGAGGAGGAAGGGAGGACGGCAGGGAGAGGGGGCGATGAGGAGGCATGGCGGCGAGGGCGCGTGACCGGCGGGCGGCGAGGGCGCGGCGACGATCAAGGCGGGGAATGGGGAGGAGATGGGCAAACACGAGCGGAATGGGGACGAAATTTGCTAGGCGCGGTTCTCTCGGCAAGAAAGAGACTGTTCGGCCAACACTTAAATTCGTGGGCTCCGGAAAGCCCACGAATTTATTTAAATTCGTGCGTCTAGTATAAAAAAACCCACGAATTTAATGGGTCTTTGCATGTGGCCCACGAATTTAATTAAATTCGTGAGTTTTTTTTAAACCGACGAATTTAAATCTGTAAATTCGTGGGTTTTTTTTTACCCACGAATTTAAAAAAACCCACGAATTTTTCACTATTTCTTGTAGTGATTATTATGAACATTCTATGTCTATTTTAGGTATAGAGGAACTAATCAAATTCCCCCAGTAGCAGTTCCTCAGGAACGTAGAGTGATTGTGCCCCATGGTGATTGGTAAGTATGCAGTCAAAAGGTGATTAAATTTGCATCATGCTATTTGTGTGGCCTTACAAGTTGGATAATTAATGTTCTTTGCAGGCAATGGATTGATGTAGAATGGAATGGTATGAACAGTATAAGGCAAGTTAATGGTATGCTGGGATCTCTGTTGCGCTATCATTACCCTGGTTTAATGGAGATCAATGGTGAATCTACACCAACCTTGAAGTGGGCGCACTACAAGATAGATGCAGACGGGGTACATGGAAATGTTGCCCATCAGGTATGGGTGGACTTTTGGGTAATTCTATAACTTTTTCTCATTTTCATATGTTTTGCAAACCATAATGTAATTTGTAACGCATCTTCTTAATTTGCAGGAGAGGTACCATTTACCAAGTGGTCAGGAGCAATCACTGGAAGCTAAGTCGAAGTTTGTTTTTGAGACTGTGGCAAGTCAAATGGTGAAGGAGATGGTGTACCAGGCTTGTATACAGGCGGTGAACTTGTACTACAAGAGGGAGCTACATCAGGAGATGAGCAAGAGGCTTGGTGCTGCGAAAATCTACCTTCGAGAGGATCAGTACCTGCAGGTTATCTTTCCATGGTTCAACAAATGCCCCGATGCATGGCAAGCTCTCTGCCACTACTGGGCCTCACCTGAATTTGCTGATAAGTCAAATAAGAAGAGGGGTAACAGGGAGGCGGGTTCAAGGGTAGTGCAGCGGTATGGAGCCGATGGACATATCCGGCTTGCACAACAGATGGTACGATTCATGAACTACATATCCAGCTTGCACGACGGATGGTAAGTTTCAATTGTTGATATTTGATAATTTATGTTTGAAATGATGGCTAATGACAGGAAGCTCAAAGCGGGACTCGGCCTACTGATGTTGAAGCTTACATTTGGGGCCACCTAGGTCCCCACCCCACACATCCAGAACAACTATGTAGTGAGAAGGCAACACAAAGCTTGGTGAGTAAAATTTTTCTAATGAACTCAACCAAATACTTTATCAAAATCTTATGCAATATATGAAATTTTTCAGGCTAGTTATGGGCAATTGATGACCGATACTCACGGGCCTAACTATGACTGGAGGAGAGAAGAAGTCCACCCAGTTGCTTTGTACAATAGTGGTGGTGGCAAGAAACATGGGTGGTTCTTTATGTTCAATGGGTTCCTAGATACAAGCAATGTGTTGAGTTCCGCAGGTCATCTCAATCCTCGTAGAGTAGTGGGTCGAGCGCTCGTGAGAGTCGATTGGAGGAGCAGTTGAGGCAACAAGTAGCGCGTGAGGCTCAACTACAACAGTAGTTGAGGCAACAACAAGAATTCTTTGTTGCATGGCAAACACAACAACATGCAGCTCTGCAAGTAAGTGTCCACTCGTGCTCTTGCTGAAATATGCCAATTATGCCCCCCTTGTATTTACCAAATTATGATAAAGAATTAGCATTCGATATACATATGAAAGTATAGCATAGTGGTGGTGGCAAGAAACTCGAGTGTTTTGTACATGCTGTTGACAGAAGAAAGTGAAAGAATAAGTATAGATTGTTCAATGAGCATCTTTTTTTAGAAAGGAAGAGTAGATAGTGATTATTGACCCCCTTCGCAAGCTTCTCTAGGACATGATTACTTTGATATTTGGTTGATCTTTAGCTTTGAGATGAGTTAACCAATTCTTCACATCCTATTGTAAACAATTGAATCACAAATGCATGTTCTTACATTAATTTATCTTTGTCTTTTATTCGTTGAGATATGCAAATTACGTTTATCTTTGTATTTTATTCGTTGAAATATGCAAATTAAGATTGTATTAGCAAACTTATGCTTTTATTCGTTGAAATATGTAAATTAGGCTTGTATTTGACTCTTATTCGATTAAATATGCCGATTAGACTTCTATTTTCCAATTTACTATTTTAGTGAATGAAATATATTAATTACACTTGTACTTGTCAATTCATGGTCTTATTCGGTAAAAAATGCAAATTTCGTTTGTATTTGCAAACTTGTGCTCTTATTGCATTAAATATGACAATTAGATTTGTATTTGTCTACTTGTGCTCTTATTCGATTAAATTGCTCTTATATATTCATTAATTTTGTTATTCCTGTGAATATATGTCTAACATTTGGAACACCACTGAATCTTCCTCCCTTCCAACCTCCACCTCTGTTTACCCAGCAATCTCCTGAAATGGTATTGTTAATTATTAAAATTTCATATACTGCATTTACTATTCGTGTAGTTCAAATTTTTTAATATCACTTTGTTAATCTAGGGTTCAATGGAAACCCCACCTCAGGCCAATGTTGGAGGCAATGCCGCTTCTTCTTCGAGGACTGTACCCACAGCTGGTGATTTCCTTAACTCGGGAGGTGACGCTGGTAGTGGGCATCAATTTGATGACACCCCTTAAAATTGATGGTACTTAGATAAACAAAACCAATGACTTGTGTTTGTGTTCTATACACTTGAGTTTGTCTATTATATATGGACATGTGTTTGTGTACTATGTATTGTGGATTTGTTGATGTGGTTTCGCATAGTATGCACTTGTGGAGACTTGCTATATAAGTGCAATGCAATTATGTTATGAATTTGTAATGCGTGTGCGTGTAATGTGTGGTTGAAAATGGATGCCCGATCGTGTATAGCCGGCTCGTGTAAAGTGGTTGAAAATGAATGCCCAAGGATCTGCAGCAGGAGATCACCGACAGCGAGGTCGAGATCCCCTCCGCTTAAAGGTATGGAGAAGGGCTTTTCTTGTTAGTATTTCTTTTATTGCAAACTTGCAACGTATGTGGGATTCTTAGAAGTTACAACTTACATGAGATCTGTCTAGTAGTGTGATGTTACTTTAGTTACATTATGTTCTGAGCCTTGTTTGAACGCGATGTCGGTGGAAAAGCAAATGCAAATGATGTTCTCGTATTTTATTCATTTGAATTCTAGCTAGAATTGGCTGATGATGTGCTCGTATTTTATTCATTTGAATTATACATCACTTCGCTTTTCACCATTGTGACGATATTCATTTGTAGAATCCGATTTTTAATGTCTGGTTCCATTGGTCTTTGGAAAGTGTTGTATGTATGCTTTGGAAAGTGTGGAAAGTGTTGTATGCTTTGGAAAATGTTTTATGATTTTTAATGTATGCTTTGGAAAGTGTTGTATGCTTTGGAAAGTGTTTTATGATTTTTAATGTATGCTTTGGAAAGTGTTGTATGTATGCTTTGGAAAGTCTTTGGAAAGTGTTGTTGTATGGATACTAGAACGTGCGTTCGTGGCTGGCCTATGTTTACTGGAGGGAGTGCCCCCAGTAGGCGGACATAAATACTGGAAAGTGTTGTTGTATGGATACCAGACCGTGCGTTTGTGGCTGGCCAATGTATACTGGAGGGAGTGCCCCCAGTATTTACGTCGGCCTATAAGCCGACGTAAATAGTGCCATGTCAGGGGAGAGAGATTATTGTCGTCGGCCTATAAGCCGACGTAAATAGTGCCACGTCAGTATTTCCTCCGTGGCGCATGGGGGAGAGAGATTATTGACGTCGGCCTACAAGCCAACGTAAATAGGTCTTATTTACGTTGGCCCCGACGTAAATACTTCTATTTACGTCGGTTTATTAACGTCGGCAAGCCGACGTAAATAGATATTTACGTTGGTTTTGGGCTTATTTACGTCGGTATCTGGCCGACGTAAATATGCCGGATTCCTGTAGTGAGTACTTTAATGGTGTGACTAGTTTTCTGAGCGCGGCTGCGGCATACAAGTCAAATAAGCTGATGGACTATATTTGTTGCTCGTGTGTCGATTGAAAGAATGAGAAGCAATTTTCTAACCATGAGACGATCCATGCACACTTGCTTCGAAGGGGTTTCAAGCCTGCCTATACCTGTTGGATCGAGCACAGTGAAGACGAGATTGTACGTGAAGGGCATCTGGTTGATGATGATGAAGACACGACTCGACTGCGGTCGAAAATACGTTCGTCGACACCCATGAAGACATGTTCATCGATAACCATGAAGATGATCTAGAACAGATGTTGCATGATAGGGAGGAGGACCTCACGAGTGAAAGGGATTTTCAGAAGTTTCAGCGTATGGTAGAGGATTCTACAACACCCTTGTACCCAGGCTGCAAGGAGGAGCTAAAAAAGCTGCATGTTGTGCTTATTCTGCTGCAGTTAAAGGCAAGTAATGGTTGGTCCGATAAGAGTTTCACAGAGCTATTAGGTTTCTCTAGAGATGTCCTTCCAAAGGGTAATGTGTTGCCAGCAATCACGTACCGGGTCAAGCAAGTTGTTTGCTCGTTGGGACTGGAAGTGCAGAAAATACACGCATGTCCAAACGATTACATATTGTATCGCAATGAGTTTGTGTAACATCGCAAATTTTCGCTTTCTCAAATTAGTTAATAGTGTTTTATTGCAATTGAGTGATTTTTGGATTTATTTGGATTTATTGGAATTTTCTGAGATTTATTTGAAGTAATTTAAATTAAACATATATTGCCTTTTGCTCAAACCCAATTATATGTAAGTAAATTTAAAATAAAGTTTTGTCAAAAATATTTTAATTGGGCCCAGAATGTCTCAAAGTATTTTTGAGATTTTTATTGGAATTTTCCTGATATTTTAGTTGCCTTAAATAAATCAAAGTAATTTATCTACTTATTTTAAATAAGAAAACCTCGAAAATTCGGTTAGAACAGTAATGGGCCGAGCCCATTACTATGCGCTCGAAATCCCGCCGTTGCAGCCCAGTCGCTCGGCCTGTTCGGCCCGTCTTCTAGAAACTCGAATCGTAGTCGTCGGATTGAGATCCAAAGGCCTTCGCCAAGCGCGCCACTGCGAAAACCCTAGCCGTCGATTGTCGTTGGATCGTCATTGCACGGTGGAGTTTAGATCGAGCCGTTGCAGCTGTATCCGATCTAGGCCGTTAATCTGGGTGGGCGGTTAAGATCGTGCCGTGCCAGGATTCTTTCGTGACCGTCTGATTTAGATCGGAGGGTTGGTAGTCATCGTCTAGAATTCGGACTCCGAGTTCGCCGTAGATACGCCGCCGCAGTGTCCGTTGAGTTTCTCGAGCCCGTACGCGTCGCTCGAGGGCTATTTAAGGACCCGGACCGCCTCCAGAGATACCCCGTGAGCCGCCGCATAGTCCTGCACAAGCGTCGCCGCCAGTAGAGCCCGTAGCGCCCGTAGTAGCTCGCCGGAGTCCGTGGAGATTTGTGGTGCGTTTTGTCGCCGTCGGGAGTCTCTTCCACCGTCCTGGGGGTAGATCCGGATTCACCGCATTGCGCCGCACCTGTTCCGCCACTTCACGTCGCCAGAGTTCCACCGAAGCGCCGCAAGCATGGTCGTCGTCCCCAACTCCGGTAGCCTTGCACCGCCGCCTCGCCATCGTCGGAGCCGAGCTTTAAAGACCATCGGATCTGCCACGAACACTTCAGATCAAGCCGCGTCGTCTCGGTGAATAGTAAACATCTCGGTCTTCTATGGCCGTTGGATTAAGGGTGAGCGGTAAGATTTGCGCCACGTCGTTGTGTCGATGGTAGACCTTGTAATCTCGCGTGTACCGTCGGATCTGATCCAAGGGTCTAGATTCCGCCGCGTGGCAGGCTTCAGCGTCCATTGGATCCAATCTGAATGGTGCCAAACCCGATCGAATCTAGGCCGTTAAGATCAGGATCGACGAACCAGATCGTTTCGTGAATCGAGCAAATCATAAGTTGACACGTGTCAGCACCCGGTTGGCTCGGGTCTGATGCTGACGTCAGCTGACGCAATAAAGCGATTTTTCTTTTATAAAATAATTCGGTTAAATATTGATTTTCCAATTTTATGAATTTTCAGGAATTTGAATCTTCCGAGAGCTCGTTCTCCCTCATACGAACTCCGATTGAGGTGATTCAAATTTCTAAAAATTTGTAAATTGAGATATATCTATTGGTGAATTTTATTTGATTTTTAGAGTTTGTTTACTCTCCATTTTGGTATTTATTTGGCATTCTCTTTCATTTCGCGTAGACAATAAATTGTGTGACGCAACCGGGGAAGATTCATCAACTCAAGACCAAGGTCTAGAGCATGGATAAGGGTTTTCCTAAGGCAAGTTGTGCTTTGATCATGTTGAACCCATGTTTGCAAAATTGCTATTTTGTTTTTACCTTATTGCATATTATTTCATGTGTATAAATGATTTCAACCTAAATTGGGATTTAGATATCATACCTTTTGAATTACACCCTACCATGTCGATTGTATGCCATGATCCACTTGTCACCCTAGATTGGTTCACTATAGTTGGTTAATAATGAAATCAACATGGGATGGTTAGATCGGATTAGATTGCTTAGCCATGCCACGTCATCACATGTACTTGAATCATTGATAAATAATCTTGACTAATGGAATATGGAACAATGTTATGAATGTGTGTGTCATGTGTGATCACACGATGAGATTGAGTTGTTGTGGCGATGGATGTCACGCAACGATATTGAATTGTTGATGGCACATGGTGCTTGGTAATCAACTGGGGTGGTTATGATTTAGATCGGAGCAAGTGGCAAGGGCAAGTGTGCCTGGGTGGGCCCGATGGGCAGAGGGTATGTGCAAGTCTTGCTTTGATCAACTCTAAGGACTTAACCTTGCGAGCATTTGACCTGAGTCAGTCATGCAACCACATGTCTGTTATGGGGCAGCCTAGCTGATTAATTTGTAATATCTTAGCTTTAGTACTAGCTTGGTGGTGTGAGTCCAGGTTCACGGATCAACTCACATGGCGCAAGAGGGGGGCCCTGTTGTGGTGGTTCAGCCCAAGAGTGTTGAAATCTCAACGGGTAATTCTGGGTTAAGGCAGAGCATTGTAAAGGCTATGTCATGATTTCTCTGTCGGTACACCAAAGGAAGTGTGCTAATAGCTTGGCAACAAGAGATAATCATGTCGTGTGGGTAAAGTGCATAACCTCTGCAGAGTGTACAAACTATTCGAATAGCCGTGCTCACGGTATTGAGCATAGCTCGGGAATTACAGTCAAGGGTTAGTCTTTGCAAAATAAAACTTGGGATGGATAGCAGGTTGCCATGGAAGATTGAATCTTGACTTAGGATGAGAAACTTGGTTTACTTCAGAAATGTTGAATCTATCTATTATTGTTATTTGTTTTACTACTGTCTTTTCAATCTATATACTGTACTTGTTCATAAATGTTGCTTTACTGCAAATAGCCTTGTTGGCCGTTCCTTTGGAATAAGCCTTGCATATAGTTATGTTAGAATTGCATTCTGTGCACAATTTGTTGAGTACTTTCTGTACTCACCCTTGCCTACAACATCACCAGTGTTGAAGAAGGTGTACCATGAAGGGACAAAAGTTTAGGGTGTGAGCCTTGTCAGTTGCCTGTGGTATACTGAGGGGTTTATCTACGTCTTCATCTCCGCTGCAGTTCAATTTGTTGTTCAGCCTTGTGAGGCATTGTTAAGTAAGTTGACCATAAGGTCATTCAACTAGTAATATTTAGTATATAATGTCTTTTATCTTATTTCCGCTGTGTATTATTGTGATATTCACTAATGTTGAGCCTGTGTGCACTAGCGTGATCCTGGACTAGTGCAGTATACACAGAGGGTCCGGATTTGCATATTCGGGTCCCGACAAAGGTGGTATCAGAGCCATAGGTCTTGGCCCTAGATAGTTGGTCATCCTTATAGGTCCTTCAAAATTATTTTCTAAAGTAAAAGACCTAACCTAGAAGAATAATGTGTTCTTGACTTATCTCATTCTTCTATTTCTGTCCTTACCAAAAATTCTTTCTTTTCCCTGCTGAAATTTCTTTCCCTTACCTCTGCTGAATTAAGTTAAAATCTTACCTGAGTTATCTTAAGTAGAAAACGATATACCACACTTTAGGAGATGGCATCGAGTGCCTGGTGCTACCATAATGATCACGAAGAAAAGAATCATCAAGCTCGTGGAAGAGCGGATCAATGAAGTGTATCAAGAGCTAGAAGACTCAGTGCTTCAAGTAGCCAGTAGAGACTCATGTGTGGGAGTCGCGTTTCCTAAGATAGGAGTGTCGCCCATGTAGACGGTAGTATTGTGTGTTTAGGTTGAATTGGTTCTTCTTGATTGCTGGGTGTGCAGTATGTGTTGCAAAGCTTTTAGGCTTATATAAGCAATCATACCAAGTTATTAATATTGATTGCTTAAGTTATTGGGTTAAACCTATCTCCCCTGTATTAGGATCTCTGCTTCTTACCTATGCTATTTTCCCTCTTTCCTAACCCCTTTGAGGTAATCAAGCAGATGGTTCAGATTAGTGATAGCAATGGAGCTAGTGGAAGTGGGAATCAACTCAGTGGAAGCTGTAAGGATGGATCAGTCCTTCAACCGTCAATACCGATAGATATGCAGAGTCTCAGAGAGTTTTTGGTCGCTCAGACTCAGTTGATGCCAGCAATGACGAAACAAATGCAGAATATGACCAAGCAAGCTAATGTCAATAAAGCGTCTCGGACGGTCATCAATAATTCCTATGCTTACTCAAGGTTATCAGAATTCATAAGGACACGTCCGCCAACATTTTCAGGAAATGCCTCACCTTCGGAAGCGAAAGATTGGCTCGAGACCATTGAAACGAAGCTACTCATAGCTCAGTGCAGAAGTGATGAGAAGGTATTATATGCTTCATAGCAGTTACGAGGAGTTGCTACTGATTGGTGAGAGTAATATTGTGCTAACCATGAAGCCCCACAGGATATCACTTGGAATGAATTTATTGCTGCCTTTCATGATCTCTTTATTTCACCAAAGAATAGTATGGTCACAATAGATTCAGAGAAGAATGCTACCCCTGCACCTTGTTCAAAATCTAGGCGTTGTTCTATGATGTGCTGTCAGCCAAAGAAGTTAGAAGATCGAGCTTGCATTCGTTGTGGAGAAATAGGACACACCGCTGACGAGCATGCGATCAATTGCTCCAGTTGTGAAGGAAGCCATTCTCCTGGAGAATGTCCTATGAGCAACATCACATGTTACCTTTGTGAAGGACGAGACCGTTGCCCACCTCAGTGTCCCCTGGATCCGATAGTTACTGCCGTGATCCAGCATCAACGGAAGAATCTACGGACCCTAGTTGCTCGAGAATTATCAATAAGAGCGGGAAGGTTAGTTGCACAGGAGACGTCGCTTGGAGAATTAAAAATGCACCCTCCTGAACCTGTCGACCTTAATCAGGAAAGCAATGAGTGGCAATCACCAACGACATGTTTCTTGTGTGATAAAGAAGGTAATTGGTCTAGAGAGTGCCCTCTGAAGCAATCAGCC
Source organism: Guadua angustifolia (assembly GCA_036346375.1). Lineage (NCBI taxonomy): Eukaryota > Viridiplantae > Streptophyta > Magnoliopsida > Poales > Poaceae > Guadua > Guadua angustifolia. The sequence goes on from CM070515.1 coordinate 23,844,855, forward strand.
CTGAATTATAAGAGTGATGATGATGAGTATACAGTTGCAACCATCAAGGCAAAATGATGCAAACGGTTGTGCTACTACTGTCAAGAAGAAGGCCATTTTTTTAAACAATACCCACAGAGAGAACAAGTAATTCCTACAGCCGTGGATATACTAGAAGTTACCTCAGTCCGATACCTAACGCCAAGAGTGAGCGGTGAAATTGCAAGAGAAATTTGCCTAGAGAACCAATTGAAGAAAATGCATCTAAGCAAGGACATTATTCCGGTCAACGAATGCTCAAGAAAGAAAGTTCACCCTAGACTCCGCTATATTTGCCACAAACCTTAGCATTTTGCCAATAAATGCCCTCAAAGGAAAGCAATCGCGTCAGCTCAAGTCAATCCCAACTCTGTCCCTGTCGAAGCCCCAACGCCAATGCTAAATCAAGGAAGTCAAAAACTGTGAGTTTACTTAGTGCAATATCATAACCCTATTTGTAAAGTAAAGAGATTAGTGATGAATTCCATGTAAAGGTTTCCTTGTCGAAAGAAATAAGGCAGAAATGGTTGATACATTGGTATACGGAGTATTGGAATGAAAAGCAATAATGCAAAATGATGAGTTAGACGTTTCTCTAAGAGTATTCTTGTGTTTATGGTTCACTTGAAAATGATACATGTGCAATGGTGGCTAGTTTAGTGGCACCCAGTGTGAGCTTGTTAACTAGAGGATTTGTCATTGTCAGTAAGTGCTCAATTGTGCTAGATTTAACCAGGATGTTGAGAGTTCAGTGCTTATTGAGTGAAGTAGAGTTCCAAGCAAATCATATTGCGATTGGATACCTAGACCTTTGACGTTATTCCTATAATTAGTTGGATGCTCAAACATAAGGCTATTTTGGTGAAGAGTATGTCGATTTAAAACCCTGAATCTGGAAAAAAAGGGGGGTTACGAGTGATGACAGTTTGTGTTAGCCAGCTGATGGATAATAGTGTGGAATTTGCCAATTAGAAGATGCGCCAGTTGTCAGAGAATACCTTGATATATTTTCTAAGAATTTGCCTGGTATGCCGTCATATCGAAAGATCAGGTTCGTGAGCGAATTAGTGCTTGGTACAGCACCAATAGCGAAAATGCCATGTCAAATGTCTACCAAGGAATTAGTGGGAAATGGAAAAACATATCGAAGAGTTACTAGGAAAAGTTTTGAGAAGACCTAGTACGTACCATGGGAGCTCTAGTTTATCAAAAAGGAAAATGGAAGATCAGGAGAGTGCACTGAATCGTGCTCTAAATGAAGAAAAGATCGAAAACAAGTATCCAATATCAGGAACGACAACGTGTTTAGACAGTTGAGAAGAGAGTTGGAATTTCTTTAGGATAAAACTTCGCTCCGGTTATCATCAATTAAGGAGTCATGAGAAGGATGTTTCTGGGATTGTGTTCTCTACTCGATATGGACAGTATAAGTTTTGGCTATATCCCCTGGATTGACCAATGCCCCTGCATACTTCAGGAATATAATGACTAAGGTGTTTATGGATAAATTCATTGTTGCCATATAAATGACATTCAAGTATACTCTAAGACGAGGAAAACATGCAGAACCTTGAGATGAGTTTCTGCGAGTGCAGCAGTTGTACGCTAAGTTCAACAAGTGTGATCCCTGGAAGAAAAAGGTCGAATTCCTGGGTCATATAAAGATTGCTAAAGGAGTTATTGTTGAGCCAGCAAGGTGGAAGTTGTGTTACATTGAAAGCAACCAAAGTTCGTTACTTAGATTAGAAGTTCTAGGAATGGCAAGATATTGTCGCTGGATCATAGAAGGGTTTCCGACAACAGCTAGACCTCTTATGCGATTGTTGAAGACAAAAGTTGCATGGACACCAGAGTGCGAAAAGAGTTTTCGGAAGTTGAAGAAGCGGTTACCATTAACGCATGTGTTAGTATTACTAGCTGTGCGGAGCAGTTTCAACATATAAGGTGATGCTTCTAGACATGATCTGAGATGTGAATCGGTGTAAATGGCAAGGTTGTTTCATAAACGATGAGGCAATTGAGACAACATGAAGAGAATTACCCTACACATAACTTGGAGTTAGCCGTTGTATGTGCACAAGAAAAGAAAAAAAATGGTGTCACTATCTCATCGAAAATAGATATGAACCATAAGAGTCGAAATTATATATTTACTCAGTCAGACCTTAATACGGAACAAAGAGAATAGCTGGAAATGATCAAAGATTCTAGTGTCAGAATCCATATGCATCTTGGTAAGGCCAATGTGGTGGTCGACGTTTGAGTTATGAAGCTGCAGTGTGAATATGTTGATAATAAGCAACTAACTTGGGTTATGCAAAGAATTCAAGAGACTGAAATTGGAAGGTCGTTCGACAAAGTTTCATGTCTGCTTTGAAAATAAAACCAACAATAGTAGATCAGATCACAGGAAGTTCGAAGGGAGAAGGAATACAAAATCAAGACAAGAAAAGAAAAAGGCTTAGCCAAGAAGCAGAATTTTGAGTGATTAGGATACCATAAGGATTTAAGGCCGAACCAGTGTGCCAGATAGGAAGATCCTAAGCAGATGATACTTGAGGAGACCTATGATTCTAAGTATTCAATTCAACCAGAAAGTGCCAAGATGTAATGAGGTCTAAAGAAAAAGTATTGGTGGTCTAAAATGAAGAGCGAAGCTATTGGATAGGATACTCGATGTGATGGGTGTCAGAGAATAAAGGCAATGCATCAGGGACCTAAAGGGATTCCTCAATTTAATTTGGTTGGCTACATGCTGAATTTCAGATTTCTCATCAATGGGTTTCTTGTCATTAGCAATCCGCTCCCTATCAGATTTAACAATTTCAGCGGGGGTCAAAGGTAGAAGTGTAATTTTCTTTCCCTTATGCATAAAAGTGTATTTATTACTTCTACCGTGGTGAAGTGCATCAGTGTCATATTCCCATGGGTGACCCAATAAAAGAGAGCAAGCTTGCATCGAACCACATCACAATCAAAGAAAATCGAATAGGAACCAATGGAAAATGAACCCGAACTGCTTGTGTTACCTTAGCTTTGCTTTAATCATTCACCCTTGAATGTGGTATGGATGTGGGTGAAGCGTGTGGTCAAGCCAAGCTTCTTGACCAAATATGTACTCACCAAGTTGTTGCAACCGCCGAGTCAATGATCACGCTACTACAAATTGGTTGTTGATGACGAAGAAAATCTGGAACAAGTTGTGGCGCCGCTTTCGCCGCTTGCTCCATCATGCGCTAAGGACATGCCGGACAATGATGGACCAGACGCAGCGGATCCTCGGCCCCAAAGGTGGCTTCATCATCAACCTCATCGTCGCCCACCCGGTGTCGCCGATCTCATCCTCAACATCGGAGGCACCGATGTAACCTCCGTCGTCGGTGGCGATGTATGCCCGCCGGTGGGGCATTCTCTCTTGACGGGCCAATCCTTGGCACTTATGGCAGCGAATTCCGCCGATGTACGGCCCGTGGAAGCGACGGAGGAGCTCTTGGCGGTGTTGGCGGGGCCGACTTCTTCTGTCCGCTGCACGGGCGGCGGTGCCATCGGTGCGGGCGTGTGCTTTCGTCGAAGGTGGCGGTGCAGCTGGTCGAAGGTGGAAGAAGGCACCGTCTTCGCTTGTCCCGTAGTCGTTAAGGCGTGAAGGTGCTGCCGCATTGCTCTCGCTCTTGGAATGGCATCCTGCAATTCCTTCTCTGCTAACATAGCAAGTTGAAACAAGCGATTGACAGCTTGTATATTCTTTATAATCAACAATATCCTGAATTTCGGGCGCAACCCATCGTAAAACACGCAATTTTATCCTCGTGTTCCTCTACTACCCCACAACGTAACATACCCTTTTGAAGCTCTTGGTAATATTCCCGACAATATACTACCTTGATCTAATCGTTGCAATCTCTTGCGATATCACATTGGTAGGAGGGAGGAACAAATCTATTACGCATAGCATCTTTTAATCTCGCCCAAGAATCAGGTTGTAAGCGGGCATTTACTAGTTCATTCCACCGATTATAGCAAAATCTTTAAATTCACTAGTGGCTTGTCTAACCCTATGAATCTCGAACTAGATGGGAATTAAATTTTTGCTCGACCGTCATCTCCCAATCTAAGTAGGCATCAACATCATAACCTTCGAAAAGGAAGGGATGGTGAATTTTACCTTAGCTTAAAGGATCATCATTGCGGTTCGGTTATTACCTCCCATACCGTGATGGTTGCGGCGAAGACGGTCATGCAAGTGGGCGTCTCGCTGAGCGGCTTCGTTCCTGGCGCACGTTGTCGCTCATCTTCGCCTTCCTCAAAATCACCATCCTCGCCATGTCGTTGTTGCCGTGGTTGTTGCCGTTGTTGATGCCGCCGTTGACGGATGCATCTCCATCAATAGTCGCGGAGGACGCCGACGCAAGGCATCCATCCTATCGGCGAGGGTGGAAACTCGCCGATCGATGCTCTCAAGGGTCCTATTCGCGTCATGGCATGCTCCTTGAACATCGTTTTTATCTCCTCCAGCATGGTCGACAACTCTGATTGAAGGACACAGTCGTCGATGGTAATATCATCCTCGTTCCTGCCCTTCTTGCCACCTGCCATGGTTAGCATAGAAAAGGATAGAAGAAAACACAAACACAAGTATTATGAGCCCTATGAACTACTAGGTGGGATCTCACGCCTCAAGCAATCTTACCAAGTTCTTACCCTGCTTACCAACACAACGAGGGCGGTGCAACCGGTGGTGGTTCGTGACACCGTGAGGGCGTGATGAAGCGATTGCAAGGGTCAATAACCTGTCTTGATCGAAGGATGTATATGTGGAGTCAGAGGAAGGTTATATGTATGGAGTGGCACACAATTCAAGAATGAGATAGTAATGCTGAATAAATGTCCAAAAGCACTTGCCCTAATTGCTGGTCTAAACACGTGGCCTTAGTCAGCTGCCGCAGAAAACAAGGAATATGTAGAGACAAGCAACAAGGCGTCAGAATATATGAACAGATATCAGCACCGCAGCAAAAACACTTCTATCAGGCACGGTAACAACACCTACCTGTGCTCCTGTCCTTTTTTTTTTTGCTCTCTGCTTCCTCTGCTCCTCTCACAAAATTTTTTTTTGCTCTATGCCTCTTTCATAATTTTTTTTTATTTTCCTTTGATTTTTCTGATATTTTTCCTAGGATTAGGAGCACAAAGGCAGATAGTACACAAATTTTCAGCCTGAACAGATGTAAGATGAAACCAATATGAAATAAGAAGTGTTTTTCGAAAAGCGTGCTCAAACTTCGGCGGCCGAGAACTCAATCTTCCAGAGGGAATTTCGCAAAAATAATTTCGGCAAACCCGACAAAGTCGGGGAGAATCGGATGTAAAATTTTCTGTAGATATCCGTGAAAAAAAAATTCGCCTAATTCCGAGTCCGTATGCGAAAGTTATGGCCGTTTTACGGAAGGACTCCGAATCAGGGTTTTTCTAGGCGGCACCTCTCCAAACTCAAGGGCGTATGGAGTGGATATGGAACGCGATGATCTATGGTGGCAGGTTCTGTGATGAGGGGTGGCGATATGGCTAACAGGAGGTGGGGGATTAGGATTTATGAAGGAGAAACCCTAACACAACTAGGACTCCGAACTGAGGAAAACCACAAAACAATCCGAATCCTACAAGGACTCAAATAGCGATTGGTGACTGGATCGGTGTAGGATATGGGATGATGCAGCGGAGATGAAACACAACTAAATTAAGACCACGATCTAAACCAGCAACACGACTCGACTATGGACACAAACTCAGTACTACGGATTCTGAAACGAAATTGTGCAAAGGCTAGGGCGTGGTTCTAGGTATGGTAGACTATGAACTGCAATTTTTTTTGGCTTTTTCGTGGACTATAGGACGAACACAAAACTAAATTAAACTACGGGAAAAGGCGAACCTGACGGTAAACCTCGCTCTGATACCACTTGATGGGGACGGGGTTGCCCGAACTTCCGTCAGGTGGAGGATAAGTCGATTAGGCGGCGCGAGACACACACGATCCGGCTTCTTGATCAAGACGATCAAAACCCTGCAATCGCAGCACCACGCGTCCTCTGGTTATCAACCGTGCACTGCCGGTTGACCTCGCCACGAGCTAATCCTGCCAATGAATCGAGAACACAAGCAAGAACAAGAAAGATGCAACTGAATTTGCAATTGAAGATGAAGCTCACGAGTTGGGGTCTTACAAACCGATGAACGGCGACACTGTTCAAAGACAGAATTAATCTAAGCAAAACCCAAATCAAACCCTAGCGGCGGCTACTGGATATAAAGGCTAGGGGACGTTCTAGAAACCCTAGACGCGTCCGTGATGGACTCCAACACGATACATGGGCCAAGGGCCCAAATTGGTGACGCAGCACCCTGGGACAGATTCTGTCCGCCAACTTGCAACGTGAATTCCTGTCGACTCTGAAGTCCAAATGACCTGAAACTGGTGCCATTGGAAAGGTTATCTCCTTAGCTTTCGAGGCATATGTGGATCATCAAAATCGGAGCCCATTTGTGGCCTGGGTGACGATTTTAGTGAATACTGCTCCTGGTGGCCGAGGTAGTCGACTCCGAGACGAATTAGACCTCCAACTTGAATTGGACGCCCTCCTTGCCTCCCTCCTGGCCCTTGCTGGTTCCCAAGGCCTTCATGATCCTCTCCAAAGTTCCTAAGTACAATATAATCAATAATATCATTAGGTAGCATACCATTCTCACAAGTATCAGCACGGGCACTTAGGAACGAGCTCACCTGTTGATTCAATTGCCGTGCTCGTGCTCTTGTGATGGGTCCTTGCATCACAACTGGAGGAGTCTCAGGCATATGCATTGGAGTGATGTCCTCATCAGTAGATCCCTGAGTGGAAATGGGAGGTAAATCATTAAAAGGGATCCCTAGTGTGAATTGACCATAAAGGATACGAATTCGGAGGAATCGTTATTGATGGATTGACCAAAGTTGCTCATTTCGTACCACTGAAGACTACGTATTCAAAAGATCGTTTGGCAGATCTGTATATGTCAGGGATTGAGTGACTGCATGAGGTGCCCAAGAAGATTGTGTCTGATAGAGGTATCCAGTTCATCACAAGGTTTTAAAACAAGTTACATGAAGCAATGATAACTCGCTTGAACCCCAGTATAGTTATCATTCGCATACTGATGGCCAGACAAAAAAAGTTAATCAGATTCTAGAGGATATGTTGAGAGCTTGTACGATATCTTATACTACATCTTAGGATAAATGCTTGCCATATGCAAAGTTCAGTTATAACAATAGCTATCAGGCTAGTTTGCAAATATCACCATTCGAAGCCAAGCATGGTCGTGCCTGTCGTACCCTATTAAATGTAACGGGAAGAGTGTTCAGCGTTTGGGCCTGAGATTCTTAGGGAGGCCGAGGAGCAATTTGCCATGATCAGGAAAAGACTGAAAGCAGCGCAGTCAAGGCAGAAGAGCTACGCCAACAATCGTCGTCATGATTTGAGCTTTGAGCCCAATGATTTTGTGTATCTTAGAGTCACCCCCTCAAAGGTGTAAAAAGATTTCATGCCAAAGAGAAGCTTGCACCCAGGTTTGTTGGGCCTTTCAGAATATTGAACCGTTGAGGAAAGGTTGCTTACCAGCTAGACTTGCCCCAGTCATTAGCAGGTGTGCATGATGTGTTCCATGTGTCACAGCTCAAAAAGTGACTCAGAGTGCTAGCAGAGCAAACGTCATTGGAAGCAATCGAGTTGTAGGAAGATCTAACCTACAAAGAGCGACCGATCAAGATTCTAGATGTAATGGAGCGTAGGACCAGAAACAAGTCTGTCCACTTTTGCAGAGTTCAATGGAGCAAACATTCAGAGTGCGAAGCAACCTGGAAGCGCGAAGAGGGCCTAAAGGCAGAATTCCCAAACCTATTCTCTATATAGCCCTGAATCTCGGGGTCGAGTTCTGTTAAGGGGGGAGGTTTGTAACATCCCAAATTTTAGCTTTCTCAAATTAGTTAATAGTGTTTTATTGCAATTGAGTGATTTTTGGATTTATTTGGATTTATTGGAATTTTCTAAGATTTATTTGAAGTAATTTAAATTAAACATATATTGCCTTTTGCTCAAACCCAATTATATGTAACTAAATTTAAAATAAAGTTTTGTCAAAAATATATAAATTGGGCCCAGAATGTCTCAAAGTATTTTTGAGATTTTTATTGGAATTTTCCTGATATTTTAGTTGCCTTAAATAAATCAAATTAATTTATCTACTTATTTTTAAATAAGAAAATCTCGAAAATTCAGTTAGAACAGTAATGGGCCGAGCCCATTCTTGTCTTCGAATCCCGCCGTTCTTGCCTGGATCGCTTCGACTTGCTCGCCCGCTGTCTAGAAACCCGAATCGTAGCCGTCGGATTGAGATCCAAAGGCCTTCGTCAAGCGCGCCGCTGCGGAAACCCTAGCCGTCGATCGCCGTTGGATCATCATCGCACGGTGGAGTTTAGATCGAGCCGTTGTAGCCGTATCAGATCCAGGCCGTTAATCCGGGTGGGCGGTTAAGATCGTGCCGTGCCAGGATTCTTTCGTGACCGTCTGATTTAGATCGAAGGGTTGGTAGTCATCGTCTAGAATTCGGACTCCGAGTTCGCCGCAGAAACGCCGCCGCAGTGTCCGTTGAGTTTCTCGAGCCCATACGCGTCGCTCGAGGGCTATTTAAGGACCCGGACTGCCTCCCGAGATTCCCCATGAGCCGCCGCATAGTCCTGCCCAAGCGCCACTGCCAGTAGATCCCGTAGCGCCCGCAGTAGCTCGCCGGAGTCCGTGGAGATTTGCGGCGCGTTTCGTCGCCGTCGGGAGTCTCATCCGTCGTCCTGGGGGTAGATCCGGATTCACCGCATTGCGCCGCACCTGTTCCGCCACTTCACGTCGCCGGAGTTCCACCGAAGCGCCGCAAGCAAGGTCGTTGTCCCCAACTCCAGTAGCCTTGCACTGCCGCCTCTCCATCGTCGGAGCTGAGCTTTGAAGACCGTCGGATCTGCCACGAACGCTTCGGATCAAGCCGCGTCGTCTCGGTGAACAATAAACGTCTCGGTCTTCTGTGGCCATTGGATTAAGGGTGAGCGGTAAGATTTGCGCCACGTCGTTGAGTCGATGGTAGACCTTGTGATCTCGCATGTACCGTCGGATCCGATCCAAGGGTCTAGATTCCGCCGCGTGGCAGGCTTCAGTATCCGTTGGATCCAATCAGAACGGTGCCAAACCCGATCGAATCTTGGCCGTTAAGATCAGGATCGACGAACCAGATCGTTTCGTGAATCGAGCAAATCTTAAGTTGACACGTGTCAGCACCCGGTTGGCTCGGGTCTGATGCTGACGTTAACTGACGCAATAAAGCGATTTTTCTTTTATAAAATAATTCGGTTAAATATTGATTTTCCAATTTTATGAATTTTCAGGAATTTGAATCTTCCGAGAGCTCGTTCTCCCTCATACGAACTCCGATTGAGGTGAGGTGATTCAAATTTCTAAAAATTTGTAAAATTGAGAGCTATCTATTGGTGAATTTTATTTGATTTTTAGAGTTTATTTACTATCTGTTTTGGTATTTATTTGTATTCTCTTTCATTTCGCGTAGACGATAAATTGTGTGATGCAACCGGGGAAGATTCATCAACTCAAGACCAAGGTCCAGAGCATGGATAAGGGTTTTCCTAAGGCAAGTTGTACTTTGATCATGTTGAACCCATGTTTGCAAAATTGCTATTTTGTTTTTACCTTATTGCATATTATTTCATGTGTATAAATGATTTCAACCTAAATTGGGATTTAGATATCATACCTTTTGAATTACACCCTACCATGTCGATTGTATGCCATGATCCACTTGTCACCCTAGATTGGTTCACTATAGTTGGTTAATAATGAAATCAACATGGGATGGTTAGATCGGATTAAATTGCTTAGCCATGCCACGTCATCACATGTACTTGAATCATTGATAAATAATCTTGACTAATGGAATATGGAACAATGTTATGAATGTGTGTGTCATGTATGATCACACGATGAGATTGAGTTGTTGTGGCGATGGATGTCACGCAACGATATTGAATTGTTGATGGCACATGGTGCTTGGTAATCAACTGGGGTGGTTATGACTTAGATCGGAGCAAGTGGCAAGGGCAAGTGTGTCTGGGTGGGCCCGATGGGCAGAGGGTATGTGCAAGTCTTGCTTTAATCAACTCTAAGGACTTAACCTTGCGAGCCTTTGACCTGAGTCAGTCATGCAACCACATGTCTGTTATGGGGCAGCCTAGCTGATTAATTTGTAATGTCTTAGCTTTAGTACTGCCTTGGTGGTGTGAGTCCGGGTTCACGGATCAACTCACATGGCGCAAGAGGGGGGACCTGTTGTGGTGGTTCAGCTCATCAGTGTTGAAATCTCAGCGGGTAGTACTGGGTTAGGGCAGAGCATTGTAAAGGCTTTGTCATGATTTCTCTGCCAGTACACCAAAGGAAGTGTGCTAATAGCTTGGCAACAAGAGATAATCATGTCGTGTGGGTAAAGTGCATAACTTCTGCAGAGTGTACAAACTATTCGAATAGCCATGCTCACGGTATTGAACATAGCTCGGGAATTACAGTCAAGGGTTAGACTTTGCAAAATAAAACTTGGGATGGATGGCAGGTTGCCATGGAAGATTGAATCTTGACTTAGGATGAGAAACTTGGTTTACTTGAGAATTGCTGAATCTATCTATTATTGTTATTTGTTTTACTACTGTCTTTTCAATCTTTATACTGTACTTGTTCATAAATGCTGCTTTACTGCAAATAGCCTTGTTACCCGTTCCTTTGGAATAAGCCTTGCATATAGTTATGTTAGAATTGCATTCTGTGCACAACTTGTTGAGTACTTTATGTACTCACCCTTGCTTACAACATCACCAGTGCTGAAGGTGTACCATGAAGGGACGAATGTTTAGGGTGCGAGCCTTGTCAGTTGCCTGTGGTATACTGAGGGGTTTATCTACGTCTTCATCTCCGCTGCAGTTCAATTTGTTGTTCAGCCTTGTGAGGCATTGTTAAGTAAGTTGACCATAAGGTCATTCAACTAGTAATATTTAGTACATAATATCTTTTATCTTATTTCCGCTGTGTATGATTTTTATATTCACTAATGTTGAGCCTTTGTGCACTAGCGTGATCCTGGACTAGTGCAGTATACACAGAGGGTCCGGATTTGCATATTCGGGTCCCGACAGTTTGCAAATTTGGATGTGTGTCCCGCTTGTAAGGCATCTCGGTATAAGCGCGGCGATGACGACATCGAGGCGCATCGTAAGAAGAAAAGACCTCCGACCAAGGTGGTCTGGTATTTCCCTATAATCCTCCGTCTGAAGCGTTTGTTTGCGAACAAAAGGCATGTTCAATTGCTGCGATGGCACGCCGAAGAGCGTAAGAAGGATGGAATGCTTAGACACCCTACTGACTCCACGCATGTAAGGACCCGAATTCACCAATTTGAATCCACTGTGTTTTACCGCACTAGTCCCAGGATCAATCGCTAGTGCACAGAGCTTAACATCGGTAAGCATCATATCATACACAACGATAAGAATAATAAGACTTTATTTAATGAATATAACTAGTGTATGATCTTATGATCACTTACATTATTCAGCCACACGGGCTAGACTGAAAGTAACTTGAACAAATACAGCGGAAAATAGCAAAAGACGTAGAAGTCCCATCAGCACACCACAGGCGACTGACAAGGATTGGCCTAGTGACTCGCGTCCACCTGAAAGTCCTCCTCCAATAACGACGATGATTCCTCCACTGTTGTTGGTTGTTAAGCAAGGGTAAGTACACCAACACGTACTCAACAAGTTGTGCACAAAATGCAATTCTATCATAGCTATATGCAGGCTTATTCCAAAGGAAGGCTAAGTGGTTCATTTGCAGTAAAGCAGCATTTAAGAACATATATACTTCATAGATTGAAAAGACAGTAAAACAAATATTAACAAGTAAATAGATTCAGTGATTCTCAAATAAACCCAAGTGTTCATCCTAGATCAAGTTTCCTTTATCCACATGGCATCCTGCCATCCCATCCAGTTGTTCATTTTAATTATCTACCCCTTGACTGTAATCCCCGAGCATTGCTCAATACCGTGAGCACGGCTATCCGAATAGTTTGTACACTCTGCAGAGGTTATGCACTTTACCCACATGATACAACCATGCACCACACAAAGTAATGATTATAACAAAGCCTTTACAATGCATCCTCTTAACCCAAGCTACCTCTAAGGTTTCAAAGATCAAGGGTTACACCACCACAACAGGCCCCCTCTTGCGCCATGTGAGTTTCTCCGCACACCTTGACTCACACCACCACGATAGCACTCAAGTTAAGCATTTGCAAATTAGTCACTAGGTCGCCCCATAACAGTATATGTGGTTGCATGATTGACTCAGTCAAAGGCTGCAAGGTTAAGTCCTTAGGATTGATTAAAGCAAGGTTAAAGCAAGACTTACACATACCCTCACCTCCTCCGAGCCCACCCCGCACACTTGCCCTTCCACTTGCTTCAATCATAAAGTGATTACCACCCGGTTGGTTACCAAGCACCACGTGCTTCTCACAAATCAATATCGTTGTGTGACCTCCCCGCCACGACAACTCAATCTCTTTGTGTGACCACATATGACACACAAGTTACCATCATTGTTCCATATTCCATTAGTCAAAATTAATACTCAATATTTCATGTACATGTGATGACGTGGCATGGCTAAGCAGTTATATCCCTTTCTAACCATCCATGTTTATTTCAGTATTTACCAACTATAGTGAACCAACCTAAGGTGACAAGTGGATTATAGCATACAAATAACAAGGTAGGGTGTAATTTAAAGGGTACATTAACTAATCCCAAAATTAAGTGAAAATCATTTGTACACATAAAATATCATGCAATAGAGTAAATCAAAATAGCAATTTTTCAAACATGGGTGCAACATGATCAAAGCACAACTTGCCTTGCTTAAGTTCCTGGTCTTGGTCTAAAGATTGTTCTTGAGTTGCAAATTCCTCCTCCGAAGCCTCGCACAATTCAACGTTTACGCGAATCGAGAAGAAATAGCAAATAAACACCAAAACCAAAGAACAATTGAACTCAAAAATTCACATAAAAATCACCATTGGATAGATCTCAATTTTACAAATTTTTAGGAATTTGAATCACCTCAATCGGAGTTCATATGCAAAAGTTATAGCATTTAGAAGTCTGAAAATACCTTAAATTGAATTTCCAAATTTAATTGAATTATTTTTATAAAGGAAAATACGAATTTCCCGCCCTGGGCTGTACGGACAACACATGGCGAAATCTAGATCACTTAAAATCAATCTAATGGCTTCTGTTAAATTACCGACGTGGCACTACCGTAGCCATCCGATCTAGATCGGACGACCACGCTTACCCGAGCACTTTACTGTGCACTTAAGTGACGTGGCCCAACCGTGACCTTACGATCTTAATCTAACGGCTAACACTTAACCGCGGCATTCACTGTTGACCTAAACCGACGTGGCTTACTCCCGACCACACAATTTTGATCCAACGGCGGAAATCTTACCCGAGCTCTCCACTGTGTACAAAGGCGACGTGGATGATCTCCGGGCGTGCGATGACGATCCAACGGCGCACGAAGCTCAAATCCGGCGATGGCTGCGCGTCGGCTCGGTCTCATCGGAGCTAGGGACGACAACCTCCCACGCGGCGTTTCGGTGCTTCCCGACGACGAAGAAGTGACGCTTCCGACGTGTCTCGACGTGCTGAGCTCGAATCCGAATCCCACCCGGCGAAAGGAGTCCCTGGCGCCGACGAAAACCCGGCGCAAGTCCTTCGGCACTCCGGCGAGCTCTCGCGGCGGCTTCGGTGTCCCTTCGGTGACGGCGCAACAGGGAAGATGTGTGGCGAGGTGTGTAGATCCTTGGGAGGGGTTCTCCGGCCTTAAATATCCCGCGCATGGCTCGAAAACATGTAAAGAAGAACGGCGGCGGCGTATCCAATTCAGAGACGGCGGTGGCGCGAGTTTGACTCGGACACAATGAACCACAGCCCTTCGATCTTGATCTGACGGCCACGATAAAACGAATTGTCCGAACCGGTACCGATTGTTAGAGACCGTCCGATGAATATCTAATGGCTGTGATCACTAGGGTTTCATTAAATGACGCGGACCAATGTGGACCCTTGGATCCCGATCCAACGGTCGGCGTTAACCCTCCCGATTTAACAGTCGGTCCACACAGTAATGGGCTGCAGCCTGTTACTGTTCATGGAAATTTTCCGGAATTTTCTATTTAAATTAATCCTGAGAAATTCATTTGATTTTATTTAAGGTAATAAAATACTCTAAAAATTCCAAGAAAAATCTCAAAAATACTTTGGAACATTCTGGACTTAAATAAAATATTTTTGGCAAAACTTTATTTTAAACTTTTCTTTTTATAATTAATTCTCAACAAAAGGCTATATATTTTAATTCAGAATAATTCAAATAAATCTCAGAAAATCCAAATAAATTCAGAAAATTCACAAAAATCATGAATTGCAATAAAATAATATTAAATAATTAAAATGCCAAAATTGGAATGTTACAAACCTCCTTAATGTAATCTCAATTTTAGATTCAAGGTCGATTAGAGAATAGGTTCGGGAATTCCTTCTTCAGATCTTCTTCACCCTCCCAGGTTGCTTTATTTTCTGAGTGGTTACTCCATTGAACTCTATAAAAGCGAGTAGATTTATTTCTGGTCCTGCGCTCCATTACATCCAAAATCTTAATCGGCTGCTCTTTGTAAGTCAAGTCTTCTTGCAATTCGATAGCTTCTAACGGCGTTTGTTCTGCTGGCACTCTGAGACACTTCTTAAGTTGCGACACATGGAACATATCATGAACTCCTGCTAATGACTGGGGCAACTCCAACTGATATGCAACCTCTCCTCGGTGACTCAAAATCTTCAATGGCCCAACATATCTAAGTGCAAGTTTTCCTTTGACGTTGAACCTTTTTACACCTTTCAGGAGAGTGACTTTGAGATATACGAAATCGTTGGGTTCGAAACTCAACTCTCGTCGACGATTGTCAGCGTAACTCTTTTGCCTTGACTGTGCTGTTCTCAGTCTTCCTCTGATCATGGCAACTTGTTCTTCGGCCTCTCTGAGCAACTCCGGTCCAAATACCGAACGCTCTCCCGTTTCATTCCAATTCAATAGGGTACGACAAGCACGACCATATAAGGCTTCAAATGGTGACATTTGCAAACTAGCCTGATAACTATTATTGTAACTGAACTTTGCATATGGCAAACATTTATCCCAAGATGTACTGTACGATATCGCACAAGCTCTCAACATATCCTCTAAAATCCGATTAACTCTTTCTGTCTGGCCATTTGTTTGTGGATGATAAGCAGTACTGAAATTCAGATGAGTTCCCATTGCTTCATGCAATTTATCCCAAAATCTTGAGGTAAATTGGGTACCGCGATCCGATACGATCTTCTTAGGCACACCATGTAAACATACTATTCTTGACATATATAACTCTGCTAACCGATCCCCTGAATAGGTTGTCTTCACTGGAATAAAGTGAGCAACTTTAGTCAACCAGTCAATAATAACCCATATTGAATCATAACCCTTTTGAGTCTTGGGCAATCCCGTGATAAAATCCATACCAATCTCCTCCCATTTCCATTCCGGAATCTTCAATGGCTGTAACAATCCAACAGGCTTTTGATGCATTGCCTTTACCCTCTGGCACACGTCACACAAGGCAACATGCTCTGCAACTTCACGCTTCATACTTGGCCACCAAAATTTCTTCTTGAGGTCCTGATACATCTTGGCACTTCCAGGATGAATAGAATACTTAAAATCGTGTGTTTCCTCAAGAATAAATTGTTTAAGCTCCTTCTCATTTGGCACACAAATCCGACCTTTAAACCACAAAGTTCCTTGTTCATCCATGGTGAAATCTTCTGCTAATCCCTCTTCTTTCTTAGACTTAATTCTGCTAATCTTCTCATCTTTACTTTGCCTTTCTTTGATTTGATCCTCAAGGGTTGGTTTTACTTCTAAAGCAGCTACAAATCCTTGCGGCACAACCTCTAATCTCAGCTTCTGAAATTCCTCACATAACTCCAGTTGATCGCTGGCTATTAACGAATTTACACTGTGGCCTTTACGACTCAAAGCATCAGCTACCACATTAGCTTTCCCGGGATGATAATGGATTCCGACAATATAATCCTTAATTAGTTCTAGCCATCTCCTTTGTCTCATATTAAGGTCTGACTGGGTAAATATGTACTTCAAGCTCTTATGATCCGTATATATCTCGCATCTATTTCCAATGAGATAATGACGCCATATCTTTAAAGCATGTACTACTACAGCCTAACTCCGTGTCATGCGTCGGATAATTTCCTTCATACGGCCTCAATCGCCTTGGACGCTGTAGGCTACAACCTTGCTATTCAAGATAAAACGCAACCAAGTCCCCGCCTTGATGCATCACAATAAATGTCAAAGTTACACCGCACATCCGCAATACTAATACCGGTGCAGATGTTAATTGCTTCTTTAACTCCTCAAAACTCTTTTCGCACTCTGGCGTCCATGCAAACTTCTTTTCTTTCTTTAACAATTGCGTAAGGGGTCTCGCAATCGTCGAGAATCCTTCTATGAACCGATGGTAATATCCCGCCATTCCCAGAAAACTACGGATCTGAGTAACTGTCTTCGGCTGCTCCCAATGCAATACAGCTTCCACTTTACTTGGATCCACGGCAACTCCTTCAGCGGTCATTACGTGGCGAAGGAATTCCACTTTCTTCTTCCAGAAATCATATTTACTGAATTTGGCATACAACTGTTGTTCTCGCAACTTCTCCAAAACCAACCTCAAATGTTCTGCATGCTCTTCTTCTGTCTTAGAGTATATGAGGATATCGTCTATAAAGACAACCACAAATTTATCCAAGTACTCCATGAATACCTTATTCATCATGTTCATGACTCAAGCTAGGTCAATAGTTGATACGCACCAATCATAGTAACTTGGGCCATAACTAGGTAGTAACTGAAAGTTTTATTCGGAGTACTGCCTTATTTATCCCATTATTACAAAAATTGGACCCGTGGGTCATACAGTAGCAGGGACATTAACTGGCAACTAAACTTTAGACAAAACTTTGACTGGAAAACGCGACTCTAAACGTCTGGCTAATCCTCCTCTTCACCGCCTTCACCACAGATGTCGAACAGTGGGTTGCAGGCTCTTGGATAGCTGTCTTCGCTCTCCTGATCTTGGTTAGCGATGTGAGAGTCATCTTCTTGCGGATCAACGATGATGTCGACGTCGGATACTTCCAACACAACGTCTGTGGTGTCCTGGGCCTCGTCTGTCGTGATATGATTGATCCTTCCACGCGTTGTCGTCTGAGGCGACGCCCCGACCGTGACCGGTACTCGCTTTCTCCTGTCACTAGGGCTTTAGCTGGAGTAGTACCCAGATTGAAGTGAACTGGGGTAACATTTCCCTTCTTCGGACACTTGTTAGCGAAATGTCCTGGTTCATTGCAAGAGAAGCATTTCTTGACAGCAGACTACTGACTTCCTGCTGGTGCATTACCTCCTGGTGCTGGTGTTTGAAAATTCTGGCTAGTAGGGCGAGATGATGGAGTTGATGCCTTGTTGGTCCACTGAGGTTGAATCCTGGCAAACTGTTACGGTGTCATTCTTAACCTAAGATGATTAGGCCGTCCTGCTTGACTAGCCATCTTGCGCTTACGATCTTCACACAATTCCTTACGCTTATCCTCAAGGATCAAAGCTTTATTAGCTAACTCCTGAAAATCGGGAAAGTTGTGGGTGATCAATCCCACCTGTAATCCAAAGGTTAAACCTTTCAAGAAACGGGACTGTCTAGCCTTATCTGTGGCCACATCCTCCGGTGCATAACGCGCCAATTGGGTAAACTTATTCAAGTATTCTGCCACTGACTAGCCTCCTTGTTTCAGAGCTCTGAATTCCTCCTTCTTGAGGTCCATCATACCTTCAGGTACATGATACTGACGGAAAGCAGCTGAAAACTTTTCCCAAGTAATCTCCTGTGGTGCTTCATGTGCTGTGCAATAGTTCTCCCACCATTCCGTGGCAGTCCCTTCTAGCTGGTGAGAAGCATACAACACATTCTCGTTGCCCTCACACTGCGTGATATGCAATTTCCTCTCAATGGTTCTCAACCAATCATCGGCCTCCAAAGGATTAGCATTGCCTGAGAATGTTGGAGGACGGATTCTCATGAAATCTGACAGTTTAGAATGAGAACGCAGCCCATTGTTGCCTTGTTGTATGTTAGTGTTGCCTACGGCTTGACTGGTCATGTTCTGCATTTGTTGCATCATGGTTTTCATAAGTTGAGGTTGCGCGGCTATAAAAGCTCCCAAATTCTGCACATCTATTGGTGGTGATGGCTGCAGTGGCGTTCCATCATTGAACTCATCACTCCGACGAAGGCCACTTCCTGAAGCTCCATTGTTACCGCGAGTGTTCACCATCTGCTTGATTTGCTTTTAGGTTTAGGAAAGATAGAATTAGCATAGATAAGATGTAAGAATTCCTAATGCGGGGAAAATAGGTTAAACCCAAAACTTTATATCTTTATTAATTAACTTGGTATGGTTGCTTACAAAAGCCTAAAAGCTTGCAACACATACTGCACACTCAGCAAACATAAAAATCCAAACTAAACACGCAACCTTAACGTCTATTACATTTGGGTAAGACTATTCTATTTGACGCGACTCAACATTTGAGTCTCAACTTAAGCTAAGACTCTCACTCCTTGAGCCATCCTCCACGGGAACTTCCTGGTGGGTATATCAAGGGTGAGCCGGTGTCGACATTTAATCGATCTTGGTCCCATATCGGTGACGCTCCGACTCGAACTCGACTTCATCTCCTCGATGATGGTGGTGTAGCGACCTCTCTTGTAATGCCTCCTCAAGCTCCATGATTCTCTCCTCGTAGGCTACTCGGGTCTCGTGCAATTCCTTCTCCGCAACTCGAAGCGCCAGAGGCCGTCCTTAATTCCGTGTCGTTGTCGCGACATGAGCCTCTTGAATACCAGAATCGCGTGCTAAGTGCATCGCGTAGCATCCTCCTTCCGGTGACGATAAACGCCAAGAATCTCAACCATGGGGTGGAGTTCAACACCGTGGTCTTCCAAATTTCATGGTAGTAGTCGCAACAAATCCTCCGAGAGCGAGTCGTGATTCCTCCTGGATACCGATCTCCCACGTGGTTCTTCTCACCGTGATGCTGATAGGTTGGCTTGCTCTCTCACCATCTCTGGCGTAGATTAGAAGCTTGCACACCATTCCTCTCGTGGCTCCGTTGACGATCCAACTTCGGCCTTGATACGTTGGTTTGGCAAAACCTCCCAAAACTTGGAGCACCCTCCAAAGCTCTGTCGCGTAGCCACCCTCGCACTCTACGTATGACTGTGTCCTCATCTATTTAAAAGAAAAATAGATAAGTCTTCCATCTTCAAATGGCCACTCCGACAAATTTAAGGTAGATTTCAGCAAAGGTAAGGAACAGAGAATGAGATAAGTTAAGAGTGTTATCTTAATTGAGTTTAGGTTTTTCCTTTAGAAAATAATTTTTGGACACTCTACCAACTAGGGCAAAGACCTACAGTCAGTATGCTCTGATACCACCTCTGTAAGGACCCGAATTCACCAATTCGAATCCACTGTGTTTTACCGCACTAGTCCTAGGATCAATCGCTAGTGCACACAGCTTAACATCGATAAGCATCATATCATACACAACGATAAGAATAATAAGACTTTATTTAATGAATATAACTAGTGTATGATCTTATGATCACTTACATTATTCAGCCACACGGGTTAGACTGAAAGTAACTTGAACAAATGCAGCGGAAAATAGCAAAAGACGTAGATGTCCCATCAGCACACCACAGGCCACTGACAAGGATTGGCCTAGTGACTCGCGTCCACCTAAAAGTCCTCCTCCAATAACGATTTATTTCCTCCATCGTTGTTGGTTGTTAAGCAAGGGTGAGTACACCAACACGTACTCAACAAGTTGTGCACAAAATGCAATTCTATCATAGCTATATGCAGGCTTATTCCAAAGGAAGGCTAAGTGGTTCATTTGCAGTAAAGCAGCATTTAAGAACATATAGACTTCATAGATTGAAAAGACAGTAAAACAAATATTAACAAGTAAATAGATTCAGTGATTCTCAAATAAACCCAAGTGTTCATCCTAGATCAAGTTTCCTTTATCCACATGGCATCCTGCCATCCCATCCAGCTGTTCATTTTAATTATATACCCATTGACTGTAATCCCCGAGCATTGCTCAATACCGTGAGCACGGCTATCTGAATAGTTTGTACACTCTGCAGAGGTTATGCACTTTACCCACATGATACAACCATGCACCACACAGGCGAATGATTATAACAAAGCCTTTACAATCCATCCTCTTAACCCAGTGCTACCCGCTAAGGTTTCAGCACTAAAGGGTTACACCACCACAATAGGGTCCCCCCTGTTGCGCCATGTGAGTTTCTCCGTACACCCGGACTCACACCACCACGATAGCACTCAAGTTAAGCATTTGCAAATTAGTCAACTAGGTCGCCTGATAATGATATGTGGTTGCATGATTGACTCAGTCAAAGGCTCGCAAGGTTAAGTCCTTAGGATTGATTAAAGCAAGACTTACACATACCCTCAGCCTCCGAGCCCACCTCGCACACTTGCTCCTTCCACTTGCTTCAATCATAAAGTGATTACCACCCTTGGTTACTAAGCACCACGTGCTTCTCACAAATCAATATCGCTGTGTGACCTCCCCGCCACGACAACTCAATCTCTTTGTGTGACCACATATGACACACAAGTTACCATCATTGTTCCATATTCCATTAGTCAAAATTAATACTCAATATTTCATGTACATGTGATGAGGTGGCATGGCTAAGCAGTTCTATCCCGTTCTAACCATCCATGTTGATTTCAGTATTAACCAACTATAGTGAGCCAACCTAAGGTGACAAGTGGATTATGGCATACAAATAACAAGGTAGGGTGTAATTCAAAGGGTACATTAACTAATCCCAAAGTTAAGTGAAAATCATTTGTACACATAAAATATCATGCAATAGAGTAAATCAAAATAGCAATTTTTCAAACATAGGTGCAACATGATCAAAGCACAACTTACCTTGCTTAAGCTCTTGGTCTTGGTCTAAAGATTGTTCTTGAGTTGCAAGTTCCTCCTCCGAAGCCTCGCACAATTCAACGTCTACGCAAATCGAGAAGAAATAGCAAATAAACACCAAAACCAAAGAACAATTGAACTCAAAAATTCAAATAAAAATCACCATTGGATAGATTTCAATTTTACAAATTTTTAGGAATTTGAATCACCTCAATCGGAGTTCATATGCAAAAGTTATAGCATTTAGAAGTTTGAAAATACCTTAAATTGAATTTCCAAATTTAATTGAATTATTTTTATAGAGGAAAATACGAATTTCCCGCCCCGGGCTGTACGGACAACACGTGGCGAAATCTGGATCACTTAAAATCAATCTAATGGCTTCTGTTAAATTACCGACGTGGCACTACCGTAGCCATCCGATCTAGATCGGACGACCACGCTTACCCGAGCACTTTACTGTGCAATTAAATGACATGGCCCAACCGTGACCTTACGATCTTAATCTAACGGCTAACACTTAACCGCGGTGTTCACTGTTGACCTAAACTGACGTCGCTTACTCCCGACCACACGATTTTGATCCAACGGTGGAAATCTTACCCGAGCTCTCCATTGTGTACAAAGGCGACGTGGACGATCTCCGGGCGTGCAATGACGATCCAACGGCGCACAAAGCTCGAATCCGGCGATGGCTGCGCGGCGGCTCGGTCTCACCGGAGCTGGGGACGATGACCTCCCACGCGGCGTTCCGGTGCTTCCCGACGACGAAGAAGTGACGCTTCCGATGTGTCTCGACACGCTGAGCTCGAATCCGAATCCCACCCGGCGAAATGAGTCCCCGGCGGCGACGAAAACCCGGTGCAAGTCCTTCGGCACTCCGGTGAGCTCTCGCGTCGGCTTCGGTGTCCCTTCGGCGACGGTGCAACAGGGAAGATGTGCGGCGAGGTGTGTTGATCCTCGGGAGGGGTTCTCCGGCCTTAAATACCCCGCGCATGGCTCGAAAACATGGAAAGAAGAGCGGCGGCGGCGTATCCAACTCGGAGACGGCGGCAGCGCGAGTTCAACTCGGACACGATGAACCGCAGCCCTTTGATCTTGATCTGACGGCCACGATAAAATGAAGTGTCCGAACCGGTACCGTTTGTTAGAGACCGTCCGATGAATATCTAATGGTTGTGATCACTAGGGTTTCATTAAATGACGCGGACCAATGTGGACCCTTGATCTCGATCCAATCTGGCGGCGTTAACCTCCCGATTTAATCATCGGTCCATTACAAAGAATGGGTCATGCGTCCGTTATCGTTCATAGAAATTTTCCGGAATTTTCTATTTAAATTAATCCTGTGAAATTCCTTTGATTTTATTTAAGGTAATAAAATACTCTAAAAATTCCAAGAAAAATCTCAAAAATACTTTGAGACATTCTGGACTTAAATAAAATATTTTTGGTAAAACTTTATTTTAAACTTTTCTTTTTATAATTAATTCTCAACAAAAGGCTATATATTTTAATTCAGAATAATTCAAATAAATCTCAGAAAATCCAAATAAATTCAGAAAATTCACAAAAATCATTAATTGCAATAAAATAATATTAAATAATTAAAATGCCAAAAATTGGGATGTTACAACGCAGTGGAGGAATATCGATAGAAAATACAAGAAACACTTTGCATATGATATGAGGAATATAAGGTTCAAACTCAGTACGGATGGGATGAATCCTTTCGGCTACATAAGTAGTCGTCACAACACTTGACCGGTGACATTTTGTATCTACAACCTTCCTCCTTGGCTTTGTATGAAGTGGAAGTACATTATGGTGCCGCTGCTGATTTAAGGCCTGAGACAACCTGGCAACGATATTGATGTGTTCCTCAAACCACTGGTTGAAGATCTTCTGGTATTATGGAACGACGGTGTACGGGTATGGGATGTGGGCAAAAGAGAGAACTTCATGCTACGCGCGTTGTTGTTCGTAACCATCAATGATTACCCTGCTTTTAGCAATCTTTCGGGCCAGACTATAAAAGGATTCAATGGATGCGTCCATTGCATGGGTGATACAGGTAGCCGATGGCTAAAATACTGCCAAAAAATGTGTTACATGCGGCATCGTAGGTTCCTTTGCAGGGACCATCCGTATCGCAACAACAAGAGAGCATTTGACGGTACAAAGGAGACTGCTTCAACTCCGCAACATCGTAATGACAAAGAGAAATTTGCAGCCGTAAAAGATATTAAAATTATCCATGGAAAGGGAGCTGGAAGTATATCAGTCCCGAGTTCCGGTGATACAGCTCCTTTATGGAAAAAGAGATCAGCATTTATGGACCTACCTTATTGGCAGCACCTGGATGTTCGACATACGATCGATGTCATGCATATAAAGAAGAACATGTGTGACAGCTTACTTGGTATTTTACTAGACATACCTGGCAAAACAAAAGATACACTCAACTCACGGATGGACCTGAAAGATATGAAACTCAGGAAGGAGCTGCATCACGAAGACCAGGGTCAAGGAAAAAAGTACCTTCCCGCAGCTTGCTACACTCTAAGTAAGAATGAGAAAATTAGCGTGTGTGAGTGTTTGCACGGAGTCAAAGTTCCATCTGGTTATTCTGCCAACATAAAGAGGCTAGTCTCAATGAAAGACTTGAAATTAATTGGTATGAAGTCTCATGATTGCCATGTGATGATGACACAGATGCTTCCTATTGCAATTAGGGGTGTTCTGCCAGAGAAAATGCGAGACCCAATTATAAAATTGTGTTCATTCTTCAACACGATTTCACAGAAGGTCATCAATCCATTGAAACTGGATAAGCTGCAGCAAGACGTGATCCACACTCTATGCCGGCTTGAGATGTGCTTCCCTCCATCCTTATTCCATATTATGGTCCATCTCATTGTTCATATTGTGAAAGAGATAAAGTTTCTTGGCCCTGTGTTTCTACATCAGATGTACCCTTTTGAGAGGTTCATAGGGGTTGTGAAGAAATATGTTCGTAATCGACATTAGCCGGAAGGGTGCATTGCCGAAAGTTGGGGTACCGAGGAGGTCATCGGGTTCTGCATCAATTACATGGATCTCAAACCGATTAGTGTGCCCGTATCTCCCCATGAAGGGAGGCCACAAGGGAAAGGGACACTAGGTCAGAAATTGATTCGTATGAATGATCATACTTCATTCACGCAAGCACATTTTACAGTTCTGCACCAATCAATTATAGCGGCCCCATATGTCAACATGCACAAGAACATGCTACGAAGAAAAAACCCATGTAAGTCTGAGGTTTGGATCACGAGAGAGCACAGAGATAACTTTAGAGATTGGTTGCTTAGACACATGATGCATACGCAGACAGAGTGTGCTCAATTGAGAGCATTGGCTAAGGGACCGTCATATACAATTTTGACATTTGAAGGATACGACATCAATAGATATACATTTTATACGAGAGCACAAGATAACAAGAGCACCAACCAGAACAGCGAGGTCCGTATAGATGCCAATGACAGCAATGGCAATATGCAGACGTACTACGGATTCATAGAAAAGAATTGGGAGTTTGACTATAGGCCTTTGAAGGTCCCCCTCTTTCAGTGCCAGTGGGTCAGGCTACCTAGAGGCGTGAAGATCAACAAGTACGATATCACTACCGTGGACTTCAAACATGTCGAATACAGAGAAGAACCATTCGTACTTGCCAATGCCGTTACACAAATTTTCTTTGTAAGGGATCCAGCTGACAAGGAACACCACGTGGTTCTTCAAGGAAAAAGAAGGATTGTGGGAGTTGAGAATGTAGTCGACGAGTGTCGGTGTACTACACACCGGGTACCTCTTCGCCGCACAAAGCGCAGTGGCCCACGGGCGCCGACAGCGGTGGGTGTTTACACCCCGCCCACGAGCGTCGACCACGTGGCGGCGGGCGAAAGCAGTGGGCGACCACGCCTCGCCGCGCGCGCCCAGCCCACGGGGCGGCTCGGCGGGCGAGGTGAGCACGCCACCACCGGTGCCGGTCCACGTGGCGTCGGGCGCGGCGGTGGCGACCACGCCGCCGTCTGCGCCCACCCCATGTGGCATGCGCGAAGCACGCCTCGCTTGTTCATTGCCATGCAAAGGGGAGGATGCGGTTGCTTCATCCTCAAGTTTCTTCGCCAGCATCAGGTCGAGACAGTTCGATGTACTAGGCATGTCGGCCCCAAGGAATTTCGCTATAAGCCTGTTCTCTCGACGCCTCCCACCTACCACACAGAGAAGTCATATTCCTAAGAGCGAGCGAAGGCATGCGTTGGCATTAATTAGTGCCGAGGAACGGGACAACGCATCAAGGTGTAATAAATGCATGTAAGATAGGCATGATGACGACCTCCTTCGTCTCGACTTCGTAAGCCCGCATATAAGGGCACTTGGGGGACTAAGAGGGGGAGAGAAGAAAAGTAGACTCAACAGAAGAGCTGGTCACCAAGAAGCTCAGAATCCAAGCCCAAAATATCAATCCAAGCTCAAGCAGAAGTAATGTCATTACCCTTCTTCATGGGGGCCCAACCTGGGTAAAATCGTGTGTTCATCCGGATTTTAGACTCTAGAACTCGTTAGTGTGAGAGGTGCCGGGTTTCCATCTGTTAGGGTTCACGGCTACCAAAGACACCCCTATCGAACCAAACCCGGCAGAGACTCGCCTATCGCTTGAAATACACCGGCAGGCGCGCCTGTAGGGGTCTCAGAGTCGGATTCTCGATCATCTTTTCCGCGGGTTTTGGTGTCTTTGTCGGCCTGCATTTGAAAATGTCGAGTTCGCAACATCAGGAAGGGAGGTGTCGGGCCATGTTCGAGTATGTCCCGAATCTAGTCAATCGCAAGACTGCTTTCCCCACCCCGCTGGGTGCCGGTGACGCCCTGCGGCGCCGGGCATCCGGCGCCGTCGGCCGCGGCTATGGAGGCGCCACCCTCTCGGATTTGTATGCAGCTCGCCTCCTCGACCACCCGGTGGAACTTAGGGAGACTCATGGCCTCCGTGGTCATGGGATCTTGCCGACCTCGCTGGTGCGGCCCAACTCGTGGGGCCCCACGACAGAGTATCGGTGGTACTCCGCCACCCAGTATGCTGGCCGGGGCTCGCAGGCTCCAGCCGCCTGGTGGCAGCGCCCTAGCCCGGTAAGCTGGCTAGGAGGAGGCGCGGCCTGCCCGGCCCCGATGCCCGAAGGAACCGTGAGGACCTAAGAAGTCATCTTGACAAGGCCCGCCGCTGAGCGGTGATTCAAGGCGGCGCCGCGCCGTCTGACCTCAGAGCAGGGCGCTGCAAGAGGGTGGCCTCCAAGATGGAAGTTCCTCCTACTCACGGAGAGTCCTATCTCTCGCTTCCGGCCGAATTCCTGAGGGCGACCGGCTTTGTTTATGGTGTTGGATATCAGCGCCTCCCGCCAAGGTTACGCCTGTGGAGGGCTCCGGAGATTTCGCCTGCCTATAGAAAGTTATGACGGCACCACCAATCCCGAGGAGTTTTTGCAAATTTATACCACGGTGGTGCGAAGCGCCGGCTGGTCCGGAAAGGTTATGGCCAACTATTTCCGACGGGCTTGACGGCTCGCCTCGTTTGTTGTTGAACCTCCCGCGAGGGTCGCACTCGTGGAGGAGCTGGTGGCCTTTTTCGCCGCCAATTTCTGTGGCTCTTCAAGCAAATGCAAGCGTGGAGGATGATCTGCATGCCCCGGAGCAAAGATAAGGGGAGTCGCGTGATTTCATCCGGGCGGTTTTGCCATTGCCGCAACACGATTCCCCATATTTCAGAGCACCGGTCGCCATTGCCTTCCAAGAGGCGTCGTGACCGCAAGATGAAGGAGAAGATGGCCACTGCACTATTGGTACCACCTTCGAAGCTGTTTTCCTCACGCATAAGTGCGCTGGTCGCGGAGGCAAGGGGCTGATCGCCCCCAGAGCGCCGAGGTAAAGAGGAAGCCGACTCGAAGGGTTCCGCCCATCAAGCAAGAAGGCGCGAAGCGTGAGGCAGAGAGACCCGCAGTCTTGGCCGCCGAAGCGAACCGCTGATGGCTCGGTCGCCGAGCGCCGCCGGGATCAACGCGATAACGCCGTGACCGGCGGATGATGATCGCCGTGATCGGCGCGGTGATCGCTGTGGACGGCGTGGATAATCGCCGCGGCCGTAGGAACGACCACCGCGGAGGAAGGAAAGAGGACCTTGTTGCCCAATTCATCGAATCGACACCCATGACTGGATAAATTGCCGTCGTGGATCGATGGTAGAGCGGCGATCAAGGAACGCCGCCTCGTGATGACGAGCGCCACTCGTGATGTTGATCGTGGTGAAGATCCCGCCCGCCGCTTTCCAAGCAGCGGACCATACCTTGGCGATATATATGGTGGTTCGTCCGCCGCTTAATACCGCTTGCAAGCGGTCAAGAGGGAAGTGTGCGGCAGGCCGAAGTTCGTGGTCGCGCCGGATGCTTGAAATGGCTCTGAGGAGACGATCATCTTCAACAGCCGACCACCCCGATTATGTTGGCGCCCGGCATCTCCCGACAGGTGTCGCCACATCCGGAATATCCGACCGGGCATGTGCCGTGGACGAGGAGTTCTCTCAAAGATCCTCGTCTCTCTACGCATTTCGCTCTTCAAATCCCGCCAGATCTTCATCCGTTGCTGTTTTTGAATAGCCCCGGGTTAGTGCAATTCTGTGGCCACCGGCTCCCCGCCACCTTTGGAGAGAAGGATAATTATCGCACCGAGTTGGTGGATTTTGAAGTCACCGATTTTGATCTCCCTACAATGCTTTGCTTGGTCGACCGGCCACGCCAAGTTCATGGCGCTGACCCATTATGCATATATGGTGGTGAAGATGCTGTATTCGCCGCCCCATAACCATTCGAGTAGATCACCAAGCTCGCTGTCATAAGTTTTCGCTGATATGAGTGTCGCCACTTGCCCCGGCGCGGCCGATGCCGCCGCCGAGCCCTCAGTCCGACCGCACCTCACCGCTCGCCGGTGAGGTTAAGGTGGTCGCCTGAGTGAGGGCGAGTCCCGCAAAATCACAACATTGGCGCCACCTCGGCGCCAAATAGGAAGACGCGCCACCTTCCTCCGTAATTCGACGTGTTCGCCGCAACCGCCTCGATATGACTGGGTCCCCAGGAGGTGATCGAGCACCGCTTGGCAACGCCTCCCGGCGCGCCTTGCCTCGGCAGAAGATCCGCGGCAAGCTCCGAGCGGCAAGATGCTATTCTAAGGAGGTGGAGAAGCTATTGGGCGGGATCATCAGGAGGTCGCCACCTCGAGTGGCTTGCCAATCCTGCTCGTTAAAAAATCCAACGGAAGTGGCGAATGTGTGTCGACTTCACCGACCTCAACAAAGCTTGCCCGGCGATCTCTATCCTTGCCGCGAGTCGACCTTATTGTTGACTCTACTAAGAAGTTGTGAATTATTATGTTTTTTGGATGCATACTCTGGGTACCATCAAATTAGTATGGCGGTGGAGGATGAAGAAAAAACTACTTTTGTAACCCCTATGGGTGTCTATTGTTATATTAGGATGCCTTTTGGTTTAAAAAATGCCGATCCACTTACCAAATAGGTTATGCATATTTCTTTTCATCCACGATAGGGTGTAATCTTGAAGTATATGTTGATGATCCGTTGTGAAAGTCAAAAAGGTGAAGACTTAATTCAAGACTGAGGAAACCTTCGCCAATCTTTGGAAGAGTTGCCTGTCAATCCAGAGAAGTGTGTATTCGGGTTCCTCCTAAAGTTGTCGGGTTTCGTGTCTAACCGAGGTATTGAGGCCAATCCGCATAAAATAGCAAAGATTGAGCACATGAAGCCGCCAGCACGACTCAAGCAGGTTCAATGTTTGGCTGGTCGCCTGGCCTCCCTTGGGCGGTTCATTGCCCGATTGGGAGAAAGGAGTCTACCCCTATTCAAGCTATTGAAGAAAACTAATCACTTTGAGTGGACTGATGAGGCTCAGAAGGCCTTTGAAGACTTGAAGCGGTACCTTACCTCTCCTCCAGTACTGGTGTCCCCTACGCAAGGTGAACCGCTGCTTTTGTATATTGCTGCTACACCTGAGGTGGTCAGCGCTGTGTTGGTGGCGGAGAGGGAAGGTGTTCAGAGGCCGGTTTATTATGTTAGTAAGGTGTTGCATGAAGCAGAAACCCGGTATCCTCAAGCTCAGAAAATGCTGTATGCAATTCTGGTGGCGTCTAGGAAGTTGCGGCATTATTTCCAAGGGCGAGAAGTTATCGTGGTTACTACTATTCATTGCGGGAAATCTTGTTCAACCGTGAAGGTAAGGTCGATACAAATGGTCGCTTGAATTGGGAGAGTTCAATCTTAAGTTTGTTCCCCGTGACCGCCATCAAAAGTCAAAAGTCGGCAGAGTTCGTTGTCGAGTGGACTCCCGCCACTCTTGAAGCGAAGAAGCCCGCGTCGCCTCCTCCTCGACCTTGTTTTTGACGGCTCGCTCAGATTGAGGGCGCAGGGTCGGGCGTTGTCTTAGTCTCCCGACGAGTGACGGCTCCAAAGATGTTGTTGTTCTCGATTTTAAAGCTACTAATAACATTGCCGAGTATGAAGGTCCGCTAAGGTGGTCACAGATTGCTTCTGGCGCTAGGTATCCCGCCTTCAAGTCAAGGGCGACTCCTACTAGTCATCAATCAAGCGAGGAAGGAATATCACGTTCTGACCCCACCATGGCGGCGCATTTGGTGGGGGTCAGAAAATAGAGCGACGCTTGAAGGATTGGGATATACTCATATCCCCTGCGATAATCATCTTATGGATGGGCTGCAGCTATGCCCTCAAAGGCTCCTGCCCCGCCGAGGTCTTCAAGAAAGACTATCGCGACCGGCCCATTACAGTTTCATGATCCAGATGGGAATGATGGTGTCACTGTCGCAGCCCCCGGTTCAGAGAGGGACGACGGTATGGCTGTCGAGGCCTCCGGCTCAAGCGGGGATGGCGGCGTTGCTGCCACGCCTCCGCCTGTGGAGGGAAGGCAAGGCGTTCGCCCACTTCTAGGTCCGGAGGGAAGGCGGCGAAGCTGCCAAGGCAAAGGCTGGGAAATGCCTGCCCAAAAAGTACCCGGGCGAACACCGAGTGCTCGCCACACTTGGCCGGGAAAATCAGTGGATGGATCCGATCCTAGCCTTCCTGCGGGACCAAGTGATCCCCAACGATGATGCGTCAGCTGAGAAAATAGCACGTAAGGCCAAGTGATATACTCTGGTGGATGGGGACTTATACCACGGAGTGGAAACGAATTCTCACCAAGTGCATCACTGGAAGAGGGAGCGCTCGCTCGATATCCATGGAGGCGCAAAGGGAGCCATATGTCCGCCGAACGCCGTTGGCAAAGCGTTTCGCCAGGATTTTATTGGCCTATCGCCTCCGTGATGCTTGCGAAGCCGGTGAGGACATGCGGCTCGCGGCTTTCGCCAGTAAGTCCACCGACCAGCCTAAGCTCAGAACCATCCCGCCTCTTGGCCGCTCGCGTCCGGGGCCGGATATCCGGTCCGTTCGCGGCCACGGGGCTTCACCCACCTCTTCGCCGCCATCGACAAATTCACTAAGTGGGTCGGTCGGCAAGACGCGCTATCACGGCTTCGCCGCCAAGTTCATGCATGGGATATTCACTCGCTGGAGTCGCTAATCGCATTATCACCGACAATGGAACCCGCCACCAAGGCGCATTTCTGAAATTGCGTGATGAGATGGGCACCAAAGTATGCTTTCCTTCTGCTGTTCACCCCAAGAGCAATGGTCAAGCCGAGCGCCAATGCATTAGTATTGAAGGGTCTCAAGACAAGGGCGTTTGATCGACTCCACAAGCGGGGCGACCGATTGAAGAACTTCCTACCCAGCTGTGGTCGCTTGCACCACGCCTGGGCAGACATCGGGCGAGACGCCTTTCTTCTTGGTGTATGGAGCGGAAGCCGCTTCTCCTCTCGAGCCGCCGCTTGGTTCTCCGCGATCTCTGCTTTCAGCGAGGAAGGCCATGAAGATATCCGCAGAAGATGTCAACCTCTTGAAGAAGTTCAGGATCGGGCCGCCTTCAGGCCGCCCGACACCAAAGAAAGTCTCCGGCGATACCACGCCACCCGGTTTCGAGAGAACACCGAAGTGGGTGACTGGTCTTGCGCAGAGTTCAGGCGCATGCTGGGTTGCATAAGCTGCTCCCGGTGGAGGGCCCTTTAAGGTGGTCTCAAGATCTCGACCGGGCGGTCCGGCTTAGCCATCGAGGACGGCCGAGAATTGGCGAATTCCTACAATGTGGAGTTGTTACGAAAATTTTACCTGTGAAAAACTGTAAGTACCCGACGACTTGCTTTGATCAGCCCTGGGATAGGCTTATCCCCCAGCTGATCGGCGGTCACCGGTTGTTGATAATGTTATTATCTTGAGGATTTTCGACTCTATCATTATTCCTCTTTTTGTACCCTACGGGTAGTCTGCTGCATGGATGCTGTTGGTCTTTAAATTTTGGCAATCCCTTGTTGGTTCATAATTACGCCTTGATCCGTGTCGGGTGACAACGGCAACCGGGAGCGGATCTGGCACAGTGTTCAAATGTTGTTTGTACACCTCGGGTTGGCTCTTAGGAGCACCATAGGTTGTCATCACAAACACTGCTGGCCTAGTATCCTTCCTAGTAGTTCATTGTTTACCACGCACGGTGCCATGGGTCAGGTTTGGGGGAACTGCAAAGAACGGGAGGCCAAAATGAGTGGACCAATGTTACCCCATGCTACCGCTCTTGTTGTCATAATCTGTTAAATGCGCCCTATCCGCATTTATTTATCTTTGCAATAATCGCATATGTGCATAAGTAAAACTTTAAAGCTTTAGCTCAATTCGAGAAGAAAAAGTTAAAGGTCGCCCGAAGGCCCCGAGTGGTCGCCACCGCTTGAGGCCGGGTCGCCTGGCGTTCCCGAGTGGTCGCCAGCTTGAGGCCGGTCGCCTGGGCGCCCGAGTGGTCGCCAGGGCGCTTGAGGCTGGTCGCCTCAAGGTTCCCGAGTGGTCGCCAGCTTGGGGGCTGGTCGTCTCACTGCTTGAGTTGGGCACCCGCTAATGTTCAATCCAGAGACAAGAAGGAAGCTGATCAACAAAAGAAGTAAAAGCAAAAAGTAGAGTGGCGGCTTAGCCCTTCACTCATCGCCCACGTCGATGTCGCCGGCGTTTCTTCCTCCGCCACCGGTGACGACATCCATGGTCGGGTCAGACTTGGTAATTGCCGGCCAAGTATTCACCGCCGCTCAAGACGGCGCTCATGAGGGCTCGTTTCCCACAATGCCGGTTCCATCGCCGCCAACGGTACAAGGAAGCATCGCGGCTAGCCCAAAGAAGCCAACACGAAGGTGGCGGTCATCATCGAACCTCTTGCCCTCCCCTCGGCCGAGCGGCGGCAGCCAGGGGCAATCTCGGCGCCAAGCGGCCGGTTGGTTGCATGGGCGCATCGCAGGCGGTGTCTTGAGGGCGCCTCAAAGACCACACCCAAAGGTTCCTGCATCTTTGATGCACCGGAAAGCTCTTTGAGCATGGCGGCGAGATTATACCGAGGCGGCCACCTCATACTCGAGGTCCTCTGCGCGCCTCGGCCCTTCTCGCCTGCTGTCGCATGGTGACTAGGGCGGTCGCGGTGGTCCTTTCTCGCGCCACCGCCAGATTCGACCTCTCCGCCTCCCGCCACCATCGATGGCCTCGCTGGCTATGCCGCTGTCCGCCCCATGCCCGCGGCCGTGGCAAGGAGGCGCCAAGCGAAGTGTAAGTTGCCGAGCTCGGTGAAGAGCTTAGCGAGCGCTCAGCAGAGGGCGATGGTCCGGGGCGAAGTTGGCGAGGTGCACCGCCATCGGGCCGCCGCCTGCCCCCGTGGCGAGGGCGATCGGCGGCGCTCGGGCGAAGCCTCCATCGCAGCGCGGTGGCGCTCGCTCGGGAACATCTTGAGGGACCGCCTTGGCGCCGCCTCGCCGAAGCCGCTTTGGGGACCTCCACCGCTTTGTTGAGTTACGGCCGGGTCCCCACCGCGAAGGTGGTGGCGCTGCGAGGGCGCAGATCGGCGCCACAGGAGGAGTCGGAGAAGGAACCGGCGCCGTAGCAGCTGGCGCCGTGGTTGTCGGAGCTGGCGCCTGCTGTGGTGGCGCCGGTGGTGAAGGTGCTGGTGGCGCCGGTGGTGAAGATGCTGGCGCCGCGGGCGGCGACACCGGTGTGATCGGTGCTGCAATTGGGGCGGTTGGTGCTGCCGTCCCATGTGAAGTCACCGCCACCTCTGCACTAGTGGCGGCAGAGATTTCGCCCGCGCGGCGGGTCTTCTTTGCGTCCAGGCTTGGAGCGTCCGGAACAAGTGGCCGCTTGCCCGCCGCCCGATCGGGAGGGGAGGTGTGTCCTCGATCGCTGGGGGCACGCGGCGGCATAAAGACGAGGCCGGAGTCCATTACGCAATAACTCGACGATCCTCGTGCTCCGCAGACCTAAGTCGGCGAGTGGCCGTAGCCGATGAAGGGCATCCAAACCATCGAACCGGCGGCATGAGCCCGAGAGCCACGTGGTGATGCGTGGCCCATCCAAGTTTCCCGCGCATGGCCAAAGTTAGAAAAAGACTGCCGGTTGGTAGGAAGCAATACGGAAGAAGCATAAAGAGAAAAAGATGAAGACTTACGGCCGGGAAAGGTGCGGGTGATGTCGTCGTCGCCTGTGTATTGCCATGCTGGGCGAATGCGGCGGCGAAGGGGGCTAAGTCTTCGGGATACAAAATCCCTAACGACCATCGCCTAGCTTAAACCGACGCCCGCAAGTTGATAATGCGGGCCGCCATTACCGGATCTCCGCCGCTCTTCGACAGCGAAGTTCCACTTTCGGTGACGCCACGTCCGGCGGCACCCCAAGACATCAATGCCGCTGTCGCCATTGACGACAGCCATTCGGCGCCAGCCCTCCAATTTGACTCTGGCCGAAGGAGGGTACGAGCACCATCCCATCCCGAAGACGAAAATGGCAGCCCCCAAGTTCGCCATTTGGATGAGGCGCGCAGAGAAAAAGTAACGAAGAGGGGAGGTTTGGCATCACCCCAAGAACATTTCGCAGAGGTGTGCGAAGATGGCGAGAAAAGAATGGAGTTAGGAGGAGGTGAAGATGATTGATTTCATAGAAGTGGAGGACGGTGAGAAAAAGTCAAAGAAAGGCGGTACCAAGCCCGCCATGATGCCCCACACGGTGATGATGATCTCGCTTACGGGCACTGTGGTGTGAGGGTCCCGCCGAAGAAGAGAGGGCCCTCCTAAGACGATGAGGTGGAGCCTCCCCACTGTAGGAATCTACGCCGAGGGAGGAATGGAAGGCGAAGTAGGAGGAGCCATGGAAGCAAAAGTGACAAGAGACAAGAAAAGCTTAGAGGAAGAAGACGGTTTGCAAAGGGCACTAAAAGCGTGAATTGCCCGGTGCGGATGGATCTATATGTATCCCCACTCGCACCG
Source organism: Guadua angustifolia (assembly GCA_036346375.1). NCBI lineage: Eukaryota > Viridiplantae > Streptophyta > Magnoliopsida > Poales > Poaceae > Guadua > Guadua angustifolia. Next base: position 23,879,726 of record CM070515.1, read on the forward strand.
ACGGCTCACGAAGGACAAGGTTGTGCGACGCCGGTCCCAAGAAAAATCAATGGATGCGGAAGGAATCGAGGCGGCGTGATCCTCGATGAGTGGTGGCCCCATCCAAGAATGCACCGCATTTAATGTAAGGATTCAAAAGCTCGATGTGCGTTTGGGTGGGCCCGGCTACTGCCGGTGTACTACACACCGGGTACCTTTTCGCCGCACAAAAGCGTGTGGCCCACGTGGCGCCGACAAAGGGTGGGTGTTTACACCTCGCCCACAGAGCGCCCGCCCACGGGCGGCGGGCGAAAGCAGTGGGCGACCACGCCGCCGCCGGGCCCAAATTTCACGTGGCGGCTCGGCGGGCGCATGGCGAGCACGCCACCACCGGTGCCGGCCCACGTGGCGCGGGGAAAGGCGGTGGGCGACCACGCCGCCGTCCGGCCCCACCCCACGTGGCATGCGGGCGAAGCACGCCTGCTTGCTCACCGCCATGCAAAGGGGAGGATGCGGTGGCTTCATCCTCAAGTTTCTTCGCCGTCAGATCGCGGTCGAGACAGCTCGATGTACTAGGCATGTCGGCCCCAAGGAATTTCGCCACAAGCCTGCTCTCCGACGCCCCACCTACCGCCACAGAGAAGTCATATTCCTAAGAGCGAGCGAAGGCATGCGCTGGCATTAATTAGCGCCAAGGAACGGGACAACGATAAAGGTGTAATAAATGCATGTAAGATAGGCATGATGATTTACCTCCTTCGTCGACTTCACAGAAGCCCGCATATAAGGGCACTTGGGGGACGAAGAGGGGGAGAGAAGAAAAGTAGACTCAACAGAAGAGCCGGTCACCAAAGAAGCTCATACTAAGCCCAAAATATCAATCCAAGCTCAAGCAGAAGTAAGGTCATATTCTTCTTCATGGGGGCCTGAACCTGGGTAAAATCGTGTGTTCATCTGGATTTTAGACTCTAGAACTCGTTAGTGTGAGAGGTGCTGGGGTTTCCATCTGTTAGGGTTCGCCGGCTACCAAAGACACCCCCTATCGAACCAAACCCGGTCTGTAGACTCGGGCCTGTCAGTTGAAATACACCGACAATGAGGAAGACTATAAATAATTCGATGAGCTTCCTCCTTTCGGTGAGAACATCGACCTAGGTCTTATGGAAGACATAGAGGAAGCTACATACATACGCCGCGATCATAACGAAGGTCGGATTGTAACTTAGTTGTATAATTAAGGATATGCTTTATTTTGTATGAAGGTCAAGCTTCAATTTGTAATATAAACATTTTGTACGAAGGACATGCTTCAATTTGTAATGTATGGAGTATTGGTTATTATAATCATTAAGGAAAAGTTTCAGAATATTTCGATATTGTTTGATATCTGTAGAAAATCAATAACAGAGAAATCAATAGTCAATTAGTCAACTTGTATGAATTTTATAAACCTCCTCAGGTCAAATCTCATTATTTTATCTTTGATATTTATATTCTAATAATTCTGACATTGAAACTTTTTTATTTATTTACTTTTAGTTTTTGAATTTTTAAAAGCTTCAAATATAAGTTTTAATTTTTGATATTTTTACCACAGATGGATAATAATCTGATGTCAGCATGGTAAAAATCTCAGCTTCAGATCTTCTCTAGGGCTTTCTACAAAAATCTGATAATTACTGTTTACAGTGTAATCTTCGTGATTTCACATATCTTATCTTTAATAAATGTGTTCATTTTACTTTGGACAACATGATAAGGGTTCTGGAGTGCTTTGATATTTTAGTATGAGTTTTGCAGATTTTTGTTGATTTATGTTTTTACCTTTTTACTTTTACCATTTTACCATTTCACTTTATTGGACTTTTATTTTTAAAAGCAAAGGCTCGACAAAAACCATTAATGTTAGAAAATTCAGAAAATACAATCCTTGCACACGGCATGTAACACCCCAATTTTTGCTTTTATTGCATTTAAATGGTATTTTGAATTTTTGGGAATTTCTGGAATTTATTTGGATTTATTTGGAATTGTTTGAATTTATTTTGAATTAAGCCATTTATCAAATTAATTAAATAATGGAAGAGTTAAAATAAAGTTTTGCTGAAAATATTTTATTTGAGTCACAAATGTCTTAAAATATTTTTGGGAATTTTTCCAGAATTTTTCTAGTATTTCTAAAGCCCCAAATGAATTATTTGAATTTCGGAATTATTTTTAATCGAAAAGGATTAAAATCCGGATGAATAGTGTTGGGCCGAGTATCGCGGCGCCTGCTTCGAAAACCCTAGCGCCGTGGCTGCTCGATCTTCATCCGACGGCTCACGATCGCGCCACGCCACCCAACCCTATTCTCACGGACTCCGCCACGGACTCCTCCGCGACTTCGCAGAATCTAAGACGGACGCTAAGAGCCCCTATTTAATGCGCCGCCACCCTCCCAGTTCCTCGGTTTGCGCCAGACCCACCAGACGCCAGACGCCACCGAGACGCCGCCGCCGCCGACGACTCGCCAAAGTCCCGGTTGTCCGCCAGACTTTCTTCGCGTCGGTTGCCGCCGCCGGTGATTCTCCGCCGCCGCCAAGGCCACCATCGGACTCATCTCGTCGCGCAAGACCGAGTGTTATCAAGACGTCACCGAGGACCACGGAACGCCAGACCGCGACGCTGCCGTTTTCGCTCTCCGGGCCAGCAGCCACAGACCATCGCTGCCGCTTCGAAGCCACGACCGTCCGATCTCCAATCGACGATTCAGATCCCGCCACGCCGCCCCAAAACAAGAAAGCCCATCTTCTAATCTCCACCGTTAGATGCAACCGAGGGCCACCGTCGTGCCACGCACCGATCATCGCGGCACGGACGCCGACAAGGCGGACCCACATGTCGGCCTCACCGCGACGCTCATCAGGCGCATGAGTCGCCGACAAGGCAGCCCGCATGTCGCCGCGACGAGCATCGGCGCGCATGAGACGCCGACAAAGACGGGCCCACCCGTCACCAAGACGCACCGCGGTGTGACGCCACCGCCGACGCTATGCCGACGCCACGGTGGGTCCCACTGCCGCTGAGTTGACCGAGTCGTCTTGACGCCACGATGACGCCATGATGACGCCAAGACGGAGCCGGTCGTGGCTGACGCCAAGAAGGCCACGGTCACTCTCGGTGGCGACATGTGTCACAGATGACGTAATAATTATTTTCCGAAAAGAAAAATGTTTATTTAATTCGGTTTATTGATTTTAAATGTATTTTGAAACTTCAAATGCTTATAACTTTTATGCTTTTAACTCCGATTTGAGTGATTCCAATTTCTATAAATTTGTAAAATCAAGCTCTTTCTGTTTATGAATTTTATTTGAATTTTAGGCTTGAGTTGCTTCTGTTTTATTTATTTATTGCTATTTATTTATGCTACGCGTGAGACGCTTGAAGTGCCCGGAAGGTTTCGAGGAGAGGTTCTCACCTGAGCAAGCTCAGAGCCGTAATCAAGACTTTTTGAAGGCAAGTTGTGTTTGATCATGTTGAACCTATTAGAGCAAATTACTTTGATTTAAACTATTGCATGCTAATTTGATAGAAATGACTTTGAATAAGTTTTTGGGATTAGTTAAATGCCTAGTTGTCAGATGCCACCTTGTCGATATAATTGTATGCCATGAATCATTTGTCACCCTAGATTATGGACTAATAGTTGACATTAATAATTTGCCAACATGGGTTGAGTAGACCAAGTAGTATGCTTAGCCCTACCACGTGGACATTTTATGATTTTGGAATACCAAAGCAAATATTAACCTAATGAGATATGGAACATGATTTGTGAATAAGACATGTGTTATTGAGTTGATGATGGCACGTGGTGCAATGGTAAAGAACCGGGTGGGAAAATGATTTAGACCGAGGCATGTGGCAAGATTGTTTCGTGGGCCAAGAGTGGCAACTGGCGTCGATTTGGTTTTATTGGTTTTGGATGTTTAAGGTCATTTTTGGTTAGTCTTGCCTCGGCCAACTAAGGACTTAACCTTGCAGCATTTGAACTGAAGTCTCTCATATGTACCACAAGCTCCGTGAATGGGACGGGCTTAGCCGAGTAAACCGGGAAATCTATTCTCTGCATCGCTGTGGTGGTGTGAGGCCCGAGAAGCGGAATGAGAACTCACATGGCGCAAGAGGGGGCCCTGGTGTGGTAACCACCCTCCAAAGGTTGAAACCTTAGCGGCAAGATCGGGTTTAGATGGAACTTTGGAAAGGCTTCACATTTATTTGCCTTGGTGGTATTTGATCCGTATCTTGTGGGTAAAGTGTATAACCTCTCGCAGAGTGTACAACCTATTCAATAGCCGTGTTTCACGTATTGAGCATCGCTTATGATTACGGTCAAGGGTTAGATTTTCATGAAAATGAATTGTTTATGGAAAATGCTTGGGGTTGGTAATGAGGAACTGGACATAGGATGGAAATATGACCGTGATTAAAATGTTTGTGAAAGCTACTATTCTTATTATCGCTTTTGTCGCTTTGCAAATTACTACCGTTATTCTTAAATGTCAGATCGCTTCATGAACCATAGCCTATCCTTTGTACTAAGCCATGCATGTAGAATATTAGAATTGCATTCAGGCATGACTTGCCGAAAGTGCTCAAAGTACTCACCCCACAACAACACAACTTCAGCTTGAAGAAGAAGCAACCCCGCTCAGAGGAGGAGTATCGAGGAGACGACAAACTAGGAGCGAGCCCAATGGCCAGTTCGTGGCAAATTGGTTGGCGCCACGTGTTTATCTTATTTCACCGATTTGAATATTCTAATAAGTCTTCGCTCATGAGGCGATCTTTGTAACTTGACCATAAGGTCGATCAACTAGTTTGAGTATTTAATCAAAGTACTTATTATTTCGCTGGTTATGACCGTGATATGTACCAATGTTGAGATCGTGCACTAGCGTGATCCTCGACTAGTGCTGAATACACGAGGGTCCGGATTTGCAAGCCCGGTCCCGACAGAGGTGGTATCGAGCCATACCGACCGTAGGATCGGCCCTTAGTTAGAATGGTCGAGGAGGATAAAACTATTTTCTAAAAGCTAAAATGTGCCAAGATGATAATGCAATCTCGACTTATCCCTTCTTTCTTTTCATACCCCTCGCTGAATTTATCGCATGTACGCTTTGTTTAAAATATTTGAGTTTCACGTGAGTGACCTTTGACAGATGAGGATGATCCACTTTTGGTGAGCGATCGAGGGTACGCCGTGGAGCTTTGGCGATGATGCACCGCCGGGGAGGATATGACAGCCGATCTACCGGGGACTATCAGAGATCGGGCAGATCGATATTGCCCGATGTCACTATCACGGCTTCACGCTTAGGATAGTGCGAGGGCGAGTCGCCCCATCCGCATCACAGCCAGGAGGTTGTCATTTGACGCCGGATTCGTGGAGACATCGCGTCTCGGCGATGAGGCGATTGCTCGCACTCTACCCTGGAGTTGGATGGCACAAGAGCCGTCACCCATCCGCGCAGAGATACTCGCTACAACCGAGAGCCCATCGAGGAGGAGGATGCCACGATCACCCACCGGCCGATATGTTATCGCCAAGAGGATGCTATCGACGAGACGGTTCAAGAGCCGCAGAGGTCTCGTGATTTGAGTTCACGCAGCTTGAGGGCTCATCTGCTGCAGACTTGTGAGTACTTGGCCCACTCTATCCAGAGGATTGGGGAGCCGAGATGTCACAGACGGACCAGAGCCGAGCTGGCCGGAACTACACGACCTGACCCGGAGGAGCCACAAGCAGAGCCGCAGCCAGAGCCGAGCTGTGGAAGTGAAGCCGAGCTGTGGAGGTCAAGCCGAGCCAAGAGAGGTTGAGCCGGCAGGAGGCGATCCACCGAGGATCGCTGGGATAGGTTTGTACCAAGACCAAAGACACCACGGTGTATCCACCAGGAGTTCCGGGGGGTTGGCTCGAGGAGTGAGCGTTAGGATTAGCAGCTGAGACTCTGCGCTGAGTCGCTGTTTGGAATAAGAGTCACCCTTAGAGGCGCTTTGACTCCTGAGTGTTAGTTCGATTTGTTTCTTTCATGCTTAGAGTGATCTGGTATGTGTTGCAAGGCCTTTAGGCATTGTGAGCAACCATACCCAGATATTAATAAAGTAATAAAGTTAGATTTTGTGTTACACTTTGACCCCCGCATAAGTATTCCATTACTGCCTATTCTTATTCCCTCTCGCTCTAAACCATGGAGCAATCGGCAAATGGTGAACACTGTGGAAACCAAGGAGGAAATGGGAGCAGCTTCGCCACCGAAACATCGATGATGAAGGATTAGGAACTCAACCAAAGACCGCCGCTGATATGCGTAACTTTGGAGCCTTTATTGCGCACGCACTCCAAGCAATGCATGCCATGATGCAGCAGATGCAAGATGTCATCGCTTGCCGCCGCCGCCTAAGTTAACTAAGTCAACCCAAAGGCAGAGGCCACACTCGAGGTCAGCTGAATTCATGAGGACACGATCGCCACATTTTTCGGGAATGCCAATCCATTGGAGGCGATGATTGGCTAAGGACGATAGAGAGAAAGTTGCACATTACCCAAAGGTGAAGGAAATGAGAGGGTACTCTATGCTTCTCATCGCCTTGAAGGAACTGCAATTAATGGTGGGAAAATTATCAGGCCGCTCATGAGCACCCGCAGACATCACCGAGGAGTTCACAATCGCTTTTAGCATTCATGTGCCCGAAGGCATAATGGAGTTGAAAAAGGAGGAGTTTAGGGCATCAAGCAGGCAATCAATCGCTGTCTCGAGTATCTCAATAAGTTCACGCACCGCACGCTACGCACCGAGGATGTAGCAACGGATAAGGCCAGCGCCTCGATTCATGAAAGGATCGAATTCAGATCGCAGGGACTCATAACCCACACCTTTCCCGATTTTCAGAGCTAGTGAACAAGGCGCCGATATTGGAGGACAAGCGCAAGGAGCCGGAGGACAACCGAAGCGCAGAATGGCACAAACAGGAGCACGCCAGGAGCGCAGCTGCTTGAGGGTTGCGCCAAACCGCTTCTTCAGATTTCAGCCAAGGAATGTGATGACGACGCCGCCGCCAGACCAAGACTCCGGACAAAATTTCCAGACACCAACACCGCTTGGGAATGCAACAAGACGGAGCCAAGAATGACGCTAAACGTTGTTTTATCTGTCACGAGCCGGCACTTCGCCAATTATTGTCCTAAGAAGGAGGAGGAGGACACCGCCGCTTCAATCTTGGGACTACTCCAACGAAGACACTGCGCCAGAGCAAGCCGTGGAGCTACATAACTGGAGCTGCCCCACGATCGTGGTAAGAGGCGAGTCAATCATGTCACCGCTGATGCAAAGGCAGTAACACATCGGACGTCAGATCGGGTAAGTTACTTGTCAACTCAGTACCTGCAACAGTTTTATTTGATTCTGGAGCTTCGCATTCGTTTGTATCTCGGATTTTTGCTGTGAACAATGGGTTGAAAATGGTGAACCTTAGGCATGTATTGCTAGTACAATCCCCGGGATCAGAACTCCGATCTGATGTAGGATGTTCTGGGGTAAAGTTGCTTATAGATGGAATGGAGTTCCTAGCAAACTTAGTGGTGTTGGATACCCAGACCTTAGATGTTATTTTGGGAATGGATTGGTTGTCTAAGCACAAGGTTGTGTTAGACTGTGGACGAAGAGTCATATCAGTCGAGAGTCCTTGTGGGAGAAAAATAGAGTTTCAGCAACCGCCGGGATGGACAGCAGGTCAATAGTGTGAAGGCCGCAAAGATAGAAGACATACCAGCTTGTCGAGAATACCCTGACGTGTTTCCAGAGGATTTACCGGATGCCACCGACAGGACATAGAGTTTGTAATCGAAGTTAGTACCGGAACAAATTTCGATAGCTAAGAGACCCTATCGGATGTCAACCGATGAGCTGGTCGAAATGAAGAAGCGATTGAGGAGTTATTAGATAAGGGATTTATTAGACCTAGTTCGCCGCCATGGGGAGCACCGGTTCTATTTGTCAAGAAGAAGGATGGAAGTTATCGGATGTGTGTGGATTATCGAGCACTAAACGAGGTCACTATAAAGAATAAGTACCCACTACCCAGATCGATGACCTATTCGATCGCTTGAGAGGAGCCGAGTTTTCTCCAAAATTGACCTACGATCGATATCACCACCAAGATTAGGTCTGAGGATGTGCCAAGACCGCATTTTCGCCAAGATATGGACATTACGAGTTTACGCTTATGTCTTTTGGTTTGACAAATGCACTGCATATTTCATGAACATGATGAACAAGGTTTTCATGGAATACCGGATAAGTTCGTTGTTGTGTTCATAGATGACATTCTAGTTTACTCCAAGACTGTGGAAGAGCATGCGAGCATCCGGCTAGTTCGAGAGGTTAAGAGAGCAAAGAACTTTTCGCTAAGTTTAGCAAGTGCGATTTCGAAGAACAAAGTGGAATTCCTTGGACATGTAGTGACCGCCAAGGAGTCGCAGCTTGATCCGAGTAAGGTGGAAGCAAGAGTTGCATTGGGAGCCACCCAAGATGGTGACTCAAACCGTAGTTTCTTGGAATGGCCGGTTATTACCGCCGATTTATTGAAGGATTCTCTACGATTATGTAGACCCCTTACGCAATTGTTGAAAAAGGAAAAGAAGTTTGCGTGGACGCCGGAATGTGAGCGGAGTTTTCAGAGTTGAAGAAACGCTTGACAACGGCACCAAGCAGTTAGTTCTACCGGATTTAAGCCGAGCTTTGATATATATTGTGATGCATCGCGCCAAGGGCTAGGATGCGACACGCAAAATGTAAAGGTCGCCGATATATGCGCCAAGGCGCTTGAGGCCGCATGAGGAGAACTATCCAACACATGACTTGGAGTTAGCAAATGTGGTACACGCCTTTGAAGTTATGGCGGCACTATCTCGATTGGAAACAGATGTGAGGTGTACACCACCATAAGAGTCTTAAATATATATTCACTCAATCGGATCTCAACATGAGGCGAGGAGGTGGTTGGAATTAATTAAGGATTATAACTGGGAATCCATTATCACCCCGAAAAGCCAATGTGGTGGCCGATGCTTTGAGCCGAAAAAGCCATTCGTGAACATGTTGGTGGGAGAAAATCAAAGTTGAGTTATGCAAGGAATTTCGGTTAAAATCGAGATTGTACCTAAAGGATTTATAGCCGCCTAGAAGTGAAGCCTACCCCGAAGATCATATTCGTGAAGGATGTATGACGATGTCAAGATTCAGAGGATTAAGTCTAAAATGGAGGAAGGCAAGGCGAAGGACTTCAAGCCGATGAGCAGGTACATTATGGATCAAGAATCGATTTGCGCATCGCATAAGAAGGAATCAAACAAATGATTCGAGGAAGCTCATGACTCCAAGTACTCCATTCATCCGGAAGCGCTAAGATGTACCAAGACCAAGGAAAGATTTTGGTGGCAAGCATGAAGCGTGAAGTTGCAGAGCATGTTATACAGCGCGACATATGCCAAAGAGTCAAAGCAATGCATCAAAGGCCGGCAGGTTGCTACAAACCATCAAGATACCCGAGTGGAAATGGGAGGAAATCGAATGGACTTCATTATCGGTTTACCGAGGACCCGCACAGGTATGACTCCATATGGGTTATAGTGGACCGCTTGACAAAGGTTGCCCACTTCATACCGTGAAAACTACCTACTGGGGACCGCTTAGCGTAATTGTATGTCAAGAATTGTATGTCCGCATGGAGTTCAAGAAAATTGTATCGACAGAGGTACTCGGTTTACCTCAAGATTTTGGGATAAGTCGATGAGGCCCTAGGAACCCGCTCAACTTCAAGATCGCATATCACCCATGCATGATGGGCAAACGGAAAGAGTTAACCAGACATCGAAGACATGTTGAGGGCATGTGCATTGGCTTATACAACTTCGGGATAAGTGTTTGCCATATGCCGAAGTTTAGCTATAATAACAACTACCGTGCAAGTCTGCAGATGTCACCATTTAAAGCGCTATATGGAAGACCCGCTTAACGCCGTTGAACTCGAATGAGACCGAGAACGCCATATGTTTGGGCCGATATTCTCCGAGAAGTCAAGAGCAGAGTAGCCGTGATCGTGGAAAGGTTGAAAATAGCACAATCAAGACAAAAGAGTTACGCAGATAATCGCCGCAGGATTTAAGCTTTGAGCTCAAGATTTTGTGTATCTCGAGTTACACCACTCAGAGGAGTTAAGAGGTTCCACACTAAAGGGAAGTTAGCACCAAGATATGTTGGTCCGCTCAAGATCCTAAGTCGAGAGGCGAAGAAGCGATCACCGGAGTTACCGCAGCCTTTAGCAGAGTGCATGATGTGTTCCATGTGTCACAATTAAAGAAATGTCTCCGAGTGCCGAAGAGCAGATGCCAAGTAGAGCTCAGAGAGTCACAGGAGGATTTGACCTATAAAGAGTACCCGTGAAGATCTTGGATACTAGGATCGAGAAACGAGAAATAAATCGACCTGCTTCGCAGAGTTCAAGGAGTAACCATTCCGAGAGCGAAGTAACTCGGGAGCGTGAAGAAGACTCAAGCAGAATTTCAACCTATTCCTTAGTCACCTTTCAATCTCGGGTCGAGATTCCGTTAAGGGGGAGGTTTGTAACACCCCAATTTTTGCTTTTATTGCATTTAAATGGTATTTTGAATTTTTGGGAATTTCTGGAATTTATTTGGATTTATTTGGAATTGTTTGAATTTATTTTGAATTAAGCCATTTATCAAATTAATTAAATAATGGAAGAGTTAAAATAAAGTTTTGCTGAAAATATTTTATTTGAGTCACAAATGTCTTAAAATATTTTTGGGAATTTTTCCAATTTTTCTAGTATTTCTAAAGCCCCAAATGAATTATTTGAATTTCGGAATTATTTTTAATCGAAAAGGATTAAAAATCCGGATGAATAGTGTTGGGCCGAGTAATCAGGCGGCCTGCTTTGAAAACCCTAGCGCTGCGGGCTGCTCGATCTTCATCCGACGGCTCACGATGCGCCACGCCACCAACCCTATTCCTCACGGACTCACCACCACGGACTCTCCGCGACTTCAGAATTCAAGACGGACGCTAAGAGCCCCTATTTAATGCGCCGCCACCCTCCCAGTTCCTCGGTTTATGCCAGACCCACCAGACGCCAGACGCCACCGAGACGCCGCCGCCGCCGCACGACTCGCCGAAGTCCGGCCGTCCACCAGACTTTCGCGTCGGTTGCCGCCGCCGGTGATTCTCCGCCGCCGCCGCGCCACCATCGGACTCATCTCGCCGCCGCAGACCGAGTGTTACCGCGACGTCGCCGAGGACCACGGAACGCCACACGCGACGCTGCCGTTTTCGCTCCGGTCAAGCGGCCACAGCACCATCGCTGCCGCTTCGAAGCCGCCGACCGTCCGATCTCCAATCGACGATTCAGATCCCGCCACGCCGCCCCAAAACAAGAAAGCCCATCTTCTAATCTCCACCGTTAGATGCAAACCGAGGCCACCGCCGCGCCACGGCACCGATCATCGCGGCGCGGACGCCGACAAGGCGGACCCACATGTCGCCTCACCGCGACGCTCATCAGGCGCATGAGTCGCCGACAAGGCAGCCCGCATGTCGCCGTGATGAGCACCGTGGCGCATGAGACGCCGACAAAGACGGGCCCACCCGTCAGCCGCACGCACCGTGTGTGTGACGTCACCGCTGACGTCATGCTGACGTCACGGTGGGTCCCACCTGTCAGTGAGTTGACCGAGTCGTCTTGGACGCCACGATGACGCCATGATGACGCCAAGACGGAGCCGGTCGTACGACGTCAGCAAGGCCACGTGTCACTCTCTGGTGGCGACATGTGTCACAGATGACGTAATAATTATTTTCCCGAAAAGAAAAATGTTTATTTAATTCGGTTTATTGATTTTAAATGTATTTTGAAACTTCAAATGCTTATAACTTTTATGCTTTTAACTCCGATTTGAGTGATTCCAATTTCTATAAATTTGTAAAATCAAGCTCTTTCTGTTTATGAATTTTATTTGAATTTTAGGCTTGAGTTGCTCTCTGTTTTATTTATTTATTGCTATTTATTTGCGCTACGCTGAGACGCTTTGAAGTGCCCGAAGGTTTCGAGGAGAGGTTCTGACCAGAGCAAGCTCAGAGCCGAATCAGACTTTTTGAAGGCAAGTTGTGTTTGATCATGTTGAACCTATTAGAGCAAATTACTTTGATTTAAACTATTGCATGCTAATTTGATAGAAATGACTTTGAATAAGTTTTTGGGATTAGTTAAATGCCTAGTTGTCAGATGCCACCTTGTCGATATAATTGTATGCCATGAATCATTTGTCACCCTAGATTATGGACTAATAGTTGGACATTAATAATTTGCCAACATGGGTTGAGTAGACCGAAGTAGTATGCTTAGCCCGGCCACGTGGACATTTTATGATTTTGGAATACCAAAGCAAATATTAACCTAATGAGATATGGAACATGATTTGTGAATAAGACATGTGTTATTGAGTTGATGATGGCACGTGGTGCAATGGTAAAGAACTGGGGTGGGAAAATGATTTAGACTGAGGCATGTGGCAAGATTGTTTCTGGTGGGCCAAGAGTGGCAATCGGGCGGTCGATTTGGTTTTATTGGTTTTGGATGTTTAAGGTCATTTTTGGTTAGTCTTGCCTCGGTCAACTAAGGACTTAACCTTGCGAGCATTTGAACTGAAGTCTCTCATACACCACAAGCTCCGTGAATGGGACGGGCTTAGCTGAGTAAACCGGGAAATCTATTCTCTGGTATCTGCTGTGGTGGTGTGAGGCCCGAGAAGCGGAATGAGAACTCACATGGCGCAAGAGGGGGCCCTGGTGTGGTAACCAGTTCCTCCAAAGGTTGAAATCTTAGCGGCAAGATCGGGTTTAGATGGAACTTTGGAAAGGCTTCATTACGGTTATTTGCCTTGGTGGTATTTGATCAGTATCTTGTGGGTAAAGTGTATAACCTCTGCAGAGTGTACAACCTATTCAATAGCCGTGTTCACGGTATTGAGCATCGCCATTGATTACTGGCCAAGGGTTAGATTTTCATGAAAATGAATTGTTTATGGAAAATGCTTGGGGTTGGTAATGAGGAACCGGACATAGGATGGAAATATGACCGTGATTAAAATGTTTGTGAAAGCTACTATTCTTATTATCGCTTTTTGTCTTTGCAAATTACTACCGTTATTCTTAAATGTCAGATCGCTCATGAACCATAGCCTATCCTTTGTACTAAGCCATGCATGTAGAATATTAGAATTGCATTCTCAGGCATGACTTGTCGAGTGCTCAAAGTACTCACCCCACAACAACACAACTTCAGCTTGAAGAAGAAGCAACCCCGTCAGAGGAGGAGTATCGAGGAGAGCGACAAACTAGGAGCGAGCCCAATGGGCCAGTTCGTGGCAAATTGGTTGGCGCCACGTGTTTATCTTATTTCCGCTGCATTTGAATATTCTAATAAGTCTTCGCCCTGCGAGGCGTATCTTTGTAACTTGACCATAAGGTCGATCAACTAGTTTGAGTATTTAATCAAAGTACTTATTATTTCGCTGGTTATGACTGTGATATGTACCAATGTTGAGACTGTGTGCACTAGCGTGATCCTGGACTAGTGCTGAATACACAGAGGGTCCGGATTTGCAAGCCCGGGTCCCGACACGGCAGCACTTGCCGCAGCTACCAAATCCTTGCCACAGCAGCAATTTCTGCCACACCAGCACTTGGCATGCACACGAGAGTAGGGGGTGGGCGCAGGGACTATCACTACCGGTTCTTTACTAACGCGACATACATGGTGAACATCAGTGCCGGTTAACATACACCAACCGGCACTAATATAATACATTAGTTCCCCATCTTACCCTGCACCCGGCACTGGTAGTTCCACATCACTGCTGGGTCATATTTCAACCGGCAGTGATGTTGTTATATTATTACCGGTTCATAAATGACCCGGCAGTAATAGTCCTACATCACTGTCGGTTCTAGAACAACACGGCAGAGATAATATATCAGTGTCAGCTCATTTGATTGAACCAGCAGTAATAATCCTCCCTATATAAACATCCTCTTTCCCGTACTTAGCCATTTCGCATTCCGTTTGGAGTTCCTATTCTTTGTCTCAGGCGCTTCTAGCCATGCGAAAGCACTCCGCGTCCCACACCACCCTCCCCTGCCGACTCTCCCGGCTGCCCTCCCTGTGGCGACCCCTCCTCGCTGTCCCCCCTGCGGCGCCTCCCCCCGGCGTTGACTCTCCCCGCGTCACGCCTCCCCGCACCGGTAAGCTTGTGCTATGTGCTATGTTCTTGTTCCATTTCGTTGTGTGCTAGCCCGTGCTTCGAAAGCAGCTTCGAAAGTGTCAGCTCATGTAAGTTTTCCAAGATCTTGATTTGATTCTTGTTGGCCGAAGGGATTGGTATTGCTCTGTGATGATTCTAGGGTTATTAATGATATTGACAATTGTTCTATAAATAAGGCCTTAAATTGGTAGAGTTACATGCTTTAGAAGTCTTGATTTGATCACTGTCTGAAAGTCTGATTAGTTGTGTAGCTTATTGCCTCTCTGTGATTTTTTATCTAATTCCTAATATCATTGTTGGTTCGGTTAGCATACTGCTCTGAATTTTTCTGGTGATCATCTATTCATGCTATACTTGTTTGTTGATTCAATAGCTACTACAGTAGCTGATTAATTATAGCTTTGCTGTTCTGAGCATAGACTCTTATTCACTGTCACATGCTGATCTGATAATCTGCTATTTTGAGCTTAGACTATCATTCACAGTCTCATGATGTACTGATAATTTGTTGTTCTGAACTTCTAATATCATTAAGGACTTCAATAACAGTGAATCTCATTGTCAATTCTTATTGTGCATGACAAGTTGGTAAGGATTTAAGGCCTTATTTACTCAATTAATTGTTTTGCCCATTTGTGATTGAGGTGAAGATTCTAATCTTCATTCAAACCCAATAATCTAAGAGCAATCATACATAATTATCTCCATATTGCCATAGTAGTCATGATTCATTATATGAATGACATAATGTTGCCTTTATGTGATCTGTTGCCATATATATCATTTCGAATGATCATGAATTATATTGTTTTGCTCATATTGTTATATGGAATAATCAATAAAAACTTGCTCTTATTATCGCATCTTTTCCAACAATCCGGAAACCCACTGCTTTGGCATTATCTTTCAACATGGATTATTATTGTGGCTGTTGCATTCGAACTGATCCAATGCTGAAGATTGTTTGATTTTATTTTTTTGACCTCTATTTGACTTCTAGAATCAGCAGTATGAATGGGTAGTTTTCACTTGAGATATGCTTGTAGAATGGGGAAATGATGTTAACATGAAGAAATGTTTTCAGATATAACATCGCAAATGTCCTTTAGGCAAATGAATTCGTACATAGGAAGGAATAATTCGGTTGTAGTTTCTTTGCGGATTTTTTTACTTCTGTCCCCTAGATAACACGCTTTTTTAAGTTGAATAGTTGCACTAGTGTGATTAAAGAATATACCAGGGTAAAAAGCCTGAAATACTCTAATTAAATTCCTTTTTCGAAGAATAATAGCCTTTTATATAGCTGCTTTCTTCGAATCAATTATATTTGATTGCTAAAAGGACACATTGCTTGTAGCTTCAACTGAGTTGCTTTCAGCCGTCTTCAAAAAAAGAAAAAAAATTGAGTTGCTTTCAAGCAATCCATATGGGTAGAAAAAGTACAGCTCTTGTAGTAGCAGTGTAGCACCTGTGATTTGACCTAGCTATGAATGCTAGTATGAGTTGGTAGACTAATTAACTTAGTTTGAGTTATTCCTAGTGGCTAGTATCTGGTGATGACCGATGAGCCACTGTAAGTTTGGAACAGCTTTGTGAGAGAGTTTATGTATATGTGAAATGTAATGTATTTGAATTTTGAAATTTGTATGTATCATGTCAAATGTATATGTATTATGTGAATTATTCTAATTCTTGGTGAATTTCGAAGTTTCTATGTATATGTGAATTTTGAATCAATTTTGAAAGACCATGTGGAGGTCTATCCTTGTGTGTGATGAGTAATTGACAAGATTTGAGATTGGATTGATTTGAAATTGAGTTTGATTTGAATTGGATCTTCAAATTGAAGCAATTTGAGTGTTGGTTGCTTTTCCTAGTGCTACCGGCACAAGCGAGAGCACCTACCATTGGGCTTAATTATGATCGATTAATGATTGTGGGATAATCATTGAAAATATTTGTGGGCATTGCTATGTGAAAGGTTTTCCTTGTCTTTGATGGTTGCAGGGCGACGGTGCTAGGTCATGGTGAGGCGGAGGATGACCGGACTAGGCGAGGAGCGCGGAGGTCCAAACGGTCGGAGATCGCGGAAGATGACCGGAGATTTGAGTCCGGCAAGCCAAGAAGATAAGGAAAGGAGATGATGCTAGCTAGATGTCGCGTGGATCAATGAGGACCGCTCGGATTGCGGTCTAGTTGATAGGTTAGCGGGTCTAGGTAGTATGCTTTGAAAATCGTGCAAAAAACCCAGTATGTGTGGGTTTTGGGTTAGCCCTTGCATGGCTGTGTGAGTGGGTCAATCCTAGCCCTTAGATGAGTGTCCTAGGGTTGAGAGACTCATCCAAGGGTGGTAGGTGGCCCAAGAGTAGTATAAATAGGGGTGGAGGGGTGGCCTCCTCCCCTTGAAGGTTTGAGTTGCTCCTTTGAGCTTTGCCCACATGAAGTGAGGCTTTGTAAACCTTCCCACCAGAAATACAAAGAAATTTCTTTACATTATTGTGAATTTAAATTCCGCATTTACATTATGTCTTTACTTTACGCAATTTAAATTCAGCATTTACGTTACGCATTTACTTTCCCGCAATTTACATTCATGCAATTTGGATTTGCCTCCCCTCCTTCTAAATGCTGATCTTGGATGTTTTGAGTGTGTTCATATGGTTTTACATCTCTTTTGCACTCATTGATTAAGTAGAGATCATCTTTTAATTCAAGTTCCAGTTCTGTCCAGAACTTGTTCTTCGCGCAGCAGTTAGTATTTGATTTTTAGAATAGTCTAGAAAAATCCTTTTTGCGTGATTCTTCTTTGAATTATGCGGAACTCCTATATACATCTGTAGAAAAATTTTGGCGTTCACTTGTTGCACCTTTTGGGCGCCATGAGGTGAAAACCGAGCCCCAAATTTTCTGCTCGAAGTTCCTGACTGTCTGTGTTCATAGATTTATGATGATTTTTATACATGGCTTTTTATCTGAAATTTGGTAGAGAGCTGCAAGACTCATCTTGTCATAGGGAGAAAAATTTTCATAATTTTGTGAGCAGCAGAAACCCACCAACCTCCTGTTCAAATTAAAGACAGCTTCTGGAAATATCTGCTTTTGCTTTTCTAAAAGAGACTTTTGTGTCTTGGCTTGATCTCTTTTAGAAAAGAAGTATTTGAATTGATTCCTCTTTATTTGGACACTTGACAACCAGGATTGTGATTGAAAAATCCTCACATATTTTATGGATCTCATCCATGTAAGCTAGGATACACATAGTTGTCTAGTCGTTCCGCTTTTATGGTTTTTGCTAATTTGAGGAGCACCGGTTTTCTTTGCGCGATCTTATCAAGGTTCTAGTTGGAGTATTTTTGGGAAAAATTTAATTGTGACCGTTCACCCCCCCCCTCTGATCGCCATCTCGATCCTTCAATTGGTATCAGAGCCGGTTTTGCTCTTCCATAGATCTTGACCGGTCTCGAGAGCTATGGCGATGCACAAGTAT
This sequence comes from Guadua angustifolia, assembly GCA_036346375.1. Classification (NCBI taxonomy): domain Eukaryota; kingdom Viridiplantae; phylum Streptophyta; class Magnoliopsida; order Poales; family Poaceae; genus Guadua; species Guadua angustifolia. Next base: position 23,897,581 of record CM070515.1, read on the forward strand.
TCCACCAAGCCTCCCATTTTTGTGGTGTCGATTTTCCTTTTGGAAATCCGGATGGAGTCATACATCATCGCCTGTGGCTTCTGATATGGCAGAAGGTGAAGCTCCCATATGAGGTTCCTGCCGATGAGAACGTCACGGCCGGCAATATGGCTGACGTTGAGGCAAATGCTAAGGCGAGGAACATTCTCATACAGGGACTTAGTCGCAGTGAGTATGATCGGATCTCTCACCTGTGATCCGCTCATGAGATTTGGGTGACCCTCGATGCATACCATGAGGGTACTACCCAAATCAAGACCGTGAGGCAAGATCAACACAAGCGTGAGTACAACAAGTTTGAACAACATGCTGGTGAGAGTCTTGACGAGTGTTTTGGTCGATTTACTAAAATTTTTAGTGATCTCCGGGCAGTTGGTTGCACATACCCTGACTCGGATAATGCTCGTCATTTCTTGACCGCACTCGATCTTCGTGTTTGGGAGATGAAAGAGACCACCATCAAGGATACTACCGACTTGTCGACCTTGACTCTTGACGGGCTTTATTCCCGACTCAAGACTCATGAGATCGACGTCGTCTCTCACAAGACGAAATCACAGTCGATGGCATTGGTCACTGATCCCATTGGATCTTCCCTTGATTCTTCTGTTGGTTTTTTCCTCTCTGCACTTTGCGAGCTAAGCGATGACCAACTGGACAAGTTTCCAGAAACTGAGCTTGCTCTTTTAGCTCGCAAGTTTTCTCACGCCTACAAGAGGGTGGGATCACCTGCTTCGAATGTGGCGGCCCCAACCACATTCGAGCGAATTGTCCCAAACTGGAGAAGGGCAAGAACGACTTCGGCGGTTCCGGCAAGAACGACTACATCGACAAGAACCGCAACAAGAAGCCTCCAGTTCGCGAGCCGGCGCACGAGAAGAAGTACCGCAACTTCTCGAAGAACAAGAAGCTCTTCCATCGCGTCCTCGCCGCCCTCGACGACATCAGCCTCTCCGACACGGAGACATGGAGCGACAAAGGCGAGGATGATCCGCAAGAGAAGAAAGGCGGTGACGACTTCTCCGATATGTGCTTCATGGCAAACACCGACGACATCAGCGACTCCGAGCTCTACAGCGACTCGGACGAGGTACCTTCCTATGACCAGCTCAATGAAGCTTTTTACAAATTAGGAAAATTTCATGCTAGAGCTAGAGCTAGGGTTACGGAGTTAGAGAAGGAAGTAGATACCTTGTCTCGGGAGTTAGCTTCACTTAAATCATGTTCCTCCCGAGACTCTGATAGTTGTACTCTCTGTGATGCTTTGCTTGTGGAGTTGGAGAACCTAAGGACCCTGCATGATAGTGTGGTTTCTGATCTTGAGGCTCTTAGGTCGAAGGATGCTAGCACATGTTCTATTGATCCTATTCCTATTTATGATAGTTTTTTTCATACTCACACAACTGCATCTTGTGAAAATTGCCCTAAGCTACTTGCTGAAATTGATGCCATGAGTTGTCACTTTAGGAAGCTTTCTACTAGAAATGATGAAATTGAATTGCATGCTTCTAAGGACCCAACACTCATGTGAGGGTCAGAAGCAACTAAAACTTGATAATGAAGCGTTGAATGCCAGGTGTGCTCAACTTGCTAAGGACTTACTAGTTAAGTCAAACAATGGTTGCTTGTTGTGTATTGGGGTTAAGGATGATGTGGATAAGGTCCATGCAGAGCTTAGGAAGAAGTTAGAGGCCCAGGTTGGTAGAATTAGAGACGCTTCTTGTGCTTCCTGTGAGTCTCTCAAATTTGAGGCAGCCGTGTATAGGGAAAAATATGCACGCGCTGTTCGATCCTCTTCTTCTGACTCTTCTTCTACTCCTTCCCCTTGCTCTTCATGCGCCTCACTTTTCCAAGAGTGTCAGTATCTTATGAGCACTCTCGAGAAATTTGTTGGAGGCAAGAAGAAGCTCAATCTCATTCTAGACCAGTCCAAAATTAGCAGATTCAATCAAGGTCTAGGATTTGATTACTTAGAGCACGCACGGGCGCATCCGCCTTTAGTTGTACGTGCCTCCAAGAGTGGAGAGATAGTGGTTGCTCCCAGGGTGAGTACCATTGTGTTTAGGTCTGCTGGGGTTTTCCATGGGACTTCTGAGCAGAAGGGCGCTTCTCCTGTCACTTCTGCCTCTAGCAAGGCGAAGTATTCATGCACCTTCTGTAAGAAGGATGGTCACCTAGTAGATTTCTGTTTTAGACGCGCCAAGATCACCAGGCGTGAGCGTGTTGCTGCTCTGAGGGGTATTCAGGGTCATCCCCAGACTCTGAGTGCTCCTAAGGCGCACACTGCTACTAGACAGGTTAGAGAGTCACCTGTTTTTGAGCAGCGTCCAGGACTCGGTTTTCATGCTATTCAGTCGAGTTTTAGTCCTGGAGTTGCTCGTGGTCAGTCTTTCCGCCGTCCTCTTGATATTCCTCGTTTTTCCCATCGAGGTAGATATCAGCGGCGTGAGGTGTTTTCGGGTAGGAGATTTGGGTAGCCTCGTTGGGATGGTCCGCCTTTGCACCACGGCGGGCCAAACCAAAGGATGTACTCCTAGATCTTCTACTAGAGTTGCTTCCTCTGATCTTGTTAGAGTCGAGCGTCAGAGAGACACTAGAGTCCATCTTCTTCCTCTATGGTCGGTACTTTGAGACGTCGTGTGATTCAAGATTGGGTTCCTGTGTCCTCGCTTTATCCCAAAGATTAAGTCTCTCTCTTTTGACTTGATCAGGTTCGTCGGATGGGGAAGGGAGATGTTTGGATTGTTGACTCCGGTTGTTCTCGCCATATGACCGGAGACTCTCGTTGGTTCTCTTCCCTAGTCCGAGCCCCCAGTGATGAGTTGATCACTTTTGGGGATGCTTCTTCAGGTAGAGTCATTGCTAAAGGTACCGTCTGCATAAATGAAAATTTTATTCTTAAAGACATTGCCTTAGTGAGTAAGCTGCAATACAATTTGCTTTCTGTTTCTCAGCTTATCGATGACTCTTTCGAGGTAAGCTTTAAGAGCAATGCTTGTAGAATCCTCGATTCATCAGGAGAGTTAGTTTGCGGGATTTCTAGATTTGGGAGAGTCTTTCGTGCTGATTTTTCTGTTTCTTCTGGAGACTCTCTTCGGTGTTTGATTGCTTCTGAGTCCCGTGATCTCTCCTTCTGGCATAGGAGACTTGGTCACATTGGTTTTGATCATTTGACCAGAGTTAGCAGCCGCGATCTTATTCGTGGTTTGCCCAAACTCAAGATGGTCAAAGACTTAGTTTGCTCTCCTTGCCGACATGGCAAGATGGTTATCGCTTCTCATCCTCCAATCCCGTAGTGATGATCGATGCACCAGACAGCTTTTACACATGGACACCGTTGGTCCAAATAGAGTCAATCGCAGGAGGGAAGTGGTTTGTCCTTGTCATTGTTGATGATTTTTCGAGGTATTCTTGGGTATTTTTCATGGCCTCGAAGGAAGAGACTTTTTCTCACTTCAGGGGATTTGTTAGTAGGTTGTTTATTGAGCTCCCAGGTGCATTACGAGCTATACGCAGTGATAATGGCACAGAGTTCAAGAACTCCTACTTTGAGAGTTTCTGTGTGGAGTTTGGATTAGAGCATCGCTTCTCCTCTCCATACGCCCCTCAAAGAAATGGCGAGTGGAAAGGAAGAATAGGACCTCGTTGAGATGGCGTGACGATGCTAGATGAGTACAAGACTCTAGGAAGTTTTGGGTGAGGCTATAGTTACCGCTTGTCATGTTTCCAATCGCGTTTTCTTGAGAGCACATTTGCATCGTACTTCTTATGAGTTGAGGTATGGGCGAAAGCCCAGTGTTTCTCATTTTCGCGTTTTTGGTTGCAAGTGTTTTATCTTGAAGTCTGGTAACCTAGATAAGTTTAAGTCTCGTTCTTCTGATGGTATCTTTCTGGGTTACTCGACTTCCTCTCGTAGCTATAGGGTCTGGAGTTGTGACGCGAATAGGATCATAGAGACCTGTGACGTGACCTTTGATGAGGCTAGCCCAGGAGCTAGACCTGATATTTCAGGCTTTTCTTATCCCTCCGAGACCATCTTTGTAGAGGATGAGGATGATGGAGATGATGGTGTTCCACCTGATCCAGTCTCCTCTACACCTGAGGTGCCTCCTGTTTCTATTTCTGCACCTCAGGGAGATCAGCCTTTGCCTTTAGACTCTCCTTCAGCGAGTGGCTCTGTTCCTTCCTCTTCTGCTCAAGAGGGAGAGGCCACTTCTGCTTCTGGTCCTCCTCGTCACATTCAGCGTTCTCATCCACCTGAGCAGATCATTGGTGATCTGTTTGAGCGTGTGACGCGCTCAAAATTAGGCCTATCTTCTTTTTGTCTTCACTCTGCTTTTGTTGCCTCTTTTGAGCCAAAGGATGTTACTCATGCATTATCCGATGAATCATGGATTAATGCTATGCATGAGGAACTGGAAAACTTTGAGAGGAACAAAGTCTGGCAGCTTGCAGAGCCCCCATCTGGTCATAATGTCATTGGAACCAAGTGGGTGTTCAAAAACAAGCAGAGTGAGGATGGGATTGTCGTTCGCAACAAGGCTAGGCTAGTTGCACAGGGCTTCACTCAGGTTGAGGGTCTTGACTTTGAGGAGACCTTTGCCCTCAGAGCTAGACTAGAGGCGATTAGAATCTCGCTTGCATTCTCTGCATCCCGTGGCTTCAAGCTCTATCAAATGGATGTTAAGAGTGCATTTCTCAATGGCTTCATTGAGGAAGAGGTGTATGTCAAGCAACCTCCAGGATTTGAGAACCCCAAATACCCGAACCATGTCTACAAGCTTTCCAAAGCCTTGTATGGACTTAAGCAAGCCCCTAGAGCTTGGTATGAGAGGCTTAAGTCCTATCTTCTCAGTCATGGTTTCAAAATGGGTATAGTAGACAAAACTCTATTCATCAGACACCAGGATTCTCATTTCCTTCTCGTCCAGATTTATGTGGACGATATTATCTTTGGTGGTTCATCTCAGTCTCTTGTGTCTCATTTTTCTAAGGTGATGAGCACAGAATTTGAGATGAGTATGATGGGTGAGTTGAGCTACTTCCTCGGCTTCCAAATCAAGCAGACTCGGGAGGGTACTTTCCTGCACCAAGGTAAGTACACTCGGGACCTCCTAAGATGGTTTGATATGTCTGATGGAAAGCCTGTGATGACTCCTATAGCCACCACTGCTGTCCTCGAGCCCGATGAGGATGGTGAGCCTACTGATCAAAAGGAGTTTCGAGCATGATTGGCTCTCTCTTGTATCTTCTTCGCCTCATGCACGACATACACTTTGCTGTGTGTATGTGCGCTCGCTTTCAGGCTTCTCCTCGCGCCTCTCATCGCTAGGCGGTGAAGCGCATCTTTAGGTACCTTCGAGCTACCATTGACTATGGTATCTGGTACTCTTCTTCCTCTTGTCTATCCCTTAGAGCCTTTTCTGATGCTGACTTTGCCGGCTATAGGATAGATAGGAAGAGCACTTCTGGCACTTGCCAATTCATTGGCACTTCTCTTGTCTCTTGGTCGTCTAAGAAGCAGTCCGGAGTCGCACAGTCCACCGCTGAGGCCGAGTATGTTGCTGCAGCCAGTTGCTATAGCCAGGTGCTCTGGATGAGATCGACCTTGCGGGACTTTGGTTAGAGATAGAGAGTGTTCCACTTTTCTATGATAACACTTCTGCTATTTGCATTGCCAAGAACCCAAGTCAAAGACTCCGGACCAAGCACATTGATATTAGATATCACTTCCTTAGAGACCATGTGGAGAAAGGAGACATAGTGCTTCATTTATGGAGAGTGACCACCGGTTGGCGATATCTTTACCAAGCCTTTGGATAGCTCTAGGTTTGTTGCCTTGAGGAGTGAGCTTAGAGTTGTGTGCCCTTACGGCCTTCTCGTGAGGGGAGCTGATCAGATATTATGTATTATATTTTATTTCAGTTTTTCCTTTCTTTTATATTGCTCTGGTGCTTATGGGTTTTATTCCTTAAAATTATGAGTTCACCTCACTTAGACTTCTGGCATGCTTTGCATGGACCTCTCATCTTGTGCTTTAGGTTGCTATCATGCTTAATTAGTCGTTCTCTCTTCTCTCTAGGTTGAGTTCCTCACAGCCTTATAAGTCTAGCGGTGTTGGGCCCCCGGGTAGACAGGTGGTCTGTGCACTCCTTAGTTTGGGATCTAGAGGCAGCTTTCCTATGTTAGTCATTGGGGAAGATGAGAGCGAGTCTGAGCCGTAGTGTTCTCTACCATCTTTTCTATACTCTATAGCCACCCAGTTCATAGCTTGACTTCTTCCCTCCATTCTATGTTTCGGCTTTAATTGAGTTCTTTTCGACCTTTCTTGAGCTTAATCTTGCTAATAACTCAATTTGAACCAGATTTGTGCTTAAAATGGAATCACATGTTGAGGGGGAGTTTAAGAATCTGTCTCATGCATTGCATATAGACTTGATTTTTTATTTTATGAGCTTTGTCTATTATGCAAATGATCTATGTTTCATTTTATACACCATGCTATATTCTGAAAAAAATTACTTGCTTAGATATGTCCAAGTTCATTTATTCTTGCTAAACTTACAAAAATTGAAAAATGAGCATTAAAAGAAAAACTTGAGAAAACATGTTGCGTTTACTTGCTAAGTTTCTTCTTTATGTGTATTTTCCATGATTTGTGAAATTCTGGAATTCTCTAGAGTCCCTATAGCAACTTGGGTGAATCTTGTTTGATCCATACTTGCGTCCTTCACTAGCTTAAAAATGAAAATGCTAAAATGAAAGTGAAGCAAAATTGACTCTTTTTGCAAGATTAGACTCAACACCTCACATTCACAAGACGGCTTCTCATTGCACTTGAGATGAACTTGGAATGGGTTGTGTATGACCAAGATCATTCTCTTAAGAGTCCCTCTTGAGATGATCACATATGGCTTGAGTCAATTGCTTTAAACAATGCAAAACAAAAAACATACGTGGGTAAAGAATGCAAATAATGTCAAACATTTGCACCCCGCTATATCTTTCAAAGATTCAAAGAAAAATTTGCATACAAGAAACAAAAATAAGCTCGAAGGACCTTGTATGAACTTCTAGATTCTCCAAAGTGTTGAGTAGGTTGAACTCTAGGCTTTCCATTTGATCCTTTGAATGGCTTTACTTCTAGTTTTGAAACTAATGACAAGTGTTGCTCATGTTTAATCATGCTAAAAATGACATGGTTTTAATTAAATCTTGCTAGCAAAATGATTATTTGCACTTGGACATGCCTTAGCTTAGTTTATTTTTGCTATAACATAGCTTGGTGTCATAACTTGTCTTGTTGGTCACTTGGATAATCTTCAAAGCTCCCTTAGGCTGCATTACTTGCATAAAAACAACAAAAAAAAGGGGACAAAAGAAAATGTCATCTTGATGCCTATATTGCCAAAAGGGAGAGAAATCGTAGAAAAGGCATCACTTTGCACTTGATTCTTCTTATTTCTTATGATCTTTGTTAATCCTTGCTATCTTTCATAGATCATAAGTTGCCGACTTGGTCATGTTCTTGATTTCTATTTCTTTGATCAAGTTTGGCTTTGCATTCAAATTGCTTTCTTCTCTCTTATTCAAACTCAAAACTTATGCCTTTTCATGTGTTTGTCAATATACTCATCAAGGGGGAGATTGAAAGACCATGTGGAGGTCTATCCTTGTGTGTGATGAGTAATTGACAAGATTTGAGATTGGATTGATTTGATATTGAGTTTGATTTGAATTGGATCTTCAAATTGAAGCAATTTGAGTGTTGATTGCTTTTCCTAGTGCTACCGGCCTGGGGGCAGTAGCACTGGACCATTGGGCGCAATTATAATCGATTAATGATTGTGGGATAATCATTGAAAATATTTGTGGGCATTGCTATGTGAAAGGTTTTCCTTGTCTTTGATGGTTGCAGGGCGACGGTGCTAGGTCATGGTGAGGCGGAGGATGACCGGGACAAGGCGAGGAGCGTCGGAGGTCCAGACGGTCGGGAGATCACCGGAAGATGACCGGAGACGGAGTCCGGGCAAGCCAAGAAGATAAGGAAAGGAGATGATGCTAGCTAGATGCCGCGTGGATCAATGAGGGCCGTCGGATTGCGGTCTAGTTGATAGGTTAGCGGGTCTAGGTAGTATACTTTGAAAACCGTGCAAGAAAACCCGGTATGTGTGTGGGTTTTGGGTTAGCCCTTGCATGGCTGTGTGAGTGGGTCAATCCTAGCCTTTAGATGAGTGTCCTAGGGTTGAGAGACTCATCCAAGGGTGGTAGGTGGCCCAAGAGTAGTATAAATAGGGGTGGAGGGGTGGCCTCCTCCCCTTGAAGGTTTGAGTTGCTCCTTTGAGCTTTGCCCACATGAAGTGAGGCTTTGTAAACCTTCCCACCAGAAATACAAAGAAATTTCTTTACATTATTGTGAATTTAAATTCCGCATTTACATTATGTCTTTACTTTACGCAATTTAAATTCAGCATTTACGTTACGCATTTACTTTCCCGCAATTTACATTCATACAATTTGGATTTGCCTCCCCCTCCTTCTAAATGCTGATCTTGGATGTTTTGATTGTGTTCATATGGTTTTACATCTCTTTTGCACTCTTTGATTTAGTAGAGATCATCTTTTAATTCAAGTTCCAGTTCTGTCCAGAACTTGTTCTTCGCGCAGTAGTTAGTATTTGATTTTTAGAAAACTCTAAAAAAATCCTTTTTGCATGATTCTTATTGGAGATTGTGCGGAACTCCCATATCCATCTGTATAAAACTTTTGGAGTTCACTTGTTGCACCGTTTGGGCGCCATAAGGTGAAAACCGAGCACCAAATTTTCTGCTCGAAGTTCCTGACTATCTGTGTTCATAGATTTATGATGATTTTTCTACATAGCTTTTTGATCTGAAATTTGGTAGAGAGCTGCACGACTCATCTGCTCATAGGGAGAAAATGTCTCATAATTTTGTGAGCAGCAGAAACCCACCAACCTCCTGTTCAAATTAAAGACAGCTTCTGGAAATATCTGCTTTTGCTTTTCTAAAAGAGACTTTTGTGTCTTGGCTTGATCTCTTTTAGAAAAGAAGTATTTGAATTGATTCCTCTTTATTTGGACACTTGACAACCAGGATTGTGATTGAAAAATCCCTCACATATTTTATGGATCTCATCCATGTAAGCTAGGGATACACATAGTTGTCTAGTCGTTCCGTTTTTGCGGGTTTTGCGAATTTGAGGAGCACCGGTTTTCTTTGCGTGATCTTGTCAAGGTTCTAGTTGGAGTAATTTTGGGGAAAATTTATTTGCGACCATTCACCCCCCCCTCTGATCGCCATCTCGATCCTTCAAATTTCTATGTATCATGTATATGTGAAATGTAATGTATTTGAATTTTGAAATTTGTATGTATCATGTCAAATGTATATGTATCATGTGAATTATTCTAATTCTTGGTGAATTTCGAAGTTTCTATGTATATGTGAATTTTGAAGCAATTTCTCTGTATCATGTATATGTGAAATGTAATGTATTTGAATTTTGAAATTTCTATGTATCATGTCAAATGTATATGTATCATGTGAATTATTCTAATTCTTGGTGAATTTCGAAGTTTCTATGTATATGTGAATTTTGAAACAATTTCTATGTATCATGTATATGTGAAATGTAATGTATTTGAATTTTGAAATTTCTATGTCATGTCAAATGTATCGGCATCATGTGAATTTGTTCCACCACTGGCGGGCAGTGCCTATTCAGGCCAAGTACGACACGCATGACAAAATGGTGATTATGCCTTATATATGCAAAACGTTGATATTATGCCTTATAAATGCAAAACGTTGATATTGGCAACTCTAACGCACGATAAAATAGTGATTGTACCTTATAAATGCAAAACATTGATATTACTTCTTATAAATGCAAAATGTTGATATTAGCAACTGTAACGCACGACAAAATGGTCATTCAAGTTGTGCGAAGATTCATCTCATGACTTTGTTAATTTAAAATTTCAGATAAACTTGCTGCACATAGGCTCCAATTAGGCAAAAGTGTCAGATGGCGCTGAGCCTATGAACTAAAGCCCGGAGCAAAGCCCAATAAGTTTCCTCAATCTAGAACAACCCGAGGCAACAAATGTATATGAGGTAATTCTTTAGTACCATTCTTGAGTAGGATGTGCTTTGCGATGAAATTCTTCATGTAGATGGGGTAATTTCCTAGCAGGGCCAAACGACTATTGAAATGGTCAAAATGCAGGATCAGACATCAGGTGAACGAAGGCAGTGTCGTGGCCGATGTCCTAGCAAGATGCGCACAGGTGAACGAAAAGTGGTTGTGGAGCTTAACGTAGTTGGGGAACCAGCTATACCCACATCGTTGCTTAGGCCATATCGGACAGCATGCGGGGTCTTGGCTAGAGATAATGTGCCCATCATCTACAAATCATGGACACGTCAGCGTGATTGCCCGTCGTATGTTCCTGATGACATCAAGGAAACATTGTGGACAGATTTGAGATCAGTTGGAGCTTGCCAGGAAACGTACACTAACCATTATGGGATCCACATGGAAGAACTAGAAGACAAAGCTGAATAAGGACTATGTCAAGAAGGATCAAACACTAGATTTTAATAGATACCCGAGGTTAGAGCAATTTTGGGATGAATTCGTGCAGTATAAGAAATCTGATGAAGCCCAGGCTATCAGCCAACAGAACAAGACTAATTCGGACAAGAATATTTACCCCCATGTGCTAGGCACCGGTGGCTATGTGAGGCAAGTACCCAAGTGGGATGCACAGGAAGAACAGCTAACTCGTAGTGGTGTTATTACTGTGACATCCGAGATGGCCCCAAGATCAAAGTATTGGCTGCTTGCGAGGGGAGCTAGTCTATCGGATGATGGTAGCTTAAGCTTCAGAAGCGAGAAAGACAAGGAAATCTCGAAGAAGATCGCAGATGCCCACTCCCAAGCTACTCAGGGCTCCTTCCAGCCAAGAATGGAGAATGACGAGCTAACACGCGCCTTGGATAATAAAGAGCACTCTAGTTGCACCAGAGGGTTTGGCTTGGTGCCTTGGAAAGCAGCGTTCCCAGAGGATGCTGAAATTTATAAGCGACCAAAGAAATCTAGACAAGAACAGTTGGATGAACGTGTAAGCGAAATAGAAGACCGGATGTGCAGAAGGGAAATTGAATTTGAAGAAAAGATACAAAAGATGCAAGAAATGCTAGCAAACATTCTTAGCGAACATCAGTCACAAGATGACGGCCACTAGCTCCAGAGTCCCGCCGCGCCTCATAAAAGTAGCCAAGCGTCTACGGGCGCTCCTTAAGAGGACTCAACGTGTAGTTTTCCTATGGACAAAATTGTAGAGCCGACACACTGCAGTCTGCACCTGCCAGTAACGAACATTACCATCAAGGTGGCTGAAGGGGTGGCTTGGCCATGTAGCGAGGGGCAGATGTTGCATAACTGCCCAATTCCTCAGGAATACACCAGAGTTTCAGTTGACAGCGTGGTTGACAGATACCGCAAAGTGGAGGTTAAGATCCCGGGCGAGGAGGGGAAAAATAGTCTTGGACAAAACCTAGGCACATTCATCGTGTAGCGCAAGCGCTATATAAAGTTTGCCTCAGATGATGACAACGATGATGATCTTAATAACGATGACGAGGCGGACTCTCCACCCAGGAAAAGTCCTCCTCCTCTGGCGTCACCCAAGAAAGCTCATTCCCTGCTCCAGCGCCACAAGACAGTAATCAAAGAGCACCGCAATCTCAACATTCTATATGGTTAGGGGGGAAAAGTTCCTCATCTGTGAAGCCAGCCAAAACTTTTAGCAAGAAATGAGCATATGACCTAACCGAAGAAGAAACAAGAAGGGAAGTACACGCCAGTGTAGAAGCGCACTTCAAGAAGACGCCACCACCTGCTAAGGTTGAAATCGAAGCTGCCAAATGGGATTTCTTCGTGGGCTTAGCGACAGTTAAACAGACATGACGGGCAACTGAATCTCCTCAACTTAGCCAACTATCAGACTATGAGCGCATCTCTATGAAGAAATCTAAAGGGGATGGTGGTAAAGTAGCTGTTGCTGGAGGCCAAAGTGGTGTTAAAGGGTAGGAGCCCCCTCTAAAGTGGCCATTCGTTAACGGGGAAGTTTTGGTGGATCCAAATGAGGAGCCCAGACTATCCACACAGTTACGGCATCTACATCAATGGTACTGGCAGTGTGTCCAAGAGACAAAAAAACGATGCTTTTCCCGTCAGATACAAAGATACGGATTTTCACAACATGGACGACATTTTTTGGGTAGAACACATGAAACTATATCAGTTGTACCAACGAGACGCCTTAGACGTGTCTATATTAAGAATGTGGACTCTGTAAGTCTCTTGTATAATTCATGCTGTACATTTCACGTAACATTAAACTGAGGGTCTGACTTCTTTTTTTATGTAGAATGGAGGTAATGACACTTAGAGCGGACTTAATTGAAAAGATAGGATTCCTCGACCCGGGCTTTGTCAACTGCAAACTTATTCTAGATCCAAAAATGATAAATGATGTTGAGGAGTACGTACTCAAGGCACTGCTAAAGCTACAAGACAATGCCTACGTACTTTTACCCTACAACTTTCAGTACGTGACACTATGTGACGACTAATTGGCTTCTGCAGCTTTCACTAGATCGTCCTCGTCATCATGTTAGACGAAAGCAGCATCACTGTCTTGGACTTAATGAGGAAACCGATAAGTCATTACAAAGAACTAATATATTTGCTAGACAGGTAAACTCGGTCGTTACATTATTGCTCCAGTAATCTTCCATTTCATTGCACCTAATTAATTTTAATGACTACTCGAAACTATGAACAGGGTGTACGCAAAATACCACAAGAAGAGCCAGCGGTTTCATCCATTCACGAAGAAGTTCAGAATAAAAACCGATTTTCCATGCCTGAGACAACCCCAAGGGAACAATTTATGTGCATACTATGCAATGACACATATCCACGCGTTCATCACTGACAGTACGGACTACAATGGTGAGCTGGTATATCGATCATTATATACTGACTCATACTTTTTTTATAAAGACGATGACACCAATTAATGCTTCAATTTCTCCTATGATAGCGTGTGAAGCTGGGCACCAGCAGCTTACTCAACAACGAAATTGAAGCCCTTCGAAAGCAGATAGTTGGGTTCATTGTTCAAGAAATTATCAACCCGAAGGGCGAGTTTCACGAGCATTTATAGCTTAAGTGATATGTCAATGATTGTGAATGAACAATGTAATACTTAAATATTATAATGCTTCAAAAGTAAATGAACAATGTAATAATTAAATATTATGATGCTTTAATGTATTTGAATTACCCTTTAGCGCTGTTTCAGTACTATTGTGCACAACGTATACCGTAAAGAATACATCTACTGTATAATATATACATGCTACAACATTACATAATACATATATGGCAACAATTATATATGTAAAAAGATTTAAAAAAACCCATCACTGCCAGTTTTGGATATGAAAATAGAACATAAAATTATCATTGCCGGTTGCTAAGAAAAAAGGGGCAGTGATACTACTTATCATTGCCGCATATTGATGAAAATATGGTAGTGATAGTTACTTATCACTATTGGTAATAAAAAATAACCGACAGTGATAATTATTATCACTGCCGGATACAATTGAAAATGTGGTAGTGATAATTACTTATCACTACCGGTTAGTTTGTATAACCGGCAGTGATAATTATTATTACTGCCGGTTGGAGAGTATGAACCGGCAGTGATAGTCCTCGATTATCACTGCCACTTAGGTAGTGCCGGGTTCACATCCGACAGTGACAGTAAACACGTGTTCGGCTATGATGAACAGTGTATGCTATAGTTAATGGAAATTACATGGTACAGACGTGAACTACAGTAGCTCTATGGTGCTAGAAAATATAGTGCTAGTGGAACAACGGAGCTGTTGATTTTTGATCCAACGGATACTAATATGACTGCTAAGGTTGCAATCATAATAGAGACGGGATGAATTGGGGCTGGACATGTCCAGAAGCAACGTGCCTGACCAGATATTCCACCCAATCCAGCCACAACCTTGTCTCGGATTATTATGCCATCCCCGCATACATGCCAAATTTCGCACAAAACACAAAACGACACAAACTTACCTAGCTAGTTTTGACTCCCCAATGGTTGCCGTCCACATGCGCAGCGCAACCTAGCCCATATGGTCTGCCAAATCCAGACTTCAAGGCTGCCAAGTCCAGACTTTGAGTCCAGAATTCAAGGTTGCATCAAGGTTGGCCCTATTCACATAAAGGACTTTAGCGACCATAACACTTAAAATTATTGCATCTAAGAAGATTTTGATAAAAAGCAAATTAAAATAAGAATATTTTTCTAGATTTTGGTAGTCCATATCCTAAGAGCGCTTCTAGGCTATTCTTCATAAAATTTGCATTTATGCGAGATGTTTTACGAGCTACCAAAAATGCATAAATGGTTATAAAGTTGACGTTACAAGGAATAGGATTTCGTTTTAAGTTTGCAACTACACTATACACGACTATTTACTCATTTTTCTGGCATTAGCAGGGGATGTCTGTAAGAGTGTTTTAAAGTTGATTTTGTGATATTTTTCTTTTATCTGAGATAGTTTATAAGCATATGAAGATTAAAGTCTTTTATAAATTTAATTCAAATTAGTTCTTTTTACCAACTCTCATGATCATATCTTTTTAAAATATAATGATATTATCTCTACATGGCTCTAGCCTATCTTTCAGCCTTTTCTTTAAATTTGAATTTCAAATTTACCTAGTGCTATTTTTTAAAATATTTTGCATTTTCTGAAAATACTTGATTTTAGATGATTTTAAAAATTTATTTCACTTTATTTGGACTTATAGTGTAAAAGTTACAAATACTTAAATGTTTTCAGGGAATGATTAATCTGGAGAAAATGCAAAATGCGCTTTCCTTTTAGTGAAGACGTATTTCTGATTTACGCGGGGTTTCTTTTGAACTCAGTCTTAGTCACCGACATGTGGGTCCCGTGCGATAGAGACAGTGAAGCAGAGTATCAGCTAGGGCTCGCCGGCGATGCTACTCCGGTGGGTTTCTGGCAAAGTAGAGGGCATGGGGAGAATTAGCGCACTGAGATGCATCTGCCAAAGGGCTCTAACACCACCGGCGATGGCCGAAAGGGGCGCACCACCATGGTCTGCTGCAGCGGCCATGGTCGATCGGTGGATAAGAAAAACTAGAGATTCTTGAGGCTAATTAACACCTTGGCGAGTATTAGTGAGCAAAAGGGAATCCATTTTACCAGTTGGTAAAGGCCGATGTTGTCTATGGTGTCTTACCACTAGTGGACTAGAGCCAGGAACGATGGTGCTGTGGTGGCGGCGACTACGGGTGTGAAGAGCTGAAAATGAGGAATGGCTAGTATCTAGAGATTCATGAGGAAGTTCCAGATCGAATCAATTTGGATAATTTTACTGAATTCACTTCAATTGCCGATTACCCCAATTTGGATCAAGCGGCAATGGCGAAGTGTTTGACAGAGCAGAGAGGTGAAGGAAGCGGAGAAGAGCTGTTTGAGTGAAATGGCTGGTACCGAACGAGCTAGGGCCACCCTTTAAATAGATTGAAATGGCGGTTTCCCCAATGTCTGAATGGAGGAGGGAGTTTGCGGCCACCGCTATTCCAAGCGATGATCTAGCGCGAGATTTTTACCGGTGAGGTGCAATGCTGGTAGGTCAAGGCACGGCGTGGGACTCCCGAGGATGGACGTGGTAGCAATGGAGCAGTGGTGAGTAACCAATTCAGTGCATTCAGCTGAGAAACGCCGAGACAGAAGAGATGAATCGGGGATGGGGAGTGAGCGCTGGCTCTGGTCGACACAAGTAAGAACGAGGCCGAGGGGAAAATGAGAAGTTCCTGACATGCGGGACCGAGCCCATTGGCAGAGACAGAAAAGAGGCTGGTTCGATTGTCCCTGGCAAAAGGTGTCCTAACAGTGGGTAGGCCAACTTGGCATTGAAAAAGAGAAGAGATAAGGCCAGTATACTACTCTGGACAGCTCAGGTTTTGCATTAAAACAGGCATCAAATCACCATGATGATTTTTCAAACTTTTTATCTGATGTTGTGGAATAAGTATTGACATCCAGTAAAAATATTAGGTTAAAATATCTTAACGAAAAATTATAATAATTCTGACATCACAGACTACTCAAAAATTCTTTTTCAGAATTTATTTTATTTAAGGATGAAAATGATGTAAATTATATTTGAAACTTTTTGAGAGATTTTGTTTTAGTCTAAGACTCCTTGTGTAAAACTTACAGATTAAAATTTTTCATATTTAATTTATATTAATTCTGACATGACAATTTCCAAATTTTTAGAGTTTCTATTTTTGAATTTTCTCAGGCATTGAATGATATTATTAATTTTTTATATTTTCACCAGAGCTAAGTAATTCATTGAGGATATTGTGATAAATTGTTTAGCTGCAGATAAGGTTCTAGGATTTTATAAGAATTTTGAAGATGCACTGTTAGCAGGTCAAAATGTGTCTTTTCAATAATTATTGCATTATCCTTTGTATACAAATTTATTTGTCAGATGAAATGATTTAGCGGAGTGCTGAATATTTTAATATAAAATTTTCAAGATTTTAATTTTACCTTTTTATCTTTTTACCATTATCCATTCATTAATTCCTTTTATATGATTTTTCATTCAAAGCCAAAAATCCAGAAAATTCCATTAAAAGCAATAATGCTAGGAAGATTCAGAAATAATCACACTCAAATTCAAAATATTTATTTTCATATTATTGTATTTTCTGGGATGTTACATTAGGGTTTTGGATGGGTCTGGTATATAAATATGATTTTTGAAGATTTTTATTGATTTTGTGTATTTATCTTTTTTAATTTTACCATTTTACCATTTCACTTAATTGAGTTTCTTTTTAGAGTAAAAAGCCAAAGGAAATTATAATAATTCAATAAAAACAAGAAAATGCAGAAATAAATCATGCAAGAGTTTTTGAATTTCCATTTTTTATTTTACTATTTTTTTTGATGTTACACATAGACAAATGCTGTGATGTACAATGATAAAGTCCATATTGTTAGAATTAATCTTAAACGAGTAGGAAACGAATTGTTTTTTAGTAGGTTAGTTAGTACTAACATTATAAAGCCAAGGCACTAGTTGTTTGTAAGTCATTAGAAAAAAGAGAAAGAAAGCAACAAAGGTGCTGGCTACGTCGCACCACAAATATTCTTCTCTCTGTTCCCGTTCTTATGGGTGTGTTTATAATCCAGGATTAAAACCAACAAATATCACTACCCCTAAAAAAAGTGCAGTGCTCTGCACACTAGCAGTAGTACAGAGCCACAGAGATTGGAATGGAAAGAGAGAAAGGGATTTGTGGAGGAAAAACGACAGCCCATATCCCTAGGGCATGGGTGGAAAGGCTGAGGAAGCCCAGGCACACGAACTACATCCCACAGCTTTTACGCACTGCTCCATGATCTTCTCCACAATATACGTACCACTACTACTCCTATACTTACTCGTCTATACTCCGCGCGTATACGTACAACGTAGACACATGTAGATGAAGGTACAGACTACAGAAAGAGCACATTAGGTTTCGCTTTTGACTCCTTTTAGGGTTGTCATTTTGGAAGCATTTAATGTACTAGCACCTCTGCATTTTTTTAAGAAAAATAGCTCTACGAGAGAGAAATTACAAAAATAGCCCAGGAGGTGCCACATTTCATCTGCTATGGTCTAGTACAGTAGAAGGTTCTTCTCATGGTTATGGAACACGGAAACAACCTTGCACGCTATAGGAGCGCGGGATCAAATCGGCCCGCGCACGCATTCCTTGGAAGCAACTCACACGACTGGGTCCACTTGCTCCCCGCGCTTGCACCAGTGCAGCCCCGCCGTGTGCCCCAGCCCCACGTGCACTCACGCGAGCACGCGTGCCTGCGTTCTCCCACATACTTCCGCTCGCTACGCACCCCAGGGCTCACACCAACCCGCACCTCTTCCACGCACCCGCGTTCTTCGCTCGCCATGTGCCCGTCGGGTTCACCCTGCCTGCGCGCTGCCTGCCACACCCGCACGCCTCCGTGCTTGCCCAAGCGGGTGCACGTGGGCCCAGTCACGTGGAGTCGCATCCGCTGAATCTATGCACAGAAGGATTTGATCCCACGCTCCCCCATCACGCAAGAAGGTTGCTTCCATGCTTCTCCACTGCGAAAAGAACCTTCTATTGTACCAGACTTTGGCAAGTGATATGTGTCACCTGCCGGGCCTTCCGCGGTGACAAAAAGAGCTATTTTTGCAATTTCTCTAGTAAGGAGGCTATTTTTGATATAAAAGAACACAAGGAGCCAATACAGTATATGCTTCGTCATTTTCTCCTACGTGCAAGCTCCCAAACAACATTGGCATCTCACATTATCCGTTTTTCTCCTCATTGGAATTGAAATGTCTGTCTCTTCTCTCTTCAATTCTACCTTTATTTGTACTCCTCATCACTTTCTCTCTCGTCAGTCACCAGCCCTTTTTAATCCCAGTACCTAACCAACCCAAGAAACCAATTCCATTCCATTCATCCGAATCATCCCTACTATCCTTATATCTTGAGTGAGAGAGAGAGAGAGAATAAGAGAGATACATATAGAGATAGAGAAAGTAGAAGGTAGTGGCTCAAGTGGTAGAAACTTGCACGCACACACACGAGAGGAACCACACACGTCACAAAATACAAGCAAAAACAAACACAACACCTCCCAAGAACACCAAGAATCTTCCATATATCCTTATACGACTAGCGCTAGCTGCGTACGAGCGCGAGCGAGGAGGAGGCGCGGAGCATTTGGCTCCCGTTGCGGGCGCCCCGCGGCCGCCATCGCGAAGGAAGGGGTTGGCTGCATGGAGGCGGCGGCGGCGTCCCCGGACCTGTCGCTGCGCATCAGCCTGCCGAGCAACAGGGCGCTGGCGTCTACGCCGGGGTTGGGCGGGGGCGCTGGTAATGGTGGGCGAGGCGCCGCGGCGGGAGGGGACCCGTGGCGGCGGCTGAACGGCTCCACGGCGTCGACCGAGCTGTCACTGTCGCCGCCGCCGCCGCAGGAGGCGGACGCCCTGCCGTGGCGTCTGAGGCAGACGACGGCTTCGTCCGCCACTGCAGCGGCGACGTCCGTGCCGCCGGTGACAGTGCCGACGCTTTCGCTGGATGCTGCGGCGCAGGTGGAGTCGGCGCGGCCGATCCGAGGGATTCCTGTCTACAGCAGCCCGGCCGCCAGCCATCCCTTCCTAGGCTGCGGCGACCGCCGCCACCACCACCACCCAAGAATCGGGCTCCCCTACCACTCGACGGCGTGGCCCTCGTCCCTATGCTCCTCGTCTCCCGCCCAGGCGCCCCCTCCGTCGTTGGACCCCTCGGCGGCGGTCCTGTTGCCGTCAGCGTACCACCGGATGCTGTCGAGCACTGGGCGGCTCCACGGCATGCTGGCCGACAGGCTCCGCAGCTACGGCGCGGGCATGGGCGCCCTGGGCCTCGGCGGGCAGCCCTTCGGCCTGGCCTCCTCCCGCTTGATGCCCAAGCTCCCGGCCTCCCGGCGGAGCATGCGCGCGCCGCGGATGCGGTGGACGAGCACCCTCCACGCCCGCTTCGTCCACGCGGTCGAGCTCCTCGGCGGCCACGAGCGTGAGTTGCCGCCTTCACATCCGCTTCCCCAATTCCGCTTGCAATCGCCTGCCATTAACTTTCCTTGCAATCTTGCGATCATTTCATGTACTAAAATCTCCCGTTAATTTCTCAATCGATCGGCACGTGCAGGGGCAACGCCGAAGTCGGTGCTAGAGCTGATGGACGTCAAGGATCTAACTCTAGCGCATGTGAAGAGTCATTTGCAGGTGAGATTAACTCCGAGATTGCTCTCTGCCTGTACTGTCCAATTCCTTTTACTAGCCATATGCACGAGCGTGCAACGAAAAGTCAATTTACGATAAAAGTTTGCAAAGAGTATTACCAGTGATAAAGATAGGTAATTAAAGAGTAATGATAAAGGTGGATAATTAAAAAGTAGTGACAAAGTTGATTAATTTTAATGAAATGATATGGAAAAAACTCTTACTTTATATAGTAGAGATTTTATATTATTTTTCGCTGTGCTGTACATAGAGGTCAATCTTGACACAGATTCCGATGAAACTGGATGAGAAAAAGTTTTTGCTCCTACTAGCCAGGAAACTACCATCCCTAGAGAGAGGACAGGAGGAGCTACGGAAAGAGGGGGAAAGAGAGAGCAGAGATGTGTGGGGGTGTGTACGCTAGAAAAAGTTGCCATCATTATGCAATAATGCATATGTGTGTGCTGCCCCAAGCACTCAACAGGGAAACAGGAGCCCAGACAGCCACAGGGTCGGAGATGGAGAGAGAAGGTAGAGAGAGAGAGAGGAAAGAGAAGGTCCACAGACATGGCACCATAGTGTCTTTGTTTGTCCATTTCTTGGTGTTTGCTTTGCTGCCATTTCTTGATCCATCCTTTAATTTTGCTGTATTTTACTACTCTCTCTCTATCCCAAACAGATATATCTGCAGCTTTGCTTTCTTGGTGATGCTTTTCTTGCTGCCCTTTTTCCAGATGTACAGAACCGTGAAGAGCACTGATCACAAGCCTGCAGCCTCCTCCTCAGGTAAACCATTAATTCCCATTGCCAAACTCCATTTGGCAATGCCCCATCAAGCACATACTGCTCCACATCGCTAATGATTAATCAATTAATCAGTATCACTCCCATGTTTTCTTGTTCCAAAAATTACTAACCTACCGCATACATTGTGCCCGATTCTTTAGGGCCAATGGAGGGCGGCAGCTCTGGCGGCGATGACGACCTCCCGGTCAGTGCTAGGCAGGCTTCGTCGCGCGGCGACATGAACCCGCAGCAGTTCACCGAGCACCGGTGTTCCTCCAAGGGCGCGGCAAGCCCTGATGGTGGCACCGGTGGTGGCGACGTTGACTGCTCCTCAGACGCCGTCCACTCCGACACCACGGCGCGCAGCATTTCGTCAAGGTATATTTCTGCAGTAGTACACACAAAATTTCCATCCTTCCATACCTTCCGTGCTTGGCTGTATTAATTGTCTGGTACTCTGGTGTGTCACGCACGCGCGTTGTGCTTTTCGTTGTTGTAGAAAGTGAGGCCATTTCTCCACGATCTGGACTGCATCTTGTCATGAGATAACGTGAGAGGTAGCTAGCTTAAGAGCAAAGACAACCAAATATAAAGTTGTGTACAGAGGTTGTAGTAGTATATATTAATGGTAATGTGATAACGGCTAAAGCTCAAAAGATGTTTGACCCTACACAAACATGAGAGCCGATGCCTCATGAGGCCCCCTCCTATTGACTTGATCAGCAGCCACGGCCCCTCTCTCTCTCTCTCTCTGTCTCTCTCTGTGTCTGGCTGCTTATACCTTTTCTTATCAATGCTTGCATGGCTATGCATCCAGGGGGCGTAAACTTTGACCTGAGATCTGACATCCTAGAAATGTGTAACGAAGGACTCATACTGTGTGCTCCTGGTTCCTTGTCTGCCAGCCTCTTCGGATCATATTGCCCTCTTTATTTTTCATTAGAGCACTGTTTGTGCTTCTTTCTTAATTTACGAAGGTACCAATGGGAGAAAATACGCAGGTTTATGGTACACTAAAGGTCACTCGCTCCTAAGTCTTATGTACTCTCTCTCTCTCTTCCCTGTATTATAGACGTTGTGAGCCCATTCGATCCTAGAAATAATGATATATGTTTTCTTGCCTGCCTGCCAAAGTCATTATTCGAGAAAAAGTGTCTGTCTGGTGTATTTGCACGTATGCCTGCGTTGCTCGTGGCATGTTCAAGCTCTTACAGACCTTTCTGTACCACATTTTAAAATATAAATTGGCTAATATCATTATAAAAATAAGTTATGTTTTAATTACAAGACAACCGTTCTTCCACCTCAAGAAATCATGCAGTCTTGAACTGGCTCTTCCTCAAGAAATTTAAATGCAACAAATGTTTTTGCTTCAGTGCTCTTCTTTTACAAAAGTTTACAAATCTAAAAAGCAAAAGTTTAAAGATACGCCCGCTGAAAATACCTAATAATCCTTTTGTGTGCGTGTGTTTTGAGATGATCAGTACTTCATCCTTGTGTTGGTTAGTTAGGATCTCAACCCAAGACCACCAAACAGAACTCTTCATCTGCCAGCGTATAATTAATTTGGATCCAAAGAGAATCATTTCTTGAAAGTGATTATATTTATTAGTATAAATGTGAGAAATTGCACTAATTAATATTAGTTAGTTCGAAATTCCCAATTTCATTAATATATAACAACTTCTGGTTTGAGAGTCGTGAAAATTTTAAAATAGGAGTACTGAAGCAAAACTCACATATACCTAATATAACAACTATGCTTGTTCAAAAAATATAATTAGCATACGTTGCTTATTTGCGAATGATATTACTTTAATACTTCCTCTGTTGATTTTTTATAGGCACAATTTGGCTTGGTGTGGTCTTCAAAGTTGAACTTTGACTATTAATTTCTTTTATAATACTTTGTTCATAGCTACAAAATCATAACTATAGGAAAGTGATTTTAAATAGAAATCTAAATTATCACTTTGTGTCATATAATTTATATATTGTTGTACTAATTGTTGTTGAAAGTTTACAAACATAGAATCTCGAAATGTGTGGGAACCTTATAAAAATAAACAGAGGGAGTAACATCGATCACTACATACAAATCATTCTTATATGCACAAAACTTGTGTGCAAAATTAGATTTTTAGACCTTGTAGAAAATTAATTTTTTTTAGACCTTGTTGAAAATTAGATTGGAGGGTGTATATTATGTGATAGGTAGGATCAGATCATCGTACGTAAATTTATCACAAGGAGTATTTAAAGTGTGAATCGATTTTTATCAAAATATTTTAATATATGAAGACTTTCGTTCACCGCAATGTATTCTCATATCAACAAAAGGAAGTGTTGCATGATTTTTTGGTAGGGGAATTGGTGTTGTGTGGTGGTAAACAAGGTATGGTTTTAGTAAGGAACGAAGATCCAGACGAAGCTCTATATATGTTGATATCTGACATATACAAAATTATGAATTCTCTCTCTGTCTGTAAAAGAAATAATATGATCTATACAAAGCACAGCACTAGGATTTGTCTTACTGTACATGATCTAAAAATATATGTTTAACAGCTTTTTCCAAAGAAATGTATTAGTAAGAGAGCTATTGAGCCGGTTTTTCAAACTTGGCAAGGTGGACGTACGCCCATCTCTTGCAGTGGTGCAGTTAATTAGTTCATTGCTATTAGTAATTTATTTCTTAGCTTTAGTAATTCACACGAGCAATGGTGATTTCTACTGTGTATGTACTGCACATATTTGTACCAACACTATAATCTTTTTAATGACTTGTTTCCTAGAGAGCTAGCTACGTACGTGACCCTATGGCTAGGCATTTTGTGATCGATGATTGCTGCTACTGCTTACTGTTACTATTCCGGATTAAAAGCATTGCTGGTAGTACACAGTACTCCAACTAGAGTAGTAGTACTATATATTGTTTACGGAAAGATGCATAACTCTAGTAACAAATTTGCCAATAACGAAAACTTCTCTTCAGAGATCTATGGCTGTCATCAAACGTGTGCAACATGGACGCTCACCGGTCGGTTGGAGTGTCGTCCACCGCTGAGGTACACGTGTGCTTCGTTTTCCCTTTTCTTTCTTTTCTTTTAGTAATATACTAACATTTTATTCATTTGGATCAGGACGTAGAGCCTTGTAGATCAAGTAGCTTGCAGGTATCCAACCATGAACAGAGCTGCCCTAGCCTCGAGTTCACGCTAGGGCGACCAAATTGGCATGGGGCAGATCATGACTAGCAGCTAGCAAGCTAGCTAGACTCATGCATTGCACATTCATCTAATTTATGACCATACTTTGATCAGTGTGTTGCCAAGAATTCAGCAATGTGATGAAAAACAAGAGGATGGAAAATAGTGGCATGTGTTTTGTCAAAAGAACACAATAGTATCTCTTTCGCTTTCTTCTTAATTTGTGTAGTTCGGTACTTTTCAACTTTCTTCTGGGCACGAAAGTATATATAGTACTTTGTTCATGAGGGGATCAGCTAGCGTTGGAAGCTTAAAGCTATTTCTATTTGGCAACTTTTGTGCATGACTGGTGTAATGTATCATTTGCACAAGGAAAAAGAAAAATGCAATATAACCTTATGATGATTCTTTTCTTTTATATATTTTTCTCCCCCCTCCACCCTCTGTCCGTCTTATCCTTCTACATGATGATCATATTATTAACTGAGTATTTTCCGGTAACAAATGTGGAATGCTTGACTAATTACACTAAAGAACATGCTATGTGCATATTTTAAATATATCGCAATTTGTTACTTTTAATTTCATGTTGATCTTTGTTTGATGCAATGGCCTTTACATGCAGGCCCCCCTACTCAACAGTCCAGTTCACAACTTCAAATATGTATGTACCATGGGTGCACACCCCACATTTACTATTGATTTGCGTTCTGTTGGAGAAACTGTTGGATAGGTTCTTTGATGTACATTTGGTAACTGCCACGGGTGGATCCACCTTCCGAGATGGGCGGCACTACTATAAAAGGACTCATATCAGACCATTTATCACTGACGGTTTAAAAAAAATCATCTATGATGACTGATCATCACTAACGATTTTTTTTGCAAAAATAGTCAGTGATGCATGAGTTCCACTATCATCATAAACAGTTTTTTTGGTAAAACCGTCTATATGGCTGATCATCATTGACGGTTTTCTTTCAAAAACAATCTGTGATGGCATCATGCTCATCACAGATAGTTTTTGGTAAAAATCATCAGTGATGAGGCTTATCATAGACGGTTTTTGGATAAAACCTTCTATGATGTGAGGCTTATCATAGGCAGTTTTAGTCTAAAACCATCTATGATGAGCTTTTCCTAGAAATAAGTATAGAGAGCTCCGACCTCCTTTGTATTTTTAGAGTTTTTCGAGCTATTTTTGATGTAGCTATGACTAAAAGGCGATCTGTTAAAAAAGAGACCATGGATTTGGAAATGTGATTGTAGATCCTCTTGTTCTAGGTGGTCTAAGCACTACTACAAAACAGCACATAGGTGACGCCCAATTTGTGGTGGTTCTTTTGGAACCGTCACAAATCCATGCATCAGTGGCGGGTCTACACGGGAATTGGCGGGAGAACCATTTGTAGCGGTTTCATCCAAAAACCGCCACAGATAATACATTATCTGTGACGGTTTTTATTTGCAACCGCCACTGATAACGCTGGGACTATTTGTGGCGGCTCCATCCAAAAACTGCCACAGATAACTCACTTATCTGTGGCGGTTTGTTTTTGTAACCGCCACTGATAAGGTTGGGACAATTTGTGGCAGTTTTTAGTTGGAACCATCAGAGATAGTAAATTATCTGTGGCGGTTTGGTTTTAGAACCGCCACTGATATAATTATCTATGGCGGTTTTTATTTAAAACCGTCACAAATAATTATTTCTATATAAACAATCTGTCACCAGTCGCTGGTCATCTTCCTCCCCGAGAAGAAAAGAGTCCTCCCCAAGAAGAAAAGAAGCTCTTTGATTTCAGATTTCGTTTGGCCAAAATATCGTGCTTCTACTTTCTAGAATTGTTTCAAGGTGTGTAAATTGTGTCTCCTCCCTTCATTTGTAATGTGAAATTGCAATGTAAGGTTTATTCCTAGCTTAATTAATAAGGTTTAGATGCAAGGTTCACATTTAGTTTGTTTTTTATTTACTTAGCAATTTGTAGATGATGAATTGATTGCCTTGCTCTATTAGATTAAGTTGTCTACCTTACTTAGATGATGAACTTTTGGTCAAACATATATGAAATTTATTTAATTAATTAAAATTATTGGATATGAATGAAAAATACATTTTAGTTAATATGATAGATGGGTGATGTAACATCCCAAATGTTTGAATTCTATTTATTTAATATTATTTTATTTCAATTTGTGATTTTATGAAATTTTCTGGATTTATTTGGATTTTCTGAGATTTATTTGAATTATTTTAAATTAAAGTATATTACCTTTTGTCAAGAATTAATTATAAATGGATAAGTTTAAAATAGAGTTTTGCCAAAATATTTTATTTGAGTCAAGAATGCCTCAAAGTATTTATGAGAATTTTCTTAGATTTTTGTAACATCCCAAAATTTTAATAAAGTAAAAATATATATTTTGAAATTGAGTATAATTATTTCTGAGTTTTCTTGCCGTTATTGGTTTTATTTGGATTTCTTTGGATTTATTCTTTGTATGAAAATCCAACAAATAGAATTAAAGAATGGAGATCATCCAAACATTATCTGAATCCAAGAAAATTACCATAATACCCTCAGAGTGATATTTACCTTTGGTAAAAATTCTAGGAACTGATCATGAGATATAACACTTTTAAAAATTCAAAAGCAGAAGCTCTGAACTTCTGAAGATCTTAATGTCAGAATTTTTATAAAATAATGGAACAATATTTTGGCTTGAAAATTTTATAGAAGTATTCTGAGGTCAAATACTTTTGAAAAACAAAGTTTCAAAAATAATATACTTCAATTGATCTCAAAGAAAAATCAAAATCCGAAACAAGAAATTAGAGCAGTCACTGTTGTCAGAATATTTACAATTTTTCGGTAGAACATCTTAATCTCAAAATTTTACCAGGCATCAAAATCTATTCAAAGATCTCATTCAAAAAGTTTCACTATTTTCTACCTCTATTTGACCACTAATAAAACCAGAGAGAGGGAGAAATTCACCCACGACCACCCTGTTTCCTTCGATCAAGTCACCGACGTGTGGGCCAATTGTTGCTGTCCCGTTCCGCTGGCACCATGGAGAAGCTCCCAGTCGCTGAAAATGGTCCCAGGTCCCAACTGCCAAACTCATCACCCTCAACCGCCGTTCGTTCCACTGGAGAACTCTCCCGAAGCGCAGGACAACCGAAGCCAGCGATCACTGCCACGAAGCCCACTCACTCACTGCAATTCTTGGCTATAAGCTGCACCCCAGTGTCCGCAATAAGCCCCTTCCTCATTCCCCTCACTTCTTCCCTTTTCTCCTCAAGCCAGCGCAAGAAATTCCTCTGCACTTCCGCCATTGCCAGGGAGCCCCAGAGCTCCAAGCTGAGATCAATTCGAGTGATTGAGCAGCTCATTTCCAAATTCCTTCAAGCATTAGTATCTGTAGCTCATAAGGATCAAGAGCCCCCAAAAATATTCGGTCTCCTTCATGCGAAATCGTGCCGCCGCCGTGAGGTCCATCTTCTCCAAAACCGGCGCTCGGTGGCAGCTCACTCCGGTAAGTCTCCGACTTCAATAACCGCAAAAATGGAACCACTAGTACCCATTGATGCTTACTGTGCAACCGATTCCACCCCTAATGCCTCTGTTCATCTTCTCCCCCGAGTCACCGCCATGGCCTCCGCCCCTCCTCGGCTGCGCACCTCTCCGGTTCTTCTTCCGGTGAATCGACCTCACCCTCGGATGCACCTGGCCGTGCTCTTCCTCCTGGTGTACTCGCCGTCGCCGGATCTTTGCCGGAACACCGTCGCCGCCATGCCCTAGCCTCTCCCCTGTTTTCGGTCTCTGACCATGGGGCCCCTCCTGGCAGCCACACGTGAAGCCTCCAGTACATTAGGTAAAGGCGCCTTCCCAATATAGAAAACGCATTTCTATTTTCTCTGGAATTTCTTGAACCGAGTAGATTCAATTGTGAATATCTTCTGCATTTGTAACCCAAATAAGGTGAGGCAAATTTATAAAATCATCTAAAATCAGGATTATTCAGAATATACAAATATATTTAAATTTTGAGCTATAGATGAATTTTAGGAATTTAAATATTCTAATGACCCTATTATGGACTTTAAATAATAGTTATACATTATGAACCATAAAATGATAAACTAAATTCTTACATGTGAATCTGACCCTGGGATGTTCAAATATGCAAAAGTATTTAAATTATGAACTATGTTTAGATTACTTACTTTATGATCAGTAATAAACTTTAAATATGGCCACCAAAAGAAATGTAATATAAACTTATAAAATAACCATAATAATTTGTATAAGTCCCTAAAAACAGCAAGAACCCATGTATGCATAATTATTTAAAATCAAACTCAATTTGCATTCTTTTGATGAAAGGAAATGTTAATTATAACAATAAGTAAATAAGTAATCTATTGCAATTAAAGTCAAAATAATGCCAAACCAACTTTATAACATTTCTAGGATGGTATTCTGTTAATGCTTGAAAAATGAATCCAGAATCATGTATAGGGTAGTTGGAAATTAAGATTGAAAGTTGGCCGATTTAGCGTTATTCATTGTGGTCATTTAGGCTCCTTCAGCCGTAGATAAAATAACTCGTCTAAATTCTAAAATCAGTAAATTCAGTTTAGAAACGCTGTACAAAGTTTATACTACCATATTATATAAAAAGAATCTTATTTCATCAAGATTTACATATTCTTCTTATTTGCCCAAAACCCTTAAGTGTTAATCATTCACTTCACATTCCTGCTGATTCCGAATAACGTCAACTTTACAATGCCACTTAAGCCTTTTCAACAATGAATACAATGTTCTGTCTAAATGCAAAATAGTAAGATAATAGCTCATCAACATTCTATGGTATTTATACCATCATAGTATGTGAAAACATTTCATTTATCATCTTCTTCGCATATAAAACTTATCGTCACAATTACCTTAAATGACCACAATCTGCACCGAAACCATAGTGCTTAAGCATTTTCGACAGCTTGTAGGATAGCTCGTCTAAATGAGAAATTTATGAGGGATAGTGCAAAAATGATATATAGGATATGTACTACTATATTCAAGGAAAATATTTTATTTGCAAGCTGTTCTTCAGTTGGTTTTCACTAATACAATAACCTTACGTGATAATTTCTCACTACGCGTTTTCAATTCGATTTCTTGTAATGTAAACCTTGATATCATATTAGCATTTTAAACAACGAATATAATGTATCAGTCAAAGCCTAAAATTTATAGAACTATCTTAGGATCGTTATGCAAAGTATAAATCATCTTATTATGAAGAAATAACCATATTCCATCATGTTTTGCATACAAATCCTAATAGTCAAATAACCTTAAGTGTTAAGTTTTCTGAACTTCATAATATGAATCGGTAAGAATGAAGAAATCTGTATATTAGATAATGGTATCACCAAAACCTTCTCAAATGTCGTGGAAATGTTAGCAGTAGCCTAAATCAATAGACTCAACTTGTATAAAACTAATTCCATTTGAAGTCAACCAAAGGCGAAGAAGTATTCGTTCATAATATAATGTGATCATTTAAGCCTATTCATTAACTCGCAAAGTAGCTCATCTAAATCCAAATAATGTGAAGAACAGCTTAGAAATGATCTTCAAGGTATAATCTACAGCAATCTAAGAAAATATTCTTATTTCATCTTTCTTTGAATCTGAATCCTAATAGAGCAAAACCCATAAGTAATAAAGTTGCGAAACTCATATTATGAATAGTGAATCAATGAAGCTTGCAACTAATGATTAATTCTATTAATCTTAACCAATTTTAGCATCTTGAATTCGTAATATAAGATTAATAAATTCATAAAAGAGCAATCCCTGTTCCTTGTGAAGAGTTTTATTTGTTTTGCTATCTATTTCGTTTGCTCTTATTGAAGTCTTTTATTTGCATTATTTCCGTTGATCGACGTGTAGAACCCGACGTTGCTGTTTTCGTCGTCGTCTTCGTCAATCGCAACCTTGTCTTCACCGTAAGCAATGATTAAGCAAGGCAAGCACCCTTTGACCATATTGATCCCAGTATTTTATATTCCTTTTGTGCATCAAATTGTTTCATGCATGCGTTTATTTTATGTAAATTGCTATCTTGTGGATTTGGTAGTTATACCTATTGTCTCGTGAATCTCCTTGGATGATTATGAACATGTGAACCTTGATAACCATAGATTGAGGATAGGCATTACTTAATGTCTTCATGGGTATATACGATCATATTAACCTGCTTAACCATGCTTTAGAATCAACAATGTACATGATCAAATCAATATTTGTTTTCCTAAAAACATTGAAAAATAGCACTGTTGGTTGCGGATATTTTGATTAAGAACCCAAAATAAAACTATGCTTTGATGCGGGCGATTATTGGCAGTAGCCGAATGTGCGAAAGGAATTGCACGTAGTGTAGGGTGATGTGTCGCCCGTGTCGGATTAAGGACCGAGCAATGGGACGCTATTGATCCAAGAATTCCGTGCAACCACAAGGGTAAGAATGGGGTAGCCTTAGCCTATTAAGTTATTTAGACTTGGCTTTGTTCATTGGTAGGCGGGAGCTAGCACAGGTATTCCGGTCAGGTCTACCTGACGGGGTTTCTACTTGCTAATGCAACGGTGTACGCCCTGCCATGTTTAGAAACGTTGAGTTGGGTGTGTGAAAGTGGATCCACGGCTTGGGTGTGTGTTTCTAGTTCTATGGCGGGGGTTAACGTCCCGGGCTGGATCAAAGCCATGTCTAGGTAATGTAACGGTTATGTACGATCTCCTGACTGGCCACCTGAGGAAGTGCGTCGAGCAAAAAGGTTGATCATTCCTTGTGGGTAAAGTTGTACACCTCTGCAGAGTTTAAATCTAATCGATTAGCCGCGCCCGCGGTCTTGGGCACTTGGTGAAGTCATTCCATTGTTAGATGTTTTATTATTTCAAAAAGGGTTGGTATCATTTTGTTTTGCAACTGTGTTTATGTCGAAGAGCTGACATTGATGAATCTTAGGATTTGATAATTCGTCGCTCACGTCATGGAGGACTGTGAGTGTTACATATGCTTTACTTATTTGTTATAAATCAAATGCTCTTATAAATTCCATTTGCAAATAACTTGGATTTACAAATTCAAATTCGCTTTATGCAAATTAACTATAGAAGCCTTTCCTTTGAAATGGCCTGCATGTATTATAGGTTTTGCTCAAGTCTTGCGGAGTACGAAAGTACTCACCCTTGCTTAATTATTATTTAGGTGGATGAGAATGCGAAGCTTCGAAGTTTGTTCGTCGCAGGTTGCGGGATCCTTTTTTTTGCCGTGGTATTTCTAAGGATTTATGCCTGGTCAGTTGCCTGCGGGATTGGATGGGTACACTACGAGGCTTTGCTTCTTTGTTTCTATATTCTCTGAGTAGTAATATTTCTGTAATTATTCGTTTCCTCTTAATTAATATGTTGTATGGTTGTGATTCCAATTGTTGAAATGTGCGTGCTAGCTACTGATCCATGGACTAGTACTGCAAGCACATTAGATTTCCATTTTTGCATTTTGTGTAAAAATGGGGGTCGTCGCAGCTTGGTATCAGAGCTATACTGTAGGATAAACCTTAGATAGAATGGTGGTTAGCATTAGAATAAGCAAATTCAAAAGCTTATTTTCAAAAATTATTATATTTGCAAAATGTAGGCTTTGCTATTCTTTTCCTCTTCTTAAGATTCTATTCTTACCCTGCATTCATTTTGATTTGTAAACAAATTCCCCTTATCCCAAAAAGAAATCTCTGCTCATGGTTCATCCTTAGTATTGCTTGTGAAGATGTTGAGACATGTTGCTGTCGTTTTTCATGCCAACCAAAGAAGCCAACAATATCTACACAAACATTTCAAGGAAGTCAGACAACACTTCGCAAACCTCGACGAAGCAAAAGTGAAGATTGAAGATCCTGCTTTATCAAGAGCCGATGTCGCCCAACAGTAAAAAGGCAGAAGATTAGAATATCTTATGATCTGTGGGGACCCGGATTAACCAAATCCGAACCCCTCTGTGTTTCCACCGTGCTAGTCTAGGAACAGCTAGCACACACAGTCGTACAGTGATGATAATACAGACATATCAAAAGTAAATAACAGTAATAAGCAAAAGAGTGTAACAACATAAACATCCATCATCACATTATTACAAGTATGGAGCCTTACGGCTTAAGTGAAAATGTAGCAGCGGAAATGTAGAACAAAAAGAGCCAATCAGTGTGCCCACAGGCAACCGACTGGGGTACGCTCCCTAGAAGATCGCGTCATCCTCCTCATCAAAGTCTTCACCACAGATGTCGAACGGAGGATCTCAGGCTTTTTGATAGCCTCTTCTCCCATCATCTGCTTTATGGAATAAGCAGCCCCGCATTGAAACGCGAGGGTGAGTATGCAACATACTCAGCAAGTCTCGGAAACTTGAATGCAATTAACTAAATGCAAGGATTGAACAAAGGATGGCATATAGGGTTCATTTGCATAAAGCGAAATTGAAATGTAAATACAAGTAATAATTTCATAAAGCAGTATTTAACAAAATTGTAAATAGCATAATTAATTAAATTGAAGTATAACAATTTTTCAGGTTCCAACTACCTGGTTGGCTCTAGCCGCCAAACTAAAACCCGGGAGCTCTAGCCGCTCACGGATTTCCAACCACATTTTTCATTTTAAACCAAATCATCATTTTTCCATTTAAAACCAAAAACCAGAAAATCTACTATGTGAAAGCGTTCCACGCTTGCCCTTATCCGTGGGCACGGCTACTCAAGTAGTTTTTAAGACTCTGCAGAGCTGGTACACTTTACCCACACGACATGATCAACCCTTTGCGCCAAGCTATTGACACACTTCCTTTGGTGTGCCGGCAGGGAGATCATGACAAGGCCTTTACAATGCATATACCGCTACCGACTCCGCCCGCTAAGGTTTCACCGCTGGTAGGGCTACCTCCGCCCAGTCCAGAAGCCCCCTCTTGCGCCTTGCAAGTACCCTCCCGGCAAACCGCACAACCCAAATGGCGAAGTCAAATAACGATACATGCAAATTACTTAGCCAGGTCGTACCCATAATAGACATGTGGTTGTACTGTATAGCATGGCCCAAGGTAACACACGACCGGTCCTTAATTGACTAGGGCGGACAATCACATTCCAAAATTTTGTGCATTCCGCACCCGCCATTCAACCAATCCGCCCCGGTCTAAATCATTTTTCACTTTTAATTTCAAATTAACACCGGCAACACCAATTGCCATAATTTCCACAATTCATTTTGAATCAAGAATGAAATCATTTCCATAATGGTAAGGTACCGATGTGATTAAGCATGGCTAAGCATTTTCTACCGTTCCCATAATAAAATGTTTACCATTAAGTACAGTAATTAGTTTTCCTAGGGTGTCAATGGTTATCAACATGAATATCAATGCGGGTATAACAATTTGGCATTTATCTAAGCATTTAAAATGACATTAAAGTACGATACGTAAATTAAATAGCATGCAATAATTTAAAACAAAATAACATTTCATAAACTTGGGTTCAATATGGTCAAGGGAGACTTGCCTTCACTCTCTTCCGCTGCTGCTACCTCCGCTGGATGCTCCTCTTGCTCAACCGCTACGCCGTCTACGCACGAAACACGCAAAACGAGGCAAAAATAAATAAAACAGAAATAAATAAAATCCAAAAATTCATAAAAATGACACCAACAGATAGATCTTGATTTTAGATGAATTTAGAAATTTGAATCGTTCAAATCGGAGTTCGAACGGAGGAGAACGGGGCTTCCGAAGTTTAACGGGAGAGAAAATCGAAAAATTGAATAAAGCTGAAACGTGTCGCTACGCTATTGGTTGGATTTTCAGAAATTCGGATTACTCAAAAAAATGGTTGTGGCTGACCGGTGGGGACCACAGGTCAGTGCCACCACTTGGCGCTGCGGTGGTGAGGTGGTGTCCACTCAGCGAACACGTGGCGGACACATGGGCACTAGGGCACTCGTGGTGGTGACGTGGCGATGATGTGGCGCGGACGTGGCGTTGACGTGGCGAATGGGCGGGGTGTTGCTGACGTGGCGATGACGTGGTGCTGACGCGGCGACACATGGCAGTGACGAGGCGTACACGCTAGGGTTGTGGCTTGCGTGGCGCACACATGGCGAACACGCGGCGGCTGACTCCTCACGGCTCGGCTGACCCGGACTGCCGATCGGATCGGGGCTGAGATGGCGACGACGTGGCGCACACGCGTCTCGCACGCGGCGCCACGCGGCGGACACGGCGACTAGGCGGCGTTGACGCGTACAGCTACGCAGACGACTAGGGCTGAGGTGGCTTACCGGAACACGTGGTGAAGTTCTGGCCGTCGATGGATGATCAGACGGCGGAGCGCTGAGGTTGAGGCGGCGAAGAAGACGTGGGCGACGTGGAGTAGATCTGGGCGTTGAAGACCGATCGGACGGTGGCGAAAACTTGGAGGGGATGGCGACGAGGCAGCGTGCTACTCCACCGGAGATGGGAACGAAGACAAGGCAATCGATGATTAAGCACTGGATCCGGATCAAAACTTAGTGGAATGGAAAGAGCGTAACTCAAGGAACTTGTTGTTGCTACCGGTGTCACCGGAGACTTACCGGAGAAGAAGGAACACGGCGAAGAAGACCTCACGCCCGATGTCCTACTCCGGCGAGGTGGTTCTCCGTGCAGAAGGCGTCTTGGCCGGTGAGAGAAAGAGGGAAAGATGCGGCGCGAAGTGGAGATTGCGGCACGCGAACCGGAGAAGGCTTAAATAGCCTAGGGTTGCGTGTAGAGGTGCGGGATGCGAGGTTGGTCGCTGCGGCGCTGAGTTACGGGCGGCGGCGCAAACTCGGGCGACATGGCGCAGCGTGAGCCGATGGATCGAGATCAGATGGTGGGAAACAAAAGTGAGTTAGGGTTAGGGTTTGGCTGGAGTGGTGGCGCGATTACTGGCCGTCGGATGGGCGATCGACGGCTGGGGCATTAGGGTTTACTGTGCGAGGAAAACGGGCCGGATGAACAGTAGTTTCGGCCCAAGAACAGGATTTTAAGGATTAAAGAAATTCTGGAAATCTGATTAAACTCCAGTAAATCAAAATAAAGAGCAAATAACTTCGGAAAAATCTCCAAAAATACAGAAAAATCAAATGAAGCACAAGGAACCCAATAAAAATAATAATTAATTAATTTGAGGTATAAATTAATCAAATTAAATCCTTTTTTACTTTAAAAATTCAATTTAAGCTAGATTAAATTCGAGAGAATTTTCATGGGTTCGGATTTTGAAATTCAAGTCCAGGAAATTGAAAAAAAGGGAATGTTACAAACCTCCCCCCTAACAAGAAATCTCGACCCCGAGATTTGGGACTAACCAGGGAAAAAGGCTGGGGTAGTCTGCTCGAAGATCCTCCTCGCGCTCCCAGGTGGCTTCCTCTTCTGGATGGTTGCTCCACTGCACCTTGCAGAACTTGATCACCTTGTTCCTTGTCCTGCGCTCAGCTTCCTCCAGAATTCTGATCGGATACTCAGGATAAGTCAGGTCTTCATGCAAATCAACATCATCAACTTGCAACTGACTTTCAGGCACTCTGGGGCACTTCCTCAACTGTGACACATGGAAGACATTGTGTACATTGGACAACTGCGGTGGCAACTCCAGCTGATACGCCACTTCCCCACTTCTAGCTAGAATTGGGAAAGGTCCAATGAATCTCGGTGCCAACTTGCCACGAACTCCGAATCGGCGCATACCCTTAAGGGGGGAGACTTTCAGATACACATAGTCACCCGGGGCAAAGGTCAATGCTCTTCTGCGATTATCTGCATAACTCTTCTACCTGGACTGCGCTGTTCTCAACCTCTCCTGAATCATCTTCACTTGTTCCTCAGCCTGCTGCAGAATGTCCGGTCCGAAGACTTGGCGATCTCCTGTCTCATGCCAACAGAGAGGTGTCCTGCACTTCCTTCCATACAGAGCCTCAAACGGTGCCATCTGCAAGCTGGCTTGATAGCTGTTGTTGTATGAGAACTCCGCATATGGCAACATCTGATCCCAACTAGCTGCATTGGACAGTGCACAAGCTCTCAACATGTCCTCCAGGATCTGATTCACTCGCTCTGTCTGTCCATCTGTCTGGGGATGATAAGCTGTACTGAAGTTCAGATTGGTGCCTAATGCTTCTTGTAACTTTTGCCAAAATCTAGATGTGAATTGGGTACCCCGATCCGAAACGATCTTCTTGGGCACGCCATGCATACACACAATCCGAGACATATACAGCTCTGCAAGCATATCCCCCTTGTAGGTTGTCTTCACTGGAATGAAATGTGCAACTTTCGTGAGTCGATCTACGACACCCCAAACCGAGTCATAACCTGACCTGGTCCTCGGAAGCGCTGTAATGAAGTCCATCCCAACTTCTTCCCACTTCCATTCAGGCACTTTCAATGGCTGCAACAAACCTGCTGGCCTCTGATGTTCAGCCTTCACTCGCTAACACACATCGCACATGGCTATGAACTCTGCGATTTCCTTCCTCATTCTCGGCCACCAATAAGCCCCACGAAGGTCATGATACATCTTGGTGTTGACGGGATGAATCGAATATGCTGACTCGTGCGCCTCCTTCATTATCAGCTGCTTGAGCTCTTTCTGGTTCGGCACATAGATGCTCTTCCCAAGCCAAACTGTGCCCTCCTGATCTTCTGAGAATCCCGGGGCTTTTCCTTCCTTGATTCTTTCCTTAATCTTCGCGGCTTCCTTGTTAGACTTCTGCATCTTCTTAATTTGGTCCACCAGAGTCGGCTGAATCTCCAAAGCAGCAACAGATCCTTCCTCTACCAATCCCAAATTCAGTCGCTGAAAGTCCTCATGAAGCGCAGGCTGAATCATCACAGTGTTGCAGTAGCTCTTCCGGCTCAGAGCATCGGCCACCACATTCGCCTTACCAGGATGGTAATGAATGCCTGCATCGTAGTCCTTAATCAGCTCCAACCATCTTCTTTGCCGCAGATTGAGATCGGCTTGGGTGAAGATGTATTTCAGACTCTTGTGGTCTGTGAAGATCTCGCACCGATTGCTAATGAGATAGTGCCTCCACAGCTTCAATGCATGCACAACAGCAGCCAACTCTAAGTCATGGGTTGGATAATTCTCCTCATGTGGTCGCAATTGCCGCGAAGCG
Source organism: Guadua angustifolia (assembly GCA_036346375.1). Lineage (NCBI taxonomy): Eukaryota > Viridiplantae > Streptophyta > Magnoliopsida > Poales > Poaceae > Guadua > Guadua angustifolia. Next base: position 23,934,854 of record CM070515.1, read on the forward strand.
TATGCGACGACCTTGCCTCCCTGCATCAGGACACAACCCAGACCCTGCCTCGAAGCATCACAATAGATCTCAAATCCCTTCTGGATGTCCGGGCAAACAAGCACTGGTGCTGTCGTCAATCTTTTCTTCAGCAGCTGGGTGAGCGGTCTGGTAATTTTCGAGAATCCCTCAATGAACCTTCTGTAATAACCAGCTAAACCTAGAAAACTCCTGATGTCCGGCACTGACTTGGGCTGCCTCCAATCAAGCACTCCTTTTGCTTTCTCCGGGTCAACTGAGATACCTCCAGCAGAGACAATATGACCCAAGAAAGCAACCTCTGTCAACCAGAACTCACACTTGCTGAACTTGGCATATAGCTGGTGACTTCTGAGCTTCTCTAAGACCATTCTCAAATGTGCTTCATGCTCAACCTCGTCTCGAGAATAGATAAGAATGTCATCTATGAAGACCACCACAAATCTGTCCAGATAATCCATGAATACCTTGTTCATCAAATTCATGAAGTATGCTGGAGCATTGGTCAGACCAAAGGACATGACTGTGAACTCATACAGTCCATACCGAGTGGCAAAGGCTGTCTTCGGAATGTCCTGCAGCCTTATCTTCAGCTGGTGATATCTAGATCGCAGATCGATCTTGGAGAAGATACAAGCTCCCTTCAGCTGATCGAACAAGTCATCGATCCGAGGCAATGGATACTTGTTCTTAATGGTGACTTCATTCAGAGCTCTGTAGTCGACGCACATCCGCAGGCTGTTATCCTTCTTCTTCACAAACAGCACTGGCGCTCCCCACGGCGACGAACTTGGACGAACAAACCCCTTCTCTAGCAGTTCTTCGATTTGCTTCTTCATCTCGGCAAGCTCATTTGCTGGCATGCGGTATGGCCTCTTGGAAATTGTAGCTGTACCCGGAACAAGCTCTATGGTGAACTCGATCTCCCGATCAGGCGGCATGCCTGGCAGATCCTCAGGGAATACATCGGGGTACTCGCTCACCACAGGCACACTCTCCAAAGTGATTTCTTTCAAATTGTTCAACACGCACTTCTCACCCAACGACTTCTCCGGCTTGAACTCCACTTGGATGCCCTCTGCATTGGTGAGAGTGATGGCTCAGCTGGCGCAATCAATTTGACCCTTAAACTTGGTCAACCAGTCCATCCCGAGGATGACATCTAACCCCTTTGAGTCCAAGAGAATGAGATTTGCAAGAAACTTTACCCCATTGATGACTATGGTTGCACTGGGCACACCAAATCGATCCTCATCTCTTTTCCTGATTGAACAATCATGGGAATCTTAAAACAACAACTTCAAAACCAAACCGATCAACAAAATTCTTGAAATGAAAGAATGGGATGCTCCCGAATCGAATAAAGCCATGGCGGTATGGAATTGACAAGAAACGTGCCAAGACCACATCCGGTGCCTCCTGAGCCTCCTCTGCGATCCACGTGGTTGACACGCTCTCCCATCTGATCTTGAGTCACAGGGGTGTGAGGCGCTCACGGCTGAACCACGAGCCGAGTCTTGGTGAGCTGCCCAAGTGAAAAGGAATCTGGCGTCATCGGCCGACGCTTTTGAGGACAATTGTTGGCATAGTGACCCACCGGTGGCGTGAAAGCTCTTGGACTCTGCAGCGTTGGTGTTCCCCCTCTGCCGAAGGCCGCAAACCGCTGCGGTCCTGAGCGATCGAAGCGAGGTCCGTGTAGGAGTACGAGAACTCCTGAGCAGTGTCCTGCTGACCATTGTGGTGGAAATGTTGACGCGATCCACTAGCTCCCTCTTGAGGCCGAAGGCCATCTTCCTCTTCTTGCGACTCGCCTCGGCGCTTAAGCATCCTCCTGCACCAAGGCCTTGTTCACCATGTGCTGAAAGTTGGGGAAGTCAAACGCAACCAGCTGTACTTTGATGTCGGGGTCCAAACCCTCCATGAACCTCCAGATCTTGGCACTGTCAGTGGCCACATCCTCAGGCGCGTACCTCGCAAGCTGAGTGAACTGGTTGAGGTACTCTGACACGCTCTGGTTGCCTTGACGCAGCTTCCTGAACTCCCTCTTCTTCATCTCAATGATGCCCGCAGGTACATGAGCAGTCATGAAGGCCTCAGAGAACTCCTCCCAAGTGATCGCCTGAGCATCCTGATGGGTTGCATGGTTGTCCCACCAAGTGGTCACTCGCCCTTGGTGATGGTGGCGTAAGCACCTTCTCTCGGTCATTACCTTTGGGCAAGCCGCAGCTTCTCAATGTCTCTCGGCCGTTCGCCTCCAAGGGCTCTCTGCTCAAACAAGCGTGGTCGAGTCCTCATGAACTCCCCAAGCTTTGATCATGGTGAAAAATTTGTATGGGCCGGTGTCTCACCTTTGGTTGTTCACCATGTTACGTGCGAGCCTCTGATGGAGTCATGCTCGCATCGCCATCATCTGCTGCAGATCGGCCATCTGAGGTGGCATAGGTGGTGGCTGCGGCAACTCGACTCGATCAGGCTCGCTGGGTCCGTGGAATCCTCTTTGCTCTGTGACCTTCTGCCACGACCACGCCCACGGCCTCTGCCTCTGCCTCTGCGGCCACTCCCCTGACTATTCATCTGAAGCAATGGCCAAGGAAAGAGTTAAATATAGACAAGAGGGAAATAGCGAAAGTTACGGAGAATAGGGAAAAGGTAGCCATTCCAAGGCAAGACGGGAAACGAAAATTCCAACAAAAGGTGGCTGCAGCACAATGCCTAGGGCAAGTGCTCAATACACCCAACAAGCAAGCAACAGAAAACCAAATAAACTCCATTTACTAAGCGAAGAAGGGATGACATGGGTACTAATAACTTAATCTTCATAGCAGTCCTTCGCTGACACGGCGTTTTCAGCAGCTCCTGCCATCGGTCTGGTGAAGAATCTTGATCATCATCTTCGTTGCTTGGAATACTTGCAGAAGACCGATACTTAGAAATATTTCATGAGATAAGATCAAATTTAAATTTCAAAATAATATTCCGAAAAGGGAGAGAAGTAAGAACCTAAGAATAAGGTAAGAGGAGACAAACTATTAATTACCAGTTTGTTGGTTTGATTTAGAAAATAATTTTGAAGTTCTAACGGCCATTCTAACTAGGGTTGCGACCTACAGTCGATATGGCTCTGATACCACCTCTGTGGGGACCCGGATTAACCAAATCCGAACCCCTCTGTGTTTCCACCGTGCTAGTCCAGGAACAGCTAGCACACACAGTCGTACAGTGATGATAACACAGACATATCAAAAGTAAATAACAGTAATAAGCAAAAGAGTGTAACAACATAAACATCCATCATCACATTATTACAAGTATGGAGCCTTACGGCTTAAGTGAAAATGTAGCAGCGAAAATGTAGAACAAAAAGAGCCAATCAGTGTGCCCACAGGCAACCGACTGGGGTACGCTCCCTAGAAGATCGCGTCATCCTCCTCATCAAAGTCTTCACCACAGATGTCGAACGGAGGATCGCAGGCTTTTTGATAGCCTCTTCTCCCATCATCTGCTTTATGGAATAAGCAGCCCCGCATTGAAACGCAAGGGTGAGTATGCAACATACTCAGCAAGTCTCGGAAACTTAAATGCAATTAACTAAATGCAAGGCTTGAACAAAGGATGGCATATAGGGTTCATTTGCATAAAGCGAAATTGAAATGTAAATACAAGTAATAATTTCATAAAGCAGTATTTAACAAAATTGTAAATAGCATAATTAATTAAATTGAAGTACAACAATTTTCCAGGTTCCAACTACCTGGTTGGCTCTAGCCGCCAAACTAAAACCCGGGAGCTCTAGCCGCTCGCGGATTTCCAACCACATTTTTCATTTTAAACCAAATCATCATTTTTCCATTTAAAACCAAAAACCAGAAAATCTACTATGTGAAAGCGTTCCACGCTTGCCCTTATCCGTGGGCACGGCTACTCAAGTAGTTTTTAAGACTCTGTAGAGCTGGTACACTTTACCCACACGACATGATCAACCCTTTGAGCCAAGCTATTGACACACTTCCTTTGGTGTGCCGGCAGGGAGATCATGACAAGGCCTTTACAATGCATATACGCTCCGACTACGCGCTAAGGTTTCACCATTGGTAGGGCTACCTCACCATCCGAAGCCCCTCTTGCGCCTTGCAAGTACCCTCCCAAACCGCACAACCCAAATGGCGAAGTCAAATAACGATACATGCAAATTACTTAGCGGTCGTACCCATAATAGACATGTGGTTGTCTTGTATAGCATGGCCCAAGGTAACACATGACCGGTCCTTAATTGACTAGGGCGACAATCACATTCCAAAATTTTGTGCATTCCGCACCGCCATTCAACCAATCCGCCCGGTCTAAATCATTTTTCACTTTTAATTTCAAATTAACACCGCAACACCAATTGCCATAATTTCCACAATTCATTTTGAATCAAGAATGAAATCATTTCCATAATGGTAAGGTACCGATGTGATTAAGCATGGCTAAGCATTTTCTACCGTTCCCATAATAAAATGTTTACCATTAAGTACAGTAATTAGTTTTCCTAGGGTGTCAATGGTTATCAACATGAATATCAATGCGGGTATAACAATTTGGCATTTATCTAAGCATTTAAAATGACATTAAAGTACGATACGTAAATTAAATAGCATGCAATAATTTAAAACAAAATAACATTTCATAAACTTGGGTTCAATATGGTCAAGGGAGACTTGCCTTCACTCTCTTCCACTGCTGCTACCTCCGCTGGATGCTCCTCTTGCTCAACCGCTACGCCGTCTACACGCGAAACACGCAAAACGAGGCAAAAATAAATAAAACAGAAATAAATAAAATCCAAAAATTCATAAAAATGACACCAACAGATAGATCTTGATTTTAGATGAATTTAGAAATTTGAATCGTTCAAATCGGAGTTCAAACGGAGGAGAACGGGGCTTCCGAAGTTTAACGGGAGAGAAAATCGGAAAATTGAATAAAGCTGACACGTGTCGCTACGCTATTGGTTGGATTTTCGGAAATTCGGATTACTCAAAAAAATGGCTGTGGCTGACCGGTGGGGACCACAAGTCAGTGGCACCACTTGGCGCTGCGGTGGTGAGGTGGTGTCCACTCAGCGAACACGTGGCGGACACCTGGGCACTAGGGCACTCGTGGCGGCGACGTGGCGATGATGTGGCGCGGACGTGGCGTTGACGTGGTGAACGGGCGGGGTGTTGCTGACGTGGCGATGACGTGGTGATGACGCGGCGACACATGGCATTGACGAGGCGTACACGCTAGGGTTGTGGCTTGCGTGGCGCACACATGGCGAACACGCGGCAGCTGACTCCTCACGGCTCGGCTGACACGGACTGCCGATCGGATCGGGGCTGAGATGGCGACGACGTGGCGCACACGCGTCTCGCACGCGGCGCCACGCGGCGGACACGGCGACTAGGCAGCGCTGACGCGGACAGCTACGCAGACGACTAGGGCTAAGGTGGCTTACCGGAACACGTGGTGAAGTTCTGGCCGTCGATGGATGATCAGACGACGGAGCACTGAGGATGAGGCGGCGAAGAAGACGTGGGCGACGTGGAGTAGATCTGGGCGTTGAAGACCGATCAGACGGTGACGAAAACTTGGAGGGGACGGCGACGAGGCAGCGCGCTACTCCACCGGAGATGGGAACGAAGACAAGGCAATCGATGATTAAGCACTGGATCCGGATCAAAACTTAGTGGAATGGAAAGAGCGTAACTCAAGGAACTTGTTGTTGCTACCGGTGTCACCGGAGACTTACCGGAGAAGAAGGAACACGGCGGAGAAGACCTCATGCCCGATGTCCTACTCCGGCGAGGTGGTTCTCCGTGCAGAAGGCGTCTTGGCCGGTGAGAGAAAGAGGGAAAGATGCGGCGCGAAGTGGAGATTGCGGCACGCGAACCGGAGAAGGCTTAAATAGCCTAGGGTTGCGTGTAGAGGCGCGGGATGCGAGGTTGGTCGCTGCGGCGCTGAGTTACGGGCGGCGGCGCAAACTCGGGCGACGTGGCGCAGCGTGAGCCGATGGATCGAGATCAGATAGTGGGAAACAAAAGTGAGTTAGGGTTAGGGTTTGGCTGGAGTGGTGGCGCGATTACTGGCCGTCGGATGGGCGATCGACGGCTGGGGCATTAGGGTTTACTGTGCGAGGAAAACGGGCTGGATGAACAGTAGTTTCGGCCCAAGAACAGGATTTTAAGGATTAAAGAAATTCTAGAAATCCGATTAAACTCCAATAAATCAAAATAAATAGCAAATAACTTCGGAAAAATCTCTAAAAATACAGAAAAATCAAATGAAGCACAAGGAACCCAATAAAAATAATAAATAATTAATTTGAGGTATAAATTAATCAAATTAAATCCTTTTTGACTTTAAAAATTCAATTTAAGCTAGATTAAATTCGAGAAAATTTTCATGGGTTCGGATTTTGAAATTCAAGTCCAGGAAATTGAAAAAAAGGAATGTTACATGATCTGTCTTAAGATAAGAACCCATACGCATAGCATATTACTCTGCTCTAGTTATATAGAGTAATTTATGTTGTCGTTATGTCTTGCTACTTAGAATTGGTTTTGTTGCTGAATGCTAGGACCGATTTATATGTGAGCTTAACCTCTAGGTTAAAGTTTCGCAATAAGTTGTCCTTATGTATGAATATGAGAAATCTCAAACCATAGGATAAATAAGAAACTGCAGAATAGTTTATCTCTTCTCTCTGTAAAATTTTATATGAGCTCGTCCCTTCTCATCATACAACCTCTCACTTGTGCAACCACTTTGGTTGTTAACTTCTCTCAAAATCAAGTTTCATCAAGATTAGTAATATAGTCTCTATTATTACTCTTAGCTTTGCTTGAGATCCCACCATGCATATATATAGACCAAGTTTAAGATATCACCATATTAGTAAACACCAAGCAAAATTAAGCTGCTTTAGGTTAATTAAAACATAATCTTTTTCAACAATAACTCTTGATCATGTTTCAAAACTCACTTCATCGCTTAAATTATGCACCATGGAAATGAATTAGAACCAGAAAAGTTCTATACTTCTGAATGGAAACTTCCGAATGGATGTTAAAACGAAAACTGGGAAAAAAAATCGAAATCATATTTTTTCTAAAAAGAAATGTAAAAAGAGTAGCATTAGTTGTATATATACTTTTTTCCCATCTATAGAATTTACTCTTCTTATATGTATACTCATTCTTCACTCCTAAGTTACTCCTTCTAGAAGTATTTCTTTCCTTATCTTTTGCGAAATGAAAACCACCAACAGATCTTTTGAAAAGAATTCTGGTAACAAGTCAGCAACGTCATGATGTTTGCATCAACAACTTCAAGAAGATGGAAATAACGAGCAGCACAACCTCTCCAACTTCATCGAAGCCTTGGAAGACTAACACAGCAAGTGGTGCAAAGATTAAAAGAAACTTGTCACTGAATAGTCTACTTTGGAACATAGCAGTATACGAGCTACATATTATTCTAGCTATATAGTACACCTTTTATACATAAATGCATATGGCCAGTAGAAAGAAGAACCTTAGATACCCTTCCTACATATTAAGTTGAATATATATGTAGTATTTCTATGCTGTTGAAAATTTTGGTTGTAAATCTTTCGTATTGCTTTCGGGTTGCTCTCGTGAATGTTAAACCGCTAGGTTGAAATTTGCGATGTGTTAACCCTACTTAATAAGAAAATTTTAATTAAAAAGATTTTAAAGAACGAAACGTTGCTTTATAAACCAAGCCAAAAACTACTTAATCTGCATAGAAGCTTTTCCTGAAATACAATTTTAAAGAACGAAATGTGGCCTTGTAACCCAACAGAATGCCATCTAAATAGCTATACTCTAATAAATATGGTTGCAGGATGCCTGTGACACAATTCATTAATACATCTACTAAAAGTAATGAGTAATAAAATCTTTAGCCTTTATAACTCAGCTCTCCCCAAGTAATCTTGGTTAAAATGCATCCTTTCACTCATCTCAAGTATTTTAACATATTCTGTATCTCTCCTTAAATAGCTTATTCTTACTAATGATTCTCAATATAAATTGCTAACACTCCTCATCTACTTTGTAAAACCGCAAGACACTCAATTGTCAGGAAATAATAATCCTATCCAAGTTCAACCAAATCCTTGGTGTTTAGCTAAAACACTTCCTTTTCGATATAGCAATCGTTATAACTCTCCACTGTCTCAACGTTGCAGAAAAAAAATGTTAGGATCTGTAACCGTGGTGTAAATACTCTCCATAATTGAACCAATCACCAAATGCACACCCTACTGTTCTAACAACTCGCACAAAATATTTCTAATACTGGTGCAGCTTCTATCAGAAAAGGAAATGGGTTAGACTAGAAACCTATTTCTGTACCTTATTTGATACCTACACACAGCTCTTTGAAGTATTGTCAACCCAGTCAATCTGAAGTATTGTGCTTGCACTCGCTATGGAGAAATAAGACATGTTGTTGACGAGAGTGCAATCAATTGCTCTAGCTGTGAAGGAAATTATTCTCCTGGAAAACGTCCTATAAGCAATACCATTTATTGCCTTGCGAAGGTCGAGATCATTGCCCATCGCAATGCCCCCTTGATTCATTAATCACCATTGCACTTCAGCCTCAACAAATGGAACTCGAATCCTTGGTTGCTTAGGATTTGGTTATTAGAAAGAAAAAAATATCGGTTGTATCGGAAACATTGCTTAAGGAATTAAAGAAACAACACTTGACCCTAACTACCTTCACTAACAAAATAGTAAATGGCATGTTTCCTGTCTGATAAAGAAAGTCATTAGGCTAAAGAATGTTCTAAGAAGCAACAAATTGAAACTCACGAGATAATATTAAGCATACAACTAACTGAACAAGACATCACGAGGAAAGCGTGAATGCTTCAACTGTCACAAAAAGAACCGTATTGCTAAACCATGTCCGCAAGTTGAACAAATATCTCCTAGCATCATAAACATACCAGAAGTCACGTTAGACTAGATTATAGCCTGAGAATAGGAGGAATAAAATCTGAAGCAGTTTGCTTGAAAAATTTGTTAAAGAATCAGTGACACGTAAACAATAATACATACCCTAAAAAGGAGTATGCTCAACTTCATTCTCAATCTCAATCATCATTTGTCATCCCTTCAACAACATCAATGAACGTCTGTCCGTTGCTCAAAACCAGAAGGTCAATATTATATGCTTTTGTTGTAATAAATGTGGGGCATTATGCCAACAATTACCTAAATCAGAAACAGACTATGTTTCATTCGCCAACCTAGGACGCTTTGTAACAACCTTAAAACTAGCTGTAAGGATCTGAAGACCAACAATTCTTTAGACATGCATCAGGTCCAACTCAAAATATTAATTCCAGTTGCCGTAACACCTATTCGCGAAAGAAGCTCATGACCTATCCAATGCAGTACTAGGTATGATACTTATGTATTTGAATCTTACTAGAATTCAAATTTAATTCCAAGATTAATTCCTCAGTCTTAGTCACTTCAGGATCATTTATTTTATAACATTAGCAAACAATCCTTCCATTGTTTCGAATAAAACGAACAACATCACCTGCATCAGCCGAAAATAACTTGAACACTTTACCAACATCTACCCAAGAACAGTTCTACTTCACCTCGTCAAGGAAGACATCAGTAATTTCTAAACAATCTCAAAGACCTAGGAAAACATCAAGTACCTAGAATGACCCTGCCTCGACGATAGGCTCTAAATATAGACATCCTTTTCATGTGAATGCACCTGACATTTATGTGATATTGAGCGCATCCCTTGTGTATTCAATTCCTGCGATCAATCTTCTTGACTTTGTATACTTCATTCTTTCATAATTGCTGAATCCAAAGGAAATCAAAACCCTTTGTCTACTAAGGTGCTCAAACGAATTAAATCATCAGGATCATCTTATAACCCTCTTGCCTCAACTCAATCCTTGAATCATCTCTATTCTGTTGTTAATCTATAGACAACTTTGAGCAACATTTAAATTCGGCTAATCTCGCCAACTGTTGTTGAACTATGCAGATCAGCCGTTGTATTCAAATATCCTTCTGGATAATAACATTCAGTTCTTCCTAAATGTAGGAACGGATATGGCGACTAGAGGGGGGGTGAATAGACGCCGAATAAAAATCAACTTCTTTTCTAAATTTAATTTGATTCAACCCTTCTATGCAATGGAAATAAATTCTACTAGCTTTATATGATCTCAAACAACTAGTATAAGTGCTAGAAAAGGTTAAACAAAGCCCTAATCAAAGAACCAAAATTTTCCAGAAATTTTCGAAGTGTTCTGGTGCTACTGCAGTACAAATCGTGGTGGCACCGCTATGAACAGTGTTTTTCGGGTGAACAGTAAATTCAGCGCTATCTCAGAAATGAAAACTCTTGTAACTTTTGATTCATTGATCCAATGAACCCCAAATTTTGAACACAGCTTACTGACACTATCTAGGTTCAATCCAAATCAATAATTACAGAGATTAGATCCAAAAAGATCACGAATTTCAGTTTAATCTACTAAGAGGTAAAAACTGAAAAACTGAGGATTCAATCAATCTAGCCAATAGAAAAGGTTCAAATCAATCACGTGATGATCCTTGATGTTCTAGCTATAAGATTAACCAATCAATCGGGCTAGAACACCTCAAATCACAAGATGAAAGAAATAGCCAAAAGCAAGGAAGAAAATCAAGTTGAATATCAAGAGTAGACATGCTGAATTGCTAAACCTTGATCTTTATTGCCTCTGGATGGATTTTACAGCCACTCCCACGTGGAGGACACCACCAAACCCTAACTCCCAAGTTAGAACAAAAGCCTTTTTAGTTTTCTCTCAGAAACCCTGCTTCTAAAGTCCCTAGAGCCTGTTTATATAGGGGTGGCATCCCCCACCAGCCTCTATCACGAAAATAGAAGGCCCACACACGATAGACTCAAGTCTAACTCAAACCCGACTCAACCGTCCAAAGCTTTATGCATCCGAACCCCTGCCGGACCATCTCTTGCTTGCGAACCACCTTGAGTCGTCATCCTCATTCATTGATCATGCACCTTGATTCTCGCAACACACCCACACGACGTCATGACCGTCACGGACCTCACCTCCTCCCTGAGCCTAGTCCCAGTCGTCGTTGAACTGCGTTGACCCTGATCCCTGCACATCAATAAACGAGCAAAACCTTTTCCGAGCACAAGTCTCTCCCACTTGACTCACATTAGTCCACACAAAAACATTGTGCAATCCATATCATCAAAACTACAAATTTAATGATACCAATTTCCTGAAAAACCCAATCGTACCGGTGTCACCGCTAAGTCCGCAGTGCCACCGCAGCATCAAAGGCTCCAAAACTTCTAATTCAAGTTATACACCATCAATAACTCATCACAACACTTTCACATTACAATATACTTATCACTTAACCTCGGGAGAACCACACATTGTCATTCAATCTCCCCTTTGATGAGTATATTGACAACCATCGCAAAAATTATAAGTTTTGTAAAAGATCTCATTTCTCCCCCTTTGACAAAATAATCATCAAGGAATGACTCCCCCTGAATGTATGCAAAAATGAATGCAACTCTGCAAAGCTTTGAGGATTATCCAAGATGTATAAACAAGCTAAAATAATGTCCAAGATCATTTCAACTCACATACTATGCTTGATAGCCAAATAAATAGAGCTAAAATGAAAATACAGAGACTCTAATCATGTAACAGTTGAGACACCAGCAAATTAGAACAGACAAGTAAAATGTCATAAACTTATCAAACCAATGCAAAGAGGAAATCCTACAATGAGCACATCGTCGAACCCAAACTCACTAGTGTTTATCCAAAGCATTGAATTTGCTTTTTTTTTATTATTGTTTGACAAGATCACATGTCTTACAATGACTTGCATTTTTTTTATAGTACTAAGGGATGACAAGTAACTGCACACTATCTCATACTTGTGCATGAGTAGGTAGTTCTTTTCTTGTATCTTATCAAATTAAATCCCTGGCAAGTGACTTCACATTGTACTAAACTTTTGTTTAGCCAAGTAGCCTTCTCTTACATCTTGTCATTTTATATCATCTGTAACGCACAAGTTATGCAAAAGACTCATAAAGATCATTTGAGTTACTACAGAAGTCTCAATGAAGTTTCAAAAGTGCACTAGCCGTTAAACAAATGACAACAAACTTGTAAGGCTAATTCAACAAGTGCAAAACCATAATATATCAGTGTCAAAGTATTCTGCACTAGCAACACATATATCCAACTACCTTAGCTTTTCAATGAGAAATGTAGTCTGAGAGGAGCATTAGCTTTAACTAGACTATACACGCAAGGATAATCAACAAAGCTTGAGATAAATGATGCAATTATGATACACATGTATGCAAAGCTCATGCAAAACTCCCCCTCAAACCAGCCCAAAAGGATAAATGATCCCTAGCTCACCGCGCAAGAATGCAAATCGTGAAGAATCAAGCGGTTTAGTAAAAATATCAGCAAGTTGATGGTCAGTATCCACAAATTTAAGTTCAATAGCACCTTTTTCTACATGATCTTGAAGAAAATGATATCGAATGTCAATATGTTTTGTCCTCGAATGTTGAACTGGATTTTTAGCAATATTAATCGCACTAGTATTATCACAAAAGAGTGGGACACTATCAAAATTAATGCCAAAATCTTTAAGTGTCGAAATAATCCATAGAATTTGTGAGCAACTACTAGAGGCAGCAACATATTACCTTGACAATGAATGGAAGCAACAGAGGATTGTTTCCTTGAAGACCATGAGACAAGTGAAGTGCCAAGAAAATGACACGTGCCAGAAGTGCTTTTTCTATCTACTCTGCACCCCGCAAAATCAGCATCAAAATAACCTTGGAGTGTAAGTAAAGAGGAACATGAATACCAAATACCAAATTCAAGTGTGGAGCGCAAGTACCTGAAAATTCTTTTAATAGCTTGCCGATGTGATTCTCGAGGAGAAGCTTGAAATCGAGCGCATAGGCATACTGACAAAATGTATGTTTGGCCTCGGCGATCCAAGTATAACAAATGATCCAATCATGCTTCTATACTCCTTCGATCCACTTCAACACCGTTTTAAATCGGGATCTAACACGCTTGTGGTGCTCATAGGAGTAGACACAGATTTACCTTCTCCCATGTCAAATTTCTTCAAAAGCTCCTTTGTGTATTTTGATTGGTGCAAGAATGTCCTTCTTGTGTTTGTTTAATTTGAAATCCAAGAAAGTACGTCAACTCTCCCATCATGCTCATCTCGAATTCCACGGACATCAACTCGTAAAAATGCGACACAAGGAGTGGGGCGAACCTCCAAATATTATGTCATCCACATAAATTTGCACTAATAGAAATTGATCATTTGTGCGTTGAACAAACAATGTTTTATCAACTTTTCTGTTTCAAAACTATCTTTGTAGCAAAAACCTTTTAATCTATCATACCATGCACGTGGAGCTTGCTTTAATCCATAAAGAGCTTTTGACAAATAGTACACATGATTAGGAAATTTTGTATTTTCAAATCCAGGAGGTTGTCTTACATAAACATCTTCTTCAATAAAACCATTTAGAAAGGCATTTTTCACATCCATTTGATAGAGTTTAAAACCTTTTGATCTTTGCAAAAGCTAAAAGAATGCGAATAGCCTCTAAGCGAACAACAGGGCAAAAGTTTCATCAAAATCAACACCTTCATGTTGTGAGTAGCCCGAGCTACAAGCCTAGCCTTGTTTCTAACAATTATTCCTTCCTCATTTAATTTGTTCTTAAAACCCATTTGGTTCCAATTACATTTTGACCTTGAGGAAGTTCAACTAACGACCAAACTTTATTTCTCTCAAAATTTTCTAACTCTTCATGCATGGCATTAACCCAAGAACTGTCGATAACGCATGTGATATATTCTTAGGCTCAAAATTTGCAACAAAAGCAAAATGTAAGCATAAAAGAGTTTGAGATGACCTAGAGCAGTGACTCGTTCATGAAGATCTCAATCATCTGCTCGGAGGATGTATTTTCACAATTTGTTGGGGAGGTCTGAAGATGCTCCAATAGTGACCTCTATCTCGGAGAAACCGAGACAGAACAGAGTCACTTGAAGCGGAAATCACTTGTTGATATTGGTGCAGAGGCAGGAGAATCCTCCTCATCAACTTCATCAAAATCCTCAAACCGTTTATCCAAGAAGATTGATTCTGAATTCTCTTGTGAACCTGAAATGTCGGGTCTAGCACCAGGGCTAGCCTCATCAAAAGTAACATCGCATGTTTCTAACATTTTATTAGTAGATAAATCAAGCACCACGATATCCACGGAGTGCAAAGGGTATCCAAGAAATATGCCATCTGTACTTCGAGCTTCAAATTTATCAAGATTTCCATGTTTGAGAATAAAACATTTACAACCAAAAACTCGAAGATGAGAAACAGTTGGCTTACGACCAAATCTCAATTCATATGAAGTTTTACCAATCAAGGATCTGAGATATACCCTATTTGAGATATAACAAGCAGAAGAAATTGCCTCAGCCCAAAATTTTCTAGGTGTGCTATATTCATCTAGCATAGTTCTAGCCATTTGAATCAATGTTCTATTTTTTCTCTCTACAACACCAATCTGTGAAGGAACATAAGGTGAAGAAAACTGGTGTTCAACTCCATTAGTCTGACAAAAAGATTCAAAGAGAAGATTCTTGAATTCAATTCCATTATCGCCTTATGGCTTTCAAGCTGGTTAGATAGTTCATTTTGCAATCGTTTGATGAAAACATGAAATAGCTCAAAAACCTCATCTTTTGATGATAGAAAGTAAACCCATGAATATCTAGAATAATCATCAACTATTACCAGAAAATACCATTTACCTCCAGCTGATTGAACTCTAGAAGGCCCTCAGTATCCATATGTAGCAATTGACGGGGCGGTTGTCATGACAATAATAACAGAGCATAAGAAGCTCCAACCATCTTGCCATGACGACAAGGAGCACACACTATGTCATTACATGCTTTAAGCTTAGGCAAACCACGAACCAAATCTAGACCACTTAATCTAGACAGGAGATCAAAACCCATGTGGCCTAAGCGACGATGCCAAAAATAAAGATCTCTAGACTCAGAAGCAATAAAACAATGCGAACCAGATGAATCACAAAAATTTGCCCTGGAAATTTTACCAAGTCTAGACATCTGAAAGATCAAATTCCCGGATGCATCTAGGACTTTACAAGCATTTGGTTTAAAACTTACTTCTAAGTTCTCATCAAGCAATTGTGATACAGAAAGCAAATTGAATTTTAGTTTTGTAACCAATGCAACATCTTTAAGAGTGAAGTGTTCATTTACCTTTCTTGTACCTTTTGCAATCACTCGTCGGTGTTAGCATCTCCAAAAGTAATCACTTCATTTCGGATGCCCTTGATAGAGAGGAGAACCAATTTGAATTGCCAGTCATGTGATGACAACATCCAGAGTCTACAATCCACATGTTCTCCTTCCCAACCTGTACCACCTACATATGATGAATAGAAAACATCGAGGATTCAGCACTTGGGTTAGATAAATGGGATTTGGGTATCCAGTGCTGAATAACTCGATGAACAGGTGAACGAACAGGAACCTGTGAATACAAAGAGGTAAAGTTCTGAGAAATCCTATTTGCTCTCACAAAACACATCTCAAATCTGTTTCTAAATCTTGTTGTGTCTAAGTGGTGTTCATGTCTTTGACAAGAGGTGGGTGACCTTTTCTCAATATATCCCAAACCTGCTTTCTTTTTATCAAAAAGCCTCAATGCCCCATTACCAAATTTATAATCATTCAACTTGGGCTTTTCAACAAATGTACTTTTCCCAATCATTCTTGTATCTCTCATTCTTTTCTTCTTCTCAACCTTAGCCTTTCTAAAACAAAAATCCACTAGATGACCATCCTTATGACAAAAGGAACAATTATATTTAATTCTAGAAGTACTGACACCTTGAGTCTGAATGGATGAAGTTTCTCTAGAAAAATCAGTAAATCCAGCAGATTTAAACTTTGTTTCAATTGACTTAGGAGGAAGAACTTCCAATTTACCACTACTAATAGTTTTCACAATTATAGGTGGATTTTTCTTCAAATGGTCTATGTGATCAAATCCAATTCCACTATTTTTAACACTAACTTTAGATTTGTCAAGAACCATATTCAATTTCTTCTTTCCACCTACAAATCTCTCCAACGTTGATTTCAAATAATTATTCTCTCCAAATAAAACTTGACAATTCTCACATGAATCAATCTGGATAGTCTTGCCTTTTTCTTTAGCTTGGATGGCTTTTTCTTTGGCTTGGATGGCCCTATCTCTAGCTAGAATAGCTCTCTCCACATTGTTTTTCTCAAGAGCAACATCTATTTTTAGAATTTTGCACATCCTGCATTCACTAGGAGCAACAGAACATTGAGAATGAACAATATATCCAGCAAGACAAATAGCACGCATCTTTCGCAAATTCTCCCTAGTCACAAATAATTCTTGTACAACATATGAATGCATTATTGAGCCAAAAGCTAAAGTTTGTTTGAACTCGTCAATCTTATTTTTCAGCAGATTCAATTCTTTTATCTTACAAGAATGAGTAACTCTAAGTGATTCTAATTCATATTGAAATCCTAAACAATCATCACATGCATCATTGCTAGAAATAGTATTTCTAAGCTCGGAGTACTCAGTTTTCAGTATGAACAAATCATTCTTTAAACCTTTGTTTTGAAGCTTGGATTTCTTCAAAGAATTTCTAAGCATTATCAAAACTTCACAAAGTTCATCATAAGTAGGCATTACCTCGTCAGAGTCACTAGATGTGTCATTGTCACCGAATCAACACTTGAGTTGCCTTTAGCCATGAAACATAGTCCAAAGGAAATCTTTTCCATTTGATTTTTCTTGTTGTTTCTTCTCATTTTCCTCATCAGTTGAATCATCAATGTCACTCAGATCCATCTTCCCAAGTGCAGTAAACACTTTATTTAGTATCTTCTTTGATTTGTGCGCTTTGTCCTGTCTTTGCCTTCCCTTGGGCAGAAAGTCTTAGTTGTGACATCCTGCTCCTTTTCTTCATTGTCTCTGTTTTTAAAACAATTTGCACGAATGTGACCAGTCTTTCCACAATTGTAACAAGTAATAGGAGCTCCTCTTCTTTCTTTTGATCTCATGTAGGCAGCATTTATACGCTTGGAGAGAAGAGCAAGCATGTCCTCTAGAATTTGATCTAGCTGTTCATCACTTAAGGCACTTAAAGAAGCAAAAGAATATGATGATGATGAACCAGTAGCATTATCAATTACAGAAAAGTTAGTATTTAAAGCCATAGAATTACCATTGGACAATCTAGTGACAACATCAATTTCAAAGGTCTTAAGACTAGAATAAAGCTTGTCCAATGTCATCTCGCTCATTTTATGTGCCTCACGAACAGCAGTAACTTTCATTTGCCAGACTCTAAGATCAAGTGAAGATAAAAAATGTCTAGCATTTTCAGAATCTGAATAATTAATATCCACTGCTCTAAGGTTGTTCAAAATTCTATTAAACCGAGCAAAGCTATCATCTAGTGATTCACCAGAACGCATCTCAAATTTAGTGTATTCCTTTTTAAATTGATCTTGGCGAGCTTCTTTTACAGAATCAGTACCCTCATGGTAATCTTGTAAAGATTTCCAAATATCACTAGCGGTAAGTAAATGACACACGCGATCAAACTCTTTCCTAGCAAGTCCTTGAAGTAAAATATTCCTAGCTTTGTTGTTGTTCTCAACTGGTATTTCATGCTCAGGCTTATCAATAACATCATCACTAGGAAGATCATAAGAATTTTTTACCTTGCGCCATATTGCATTACCTTGAGCACTGTAGATATCACGGTCATTGAATCTTCCAATAAGGAAAGTCTCGCCATCAAAAACAGGAGGCTTTGTAGAAAACTTTTCCGTCGCCATTACTTACCAACCTCGCTCGATACCACTTGTAGGAACGGATATGGCGACTAGAGGGGGTGAATAGGCGCAAATAAAAATCAACTTCTTTTCTAAATTTAATTTGATTCAACCCTTCTATGCAATGGAAATAAATTCTACTAGCTTTATATGATCTCAAACAACTAGTATAAGTGCTAGAAAAGGTTAAACAAAGCCCTAATCAAAGAACCAAAATTTTCCAGAAATTTTCGAAGTGTTACAGTGCTCTCAAGAAGACAAATCGTGGTGGCACCACTATGAGCGATGTTTTTGGGTGAACAGTAAATTCAGCGCTATCTCGAAATGAAAACTCTTGTAACTTTTGATTCATTGATCCAATGAACCCCAAATTTTGAACACAGCTTCTGACACTATCTAGGTTCAATCCAAATCAATAATTACAGAGATTAGATCCAAAAGATCACGAATTTCAGTTTAATCTACTAAGAGGTAAAAACTGAAAAGCGAGGATTCAATCAATCTAGCCAATAGAAAAGGTTCAAATCAATCACGTGATGATCCTTGATGTTCTGGCTATAAGATTAACCAATCAATCGTGCTAGAACAACTCAAATCACAAGATGAAAGAAATAGCCAAAAGCAAGGAAGAAAATCAAGTTGAATATCAAGAGTAGACATCTTTGAATTGCTAAACCTTGATCTTTATTGCCTCTGGATGGATTTTACACCACTCCCGTGGAGGACACCACCAAACCCTAACTCCCAAGTTAGAACAAAAGCCTTTTAGTTTTCTCTCGAAACCCCGCTTCTAAAGTCCCTAGAGCTCTGTTTATATAGGGGTGGCATCCCCACCACCTCTATCACGAAAATAGAAGGCCCACACACGATAGACTCAAGTCTAACTCAAACCCGACTCAACCGTCCAAAGCTTTATGCATCCGAACCCTGCCGGACCATCTCTTGCTTGCGAACCACCTTGAGTCGTCATCCTCATTCATTGATCATGCACCTTGATCCTCGCAACACACCCACACGACGTCATGACCGTCACGGACCTCACCTCCTCCCTGAGCCTAGTCCCAGTCGTCGTTGACTGCGTTGACCACGATCCCTACACATCGATGCAAGCAAAACCTTTTCCGAGCACAAGTCTCTCCCACTTGACTCACATTAGTCCACACAAAAACATTGTGCAATCCATATCATCAAAACTACAAATTTAATGATACCAATTTCCTGAAAAACCAAATCGTACCGGTGTCACCGCTAAGTCCGCGGTGCCACCGCAGTACCAGTGCCCAAAACTTCTAATTCAAGTTATACACCATCAATAAATCATCACAACACTTTAACATGACAATATACTTATCACTTAACCTCGGGAGAACCACACATTGTCATTCACTAAATGAATCTAATAAGAATACATCTTTTCTTTCACCTCCAGTATTCTAAACATACTAAATGCTATTTTCTAAATTTGATTATCCGTATTAACAATCCTGGGTTTTTAGTCAAAAGAGATATGTATGGTAATATCCCTCATCTGCTTACCTAAAACTCAAATAGAATTCTTCTCTATTTCTTCGCATATCAACTTGAAATCGCAAGATGAAGATCCAGTAAAGCAACGATAATAAAGACGAAGTATCAACAAGAACGACAAAGTCACCTCCGATAAAGAATTTCTAAATCTATCTCATCCTCGAGAATTGTATGGTTGTGGTATTCACCGTTTCCACATCTGAAGCAATCTAGCGCTACGATATATCAGGCCGTATCGCATCATTAAGAAGATGAGAGAAAAAAAACATATGAATTAGAGTTGCCGTCTCCCATATCCTGTGTTTATGATATATTCCATGTATCGCAGTTAAGGAAATATCTTCGTCTTCCTTCTGAGCTCATCCAGCTAAATGAAATCAATCTATAACCAGATTTAACTTATCGGAAGCATCCAACTAAAATCTTAAAAGAAGCTGGACGCCACACTCGTAATAAATCCCACAAGACGATCAAGATTCAGCGGAGCAATCATTCTGAAGAAGAAGCGAATTGGAAAACAAGAAGACCGACTCAAGAAGAAGTTTCCTGACTTCTTTTAGAAATACTTTTCCTTAGACCCACCAAATCTCGGGGTCGAGATTTTTGTAAGAGGGGTAGATCTGTAACATCCCAAAATTTTAATAAAGTAAAAATATATATTTCGAAATTGAGTATAATTATTTCTGAGTTTTCTTGCCGTTATTGGTTTTATTTGGATTTCTTTGGATTTATTCTTTGTATGAAAATCCAACAAATAGAATTAAAGAATGGACATCATCCAAACATTATCTGAATCCAAGAAAATTACCATAATACACTCAAAGTGATATTTACCTCTGGTAAAAATTCTAGGAACTGATCATGAGGTATATCACTTTTAAAAATTCAAAAGCAGAAGCTCTGAACTTCTGAAGATCTTAATGTCAGAATTTTTATAAAATAATGGAACCATATTTTCGCATGAAAATTTTATAGAAGCATTCTGAGGTCAAATACTTTTGAAAAACAAAGTTTCAAAAATAATATACTTCAATTGATCTCAAAGAAAAATCAAAATCCGAAACAAGAAATTAGAGCAGTCACTGTTGTCAGAATATTTACAATTTTTTGGTAGCTCATATTAATCTCAAAATTTTACCAGGCATCGAAATCTATTCAAAGATCTCGGTCAAAAAGTTTCACTATTTTATACCTCTATTTGACCACCAATAAAACCCGAGAGAGGGAGAAATTCACCCACGGCCACCCTGTTTCCTTCGATCAAGTCACCGACGTGTGGGCCAATTGTTGCTGTCCCGTTCCGTTGGCGCCATGGAGAAGCTCCCAGTCACTGAAAATGGTCCCAGGTCCCAACTGCCAAACTCATCGCCCTTAACCGCCGTTCGTTCCACTGGAGAACTCTCCCGAAGCGCAGGACAACCGAAGCCAGCGATCGCTGCCACGAAGCCTACTCACTCACTGCAATTCTTGGCTATAAGCTGCACCCCAGTGTCCGCAATAAGCCCCTTCCTCATTCCCCTCACTTCTTCCCTTTTCTCCTCAAGCCAGCGCAAGAAATTCCTCTGCACTTCCGCCATTGCCGAGGCCCCAGGCTCAAGCGAGATCAATTCGAGTGATTGAGCACTCATTTCAAATTCCTTCAAGCATTAGTATCATAGCTCATAAGGATCAAGAGCCCCCAAAATATTTGGTCTCCTTCATGCGAAATCGTGCCACCCGTGAGGTCCATCTTCTCCAAAACCGGCGCTCGGTGGCGGCTCACTCCGGTAAGTCTCCGACTTCAATAACTGCGAAAATGGAACCACTAGTACCCATTGATGCTTCTTGTGCAACCGATTCCACCCCTAATGCCTCTGTTCATCTTCTCCCCGAGTCACCGCCATGGCCTCCGCCCCACCTCATTGCAAGAGCTCAGGTTCTTCTTCCGTGAATCGACCTCACCCTCGGATGCGCCTGGCCGTGCTCTTCCTCCTGGTGTACTCGCCGTCGCCGGATCTTTGCTGGAACACCGTGGTCGCCATGCCCTAGCCTCTCCCCTGTTTTCGGTCTCTGACCATGGGGCCCCTCCTGGCAGCCACACGTGAAGCCTCCAGTACATTAGGTAAAGGCGCCTTCCCAATATAGAAAACGCATTTCTATTTTCTCTGGAATTTCTTGAACCGAGTAGATTCAATTGTGAATATCTTCTGCATTTGTAACCCAAATAAGGTGAGGCAAATTTATAAAATCATCTAAAATCAGGATTATTCAGAATATACAAATATATTTAAATTTTGAGCTACAGATGAATTTTTGGAATTTAAATCTTCTAATGACCCTATTATGGACTTTAAATAATAGTTATACATTATGAACCATAAAATGATAAACTAAATTCTTACATGTGAATCTGACCCTGGGATGTTCAAATATGCAAAAGTATTTAAATTATGAACTATGTTTAGATTACTTACTTTATGATCAGTAATAAACTTTAAATATGGCCACCAAAAGAAATGTAATATAAACTTATAAAATAACCATAATAATTTGTATAAGTCCTAAAAACAGCAAGAACCCATGTATGCATAATTATTTAAAATCAAACTCAATTTGCATTCTTTTGATGAAAGGAAATGTTAATTATAACAATAAGTAAATAAGTAATCTATTGCAATTAAAGTCAAAATAATGCCAAACCAACTTTATAACATTTCTAGGATGGTATTCTGTTAATGCTTGAAAAATGAATCCAGAATCATGTATAGGGTAGTTGGAAATTAAGATTGAAAGTTGGCCGATTTAGCGTTATTCATTGTGGTCATTTAGGCTCCTTCAGCCGTAGATAAAATAACTCGTCTAAATACTAAAATCAGTAAAATCAATTCAGAAATGCTGTACAAAGTTTATACTACCATATTCTATAAAAAGAATCTTATTTCATCAAGATTTACATAATCTTCTTATTAGCCCAAAACCCTTAAGTGTTAATCATTCACTTCACATTCCTGCCGATTCCGAATAACGTCAACTTTACAATGCCACTTAAGCCTTTTCAACAATGAATACAATGTTCCGTCTAAATGCAAAATAGTAAGATAATAGCTCATCAACATTCTATGGTATTTATACCATCATAGTATGTGAAAACATTTCATTTATCATCTTCTTCGCATATAAAACTTATAAATCATAAATACCTTAAATGACCACAATCTGCACCAAACCATAGTGCTTAAGCATTTTAAATGACTTGTAGGATAGCTCGTCTAAATGAGAAATTTATGAGGGATAGTGCAGAAATGATATATAGGATATGTACTACTATATTCAAGGAAAATATTTTATTTGCAAGCTGTTCTTCAGTTGGTTTTCACTAATACAATAACCTTACGTGACAATTGCTCACTACGCGTTTTCAATTCGATTTCTTGTAATGTAAACCTTGATATCATATTAGCATTTTAAATAACGAATATAATGTATCAGTCAAAGCCTAAAATTTATAGAACTATATTAGGATCGTTATGCAAAGTATAAATCATCTTATTATGAAGAAATATCCATATTCCATCATGTTTTGCATACAAATCCTAATAGTCAAATAACCTTAAGTGTTAAGTTTTCTTAACTTCATAATATGAATCGGTAAGAATGAAGAAATCTGTATATTAGATAATGGTATCACCAAAACCTTCTCAAATGTCGTGGAAATGTTAGCAATAGCCTAAATCAATAGACTCAACTTGTATAAAACAAATTCCATTTGAAGTCAACCAAAGGCGAAGAAGTATTCGTTCATAATATAATGTGATTGTTTAAGCTTATTCATTAACTCGCAAAGCAGCTCATCTAAATCCAAATAATGTGAAGAACAATTTAGAAATGATCTTCAAGGTATAATCTACAGTAATCTAAGAAAATATTCTTATTTCATCTTTCTTTGAATCTGAATCCTAATAGAGCAAAACCCATAAGTAATAAAGTTGCGAAACTCATATTATGAATAGTGAATCAATGAAGCTTGCAACTAATGATTAATTCTATTAATCTTAACCAATTTTAGCATCTTGAATTCATAAAATAAGATTAATAAATTCATAAAAGAGCAATCCCTGTTCCTTGTGAAGAGTTTTATTTGTTTTGCTATCTATTTCGTTTGCTCTTATTGAAGTCTTTTATTTGCGTTATTTCCATTGATCGACGTATAGAACCCGACGTTCTTTGTTTTTGCCGCGTCGTCTTAAATCAATCGCAACCTTGTCTTCACCGTAAGCAATGATTAAGCAAGGCAAGCACCCTTTGACCATATTGATCGATATTTTATATTCCTTTTGTGCATCAAATTGTTTCATGCATGCGTTTATTTTATGTAAATTGCTATCTTGTGGATTTGGTAGTTATACCTGTTGTCTCGTGAATCTCCTTGGATGATTATGAACATGTGAACCTTGATAACCATAGATTGAGGATAGGCATTACTTAATGTCTTCATGGGTATATACGATCATATTAACCTGCTTAACCATGCTTTAGAATCAGCAATGTACATGATCAAATCAATATTTGTTTTCTTGAAAACATTGAAAAATAGCACTGTTGGTTGCGGATATTTTGATTAAGAACCCAAAATAAAACTATGCTTTGATGCGGGCGATTATTGGCAGTAGCCGAATGTGCGAAAGGAATTGCACGTAGTGTAGGGTGAAGTGTCGCTCGTGTCGGATTAAGGACCGAGCAATGGGACGCTATTGATCCAAGAATTCCGTGCAACCACAAGGGTGAGAATGGGGTAGCCTTAGCCTATTAAGTTATTTAGACTTGGCTTTGTTCATTGGTAGGCGGGAGCTAGCACAGGTATTCCGGTCAGGTCTACCTGACGGGGTTTCTACTTGCTAATGCAATGGTGTACGCCCTGCCATATTTAGAAACGTTGAGTTGGGTGTGTGAAAGTGGATACACGGCTTGGGTGTGTGTTTCTTGTTCTATGGCGGGGGTTAACGTCCCGGGCTGGATCAAAGCCATGTCTAGGTAATGTAACGGTTATGTATGATCTCCTGGCTGGCCACCTGAGGAAGTGCGTCGAGCAAAAAGGTTAATCATTCCTTGTGGGTAAAGTTGTACACCTCTGCAGAGTTTAAATCTAATCGATTAGCGCGCCATGTGATCATGGGCACTTGGTGAAGTCATTCCAATGTTAGATGTTTTATTATTTCAAAAAGGGTTGGTATCATTTTGTTTTGCAACTGTGATTTATGTCGAAGGGCTGACATTGATGGATCTCAGGATTTGATAATTCGTCGCTCACGTCGTGGAGGACTGTGAGTGTTACATATGCTTTACTTATTTGTTATAAATCAAATGCTCTTATAAATTCCGTTTGCAAGTAACTTGGATTTACAAATTCAAATTCGCTTTATGCAAATTAACTATAGAAGCCTTTCCTTTGAAATGGCCTGCATGTATTATAGGTTTTGCTCAAGTCTTGCGAGTCTGAAAGTACTCACCCTTGCTAATTATTATTTAGGTGGATGAGAATCGAAGCTTGAAGTTTGTTCATCGCGAGTTGCGGATCCTTTTTTCTTGTGGTATTTCTAAGGATTTATGCAGTCGGTTACTGCGGGATTGGATGGGTACACTCGAGGCTTTGCTTCTTTCTTTGCTATATTCTCGAGTTGTAATATTTCGTAATTATTCGTTTCCGCTTAATTAATATGTTGTATGGTTGTGATTCCAATTGTTGAAATGTGCGTGCTAGCTACAGATCCAGGGACTAGTACTGCAAGCACATTAGATTTCCATTTTTGCATTCTGTGTAAAAATGGGGGTCGTCGCAATTTTTTCTGATATTTATGTTGCCTAAAATAAATCAAAATAATTTTGGTATTTATTTTAAAAGAAAAATTCAGAGAAAACGTAATGAATAGTATTGGGCTGAGCCCTCATACTGTGCGCGATCGGCCCGTGTCCTGCGCAGCCCATTCAACCCGGCCTCCTAGTAGCCCTGTCTCCAGTCGTTGGATGAAGATCCAAGGGCCTTTATCAAATGCTGTAACAGCGAAACCCTAAACAGCAGCGACCATTGGATCGGGAGTGATCGGTTGAGATCAGTCGCAACAGTAGACTCCATCATTAAGTCGCAGCTGTCGGATGAAGATCCAAGGGTCTTCATCAAGCCGAGTTGTATTCGAAGCCCTAGAACGTGCGTGTAGTTGGCCGTTCGATTCACCGCGTGTCACCCATCCATGCGTCGTCTCCGATACGTCTCCGAGCCGGACTCTAAGAGCTCATGCCGTAGCCGCCGCGGACATCTCGCCGGATCTTGCCATATCTAGCCGCCGTGCACTATTTAAGGGGAGCACCAGGTGTGCAAAGCCTCAAGCCACAGAAATCCCAAACCCTAGCCCGAGAATCGCTATGCAGCCACCGCAATTAAGGGTTTTCCGAAAACGCCGCCGCAAGCTTTGCATCGCCGATTAGCCGCCGGTGGTGGTCATTACGGGTCATCGAGCGATGCATCACAACCGTCGCATCGAAGCGCATCCTGTGCGCGCCGTATTTTGCCGGAGCACTAGCCGAAGGGGAAGATCGACGGGAAGGCCGTCGTCGCCGGAGAAGAAGATCGCGCCGCCGTCGAACCGAATCCTAAACCGGAGAACCGAGCACGTCACCAGATCCGCGACGTCGAGACGAGTCAGTAGGTGCCTTCGCCGCTCGTCGCCGATGACGCTAGGGCCGCGCGCCCCACCGGTAGACGTGGCTTGATGCTTCGCCGCCACATGTCGGACACGTGGGCATGAGGGCAGAGGTGTCGTTTGCGTGGCACTGATCTGGCGTTGCGTGGCGCGGTGTCACCTGCCGAGTCAGCACCGCGGGGCCCATCTGTCAGTGCCAGATCGGTTTGGTTAGGGCTGACGTCACGCCTACGCAATAAAAGCGATTTTTATTTTACAAAATAATTCGGTTAAATACTGATTTTCCAATTTTATGTATTTTCAGGAATTTGAACTTTCCGAGAGCTCGTTCTCCCTCATACGAACTCCGATTGAGGTGATTCAAATTTCTAAAAATTTGTAAAATTGAGATCTATCTATTGGTGAATTTTATTTGATTTTTTGAGTTTGTTTGCTCTTTGTTTTGGTATTTATTTTGCGTTCTCCTTCGTTTCGTGTAGACGATAAATTGTGTGATGCAACCGGAGAAGATTCATCAACTCAAGATTGAAGTCCAGAGCATGGACAAGGGTTTTTCTAAGGCAAGTTGTGCTTTGATCATGTTGCATCCATGTTTGCAAAATTGCTATTTTGATTTACCCTATTGCATGATATTTTATGTGTACAACTGATTTCAACTTAACTTTGGGATTAGTTAATGTACCCTTTGAAATACACCCTACCTTGTTATTTATATGCCATGATCCACTTGTCACCCTAGATTGGTTCACTATAGTTGGTTAATAATGAAACCACATGGGATGGTTAGATCGGATTAGATTGCTTAGCCATGCCACGTCATCACATGTACTTGAATCTTTGATAAATAATCTTGACTAATGGAATACGGAACAATGTTCTGAATTTGTGTGTCATGTGTGGTCACACGATGAGATTGAGTTGTGGTGGCGATGGATATCACGCAACGATATTGAATTGTTGATGGCACGTGGTGCTTGGTAATCAACTGGGGTTGTCTGTTATGGGGCAGCCTAGCTGACTAATTTGCAATGTCTTAGCTTGAGTACTATCGTGGTGGTGTGGTTCATCCTTTTTAATGAACCCAGATGGCGCAAGAGGGGGGCCCTGGATGTGGTAACAAGTCCCACCAGTGTTGAAACCTTAGCAGGTAGTACTGAGTTAAGACAGAGCATTGTAAAGGCTTTGTCATGAGTCTCTGCCGGCACACCAAAGGAAGTGTGCTAATGGCCAGGCACAAAAGAGATTATCATATCGTGTGGGTAAAGTGCATAACCTCTGCAGAGTGTACAAACTATTCGGATAGCCGTGCTCATGGTATTGAGCAATGCTCGGGATTCTGATCAAGGGTTTAGACTTTTGCAAAATAAAACTTGGGATGGATGGCAGGTTGCCATGGAAAGTTGAATCTTGACTTAGGATGAGAAACTTGGTTTACTTGAAAAATGCTGAATCTATCTATTACTGTTATTTGTTTTTACTGTCTTTTCAATCTATATACTGTACTTGTTCATAAATTCTGCTTTATTGCAAATGAACCTCTTAGCCTTCCTTTGGAATAAGCCTTGCATATAGTTATGATAGAATTGCATTCTGTGCACAACTTGTTGAGTGCTTTATGTACTCACCCTTGCCTACAACAACATCACCAGTGCTGAAGAAGGTGTACCATGAAGAGACGAATGTTTAGGGTGCGAGCCTTGTCAGTTGCCTGTGGTATACTGAGGAGTTATCTACGTCCTCATTTCCGCTGCAGTTCAATTTGTTGTTCAGCCTTGTGAGGCATTGTTAAGTAAGTTGACCCATAAGGTCATTCAACTATTAATATTTAATATATAATGTCTTTTATCTTATTTCCGCTATGTATGATTGTGATATTCACTAATGTTGAGCCTGTGTGCACTAGCGTGATCCTGGACTAGTGCAGTATACACAGAGGGTCCGGATTTGCATATTCGGATCCCGACAGAGGTGGTATCAGAGCCATACTATTTGTAGGCCTTGACCCTAGATAGTTGGTCGTCTCTATAGGTCCTTCAAAATTATTTTCTAAAGTAAAAGGCCTAATCAAGAAGAATAATGTGTTCTTGACTTATCTAATTCTTCTATTTCTGTCCTTACCAAAAATTCTTTTCTTTTCCCCTGCTGGAATTTCTTTCCCTTATCCCTGCTGAATTAAGTTAAAATCTTATCTGAGTTATCTCAAGTAGAAAACGATATACCACATTGTAGGAGATGACATCAAGTGCCTGCTGCTACCATAAAGATCGTGAAGGAACGAAACACCAAGCTCATGGAGGAGCGGATCAAGGAAGTGTTTCAAGAGCTAGGAGACTCGATGCTTCAGGTAGCCAGTTGAGACTCATGTGTGGGAGTCGCGTTTCCTAAGATAGGAGTGTCACCCATGTAGACGGTAGTTTTGTGTGTTTAGGTTGAATTGGTTCTTCTTGATTGCTGAGTGTGTAGTATGTGTTGCAAAGCTTTTAGGCTTATATAAGCGACCATACCAAGTTATTAATATTGATTGCTTAAATTATTGGGTTAAACCTATCTCCCCTATGTTAGGCTTCTTGCTCCTTACCTATGCTATCCTCCCTCTTCCCTAACCCCCTTTGAGGTAATCCAGCAGATGGTTCAGAATAGTGATAGCAATGAAGCTAGTGGAAGTGGAAACCAACCCAATAGAAACTCCAAGGAATGGTATGGTCACAGTGAATTTAGAGAAGAACGCTATCCCTGCACCTTGCTCAAAATCTAGACATCGTTTTATGGAGTACTACCAACCAAACAATTTAGAAGATCGTGCGTGCATTCGCTATGGAAAATAGGACATACCGCTGACAAGTATGCGATCAATTGCTCTAGTTGCAAAGGAAGTCCAATTGGAAAATATCCTATGAGCAACATCACATGTTACCTTGGTGAGCACCCTCCTGAACCTATCGACCTTAATCAGGAAACCAGTAAGTGACTATCACCCACAGTAGGCCCTTGTATGGTGAAGAAGATCATTTTACTAGGGGAGGTGTTACGAATCAGGAAGTAATGAATCACAGGAAGAACAGCATTGAGTGCTACAACTGTCGTCGAAGAGGCCATTATGCTAATCGATGTCCACAGAGAAGACAAATATTTCCTACCGCCGTGGATATACCGGAAGTTACCTCGATTAAATTTATAATGCCAAGAGTGAGCGGTGAAGTTGCAAGAGAAATTTGCCGAGAAAACCAATTGAAGAAAAGGCGTCTAGGTAAAGATACTCTTCCAAACTTTGAATGCTCAAGAAAGAAAGTTCACCCTAGGCTCTGCTATAATTGCCACAAACCTGAGCATTTTGCCGATAAATGCCCTCAAAGGAAAGCAATAGCGTTGGCACAAGTCAATTTCAACTCTGTCCCTGTCGGAGCCCCAACGCCAATGCTAAATCAAGAAAGTTAGGAGTCATGATTTTACTTAGTGCTATGTCGTAACCCTACTTGTAGAGGAAGGAGATTAGTAATGAAGTCCATGTAAAAGGTTTCTTGTCGAAAGAAATACAACAGAAATGGTTGATACATTGGTACACAAAGGAGTGGAATGAAAAGCAATCATGTAAAATGATGATTATATGTTTCTCTAAGAGTATTGTTGTGTTTACGGTTCACCTGAAAAGGATGTTTGAGAAATAGTGGCTAGTTCAGTGGTACCCAACAGGATCTTGTTAACCAGAGGATTTGTCATTGTCAGTAAGTGCCCAGTTGTGCTAGATTTAAACAGTGTAACAACCCAAAAGTTGAGAACAGTAAAAATATAGTATTTAACTTTGATTGTGAATATTTCTGGAACTTCTGAGTATTGTTTTCTTTATTTGGATTTTCTTGGATTTTGGGTTGCAAGTAAAATCAAGTAAAGGGAAAAGAAAGAATGAAAAGAGAGAAAAGGCCAAGAAGCAAAAAGTAAAAATTTAGAAAATTGCCATGAGAACCCTGATCATTCAATTAAATCATCTTAGCCAGAAAATGAAATTTTATCCATAAAGAAATGAAGAGACAAAATGAAAAGACAACTTTTAAATCGAAACAATGAATTGTCAAAAATTATAAAATACTTATAAGACTCAAATGGAGCTGCAAAAATTATCATGAACATGACAATGCAATTTCTACCTTTGGTCAAAATATCATAAATTAATAAAATAATTTAATACCTTTACAAATTTAAAAACATAGACTCTGAAAATAGGGAAATTGCCATGTCAGAATTTATATAAAATAATGGAACCATATTTTGGCTTGAAAATTTTATAGAAGCATTCTAAGACCAAATCCATTTGAAAAAGAAAATTTCAAAAAATAGTAGACTTCAATTGCTCTCAAGGAAAAATTCAAAAATATTTTGAAAACTAGTTAACCTTAAGGAATTATTGTATGAAAACCAAAGAAGCGAATTGAGCGAAACTAAAGAAAATGGAAACTACATACTCTAATCTCCCTACATGAAAATCTCTAGAAAATTTTGAATTGGCCAAGACCACTTTTGAACTAAACTAATTTGTAACCAAAACCAATGGACACATGTACAAACAAGACACACCATTATCTAGTCGTCCTGGCCAGACTCACGCACTGTAGCTCCTTCGTCCTCCTGTTCTTGCGACCGAGCGGAAGTCTCCCATGTGCAGCGCTTGACCGAGCTCGTTCAATGCACCGATTCTTTGTTGCTCACTTCTCTGCGTCACTTCCTCGTCATACTGCTTGACCCACAGTCGCAGCGCACTAAGCTCGTCATTAAGACTTCCACTTAGCGCTTGCCTCCTCCCATGCAGCAGGCTGGGCGATTGCTAACGCGTCCAACCTCCACAGTGCGCTCAACCCACTACCAAGCCATACATTGCACCTCGAGACCACCAGAGGCGGTGCTTTCATTCCCCTCACTTCTTCTTCTTTCTCCTCAAGCCAATGCAGAAATTCCCTGCACTTCGCCATTGCCAAAGCTTGAGCTCGATCCGAAACCAAATCGAGTGAATGAGCAACTCATTTCCAAATTGCCTCGGTGTAGCTTCCATACCTCCTAGTGATCAAATCCCTCAAAATATTTAGCCTTGCCCACACGAAAACTTCCGCCACCGAAGGCCATCTTCCTCAGCTTAGGCCGTTCGTGGGCGGGACTCCTCAGCCACTCTCCGGTCAGAAGAAATACCAAAATGGACTCCCTGGAGCACGTGGATGCTCAAGCCGTCACCCATTCAAGCCGAGCTGCCTTCGTCTTCGTCTCCGTGATCGCCATTCTCTTGCCATTGGGAGCTCATTGCGCATCTCTCTGGTAGCCCTCGGACCGAATCGGTTCCTTCTCTGGGTGCGCCTCGCCGTCTCTTCCTCCCGGTGTGGTCACCTTCGCCGGAGCACCGCCGTAGCGCCGTCGCCGCCATGTCCTACAAGCTCCTCTGTTCTTCTTTCTCTGCGCAAGGGGGCCAAGGAGTCAGGCGCCTGTGGTGGAAGAAGATTAGGTCTGAAAGGTGTATTCTCTGATACAAAGCGTATTTTCAAATTCCAGTTAATTTCCAAACCGAGTAGCATTCAATCATGAATACCTTTTTAAATATAGTTTCAATCCCAATGAAATAAATTTGTATATTCATATAAAATGAAAAAGAATCTAAATATATATAAAAATATTTAATTTTTGAACTGCAGTATAATTATTTAATTTAAACCTTGATTGTGATGCTAATATGGTTTTTAATGAGAATTGTGTATGATAGGTAATGAAATGATGAAATCAATATTCATGAGATTTTAGGATCAGAATGTGTTCAAATATACAAAAATATTCAATTTTTGGAATCATAGAAAAATTATTTAAATTTAAAGGTGAGATAAACACTATTATAGACCTTATTGCACACATGAAGAATATAACTTATAAGATCATAAAATAAATGATTATGTGCTTCTGAAATTATGAGAAGCTCAGGCATGCAAAAACATATAGCTTTTGATCTGTGTTTAAGTTACTTATCTTGCAAACATTAGTAAGCCCTAATATGACCATATATAAGAATAAGTGCATAATAACTCATAAAAGGATGAAATAAATTGTATTAAGTTCTTAAAAACAGTAAGAACCCATGTATATAAAAATATTTAGAATAAGGTTTAAGTTGCATTCATTTAATGGAAGGAAACATTAACCATACCAATAAATAAATAGATAACCTATTGCAGTTTAAGTCAAAACAATGCAAAATCAACTTTAAAATGTTTCTAGAGTTGTACCTTGCTAATGTCTGAAAAATGAATTAAAGATCATGAATATTGTAGTTGCAATCTCAATATAAAGTTGGCCGATTTAGCGTTATTTATTGTGGTCATTTAGGCTACTTCATCAGTATATAAAATAACTCATCCAAATACTAAAATCTATGAAACCTATTTAGTAATGCTCTACAAAGTTTGTTCTACTAGATTCTAGAAAAATATTTCATTCTTAGAATGCTTTTCATCTAAATCTAGCTAGTCCAAAGCCTTTAATCATAAATCGTCATGTTTAACTTTTTGGCCGATTCCGTGTATTATAAACAAAAGTTGCCACTTAAGCTTTTTCGTCGATGAAAATAATAACTTGTCCGAATCCTAAAACTTGTGTAACTAATATAGTAATGTTCTTTAAAGTGTAGACTACCCTATTATAAAGAGATAATCTCACTTTACTAAGGTTTACATTATAATCTTAAATAGCTTAATGACCCTAAGTAATCACATTACTTTAGACTGTAATATGAATGAGCGAGCTTTAGTTGCAATTGAGTAAACATGTAGTTAAGTTATTTGTATCACCAGAACCTTCTCAAATATCATGTAAATTAGTCCAGTAGCCTAAATCAGGAGATCTAACCAGCGTAAAGCTAATCCTAAGCGAAATCAATTAAAGATAAAGAACTAATCATTCATAGTCCAACATGATCATTTAAGCCTTTTCATAACTCGCGAGGCAGCTCGTCTAAATCCAAATTCAATGAAGAACAGCTTAGAAATGACCTTTAGGATATGATCTGTGGTAATCTAAGAAAATATTCTTATTTCGTCTTGCTTGAATCTGAATCCTAATAGAGCAAAACCCGTAAGTAATAAGGATTGCCAGAAACTCATGTTATGAATATTAAAGTATAAAACTTGTAACTAATGATTAATTCTATTAATCCAACCATATTTTGCATCTTGAATTCATAAAGTAAGATTAATAAATTCATAAAAGAACAATCCCTATTTCTTGTGAAGAGTTTTATTTGTTCTTTCTATCTACTTTCTTTTTGCCCTTTATTGAAGTTAGTTATTTGCTATTTTCTGTTGATCGACGTGTAGAACCCGACGTTCTTTGTTTTTAAATCGTCATCTTAAATCAATCGCAACCTTGTCTTAAATAAATAGCGATAATAAGCAAGGCAAGCACCCTTTGACCATATTGATCCCATATTTTATATTCCTTTTGTTCATCAAATTGTTTCATGCATGCGTTTATTTTATATAAATCGCTATTTTGTGGATTTGGTAGATATACTGTTGTCACATGAAACTCCTTGATGATTATGGAAATGTGAACCTTGATAACCACGAGAATAGGGCTAGACATCTCTTAATGTCATTTTGGGTATATCGATCATATTAACACCTTAGCCATGCTTTAGTATCGAGGAAGCGAGATGATCATGATTAAAATTGTTTTGAAATGTTTTATATGGAACTGAATGGTCCTTTTTGGGAAAATAGTTCTTTGGTACTTTGAATAAAACCCAAAATAAAACTATGCTTTGATGCGGCGATTATTGGCAATAGCGGGATGTGCGAAAAAATTGCACGTAGTGTAGGGTGGAGTATCGCCGTGTCGATTTAAGACCGAGCAATGGGGCGCTATTGATCCAAGATTTCCGTGCAACCACGAGGGTGAGAATGGGGTAGCCTTAGCCTATTAAGTTGTTCAGGCATGGCTTTGCTCTTTGGTAGGCGGGAGCTAGCGGAAGCACTCCAGTTCGGTTTGCTTGTGAGGGCTTCCACACGATTCGTGTGGGTAATTACTGGCGATTAACAGTATCGCCTGCCGTGTTGAAGCGTTGTGTTGTGTGTGAAAGTGGATCCACGGCTTGGGTGTGTGTTTCTGGTTCTACGGCGGGGGTTGACGTCCCGGGCTGGATCAAAGTCATGTCTGAATGATGTAACGGCTATGTATGATCGCCTGACAGGCACACATCTATTGGAGGCGTGTGTCGAAATGTTCTCGCAAAAAGGTTGATCATTCCTTATGGGTAAAGTTGTACACCTCTGCAGAGTTTAAATCTAATCGATTAGCCGCGTCCGCGGTCATGGGCACTTGGTGAAGTCATTCCAATGTTAGATGTTTTATTATTTTCAAAAGGGTTGGTTCCATTTGTTTTTGCAACTGTGCTTTATGTCGAAGGGCTGACATTGATGGATTTCAGGATTTGTTGAATCGTCGCTCACGTCATGGAGGACTGTGAGTGTTACTTATGCTTTAATTATTGGTTATCAATCAATCTTGCTCTTACAAATTCCGTTTGCAAATAACTTGATTTACAAATTCAACTTCGCTTTATGCAAATTAACTGTAGAAGCCTTTCCTTTGAAATGGCCTGCATATATTATAGGTTTTGCCAAAGTCTTGCGAATCTGAAAGTACTCACCCTTATAATTATTATTTAGGTGGATGAGTTAGCGAGGCTTGAGTCTCTTTAAATCACGAGTTGCGGGATCTTCTTGACGTGTTCTATCTGGAGTTTATACCTTGTCGGTTACTGCTTGGTCGGTTGGGCAAACTACAAGATATTGCTTCCTTCTTTGCTAATCTCTTTATTTGTAAGTCGCTCTTTATATATTAGTTTCATTGTAATTATTTGTGGTGTGGTTGTGATTCCAATTGTTGTAAACATGTGAGTGCTAGCTACTGATCCAGGGAATAGCACAGTAATCACATGGAGGTTCCTGTTCATCAGAACGGGGTCTCACAAACAGGATGTTGAGAATTCAGTGCTTGTTGAGAAAGTAGAGTTCCAAGCAAATCATATTGTGTTGGATATTTAGGTTATTCTTGAAATTAGTTAGATGCTCAAACATAAGGCTATTTTGGTGAAGAGTATATCGATTTAAAACCCTGAAGAAAAAAAAGAGAGGGAAATTTCAAGTGACGACAGTTCTTGTTAGCCAGCTGATGGATAATAGTGTGGAATTTGTCAATTGGAAGATGCGCCAGTTGTCAGAAAATACCTTGATATAATTTCCAAAAATTTTCTTGGTATGCCGTCATATCGGGAGATCAAGTTCATTAGTGCCTGATACAGCATCAATAGTGAAAAGATCATGTCAAATGTCTACTAAGGAATTAGTGGAAAATGGAAAAGCCTATCGAAGAGTTACTAGGAAGAGTTTTAAGAAGACTTAGTACGTCACCATGGGAGCTCTTGTTTATCAGAAAGAAAAAAAATGGAAGATCGGGAGAATGCACTAAATCGTGCTCTAAATGAAGAAAAGATCGAAAAATAAGTATCTAATGTCAGGATCGACAACGTGTTTGAACAATTGAGAAGAGAGTTGGAATTTCTCTAGGATAAAATTTCGCTTAGGCTATCATCAATTGAGGAGTCATGTGAAGGATGTTTCTAGGATTGCGTTCTCTACGCGATGTGGATAGTATAAGTTTTGGCTATATCTCCTGGGTTGACCAATGCCCCGCATACTTCATGAATATGATGACTAAGGTGTTTATGGATTATTTGGATAAATTCATGGTTGCCATATAGATGACATTCAAGTATACTCTAAGACAAGAGGAGAACATGCAGAACCGTGAGATGAGATTTTGCGAGAGCAGCAGTTGCACGCTAATTTCAACAAGTGTGATTTCTGGAAGAAAAGGGTGAAATCTCGTTAGCCATGCTAGGACTGCTAAAGGAGTTACTGTGGAACCAAGTAAGGTAGAAGTTGTGTACATGGGAAGCAACCAAAGTTCGTTACATAGGGTTAAAGTTCTAGGAGCTGGTTCATAGGAGGGTTTTCGACAACAGCTAGACCTCTTATGTGATGGTTAATGAGGAAAAAGTGGCATGGACGCCGGAGTGTGGAAAGAGTTTTCGGAAATTGAAGAAGCGGTTAACATCAACACCTGTGTTAGTATTCCCAGCTGTACGAAGCAGTTTTGACATATATGGCGATGCCTCTAGACATGATCGGGGATGTGAATCGGCGCAAAATGGTAATGTTGTTGCCTATGCGATGAGGCAATTGAGACAACATGAGGAGAATTACCCAACGAATAACTTGGAGTTAGCTATCGTAGTGCACGATTTGGAAATATGGTGTCACTATCTCAATAAAAATAGATGTAAATCATAAGAGTCTAAATCATATATTTACTCAGTCAGACCTTAATATGGAACGAATAAAATGGTTGGAAAAGATCAAAGGTACTAGTGTCAGAATTCATAGGCATTCTAGTAAGGCCAATGTAGTAGTCGATGTTTGAGTTATGAGGTCGCAGTGCAAATATGGTGACAATGAGCGATCAACCAAAAGTTGAGCAAGGAATTCAAGAGGCTGAAATTGGAGGTCGTTTGATAAAGATTCATAGTTGTTTTTATAATAAAACCAACACTAGGAGATCCGATCATCGAAAGTTCGAAGGATGATGAAATGCAAAATCAAGTAAAGGAAAGAAGGCTTAGCCAAAGAAATAGAAATTTGGGTGATTAGGATACCATGGGATTTAAGGCCGAATTAGTGTGCTGGATAGGAAGATCCTAATCAGATGATACATGAGGGAACCCATGATTCTAGGTATTCGATTCATCCAGAAAGTGCCAAGATGTAATGAGGATTAAAGAAAAAAATATTGGTGATTGAAAATGAAGAGCGAAGCTATTGGATAGGATTCCCTATGTGATGTGGGTCAGAAAATAAAGTCAATGCACTGGTAACCTATTGGCTTGTTGCAATCAATGCAGATCCCTAAGGAGAAGTAGGAAGCCAACCAGTGAAAAGGGCCACTAGCATGAGGAATTGACCACAAGTCAATAGGATATGAATTCAGGGGGAATTATCATGGGTTGATTGACCAAAGTTGCTCATTCCATACCGCTGAAGACTACGTAGTCAAAAGATCGTTTGGCAGATCAGTATATGTCAGGGATTGAGTGACTGCATCAGGAGCTAAGAAGATTGTGTCCGATGGAGGTATTCAAATTATCTCGAGATTTTAGAACAAGTTCATGAAGCAATGGGAACTCGCTTGAATTTCAACACCGCACATCATCCTTAGACGGATGGTCAGGTAGAAGGAGTTAATCAGATTTTGGAAGATATATTGAGAGCTTGTCCGTTAGCTTACGCCATGTTTTGGGATGAATGCTTGCCATATGCCGAGTTCGGTTATAACAATAGTTATCAGGCTAATTGTAGATGTCACCATTTGAGGCCTTATATGATTGTGCCTGTCGTACCCCGTTGAATTGGAATGAAATGAGAGAGTGTTCAGTGTTTGGGTCTGAGATTCCCAGAGAGGCGAAAGAGTAAGATGCCGTGATCAAGAAAAGACTGAAAACACCACAGTCAAGACAGAAGAGCTACGCAGACAATCGCCGTCGTGATTTGAGCTTTGAACCCAAGGATTTTGTGTATCTCGGAGTTACTCCTCTTAAAGGTGTAAAAGATCTCGTGCCAAAGGGAAGCTTGCGCCTAGATTTGTTGATCCGTTCAAAATATTGAGCCGTTGAGGAGTAGTTGCGCATCAGTTGGAGTTGCCCCAGTCGTTAGCAGGAGTTCATGATGTGTTCCATGTGTCACAGCTTAAGAAATGTCTCAGAGTGCCAGTAGAGCAAACACCATTAGAAGCAATCGAGTTGCAAGAGGACCTGACCTACAACGAACAACTGATCAAGATTTCAGGCATGATGGATCGCAGGACCAGAAACAAGTCTGTTCGCTTTTGTAGAGTTCGATGGAGCAATCACTCAGAGAGAGAATCAGCCTAGGAGCGTGAAGAAGATCTAATGGCAGAATTCCCAAACCTATTCTCTGACTAGCCTTGAATCTCGAGGTCGAGATTCTATTAAGGGGGGAGGTTTGTAACATCCCAAATTTTTGAATTCTATTTATTTAATATTATTTTATTTCAATTTGTGTTTTTATGAATTTTTCTGGATTTATTTGGATTTTTGAGATTTATTTGAATTATTTTAAATTAAAGTATATTACCTTTTGTCAAGAATTAATTATAAATGGATAAGTTTAAAATAGAGTTTTGCCAAAAATATTTTATTTGAGTCAAGAATGCCTCAAAGTATTTATGAGAATCTTCTTGGATTTTTCTGATATTTATGTTGCCTAAAATAAATCAAAATAATTTCAGTATTTATTTTAAAAGAAAAATTCAGAGAAAATGTAATGAATAGTATTGGGCTGAGCCCTCATACTGTGCGCGATCGGCCCGTGTCCTGCGTAGCCCATTCAACCCGGCCTCCTAGTAGCCCCGTCTCCAGCCGTTGGATGAAGATCCAAGGGCCTTTATCAAATCTTAGTAAATGAAACCCTAAGCAAAGAATGATTGGATCGGGAGTGATCGGTTGAGATCAGTCGCTACAGTAGACTCCATCATTAAGTCGCAGCCGTTGGATGAAGATCCAAGGGTCTTCATCAAGCCGAGTTGTATTCGGAGCACTAGAACGTGCGTGTAGTTGGCCGTTCGATTCACCGCGTGTCGCCTATCCGTGCGTCGTCTCCGATACGTCTCCGAGCCGGACTCCAAGAGCTCATGCCGTAGCCGCCGCGGACATCTCACCGGATCTTGCCATATCTGGCCGCCGTGCACTATTTAAGGGGAGCATCGGGTGCGCAAAGCCTCAAGCCACAAAAATCCCAAACACTAGCCCGAGAATCGCTGTGCAGCCGCCGCAATTGAGGGTTTTCTGAAAACGCCGCCACAAGCTTTGCATCGCCGATTAGCCACCAGTGGTGGTCATTACGGGTCATCGACCGGTGCATCACAACCGTCGCATCGAAGCGCATCCTGTGCGCGCCGTATTTTGCCGGAGCACTAGCCGAAGGGGAAGATCGACGGGAAGGCCGTCGTCGCCGGAGAAGAAGACCGCGTCGCCGTCGAACCGAAGCCCAAACCGGAGAACCGAGCGCGTCACCAGATCCGCGACGTCGAGGAGAGTTAGTAGGTGCCTTCGCCGCTCGTCGCCGGTGACGCTAGGGCCGCGCGCCCCACCGGTAGACGTGGCTTGATGCTTCGCCGCCACGTGTCGGACACGTGGGCATGAGGGCTGAGGTGTTGTTTGCGTGGCACTGATCTGGCATTGCATGGCGCGGTGTCACCTGCCGAGTCATCTGCCGAGTCAGCACCGCGGGGCCCGTCTGTCAGCGCCAGATCGGTTCGGTCAGGGCTGACGTCACGCCTACGCAATAAAAGCGATTTTTCTTTTATAAAATAATTCGGTTAAATACTGATTTTCCAATTTTATGTATTTTTAGGAATTTGAACTTTCCGAGAGCTCATTCTCCCTCATACGAACTCCGATTGAGGTGATTCAAATTTTAAAAATTTGTAAAATTGAGATCTACCTATTGGGGAATTTTATTTGATTTTTAGAGTTTGTTTCCTCTTTGTTTTGGTATTTATTTTGTGTTCTCCTTCGTTTCGCGTAGACGATAAATTGTGTGATGCAACCGGAGAAGATTCATCAACTCAAGATTGAAGTCCAGAGCATGGACAAGGGTTTTTCTAAGGCAAGTTGTGCTTTGATCATGTTGCACCCATGTTTGCAAAATTGCTATTTTGATTTACCCTATTGCATGATATTTTATGTGTACAACTGATTTCAACTTAACTTTGGGATTAGTTAATGTACCATTTGAATTACACCCTACCTTGTTATTTGTATGCCATGATCCACTTGTCACCCTAGATTGGTTCACTATAGTTGGTTAATAATGAAACCACATGGGATGGTTAGATCGGATTAGATTTCTTAGCCATGCCATGTCATCACATGTTACAGTCAAGGGTTTAGACTTTTGCAAAATAAAACTTGGGATGGATGGCAGGTTGCCATGGAAAGTTGAATCTTGACTTAGGATGAGAAACTTGGTTTACTTGAAAAATGCTGAATCTATCTATTACTGTTATTTGTTTTTACTGTCTTTTCAATCTATATACTGTACTTGTTCATAAATTCTGCTTTACTGCAAATGAACCTCTTAGCCTTCCTTTGGAATAAGCCTTGCATATAGTTATGATAGAATTGCATTCTGTGCACAACTTGTTGAGTGCTTTATGTACTCACCCTTGCCTACACAACATCACCAGTGCTGAAGAAGGTGTACCATGAAGAGACGAATGTTTAGGGTGCGAGCCTTGTCAGTTGCCTGTGGTATACTGAGGAGTTATCTACGTCCTCATTTCTGCTGCAGTTCAATTTGTTGTTCAGCCTTGTGAGGCATTGTTAAGTAAGTTGACCATAAGGTCATTCAACTATTAATATTTAATATATAATGTCTTTTATCTTATTTCCGCTATGTATGACTGTGATATTCACTAATGTTGAGCTTTGTGTGCACTAAGCGTGATCTGGACTAGTCACGAGATACACAGAGGGTCGGATTTGCATATTCGGTCCCGACGGGTGATCATGAAGTTGCCTTGCCTTTCGAGATGAGAATTTGTTATGTTGTTCTTAGGAGGATATATTTAAGTTTGGCTAGATGCAGTATATATAGAAATTACAGACATAAAATTTCTTTTGTTAGTTTCCATTTATTTTTTTTAGTTAGCGCGTGCATATACATATTGCTCCATTAGTGGCTATTTTAGTGAATTTGTATGAAGCTTATATCAAATTTATGTAATTAAGATTGTTGGATATGAATGTTAAATAAATTTTAGTTAATATGGTAGATGGGTGATCTTGAATTTTGAGATGAGGAATTTATTATGTTGATCTTCGGAGGATATATATAATTTTTGGTTATGTATGAGTATATATTAAAATTAATTAATTAAGTTTGCAACATTTACTTAGCATTAATGTTGTCCGTGCTTAGTGGATATTGTTGAATATTGGAATAACAATTTATTTAATTAAGTTTTTGGATATTAATAATTGCTTAAATTAATTAGCGTAGATGGATGTCGATCTGAACCGTTGCGACCAAGAATATATCGACGGTGTATCTATTTTTCCAAGGGCATGAGAGAGAACATCTTGCAAAAGAAGGCGAATTACATACATTGTCCATGCATTGATTGCAAGAATGAGAAGATGTTTTCGAACAAAAACCATATCCATTTGCACTTGATCCGGAGGGGTTTTGTACTTGGCTATACAAGTTGGACAAGGCACAGTGAAGAGGAGATCATACTTCAACGTGATAACGTCGACGATGACGGAGCTGGCAATGTGGCTGCTGACATCAGTTATGGATCCGATGAGGATAGGTTGGTCGTCGATGAAGACAATAATCTGGCTCAAATGTTGCGCGATGCATAAGAGAACTACACTAGTCAGAGAGAGTTTAATCAATTCAAGGGTTTGATGGAGGATTCGGAGAAACCTTTGTTCCCGGGTTGTGAGGAATACACAAAGTTGCACACGGTGCTCTCGCTGCTGAAATTGAAGGTAGCCAATGGTTGGTCCGACAAGAGTTTCACGGCGTTGTTACATCTCTTAGCGGACATCTTGCTGAGGGAAGCGTGTTGCCTAAAACCACATATCTAGCTAAGAAGGTTGTATGTCCTTGGGATTAGAAGTAGAAAGAATACATGCTTGTCCAAACATTTGTATACTCTATCATAAAGACTATGCAGACATTCATGTATGTCCGGTGTGCAAAGCATCGCGATACAAGCATAAGGGCGATGACAGCGAAGTTATCGAGGTGAAGAAAGGAGCTCCCGCTAAAGTGGTGTGGTATTTGCCAGTAATACCTCGTTTGGAGCATTTATTTGGAAACAAAAAGCACACCAAATTGATGCGATGGCACTCGGAAGACCGTAAGAGGGATGGAAAACTGAGACACCCGGCTGATTTGGCCAGTGGAGAACCATCAATAGACTCTTCAGGGAGAACTTCGGAAATGAACAGAGGAATGTAAGGTTTGGCTTGAATACGGATGGAATGAATCCTTTCGGTAACATGAGCAGCATTCATAGCACTTGGCCCGTGACTCTATGTATATACAACCTTCCACCCTGGTTGTGTATGAAGCGAAAGTACATTATGATGTCATTTGCTTATCCAAGGGCGAGACAACCTAGCAACGATATTGATGTATACCTACAACCATTGGTGGAAGATCTTGTGATCTTGTGGAGCGAAATTATGCAGTATGGGGCGAGTACAAGCGAGTACTTCACTCTCACGCGCATTGTTGTTTTGCACCATCAATGATTTTCCTGCGCTTGGTAACTTTGTCGGCCGTACTATAAAGGAGCCAAACCATGCCCCGATGCATGGATGAAACCGCTAGTGTGTGGCTCAACAACTCGAGAAAATAAGTGTACATGCGTCACCGGAGGTTCCTTCGTAGGAATCATCCGTACCGCAATATGAAGAAACAATTCGATGGGACAAAGGAGGACGGTTTAGCTCCAAGGCATCTTCATGGGGAAGAGGTGTATGATATGGTTAGGGATCTTAATGTTGTACTTGGAAAGAATCTTGGTAATACATCGCGGTCCCATCTTGAGAAGACCACATGGAAGAAGAGATCCATCTTTTGGGACTTGCCCTCTTTGGAAGGACTTGGAAGTTCGACCTTTGCATCGGCGTCATGCATGTAGAGAAGAATGTATGTGACAACGTGGTTGGTCTTTTACTGAATATTCCTAGCAAAACAAAGGATGGACTAAAGGCACAAAGGGATCTGGAAGACATGAAAATCAGAGCCGAGCTACATCCTCAAGACACTGGGAAAGGCCAGCTTTACCTTCCCCTAGCTTGCTACACTTTGAGCAAGAAAGAGAAAACAGAACTCTGCAAGTGCTTGCATGGTGTGAAAGTTCCGTCCGGTTACTCCGCAAACATCAAAAAACTGGTGTTGATGAAAGATTTGAAGTTAACTGGCATGAAGTCTCATGATTGTCATGTGATGATAACACAAATGCTCCCTGTTGCAATTAGAGGTATTTTGCCTGACAAGGTCCGAGAGGCAATCACGAGGTTGTGTTCCTTCTTCAACGCGATTTCACAGAAGATCATCGATCTCGTTGGACTTTATGAACTTCAGGCTGATGTGGTAAAGACTCTGTGCCAACTGGAGATGTATTTTCCCCCATCATTTTTTGATATCATGGTTCATCTCATTGTTCACCTTGTCAATGAGATAAATATTTGTGGCCCCGTATTCCTACATCAGATGTACCCATTTGAAAGGTATATGGGTGTTACGAAAAATATGTACGTAGCGATCTCGTAGGAAGGCTCCATTGTAGAAGGTTATGCAACCGAGGAGGTTATTGAGTTACGTAGCCGATTACATGGA
The DNA here is from genome assembly GCA_036346375.1 of Guadua angustifolia. Classification (NCBI taxonomy): domain Eukaryota; kingdom Viridiplantae; phylum Streptophyta; class Magnoliopsida; order Poales; family Poaceae; genus Guadua; species Guadua angustifolia. The sequence continues at coordinate 23,978,653 of CM070515.1, forward strand.
GGAGGTCGAACCGTAGGAGTGCTCATATCTCGCCATGAGGGTAGGCTAGGTGGGAAAGGTGTAATAGGAAAGAAATCTACAAATTCTTACGATAATATTTTGTTCGAACAAGCACATTTCACAAGATATTACCTTGATCGGTTGATGTGTACCAGATATGGACATACACAAGGGTAAGCTAAGGAGGAAAACCGAGGGCGGTCGAGCTTTGGATAACAAAAGAGCACAATCGTTTGTTCACTCATTGGTTCGAGGAGCACATGTGCGGTGAAGAAACAAGTGTTACATTGAGGTGGTTGGCAAAAGGGCCTTGGTACAATCACGACATGGCAAGGATATGACATCAATGGATATACATTTTACGAGCTCGGGATAGCAAGAGCACTTACCAAAAGCAGTGGTGTCGTATAGATGCCTCGACAACACAGCGAGACTGAAAGCGCAACTACTACGGGTTCATAGAGGAGATTTGGGAGCTGGACTCTTGTATTTTCAAGATTCGGTGTTTGATTTCATTGGGTACAACTCGAAGGGTGTCAAGGTGGACAAATGCGGCTTTACTCTCGTGGACATCGAACATGTCGGATCTGAGAGCGAACCATTCGTACTTGCGAATCAAGTAGCACAAATATTCTACATAATCGACACGGTAGATAAGAAGCGCCATGTAGTTACGCAAGGAAAAAGAAGGATCGTTGGAGTTGAGAATGTCGTGGATGAGGAAGAGTACAACCGGTTTGATGAGTTGCCTCCTTTAAAGAGAGCAACGACATCGAGGCAGGAAGAAACCACTCAAGAAGTTACCTATCATCGCGATGATCTAACGAAAACCAAATTGTGAAAGAAAATAATTAGCTAGGAGTAATGGCAACATGTAGCCATTTATATGGAGTAATGGAAATGTGATGTAAGAAATATACATTTATGTGGAATTAATAGGAAATAAATATGCATGATTTTGATGAAAAACTTGAATATCATGATTATATTTACATTACGAGAATACATCGAAATTAAAACTGAATTAAACTAAAGGATAAGCAGAGTAAAATCTACATCATCAGTCTTAGGTATTTTATCGGAATCCATACATAAATTGTATTCATTTATTCTTAGACAGTGAATTTAATATAATTAGTACCTTTTGGGTTAAACCAGGCCCCTCCCATCTCACTTCTACTTCTGCTTATTTGGATGTTTATGTGAGAAAGTCTGTATCTGTGGCGGTTAAGAAAAATAACCGTCACAGATAACTGTTATGTATGGCGGTTAAGAATAATAACTGTCACAGATAATAGTTATCTGTGACGGTTGTTATTCTTAACCGCCACAGATAATAGTTATCTGTGACGGTTATTTTCTTAACCGCCATGTATATGCACTCTACTTATACCTAAACCAAGCCATATACGCACTTCCACAAATTCGTTAGCCTCTGCCTAGCTCCTTTTCAGCCACCGCAGCCTCCGCATCGTACCACCCGCAATGTAAATGCGTGGGGAGGACTCAAGCAAATGCCGCCCTAGCGTCGTCGGTGGGGAGGACTCAAGCCGCCCGCACCGTGATTGGAGTTGGATTCTTCTTGGCAGACCAAGGTCGACTGTTGGAGTTCTTGAGCGGGTCGAGGAAGGGGTGGAGACGCACGCCCTTGGCTCGAGGAGGCTATCGGCGGCAACCTCCAGAGGCTCCTCGAGGCCCGCACGCTGCGGCTGAAGAAGCTCGGCATCCCCTGCAAGCATGTACGTTCTCACCTTGTCCCGGAATGCTTTCGATTGATTTCTTGGGTAATTTGGTCTCTGAATTAGCTTACTCTTGAGGTTAGTTTGTGATACTTCAAATTGAATTAGTGAGAACTAGCTAATTTCGATATTCTTGTACTGAGAGGGAGGATTTTTGGTCAATTTTCGCCACCTGAAAATCCTAGGCATGCCAATTATTTGCACATTGCAATAACAGCATCTATATGGTTGTATCAATGTAACTATGCAAGGAACTAGAAACAGGTCTAGCTGAAAAGTTGCAATAATATGATATCACTGGCATTAGATGGAGGCAGGGCAAGCATTTGTGCTTTGTTGTTGCATTTTGTACTTAGAGTTGAACCTTTGGATAGTTAGAGCATGAGCCTACTGGATTCCTAGAGCAGCAACATGGTGACAGAATGTAAATTGAATTCATGATTACTAGTAATGATACAAGTATACAACAAAAGTAACATACCTAACCAGGCACTAACTGAAGTGTTTGAAATTAGGGGCCTTACCCCGTAGTTATTTCTGAATCTTTCTGAGCATTGCTTTTATTTATCTATTCACAAACATGAATAGATACTGTATTTAATATATTTTTAGTCTTCTCTGGTTAGCTGAATTGTCAATAAACAGTTTTCAAGAAATAGTGCAGTCCATCACATAGTTGACAATCTCGTGATATAGTACATCCAAAACAAAAAAAGACCTAAGAACCAATTTTTCGCCTTTACTTAGAACTTCTTATCAATTTTCGGCATCCAGGTAGCAAAAACTAGCTAATTTCATTCTTTGAAGGGAATTTGGGCTTTACATATTCTTTGAAGTGAATGCACATGCAGCTTAATACCTGAATGCTAAAGGAAATATCCATGCCTTTTGTCCGAATTATGAACCATAAGTCATTTTCATTTCTTCTCCAAAAGGATCGCCATTTATGGAATTTTTTTAATACATTAAAGGCAATCCCTTTGGGTGATTAACTGCAAGCATAACGCAAAATGGATAAGTATTGTCTTTTGAGGTGACAGACATAATTCTTGGAATGGATGACATAAAATGGATAAGTATTGTTTTGTTAGTGTCATTCTGGTTGGTTGTGAATTATGTACTCTCATATGACTATATGAGAGCATATGTACAAGAGGATAAGAAGAGAATGTATGTGCCTAATATGTGACTTTTTATGAAAGAAAAGAAAACTTCCATGCTTTGATTATTCGGTTAAAAAATGATTTGATCATTAATTCCATGATTTGATTATCTCATATGTATTCGAATTCTTTGGTATTCTTATTGCTACATCAATTATGCTTCCATTGAGCTTTCAGATTCTTTGCCTTGTTGCCTTTAGATGCGAGATTGGTGTGCTCTATGATGAACTTGGGTATAGGAATGATCGAACATTTATCCCTATGGTTTAGGCCTTGAACTATAGTCTGAATGCTAGAAAGAATTGCTTGTTTAATTATCCAAATTATACATACTGAAAACCTGTTATTGCTTATTTCGTTCTATGTCAGCAATTGATATTTTGCTAGCTCTTGCTTGCTAAATCAGTCACCAATTGTAGGCTAATAGCAGTAGTTGACTGGTAGAATTTGCATTCACTTGCTGATCTGAAAATACTGCCCTGTTTGGTTAGCAAGCTTTAAACTCTTGTTGTAAACTATGTATATTCCTTGACAGTAGAATTCTTTATTGTGCATTTTAAGGTGGTAAGAGTTCAAGGCCTAATCCATTGAATAAATTGTTAGCCCATTTGTGATTGAGGTGAAGATTCTTATCTTTATCCATACCCTAAGTCTGAGAACACAATAAATAATTCTCTCTTTGAGGTAAAAGGCATGTCCTTATAACTTGTTACTAAGCTTTAGAAGTTTTCAGTTTGGTGTGACGAGTATGTATTGACTGAAATTACTACTCTTCTACCGAGATAGTAAGTGAAAGAGCCCATGTAGTGAAGAAAAGAAACCTTGAAAGTACTCCTTACCTGCAATCCTGAAAGTACTCGTGAAACCTGAAATTCTTGAAGTAGTTCTCATCTTCATAGAGACATCCACTCTTAATAACACCACAAGATTTAAAATGAAACATTCACAAGGAACTAATGCTCCCTTTGTAACTACAAATTTAAGTGTTGGGGTGAGGTGTGTGCACTGCGACCTTGCAATGTAAATAGGAAGGTGGCAATGATGTTCACTTTCTTTTTGTACTAGTAAATCGTGCAGTACTACGCCTATTTAGACACGTCTTGACAGAATTCATTCCAGAATTCATACTAGATTTCATCCCATCAGTGTGGATCACAGGCTCATTATCTCGATTGAGAACAATATTTCCATATTCATCCTGAATTACCCGGCAAGGTTCATCACGCATTCACACCTCCACCTCCACCATGTTTAAGATTTAATGACTTCGGCAAAACTATTAAGGTAGTCCATGATTGAGTGAAGCAAAATAGTAGGGCTTTTGTCCCGTTCATATATGCTTTCCGCACAGTTATAGATTGTCAAATTGATTGATTTTCTTTCCCTCTCTGAAATATCTCCCTTTTCTATTGAGTAGTTCTAATGGAGCCCGAAACTGAGCCTATAATGGAGGAGAGCCCGAGCAGGTACCTTACCCTCCAGCCAACCACCGAAGGTGTCGAGGCCTCCACCGATGTTACAGATGATGCTCCTGTTCCAAGACGCCGAGGGGCGAGGAAAACTAAAAGCTCAAGGCGATTACACCATCTCGGAGGTCTCGAATCTGGGGCCCTGTTGCCGAAAAAAATCAGCAACAAAATACACATCAACATGCGGGTACATCGTAAGGGAGAAAGTGCCAATCACCTATTCGGATTGGCATAAACTACCTCGAGCCACCAAAGAGGATCTGTGGATAGAGCTCAAACAAACCTTCGAATTCCCTGAAGGAGCCGAAGAACTCGTGCATCACGATGCATTGATGACCATGGATGCGGCATGGAGAAACTTCAAGGCGAGGCTGAATGTAAATTATGTGAAGCAAAACCGGTCAGCCATCGGAGACTACCCAAGATTACAGCCATACTTGGATGAGTTTGTGGCGATGAAGCAATCTGAAGCAGCAAGGAAGTCCAGTGAGGACCACATTAGCTTCGCAAGAAGGAATACTCACCCCCACAGACTTGGCACGAGTGGAGTGCGCAGTAAAATTGCTCAATGGGAGAGCGAGAATTAGAAGCGCTCCAATTGGTAGCACAAGTCCTTGGTCGGACTACGAGATCGAGTGAAGCACTATGTGCTAGCGAGGCGAATATCTTGTCTACTAGGAGTTTATCATTCAAGAGCGAACAAGACGAAGCAATAGCGCAAAGAGTTCATCGGTTTCGCCCATCCACCAAGGATCTTTCCACCCAGACGAGGAGAAAGACGAGTTAACAATGACCCTAGAAACAAAAGCACCCGGCCGAACATGAGGCGTCGGGGTCAAGGTTCTATGGAAGATGGGATTCCACGAGCACGAAGACTCTTATAGGAGTCGGAAGAGAGCTAAGAAAGAGCGGTGGCGAGAAATGGAAAGGATGAAGGAAGGGTTACGCAAGAATTACAAGGCACCATTCAAGAACAAATTCAATGACAACTACAAGAAGCCTTGAGCAGACGCAGCCCAAAACATTCTCTCGGCCCTACAGTGCGTCGCAGGCGATTCGCATCCACGCCATTAGTAGAAGCGGACAACAACCATTATCCTGTGGACGACATACAGGACCCCACACCCTGTCAGCTCAACGTGCCCATGATGAACATATTTCTACAGGCTGCTACAGGGGTAGCTTATCCGTGCCAAGAAGGGGGTGTCCTGCATAATGCCCCGATAGCGCCAGGTTATGCAAAGGTCCAGGTGAACATGGTACTTGCACAGTTTGCTGATATCGGGCTAGAAAAACCCGCCAATGACGAGATAACAACTCTTGGAAGTGCCGTCCACTCATTCATCCAGTGGCGCAAGCGTGACATCGTCTTGGACCATTCAGTGCCAGCCTCTCCTAACATCGTCTTGGACCATGCAGTACCAGCCTCTCCTGCAGTACAATCCGCGCATCCGTCACCAGCATGTGAGAGTGAAGCGGTGAAGAAGCAAGATGAGGTAGAAAAGAAATCCATTGAGGACCCCATAAAGATGGCCACTGTTAGCACTCAAAAGCAGAAACCTATAACACCTGGTACTTCAAAGGACAAACCTACAACCCCTGATCCCAAAAAATGGCACTTAAGACAAGCCGTATCAGCCAGATCAGGCAAAGCTAGGACCGAGTATGATGTCGTGCGAGAAAAAAGTAAGGGCAAGGCGAAGTCTGATGACCAAGATAATCAACCAAGATTACAATTCGAGGTAGGGAAGCCCTTAGTCACCGATTCGAAGTTAAACACTCTAACACCCATGATGCAGCGATTACATGCATGGTACATGGATCGATCCAACCAAGACGTACTCCCGAAGGTGATCACTGCAATTTTCCGTGAGGAACATTTTCACCACGAGGGCAATGGCTACTTCTTAATAGAATTTGATAACTTGCACAACTTGTTCTATCACGACGCCCTCGACATATGTTTTTTGAGATGCTGGACACTGTTAAGTGTCTAATATATCAATCTTGGTCTACATTCACATAATACCGATAAATGTCATGTCTAACTATTTCGTTATATAGATACGAGATGATTGAACTCTGAAGAACCAAGGGGCGATTAGGATTCCTCGACCGAGCGGTTTGCCAAACCGAAATCATGAGAGTACCAAAGGAGGTTGAGGAGTACGTATATAAAGCTTTGCTTAAACTACAAGACAAGGAGTTTATACTTGTACCATACAATTTTAAGTAAGTTCCTCACTAGCTAGTTAAATTACTCATTGATTTCGTTATTTACTCTGATGTAAGGACTAATGGCTATGCCGTCCAGATTCCACTGGATTCTCGTAGTAATTCATCCAGAGAAGAGCAAGATGCTGATCATGGATCCACTAGATAAACCTAAAGCAGACTATGAAGTGATGACACATTTAATAAATGAGGCGTTCAAAAGATATTGTCAGAAGAGCACGAGACACCGCCCATACAAAAATCCCTTACAATCCGTACTAACTTTCCGGTATGCATGCAAGAAATATTCTTATATCGTATTTCATAGTAAATAGATCCTTCGACGACATCTTAGTTCATTAAGCTTTTGCGGTGTCTGGCGTACCGCAAGAACAAATTTATGTGGGTACTTATTGCCAAGACATGCGCCGAAATCTTAGGTTGCACAATAAAAGACAATGACGTGGAGGTCAGTCATGTGACATGACACATCGGTTTGCACCACTCAATTTCTATATACTCTCTTAATTTTGTTTTTCATACTTACAGTGCCTCAAGTTGTCTACGGTAAGATTGCTTCGTTCTGAAATCCAAGCCATTCAGGGCCAGCTCGCCTACTTCATCATGAAGGAAGTACTGAACAAAAAAGGCGAGTTTTATGACGAAGACAACAACGATCCACTCCTCCATACTCATGTCTCACATCACGTGTCTCCAACCTCCGAAGACCCATAGGCTTCTAGTTTAGGAAACTAGTTTAGGCTTTTGTTACTTCAATTTTTTTTCATTACAAAGTGTAAATAACTCTTTGTTCCTTTGAAATGGGAACCCCTTCTTTCGTCAATGCCACTTCTTTTGTCAGTGGTTGTGCTAGTGTAGCATGTACTTTTGTCTTCTTCAGGAACACACACATGCGAGTGACACTTCTAAATATTTTATGTGTTTACCTTACATGGTTATTTTTTCATACGAAGTTATTTCATGTGTTTGTAATAGCTTGATAAACTAACCAAGTGAAAAAATTACTTGGTTACTTGGTTGGATTTTTCCCCTGTGATGTTTATGAATCGATTAAGATGCTTCAGCTTTTAACTTTAAGATTTAAGATTTCTAGCCCCCTTGAAACTAGAAAGGCTATGGTGAACAAGAGTGAAGCTGCAATCTCCCTTGAAGAGAATGGTTTTGTTACACTGACCCCTGATCAGGGGCAGGAAGCCGCCTCCAACTTGCTACCCATCAACTTCTCTGGACTTGCCAAGGTAACTTAGTTTAGTGTAATTTATGTGTATTATTATCTTTGTATTTACTTATGCATAGCGATTGCAAGTAGATCGCTCGTGTCTACCTTCTATAGAATTTTTTGTTTTGTCATTATGACAAACTCTCCTTTGTTCTTTGTAGGTTTGTGAAACCAGGTGCTACAATATTTGTTGGGCAATATCTGTTCCTGAGCGGTGAGACTACTTCAGTTTGGTTGGAGGTAAAAGTCTTTGGCATCTTTGCACTTAAACATTCGGATGTATGATATTTTGTATGGCTCTTAGTAGGATTACGCTTGTTATGCGCATTTTACGATACCAAAACTCTCATCTAGGTTTACGAAATTGAAGGAGATGATGTGGTTTGTGTCATCAAGAACACAGCTACCTGGCCAAGTCACTTTTCACATTGCATTGCTCCCGATTCATATTGACTTGCCCACATGTCGATGAGGACATGGATGTAAGAATTCCTCCCGGACTAGTGATTTATATCTCCTTGTGTGATTGTTGTTTTGATGTCTTTCCCTCTATCTGCGCGAACTTCACTTTGTATGATGTTACAAGTAAAAACCAGATTTTTTTGCTAAGTTGGAGCCCTTGCTCTAACTCATCTTAAGAATTTTGAGCATGTCTTTGTTTTGAGTTATCGAAAATGGGGTGCTCCAAACAACATTGACTTCCTCTCTGTCTTATACAAGACACGCAGAAGATGTTCTGCAGGCAAGTAACTAATTACATTATGGATGCATTTTGAGTTTCTTCAAACTTCCTTTTTGGGTGTTTTGCTACAAATATTGCATTGCTATATTCGAATATAGTACCACCTGTTTGTTTGCATTTTGTACTTGGGAAGAAAGTTGTCAACAGTGCTAGTATTTTTCCTACACAGGCACGGGAGTTCCTCTCGAAGTTGGGTGATCTCAGTAGAGGTATTTCAAGATACCCTTTTTAACATTTCTGAGCAATTTTCAATTTGTTTTTCGACCTATTCGTTCCTTATTTCTCTGCGGGGCTTGAATCATTTTGATGAAATACTTAAAGAGGCGATGGTATCATTCTTTCAAGAGAAACACAGGAATTGATCTTTCACGAAAAGGTTGGCTATCTCAACTTATTTTCAGCGATTCGGAAGGATAAACTTAATTGAGACATCTGTTATTTTTATTGAGCTTTGGTGGCCCACCACACCTCCTAGCAGAATCTTAGTGACACATCCTTAAGTGCTTTAGCCATGAATTGCTTTCATTTCATCTTAAGATGCCATAGTTAACCTTGATTTAGCACTAGTTTATTTGGTCTTTACCTACCCATATTGTAGGTCTTTTTATTTCAAAAGTCTGCTCTGCACAAGTATCTGTACACTATTTGTACACTTACGGCGCGGCTAGAATAATTCTTGTAAGTTTTTCTCAGATACTGCATTTGATTCTAACTGGCTGGAGAGAGAGGTATTGCTCTGTGATGATTCTAGGGTTAACAATGATTTTGACAATTATTCTATGAATAAGGCCTTGAATTGATAGACTTGCATGCTAGAAATTGTTGATCTGTCTCACTGTCTTGTTGAATATTAATATTTGTCTAAACATCAGTAGCTATTTACTACCTCTATTCTGTCTGATTGGCTGCTCTTGCAAATATATCTAATTGTCATACGTTTTTACTGGATGCTATCTAGTTGATTCGGTTGATATATATTGTTTAGCAGCTAAATTATTGTTTCCAGATAGTTTTGTGTTGAAGTCTAGTCTAGTGATAATTGATATTCAACCTATTGCTAGCTCAGCAATGTTCGGTTGGTAAAATGCTTTCATATCTGATCTGAACCCAGAACTGAACTAGAATCATTAACTCAGTGAATTTTATCAACTTTCATTGTGCATGATAAGGTGGTAAGGATTCAAGGCCCTATTCGCTCAATTAATTGTTTTGCCCATTTGTGATCGGAGTGAAGATTCTAATTTTCAATTCAAACCCTTAAATCTGAGAGCAATCACATATACTTAACTCCATATAGTCAAAGTAGACATGATTATGTTCTTATTTGCCATAGTCTACATAATTTACTTCTTCTCAATTATGTTTGAATGGCCATCTTTGAATCATGTATATGGAATCTGTGATTATTTTCTGAACAGAGGGCATGGCTAGCACTGCCTGAGGCTAGCCACAAATGCCAGTTTTTTATTTTCATGTGTGTAACGACCCCCATTTTGGCATTCTATGTGAAAAATGCCAAAACGGAAATCTAATGTGCATTCCATACTAGTCCCTGGATCAGTAGCTAGTACGCACATTTACAACAATTGGAACCACAATCATACATCATATCATTAAAGCGGAAACTTAATTATACAACATATTCTACAAATCAAAGTAAATATTCATATTACAAGAAGGGCAAAGTCTTGTAGTGTGCCCATCCGACCCTCAGGCAACTGACAAGGCAGAAATCCCCAGAAAGATAGCTTTACTTGAAATTCTCGTAACCTGCGACGAAAAGATATTCTTCGAAGCATTGTTGTCTTATGCACCTAAAACAACATAATAAGCAAGGTTGAGTACTTTCGTACTCCGCAAGACTTAAGGTGGTATTTGCAAATGCATACATGCAAGTCATGTCAAAGGAAGCTTCTACAGTTAATTTGCATAAAGCAACGTTTGATTTGTAAGACAAGTTGCAATTGGGAAACGGAATTTGTAAAAGCAAGATTGTTGATAAGAAATAAATAAAGCATGGTACTCACAGTCCATTGTGCATCCAATAATCCATCATCCAAATCCATAATCCAATCATGAAATTCATCAATGTCGTTCCGTTGACATGAAGACATAATCATTCATCCAATAGTCCATTTCAAATAATTCAACAAGGTCAACCCAATGACTTGAAGATATAAACATCCATCCAATAATCCAAGGCATGTAATCCAACAATATCAACCCATTGATATTAAGTAACAATTGTAAAACAGGTTTCAACCCAAAACCCATTTTTTGAAATTATCAAAGTTTAACTCGCATCAGTTCACCAAGACACCCATAACCGCGGGTACGGCTAATCGATTAGATTTACACTCTGCAGAGGTGTACAACTTTACCCACAAGAAATGATCAACTCTTTGTGCAGCGCTATTCGACACACTTCCTTTCGTGTGCCGCAGAGCGATCATAACATAACCGTTACATTACCTAAACCCGACTTTGCACCAGCCCAGTGACGTTAACCCTTGCTATGGAGAAGAAACATAAATAGTAGACATACCCTGTCTTTTAGAAATAAAGAAATGAGCAGTATCCCTGCAATAAAGGTTTCTTCCCATAACAAGGCGTACACAGTTATACCGGTATGCATTTACCCACACTGCGGTGTGGTAGCCCCTCACAAGCAAACCTAACCAGAATGCTTCTACTATCTCCCGCCTACCAATGTGCAAAGCCAGATTTAAGCAACTTAATAAGTTAAGACTGCCCCACTCCAGTACTTGTGGTTGCACGGATTTATCTTGGATCATACAATACGACGTTCGGTCCTTAATCCGACACGGGCAATACTCCATCCTACACTACGTACAAGTCCTCTTGTACATCCGGCTATTGCTAATAATTGCCCGCATCAAAAGCATAGTTTTATTTTAGATTTTTATCTAAAATACCAGTAATCATTATCATCATAGCCCAAACACATTTTCATTTCTCAAAACAACTTTTGATTTGATCATCATCATCATTGATTCATCGTTGATTCTACAGCATGGTTAAGCATAGTTATTAAGTCGCATATACCCCGACTTGACATATTATCAATCCCTTTCCTATGGTTATCAAGGTTCACATGCTCATACTTATCAAGGAAGTTTCATGATACAACAGGTATATCTACCAGTACCACTAAATAGCGGATTTACTGAAAATAAGCGCATGCATGAAATCATTTGATAAACAAAAGAAAATAAATACTGGGAGCAATATGATCAAAGGGGTGCTTGCCTTGCTTAGTTGTAGTTTACAACGAAGTCGTGGTTGTAGCTGGCGTTGACGGCGACGGGGCTAATTACGTCGGGTTTTACACATTGATTGACGGAAATATAGTAAATAATAAACTTTAATAAGGGCAAAAAGAAAGTAGATAGAAAAGAAAATAAAGACTCTGTATAAAGACAGGGATTGCTCTTTATGAATTTATAAATTTTATTTTACGAATTCAAGATGCAAAGATTGTTTAGTTTAATAGAATTAATCATTATTTGCAAGATTCATTGATTCTACTATTCATAGTCTATTTCTTGTTTCCTTATTACTTAAGGATTTTGCTTTATTAGGATTCAAATTCAAAGCAAGTTAAAATAAGAATATTTTCTTAGATTACTGCAAATCATATCCTAAAGATCATTTCTAGGTTAGTTTTCATTGAATTCGAATTTAGATGAACTGCTTTGCGAGCTGATGAAAAGGCTTAAATGATCATATTATATTATGAATGAATACTTCTTCACCTTTGATTGGCTTTGAATAGAATTAGCTTCGCGCAGGTTAATATCTATTGATTTAGGTTTCCAGCTTTGTTTTCATGTTATTTGAGAAGATTCTGGTGATACAAATACTTTAAGTATAGATTTCGTTTTTAGCATGGAATTCGTTTAATCATATTATCTCGTTCAGCAATCATAATACTTTATGTTATTCTGCTACTAGGATTAGTATTCAGAGCATAACGAAATAAGATTATTTCTACATATTACGATAGTCTATATTTTGGAGAACGTTTCTAAATTGATCTTATGAATTTTAGTGTTTGGACGATATATTATATTCATTGTTGAAAAGGCTTATGTGATATAAAGTTTGCGTTGAACGAAATCGGTGAGAACGGCGAAGCTTATGATTATCACTTAGGAGTATTGAGTTAGCGAGATATATATGAATAGCAAGTTGTAACTAATATGTTTTTCTAGAATATGGTAGTACAAATTCTGTAGATTATTACAAAACTAATTTTACCAATTTTAGTATTTAGATAGTTATTTAATCTGCTAATGAAATAGTCTAAATGATCACATTATGAACGTTAAATCGGCCAAGATTCATTTTATGTTTGCGACTTCAACATATATGATTCTTTACTCATTTTTCAGGTATTAGTAGAGTACAATTCTAGAAATGTTTTTGAGTTGCTTTTGCATTATGTTGATTTTATCCGCAATAGATCACCTATTTATTTATTGTTGTAATTAACATTTCTGTTCATTAAAAGAATGCAATTTAAGTCTTATTCTAAATATTTTTACATACTTAGGTTCCTAATGTTTTTAAGGACTTAATACCATTTATTCCATCATTTTATGAACTATTATGTTTTGTTTTTATTAATGGCCATAGCAAGGTTTACAAGTGATCATAAAGCAAATAATTTAAACTTAGTTCAACATTTAAATGTTTTTGCATACATGAGGTTATTATGGTTCGAGAGACATATAAAAGTTTATTTAATGAATTTAGGGATTATATTCTCTATATATGCAATAATGTCCATAATAGAGTGTTTATCTTAATTTCAGTTTTAATAATTGTTCTATGACTTAAGAATCAAATATTTTTGTGGACTTTAATTCATCTTGGTCTATTCATAATTTAGCAATTTATTTTATTATTTTATGCCCTACTGTGCATAACTTTGCATTAGAGACTATAATGAGGTTATATTCAAAGTTTAATTTAAACAATTATTCTGAAGTTCAAAAATTAAATATTTTTGTATATTTAGATTCTTCCTGATTTTAGATGAATATATAAATTTGTTTTGTTGAAATTGGATTAAAATCGCAGAAGATATTCATGAGTGTATATTTAATCCGGTTGGAAAATGCATTAGAAATTCAGGAATACGTTTTCAATTGTAGGAGACGTCTTTTACCGTTTAACACTGGAGTTCCTTTTGGCGCCACTGACAGAGGGGGTCCACTCATCAGTGACACGAATAGAGGAGAGGCTTAGGGCTCGTCGGCGACTGGGTTCCGGCGGTTCTCCGGCGAAGGTGAGGTCACCATGAGGAAGAGCTCGGTGAGGCGCTCCTGGTGCTGTAACCGATTCGGTCGGAGAGATACTGGAGTGAGCTGGCGCCAAGCTCAAACAGTGGCGGCAATGGTGGTCCGGCGGAAAGGAAGAATCAGTACATGGGAGCTTGAATGGGTGGCATGGTGAGCATCAGGGAGTCATGGGAGTTCCATTTTGGTGTTTCTTTTGGCCGGAGAAGTGAGGGTTTGAGCTGCCACCGTGCGCCGGCCAGGGAGGGGATGAGCTCACGGCGGTAGCGACATTTCACATGAGAAGGATCAAATATTTTGAGGGCTTTTGATGCTTGAGGCATGGTGATGTTCTATCTCAAAGGAATTTGAATATGGACGATCGTGTCACGAGAATTGTGATTGGGTTTTGAGCTTTCAAGCTTCGGCCATGGCGGAAGACAGGGGAAATTCTGGCGTCTCGGTAGGGGAGAAGGTGGAAGAAGTAAAGGGGAAAGAAAGGGCGACTCAAGTGATTGCTTGGCGCCTTTTATAGGTGAGGGATATGGATGAATTTGCCTGAGTTGTGCTCAGCTCGGATAGAGACTTCACCGAATGGGACAAGAGGAATTAATGGCATGGTTCCGTGGATTGCAGAGGCTATGTCCGCGTGGAGGAGTCGGAACACGCTGGAAGCTTTGCTGGCTCGGCTAGGGGCGAAGGGTGACGCAGGATACAGGAGGCTAGGCCAAGGTTTCGCTCGGGGTACCAGCGAATGGAGGAAGAAGATGATGTGCGGGGGAGGCTGGCGTGTGGGGCAACACAGGAATCGGGACCCACCTGGAAGTGAAGGAAATGGGGCAGCGAAGCATTTTGAGAAAAGAACAGCAGGCTGAGTAAGATGAGGTTCAATGAATCAATTTCATGTCTCATCAAGAATTTATGACAATTTTGATGGCTTTCCAGTTATCTTCATACTGTGTAAATTTCAGATTTAGATACTGTTCACAGATTTTATTAAAATTCTGACAATCTGCTCTGCACAGTTTTCTGATTTCGGATTTTGATTTATCAAACAATCCAAATATTTTTATAACTTTTTGATATTTTGTTTTTCAAATTTATTTGAGCTAAGAATTCTTATGTAAAATTTTCAGCTCAAGATATTTCCCCAGGAATTTATAAAAATTCTGACATTCAAAGTACTAGTTTTTATTTCTCTCTATTTTTGAATTTTTAAATATTTTAAATTAATTTATTAGTTTCTGATATTTTTAATGTAGGTGTATTAATGGCTCAATAAGATAATATAAAATTTTGAGATTGAAATGATGACAGAATATTTTCATTTAATTCTGACATTGTTACTATTGCTAGTCAAGGTTCATTAAATGGCATTTAATTTGCCCATAAATGCTTGATATGACATTTTAAAATTTACAAATGAGTCACTGAGGTTTTCCTAGTTTTATATAAAATTTTTATTTATTGTATTGTTGTAATCTTTTGCTTCTCTCTTTATCCATTATTCCAATTTATATTAATTGGATTTCTTAACAGCCAAATTTCAAGAAAATTTATGATTAAATGAAATTTCAAATTGAATTTTATTTTCATATTTTGATTGATCTATAAATTTTATTTTGTAGCTCAACCTTTGAATAAGGTTGATTTCATCATGTTGAGATGAAGGATAAGATTTCAATTTATTCTCTAAGTTTTAACTGAAAATTTTATTCAATTTCATTTTCCAAATTTTTATATTCTTATTTTATTATTTAAAATTTTCAGGATGTTACAATGTGTGGGATTATCAGTGACGGTTCTAGCCAAAAACCGCCACTGATAGTACTAGTCTGTGGCGGTTTTTGGTTAGAACCGTCACTGATAACCAAATATCGATGGCGGTTCTATCCAAAACCGCCATCGATAGTATATCGATGGCGGTTTTTAGATAAACCGTCATCCTTATATTAATTATCGATGGCGGTTCTAACCAAAAACCGCCACAAATAATGTTATCTATGGCGGTTCTAGAACCGTCACTGATAATCCTCGATTATTAGTGGCACTAAATTTGTGGCGGTTCAAAAACCGTCACTAATGGTAGTTATGAACCGCCACTGATGGCCTTTTTCAAGGTAGTGAAGGTTAGTAATTGGTTCTAATTTGCATTATATTTAAGATCTAGCTTGGTAAAGATGGAATGGAAGATAGTTTAGATGTAGCTAGGTGTAGATCTATTTGTTCTTTATGATCTAATGTAGTAATTGGTTCTAATTGTATTATACTCAAGATACAACTAGTTAGGTAAAGAGAGAATTGAAGATGCTAAAGTGATCTGAGATTAATAATTGGTTCTAATTGCATTCTATTCAAGATTTAGCTTGGAAAAGAGGGAATTGAAGATGATTTTGATGTAGCTTGGTGTAGATTTTGTTCTTTATGATCTAAAGTAGTAATTGGTTCTAATTATATTATACTCAAGATGTAGCTAGCTATGTAATGAGAGAAATTGAAGATGCTAAGTTATATATATAATGCATTTGGAAGAAGAGGTCGATATTTTGGGATTTACCGTACTGGAAGGAGTTAGATATCTGACATTGTATTGATGTCATGCACGTTGAGAAGAATGTCTGCAACAATTTAGTTGGCATCCTACTGAACATCCTTGGCAAGACCAAGGATGTGTGAATGCTCATCGCGATATGGACTATATGGGAATCAGGTCCAAACTTGCAGTGATAGAGGAGGATGGAAAAGGTCCATACATCCCCACTGCATACTACACCATATCCAATGAAACGACCCCTATTTTTACATAAATATAAAAATGGAAATCTAATGTGCATTCCACACTAGTCCCTGGATTAGTAGCTAGTACGCATATTTACAACAATTGAAATCACAACCATATATCATATTATTAATACGGAAGCAACCTGCAACAAAAGGTCTTCTTCGAAGCTTCGCAGTCAACTAAAATAACATAATAAGCAAGGTTGAGTACTTTCGTACTTAGCAAGACTTAAGGTGGTATTTGCAAATATAATCATGTAAGTTAAATCAAAGGAGGCTTCTAGGTTAATTTTTGCATAAAGTAGAATTTAATTTGTAAATCAAATTGCAATTTTTCAAACGGAATTTGTAAGAACAAGTTTGCTAATAAAAAAATAAGTAAAGCATAAGAAATACTCACAGCACCTCATGAGCATTGAATAATCCAATAATCCAGTAGTCCAATAATCCAATAATCAAATCCATAATCCAATCATGAAGTCCAACAATGTCAACCCATTAACATAAAGATATAACCATTCATCCAATAATCTAATTTATGAAATCCAACAATGTTAGCCCGCTGACATATTATCATAACCAGTTGCAAAACAAGTTCCAACCCAAAGCCTATTTTTAGAAAATAACAAAATCTAACATTGTATCAGTTCACCAAGACTCCTGTAACCGCGGGTATGACTAATCGATTAGATTTATACTCTGCAGAAGTGTACAGCGTTACCCACAAGTCATGATCTTTTCTTTTCGCCGCATGTTTCACGCGCCTTTTGTATGTGGACAAAATGTTCATGACGAAAACCTTTACATTACCTAGGTTAACTTCGCACCAGCCCAGTGACGTTAACCCTTGCTATCGAGAAGAAACATAAATAGTAGACATACCCTGTCTTTTGAAAATAAAAATATGAGCAGTACCCCTGCAATAAAGGTTTCTTCACATAACAAGGCATGCACTGTTTCATTGGTAAGTCAAAACCCCTATAAGCAGACCTAGAAAGGAATGTCTGTGCTAGCTCCCGCCTTCCATAAATGCAAAGTTAAACCAGATAACTTAATTGGTTTAAGGTTGCCCCATCCCAACACTTGTGGTTTGTACGGATTTATTTTGGATCATACAACACAATGTTCGGTCCTTAATCTGACAGGGCAATACTCCACCCTATACTACGTACAATCCCCTTGTACATCCGGCTATCGCCAATAATTACCGCATCCAAATGTAATACCGAAGATCTCTTTTGCGAGGATTTTTTTTGGCCGACAAAGATTTCTCCTTCTTGATTCAAGGATTCAGCCGTCGTGCGGGTATTAATTCTACTAACAGTTTTGGGTTTTCTGTGAATATTTATCGGAATAGGTGTTTTTTTCTCCGTGTCACTTAGTTTTGCGGCAAGTTGTCTATCCTGACAATCGTCGTTTCGCGCCAAGAATTTAATAGTTTGGTTCGCGCTAATAATTAAAAGTTGGATTCTTGTTTGTAGGAGGGGCTTTTGGGGATTTCACCTCCCTCACCTAATCTCTCTCTTTCTTATTTGTGTAGCTGAGATGGATTTGAGGCCCACATTGCTCTTCCCCATTTCTTCATTTCCTGGCCGAGCTAGCTATTTTCCTTGGCGTTGCTCTTCCTGGCGCCATGCTTTCTTGGCCTTCCTCTGCCGAGCCATTCCTTGGCTTCCTCCCTCTCTGCGCCACCTTTCCAAGCCAAGCGGAAGAAGAAGAAGAAGCAACCGTGGGCAGCAGCAGCAAGAAGAGCAGCCGTGGGCAGCAGCAAGCAGCGCCGGTGCTTCCTCTCCTGGCCATAGCCCTCCACAGCCCCTGCTTGGCCAGCCTCCACCAGCCACCGCCCAGCTCCGGCAGGTCTCCGTGAACTCCTCCCGGGTCAAGGCAGCATGTCCCCCACCTCCTTTTCCTCCATGTGTAAGGATTTGAGGTAAGAACCCTAGGAATTTGGGGAGTTAAGTTCTTGCATGCAAGGTGTTTGTTCTATTGCTTGGCTAGAATTCCTGATTTTGAGATGTTGGAGGTTGGGGAAATGGAGAGACTAGAGTGAATGAGAATGTTCTGTTCGGACAGATTTTCGTCCTTGGTTAGAGCTGCTAATAGAAAATTACACAAGCATTTCCTGGGGGTTTGGCTATAACGAAAGTTGTAGATAATTGAATTACCTTTCAATAGAGACCGAAATCATCAAGTTTAATTCAGCCATTTAAAAGTTATGGCTATTTTACCGAGTGTTGTCCAATTCTTGTCGCGATTGGTTCAGTCTGTGTTCTTCTGCAGATTAGAGCATCGTAGAGGCCGAATTAGACTTTTTCATTGCCTAGAAAAAGTTAGGATTTTTCGAGTAGATTGAGAAAATGTATTCTTTTATGTGATTTGGAGTTGTACAACTCAAGTTATGCTCATTTTAGTGTATGCTGTCCAGATCGAGTTAATTTTGCGTTTGTCTGCTGTTCGTCGCAAAACTGAGATTAATCGGTGCATTTCCCGATCGGTCGGCTATAGAAGAAGTTGTAGAGTTGTCTCTTGTGATCTTTTAAAGCCCAGGTTCATCCTTTTTGGAGTAGCCATCTGGAAGTTGCGATATTTTCAATGCCGGCTGTCCAGATTTGCATTTAAGTGGTTGAGGGATGTTTTGGGTTCAATTGTAGATGTGAATATGTAGAGTTGTTTTCTTCTGTCGCTTGTACCGAGTGTGTATGAATTTGAGTTGGATGAATATTGTTTTATTTGCAGGGAAGGTTCTGTCGGGAGTGGCCTCAACCACATGCCACTCCATTCTTTCGTCGGTAAAGGCAAGTGCATTGTATTCGGTTGTGGCTTGGGTGGCCATTTGGTTTTGCAAGCATATAATTATCCATGTGTTATTTTAATATTTTCATGTTTGATTTTGCTTGCGATGTGATGAATGAGAATGGTTAACTGGTTATGCTATCGTTCAAACCTAGATTATATGAAGTGCATCAATGTTTGTTTGTTTGTTATGTGTGTTGATTGACGAATCATATGCCTTGTCAATATGCCATGGGTTACATTTTATATATGCCTTGATGATGCTCCCTAGTATGATTAGGTTAATGGGAACATAAAAGATATAAGATTTGCGTTATGAAAAGAGCTCGAATTGTGGTCATGATATGCGATTGTGGCGGTTATGTGAGTGTGCTGATATATGTGACCTTATGGATATGAAGGTTGAGAATGGCCTTTTGCATATATGTGTTTATGAAAAGTGCATCTTTGGCGTGAATGCTTTGTGGGTTGTTTGTTGGAGCTAGTACAATCGCCGAATGGATATATCGCTATATCACACGTTCATAAGATTGCTTACTACTATGAGAGGTGAGTGTGAATAATAAAGTTGTGAGGTTGGATTAATAGGAAAAGTTGATTTGCTATCTTGAAAATTGATTATGTCTTTGGTGCGAGTGTTAATGACAGATTGACCATGTTGATAAGATTTGTTGAGAATATGGATACAAGTGTTGAGAAAGTGATTTAAATGTTGAGAATGGTAATCTATGGATGTGAGAAGTGGCTGATGTTTATGTATTTGGCTATTGCTATGCAAATGTGAGAACTAAATGTAGATTGCAAATTTGTTTATGTTAATTGCATTTGTGCATTCATGATGGAAGAGGCGACTCATTCTGATGCGGGCCTCTGTGCTCACATGTAGTGAGCACGAAAGTCCTACCTCGTAGTCTCATATCGTGGTTGTATGGGAGCGAGTCGATGAAGTAGGCACCCTCCACCACGGGGTGGAAGGGGAATGAGAGGGTGCACACCGACGGGTGTGCACTCGGCCATACCGGTATGTGCTAAAAGAGGAGATGAGCATGCATGATGCATCATATGCATGGAAATATGTGCAATCTGCATTGCATTATCAATGATGGATCATGTTTTATGCATTGATTGGGATGTATAGATATGAGATTCTTCTCTTTGTGGTGTATGGATATGAATTCTTCTTTTGGTATGGCATATGTGCAATCTGCATTGCATTGTCAATGATGGATCATGTTTTATGCATTGATTGTGATGTATAGATATGAGATTCTTCTCTTTGTGGTGTATGGATATGAATTCTTCTTTTGGTATGGCATATTTACATCTGCATTGCGCTAATAATAATGAATCATGTTTAGTGAGTTGATTGTGAAGTATGGATATGAGATTCTTCTTTTGTATGTTTTGTATGTATGGATATGAGATTCTTCTTTTGTACTGCTACGATGAAGTCGGGATTGAAGCTGACGGAAGCGACGACGGAATCAAAGGCGTCGGGTTCTACACGTCGATCAACGGAAAATAGCAAATACCATACTTTAATAAGGGGCAAAAGAAGATAGACATAAAATCCAAATAAAGAATCATTGCAGAAAACAGGAACAACCAAGAGTTGGATTAAATTATTTCATATTACGTGTTTTAGTTCATTAAGCGCGCAAAAAGCTAACATCTTGCAGAAAGAATAAAGCATGATTTCCTTTATGGATCAACTATCCTTGTTTTATGAATTTTATAATTACAACTTCAAATACAAGATGCAAAATTTATTTAGATTAGTGAAAGTTTGTTCATTAGTCACTTTGTTGAATGCTATGAATGAATAGCCTTTAATCCATTAATTAACTTCGTATGAAAAAGCACATCCTATAGGCTAGATCCCCGAAGATAGGTTATTAGTTACACATTCAAGGTTTTTAGGAAGATTTCGGTGATTCAAATATCTAATATACAGATTTCTTCATTCTTACCGATTCATATTATAAAGTTCAGAAAACTTAACACTTAAGGTTATTTGGCTATTAAGATTTGTATGCAAAACATGATGAAATATGGTTATTTCTTCACAATAAGATGATTTATACTTTGTATAACAATCCTAAGATAATTCCATAAATTTTAGGCTTTGGCTGATACATTATATTCACTGTTGAAAAAGCTAATATGGTATCAAGGTTTACATTACAAGAAATCGAATTGAAAACGTGTAGTGAACAATTATCACCTAAGGTCATTGTACTAGTAAAAACTAACTGAAGAACAGCTTGTAAATAAAATATTTTCCTTGAATATAGTAGTACAGATCCTATATATCATTTCTGCACTATTCTTCATAAAATTCTCATTTAGACAAGCTACTTTGCGAGTTAATGAAAAGGCTTAAATGATTATATTAGATTATGACTAAACAGTTCTTTATCTTTGATTGATTTCGCTTAGAATTAGTTTTACGCAAGTTAAATCTATTGATTCAGGCTATTGGCCTAATTTATATGATATTTAAGAAGGTTCTGGTGATACAAATAACTTAACTACAGGTTTACTCATTTGCAACTACAGCTCGCTCATTCATATTACAGTCTAAAGTAATGTGATTACTTAGGGTTATTAAGCTATTAAGATTAATATGCAAATCATGGTGAAGTGAGATTATCTTTTCATATTAGGGTAGACTATACTTTAAAGAACATTACTAAACTAGTTACACAAGTTTTAAGATTTAGACAAGTTATTATTTTCATCAACGAAAAAGCTTAAGTGGCAACTTTTGCTTACAATTCACGGAATCGGCCAAAAAGGTAAACATGACGACTAACGATTAAGGGTTTTGGACCAGCTAGATTTAGATCAAAAGCATGCTGAAAATGAAATATTTTTCTAGAATCTGGTAGAACAAACTTTGTAGAGTGTTACTAAAATGATTTTACTGATCTTAGTATTTAGGTGAGTTATTTTGTCTGCTGTTGAATTAGTCTAAATGATCACAATGAATAACGCTAAATCGGCCAGCTTCATATTGAATTTGCGACTACATTATATAAGATCTTTAATTCATTTTTCAGGTGTTAGCAGGTAGCAATCCTAGAAATGTTTTAAAGTTGGTTTGGTATTGTTTTAGCTTTAATTACAATAGATTATCTATTTACTTACTGCTGTAATTATCATTTTCTTCTATTAAAGAATGCCAATTAAGTTTGATCCTAAGCATCCGATATGGACAAGCTCCTCTTGATTTGAGGCGCATATAAATCAATTCATTGTTTTATGAGGTATTCTGCTACTATTCTTACTAATGATCATACTAGGGTTTATTAATGATCGCAATGCAATACATTAAACTTAGTTCAAATATTTAATATCTCTGCATGATTAGGCTTATTAAAATCCCAGAAGCACATATCATTTATTTTATGATTTTATGAACTATTATACATTCATTTCTATTAATGGCCATATTAAGCTTTACTAATGGTTGCGAAGCAATTAAATTAAACTTAGTCCAAAAATTAAATATATTTGTATATTCTGAATACTCCTGATTTTAGATGATTTTATAAATTGGTCTCACCTTATATGGGTTACAAATGCAAAGGATATTCATGTTTGATCATTTAATCTGCTGAGAAAATGAAATAAGAAGTTGGGATACGTTTCCAGAATAGAGATAGCGCCTTTTCACCTTTGAACTGGAGCCTGGCTAAGGGGCTGACATGAGGGCCCCGATCGGCAGATAGACAGAATAGGGGAGCATCTAGGGCACGGCGGCGAAGGCTTTCTGGCGATCCTCAAGCGAATCTGGCACACCGGGAGGAGAGCTCGGCGAGGCGCCTGCGGTGGTGTAACCGATTCGGCGGAAGTGCTTGTGATGAGGGCGCGGACCGGCGGCGGCGGAAATGGCGGGAGGTAGGGAGAGAAAAAAAAGGCGTGAGAGCTTGAATCGGTAGCAATTTAAGCATTAATGGATGCCAAGGATCCTATTTTTGAGGTCGAACGAGGTGGAGACTCACCGGATTGCTCCGCCCACGGCGGCCGGTCTTGGGGAAGAAGGGGCTCACGGCGGCGGCGACATCTCGCATGGAGAGGGCTAGATGTTTTTGAGGGCTTTCGATGCTTGAGGCTTGGTGATGCTCCAGCTCAACCGGATTTGGAAATGGGGTACCCTCTTGCTCGGATTTTGCTTCGCGCTTCGAGCTCAGAGCTTCAGTTCATGGCGGATTTGGGGCGAGTTTTGGACAACTCAGGCTGGGGAAGTGAAGAGGAAGTAGAGGGGAATGAAAAAGAGGCTCATTGCGGTCACTGAGGTGTGGTTTATAGCCAAATATTGCAGCGAGTGAGTGGCCTTCGTGGCAGTGATCGAGCTCGCCTGCTGTCGGGACCCGGGTTTGCAAATCCGGACCCTCTGTGTATTCAGCACTAGTCCAGGATCACGCTAGTGCACACAGTCTCAACATTGGTATATACCACAGTCATAACCAGCGAAATAATGTAGTACTTCAATAAAATACTCAAACTAGTTGATTGACCTTATGGTCAAATTACAAAATCGCCTCATGAGCGAAGACTTATTAAAATATTCAAAAGCGGCGAAATAAAATCAACTCGTGGCGCCAACCAATTTGCCACGAACAGCCGATCGGCTCGCTCCTAGTTTGTCGGCTCCTCGATACTCCTCCTCTGGCGGGGTTTGCTTCTTCTTCAAGCTGAAGTTGTGTTGTTGTGGGGTGAGTACTTTGAGCACTCGACAAGTCATGCCTGAGAATGCAATTCTAATATTCTACATGCATGGCTTAGTACAAAGGATAGGCTATGGTTCATGGCGATCAGACATTCAAGATAAGCGATAATAGATTGCAAAGCGATAAAAGCAGTAGTAAGAATAATAGCTTTCACAAACATTTCAATCGTAAATCCTTTTTCCATCCTAAGTCAAGTTCCTCATTACCAACCCAAGCATTTTCCATAAACAATTCATTTTTATGAAAATCTAACCCTTGACCAGTAATCATAGAAGCGATGCTCAATACCGTGAAACACGGCTATTCGAATAGGTTGTACACTCTGCGAGAGGTTATACACTTTACCCACAAGATACAGATCAAATATCACCAAGGCAAATAACAATAGTAACGAAGCCTTTCCAAAGTTCCATCTAAACTCGATCTTGCCGCTAAGGTTTCAACACTTGGAGGGATGGTTACCACACCAGGGGCCCCCTCTTGCACCATGTGAGTTCTCATTCCGCTTCTCGGGCCTCACACCACCACGATAGTA
The DNA here is from genome assembly GCA_036346375.1 of Guadua angustifolia. Classification (NCBI taxonomy): domain Eukaryota; kingdom Viridiplantae; phylum Streptophyta; class Magnoliopsida; order Poales; family Poaceae; genus Guadua; species Guadua angustifolia. The sequence continues at coordinate 24,003,368 of CM070515.1, forward strand.
CCAAAGAATAGATTTCCCGGTTTACTCAGCTAAGCCCGTCCCATTCACGGAGCTTGTGGGTACATATGAGAGACTCAGTTCAAATGCTCGCAAGGTTAAGTCCTTAGTTAACCGAGCAAGACTAACCAAGTGTAACTCAAATATCCATGTCCAATAAAAACCAAATCGACCGCCCGATTGCCACTCTTGGCCCACGAAACAATCTTGCCATTTGCCCCGTCTAAATCATTTTCCCACCGGTTCTTTACCATTGCACCACGTGCCATCATCAACTCAATAACACATGTCTCATTCACAAAGCGTGTTCCATATCTCATTAAGTCATTATTTACTTTGGTGTTCCAAAATCATGAATTGTCCTCGTGGCGGGGCTAAGCACACTACTTGGTCTACTCAACCCATGTTGGCAAATTATTAATGTCCAACTATTAATTCATAACCTAGGGTGACAAAGGATTCATGGCCTACAATTATATATGACAAGGTGGCATACAAAGAACTAGGCATTTAACTAATCCCAAACTTATTCAAAGTCATTTCTATCAAATTAGCATGCAATAGTTTAAATCAAAATAATTTGCTCTAATAGGTTCAACATGATCAAACACAACTTGCCTTCAAAAAGTCTGGTTACGGTTCTGAACTTGCTCTGGTCGAAACTTCTCCTCGAAACCTTCGGGCACTTCAACGTCTACGCGTATCGCAATTAAACAACAATAAATAAATAAATAGTAGACAAACAGTGCTCAAAAATTCAATTAAAATTCATAAACAGAAAGATCACAATTTTACAAATTTATAGAAATTGGAATCACTCAAATCGGAGTTAAAAGCATAAAAGTTATAAGCATTTGAAATTTCAAAATATATTTAAAATCAATATCTGAATTAAATAAATATTTTCTTTTTAGGAAAATTAATTATTGCATCATCTATGACCGCCTCGCCACCGGAGTGACACGTGGCCTTCTTGGCGTCGTACGGCCGGCTCCGTGATGGCGTCGGCATGGCGTCATCGTGGCGTCGGCCGCGACTCGGCTCTCTCAGCGACAAGTGGGTCCCATCGTGGCGTCGGCGGTGGCGTCACACGCCGCGGTCGCGTCTTGGTGGCGAGTGGGCCCGTCTTGTCGGCGTCTCGTGTGAAACGATTACGCAGTCTGGGTGACATGTGGGTCCGCCTTGTCGGCGTCTCATGCCTGATGGCGGTGCGGTGCCAGCGACATGTGGGTCCGTGTTGTCGGCGTCTCGTGCCGATGAGCGGCGGCGTGGCAATCTGGCGACCCTCGGTTGCATCTAACGGCGGAGATTGGAAGATGAAGTTTACTGTTTTAAGGGCGACGTGGCGGAATCTGGATCGTTGATGCGCGATCGGACGGTCGACGGAGCTCGGGGCGACGGTGATGGTGCGGCGGCGCTGGTGTAACATTCTGAATTTTTCGATTTCCTGAGTTTGAAAATTCAAAATCTGAACCATGACAATTTTCTCGAATTAAATACAACTTAAATTGAATTTTCAAAGTCAACAAGGATTTAATTTGAATAATCTGTAACTCAAATTAATTATTTCCTATTTTATTTGGGTTCCTTGAGCTTCAATTGATTTTTCTGTATTTTTGGAGATTTTTCTGAATTTATTTGCTATTTATTGGAGTTTATTGAATTTATTCGAATATACTGGTATTTCATCAAAATTCCTAAAACCTTTAATCTTTATTGGGCTGGAATCACTGTTCATCTAACCGGCCCATCTCCTGTTCTCGGCCCTACCAACTGCTTCCACAGAGCTCAGCCATCACCGAAACCCTAGCCCCAGCAAATCCCGATCGTTGGCTCGATCCAACGGCTATGGAATGCGCCGTCACTCCCACAATAGAGCTAACCCTAAACCGTTTCCTTTCCTCGCCCGTCCGATTCTGATCCAAGGGCCGTCGAGACGCCACGTCGCCTAAACAATGCGCCGCCACCATGCAGTCTTGCCGCCCGACCAACTCGGGTTCCGTGCCATTTCACGCACCCTAGGGTATAAAAGTACACCGGCTTCGTGCGCGTTCCTCACCTCGCGCCGCCCTTTTCCCCTCATTTCTCTCCGGCTGAGGCGCTGTGTGGAGGTCGTGCGACCTCGCCGGAGTGCGCCGTTCGAACCGAGCCACTCCGCTGCTTCTTTCTCTTTCTCCGGTGAGTCTCCGGCGACATCGAATACATCTTCGAGTTCCTCGAATCACCCTTGTTCTTTTGCGCCAGATTTGAGGTCTCCTCGTCGTGTGTTGCACCGAAACGCGATCATCTTCTTCACATCTGGCGGGACAGCTTCGCCTCTCGTCGTCGTTTCTCTTCCGCCATTTCTGGCCGTCCGATCTATCTCCTACGCTCGGATCTCAGCTATGTTTTCTCGGTAAAACCTTACCCCCACTTGATTTGTCTTGCACCGTCTGTTCATTTTCTTGTACTGCACCGTCAGCCGCCACGTTGAAGCATCGTCAGATCTTATTTTCCTGTGTGGCACCACGCGTGAGCCGTGTGTTCGCCATGTCATAGCCATGTCACCGCCACGGGTTTGCTCGGTAGTGCCACTTCACCGCCATGGCCTACGTGGCGCCATGTGTGTTACATGTATGCACTAGTGCCGCGTCATCACGTCACACGTATGCCACGTCGCGCCACTTGTCATGCCATATCAGCCCTAATGTCCACATGTCTGCCACATGTAAGCCACGTTGCACCACCTTCTCACCACGTCATCGCCACGTCACCTGTTAGCCTTCTCGGTGGACCTGGTGCGCCATGAGCCGAGTCTATGACTCATTGGGGCCCGTTTGTCAGCGACGCATTTTATTCAATTATTCACTGATAAATCCGGAAAAATCCAAGCCCAACCAATCCCATGCCGACACATGTCACAGTTTGTTATTTTCCCGATTTTCTTTCCATTTAAACTTCGGAAGCCCTGTTCTCCTCCGTTCGAACTCCGATTTGAACGATTCAATTTTCTAAATTCATCTAAAATCAAGATCTATCTGTTGGTGTCATTTTTATGAATTTTTGAATTTTATTTATTTCTGTTTTATTTATTTCTTGCCTCGATTTGCGTGTTTCGCGTGTAGACGACGCATCGGTTGAGCAAGCGGAGCATCCAGCGGAGGTAGCAACAGCGGGAGAGGGTGAAGGCAAGTCTCCTTAACCATGTTGAACCCAAATTTATGAAATGCTATGTTGTTTTTAAATTATTGCCTACTATTTGAATTATGAATTGTATTTTAATGTCATTTTAAATGCTTAGATAAATGCGAATTGTTATAACCACATTGATATTCATGTTGACAACCATTGACACCCTAGGAAAACTAATTACTGTAATTAATGGTAAACATTTTACTATGGGAGCGGTGAAAATGCTTAGCCATGCTTAATCACGTCGGTACCTTACCATTATGGAAATGATTTCATTCTTGATTCAAAATGAATTGTGGAAATTATGGCAATTGGTGTTGCCGGTATTAATTTGAAATAAAAAGTGAAAAATGGTTTAGACTGGGGCGGATGGTTGAATGGTGGGTGCGGGACGCACAAAATTTTTGGAATGTGATTGTCGCCCTAGTCAATTAAGGACCGATCGTGTGGACACCATGGGCCATGCTATCTGATACAACCACATGTCTATATGGAGTGCGACCTAGCTAAGTAATTTGCATGTATCGTTATTTGGCCGCCCGATGGGCAGTCTTGGGTTTGTCGGGACGGCACTTGCAAAGCGCAAAGGGGCTTCGGATGGCGGAGGTAGCCCTACCAATGTGAAACCTTAGCGGGTGAAGTCGGTAGCGGTATATGCATTGTAAAGGCCTTGTCATGATCTCCTGCCGACACACCAAAGGAAGTGTGTTAATTGCATGCTTGGCGCAAAGGGTTGATCATGTCGTGTGGGTAAAGTGTACCACTCTGCGAGTCTTTAAAACTACTTGAGTAGCCGTGCTTACGGACAAGAACAGCGTGGGCAGCTTTCACATAGTAGATTTTCTGGTTTTGGTTTTAAATGAAAAATGAAGGATTTGGTTTAAATATGAAAATGTGGTTGGGAATCCGCGAGCGGCTGGAGCTTCCGGATATTAGTTTGGCGGCTAGAGCCAACCAGGTAGTCGAAACCTGGAAAATTGTTATACTTCAAAGTCAATTAAATTATGCTATTTACATTTTGTTAAATGCTGCTTTATGAAATTATTACTTGTATTTACATTTCAATTTCGCTTTATGCAAATGAACCCTATATGCTTCCTTTGTTCAAGCCGTGCATTTAGTTATTGCATTATGTTTAGAGACTTGCGGTATGTTGCATACTCACCCGCATTTCATTCTTGGTGCTTATTCCATAAAGCGGATGATGGGCCGTTCGACATTTGTGCTGGAGACTTTGAGGAGGAGGACGACACGTTCTTCTAGGGAGCGCACCCCAGTCGGTTGCCTGTGGGCACACTGAGTGGCTCGATTTTGTTCTACATTTCTGCTGCTACTTTTATACTTCAGCCGTAAGGCTTCATACTTGTAATAATGTGATGATGTTGTTACACTCTTTTGCTTATCTGTTATGAACTTTATGATATGTACGTGTTATCATCATTTGTATCTTTGTGTCGCTTAGCTTGTTCTGGACTAAGCGGTTGAAACACGAGAGGTTCGGTTTGTAATCCGGGTCTTCCTGGTAGCTTTGACGGAGCCGGGAAGACAGCGATGCCCATGGCGCTCCGGCGTGTCTCCGGTCGAATGAGTTACCCCTCGGTGTGTCTCCTCTTGAGAACTCGAGAGACCTTCAAGTCGTGGCGGCTTCACCGGCGACGAGACGAAGAAAACCGCGGTGACTCCACGAACCAGGCGAGTCGTCGTGGCGGCGGCGTCTCGGCGGCGTGATGAGTCTGGGACGGGTCGGCGCGAGGTGAGATCCCAACACGGGTGGCGCAATAAATAGTGCCCTCGGCTTCGTGAAAATCGCGAAACAAGAGGCCCACACAGCAATGCGGCGGAATCTGGCGAGAATCGGGTTGGGTGGCGTGGCGCGATGAGGCCGTCGGATGAAGATCGAGCAATTTGGCGCTAGGGTTTTTCGGGCGGGCCGCACATTACTCGACCCAGTACTATTCATTCAGATTTTTAATTCTTTTTCGATTAAAAATAATTCCCAAAATTCAAATAATTTATTTGGGGCATTAAAAATATCAGAAAATTTCTGGAAAAATTCTCATAAATATTTTAGGACATTTGTGACTCAACTAAAATATTTTCAGAAAAATTTTATTTTAACTTTTCTATTATTTAATTGATTTGATAAATAGTTTAATTCAAAATAAATCCAAATAATTCCAAATAAATCCAAATAAACTCCAGAAATTCCCAAAAATTCAAAATACCATTTAAATGCAAGAAAAGCAAAAATTGGGGTGTTACAAACCTCCCCCCTTAACGAAAATCTCGACCCCGAGATTTAGGGCTGACTAAGGAATAGGTTGGGAAATTCCTTCTTCAGGTCTTCTTCACGCTCCCAGGTTGCTTCGCTCTCGGAATGGTTACTCCACTGAACTCTGTAGAAGCGGGTCGATTTATTTCTCGTTTCTCGATCCATCGTGTCCAAGATCTTTACTGGGTACTCTTTATAAGTCAAGTCCTCCTGCTGACTCGGCCGACTCTAACAACATCTGCTCTTCGGCATTGGAGGCATTTCTTTAATTGTGACACATGGAACACATCATGCACTCTGCTAAAGATCTGCGGTAACTCCAATGATCGCTACTTCACCTCTTGACTTAGGATCTTGAATGGCCCAACATATCTCGGTGCTAACTTCCCTTTTGTATGGAACCTCTTAACTCCTTTGAGTGGGGTAACTCGAGATACACAAAATCTTGAGGCTCAAAGCTCAAATCCTGCGGCGATTATCGGTAAACCCTTCATCTTGATTGTGCAATTTTCAACCTTTCACGATCATGGCTATCTGCTCTTGACTTCTCGAAGAATATCCAGCCCAAACATATGGCGTTCTCGGTCTCATTCCAATTCAATGGCGTTCGACGAGGTCTTCCATATAAGCGCTTGAAGGCGACATCTCGCAAACTTGCTGGTAACTATTGTTGTAGCTGAACTTCGGCATATGGCAAACACTTATCCCAGTTGTATAAGCCAATGCACATGCCCTCAACATGTCCTCCGATGTCTGGTTAACTCTTTCCGTTTGCCCATCATGCATGGGTGATATGCGATATTGAAGTTGAGCGGGTCCCTAGGGCCTCATGTAACTTATCCCAAAATCTTGAGGTAAACTGGGTACCTCGGTCCGACACAATCTTCTTCGGAACTCCATGTAGACATACAATTCTTGACATATATAAATCTGCTAAGCGGTCCCCCGAATAGGTAGTCTTCACCGGTATGAAGTGGGCAACCTTTGTCAAGCGGTCCACTATAACCCATATAGAGTCATACCCTGTCTAGGTCCTTGGTAAACCGGTAATGAAATCCATTCGATTTCTTCCCATTTCCACTCGGTATCCTCGATGGTTTGTAGCAACCCTGCGGCCTCGATGCATTGCTGACTCTTTGGCATATGTCGCTGCAACGCAACATGCTCTGCAACTTCACGCTTCATGCTTGGCCACCAAAATCTTTCCTTTAGGTCTTGATACATCTTAGCGCTTCTGGATGAATGGAGTACTTGGAGTCATGAGCTTCCTCGAATCAATTGTTTGATTCCTTCTTGTGCGATGCGCAAATCGCTTCTTGATCCACAATGTGCCTTGCTCATCCAACTTGAAATCCTTTGCCTTGCCTTCCTCCATTTTAGACTTAATCCTCTGAATTTTGGCATCGTCTTTCGTCCTTCACGAATCTGATCTTCGGGGTAGGCTTCACTTCTAGAGCGGCTATAAATCCTTTAGGCACAACCTCCGACTTGACCTTCTCAAATTCCTTGCATAACTCAACGACTTGCTTCCACCAACATGTTCACCGAATGGCTTTTTCGCTTAAAGCATCGGCCACCACATTGGCTTTCCCGGGTGATAATGAATCCCAGTTATAATCCTTGATTAGTTCTAACCACCTCATCTGCCTCATGTTCAGATCCGATTGAGTAAATATATATTTAAGACTCTTATGGTCAGTGTACACCTCACATCTGTTCCCAATTAGATAGTGTCGCCATAACTTCAAGGCATGTACCACGGCTGCTAATTCCAGATCATGCATCGGATAGTTCTCTTCATGCGGCCTCAACTGCCTTGATGCATATGCAACGACCTTTCTGTTCTGCATTAACACGCATCCTAGTCCTTGACGCGATGCATCACAGTATATATCAAAGCTCTGGCTTAAATCCGGTAAAACTAACACTGGCGCCGTTGTCAAACGTTTCTTCAACACCTGGAAACTCCGCTCACATTCTGGCGTCCATGCGAACTTCTTTTCCTTTTTCAACAATTGTGTAAGAGGTCTTGCAATCGTTGAAAATCCTTCAATCATCGGCGGTAATAACCGCCATTCCAAGAAACTACGGTTGTGTCACCGTTTTGGGTGGCTCCCAATGCAACACTTGCTTCCACCTTACTTGGGTCAATCTGCGACTCCTTGGCGGTCACCACATGTCCAAGGAATTCCACCTTGTTCTTCCGAACTCACACTTGCTAAACTTAGCGAAAAGTTCTTGCTCTCTTAACTTCTCGAGAACTAGCCCGGATGTTCAAGATGTTCTTCTCTCGTCTTGGAGTAGACTAGAATGTCATCTATGAACACAACAACGAACTTGTCCGGTATTCCATGAAAACCTTGTTCATCATGTTCATGAAATCTGCAGTGCATTTGTCAAACCGAAAGACATAGCGTGAACTTCGTAGTGCCCATATCTTGACGAGAATGCGGTCTTGGCACATCCTCCGACCGAATCTTCATTTGGTGATATCCTCGATCGTAGACCAATTTTGGAGAAAACTCGGCTCCTCTCAAGCGATCAAATAAGTCATCGATCACGGTAGCGGATACTTATTCTTTATAGTGACTTCATTCGATTGCTTTCATTAATCCACACACATCCGTAACTTCCATCCTTCTTCTTGACAAAGCAGAATGGTGCTCCCCATGGCGGCGAACTAGGTCTAATAAATCCCTTATCCAATAACTCCTCAATCTGCTTCTTCATTTCGACCCGGCTCATCGGTTGACATCCGATAAGGTCTCTTAGCTATCGGGTTTGTTCGGTACTAACTCAATTACAAACTCTATGTCCTGTCTGGTGGCATCGGTAAATCCTCTGGAAATACATCGAGTATTCTCGACAATGGTACATCTTCTATCTTGTGGCCTTCACACTATTGACCATCAACTGTCCATCCCGAACGGCAGTTGCCTGAAACTCTATTTTCCTCCCACAAGGACTCTCGACTGATATGACTCTTCGTCCACAGTCTAACACAACCTTGTGATTAGACAACCAGTCCATTCCCAAAATAACATCTAGGGTCTGGGTATCTAACACCACTAAGTTTGCTAAGAACTCAGTTCCATCTATAAACAATTTTACCCCAGAACATCCTACATCAGATCGGAGTTCTGACCCCGGGGATTGTACTAGCAATACATGCCTAAGGCTCACCATCTTCAACCCATTGTTCACAGCAAAAATCCGAGATATAAGCGAATGTGAAGCTCGAAATCAAATAAAAGCTGTTGCAGTCTTGAGTTGACAAGTAACTTACCCGATCTGACGTCCGATGTATTCTGCCTTTGCATCAGCAGTGACATGATTGACTCTGCCTCTTACCACCGTCGTGTGGCGGCTCAGTTAATGTAACTCCACGACTTGCTCTGGCGCGGTGTCTTCGTTGGAGTAGTCCCGAGGTTGAAGCGAACGGTGTCCTCCTCCTCCTTCTTGGGACAATAATTGGCAAAGTGCCGGCTCGTTCTTGAGCGTAACAACGTCTAGCTTGCCGATTCTTGGCTCCCATGCGCTGCGTTCCCAAGCCCAGTGTCGATGTCTGAAATTACATCCCCGGTCTTGGTCTTGGTGGCGGCGTCGTCATCACATTCCTTGGCTGAAATCAAGAACTGATTTGGTGCAACCCTCAAGCAGCTGCGCTCCTAGCGTGCTCCTCTTTGTGCCATTCTGCGCTTCGGTTGTCCTCCGGCTCCTTGCGCTTGTCCTCCAATATTAGCGCCTTGTTCACTAGCTCACGGAAGTCGGGAAAAGTGTGGGTTATGAGTCCCACTGCGATCTGAATTCAGTCCCTTCATGAATCGAGGCTGCTGGCCTTATCCGTTGCTACATCCTCAAAAGCGTGGCGTGCCGGTGCGTGAACTTATTGAATACTCAGACATCGATTGATTGCCTGCTTGATTGCCCTAAACTCCTCCTTTTCAGCACCATGATGCCTTCGGGCACATGGTGCTGCCGAAAAACAATTGTGAACTCCTCGGTGATGTCTGTGGGTGCTCATGAGCGCGCATGATAGTTTTCCCACCATTCAATGGCGGTTCCTTCAAGGCGATGAGAGGCATAGAGTACCCTCTCATTGCCTTCACACCGGGTGATGTGCAACTTTCTCTCTCGTCCTCAACCAATCATCGCCTCCAATGGATTGGCATTCCCGAAAAATGTGGGCGATCGAGTCCTCATGAATTCCGACGACCTCGAGTGTGGCCTCTGCCTTTGGGTTGACTGGTTAACTTGGCGCGGCGGTGGCTTGGCGATGACCAGCGCATCTGCTGCATCATGGTATGCGTGCTGGTGCAGGCAGAATAAAAGCTCCAGGTTACGCATATCAATGGCGGTCTTGGTTGGGGTCCTTGTCCTTCACCATCGATGTTTCGGTGGCGTGAACCACTCCCATTTCCTCCTGGTTTCCACGAGTGTTCACCATCATCGATTGCCCCATGGTTTAGAGACGAGAGGAAATAAGAATAGACAAGTAATGGAATACTTATGCGGGTCAAAGCGTAACACAAAATCTAACTTTATTACTTTATTAATAACTAGGTATGGTTGCTCACAATGCCTAAGGGCCTTGCAACACATACCAATCACTCTAAGCATGAAAGAAGCAAATCAAACTAATATTCAGAGTCAAGCGCCTCTAAGGGTGACTCTTATTCCAAGACAGCGACTCAGCGCAGAGTCTCAGCTGCTAATCCTAACGCTCACTCCTCTAGCCATCCCCACCGGAACTTCTGGTGGATACACCGGGGTGTCTTTGGTCTTGTACAAACCTATCCCAGCGATCCTCCATTGGATCGCCTCCTGCCCGGCTCAACCTCCACAGCTCGGCTTGACCTCCACAGGCTCGCTTCACTTCCAGCTCGGCTTCACTTCCAGGCTCGGCTCTAGCTCTGGCTGCGGCTCCTGCTGTGGCTCCTCCGGGTCTGGGTCGTGTAGCTCCAAAATTGGCACTGGCTCCGGCTCTGGTCCGTACAGCGCTGTCTCCAGCTCCCCAATCCTCTGAATAGAGTGGGCCAAGTACTCACAAGTTCTCAACAGATGAGCCCTCGCCTGCGTGAACTCGTCCACGAGACCTCTGCAGCTCCTGAACCGTCTCGTCGATAACATCCTCTTGGCGATAACATATCTGGCCAGGTGGGTGATCGTGGCATCCTCCTCCTCTATGGGTTCTCGGTTGTAGCGAGTGTCTCTGCGTGGGTGGTGACGAAACACTGTGCCATCCAACTCCCTGGGGTAGGTACGAGCAATCTGCCTCATTACGATCGCGATGTCTCCACGAATCCCGCGTCAAATGACAACCTCTGGTGTGATGCGGATGGGACGACTTCGCCCTCGCACTATCCTAAGCGTGAAGCCGTGATGGTGACATCGAGCAATATCGATCTGCCCGATCTCTGATAGTCCCCGATAGATCGGCTGTCATATCCTCCCAAAGAATGCATCATCGCCAAAGCTCATGGCGTACCCTCGATCGCTCACCAAAAGAGTGGATCATCCTCATCGCCAAAGGACACTCACGTGAAACTCGAAATTTTTTTAAACAAGCAAATCGTGATAAATTCAGCAAGGGGTATGAAAGGAGAGAAGGGTAAGTCGAGATTGCATTATCATCTTGGCGCTTTTAACTTTTAGAAAATAGTTTTATCCTCACTCGACCATTCTAACTAAGGGCGATCCTACGGTCGGTATGGCTCGATACCACCTCTGTCGGGACCGGGTTTGCAAATCCGGACCCTCGTGTATTCAGCACTAGTCGAGGATCACGCTAGTGCACACGATCTCAACATTGGTATATATCACGGTCATAACCGGTGAAATAATGTAGTACTTCAATAAAATACTCAAACTAGTTGATTGACCTTATGGTCAAATTACAAAGATCGCCTCATGAGCAAGACTTATTAAAATATTCAAAAGCGGCGGAAATAAAATCAACTCGTGGCGCCAACCAATTTGCCACGAACAATGGTGGGCTCGCTCCCTAGTTTGTCGGCTCCTCCTGATACTCCTCCTGAGTAGGGTTTGCTTCTTCTTCAAGCGAAGTTGTGTTGTTGTGGGGTGAGTACTTTGAGCACTCGGCAAGTCATGCCTGAGAATCGTTGTGGGGTGCGTCTGGTGACGAGTGGGCCCGTCTTTGTCGGCGTCTCATGTGAGCGATTACGCAGTCTTGGTGACATGTGGGTCCGCCTTATCAGCGTCTCATGCATAGTGAGTGGTGCGGTGCCACTGACATGTGGGTCCGTGTTGTCAGCGTCTCGCCGCGATGAGCGGCGGCGTGTATCTGGCGACCCTCGGTTTGCATCTAACGGCGGAGATTGGAAGATGAAGTTCTTGTTTTAAGGGCGGCGTGGCGGAATCTGGATCGTTGATCTTGCGATCGACGGTCGGCGGAGCTCGGCGGCGGTGATGGTGCGGCGCCGGCTTTGACGGAGCTGGGAAGACGACGATGCCGCGGCGCTCGGCGTGTCTCGGTCGAATGGGTTACCCCTCGGGTGTGTCTCCTCTTGAGGAACTCGAGGAGACCTTCAAGTCGTGGCGGCTTCACCGGCGGCGAGACGAAGAAAAACGCGGCGGTGACTCCACGAACCGGCGAGTCGTGGCGGCGGCGGCGTCTCGGCGGCGTGATGAGTACGGACGGGTGCGGCGCGAGGTGAGGATCCCAACACGGGTGGCGGCGCAATAAATAGTGCCCTCGGCTTCGTGAAAATCGCGAAACCGAGGCCCTACACGGCAAGCGGAATCCGGCGAGAATCGGGTTAGGTGGCGTGGCGCGATGAGGGCCGTCGGATGAAGATCGAGCAGTGGGCGCTAGGGTTTTCGGGCGGACCGCCTGATTACTCGACCCGATACTATTCATTCGGATTTTTAATTCTTTTTCGATTAAAAATAATTCCCAAAATTCAAATAATTTATTTGGGGCATTAAAAATATCAGAAAAATTCTGGAAAAATTCTCATAAATATTTTAGGACATTTGTGACTCAACTAAAATATTTTCAGAAAAATTTTATTTTAACTTTTCTATTATTTAATTGATTTGATAAATGGTTTAATTCAAAATAAATCCAAATAATTCCAAATAAATCCAAATAAATCCAAATAAACTCCAGAAATTCCCAAAAATTCAAAATACCATTTAAATGCAAGAAAAGCAAAAATTGGGGTGTTACACCTGCGCTCTGAGCTTCGGGAGTAGTCGCCTCCAGTGGAACGAACGGCGGTTGAGGACGATGCGTTTGGCAGTTGGGACCTGGGACCACTGCCAGCGACTGAAAACTTCTCCATTGCACCAACGGAATGGAGCAGTAACGGTCGGCCCACACGGCAGTGATTGGTCAAGGAAAACAGGGTGATTGGGGTCAATTTCTCCCTCTCTCTCTAATTTTGTTGGTGGTCAACTAGATGTAGAAAATTATGAAACTTTTCGACCAAGGTCTATGGACAGGTTTTGATGTCTGGTAAATTTTTGAGGTTAAAATAAGTTACCCAAAAACTATTAATATTCTAACAACAATGACTGCTCTAATTTCTTGTTTCGGATTTTGATTTTTCTTTGTGACCAATTGAAGTCTATTATTTTTCAAATTTTTATTTTCAAAAGCATTTGATCTCAGAATGCTTCGATAAAATTTTCAAGCCAAAATATGGTTCCATTATTTTATAAAAATTCTGACCTTGCAATTTCTAGATTTTTAGGGTTTCTGTTTTTAATTTTGGAAAAGTATTAAATGACATTATAAATTTATAATATTTTTACACAAGGTAGATATTGCATTGAGGTTCTCATGATAAATATTTCAGCTCCATTTGAGTTATATATATATATATATATATATATATATATATTATAAATTCTGACAATGCATTGTTTTGATTTAAAAGTTGTCTTTTCATTTTATCTCTTCATTTCTTCATGCATAAAATTTTAATTGCTAGCTAAAATGATTTAGTTGAATGATCAGGGTTCTCATGGAAATTTTATAAATTTTTACTTTTTACATTTTTGCCTTTTCCTCTTTTTCCATTTGTTGAATTTTTCATACAAAGAACAATTCCAAAGAAATCCAAATAAAATTCAATAATGCCATGAAACTCAGAATTAATAATATTCAAATTTAAAATATATATTTTTACTTTATTAAAATATTGGGATGTTACAAGGCTGCAAATACTCGAGAACCTTGGCTATCTTGATGCGGGCTCCTGGCAAGTTCCCGATGGCGAAGGAGCCCCAGTGCCGCGCAGTGACGAGATCTCCTACGATCTCTACACTGTCATCGGGCATAGAATGCCCGAGAGTGAGTTTCTCGAGTCTGTACTCGCTCAATGCGAGTGCGAGATTATCAATCTTAACCCTAACTCCATTCTTGTTCTAGCCATCTTCTCGCATCTTTGCGAGAGATACGTGGGCACCCTGCCCACGGTGAGTGTTTTTTTCATTTTTACTCCTCGTTTCGCACCAGTGGGGCTTCTCCCACCGGCTCCATATATTTCCGCCTTTAACCCAACTAGTTAGCATTAAATGTTCAATAGTCGAAGTTTCAATAATTGAATAGTCTGAATAGTCATAACTTTCACAAATGAACTTCAAATTTGATGAAACCAAATCCTAAAACCTTGAAAAGTGATATCCTTTTTGGTTATGCAAAAATAATCCATATTTATGTAATATTGAGATAAGTTCACATTTGGCTTTAGAGATCATTTATATGGAAAACAACTAGGACAAAAGCAAAATATCGTAGAACTAACTTTAAAACACTGTTAGAGACATCTCCTACTAATGCCTAAAAATTGGTTAAACTATCCTATAAGGTGTAGTCACAAACTTAAATCGGAAACTAAACCTTTATCGCGTAGATTTTGGAAACACTTAGGCATTTTTGGTAGCCTGTAAAATATCTTAGCTAAATGTAAAAGTTTGAAGGAATGGCTCAGAAACACTCTTCATAATATGTACTACAATAATCTGGAAAATTAAACTATTTAAGACTTACTCTGTATATAAATTCTGCTTCTGCAATCACCCTTCGTGAATATAAATTTTCGTAGGACTAGCTTAGAAATACTATTTGGTATATGGACTTTCTGTATTCTAGAAAAACATCTTATTTACAACTTGATTTTCAACTAAATCCAGCTAATTCAAAACCTTTAAGTACTAATCGTATGCTTCACCTTCTAGCCGATTCCATATAACGTAAACCACATAGGCTATTTCAGTGATGAATTTAATATCTCGTCCAAATCCTAAAATTTATAAAATTAGTTTAGAAGAGCTCTCCAAAGTATAGACTACCATAATATGAAGGAATAATCTTATTTTGTCACGCTTTGAATATAAATCATGTTAGCAGAACAACCTAAAATATTATGATTTCTGAACTTGATAATTTCAATAAACGCACTCGGTAATAATGAAGAAATATGTAGTTAAATTATTTGTATCATTAGAACCTTCTCAAAAACCATGAATATATAACCAGTAACCTAACTAAACAGATCTAACATGTTCGAAACCACTTTTTACGCAAAATCAATTAGGGACTAAGTGTTATTTATTCATATCATGTGTCGGCACCCGAATAAGCAAATCCGGACCCTCTGTGTATTCTGCACTAGTCCAGGATCACGCTAGTGCACACAGGCTCAACATTAGTGAATATCACAATCATACATAGCGAAAATAAGATAAAAGACATTATATACTAAATATTCTGGTTGAATGACCTTATGGTCAACTTACTTAACAATGCATCACAAAATTTGAACAACAAATGGGCTATGACGGAATGAAGACGTAGGTACCCCTCAGGATACCACAGGCAACTGATAAGGCTCGCACCCTAAACATTCGTCTCTTCATGGTATACCTTCTTCAGCACTGATGATGTTGTAGGCAAGGGTGAGTACATAAAGCACTCAACAAGTTGTGCACAGAATGCAATTCTAACATAACTATATGCAGGCTTATTCCAAACGAGGGCTAAGTGGTTCATTTGCAGTAAAGCAGCATTTATGAACAAGTATGGTATATAGATTGAAAAGATAGTAAAAACAAATAACAGTAATAGATAGATTTAGCATTTCTCAAATAAACCAAGTTTCCACCTAAATCAAGTTCCAACTTCCCATGGCAACCTGCCATCCGTCCCAAGTTTTCATTTTTTTGCAAAAGTCTAACCCTTGACTATAATTCCTGAGCATTGCTCAATACCGTGAGCATGGCTATCCGAATAGATTGTACACTCTGCAGAGGTTATGCACTTTACCCATACGATACAACCATACACCATACCGACGAATGATCATAACAAAGCCTTTACAATGCACCATCTTAACCCAGTACTACCCGATGAGGTTTCAACACTGATGGGCTAAAACCACCACAATAGGGCCCTCCTCTTGCGCCAAGTGAGTTTCCTCCGTACACACGGACTCACACCACCACGATAGTACTCAAGCTAAGACTGTGCAAATTAGTCAGCTAGGCTGCCCCATAACAGACATGTGGTTGCATGATTGACTCAGGTCAAAGGCTTGCAAGGTTAAGTCCTTAGTTGACCGAGGCAAGACTAACCAAGTGTGATCTCAAGTGTCCAAAACCAATAAAAACCAAATACGACCGCCCAGTTGCCACTCTTGGCCCACCAAAAACAATCTTGCCACTTGCCCTAGTCTAAATCATTTTCCCACCCCAGTTAATTACCAAGCACCACGTGCCATCAACAATTCAATTTCGTTGCGTGACATCCACCGCCACAACAACTCAACCTCATCGTGTGACCACACATGACACACAAATTCATAACATTGTTCCATATTCCATTAGTCAATATTATTTATCAATGACTCAAGTACATGTGATGACGTGGCATGTCTAAGCAATCTAATCCGATCTAATCATCCCATGTTGATTTTATTATTGATCAACTATACTAATCCAACCTAGGGTGACAAGTGAATCATGACATACAATTGACAAGGTAGGGTATAATTCAAAGGGTTTGATATCTAAATCCCAATATAGGTTGAAATCATTTATACACATAAAATAACATGCAATAAAGTAAATCAAAATAGCAACTAATCTAGCAATGGGTGCAACATGATCAAAGCACAACTTGCCTTGGTTAAGTTCCTGGTCTTGCTCTGAAAATAATTCTTGAGTTGCCAATTCCTCCTCCGAAGCCTTGCACAATTCAACGTCTACGCGAATCGAGAAGAAATAGCAAATAAACACCAAAACTAAGGAACAAATATACTCAAAAATTCAAACAAAATCCACCATTAGATAGATCTCAATTTTACAAATTTTTAGGAGTTTGAATCACCACAATCGGAGTTCGTATGCAAAAGTTATATCATTTAGAAGTTTGAAAATAAATTAAATTGAATTTCTAGATTTAATAGAATTATTTTTATAAAGAAAAATCCGAATTAATGCGTCGGCTGACGTCAGCTTGGCGCCAATCAGTACGGATGACATGTGGCCTAATCTGGACTGTTTAAAACTGATCTAACGGCTCACAATTAATCCACCACGTGGCTCAGTGTCAACCATCGGATTTAGATCTAACGGTAGATCTTACCCGAGTCCTTTTACTGTTGACCTAATGACGTGGGGTAATCTGGGCCACATGATTCTAATCCGACGGTAGAGATCTTACCCGAGCGTTTCCCTATTCAATCCGTGACGTGGCTCACTTCTGGCACTCCGATGAAGATCCGATGGTTGGAGACGCTCGAGCTCGGCGACGACGATGCGGTGGCGCAAAACTACCGGAGTTGAAGACGATGACCACGGCAGTGGCGTTCCGGCGTTCCCCAGCGAGGAAGAAGTGGCTGATCCGACGTGGCGCAAGACGGCGAGTTCGGATCCGGCTTCGAAACAGCGAAAGTGTCACCGACGGCGGCGAAATCACGGCGCAACTCCTCGGCAAAGCTTCTCGTACTCCGGCGAGATCTCGCGTGGACTCTAGAGCTTCTCCGGCAACGATGCAACGGCGAAAAGGTGGCTCGGGCTCTGGCGAACTTCGGGAGGGTACCCCGGTCCTTAAATAGCCAGCGGAGCACGGAAAAACATGGATGGTTTGGCGGCGCCGGCAAGTTCGACTCGGAGACGGCGGCGCTGAGTTCGAATCGGAAACGATGATCCATGGCCGCACGATCTTGATCCAACGGCCGGATGGCTTTAGGGTTTCCGAATCGGTATGTTTGATGAAGACCATAGGATGAAGATCGGACGGCTATGCCCCACGCACGCGTTAGGGTTTCCGAAATAGTACCGGCTGATAAGGACCGTGCGATGAGGATCTAACGGCCCGCAGCGATTAAGATTCATTAAATGACGCGGCTTGATAGTGGCCGTTGGATCCCGATCCAACGGTCGGTGATCGACCCCTTCGGCTGGCTTGATCGACTGGGCCGGCCCAACACTGTTCACGCGATTTCCTCGGGATTTTTGATTTAAAATAATTAAGGAAAAGATTTTGATTTGTTTAGGGCAATAAGATATTAGAAAAATTCCCAGAAAAATCTCAAAAATATTTTGAGACATTCTGAGCTTAAATAAAATATTTTTGACAAAACTTTATTTTAGACTTTTCTTTTTATAATTATTTCTTGACAAAAAGCAATATGTTTTAATTCAAAATAATTCAAATAAATATCAGAAAATCCAAATAAATCCAAAAAATTCACAAAATTCATAAATTGCAATAAAATAATATTAAATAAAATAAAAGCCAAAATTTGGGATGTTACAAACCTCCCCCCTTAACGGAATCTCGACCTTTAAATTTAGGGCTGACTAGAGAATAGGTTTGGGAATTCTGCCTTCAGATTCTCTTTCACGCTCCCAGGTTGCTTCGTTTTCCGAATGGTTACTCCATTGAACTCTGCAACAGTGAATGGGTTTATTTTTGGTCCTACGCTCCATTATATCCAAAATCTTGATCGGTTGTTCTTTGCAAGTCAGGTCCTCTTGCAATTCTATGGCTTCTAACAGTGTTTGCTCTGCTGGCACTCTGAGGCACTTCTTAAGCTGCGATACATGCAACACATCATGGACTCCTGCTAATGATTGGGCAACTCCAACTGATAAGCAACCTCTCCTCGACGACTCAGGATTCTGGATAATCCAACGATCCTAGGCGCAAGTTTCCCTTTGGCATAGAATCTTTTTACACTTTTGAGGGAAGTGACTCTAAGGTACACGAAATCATTGGACTCAAAGCCCAAATCATAACGGCGATTGTCAGCATAGCTCTTCGGCCTTGACTGCACTGTTTTCGGTCTTTCCTTGATCATGACAACTTGCTCCTCGGCCTTCCTGAGAATCTCAGGCCCAAATATTGAACGTTCTCCCGTCTCACTCCAATTCAACGGGGTACGACAAGCACGACCATACAGGGCTTCGAATGGTGACATCTGCAAACTAGCCTAGTAACTACTGTTTTAACTGAACTCTGCATGTGGCAAGTACTGATCCCAAGATGTGGCGTAGGCTAACGCTCAAGCTCTCAATACATCTTCTAGAATCTGATTAACTCTTTCTGTCTGACCATTGGTTGGCGGATGATAACTGTACTGAAATAAAATGCGAGTTCTCATTGCCTCATGTAACTTGTTCTAAAACCTCGAGATAAATTGGATACCTTTATCGGACACAATCTTCTTGGGCACCTCATGCAGCCACTCAATCCCTGACATCTACAGATTTGCCAAACGTCTTTTTGTATACGTAGTCTTCGGTGGTATGGAACGAGCAACTTTGGTAAAGCAATCAACAACGATTCCTCCGAATTTGTATCCTTTATGGTCAATTCACACTAGGGTCCTTTTAATGATTTGCCTCCCATTTCCACTCAGGGATCTACAACGACTATAACGAACCAACAGGTCACCAATGCATTGCCTTTATTCTCTGACCCATATCACATAGGGCATCCTATCCAATAGCTTCGCTCCTCATTTTAGACCACCAATACTTTTTCTTTAAACCTCATTACATCTTGGCACTTCCTGGATGAATCGAATACTTAGAATCATGGGTTTCCTTAAGTATCATCTGTTTAGGATCTTCCTATCCAGCACATGGGTCCGGCCTCAAATCCTCATGGTATCCCAATCGCTTAAAATTTCTACTTCTTGGCTAAGCCTTCGCCTTTCCTTGTCTTGATTTTGTACTTCGTCTCCCTTCGAACTTCTTATGATCTGATCTCCTAGGGTTGGTTTTATTTCCAAGGCAGCTATGAAACTTTGTGGGACGACCTTCAATTTCAACTTCTCAAATTCCTTGCACAACTCTGGTTGATCACTCATTATCACATGTTTGTACTGTGGCCTCATAACTCAACGTCGACTACCACATTGGCCATACCAGGATGCACATGGATTCTGACACTAAAATCTTTGATTATTTCCAGCTATTTTCTTCATCCCCAATTATGGTCTGACGGAGTAATTATATAATTTAGACTCTTATGATTCATATCTATTTTCGTTGAGATAGTGATACCATGTTTTCAAAATCGTGCACTACGACAGCTAACTCCAAGTCATGCGTAGGGTACTTCTCCTCATGTTGTCTCAATTGCCTTATCGCATAAGCAACAACCTTGCCATCTTGCACTGATCCGCATCTCTGATCATATCTAGAAGCATCACCATATATGTCGAAACTGCTTCGTACAGCTAGTAATACTAACACATTAGTTAATGTTAACCGCTTCTTTCACTTCCGAAACTATTTTCACACCCTGGCGTCCATGCAACTTTTTCTCTTCAACAATTGTATAAGAGGTTTAGCTATTGTTGAAAAATCCTTCTAGGGACCAGCTCCTAGAACTTCAACTCTAAGTAACGAACTTTGGTTGCTCCCAATGTAACACAACTTCTACCTTACTTGACTCGACATCAACTCCTTTAGCAGTCCTTGCGTGGCTAACGAGATTCCACCTTCTTCTTCCAGAAATCACACTTGTTGAACTTAGCGTACGACTGCTGCTTTCGCAATCTTTCCAAATCCATTTAACATGTTCTGCATGTTCTTCTCTGGTCTTAGAGTATACTAGAATATCATCTATATAGCAACCATGGATTTATCGAATTAATCCATAACACCTTAACCATCATATTCATGAAGTAGGCATTAGTCAATCCAGGTGATATAGCCCAAAACATATACTATTCATATTGCGTAGAGAATGTAATCCTAAAAACATCCTTCACATGACTCCTCAATTGATGATAGCTGGAGCGAAGTTTTATCCTAGAGAAACTCCAACTCTCTTCTCAATCACGTTGTCGATCCTGACATTGGATACTTGTTTTCAATCTTTTCTTCAGTTAGAGCATGATTCAGGGCACTCTACCGATCTTCCATTTTCCTTTTTGATAAACACAAACTCTTATGGTGACACACTAAGTTTTCTCAAAATTCTCTCCCTATTAATTCCTCGATATGCTTTTTCCATTTTTCACTAATTCCGTAGTAGACATTTGACATTATTATTATTATTATTATTATTATTATTATTTTAAGATTTTTAAATCAATATACTCTTCACCCAAAATAGCCTTATGTTTTGGGCATCCATCTAATTTCAAGTACAACTTAAATATCCAACACAATATGGTTTGCTTGGAACTCTACTCTTTCAATAAACACTGAGTTCTCAATATCCCGGTTAAATCTAGCACGACTGAGCACTCACTGATAATGACAAATCCACTAGTTAACAAGCTCACACGGGGTACCACTAAACTAGCCACCATTGCACATGTATCATTTTCAAGTGAACCTTAGACGCAACAATACTCTTAGAGGAACATCTAACTCATCATTTTTGCTTTCCATTTCCGTACTCTGTTTACCAATGTATCAACCACTTCTGCTTTATTTCTTTCGACAAGGAAATCTTTACATAGAATTTATCGCTAATCTCTCTACTTTGGAGGTAGGGTTACGATATAGCACTAAGTAAACTCATGGCTCCTGACTTCCTTGATTCAGCATTGGTGCTGGGGCTTCAACAGGGACAGAGTTAGGATTGACTTGAACCGATGCGATCGCTTTCCTTTGAGGGCACTATTGGCAAAATGCTTGGGTTTGTGGCAAATATAGCAGAGTCTAGGGTGAACTCTCTTTCTTGAGCATTCAATGATCGGAAGAGTATCTTTACCTAGACGCCTTTTCTTCAATTGATTTTCTTGACAAATTTCTTTTGCAACTTCATCGTTCACTTTTGGCGTTATATACCGAACTTAGGTAACTTCCGGTATACCAACAGCTATAGGAGTTATTTGCTCTTTCTGTGGGCATTGCTTGACAAAATGGCCTTCTTTTTGACAGTAGTAGCACAACCGTTTGCATCGTTCTGCCTTGATGGGTGCAACGGTATACTCATCATCATTGCTCTTATAATTTAGGGCTAGTTTCTTCAGAGGGCACTCTCTAAGAGAATGGCTTCTTTCACAACTGGAGCAATTGATCGCATGTTCGTCAGTGGTATGTCCTGTTTCTCCACAGCGAACGCATGCACGATCTTCTAAATTGTTTGGTTGGCAACACTTCATAGCACAATGTCTAGATTCCAAACTAGGTGCAGGGGTAGCGTTTTTCTCTGAATTCATTGTGACCATACCATTCCTTGGTGAAGCGAAGAGATCATGAAAGGCAGCAATAAATTCATTCCAGGTGATTTTCTGTGGGGCTTCATGGTTAATACAATAGCATCTCCACCACTCAACAGCAACTCCTCATAACTGGTATGAAGCATACAAGACCTTCTCATCACTTCTGCACTGAGCTATGAGTAGCTTCCTTTCAATGGTCTCGAGCCAACCTTCTGCTTCTGAAGGTGAAACATTTCTTGAAAACGTTGGCGGACGAGTCCTTATGAATTCTGATAACCTTGAGTCAGCATAGGGATCATTGATAACCATTCGAGATGCTTTATTAACTTGATTGGTCATATTCTGTATTTGTTTCATCATTGCCTGCATCAACTGAGTTTGAGCGGCCAGAAACTCTTTGAAACTCTGCATATCTATCGGTATTGATGATTGAAAAACTGATCCATCCTTGGAGTTTCCACTGAGTTGATTTCCACTTCCACTAGCTCCATTGTTATCACTATTCGGAACCATCTGCTTGATTACTTCAAAGGGGTTAGGTGAGAGAGACAATAGCATAGGTAAGTAGGGATCTATCTGAGGGAGATAGGTTTAACCCAATAACTTAAGCAATCAATATTAATAACTTGGTATGGTTGCTTATATAAGCCTAAAAGCTTTGCAACACATACTGCACACTCAGCAATCAAGAAGAACCAATTCAACCTATACACACAAAACTACCGTCTACATGGGCGACACTCCTATCTTAGGAAACACGACTCCCACACATGAGTCTCAACTGGCTACTTGAAGCACTGAGTCTTCTAGCTCTTGGTACACTTCATTGCTCCACTTTCCACGAGCTTCATGGTTA
Organism: Guadua angustifolia; assembly: GCA_036346375.1. Lineage (NCBI taxonomy): Eukaryota > Viridiplantae > Streptophyta > Magnoliopsida > Poales > Poaceae > Guadua > Guadua angustifolia. The sequence continues at coordinate 24,026,328 of CM070515.1, forward strand.
GTATGGCAGTAGCAGGCACTCGATGACATCTCCTAAAGTGTGGTAAATCGTTTTCTACTCAAGATAACTCAGGTAAGATTTTAACTCAATTCAGCAGAGGTAAAAGAAAGAGATTTCAGCAAGGGATAAGAAAGAATTCTTGGAAAGGACAGAAATAGAAGAATGAGATAAGTCAAGAACACATTATTCCTCTTAGTTAGATCTTTTTCTTTAGAAAATAATTTTGAAGGACCTATAGAGGCGACCAACTATCTAGGGTCGAGACCTACAGTCAGTATGGCTCTAATACCACCTCTGTCGGGACCCGAATATGCAAATCCGGACCCTCTGTGTATTCTGCACTAGTCCAGGATCACGCTAGTGCACACAGGCTCAACATTAGTGAATATCACAACCATACATAGCGAAAATAAGATAAAAGACATTATATACTAAATATTCTGGTTGAATGACCTTATGGTCAACTTACTTAACAATGCCTCACAAGGCTGAACAACAAATTGAACTGCAGCGGAATGGAGACGTAGGTAACCCCTCAGTATACCACAGGCAACTGACAAGGCTCGTACCCTAAACATTCGTCTCTTCATGGTATACCTTCTTCGGCACTGATGATGTTGTAGGCAAGGGTGAGTACATAAAGCACTCAACAAGTTGTGCACGGAATGCAATTCTAACATAACTATATGTAGGCTTATTCCAAAGGAGGGCTAAGTGGTTCATTTGCAGTAAATCAGCATTTTTGAACAAGTACGGTATATAGATTGGAAAGATAGTAAAAACAAATAACAGTAATAGATAGAGTTAGCATTTCTCAAGTAAACCAAGTTTCCACCTAAATCAAGTTCCAACTTCCCATGGCAACCTGCCATCCGTCCCAAGTTTTCATTTTTTTGCAAAAGTCTAACCCTTGACTATAATTCCCGAGCATTTCTCAATACCGTGAGCACGGCTATCCGAATTGATTGTACACTCAGCAGAGGTTATGCACTTTACCCACACGATACAACCATACACCATACCGGCGAATGATCATAACAAAGCCTTTACAATGCACCATCTTAACCCAGTACTACCCGTTGAGGTTTCAACACTGATGGGCAAAAACCACCACAACAGGGCCCCCCTCTTGCGCCATGTGAGTTTCCTCCGTACACCGGGACTCACACCACCACGATAGTACTCAAGCTAAGATTGTGCAAATTAGTCAGCTAGGCTGCCCCATAACAGACATGTGGTTGCATGATTGACTCAGGTCAAAGGCTTGCAAGGTTAAGTCCTTAGTTGACCGAGGCAAGACTAACCAAGAGTGATCTCAAGTGTCCAAAACCAATAAAAACTAAATACGACCGCCCAGTTTCCACTCTTGGCCCACCAAAAACAATCTTGCCACTTGCCCCAGTCTAAATCATTTTCCCACCTCAGTTGATTACCAAGCACCACGTGCCATCAACAATTCAATTTCGTTGCGTGACATCCACCGCCACAACAACTCAACCTCATCGTGTGACCACACATGACACACAAATTCATAACATTGTTCCATATTCCATTAGTCAAGATTATTTATCAATGACTCAAGTACGTGTGATGACGTGGTATGGCTAAGCAATCTAATCCGATCTAACCATCCCATGTTGATTTTATTATTGATCAACTATAGTAATCCAACCTAGGGTGACAAGTGTGTCATGACATACAATTGACAAGGTAGGGTATAATTCAAAGGGTTTGATATCTAAATCCCAATATAGGTTGAAATCATTTATACACATAAAATAACATGCAATAAAGTAAATCAAAATAGCAACTAATCTAGCTATGGGTGTAACATGATCAAAGCACAACTTGCCTTGGTTAAGTTCCTGGTCTTGCTCTGAAAAAAATTCTTGAGTTGCCAATTCCTCCTCCGAAGCCTTGCACAATTCAACGTCTACGCGAATCGAGAAGAAATAGCAAATAAACACCAAAACCAAGGAACAAATGTTCTCAAAAATTCAAACAAAATCCACCATTAGATAGATCTAAATTTTAAAATTTTTTAGGAATTTGAATCACCTCAATCGGAGTTCGTATGCAAAAGTTATATCATTTAGAAGTTTGAAAATAAATTAAATTGAATTTCTAGATTTAATAGAATTATTTTTATAAAGAAAAATCTGAATTAATGCGTCGGCTGACGTCAGCATGGCGCCAGTCAGTACGGATGACACGTGGCCTAATCTGGACCGTTTAAAACTGATCTAACGGCTCACAATTAATGCACCACGTGGCTCAGTGTCAACCATCGGATTTAGATCTAACGGTAGATCTTACCCGAGTCCTTTTACTGTTGACCTAATGACGTGGGGTAATCTGGGCCACACGATCCTAATCCAACGGCAGAGATCTTACCCGAGCGTTTCCCTATTAAATCCGCGACGTGGCTCACTTCTGGCGCTCCGATGAAGATCCAATGGTTGGCAACGCTCGAGCTCGGCGACGACGATACGGTGGCGCAAAACTACCGGAGTCGAAGACGATGACCACGACAGCGGCGTTCCGGCGTTCTCCGATGAGGAAGAAGTGGCTGATCCGACGTGGTGCAAGACGGCGAGTTCGGATCCGGCTTCGAAATAACGAAAGTGTCACCGGCGGCGGCGGAATCACGGCGCAACTCCTCGGCAAAGCTTCTCGTACTCCGGCGAGATCTCGCGTGGACTCTACAGCTTCTCCGGCGATGATGCAACGGCGAAAAGGTGGCTCGGGCTATAGCGAACTTCGGGAGGGTACCCCGGTCCTTAAATAGCCAGCGGAGCACGGAAAAACATGGAAGGTTTGGTGGCGGCGGCGAGTTCGACTCGGAGACGGCGGCGCTGAGTTCGAATCGGAAACGATGACCCATGGCCACACGATCTTGATCCAATGACCAGATGGCTTTAGGGTTTCCGAATCGGTACGTTTGATGAAGACCATAGGATGAAGATCGGACGGCTATGCCCCACGCACGCGTTAGGGTTTCCGAAACAGTACCGGCTGATAAGGACCGTGCGATGAGGATCTAATGGCCCGCAGCGATTAAGATTCAGTAAATGACGTGGCTTGATAGTGGCCGTTGGATCCCGATCCAACGGTCGGCTATCGACCCCTTCGGCTGGCTTGACCGACTGGGCCGGCCCAACACTGTTCACGCGATTTCCTCGGGATTTTTGATTTAAAATAATTAAGGAAAAGATTTTGATTTGTTTAGGGCAATAAGATATCAGAAAAATTCCCAGAAAAATATCAAAAATATTTTGAGACATTCTGAGCTTAAATAAAATATTTTTGACAAAACTTTATTTTAGACTTTTCTTTTTATAATTATTTCTTGACAAAAAGCAATATGTTTTAATTCAAAATAATGCAAATAAATCTCAGAAAATCCAAATAAATCCCGAAAATTCACAAAATTCATAAATTGCAGTAACATAATATTAAATAAAATAAAAGCCAAAATTTAGGATGTTACATCATGCAACAAGGTGGCTACTGTTCTAATTATATTAATCTAAAGAATGGATAATCTATAAAGAGAAATAGTGCATTGCTCTTCTTGAAGGCTATTATCTAAGCGAATATGTATTCAATTGAAAGCATAAGAACTTGAAATCAACTAATCCAAACCCTATAATATTCCGATTTTCTTCGGTAAGTATTTATTTGGTTCTCTGTCTATCTTCTTTTGCCCTTATTGAAGTTTGTTATTTGCTCTTTATTGCTTTTAGTTAGTAACAACGTTTAGAATCCGACGTCTTTGATTCTGTCATCACATTCGTCAGCTGCAACCTCGACTTTGTCTTAAATAGCGATTAAGCAAGGCAAGCACACCTTTGATCATATTGATCCTAGTATTTAATTTTCCTTTTGTTTATTAAATGGTTTCATGCATGCATTTATTTTCTATAAATTCGCTATTTTGTTGTACTGGTAGATATACCTATTGTCTCATGAAACTTCTTGGATAAATATGGACATGTGAACCTTGATAACCATAGATTAAGGGTAGGCATTACTTAATGTCATCATGGGTATATACGATTATATATTAATCCTGCTTGGCCATGCTTTATTAGCAACGAGGTAGATGATCAGATCAAAATTGTTTCTTGAGAATTTAAAATGGTTGGAAATGACATTGTTGGTTATTGGTATTTTGATTAAAACCCAAAACAAAACTATGGTTTTGACGCGGGTGATTATTAGCAGTAGTTCAGAATGCAACGGTCGTTGTACTGGGTAAGTTTCTAGTTAACTCAGTACCAGCTACAATTTTATTCGATTCTGGAGCTTCACATTCATTTATTTCATGGGTTTTTGTTATGAAAAATGATTTGAATATGGTCAACCTTAAGAGTACACTTATAGTCCAAACCCCTGGATCAAAACTCCGAACTAAAGTAGGATGCTCCGGGGTGAAATTAATGATAAATGGAATAGAGTTCCTAGCGAACCTAATTATACTGGATACTCAGACCATAGATGTGATTTTGGGAATGCATTGGTTATCCAAGCACAAGGCAGTGCTGGACTGTGGACGAAGGGTAGTAACAGTCGAGAGCTCAATTGGCATGAAGGTGGAGATTCAAGCAGTTACTGTTCAAGATGGTCAATTAATGATTAACAGTGTGAAAGCTGTTGAAATGAAAGATGTTTTAGTAGTTAATGAATACCCGGATGTGTTTCCTGAAGGTTTACCCGAAATGCCACCGGACAGAGATATAGAATTCGTAATTGAGCTAGTACCCGGAATAGCTCCAATAGCTAAGAGACCCTATAGGATGTCTACCGAGGAATTGGTAGAAATGAAGAAGCAAATCGAGGAGTTATTAGAAAAAGGATTTATAAGGCCAAGCTCATCACCGTGGGGAGCCCCGGTATTGTTTGTAAAGAAGAAAGATGGAAGCTTTAGGATGTGTATAGACTATCGTGCACTCAATGAGGTGACGATAAAGAATAAATATCCTTTGCCCAGGATAGACGATCTTTTTGATCAGTTAAGGGGAGAGGGAGTCTTCTTTAAGATAGACCTTCGATTCGGATATCACCAGCTAAAGATTCGGACCGAGGATATACCAAAGACAGCTTTCTCATCTAGATATGGGCATTATGAATTTACGGTCATGTTCTTTGGACTGACTAATGCTACTGCATACTTCATGAATATGATGAATAAAGTATTCATAGAATATTTGGATAAGTTTGTCGTCGTGTTCATTGATGACATCTTAGTTTACTCCAAATCGGAGGAAGAACATGCTGGACATTTAAGGATGGTTCTGGAAAAGTTAAGAGAAAACCAGTTGTATGCAAAATTCAGTAAATGTGACTTCTGGAAAAAGAAGGTTGAGTTCTTAGGTCATGTAATGACTGCTGAAGGAGTAGCGGTTGACCCGAAGAAAGTAGAACCAGTGTTGCATTGGGAGCAACCAAAGTCTGTTACCCAAATCAGAAGTTTTCTTGGTATGGCGGGATACTACCGCCGATTCATTGAAGTATTTTCCTCAATTGCGAGACCTCTCACGCAATTGCTAAAGAAAGAGAAAAAGTTTGCATGGTCGCCCGAGTGCGAAAAGAGTTTCCAAGAACTAAAGAAGCGTTTGACTTCGGCCCCTGTTTTGGTGTTGCCGAATACCAAGGATAATTTTGATATATACTGTGGTGCTTCACGTCAAGGATTGGGATGTGTACTGATGCAGAACGGTAAAGTAGTGGCGTATGCATCAAGGCAGTTAAGGCCACATGGGCAGAATTACCCGACCCATGATTTAGAGTTAGCCGCTGTAGTGCACGCTCTTAAGATATGGCGTCACTATCTCATCGGAAACCGATGTGAAATATATACTGACCATAAAAGTTTAAAGTATATATTCACTCAATCGGACCTTAACATGAGACAAAAGAGATGGTTAGAATTAATCAAGGATTATAACATCAGAATCCACTACCATCCAAGAAAAGCAAATGTTGTAGCAGATGCTATGAGTCGGAAAAGCTATAGCCTGAATTTGATGATAGTCGAAGATCAGACTGATTTATGCAAAGAACTTCAGAAGCTAAGGTTGGAAGTTGTACCGGAAGGATTCTTAGCTACCTTGGAGGTTAAGCCGACCTTAGAAGAGCAGATCAGGGAAGGTCAAAAAGATGATGAGAAGATTAATAGAATCAAATCCAAGATGGACGAAGACCTAGCCAAAGACTTCAGAGTAGATGAACAGGGTATTCTATGGATGAAGAATCGAATCTGTGTACCTCATAAGCCAGAATTAAAGCAAATAATTCTGGAGGAAGCGCATGATTCTAAGTATTCAATTCACCCTGGCAGTGCGAAAATGTACCAGGATCTCAAGGAAAGATTTTGGTGGCCAAATATGAAGAAAGAGGTAGCTGAGCATGTAGCATTATGTGATGTATGCCAACGAGTGAAAGCAATGCATCAAAGACCAGCTGGACTGCTACAACCTCTAAAGATACTAGAGTGGAAATGGGAAGAAATTGGGATGCACTTCATCACCGGGTTGCCTAGGACTCAAGGTGGATATGACTCCATATGGGTCATAGTGGATCGGTTAACAAAAGTTGCACATTTCATACCCGTGAAGACAACTTACTCAGGACATAAGTTAGCAGAGCTATACATATCGAGAATTGTTTGTCTACATGGTGTACCCAAGAAGATAGTATCGGACAGAGGTACTCAATTTACCTCAAGATTTTGGGATAAGCTGCACACACACTACACCATGGCACACTTTTGGCCACTGTGAACTGTTGGCAAAAGGCTAATATTGGCGACATATAATCTATGGGCAATAATCAGACCTTCTACTGTCACCTCGTCTGTCGGCAATTGTATAATAGAGCAACGTGTTATGTGTCGGCATTTTTATTTTGACTGATAATGTGTCGGCAAAAAATAGTAGACAATTTTTCTGTCGGCGTAGCCTAATTTATCTGTCGGTGAATGGGTGTGTATGGACTAGCAAGCTAGCGAAAAGATTGCAATTGGCGCGCGGCCACAGCGAAAGCGGGAGAGTCTAAAGTTTCGGCTGCCAGGCGGGCCTTAGAATCGGAGTCTTCATGCCCTCTCCTCCCACTTCTCTCCCCCCAACCCGAACCCATCAATTCGCTTCGTCCGTCCCGTGTCGCGTGCTCGCACTGGCCACGACCAAACCCTAGGCGCCGCCCATCCTCAAGGCCCCAGTACGCTGTCATGGCGCCGGCGAGGGCTCACCCAGCGCTCCGCCGTCTTCTTGGGCGATTCCGCTAGGGTTTGTTTGCTTGCTTGCATGCTTTTTCGGCGGATCGAGGGGCAAGCAAATGCACACTCTGTGAGTTCTTGGGACTGGGCCTTCTTGATTTGGTTCCGCCTGTGATCTTGTGTTGGTTCTTGATCCAAACCTTCTCTGGGCGGAGATTATTAGGCGCAGACCACCATGGACAACAATCTCGCTCCTGTTCTTGACGGATCGTATCTTGAATTCTTGATTACCCGTTAGAACATTTACGCGTAGAAAATGCGGTCGATTGGTTCGTTAATTGAATCGATGGAGTGTTAGATTGTCGTAGCGGGGTTTTAGATAATGTTGTTAGGTTGGTGCCTTTGTTAATCAAAGATTTGATTTGCAGATTAGTGAATTGTGGAATTGTGCGTGGTTGTGAGTTCTTGATCCAGCTGGTTTCATCTGGTGAGCAATGGTGTGGCCGCCATGGCCTTATCCGAGTAGTTTTGGTTTCTTTTCCTCAAAAAAGTATGCGAGGAATGGGCCAAAGGAAATAGCTTTTCAGTTTTCGGCGTCTACAATGGATTGCCCTCCTGCAGTGTTCCTTCTTCTTTAACTTTTTGTTAGCAGTAAAGTAGTATTTCAGTGCACAGTGTTCCTTCTTCTTTTAACTTTTTATTAGCAGTAAAGTAGTATTCGAGTGCTTTTGTTGTGACTGTAAAAAAAAACACTTCAAATCTTTGAACTGGTCTCAGCTCAGATAATGGCTGCTAGAGCTTGCAGCTGCAACCGCCCCTGGTTCAGATTTGTTTAGCTTTTCTCCCTTCATTGAGCAGAACGAGAAAGGCAGTTGCTGCTTGATGTTCTTCGAACTAGTGTTACTAACTGTGTGGAATTCCGAATTCCTGTGTGTAATGCTTAGATTTCCTTTTTTGTTATGCTTTCTTTCTGTCTTCAATTTAGGATAGTTCTAAGCATACTTTTTGGTGATTAGGCACATATCCTGATGCTTGGGACTTGAGCACCAGCATTTATTTTGTTTTGGTGCCTCGGTTTGAGTTATGTAATTGGGTTTGGAACCTTAGCCCCTATCGCTTGGTTCATAAGTGGTCATTTGCAGCTGATGTTGGATTGGTTGTTGTGTCGAGATGTTCATGAGCTCTTTGTACAGTAGTCTGTTTTACTCTTCCATCCATGGGTTGAAAGTGGGTTTCAACTATTAATGTGCAATAGGAGAAGTCCCTTCTCGCAAAAATCAAACTGTAATTTCAAAGCTAGAATTAATTAAAGAAATGCTAGATCCCCTAAGGTCTATCTTCTCCCTTTTTTGGTTAGCAAATTCAATTAGATTGCCACCACATCATATTACACAACAAATCGATGCTCCCACAAATTGATGTGATGTAGAAGTTAAAGAACTAGATTCTTTGTTTAAGTTTTCAAGTTTTGTTAAATTCTGATGTCCTTCACATGATTGGATCACTTCTTCTGTATTTCCTTGTTGGTAATATACTACTACTTTCTGTGCAGGAGTATTTTGGTGGAACGATAACTTGATATAGAGTTCTAGACCAAAGAAAACAATGGAGAGGGAAATGGCTGCCTCATATGAACCAAAACAGAACGGTGAAATAAGGATTTTTGAGAGTTCAGATGAGATGACAACAGATCTGGCTGAATACATCTCACAAGTTTCAGAAATTTCTGTTAAAGAAAGGGGATACTTTGCTGTTTCCCTATCTGGAGGGCCTCTTGTTAGTTTTTTGGGGTAATTTTGTTATCTCATATTTATTAACTAATTTATCATCTTTGATTCTGCATCTGAACTTTAATTTCTAAAAAGGAAACTTTGTGAAGCGCCATACAACAAGACCCTGGAATGGTCAAAATGGTACATCTTCTGGACTGAGGAGCGTGCTGTAGCAAAGAATCATGCAGAGAGTAACTATAAGCTAACAAAAGAAGGATTCCTATTGAAAGTATGTGAGAATTTTTTTCAATAGTGCAGCCTAGAAAAAACTGTTCAGAAATTCCATGTTTTTGTTCCTTAAGATTTGCTTGCTTTTTATATTTTAGTTTGCTGATACTTGTTGCTCAGAATGAATTAATTTGCCTTCTGTTTTCATTTATTATTTTGTACTGACCAGATGATAGTTATACCTTGCATGAGATCCACCATATATACAGATGTTTCTTCTTGCTGCTTCCATTAATATATGCTTTCTTTCGTCATATAAACCAAAAAGGGGTAAAAATGATTGATTGATTTTTGAGATTGGTAATATATATTGCTACGTACAATATATTTGGTTTTAATTCATACCGGAGGAGAAACCATACAAATTTTTGTAATCAGAGAAATAGATGTTTGATCTTATAGCACAATTTTCTTTTATTGCTTAATCTTTATGTTTCGTTACCAATTTTGTTTTTCGTAACGAAACATAAAGGTCAAGCAATTTACCTTGCTGTGCTCTATGTGTCTGATCAGCAGCCCCACCGTCCTCGGCGGCAGCGGTTGTCGGCGTCTACGTCTGCAGTGGCTAGGCCAAATTCTGGTGTGCAGTTCGACTTCCATTTTTTGTTCGTTGATGTGATGGTGGTTTTGATTTCCTTTTTTTGTCGATATGTCTGTAGCAGCAGCCATGCCTCGTGCTCTGCCTGCACCAGATGCATGGGTGTAGAGTGAGCAGGAGGAGGTGTGTCACGAGGCGGCGGCGCTCCAGGAGAAGGTGATGAAGCTGGAAAAGAACGGTGAGGTGAGGGCGAGAGCGCTGGAGGAGGAGGCTGCGGCGCTGTGGATGGCAAACGCCAGGCTAGAGGAGAACCTGGAGCTTGCCCTGAGGCTGCGGTATGCAATATTTTCTTGACATCTATGCAATATTTCTCACCATTTTATTCCGTTTTAGTATTACTACAGGTAATTTTGTTGAAAAAAATATGTGTTGAATGGTTGATGATGATAGTTTATGACCTGTTTTAAACTTTTGCCAAGTTATAAAAATAACATAAGTAAACATTTTTTTAAGAATCAGTAAATCATGCTCTCTTTACACTCACAAGCATGTAGCTTTGGGTTAATGTGAGTTGGGGCATGTTATAGTTACCATTGCTATCGTTGATTGGATTTTTTGTAAGATGACAGGACCTGATATTTATTCAAAATGTTACGTGTAACAATACTGAATTTTACTTCAATGGCCCTTCCTGTATTGAGTCTGCCTTTTTTACGAGCATTATTGACTGTGTTTGCCTTCTTAATCTTATAATGAAACCACATTTCTAGGATTTATTTGTTCTTACCAAATTTGTCTGCTTATGTTTCTTTGACCTTTTCTCTTTAATAATATTGCACTATCAAATCATATACTGATTTTTGGGGGGTCTTTTTTCCTGTCTTGCAACAAAATATGTGCCTGTGCAGATCAAAGAAGCAAAATTGCAATCTCTGGCCCATGTTAAAAAGATTCAGGAACTTGGGATGCAAGTATGCAACTACGTGATGCTCAAAATACTATAGCCTCACTTGAAGCAGAGCTGCACAGAGCAAATACTGAATTGGATCAGACAAGGTGAACTTCAGTCAAAGAAAACAGATATAACCTTTACAATTCTCAGAAGACTGTCTCTGTATTGGATGCCTTTAGTGCTTTGGTTGCTGTTATGTTGTGAAATTTTTGCATATGGTCTGCAATTGCTTGGCCTTTATTGTTCGGTAATTGATTGCTTCATCTCATGCAGGAATTCTTTTTTTTTTCATCGTTGAACTTTGCATTAATGTTTGTTCTTCCTCCTTGTACAGGTTGCTCAATTTGTTGTCGCAAATGCAGATTATGTTGTTGACTCTCTTTGCAGACAGCTGCGTCACTTGGACCTCAACCCCCATGTCCCTGACATTCTTGCTTCCATGCTGTCTGATATCGGTGCTTCTCATGACATTTTGCCATTCTTGGAAGAACCGGTATGATTAGGGTGGCTACAAATCTCATAAGCAAAAAATTCCATTTCTTCAATTGTTTGCCTTTTTAATCGAGTAGTGCTTTTCAATACTCTTCAATAATAAAATTGCCTCGTAAAGCATCTGTAGTTGCTAATTGGTCAAATCAATTGCCACTTAATTGCTTTGGAAGTCAGACACTTTTCTTTTTGGGAGCACTTTCCTGTTTTAAATAAACGCTAAGGGGATACCATGATCTATGGGGAAGCAAGGGACAAAGTTTGTCCTTTTATCAGAACAAAATGTGATGTTTTTACATTTGAAACAAGTTTTGTTTGTGTAACTTCCATTGCAATACATGTAAACTTACAGATGCGGGCAGTTTCTTCAGAGCTGGAGATTCTTGGTAGGCATGATCACCCACATCTAACTGTTCCATTTATGAAGGTATTATGATATACAAAGTTTTGATAACATGTGGCATCTGTTTTGATTGTTCTACGTAAAAACTATTTCTTTGCCTTCTCACTAGTGGTCCCAATCCTTGACTCCAGTATGTATCTCATATCAGGGGCATTGTTTTTTTTCACTGTAAATGTCTTGACTAGTACATATGGTTCATATTTTGTTTCTGTTAGTTTTGTGTCCAGACTTGTACATATGGTTCATATTTTGTTTCTGTTGACTACAGGCTGGATTCTGAATACCCAGTTCGAAATATTTTCAAACTCTTCATATGCGCCATTTGTCAAATGTTGTTAAAGCCAAGTCAAGGGATATCCATACATGCATGAAGATTCATCACAACCTGGGAACTTGCGTCGCTGGGATGGTCCATTCCTTTGTCAATGCTGTCAGGGAAAGAAAGAAGCCATGGATGGAAAAAAGTCACTGGAGTTGGGAAAAAAGTCCATCAGTGTACCAATTGGATGAAATAAATTGTATATTTTGTTGATATGCGTAATGCGTTCGGACGGTAAAAATGTATGTTTATCAAACCCTGTATGTCATGTGTGTTGTGATTGTGTATGTATATGGTGATTGTGTATCAACTTAACTTATGTGATGTGTAACTTAACTATTTGAAATGTGATTGTGTATGTATATGGTTATATATGTGAGTGGCACTATTTGCATGTACAAGTGTGTATGTCAATTCAATGGTGGATAATTAATGTGGAATTGGTTCTGTATATATTGCATATTTAATTAATTTGTATGTCATGTGTGCTGGCACCTTTGCCGACACAAAACTTGTGTACAAAACTAGCTTTGATCTATGAGGGGAAAATGATTCGCCAACAAATAAAGTGTCGGCAATTCATATTAACTGTCGGCAAAGATGGAACTGTCGGCAAAAAACCAACTGTCGGCAAAGATTAGAACTGTCGGCAAAACTTAGATCTTTGCCATCAATTTATCTGTCGGCAAAGCCTAAGCCGACTGCTTCTACCGCGACTGTTTAGTTACCGTCGGCTAAACTTTTGTCGACAGTTTTTGGGTTGGAAAAGATGCCTTTTGCCGACTGTACCATGTGTTCGCAAAAGTGTGCCATGGTTAGTGACAGCGATGGGCACCCGTTTAAACTTCAGTACAGCATACCATCCACAGACCGATGGTCAGACCGAAAGAGTAAACCAAATTCTTAAAGACAAGTTAAGAGCTTGCGCACTGTTTGCCATAGGCAGAATTTAGTTACAATAATAGCTATCAAGCCAGTTTGAAAATGTCACCTTTTGAAGCTTTATATGGTCGACCGTGTCGAACACCACTAAACTGGAATGAGACGGGAGAACGTCATGTTTTTGGACCAGACGTACTTTTAGATGCCAAAGAGAAGATTGCTTTAATTCGAGAAAGGTTGAAGACTGCACAATCCAGGCAAAAGAGTTATGCAGATAATCGACGTCGTGATTTCAGCTTTGAACCAGAAGACTATGTCTATCTCAAGGTCACGCCATTAAAGGGAGTTAAAAGGTTCCATGCTAAAGGAAAACTTGCCCCGAGATATGTGGGTCCATTCAAGATTACGAGTAGTAAGGAGAAGTTGCATACCGCCTAGAATCGCCATGATCTTTAACAAGGTACATGATGTATTCCATGTATCCCAATTGAAGAAGCGTTTGCGAGTACCGGAAGAACAAGCACCTATTGAAGCTATTGAGCTGCAAGAGGATTTAACTTACAAAGAACATCCAGTGAAGATTTTGGATACCATGGATCGTGAGACTAGAAACAAGTCAACCCGCTTTTGCAGAGTTCAGTAGAGCAACCACTCAGAAAGCGAGGCAACTTGGGAGCGCGAGGAAGATTTGAAGGAGTTTCCCAACCTCTTTTCTAGCCAACCCTGAATCTCGGGGTCGAGATTCCGTTAAGGGGGGCAGGTTTGTAACATCCCAAAAATTTGGAAATTTTGAAATTTATAATTTATTTTGAATTCCTAAGAATTTCTGGAATTTATTTGGATTTAACTAAAATTCTGGAAATTAGTTTTATCTGGAAAATTAATTTAATAATGAAAAGTTTTAATAAGATATAAATGGAAATATTTTATTTGAGCTCAAAATGTCCTAAAATATTTTCTAGAATTTTTCTGATATTTTAAGTGCCTCAAATAATTTAAATGAATATTCAGAATTATTTTTATTCGAAAAAACAATTGAAATTGAGGAACGATAAAGGGCTCGGCCCATTCTTGTCTTGCCGCGCCGAAACCCTAAACGTCGCCGATCGCTCGTCCGATTTGCATCGCCGGCGCTGCGATTCACCGTGTCGATTAAATCGCTCGCTAGATTGGATCGCCGCGTGGATGGACGGATTGAGGCCATGTCGCTTCGTCTATGGGGAAGGGAAGCGCCGCCGCCGCACCGAAGAAGCCTCGAAGCGCCGTCGGAGCCGTCGTCTTCTTCATCTCCGGCAACACTTCCTCGCCGCGCTAGCGTCGGAAGCCACGAGCTACCTCGACCGTTCGATCTGCATCCAACGACGGAGGTGAGTCCACGTATTCTTTCTCAATAGAGACCAGAGCAGTATCACGGTGGATTCTAGCCGTAGGATTCGTAATGGATAGCTAGGATAGTGCCACGTGCCCGAAGAAGGGACTGACCACGTGTGCTTGTAAATTGAGTTAAATGTTAGCCGTTGGATTCGTATCGAATGATCTAGATTTAGCCATGTAACCAGGGTACAGTAAACCTCATTATCAATTGTCAGCCGTTAGATCCGGATCGAGTGGTTCCTATTTCGCCACGTAGCCATCTAACTGTAGCCATTAGATCTGAGATGTTAAGCGTAAAATTTGAATCAATCTGAGCCGTTGATTTTGAATCGAACGGATCAGATTTCGCCGCACGTCGGGCCAGTCCCGAGTCGACGCGTGTTGTGCGAGAAACGAGGTGACAGAGCCATCGCTGCTGTCGACGTCACCCGGTTATTGGACGCCGTTCGATTTTGATCCGAAGGTCACGGTTAAGCCACGTGTCAACACCGCGGTAACGATCCAAAGTGTCGGTGCAATCTTGACCGTTGATCTCATCGCACGAATCTTTACGTTTGACCGGGGCAGTTGAATTGTTATTCGGTTTATTTTCAGCCGTTAGATCTCGATCCTGTGGTTAACATTGCGCCACGTGTCACCATCGCAGTAACTCGAGCCGAACCGACGTTTGATCGTGGCCGTACGTTTTGAATCGGATGATCAGGAATAAATTAATCTCTCGGTTGATAGTTCGTCGACACATGTCACGGCGAGAGTTTGCCACGTGTCCGAGGATGACATCATCAGTGGGGTCCACTTGTCAGTGCTGGCATGGTGGATGCTGACGTCAGTAGTGACGTCATGCTGACGTCATAATTCCGATTTTCCTTAATAAAAATATTTGGCCGAAAATATTTTCGGTGCTGACGTCATAAATGTCAAATTTTCCGTATAAAAATAAATGGAGAAATTCGGTTTATTCTTTTTGATTTATTTTCAAACTTCAAATGGTTATAACTTTTGCGTTTTAACTCCGATTTGAGTGATTCCAATTTCTAAAAATTTGTAAAATCAAGATCTATTTATTGGTGAAATTTATGAAGTTTTTAGAGTTGAGTTTGCCCTCTAGAAAATGTATTTATTGTGTGTATATATATGATTTGGTAGACGTTGATTTGTCGGAGAACTTCGAGGGGGAATTCTTAGAGCAAGATCAAGCTTCAGTCAGGGTCAGCAACTCTTTGAAGGCAAGTTATGCTTTGACCATTTTGAACCTAAATTTTGAAATGTATTTTGTTTCAAACTATGCATGCTAATTCAACTAAAAATGGATTTGAATATTTTGGGTGAATTAGTTAACCAGCCTAATTGTTTATGCCACCTTGATATAATTTGTATGCCATGATTCCTTTGATAACTTAAGTTGGGTAAATTTAGTTGGTTGACGATATTGTGCCAACACGGGAGGCTAGACCGTGAATAGTTGCTTAGCCATGCATGTAACGTGAACCATTCTATTTGGATACAAAAGTAATAATGACTAAAGAAATGGTGAATGCTTTTTCGATAAAAGGTGGAATGTTGTTGGTAATGATGTGGAGTGTAGAGACCTGTGTGGTTCTATACGAAGGATGATTACGGGCATATGTTGCACTGTTAATAACTTGGGATGGAATTGATTTAGACTGGGGCAAGTGGACCGAGGCTTTGAGCCAGGTGGGCCTTCGTGGCATTTGGGGGGTTGAGTGATGTGAGGGTTGTGTGCCAAATTGTGAGAAGGATGTCTTGCCTTGGTCAATTAAGGACCTTACCTTGCAAGCCTTTGACCTGAGTCTCTCGTACAACCACATGTCTGAATGGGAAGACCTAGTTTAGTAGGATTTTGATGTCTTACCTTGGATACCTCAGGGTGGCAGTTACACGGGGGTAACTGTATGGGGGAGCGTGCCTGTGCTACGGCTTGGTACCCGTCCAATGGTGTTTGTCGGTCCTATACTTCGTCTCTGAGTGAGGGAAGTGATAGTGAAGGCAACACGGAAAGGTTCCTAGGTGGAGATAGAAGTCTTTGAAAAGCTTTGTTACTATTAATCGCCTTTGTGGTGTGCAACAGTATCTTGTGGGTAAAGTGTACAACCTCTGCATAGTGTAAAACTATTTGAATAGCCGTGTTCACGGTACTGGACAATGCTCGGGGATTATAGTCAAGGGGTAGTGTTTGAAAATAAAATAGGGTGAAAGGCTGTGTGCCAAGGAATGTTGATTAGGGACTGTGTGTCCAAAATGATATGGAAAACAACATGAGAAATACAGTGATTATATAGTTTTAATGCTTTCAATTTAAATTAATAATAGTTTAAACTGATGATGCAAATGCAAAACAACCGATTGAACCATTCCTTGTAACAAGCCATGCATATAGTAATAGATCTGCATTCTGTGCATGACTTGTTGAGTACGGTGTGTACTCACCCTTGCGAACAAACTTACCAGAAGAAGAGACTACGCCTGCATATGAAGAGGAGTTTGTTGAGGAGCCGAAGAACTAGGGAAGCAAGCCTCAGTCAGGGCGTCTGTGGAAGAAGATGGAGCACCACGAAGATTTATTTTATTCCGCTGTTAAACTTTTGCTATTTGATTATTGTAAGCCCTGCGTGGCATATTATTGTAAGGGACCATAAGGTCACACAACTCGTTTAAATACATGTTTGAAATACTTATTTAATATTCCGCTGTGTATGATGTGATATTATACTCTGTTTAGCTGTGTGCACTAGCGCGATCCTGGACTAGTGCAAAATACACAGAGTGTCCGGATTTGCAGATTCGGGGCACGACATTTGGCTATAATGAAAGTTGTAGATAATTGAATTACCTTTCAATAGAGACTGAAATCGCTAAGTTTCGTTCAGCCGTTTGAAAGTTAGGACCGTTTTGCCGATTGTTGTCCAGAACAAGTAAAATTATGTTCGTCTGCTGTTCGTCGCAAATCTGGGAATAATAGGTGCTTTTTCCGGTCGGTCGGCTATAGAAACAGTTATAGATAATCGAATTACCTTTCAATAAAGTCCAAAATCTCTAAGTTTCGTTCAGCCGTTTGAAAGTTATGCCCGTTTTACCAAGTGATGTCCCGGGTTGGCAGATTTCTATTTTCGGGTTTTAGGAGTGGGTTGCGAAGCCAACTTAGTTATGAGTCTTATGTTGAATTTTGGGCGTGTTTTTGAGTGGGTTATATCCATGTGCAGGTGGTGTGACCCCAGGTGTGGCAACCTCGTCTCGCCACACCATCTCGAGAAGTTAGAAGGCAAGTGCATCAATTGATTGAACTTTGTGAATGGTAGATTGAATGTCTTGATCAATTTGATATGTGAGCCGCTAATGCTTGTTGTGGTTATATTGACAACACTAGTATGGTTAGGCTTTATGAGTACCCATGAATGACATTAAAGGATGAAACTTGCATGTGCATCCTTGTTTGTTTGCTATGTGTGCTGCATTGAAGAATTATGTGTCTTGTCTATGTGACTTGTTGTGATAACTTGTGTTCCTATTGATGCTCACTAGTAGGATTAGGGTATTATTGATATCAAAGACAAGAGTTTTGAGTCAAGAATAATGGTTCAATTCGTATTCATGATAAAAGAGTATGGTTTTTGTACGAAGTATTGATGATAAATAAATGTGAGGACGGAGTATGGAATTTGATTGCGAAAATGGTTTGATTTATGATCAAGATAGATAAAAGAGTATGGTTTTTGTACGAAGTATTGATGATAAATGAATGTGAGGACGGAGTATGGAATTTGATGGCGAAAATGGTTTGATTTATGATCAAGATAGATGAAATTAGTAATTACTCGAGTATTGCAGATGTGAGTATGAATATGAATGTTGAGGATGTGATTATGAGTGCTCAGAAATTGAATGGTAATTTGTGGATGTGAGAAGTGGTTGATGTTTATGTATTTGGCTATGGCTATACAAATGTGATAAATGAATGTAGTTTGCAAATTTGTTTATGCCTATTGCATTTGTTCTTTCATGATGGAAGAGGCGACCCATTCTGATGCGGGCCTCTGTGCTCACATGTAGTGAGCACGAAAGTCCTACCTCGTAGTCCCATATATGTGGGTGTATGGGAGCGAGTCAGTAAGAGTAGGCGCCCTCCACCACGGGGTGGAAGGGAAATGAGAGGGCGCACACCGACGGGTGTGCACTCGGCAATACCGGTATGAGCTAAAAGAGGAGATGAGACGTGCATGATGCATCATATGCATGAAAATTGTGAAATCTGCATTGCATTGACAATGATGAATCATGTTTAATGAGTTGATTGTGATGTCTGGATATGAGATTCTCCTTTTGTACGGCATATTTGCATCTGCACTGCATTGACAATGATGAATCATGTTTAATGAGTTGATTGTGATGTTTAATGAGTTGATTGTGATGTATGGATATGAGATTCTCCTTTTGTAGGGCATATTTGCATCTGCACTGCATTGACAATGATGAATCATGTTTAATGAGTTGATTTTGATGTATGGATATGAGATTCTCCTTTTGTAGGGCATATTTGCATCTGCACTGCATTGACAATGATGAATCATGTTTAATGAGTTGATTGTGATGTATGGATATGAGATTCTTCTTTTGTATGTCTTGTGCACTTGAGCATGAAGGCAGTGAATGGAAACTGTTAATGGTTAATCGTGGAGCTAATGGCATTTATAGATTGAGGATTGAGTCGTGGACTCATCCAAAAGTGGCTATCGAGGTATGAGTAAAGTTTAAATAATTCTTGAGATGGTTGTGGTATTTGGAATCAGTTTTCGGTTCAATTATTTACCAAGTTCAGTCAAGTATTTGAATATATTACTTTTCAAAGTATTGGTATTTCGTTTGATTCGGTTGCGTTTCTTTATTGTTGCTCTTTGCTGAGTCTTGGACTCACGCTTGTTTGCTTCCTGTTTTTAGGTACCTTGAAGCTGATTCATCGGGTTGGGAGTAGTAACACGTGCACGACTGCGGTCTCCAACCATTCATTTAATCAATTCATTGATTCTGGATGTAATTAATTCGGTTGTAATGTGTTGTTGTCGTGGTGAAGTTTATTAATTTCTTTTGGATGTGTGATTGACTATCTAAGGACTTGCTAGAATGTTTCGTTCTATTTTGAGTGATTGATATATCCTATAACTGTTTTGTTCTTTTGTCTGCTGAGTGGATGTCCTCTGTTCTAGAGAGGTCATGCCAAAATTTTGTAGATTTTGGTGGCTTAGTTTTAAGCCAGTTTAAGAGTTTAAAGATTGAATTCCATTTCAGTCTTTTTCACTAGAGGCGTCAGTAGTTATTTACAGTTTTTTTGGTAGCATTTGTGGTGTATTTGGCGCCGAGGTGTTACAGTTGGTATCAAAGCGGGCTTCAGGTCCGTGGTGCTGGAATGTAGTGAGTAATTTTAGAATGAATTAAAATTTTGTTGTATGAAAGTAGAAACATGGTTTAGGTTGAACTTTTAAAATGTGGCCCTAGGGCAATAACCATAAAATTTGACGTAGAATGGTTAATTATTAAAAAAAACTGACACACTCTGATGCACAGTAGGAAAGGGATGGGCTATCATTGCATTGTGTTACAATGCTTATTTTGTTATTCATGCTATGTTGATACTTGTGATTATGTTATATGCTAGTCTTGTTAAGGCTCTGGTAGTATTTATGACTATTCTTGAAGTGGTTGAGCGCTCTGCGGGGTCTGGTGGGACTCCGTGTTCCGAAGAGATTTCGGCCCTGTCGTGTAGCCGTGTTGGTCGGTATGGCAGTTGAAAGCCAACACCGAAGGATTCATAATCCCGGGTGAGGATATTCCTAATTCCTTTGTCGTAAATCGGAGAGTAATTGATTTCTTGTTTTTCGTGGTTGAGAAACTCGTTTTGGTGACTCTCTTTTGTCGTGGGAGTTTTGTGATTTATTTGTGTTTCGGAGTCTGTGGTCATGACAAGGGTTGAACATTGTCGTGCGGTAAAGTGAAGAGTATCGTTTTGCACCTCTTTGGTTGCTTTGCGTAGAAGTTATGGATTCCTTCTTGTGTTGGTTGTTCTCCCAGTTTAAAAAGGAGTTGTTGTACTTCTGCTGTAGATGGGATAATTGATGGAGTAAGTTTCCGGGCTTTGACTCATTTGGTCTTTTTGAGTTTAAGTCAAAGAAAAAGGGTTATTGGTGTTGCGCCTCGTTGATTGATGGCGGGGAAAGGCATGGAATTGCCGTGCTGTCATTCTCCAAGTTGAAGTTTTGGATTTGGGGCTTTAAAGGGAAAAGTGTTATTCGATCGATTCACTTTTCCTTTCTGTGAATTGATTTGTGTAACTCCTTTCCTTCGTGGAATTTTGGAGTTTGATAATTGGTTTGTAGTTTTGTTGAATGACATGGCTTGAGCCTTGTCATTTTCTAAGTCTTTTGAGAGTCGAGCTTCTTTGGAAGTTTTCGTTGGCTTTTCTGGAAAGGAAAATTCGACAGTTAGAGTAAGTTGTGGGTGATTGAAGATCTTCCCATAAAGGATTAGTAGAATGTTTGTGTTGTTGGGTTAAGGTGGTCGACCCTAATTGGATAGATGGCAAGAAGTAGTTTGTAGGTCATGGTGATCCACGGTTATAAGTGGAGATTTGAAAATAGTGTTTGCGTAAGGTTATAAATGATTGTGTCAAAGAAGTAATAACAAGTTGGTTGAGGAACTAGTTAATTAAATGATGTCGGCTAGTGAAGTGGTCTCTGTTGGGAATGAGTTTCCCCTCTTCTCTTTAAGACATTGTGTGTTGATTATGGGTTCGGAGGTCGGGTTTGAGAATCGATTTTCTCTTCCCAAGTGTTGATTTTGGTGTTATACGCAGTTTTGCTTTGATGATAGCAAGTTACGTTGTTTTTGGTTATTGAGAGCTTCTGTCAAAGAATTGCACGGAGTCTCTCTTTTATTTTGAGTACTCCCCGACTTAAATCTGATCGCATTGATTTGAAAATGATAAAAGTGGTTCTTGAGATGTTCGAGATTTGAAATTGCCTTTGCGATTTGGCTTAGGAAAGGAACTAGAGCGATCATGGGTTTTTGTTGAACTTTCTCCAAGGTGATGTATGTGGTTTATTGGTTTAAAGAGAATTGTATCTCTTCTGTATTCAAGCTGGAGTTAAAGATTATGACTGTTCGTGGTATCGTATTAAGTATAGTAAGGATTTATACTCTTGGGTTTGATTATGTGAGTGAAATAATGTGAGGGCAAGACCCTCTTAAGAAAAGAATCAAGTGTAGTTTGGTATTGATTTGTGGTCCTAGCATGAGCTAGGCGTTGACCTCAAGTAGTTTAAAGGTGGATTATGATGGAGCCTTGTGATGTCGATTCAAATTCTTTTGGGGGAATCGTTGATTGCACAGAAGGTGATAGCAAGTTGATGTAAAGTGTTCCTTGTCGTGGTTCCAACCTTTATGAGAGGAGCATCTTGATCATGTTGTCCCTGAGTTGTGTTGGACTTTGTTATGGGTGGGCTGGGTGGAATCAGTCACTAAATGCTTTATTTCCTTAAGTTTGTCGGAACCCTCGGTTTTATGGGTTAGACTCACTGTGGGTCAGTTGGAAATGGATGGTTCAGTTGTGAACCTTTTCTTTGAGTGGTTGCCTCGTTGTATGAGACAAATTTGAAAGAAGATCAAATACGATTTTGTGTATGAGGGAATTTGATTGGTGCCCTGTGGGGCTAATCATTTCGATAGTAAATAATGATTTTTGATCCTGTTGTTTCTAAGGGCAACTGTTGAAAAGATAAAAGTCGTGTTTGGATTCCTAGAGGGTTCTGGTGTTAATTGGTTAGGAATAGTGGTATACTTGGATTGGGTTAGAAGTTTGTTGGATTGAAAAGCCTTGTGTGGCTCTGTGGTTTAAGTTTAGCGACCCGTGTTATAGCTTTGATATGGTAGGGCTAGCTCGTTCGATGATATGGCTTGAAAATGGCTATGCGGTTATAAAGGTTAATCATTGAGGAGAGATGTGAATCAGGGTTTCTTGGTTCTTAGGGGATTGGAATTTGGAACCCCAACTATTCAATCGAATAGAATTGAGTGATTCAGTGAAAATTTTGGTTGGATGCTTAATAGAGTGTTGTGACTTGCGGTAATCGTGTCATCATGAGTTGATGATTTATGGCATAATTTGGGAATTTGGCTGTCTGCTGATTCCAATAGCGCCTTCGTGTGGGAGATGTGAATTCTCAAGTTAAAAAAAAGAGAAGTGACTCGAGTTTTGGAGTCTCGTGTGTGAGAAGTACCCAACTTTGTTCTTTTTGGGTGTTTCGCTTTGTCAGTCGGTTTCCGTTGTTCTTGATGGTGTTCTGGTGGTGTTCAGAATTCGAGATCGAATTCTGTTAAAGAGGGGAAGAGTGTAATACCGCGAATTGTTTTACCAGAGTTTGGCCGAAATTGTTTTTGTCGTCTCGCAATTTTAAGAAACTTATTTAAAGGTTTCAGGTTTTCCGTAAAAACTTATCGAATTGGGTGTTTTCTTCTGAGCCGTACAGTTTGGCGGCAAGTTGTTTTTCTTGTTATTTGTCTTTTCACGCCAAGAATTTATTGGTTCGCGCTACTGGTTAAAAGTTGGACTTTGGTTTTGGAGGGGTTTTTAGGAATTTTTTTCCCTCCCTCACCTAATCTCTCTCTCTTTCTTTTATTGTGTGGCTGAGAACTCTTGGTGGCAGCCATCTTCTTTTTCCCAAGTCCCTGCCGACTCCCCCATTTCCCCTCTTCCCTGGCGCCTGTTTCCTGGGCTGAGCCCCCTGGCGACTCCTCCTCCTGGCGCCACTCCCAGCCGTGCGCCTCCCTGGCCTCCTCCTGCGCCCCTCCCCTGGCTGCGCCCTCCTGTAGCCCTGGCCGAGCCCTCCCCTGGCTGCGCCTCCTCCATGGCCGGCGCCGCCAGCATCTCCTCCCCGGCCGGCGGCTCCTCCGGTACCTCCTCTCCGGCAGACTTCAAGAAGAAGAAGAAGACTGCAGCCCTCCCCACCTCCCTTTCCTCCTTGAGTAAAAGATCTGAGGTAAAAACCCTAGGTGGTGGGGATCCTTTTGGCTTGCATGCAAGGTGTTTGTGCTATTGCTTAGCTAGGATTCCTAATTTTGAGATGTTGGGGGTTGGGGAATGGAGAGACTAGAGTGATTTGAAATTTCTGTTTCGAGCAGATTTTTGCCCCCTGTTAGAGCTGCTGTTTGAAAATTCTACAAGCATTTTCTGGGGGTTTGGCTATAACGAAAGTTGTAGATAATTGAATTACCTTTCAATAGAGATCGAAATCGCTAAGTTTCGTTCATTCGTTTGAACGAAAGGACCGTTTTGCCGATTGCTGTCCACGACAAGTTAAATTATGTTCGTCTGCTGTTCGTCGCAAATCTGGAAATAATCGGTGCTTTTCCCGGTCGGTCGGCTATAGAAAGAGTTATAGATAATCTAATTACCTTTCAATGAAGTCCAAAATCGCTAAGTTTTGTTCATCCGTTTGAAAGTTATGCCCGTTTTACCAAGTGCTGTCCCGGGTTGGCAGATTTCTGTTTTCAGGTTTTAGGAGTGGGTTGCGAAGCCAACTTAGTTATGAGTCTTGTATTGAATTTTGGGCGTGTTTTTGAGTGGGTTATATCCATGTGCAGGTGGTGTGACCCCGGTTGTGGCAACCTCGTCTCGCCACACCGTCTCAAGAAGTTGAAGGCAAGTGCATCAATTGATTGAACTTTGTGAATGGTCGAATGTCTTGATTGATTTGATATGTGAGCCGCTAATGCTTGTTGTGGTTATATTGACAACACTAGTATGGTTAGGCTATATGAGTACCCATGAATGACATTAAAGCATGAAACATGCATGTGCATCCTTGTTTGTTTGCTATGTGTACTACATTGAAGAATTATGTGTCTTGTCTATGTGACTTGTTGTGATAACTTGTGTTCCCTGTTGATGCTCACTAGTAGGATTAGGGTATTATTGATATCAAAGACATGAGTTTTGAGTCAAGAATAATGGTTTAATTTGTATTCATGATAAAAGAGTATGGTTTTTGTACGAAGTATTGATGATAAATGAATGTGAGGACAGAGTATGGAATTTGATTGCGAAAATGGTTTGATTTATGATCAAGATAGATAGAATTAGTAATTACTCCAGTATTGCGGATGTGAGTATGAATATGAATGTTGAGGATGTGATTATGAGTGCTAAGAATGTGAATGGTAATTTGTGGATGTGAGAAGTGGTTGATGTTTATGTATTTGGCTATGGCTATACAAATGTGAGAAATAAATGTAGTTTGCAAATTTGTTTATATCTATTGCATTTGTGCATTCATGATAGAAGAGGCGACCCATTCTGATGCGGGCCTCTATGCTCACATGTAGTGAGCACGAAAGTCCTACCTCATAGTCCCATATATGTGGGTGTATGGGAGCGAGTCAGTAAGAGTAGGCACCCTCCACCACGGGGTGGAAGGGAAATGATAGGGCGCACACCGACGGGTGTGCACTCGGCAATACCGGTATGTGCTAAAAGAGGAGATGAGACATGCATGATGCATCATATGCATGAAAATTGTGAAATTTGCATTGCATTAACAATGATGAATCATGTTTAATGAGTTGATTGTGATGTATGGATATGAGATTCTCCTTTTGTATGGCATATTTGCATCTGCACTGCATTGACAATGATGAATCATGTTTAATGAGTTGATTGTGATGTTTAATGAGTTGATTGTGATGTATGGATATGAGATTCTCCTTTTGTAGGGCATATTTGCATCTGCACTGCATTGACGATGATGAATCATGTTTAATGAGTTGATTTTGATGTATGGATATGAGATTCTCCTTTTGTAGGGCATATTTGCATCTGCACTGCATTGACAATGATGAATCATGTTTTATGAGTTGATTGTGATGTATGGATATGAGATTCTTCTTTTGTATGTCTTGTGCACTTGAGCATGAAGGCAGTGAATGGAAACTGTTAATGGTTAATCGTGGAGCTAATGGCATTTATAGATTGAGGATTGAGTCGTGGACTCATCCAAAAGTGGCTATCGAGGTATGAGTAAAGTTTAAATAATTCTTGAGATGGTTGTGGTGTAACACCCCAATTTTTGAAATTTTAAAGATTAAATATTATGTGTTTGCAATTTGTGATTTTTATGAATTTTCTGGATTTAATTGGATTTTCTGAGATTTATTTAAATCATTTCGAATTAGTGTATATGGTCTTTGTTAAGAAATATTTTTTTAAAATAAAGTATGCCAAAAATATTTTATTTAAGTTTAGAAGGTTTCGAAGTATTTTTGGGAAATTTCTTTTTCTCTCTGGGATTGAATCGGATTCGGAAACCGATTGCTGACCGGTGTGATTTTGGTAATCGAGTTGCTGCATGCGTCGTCCATGGGAACTCCTTCCGAATCCTTCAGAACGTAGCCGACTCAATCCTCTAGCTGGCGCCAAAATCGGTAGAGCTCAGAGTCCTTTCCGGTCGGGAGCGCAGCATGTGGCCGAGTCAAGGTCGTCGTAGTCCATCTGCGCGGGAAAAACTTGGCCGATTCCAGCAACGGCGTGACCGAGTCCCCTGATGCGCTGGCGCCTGGGCCTTGAAGGTTCGAAGCCTTTCCATACGGAGAAGCCACGCGTGGCCGATCAAAATTGCTAACGCTGGCGATGGCGTTGGAATCGGCAAGGTGCGGAGTCCGGCTCGGGCGGGAGAAGGACGTCTCCAACGTGTCGCCAATTTCCAAAAGCGAGCGCAGGCGTGAGGGAAATTCCTCCATAGCGTGGCCGAGTTAGGCAAGAACCGGAGTTCCATCAGGTGAGAGAAGGACACTCGGTCCTATTTAAACTACGCCAAGGTATCGATTGGAGGAACGGAGCGACCAAAAGAAATTGCGAGCGCTGAAGCCGGCCGAGTTCACGCGTGGGTCAGCAGCGCGCAGGCGTCGTCGGAAGAACTGGGCGGCAAGGGAAAAACCAAGAGCGCGTGAGCCAGTCACGCCGTCGTCTGAGGAGAATCGCGAGAACAAAGAATAAGCCACCGGAGAATTCGAGCGCCTTTGCCAAGTTGTCGCCGAGAAGCCTTGGGATCGTGTCGCCTTGTCGAGAAGCATCCCGTGCGCGCAGTCGTGCACCGGAGCATCGCCGGGAATCAACAGAGCGCCGTGAGGAAGGTCATCGTCTTCGTCTCCGGTGAATTCAAGTCGCCGTCGCTTCATCGCCGATCGGGAACTTCGTCAGCGGTCGGATCATAATCTAGCATCCGGAATTCGTCCACGTTATTTCGGAATCGGTAAGCATCTTAGATTAAATACCGACCGTTGAATTTAAGTCGGACGATTGATATTAGACCACGTAGTAGATTTACCCATAACCGTTAGATTGAGTTCATCAGTCTAGATTTCGCCACGTTTTATCTGTACAAGCCGGGGCGGGAAAATTTGGATTTTCTTTATAAAAATAATTCGGAAAGATTTAGAATTTCTAATTCCAGAGTTTAGTTTATTTTCAAAACTTCTAAATGCTATATCTTTTGCATTTTAACTCCGATTTGGGTAATTCGAATTTCGAAAAGTTTGTGAGATTGAGATCTTTCCAATGGTGGATTTTATTTGAATTTTCGAGTTCATTTGCTATTTGTTCTTGGTGTTTATTTGCTATTTCTCTCGATTCGCGTAGACGTTGAGTTGAGCGAGGTGTCGGAAGAAGGAATTATTATTTCAAGAGCAATCTTCGGAGCAATACCAGGAGCTTAACGAAGGCAAGTTGTGCTTTGATCATGTTGCACCCCTAAACTAGATTGCATGCTATTTTGATTTACCTTATCACTTGTTATTTTATGTGTATAAATGATTTCAACCTAAGTTTGGGATTAGCTATCGTACCCTTTGAATTACACCCTACCTTGCTAGTTGTATGCCATGATCCACTTGTCACCCTAGGTTGGTTCACTATAGTTGGTTAATAATGAAATCAACATGGATGGTTAGATCGGATTAGAATGCTTAGCCATGCCACGTCATCACATGTACTTGAATCTTTGATAAATAATCTTGACTAATGGAATATGGAACAAAGTTCTGAATTTGTGTGTCATGTGTGGTCACACGATGAGATTGAGTTGTGGTGGCAATGGATGTCACGCAACGATATTGAATTGTTGATGGCACGTGGTGCTTGGTAATCAACTGGGGTGGTTATGATTTTGGGTCGGAGCAAGTGGCAAGGGCAGGATGCCTGGGTGGGCCCGATGGGCAAAGGGTATGTGTATGTCTTGCTTTGATCAAACCATAAAGACACCTTGCGAGCCTTTGACCTGAGTCAATCATGCAACCACATGTTGTTATGGGGCAACCTAGCTGATTAATTTGCAATGTCTTAGCTTGAGTACTATCGTGGTGGAGTGGTTCATCCTTTTAAATGAACCCAGATGGCGCAAGAGGGGGCCCTGTTGTGGTTTTCAGACCCTTCAGTGTTGAAACCTTAGCGGGTAGTACTGAGTTAAGATGATGCATTGTAAAGGCTTTGTCGTGATCTCTTTGCCGACACACCAAAGGAAGTGTGTTAATCACGTGGCAACAAAAGATGATCATGTCGTGTGGGTAAAGTGCATAACCTCTGCAGAGTGTACAATCTATTCGGATAGCCGTGCTCACGGTATTGAGCAATCTCGGGGATTACAGTCAAGGGTTTAGATTTCTTTTTGAAAATTTGGGATGGATGGCAGGTTGCCATGGAAAATTGAATCTTGACTTAGGACTGGAAACTTGGTTTACTTGAGAAATACTGAATCTATCCATTACTGTTATTTGTTTTACTGTCATTTCAATCTATGAATTGTATATGTTTTTAAAATGCTGCTTAGTTGCAAATGAACCACTTAGCCTTCCTTTGGAATAAGCCTTGCATATAGCTATGATAGAATTGCATTCTGTGCACAACTTGTTGAGTACGTGTTGGTGTACTCACCCTTGCCTACAAAACATCATCAGAGCTGAAGAAGGTGTACCATGAGGAGACGAATGTTTAGGGTGCGAGCCTTGTCGGTTACGTGGTATCTTGAGGGGTTATCTACGTCTTCATTCCGCTGCAGTTCAATTTGTTGTTCAGCCTTGTGAGGCATTGTTAAGTAAGCTGACCATAAGGTCATTCAACTGGTAATATTTAATATATTATGTCTTTTACCTTATTTACGTTGTGTATGATTGTGATATTCACTAATGTTGAGCCTGTGTGCACTAGCATGATCCTGGACTAGTGCGGTATACACAGAGGGTCCGGATTTGCATATTCGGGTCCCTACATGTGGTATTTGGAATTAGTTTCCGGTTCAATTATTTACCAAGTTCAGTCAAGTATTTGAATATGTTACTTTTCAAAGTATTGGTATTTCGTTTGATTCGGTTGCGTTTCTTTATTGTTGCTCTTTGCTGAGTCTTGGACTCACGCTTGTTTGCTTCCTGTTTTTAGGTACCTTGAAGTTGATTCATCGGGTTGGGAGTAGTAACACGTGCACGACTGCGGTCTCCAACCATTCATTTAATCAATTCATTGATTCTGGATGTAATTAATTCGGTTGTAATGTGTTGTTGTCGTGGTGAAGTTTATTAATTTCTTTTGGATATGTGATTGACTATCTAAGGACCTGCTAGAATGTTTCATTCTATTTTGAGTGATTGATATATCCTATAACTGTTTTGTTCTTTTGTCTGCTGAGTGGATGTCCTCTGTTCTAGAGAGGTCATGCCAAAATTTTGTAGATTTCGGTGGCTTAGTTTTAAGTCAGTTTAAGAGTTTAGAGATTGAATTCCGTTTCAGTCTTTTTCGCTAGAGGCGTCAGTAGTTATTTAGAGTTTTTTTGGTAGCATTCGTGGCGTGTTTGGCGCCGGGGTGTTACAATTGGATATTAATAAAAATTAAAATTTAGCTAATATGGTAGATGGGTGATCATTAAGTTGGCTTGCATTTGGAGATAATGAATTTATTATCTAGCACTTTCAAAGGATAAATTTAATTTTGGCTGGGTTTGAGCATATATTAAAATTAAGTAATTAAGATTTGTTTTTTAATTACCAGTAATTAAGAAATATTAAATTTTAGTTAATATGGTAGGTTCGTGATCTTGAAGTTGCCTTTCATTTTGACTCGGTGATAGTGAAGAGAAGGGAGTCCTCGTCGTCAACACTTGAGGATGAAAGGTACAAAGTACTGGATAGGTTAAAAGAACTCATGGTGAGGTTGGCAATGAGCTTTGGGTGAGCAAGTAAATGACTGCTACCCCTCAATATATAGGCTGGCTTGCTTGGTTTAGAAATTGGTGGTTAGAAGAGGATGATAAAATAAGCATTTTTAATGTGGGAAGGGAATGCTGTTGGAGTGTTTTTCTGGGAAGGGAATGGAATCTGGGAAGGGATTCCCTTCAGAGGTGGGGAAGGGAATGGAATGCTGGGAAACGTTTGGAGATGGTCTCAAGGAGAGGCTGAATACAAACTATGGGAAGAAAAAAACCGGTCAGCCATCGGAGACTATCTAAAATTAGAGCTATACTGGGATGAGTTTGTAGCGATGAAGCAAGATGAAGCGGCAAAGAAGTCCAGTGAGGACCACATAAATATTGCAAGGAGAAATACTCACCCCTATAGAATAGGCACGAGTTGGTATGCGGGTAAAATTCCTCAATGGGAAAGGTAGGAATTAGATGCGGTCTGATTGACTAGCGCAAGTCCCTTGACTAAACTACCAGACCGAGTCAAGCATTACGTGCTAGTGAGGGCATCTATCACGTCTAGTGCGGCCCTATCATTCAAAAGCAGCGATGATGAAGTAATGTCGCAAAGAGTTCAGGAGCTGTATGCCGAGTCCAGCAAAGGAAATTTCCCCCCAAACAGGGAGAAAGACGAACTAATGGCGGCCTCGGGAAACAAAGAACACCTTGATCGGACACAAGGAGTTGGGGTCAAGGTTCCCTAGAAGATGGGATTCCCAGAGCATGGAGACTCTTATAGGAGTAGGAAGAGAGCCAAAGAAGAGCATGCCGAAAAAGAATTGGAAAAGATGAAGGAAAGAGTTCTTCGAGAACTACAAGGCACCATACAAGAACAAAATTAACAAGTACAACAAACTATGAGCCAGTCGCAAGTCCACAACCTTCTCTCCAGCCCTATGAATTGTCGCAGCAGTTGCGCGTTGACACCATTGGTAGAACTGGATAACAACCATTATCCTGTGGACGACATACAAGACCCCACACATTGCCAACTCAACGTGCCCGTCATGAACATATTCTTCTAAGCTGGTACAGGAATAGCTTATCCATACCAACAAGGGGGTGTTCTGCATAACTCCCCGATAGCGCCAGGTTATGCAAGGGTCCAGGTGGACACGGTATTTCCACAGTTTGCCGACATCGCGCTGGAAATGCCCTCAAACGATGAGGTTACAACTCTAGAAAGTGCCGTCCACTCATTCATCCAGTGGGGCAAGCGTGACATCGTCTTAGACCTTCTAGTGCCTGCCTCTTTTGCAGTAGAACTCGCACATCCGTCACCAGCACCTTAGCGTGAAATGGCGATGAAGCAAGATGAAGCACCAAAGAAGTCTAGTGAGGACCACATAAACATGGCTAGTTTGAGTACATCAAAGGACAAACTAATTATAACCCCTAATCCGAAGAAATGGCACATTAGACAAGCCATATCAGCTAGATCAGGTGAAGCCAGAACAGAGTATGATGTTGTGCTAGAAAAAAGTAAGGGCAAGGCGAAGTTTGAAGTACAAGATAACCAAGAAAGATTGAAATTCGAGTTGGGATAGCCGTTAGTCACCCCTTCAAAGTAAAATGGCATAACACTTATGATGCAGCGATTACATACCTGGTACATGGAGCGATCCTGCAAGAGGTACTCTCGAAGGTGATCACTACCATATACCGAGAGGAATATGTTCACCATGAGGGAGGTGGCTACACTACTACAGAAATGATTTTCCTAGACACCAAGGATTTCTTTCCACAGGCGGATTAAAAGGAGAGCCGCCTCAAATGACTGACCTCGGTCCTTGGGGTTAAGAACCGCCTGTGTAAAGGTATCTTCACAGGTGGCTCTCGTAAGAAACCGGCTGCGAAAATATTGATCTCTTCACAGGCGGTGCCCTTTAGATGCCGCCTGTGGAAACTATGCTCTTCCCAGAGCAGCTCTCTTAAGGAACCGTCTGGGAAAGAGGCGATCTTTACACACCGCTTTCTTCTGGCCGCATGCGAAATCGCGATTTCCACAGGCGATGCGTTAAGCAAGCGACCTTAGTTAATTATATTGGCGTCCTAATTAATTAAGGAACCCCTGTGGTGATGTTAAGTCTTTAAAGGCGTAGTTCTTAAACAAACTGCCTGTCCAAATTTTGTAAATGTTTGTCTGCATATCTTGTGACGAAGGAGATGCGGTATGCGTTTTTATGTACGCATCGGATCATCCTTTGTTCTACAATACCGCAAAACACGAAATCAACGTCCGTGCAATACTCGATATGAGTTTTTATTGAAGTACCAGATCATCCGTTACATTACAGCGGCGCACTACGAGAGAAATCCAACGTCCGAAAAATACTCGGTATGGTTCTTTTTCCTTTGACGGATCATCCGTAGTCTTTGTTTGCTTGATCGTTATTATTTTTCTGCAGGTCGTTGTCTTAGGGAGCCGCCTGTGGAAACTTCGCTTTAAAGCTCCGAACAGATCGTTCTCTGCGGCAGTTCCAGGCGGCCCCAAAATTGTGAAAACAAGGGGGGAGCTAGGTTTTGAACTTGAAATCCTTGGAATAGTTAACTCTCTAAGGTAAGAGCATCTCATTCCTGACATTTGTAGAGGTTTATATATCTTGTGGAGAGGAAGATGTAATGTAGATAGAATGTGCATGGGAGAGGGGTTGAAGCACGGGAGATTGGCGCCCTCTTTAAAATTAAGTGATTCACTTTTTGACACCACGGTCCACTTTGTCATAGACTCGGATGGACCCACATGTCATAGACACATCACCAAAACCAACGAATTGAGTGTCCTTTGGACTAATTTAATTTTCCGTTGAAGCCCTCACCTTCTAGATCTGTAGACAGATCTTGTATCCCTCCCTCTCTCTAGAGGGAGAGCACAGCACCCCTCTCTAGATCTAGAGGGAGAGGACCTTACATTCTTTCATGATTTTAATAAAATCATTTTATAGTATTTAACTTAGGGTTCTCTTGTTAAAGTTCTATCTAAATAATTGACATTTCAATCTGATTTTCTGTTTCAGGTTCAAGATGGAAAGGGCATGGATGTACAATGCCCCAAGAAATAAGGGTGTATTCCTCAAAGAGCTCGAAACTTTTATTAAAGCCGCTCAGAAGGACGCCTGGACTAAGAAGGAAACGGAAATACTTTGTCCATGCAAAGACTGTAAGAACAATGTAGGGTGGGGAGATTTAAGTGTAATCACAACACACCTGATCATGAGAGGTTTTATAGAGGATTACACATGTTGGTCCAACCATGGCGAGCAACGTACATCGCAAACAACCGATGATGTGATTGATATATATAACCTTGTGTATATATATATACATATGCAATTATGATTTATATGTGCTTTGTATATATAACCTTGTCATTGTTATGTATGGATTTGTCTTTGAATAAAGGATGTGATTGATAGAATGTATGCATTTATTAATATTATAATATAATTAACATAACATTATTAAAAAAGATTCTCTTGATTCAGATAGCAGACGGCTTAAGAAACCGCCAGTACAAATAAGCACTTGTGCAGACGGGTTCTTAAGCCGTCACTAATCTAAATCATTTATGCAAAGTGACGGCGTAAGAACCCGCTTTGCACAAGTGCTTATTTGTAGGTGGTTTCTTAAGCCGTCACTGCATAAATGTATTTTACAAAGTGCTCGTAGAAATGCATGCAAAGTTAGCGATTTCCACGGACCTTCACAGTCTGGCAGAGCAAAACGCTGAGAAGATGGGTTACCACCCGCCTGTGAAAAGCATTTCTGTAGTAGTGCTACTTTCTGATAGAATTCGATAACTTGCACAACTTGTACTATATGTCTAACTTTTTCCTTATCTAGATAAGAGATGATCGAACTAAGAAGAACCAAGGGGCCAGTGGGATTCCTCGACCCGGAAATGGTCTGCCAGGCCGAAATCACAAGAGTACCAAAGGAGGTCGAAGAATACGTATATAACACTTTGATCAAGCTACAAGACAAGGAATTTATACTTTTACCATAGAATTTTAAGTAAGTTAGTTTCTCACTAGCTAGTTAAATTACTCATTGATTTTATTCTTTAATTTGATCTTAGGACTAATAACTATGGCATCATACACGTGTATGTAGATTTCACTGGATTCTCGTAGTAATTACTCCAGAAAAGAGCAAGATGCTGATCATGGACCTGCTGGATAAAGATAAAAAAAATTACAAAGAGCTGATAATTCTAATAAATAAGGCATTCAAAAGATATTGTCAAAAGAGCTCGAGATACCACCCATACCAAAAATCCCTTTCAATCCGTACCTAATTTTCGGTATGCAAGCAAGCAATATTCTTATATCGCATTTTATAGTAAATAACTCCTTCCATGACATTTTAGTTTATTCAATTTTTACAGTGTCACAAGCAGCCTTGAGGTACAAATTTATGTGGATACTTTGTGTGCTAATACATGCGTGAAATCTTAGATTCTACAATAATAGATAATGACGTAGAGGTTTGTCATGCTTACATCACACATTGATTCGCACCACTCAATTTCTATATACTCTCTGAGATTTATTTTTCCTATTTATAGCGGCTCAAGTTGCCTACGGGAGGACTACTTCCACTACACCACAGCACTTTTGTTGCAACAGACGGTCTGTTGGCAAAAGCTACATGCAGTGTCATATAGTCTGTCGGCAATACATTTACCGATAGACATCCCTCTCAGAGGTTAAAGTCCGGTCGGTAAAGACTTTTGCCGAAGCAGACTAGGTATTACCAATGACTAGTGACTCCACATATAGCCTTATTGCCGACAGACATAATTTTGCCGTCGGACATAGTTATTACCGCATGCACATATAATTACCGATGACATATAATTACCGAAGCAGATTGTGTGTTGGCCATTTACACTTTTACCGATGAGATAGTTCGATGGTATGCTTTATCGATTTAAAAAAATAAAATTCAATAATTAGCTTGATCACTATTAGGACAATCATGGTACTTTTATACTTCCATTCACAAAAATATAATAGCCTCAACCATAATGACATTATGCAATATTATAACCGAATAACAAAATAAAGTAGTCTGAACAACACATTCAACATTACATTCATTAGCAATATATTTAGGGCCACAATAAAAACATCTAAGACATCAAAATAGAGTAGCCACATCCATAGTGATAGCTTGCAACAAAGATCTGACCATTGGCGATATATTTACATCAAACATCTAAGACATCAAAAGAGCTAGCCATCTTTGTCCAAAAGTTTAAATAAGTATGTGAATTGATATAACCCAAAATGATCACTTGTAATACATCAAACTTAATTCTAAAAACAAATAACATCTTGAAAGATTTCTTCCAACTTGACATGGTCTTCCACTTATACTTGAAGCAGATAACCCTAAACTTCAGCAACTGTGCTCTGCAAATTGGAAAACAGAAACCAAAATTAGTAACAATCAACATATAATGTATGAGACCAAATAAGCATAACACTAGCAATCTATACAAAGCTATCATTCTTTCACCAAAATCAGGTGGACTAGCTAAGGATTTAGCTAGTCCAACTTTCAAAGACAAACACAGCATTCCTGTGTTTCAAAGAAAAATACCATAGCTCTGCAAGCGAACATTTCAAGAAGACAGCAACAAAGCATATATTCACCAATTAACATAGAAATATGTGCTCGACAAATTCGATCATGCACAGGGGCGGAGCCAGCCCATGGCCCAAGCCTCGGGCCAGGACAATGTTTCATGCATACCCAAGCTTACAACTTTATATCAGGAACCCCTCAAAAAAAATTATATCAGGAAGAAGAATATTAGCATGTCTTAATCACTGGAAAAAGGAGAGCAACAATGCATATCTGCCAGAAAATGGTTGATAGGACTGCACTATTACTAGATAGGGACCATAGAAAACAACTTTATGTCTAAGATCGCAAAATGCATAGGACAAGAATATTCTACATTCTTCTCACCCCAACAAGCAAGTTGATATTTACATCAAACATCTAAGACATCAAAATAGCTAGCCATAAGTATGTGAATTGATATAACCCAAAATGATCACTTGTAATACATCAAACTTGCTATGGTCTTCCAACTTTATCTGCAAAAAGGAAATATGATCAAGATATTAGTGAAGGATTTAGCATCTCACACACAAAGATAATTAAGATAGATATTGATTGATGCAAACAAAGGAATTAGCTAGGGAATGCAAATCTTGCAACTCAACCTAAAAAGAACACATGCATGTAGAATGTAATCATTAGAGCTAAAAAGCCAATGAATTTGAGGAACAAAAACTAAATGCTCGAGACATCCAAAGCTACTCCTCTCTTTGCATCTGTCTTTCTTGATTTGTTTCAACAAAGGGTTTCCTTTGGGCAAGCGGTAGTTAGACTAACAAATGATGCGAGGTTTCATCAACTTAAGTCAGATCGAGAAGAGGACACCGGTCCTCAATCAACCAAAAACCTGTTGTTGTGAAACATACGATGAAATTGTCTTCCACGAGCCTCTGAGAGGCTTTTTTTCAACGAGTGCAAAATCATCCAAATTGCCATCGTGCCCAGGCTACCTCTTGGTATAACCTTTCCTCCTGCAGTATGCCTCTCAGACTTGGCAATGTACTTCTTATATTTCAATGTAAGAAATAATAAAGTAGTATTTATCTAGGCCTGTGGAACTTGTGCCACATGATAAGAAGCGTGGTGACACTAAGGATCATCCTTTGAGCCGTGGTTCTCGAATTTCTCTGAAGTGGATGAGCTATTAAAAGCTGGCCGCTGCTTTCGTCAACAGTGAGATTCTTGCTACAAACAATCCCATTATTCTCTGAGATATAGAACTACACGTGGTAATACTGCCAGAAGTGAGAAGTCCTTAGTTCTTACTTTCCATATACATAGTCTAGCCATGCATGCAAGCTATATAGATTTCTGTAATTTTCCCTTTCATTGAGACAGTTTTCTCATCAATTTTCAATTGGTAAATGTGTTTCAGGCTAAATTCTACATCTCACAGTGGTGGAAAACTCAGTGTCCGGTAGAGGACTATTTCTAAACTTTGTCTTGAGAGGGATGAGAGATTTGTGATGTGGTTCTTTTTATAAAGCTTACTGGATTCTCTCTTGGGTGCAACAGGGTTCGGACTATATCTTTGCACTATAGGCAATGAAAAACTAAATCCGAAGCAAAATTGTAGCGAAGAACGATAAGTGGTATGGTATGAGACGGAAGAAAGTTTCCACCTAGCTAGTGCGAGAAAAGCATCAAGCGCCCGACTAATCTTGCAAATCCATGGAAAAGTACTTATTTATATACCGCTTTGTCTCGGAGGAAGATCGACTCTTGGTATGCTTCATCTACAAAAAATATCATTAGTTAGTAATTATATTTAATCATTCAAAACATATGAATACAAACAATTAATGTTCAATATAGATTCTTACTTTATTGCATGGCCATGCAATGCACATATTCTGGCGTGAGCCATAATTTCCATATCATCATATGGGCGAGGCAAAATAGCATCCACTTTCAAGACAGTATTCACAATAACTTCATAAAATTCCTTCCCAAGAGGTACACCTCCCACCTCGGTGTTTGGATTAGTTGATGAAATTGTTGCCTTAGCCACGTGATTTTCTCGGTCTCACAACAAATATAATATGACATCTCTACCAACCTAAGCAACATATTGCATTTCAAAATATGAGTCAACAATTGAGTTCATATTTTGGGGGAAAAACATGTATGAGGAGGTGAGTGATTTACAAGGTTATCATCCTCATTATGAATAGCTTCACGACTTCTTTTGGTGGTGGTGTTCCTTGGAGGTACCTTTGGAGCCATAACGCGCCGACACTCAAGCGTGTGGTCTTCTAGAATATTTTCCACAGATTCAAACTCATTTGCACCATAATGACGATCTTCTTCCTCATTAATAGGTGATTGAAGGATCCTTGAATTACGTGGAGAAAAACACAAGTCTGCACAAGTCTTGAAAAAATTACTCATATATCTGCTATGAAATAAAAGAACTGAAATCGTATACCACGTGGCGAGAAGTAGAGCCATGTTGTGAAGTAGTTTCCACATTTGGCATTCCAAGATTAGCTAACATCAACTTCTGCATTTCATTTATCTGTTCTTGCATTTTTGCCATGTGTTGCTTCATCTCTACGACCTCTTGGTCAGATTGCGCACGAGCATGTAGTGCCATTTGAAGCTTGGTTGAGATTTTACATTGTGTTCCAAGGGTGCCCACTTCTTGAGGTGTTGGTCCTAAACCTAGAACTCGAACACGCCCTCTTGGCTCCTTCACTCCAAAAACATGTGCATACAAATCACCATCTTGAATGCTTCTTTCCTTCAAGTCCGGTTGGTTTGTAGCTACTTCTTTAAGTTTTTTCTACAAAATGAAGAACATATCTTTCCTAATGGACTTAATTTGGTCAAACATGTGCCTACTATTTTCATTGTTCAACTGTCTGTTTAGATAAATAAGAAAAGGCTGGATAGAGATGGAGGGCAGAAGCATTGGTAGTTGGTGCCTTTGTGGTCCGTGCTCTAGTGTTCTTTTAGCAGTTATGTGTTATGTAACTCCACCATGACTTGTGTTATGTAACTCCATCATAAGTGTGTCATATTTCTTTTTTTGCAACTTTCTTTCTTATATATTTTAGGGTATGAAGCGGCATATTGGAGATGATATATGCTCATCCTTGCAACATGTTGTTGTAGAACTGAAATCACCTTACATTCCAGCCATTATGAGATTTTATTAATCAAACCATACATTCAGGAAATAAATCCAAAACCTTACATTCCAGTCGGTATGGGACTTTATTAAACAAATCATACATTCACAAATAAATTTGAAACCATAAAGTCTAGTCGTTATGAAATTTTGTTGAACAAAATAGGAAAGAATTTTGAAACTTTACATTCTAGCGAGGTGAGATTTTATTAAACAAGCCATACATTCAAAAAATAAATTCAAAACCTTACATTCGAAGTCGGTATGAGATTTTATTAAATAAACCATCAATTCAGAAATAAATACAAAACCTTACATTCTAGTCGGTATGAAATTTTATTAAACAAATCATACATTCACAAAATAAATTCAAAACCATACATTCTAGTCTGTATGAGATTTTGTTTATCAAACCATACATTCAGGAAAAGAATTTGAAACCTTACATTCTAGTCAATATAAGATTTTATTAAACAAACCATCTATTCAACAAATAAATTTAGGAAATACATTTAGGTTAGGATCCTCCATAATGTAGGCAGATCTATGTTGATTGACATACTCATAAATTGGACTCCATGTGAAAGTCATGGATCTGGCACTTTTTGTTTGAGATTTCCTATTTTCAATTTCAATATTGCCCTTGGTGTTTGATCTAGACATTCAGAAGGGAACCGACATGCAAAAATGGGTCCATGCTAGGAATATAATCTATCGAACATTTTGAGGACGTTAAAGAGGCTCCAAGCTCACCAGATGCAATGGAATTGATTAGCTTGCTGCATACCATGAAATGCAAATTCATGAACAGTCTTTTTTGCCTGACTGTGTATTCTCACATCTTTATCAAAAGAAATTATTCACTCTGCCAAATGAAATATAATTTCTCATGTATGGATGCCAAAGAGTCATTATAAACAATTTGCAGGAGGATGGCAATGGAGCTGCTTAAGTTTTACCACACGGTTATTATAAGATACCATGCTACTTCTTATTATTACCATTTAGCTCAACAAAATTAGTTTATGTTTCAATCTGTTGGGTCACCAGGACGAACGCTATAGGGGAGTGGAGGACGGTTCAAGAGCAGGAGGCCACCAAATATTACCTGAGGATGCGGCCAGCAGAAGTTGGGGTCGGGGGTCGCAGCCTCGTCTTGGGGCAACGATGCGCCAACCAGATCTTGGAGGAAGACGGGCCGCCACAGACCTAGGGCGTGTCCACCGGCTTCGCCGCCCGGCAGGCCACTGGCTTCGCTGGCCGATGCTACCTAGGGTGCGCCGCGCGTGGATGCTGGGGAGAATCAAAGTCCAAGCTACCATGTAAAAACACAATAGTAATAACGTGCCCATAAATGATTGGTCATCAATGTAACAGCACAAAATAAAATCAGAAGTTGAGCATTTCTAATCCCTTCCTTCCTAGAGTGTGATCAACTTGCTAACTAGGGACCCACGCCTAGAAAAGCAGATTCCCTTACACAATCATTTTGCATGCAAATCACTTGTCGAATTGCCGACAAGCCGAAAGATACATCGCATGGTGTTCCAATTTATAGAAATTACCATATGGCATCTAGCTTAACCTCCCATGTATGCATAACTAATAGCCACTTTAGAGCTGATAATCACACAACCAACAGAATACTCGCAGGGCAAAGTAAACATAAAGGTTCGATTGCATATCTCAAACAAAAGGTAACAATATTCCCATGCAACAACCAGACAATGGAAAGACATGTTACGAGAAAGAAAACCATCGATTTATATCACGTACAAACTTTACCATGAACTACACGGAGTTCTTCACCTTTTCTAGGTACACAGAAATTCTAGATCAATCTCTAGTATGACTCAAACAACAGCCAAAGATAACAACAACTATAGAAACCCTAATCAGGGCCACACTCCTTCACACACGCATAACTTTCACATCATTTAACCAAAATGGATGACTTCAGTCTCTAGTCTAAAGAAAG
Source organism: Guadua angustifolia (assembly GCA_036346375.1). Lineage (NCBI taxonomy): Eukaryota > Viridiplantae > Streptophyta > Magnoliopsida > Poales > Poaceae > Guadua > Guadua angustifolia. The sequence goes on from CM070515.1 coordinate 24,066,533, forward strand.
GAAATTTGAGGCTCTACCAATTCCTCTTCATGAAGCCGAGGGGGAAACAACTCTAATCTCTCCATTCCCAACCAATATCATCTCATACTCATGAATATCATAGCATAGGATCTGAGCACAACAATTAAACAAGCAAATCCCCAAAAGATTTATACCTCAAATCTTGCTCATGGGTTCATGGAGGAAGGAGGGAAGGAGCCGCCGTCGGAGAGCACCAGCCGCGTGGGGTGCGTGACGGCTAGGAGGGCGGCGCAGTGAGCACGCGCGACTGAGGCACGGCGTGGCAGGCGGCGAGAACGGCCAGAGGCGCGCAGGGGCAGCCGGGGCACGTGGGGACTCATGGGCGCCGGAGGCTCTTGGGGCGCGCAGGCGCGGGAGGCCTGAGGAGGCAGGTGGTGGCAGGCCTGGGTTTCTTGGTGTGCCTTATCTGCTGGGCATGTTCGTGGGATTGGGAAGGCGGGAAAATCTGATGAAAAGTAAATTTTACTGACATTGCCCTTTGCGGTTGTTTAGCATCGCGCGGGAAAAAATTCCCTCTTCTTTGTTGTTTACACGCTGCGTGCTATCAAAAAATTTTCATTGGCGCCAGACGTCAATCAATATGGTGGCCGACTCACGACCTATGCCGACTGATCGTTGGACGTAAAAATATAGTTTTACCGACATTCAACATGTCACGAATTCTATTCAGATTTACCGACTGACCATCAGTCCCGGAACATATAATTGCCGACATTTCATCTGACGTCATGCTTTACCGACAGACCGCGCGATGGTAATTACAAATAATTGTCAACTGACATCTGACGGGAATTATGTGCTGTGGTGTAGTGTTCCTATTAAAATCTAAGCCATTCAGGGACAGCTCGCCTACTTCATCATCACTACACCATGGGAGACATTTACCAACTGTCATCTGTTGGAAAAGGTCAACTATTAGGGACAGGCCAACTGTCGTTAAAGGGTTAGATATTCTACGTCGTGGCATCTGTCGGCAATGGCTCATGTTAGGCCACCTCTTAGCTGCGGCATATATGTATGTGGCGAGTATTGGTCGGAAGTCGTTTGCAACATATGTTCGATCGAAAAAATTTCTCTCGAGACTATCTATCTGTCGGTGTAAGGTGTTCACTGGGTTATACCCAAAAATCCTGCTGGAAGTGAAAAATACGGCGGGTAATCAGCGCGGGAGATGAAAAATAGGGGAAATATCTAGACCAACAACGAAAACCCTATTCTTGCCTTCCTCATATCCACTAACACAAGCCAAGCCCCAAATTAATCCCAGCTCCTCCACCCCCCATCCATGGCGGCGCTGTCCCAAATCCCGCAGCTCCTCCACCCCCCATCCATGGCGGCGCCGTCCCAAATCCCGCAGCTCCTCCTCCTCCCTCCCATGGCGCTGCCCCTCCAAAATGCGTCTCCACGAGCCAGCACTCTTCCCCTCGTCTAGATCCCTTCTCGCACTAGCTTCTGCTCCCCACCCTAGACCTCGAGTTGCTCCTCCCTCCCATGGCGCCGCCCCTCCAAGACATCCCCACGAGCTAGCAGGCAGCAGGTACTCTAACCCTCGTTTAGATCCAACCTCACAGGCGCCCTCTCCACTCCCCAACAGTGCATCCATCCCTTCTAGCACCGATTCTTTGCTCCCACCCTAGACCTCGAGTTGCTCGGTCTTGTGCTCTCCTTCCTAGGCCCAGTGCATCCTCCTCCCTCGTGTGATTGCAAATTAGATCTCTTATAGCACTTGCTACTACTTGGGATTAAAGAACTATGTGTCTGCTGCTTTGTTTGGGGATTAAAGATAGTGTTCTTTGCTTTGCTTGAGGAACGAACAAAGTTCTTCTTCTTTGCTTGGAGTGTGGTTCTTCTTTGCTTGGAGAAGGAACAACGTCATCTTCTTCTTCTTTGGGCTTCGAGATCTGCGTGTGTGCTTTTCTTTTCCACTTCGTCTGCGTGCTCTCACTCATACACGAGCCTTCTTCTGCTGATCAAGATCGATTGCTGCTACATAAGGTGAGTTTGCTTTTTTGTGGTTCAATGGATTGATTGCTAGGGAATGGTACCTATATTGTATAAATGATTATTTGTTTAACCAAATGCCATGTCTATAAGGTTGCTCTACATTGTTTATTTTTATGACTGTCACTAGCTAGTCGAGATTGTTTAGGATGTTACTCTCCCAAATTTGCTCTTTCGGATGCTCGTTTTGGAACTTGACACAGAGAAACATAGAACCGATTGTTACTTGCCTAGTCATGGTGACCATTTCATCAATCTTCTTTGAAAGCTAATTAAGCTCTTTGAAAGGTTACATGAAAGCAGAGGTGAATTGAATTGTAATACACTTGCTCATCGAGTGGTAGAAAGTATACACTATAGTCAGTAGCGATGAAGCTTTGAGACCCATCAAGAGACTAAAATATACAGCCAATCAAACAAACATCATTGTGAATATATATAAGGCGATGACCTAGGTCAAGAATAAAACGATCCATACATGGGGCTTAGCCGCACTTCTAAGCGTCCTGGCGGCAAGCCGAACTAATGTGGGCTAACTTCAGTCTCCACTCCGCTCCGACAAAAGTTAGCCTTCTTCTAAATTTGGATCATAATTTAACACAAAACAATGTCTTTATGGTTGGCCACTTTGATTTGGAACTCTTTTTCTTCAACTCAGCTGTTACATAAAAGCACCAAATAACTTTGTCAAACTAAAGAAACTAAAAATAGATAATCCCCAAACAAGGCGTAATGGTGCACTGAGCATGCGAAGAGAGAGCTAACCGATTCCTGCAACTTCATCATCATTCACAATTTCAAAGTTTTTGTATGTATATCCAACAAAGTTTGCATCCTTGGATGGAAGCATCTGTAAAAGAATAGTTTTCAATTCACTGACTGAATGGCAGTACCAAAATGAAGCCCAACATGAGTAAACTTCTCATGAGCTCCCTAAACATCTGCCCCCTCCTTTAGCTAGGATATGGTTTTATTTTGATTTGCTCACACAATTTTTGTTCTTTCTATTGGAATGTACACCATATATTATTTTTATTTGGTGTGTCTACAGAACACGATGATAGTACACAATATGTTCAGTGTTTCCTACATTGATGTAGTACGTATACACATTGATATGATGATTTCTTGTTTGCTGTTGTGATCAGGACCGTGCTTGCCTCTGTAGTGACAATATATTTTTGCTCTGAATTTAATTTATTTGGTTGGTGCTGGAAATAAGTTTCTTGGTAGCTTTGTGCTTATAAAAGTAACATTATTCTTGAGGCATCCATGTAGCTAAGTCTTTCTTAGATTTTTGAACTTATCAAGTGTTGGATACTTTGATTGTTATGGCTGGTGCACGATATTTCTAGTCGGCACAATAAACTGTACTTATACTTGGCTTTTCTAAAGGTGGATCATGGATAAAAGGTGGATGGAACAACCTAGGTACATAATAAACTATCCACATTTGTTAGTTGTTAGCAACACATAATTATTTGGTCTAATCATAAGCTGGTTAATTGGATGTAGGTACACGAAAGAGTATAGAAATGGGTTGAGCGTATTTATAGAGTTTGCTTTTAGTAACTCAGCAAAAGAAGATAAAATATTATGTCCTTGCAAGAAATCGTGAACTATTCTTGGCAAGCAAAGCGGTGTTGTCTTGGAGCACTTGATATGTGATGGTTTTATGAGAGGTACCAAACTTGGATGTTTCATGGAGAAGCAAGTTCCTCTTTTGAGAATGATAAGGGCACGATGGCATCTGAGATAGATAATTAATTCAAGAGGATGATATTTCTTGTTTGCTTCGTGACCTAGCATGTGGATTAGATGTTGGAAGGGATTTTGAAGAAAATAGTGAGGTGCAACCTGATGTAGAAGTAGAGGATTATTACCAGTTGGTTAATGACTCTACTCAAGAGCTATATCCAGGGTGTAGCAACTTTTCAAAGCTAAGGTTTGTTGTTAGATTACTCCATATCAAGCTTCTTGGGAAATGGAGTGACAAAAGCTTTGACATGCTTTTAGACCTACTTAAAGATGCTTTTCCTGAAGGGTCGTTGCTTCCCAAGAACTTTAATGGAGCTAAAAAAGTAGTAAAATTCCTTGGGCTTGGTTATGTCAATATTCATGCATGTAAACATGATTGTGTACTATTTTGGAAAGAACACGATAAGTTAAATTTTTGTCCAAAATGTAAAACCTCACGATGGAAATCACAAAAGAATAGTTCAAATGGGAAACATGCACACAAAGTTCCGAATAAGGTGTTACGCTATTTTCCTATCAAGAAAAGGTTTCAAAGGTTTTTTATGTCCCCTGAAATTGCATCTGACATGAGGTGGCATGACGAAGGACGTACCAAGGATGGTTTATTGAGGCATCGGCGGATGCTCCATTGTGGAAAGATTTTGATTTTAAGCATCCGAGTTTGCTTGGATAGCATAATCTTAGACTTGTTTGTAGCTCTTGACGGATTTAATCCATTCAGGTCATTGAGTTGTAATTATAGCATATGGCACATTATTTTGATCCTTATAACCTTCCGCCGTGGGCATGTATGAAACAACCAAATTTCATCCTATCTCTATTAATTCACGGTCGTAGAGCACACAGGAATGATATGGATGTATATCTTCAACCATTGGTACATGATATGGTAGATATGTTTGTCGAGGGTATTAGAACATATGATGCTTCTAGAGAGAGTACTTCCAACTGCGTCTTTGCCATATTAATCACAATTCTGATTTTCTGGTTTAGGCTATGTTCATGCATGTGCCACATCCGGTAAAGTAGCATGTCCGAATGCCATTCACATCTTGATTCTCTCCAGTTGAAAAAGGGAAGTAAGCGTTGTTATATGGGACACATAAGTTTTTAGATATCAACCACGAGATATAGGTTTGATTCAGATTTATTTGATGGCATCTTGACTTGAGGATAGCACCTACACCACTAAGTGGAGAGGAAATAATGGAATTAACAGCAGACCTTGATACAACATTTGGAAAGGATCCATATGGGAAAAAAGAAGACAAAGCAGCGTAAGGGTGAAATACCGATTGTTTGGAAAAGGAGATCTATTTGGTTCACCTTACCATATTGGAAAGACCTTTTGCTGCGGCATAATTACGATGCTATGCACATAGAGAAGAATGTGTGTGAGAATATAACTAACACAATTTTGGGCATTGATGGGAAATCTAAGGACAATTTAAATGCTCGGTTTGACCTCCAAGCTCTTGGCATTAGAAAAGATCTACATCCTATTGAAGTAGATGGGAGATTTTATTTACCTCCAACACCATACACAATGAGTTCTGACGAGAAAAAATTGTTTTGTCAAGTATTAAAAGAAGTTAAATTCCCAGATGGTTACGCTTCTGATATACGTCACCTTGTGCATGTTGATGAGAAAAAGATTATTGGACTTAAGAGTCATGACAACCATATTTTATTGCAGAATTTGCTTCCACTTGCTGTACGAAAAATATTGCCAGCAAAAGTAAGTGATGCATTGATTCGTATAAGTAATTTCTTCAAATAGATCTATTCTCCTGTCATTCGTGTAAGTGATATGCAAAAACTAGAAGATGAAATTGCTGAGACACTAAGTATTCTTGAAACTATATTTTTGCCAACCTTTTTTGATGTAATGGTGCACGATGGTACATCTTCACCCAAGCAAGACTTCTTTGGTCTGTCCATTACCGTAACATGTACCCAATAGAAAGGTAATTATTCAAAATTATTTTATAGAAAACTTTGTAGCAATAATATATTACTAAATGCTTATCCTATGAATTCTTTTAGGTACTTGATGAGGTGTAAAGGCTATGTCCGTACTAGAAGTCACCCAGAGGGATCTATTGCCGAGGGTTATTTGTTTGATGAAAGCCTTACATTTTGCTCTCGTTATTTACAAGGCTGTGAGACTAGATTTACTCGACGAGTTAGAAATGACGAAGGGAATGATATTAGTATATCCAATACCACTCCTTTCTTCCGCAACATTGGGCGAGGTTTAGGTGGCAAGTGCACCATCACCTTAGATCACAAAATATGGCTTCAAGCACATAGATATGTCTTGTCCAACTATGATGACATAGAACCTTACTTGAAGTAAGCTATGAAATTATTTATACACATATCCTCATCTTTTATGCTACTATATTGATGAATATGATCTTTACAGCAAACATATTGAGTACCTTTCTTCAATGGGTCATCAAAATAACCTTGAAATCAGCTCGATCCATCATGAGCAGTTTCATGAGTGGTTTAGGTTACATGTAAGTTACCACATGACTTAGAAATTTTGTGTTTTTTGATTGTCATATTCATTTTCGATTAACCATAGAATTTCATACTCACAGGTAGCACAGTTAGCTGAAAATGGTGTAGAAGTGCCTGAAGAGATACAGATTTTAGCAAATGAACCTTTCTTTGTTGCTACAAAGTACCATAGCTACACTGTAAATGGATTTAATTTCCACACATTTGACCATGATGATGGTAGGCCAGTTCAAAGTAGTGGAGTTGCTCTAGTGGCACAAACCTCAATCTTTGCGAATGGGAACAAACAGGATGCAATAGTAGAAAACAAGACATATTATGGTGTCATTAAAGAAATTATTGAGTTGAACTATCGTTGTAGAGGGAATATAGTGCTTTTTAAATATGATTGAGTTGATAACCGTGCACAAGATAAATGGGTAAAAGCAGATCGGTTTGGGGTCTAGCTGTTAATTTCAAGCATCTGTTCAACACGGTGATAAATTATCGGATGAACCATTCATTTTGGCATCACAAGCTACAGATTTACTATGTTGCGATCCAATTGATAATGATTGGTATCTTGTTGTTCATTCAAAAGCACGAGACTGTTTTGATATGGCTACAGATTGAGGCCTAAAATTTAGAGAAGAATGTGTGTGAAAATTTAGGAACACCATTGCCTTGTCTTATTACAAATGTTAATATGGAAGTCGATGATGGAAATGTCCATGTAAGGACAGATATAGATGGTATAATTGTTGATGCGAGAACAATCTAACAAGTAAGTCGCTTTTTATGAGCTAGTCATGTTATAGCATACTAAAATAAGTGCTCTTCCTACCATTTGTATATGGTAATATACCTACATTCTTGATTTGCTATTTACTTTTGTAGGAGGAAAAATGGTGCAAAATGCAGAGCCAAAAGAAATAGCAGCACAATTGGTGCATATGAGAAAGAGGGGATTGCATATATGGAAGAGAGAAGAGAAAATATGATGAGAAATAAAGAAGTGATGCAATCTTTGAACATTCGAGAACTAGTCAACGAAACTTTGTTAGCACAACCAACAAAGAAAAAGAAAAAGGTTTCATGCATATTTCTAGTTCTAATATTTTTAAGGGGCTTGCGGTTAGTAACTATTAGATATCAACATTAAATTTTCATGCTGAACTATAGGCATCTCATCGTATTACTGAACTGGGAGTTCAAGGTAGTGTTGAACGACCTAACACATCCTAGGACAAGAGTAAGTCTTTGTAGAGAATGAGGAAAGGCATAGCGGACAAGAGTAAGTCTTTGTAGAGAATGAGGAAAGGCCAAACTTGCGGCCTAGGACAAGAGAAATTACTTTAGAGAATGAAGGACAACATGACAATGCAGATCCTGAATATGAGCCCGTAGAAGTACCCTTGGAAGAAAATGTAGGTAAATATTAATAGTTTTAATATTGTAATGTTCTTTGCCGATTCGGGATTATTTTTCTTGTAGTTTTTCCTATATGTGATTACCAATATTAATTGGACTGTTTCATTCATAGGTGACGAACAAACAAAGGAGCGGAAGATAAGAGGATACACTAAAAAAGCTAACATATATGCAAGGCAAAAAGGACCAAAACTCCAAGTCCAACTCAATGAGATGGGTCAACCTGTTGGGGGCACTTCCTCCCCATTGGCCAATTTTATTGGAACACTTGTGCAAACTAAGGGATTTCCACTTGCACATACTGATTGGAGGTTGGTTTGCCCAAAGAAGAAGTATCAGTTGTGGACAGACACACAGGTGATGCAACTTGTTTGAAACAACATCTTAAATATGAAATGCAACATCTCAAATAATTTTTTTATGGTAAATAGCTATTCTGGGACATAGATCGAGGCCTTTTCAATTGGGTGTTGACAACAGCGGCAAAGAAATGGAAAGAGTTCAAGGCAGACCTAAAGTTACGATTATTTGATGAGACTAAAGATGATGGTGAACTTCTTGAACTTTGTGATGAAAGGGTTCTTGAAGCAGACTGGAAGTGGCTCATCGATTATTGGAGAACTCCAGAAGCTGTTGTAAGAAAAATCACATAACTGTCAATTTCTTTATACTTCATTCATTTTATTTAATGTACATGGAATTTTTTTATGATAGGCCCGCTCAATAATAGGCAAAGAAAATCATGCGAAGTTGACTACTCCACATACAGCTGGAAGTAAGAGTTTTGCTCGTGTACGGCATGAAAAGGTACGTATTTTTTCTGGTTGATGTCATGTTGAGTGCATGGTGTAGTATGTTCATGCTTAATTATTGGGCATAGGGCAAGGAGGATGGATGCACCCCACGCAGAGATGAACTTTTTATAATAACACACACACATAAAAATGGAGTTCCTCATCAGAATGCAGTGTCAACAATTGTAAGTGTGTTCGAACACAATAATTGATTGATATTAGTGACCACACATAACCTGAAGTTTGAGACCATAATTTACCAAATTTTATACTATCCTAAATATGTGCAGAAAGCACTTAAAGATGCTACTACAGATCATCCAGAATTGAAAGAGAGAACAATACAAGAGGGTGATCTTTATGCTCATGTTTGTGGAAAGGAGAAGAAGGGGTATGTTCGTGTTTTTGGTCTAGGACCAACTCCAAGTGAGCTGGGTTTGCCCGGAGCAAAAAGTACACACCAACAAAGCTACAAATGGAAATCGAAGGTCGCCGACGTGCTAATCGACAAGTAGAGCTTCTAACCACCGTATGGATGAGATCTTGACAAGACATGCAACGACAATTGGATGAACTAAAGAAGTTGGTGGTTATGCAAGCTATACAAAATACTAATAGTACTCCACAACATGGGTCTAATACAAGGCTTAACATGGTAAATAATGTGTCAACCTTATTTGATGATTTATTTCAATAATTCAATATTGATGATGTAGTTGTCTTGTGTAGAATGCAAGGTCTGGAGAACATCATGTTGACGAGGAAGAACATGATCCTAATAGTGAAGCTGAATCATATGCTATGAATGAGGTGGATAAAAATGATGATGCAAACATGGTTATCCGAAGGCGTGTTATAGCCCCGATGGCTGAAAATGAAGAGGTGATTATTTTCAATTATGGTTCATGGATAAAGTTTCATCGGTTGCTATGAACCACCTTTAATTATTATTGACATACAATGAATTGATTAAGGTGGAGCAGAGGTGGTACTTTATAATGTTGTGAGTCCATTTAATCTTCACGTGGCTAAGGCAACTATTCGAGAACAAGCCCAAGGACAATTGTGGGGGGTGAAAATCTTCGTTCTGAATGTTGTGAAGTTCTTGTAAATTCTATATTCAAAAGGAATGGTGTGCTGCCACGCCCATATGGAGATGTGCAAACCTTGGCTAACGCTAGTGGAAAATGTATTGCATGGCCACGTTCGAGAGTAAGAACTTGTACTCACCTTTTCCTGGCAAATTTAATGCTTGACCATGAGTTGCTAAGCTTTGACATATACTTTGTAGATGAAGGAAGTTAAAAAGACAGCAGGGCCAATGGGATATGCAGGTGATCGAATTTCACTTTGCCAACCGAATGTTGTCGTCTTGCATTTTATGAAATATGGGATAGATTTCTGTAGAAATTTTAATATTTCTTTTGAGTTTGGCTTCTCTCTTTCCCCTAGGATAGGGTATGGTTTTGGACATGACATCACGGTGGTAGTAAGGGTCATCGATGACGATGAGCAAGAAGGTGACTTTTCTAATACAAGTGGCGAAAATGCGAATTTTATTATTACTAACGGCATGTAGCAACTCAAGAAGTGCACCTGGAATGTGCATCAAATACTATCTAATGTATTTATCTTGTGTTTTCCTTGGTTGATAAGAAGGACCTCTATGCAAGCGGAGTAACTCTTCGTCACCAGAGGATTTATAGTTTGCAACCAAGTCAATATTGGGCACAATAAAATCAAAGTTGTCGTGTAACATTAATTCCAGGGACCGCAAATGGTGACTGCATTACCAAAGACTGCTACTGATATTTGGTGTGTCACTGTGATAGCTTCGCTAGTGGGTTTCTTTAGTTTGAACGTTTTAGAATCTGAAGCAATTTGACACTTGGCTAACGCTAGTGTCATGTTTTGTTTTTACTAGTTGGGTACATTTAAAAATATCACTAATTTGAAATTTGTTCGTTATCAAAATATATTATGTTATAATGGGCATTAGTTGACTTATGGTTTCTCCTTATATTTATTTCTTTCATACATGGTATTATGCTATTATATTCATTTCAATATAAACAAATAATATGGTTGGTATTGCGGGAAAACATGATTGATATATGAATCCAACTAACAAGTATGGCGGTTTGGTAGTGCGATTCAGGTATGACCTTTTGTGATTCATTGGAATGTTCTACATCAATCTATTATTAAAGACAACTATTAGCGGTGGCGTCTATTTCTATTCAGATTTGTGAAGTTCCAACTTAGTGCTAGCAAGAAGACAAGGAATTTGTTAGAGCCTTTTGTAGTAGTTAGGTGTGTGAGTATATCCATGCGGTGTCTCTGGAAAGTTCAAGCAAGGTTACTTTCTCTTTCAATGTGAACCTAGTGTTATATTTTGCTAGTGGAGATGCATTATGTTGAAACTCACCATGACAATGTACTTGTGTCAAGCATACTATGTACATGCTGATCGATGCTAGCCTTTTGCATGCCCTGTTTGTATATGGAAAGCGGCGGTATAAATGGTATGATTGTCTCGGTTCTGGATGGCATTAGTTGAATGAATGACTGGAATGAATTTTTGGATGGCATTAGTTGTAATGAATAGTGGAATGAACTTTTGGTTGTACAGTTGTAATTGTCTCGATTTTGGATGGCATTAGTTGTAATGAATGATTGGAATGAACTTTTGGATGGCATTAGTTGTAATGACTGGAATGAACTTTTAGCCTGAGATGGCATATAATTGGCTATTACTGATGTAGCGTATGTTGCAATGGCAACAAACTAACAGTCGGGAAATGTAGAAAACAACAACACACTATCTGTCGATAAAGAAAATATCGGTCGGCAAAGACTTCATCAGTCCAGAAATCATGCTCGGTTGGAAATGGCTACATCTGTCGGTAAATCATTATATTAGGCCATCAGGCTATCTGTCGGCAAAGGCACATCTGTCAACAAATATCTTCCCCGACACTGATTATTGCGACAGATTGAGAACTGTAGGGGAAACTATTTCCGACAGATAATCTGCCGCCTAATGGGTGCATTGCCGACAGATAAGAGTGTTGGAAAAAGTACTCCATGGTATAGTGCATGAAGGAAATCATCAACAAAAAAGGGGAGTTTCGTGATAAAGACAACAACGATCCAGTCAGCCATACTTATGTTACACATCATGTGTCTCCAACCAACACCGAAGACTAGTATGCTTGTAGTTTAGAAAACTAATTTAGTCTTTTATTATTAAAATTTTTTCTTATTGCAAAGTGTAAATTGATTACAAAGTGTAAATTGATGTTTCATTATGGCTAATCTTATGCTACTTTGTGTATACATCTGTTACAATGTGTATGATATATCTGTTCTATGTGTATGCTGTTTCAGAGGGCATGGCTAGTGCTGCTTGAGGCTAGCCCGAAATGCCAATTTTTATTTTGCTATCTGGAGTTATTAGTGGCAGTTTTTGGCTAAAACCGCCACTGATACTTGGAGTATCAGTGGCGGTTCTAGTCAGAAACCGTCACTGACACTAGGAGTATGTGTAGCGGTTCTATTCGAAAACCACCACTGATACAAGGATATATGTGGCGGGTTGTGGATAGAACCGTCACAGATAACCGTGTATCTGTGATGGTTTGTGTCTAAAACCGTCACAGATACATAGTTATTAGTAGCGGTTTTTTGGTTGGAACTGCCACAGATAATGTTCCACTGATAATTGAGAATTATTAGTGACACTAAATATATGGCGGTTCAAAAACCGTCAGTGACGACAGTTACAAGCCATCACATATGATCTTTTTTCAGGTAGTGCAGACATTTACTGAGTACACAGCAGAAGCAGTAGTGATAGCATAGTAAAAGATAATACGCAACCGGTGTGCGTGTGCATAATATGAATATGTGATGCATGCAAGTGTGCAGATGATCAGTGATACAGTGATACTACTGTGTGTATGTGTGTTACTACTAATCATGAGAGAGAGAGCAGGGCACAGTCGTACCAATGTAGTATAGTTTGTGGGTGTGGGAATAGAAGGATGCAGTGTGTGGCATAAATGAGGCTGTTACGTTATGTACAAAGGGCACAGTAGTAACTATAAGTAAGTGTGTGTATATATATATGGTATCCTCCTCCCCGGCATGCATTGCAAATTATTAAGGCCATGATCCACCACTGTTCATTTCATTCACTTTGCTTCTGCTCTGATGATGCTGATGGATGATCAGTAGTTGGGGTAGCAGAGATCATGTATATGTGTGTAGACTAGCTAGTATACACTAGCAGCTACACTCCCTGCATGCCACCCTCATAGCCGGCCGGCCTACATACATCTAGGCTTATATCGCTAGCTTGATTCAGACAAACTATTGCCATTATGGCCAAGGAGTGCTAGTCAATTACTACGACCATGAAGGATGCATGCATGCATAGCTTTGGGTACATATTGCTGTGAACACTGCTGAGTGGTACATGAATGCATGCATAGCCGCATAGGCACTACTACAGAACTGGCATTCGGTACCGGTTGAAAACGGCCTTTAATAGCGATTTTTGAACCGGTACAAGTCATCCGGGACTGATGCTCAAGGACATCAGTCCCGGTTCCCTCACCCGGTACTAATAGAGTATCAATACCGGTTGGATATCACACGTGGCAGCGCATCGTGAGCCCCTGAGGCCCTTATCAGTACCAATTGGTGTCTCCAACCGTAACTGATGATGATCTCATCAGTACCGGTTGGTTTCTCCAACCGGTACTGATGTGCTGTGTATATATAATTAATATATATATGTGTGTATATGTCCACTAGCTATTATATATATGTGTGTGTGTTAAATCACAACTAATTAAAAGCACATATAATGAATCATGCACATCTGACTGATAATTAAATCACCGAATATTCATTAACAATTTTAATTACAACTAATGTATTACAATATGTACACATATTAATTTTTCTATTCATCGATCAGGATCACAGAATATTCATTAACAACTTTAATTACAACTTTAGTCTTTCTTTTCCTTCTGTTCATCGGGATCTTTTACGTGCATCGCTATTGCTAGCTGTCGACCCCGACAGTTCACCGGTCCTTATCAAAGGGCCCAACCTATTTACATTTGGTTCGTGAAACTCGCCGTTCGGATTTATCACCTCATCGTAAATGAAGCCAACGAGTTGTTCTTGGATTGCTCTCACTCGCGCCGGCGAGAGTTCCGATCCTTGTTCCGCCAAATATTGAGGCACCTGTCATTAAGTCATTAACTAATCAATCCTTGAATTTGTACAAGATATAAGGAATACCTAGACATCATTAAAGCTAGTAATTATATTTACTCACCGCCTTATCGCCTTTTAGCATGCGGTCAGCAGCTCCGGTTTGGATGTGCACAAACTCACATACAAAGTAGCCGCATAAATTGTTGCCCGGCGCCTGTCTCAAGATCTGCGGTGAAAAAAGTTAAAAGCGTGAAATGGATGCAAAGAAATTAAGTTAACTAACTAAAAAGCTAGCATTATGATATACGTACTTGAGAAGCAATTGTAATATCAAATTTCTCCTTGAATACGCCCCTGTTTTTAGCACGGAACCGTGCGAATGCACTACACATGTGATTACGAATTGTACATGATTAGAATTTGTTTCAAATGGAAGGAAATAAAACTAGTACAATAATGATAGGAACAAGAATTAATACCGGTTGAGTATGTCGATAAAATTTTGAAACCTTTTAAATGGTTTCCTTTGTGAGTCCATAACTGTGATCAGGCTACGATCTAGCTCGATCATAAGAAGAATCCAGTGAAAACTGTACATATATATGCCAACGTAGATAACTAATTAGTTCCAACATCGTGTTATGAAAAAGGAGTAGAACGAGACGGTACAAAAACACGTACTCAAATGCGTAGGGTAGATATATCTTTGACTTATATTTTTGTCCCATTAGCGCATTGTATATGTTAATCTCTGTTTCGCTTGGGTAGTCTCTAACAGTTGTCTCGTTGATAATTACTGGGTACATGAAGCCTATGTCAAATATACGATCCCTTCGACATCTTTGTATCTCCATTCTACATAAGAAGAAATTAGTTAGACTTGCAAGTTAGTATAGTACAAGGGCGTGCACGATGGTTTTTTGTAAATAAGACACTTACAGAATCTAGCAACCTAGCATGGCCGCGGCGAGGGCGTCTATATGGTATAGATCAATTTAGACCTTCCATGTCAACCAGACACCAACTCGCTTGGTGACAATGAATTGTTGTTGTCGCTGTAGAATTTGAACAGAAAATACGGAGCAACAGGAGATCCACTAGAGGGATGAGAAACTAGTATGTTAGTAATCTATTACACCAAAAGAAAGCAAAGAAATCCATCCACAGACACAAGGCATCAATTTAGACGGCTCTCCTGGCAGCCATGCTTCTTGAACTTGCAGGGGTTGGTCAAGCCAGCCAGGACCTTCTCCAATGGCTGGCACCTGATGTCGCCGATGGGCTCGCTATAGCTAAAGCTTGTCTGGTTCCTACACTGATCATTAAGACAAGAGATAATGCTAATTAGCAGAGTGATTAATTGTGGTGGTGTATGAACAAAGTGTAAGCATCTCCATGGTTGTATGTTGGAGCAATCAAGACACTACAGTGTATGATGAAGAAATCTTGAGCTAGATACTTGCCATGAACACTTGAGCTTCATATGGCATGACGCAAATCACACACTACAGTGTGTCAGGTTCGATGAAGAAGGCCGTGGCTACTGTCTATGGTTGCTTTCTTAGGCGTATCCGCCGTCTTCTTCAGCGCACAGCTGTCTATGGACTTGTTCGCACTCCTTATCTTCATCGATCCCTGGATCACGTATCCTAGCACCGATGGTTCAGTCAGACGGAAGAACTACTCCCTCTACGTGAGACAAATGAAGGGAAAAAGAAAACCTGCACGTTTGGATCCTTATTTGCTAACATACATTGTTTTTACAAGTGATCATTCATTATGATCGCGGCGTACGTAGGGAGATTCCTCCATATCATTCAGGGCACTAATGTCTACGTCCACCGTGAAAGGAGGCAGCTCGTCGAATTGATTATACTCTTCTTCGTCCGTGACGCCCTCAACTCCAACAATCCTTCTTTTACCTGGAAGATCAACGTGGCGCCTTGGCTGATCGCTACTGCTAGTTTTCTCCTTCTGCTTTTTCAGTTTGCTATCCATGTCCATCACATAGAATACCTGTATCACATCATTAGCGAGCACGAACGGTTCGTCTCTATAGGCCACTTGCTTGAGGTCCACAGTTGTCATACCGTACTCGTCGATCTCCACGGCTGTCAGTTTAACCCATTGGCACCGAAACAGAGGGACTTTTAAAGGTCCATACTCGAGCTCCCAGATCTCCTCTATGAAACAATAGTAGGTGTCCATCTTTCCATTATTATCCAAGGCATCTATACAGACGCCGCTGTTTTGGTTGGTGCTCTTGCTATCCTGGGCTGTCGTGTAAAATATGTACCCATTTATCTCATACCCTTGGAATGATACAATTGTCGTGGATGGTCCCTGAGCCAAGAGTTTCAACTGTTCATTGTCTGTCTGGTTGCCCAACAGTTGCTTTTCTAACCAACCGCCAAAATGATCTATTTGCTCGACTGCGATCCACTTATCTGAATTCTGTGGGTATTGGTCCCGTAGATTCATCTCGTGATCATAGATATACGGAGCCACTACAGTTGCTTATTTCAATACCGTGAAATGTGTTTGTTTAAATGAAAGTAGATCGTCGCTATAGGATTCTTTTCTCCCTAGAGCCCCTTTTCCCCGTAGCCTCCCCTCACGGCGTGATACAGGGACTCCAATCGGATTCAGATCATCAATGTAATTAACACAAAACTCAATCACCTCCTCTGTGTCAACACTCTGCACAATGCAGCCTTCTGGGCGAGACCGGTTATGAACATACTTCTTTAGGACACCCATGTACCTCTCGAAAGGGAACATATTGTGAAGGAACACGGGTCCGAGAATTTCTATCTCTTTAACAATGTGGACCATGAGATGGACCATAATATCAAAGAAGGACGGAAGGAAGATCATCTCAAGGCTTACCAGACTATCAACCACGTCATCCTGCAGATTAGATACCTTATTCGGCTCGATAACCTTCTGCGACACCGCATTGAAGAACGAACACAACTTTATGATTGTCCCTCGTACCCAGTCCGGCAGAATACCTCGCACCGCCACTGGGAGCAACTGTGTCATCAACACGTGACAATCATGTGATTTTAGGTGTACGATTTTATTCTCTTTCGTGTTTATGGGTCTCCTTATGTTCGAAGAGTATCCAAAAGGGACTTTCACACTGTTTAAGAACTTAATTATATTTTTTTTCTCTTCCTTGCTCAGAGTGTAGCTCACGGGGTGGAGGTAATGCTGTCCTTTCTCTCTCTTTTTCGAATGTAGGTCGTTTCTGAGTTCCAAAAGCTGTAGGTCCTTTCGTGCTTAAAGTGTATCTTTTGATTTACCGTACATATCTAGGAAGCCTAGCAGGTTCATGCAGACATTCTTCGTGATATGCATAAAGTCCAGTGAGTGGCAGACCTCTAAGTCTTTCTAGTAAGGTAAGTACCAAAATATTGACTTCTTCTTCCAAATGGGTTTCATGTGACCTTGTTCAGTCGGGACAGGTTTGCTACCAGGACCTTTTCCAAATACTACCTTCAAATCCTTTACCAAAGAAAATACAAGCGTCCCATTGCGATGCAAGGGCTTCTTACGTTTCTCTTCTATCCTATCAAAATTCTCACCCTTCCTCCGTAACGGGTCCTTCATATGAAGGAACCTACGGTGGCCCATGTACACAACCTTTCGAGAATTTTTTAGGTACTTGCTATCCGTATCTTCTAAGCAATGGATGCAGGTTTTATATCCTTTGACAGATAGGCCCGATAGGTTACCAAGTGCAGGCCAGTCGTTGATGGTTATGAATAGCAATGCACATAGAGTGAAGTGCTCTCTTTTGTACTCATCCCATACATGTACACCATCGTTTCACAGTGTTAGTAGATCTTCAACCAACGGTTTGAGGTACACATCGATGTCGTTTCCAGGTTGCTTCGGGCCTTGGATAAGCAATGGCATCATAATGTACTTCCGTTTCATACACAACCAAGGAGGAAGGTTATATATACATAGAGTCACGGGCTAAGTGCTGTGACTGCTGCTCATCTCGCCGAACGGGTTCATCCCATTCGTACTCAACCCAAACCTTATGTTCCTTGCATCCTCAGCAAAGTCCGGGTATGTTCTATTGACTTTCCTCCACTGGGAGCCATTTGCAGGGTGCCTTAGCCTTCCGTCATCCTTGCGGTCTTCTTTGTGCCAGCGCATCATGTAGGCATGCGCTTTGTTCACAAATAAACGCTTCAACCTGAGGATTACAGGGAAATACCACACCACCTTAGCAGGAGGTCTCTTCTTCTTACACTGCCCCTCTACCTCACCTGGGTCATCACGCTTGGTCTTATACCGCGAAGTTTTGCACACCGGACAAGCTTCCAAATCCTTAGACTCATTGCGATAAAGGATACAATTGTTACGACATGCATGTATCTTCTGTACCTCCAACCCCAAAGGGAAGACAACTTGTTTGGCATCATACGTAGTTTCGGGCAGCGTGTTCCCCTCTAGAAGTAACTTCTTTATGAGGCATAACAACTCGTCGAATCCCTTATCAGACAATCCATTGGTCGCCTTTTATTGCATCAGTTCTAGTATGGTATGCAACTTTTTATGGCCCTGTCAACAGTTTGGGTACAACAGTGTTCCGTAGTCCTCCCATAGCCACTGGAACTTTTCGTAATGCCTTTCATCGATGTATTCTCCCTCTCCATCAAGCAGCATCTGGTCTAGGTCATCATCAACAAACTCACCCAATGTATCTTTAAAAGAATTGTGTTGGCCAGCGTCCGGAATGTTGTTGTCCGCCTCTTCTTCTTCACCGTCTTTCTGTATAATCTCTTATTCTCCGTGCTTGGTCTAACAGGTATAGTTTGACATGAAACCTCTTGTAAGCAAATGGAAGTGAAGGTGGCTGGATTTTGGCCACTCCTTCTCATTCTTGCAATCTATGCATGGACAGCATATGTAGCCTGACGTCGCGTATGTATCGGCCGCACAAAGAAAATCTTGCAAACCCTGCAAGAACTACGGCGAGCGTCGGTCCATGTACATCCATCGCCGGTCCATCTACATTATGTTACATCAAGGTAACTGTTAGCTCATTTTTCGATAATGAATTGTTGGACATTTCCCAAAATCCAAATTAAACTAATATTTTCTTTATTTAAAATTGTTTAAAATTTTATGTTGATAAATTTAATTTTAAGTGAAATTTCTTTAAAAAGATAATATTTTTAAAATGACAATATTTCATCACATATTTTTCTATAGAAATTGTTATTTTTAAAATGACTATATTTTTAAAATGACTTTATTTCATTACATGTTTTTAAAAGAACTATATTTCATTACATATTTTTCTATAAAATGATTATTTGCTCCAGTATTCATACTCGACAAGTTTTTGCAACATACTAAAAGAATTGGTCAATCAAAATTTAGATTCAAAATTCTTCATTGATCGATGGAACCAAAACCTAAATATTAGCTAGATCCATACCTTCAATTCGAGCTAGATCATAATCCAAGCAAAATCTAAACTTACACAACAAGTTTTTGCAACCTACAAAAAGAATTGGTCTATTAGAGTCTATATTCAAAATTCTTCATCGATCGATGGAACCAAAACATAAATTTGAGCTAGATCCACACCTTCAATGCGAGCTACATTATAATCCAAGTAAATTCCAAGCTTACACAACAAGTTTTTGCAACCTACTTGAAAAGATCGAGCTAGATCTCTACATTTATAATCTTTCATCGATCATAGGAAAAAAGATCAAATTTTCTTCATATTTCAAGCAACGAAGAGGCTCCATTTAACACCAAATGTAGTGAGGAATGATGTTACTAATCTTTGTTATCTTGGTTTCAAGTAAAATGACCAAAATTTGAAAATTTGGGCAGTACCTCCCCTCCCTGAAGCTCTTGGCCGAAACTCCATTGTTCTTGTCGCGCACTGAACTGTTCTTGGTCGGGTAGAGAGCGGGAGGACGAAGGAGTTTAAATTGGAACCTAGTAGACATAGTAACGGTTGGAAGCATCGACCGGTACTAATGATCTAACATCAGTACCGGTTCGTGTAACGAACTGGTACTATTGAGCCCCCGCTATCGATACTATTTAGCGGGGGCTCAATAGTACCGGTTCGTTACACGAACCGGTACTGATGTTAGATCATCAGTACCGGTTAGTGCTTTGAACCGGTACTGAGCACCTCCCTCACCCCTGTTGCCGTTGAATCGGGACTGTTGTAACTATTAGTCCTGGGTTGTGCCTAACCGGCACTGATGGGCCGGTATCAAAGGTTGGTTTTGTAGTAGTGGGGCCTGATCACCTAAGCATATATAATTAGCTTGCCTAAGGATCAAGAGTATTTGCGCCGATAAAATGGGGCTATATGGTGAAACGAAGGCTAACATAGTTCACAGTTATTAGTAGGAAGGAGGCAACAACAGCTATTATCTATTCGATTTATTGCTATATGTGTGTTAGAACGACATGCAACAAATGTCGATGAGCATGGAGTATACTCTGGCATTATGTTTTCGTTCAATCAACATTTTTAATAGAAAGGCTTAATTAATCAAACCACCGAATTTAGCCCAAGGGCCAATCAGTAAGATACTACTCCAGGAGTACGTTCCTTGTTACACGTTTTGTAACAAGGTAGACTTTGAGATTCAAGATGGAGGTTTCACTACCCCAAAGTATAGTACTCGAGCTAGCTACTGCAGCTGCTACTAGCTTGTTTGTCTTCCACATGCTGTATACATGTCCTTGCAGATTGTCGGAGTACTCATTTATTACCACCCAATATAACTGTGCACATGAATTACGGGAAGGAGATACAGGCATGCAGCTAATGGTGATTCAAGAATGGCAGTAGTACTGTAGTAGTAAATGAATACGGAAAATATCGCTGCCACTTTGTTTCAGTTAAATGCATCCCACTCCTATCTTTTTTCTTGTTTCAATGTGTATTATTTAAGCTGCTGCGCGAATTTGTCGAGACATGAAACTAGAAAACGGCATATGGCAACGATCTTGTCGATGCAAGAGGGTTGAACTATCTTTTCTCTTATATGGATCTTGTTTATTCACTATAGGTTAGTAACTCCCTTCGACCAAATATATATCATATTTTTATCTCAAACATAAATATAGACTAATAGGATATTAAAAATAGCTAGATTACTCTGGTTACCGGTCCCTTAAGTTAAAAATAATTGTTGTCTTAGACATAGGTGCAGCAAAATATTCGATACTTTACCTATTAATATCTTCTTAAATATTTAAATTGGATACATGAAAATAATATATGTAAATTTATCTTGAAAAGTACTTTTATAATATTATAATTTTATTGAGTTTTATAAATATATTATAATAAAAATTAGTCATCAAAGCTATGTTTTATAGACTGTATCCATGTCTTAGGACTACTATTTGTGATGTAGGGAGTATCTCTAAGTATTATAGCAATCAATGCATGCATATACAGTAAATACAAAGTAAAGCTAGATATTTAGGGCATGTTTGTTTCAGCTTTGGATTCTCTAAAAGCTGATTCTGGATTGTGGTTGTAGAGAAGCTGATTCTGGAATCCAAAAGCACATATGAAGTGGATTGTAGATTCTAGTGTATATGGGTGGGCTGGATTGTGAGAATCAGATTCTAGAATCAGGCTGTTTGTTTCTTATTCTGCTTTTAGAGCTAGAATCCAGAATCAGAAGTTAAAACAAACAGGCCCTTAGGGTGTGTTTGGTAGGGCTCCAGCTCCACCAAATCCGTGGATCTGGTGGAGCTGGGTATTTCTAGCTCCACCAGATTCGTGAAGCTGGAGCTGCGAGTACATTAAGAATGTTTAGATGGATCATCTTATTTACATTTTAGATAAAAAATATAAACTTAATTCACTTTATTTTAGCCTACAAGTTTTAAATCTCAGGTAAAGCTGAGATCTGGAATTCTATCGAATAGACCCTTAATAGGGATAGCATAGGGAACAACACAGTTATTTTACATTAAACTATAAAATACACATTATATTATATTTATAAACATAATCATTCAAATAACACATATTATATATCAGGACGGACAGAGTATTTCGTAACATTTAGGTTTTACTCAGGAAGCTTCAGCTTCAACTTTAATGCCACTGGAAGGGCCTACGGTTCAGATGACTATCCAGCATTATTGTAAGCACGAACTAAATAACAGTGGTTATGAGAGCAAGTATAATAATAAAGTTCACTACCTACTTTATCTTTCATCTATATTATATAGAGTAAGCAATAAAACTAGCTTGTATAATAATCATCTCTAAAGTTTATCTTAAAAGAAACACTAAAACATTTAACATTCAATATTAACCTCATCTTTGTAGCTTTTGGCAAAACACTAACATCAACACTAAGAGTTGTTCGGGCCGGCTCCAACACCGACTTTTAGCCAATGATAGCATCTATGTTCCTGTGCAATGCTTATTATTAAATAAGAGCCGGCTCTTTTCTTTTTTTTTTCTCTCTTTTCTCACCATTCTATGTAGGACAAAACTGATATATACATACTAAGGATAAACTGAAGTAGTCTTATCGTACATACCTCTAGTAAGCTTTAGACATTAGAGCAGTAAGTAAAAGAGCACAGTAAAAAGAGGGGAGCTTGTGGCCACAGGCCACCAAATAAAGCCAGGGGAGCATTAAAGTTGTTGTCAGCCAGCCACACGGTATTTTTACTGCTTTTCCTCGATAATGGCTTTACTTTGTCAGGAAGAAGGACAAATGGGAAGAAGCACGCATATACTACCTCCAATGTACTCAACAAAGATAGAGATAAAAACACACACTGCTACTGCCGTGCCATGAGGCATGGAGTAAAGAGCAAGATCCCTGCTATTAACACAGAGAGGAAAAAAGAGCAGCAAGGACTAGAAATAAAACACACAGACTGCTACTGCCCTGCCTTGAGGCAAGGAGTAAAGAGCAAGATCCCTGCTATTAAACACGAGAGCAAAAAAAAAAGCAGCAAGGACTTGAAAAGATTCTGTAAATGGATTTATGATTGAGCACCACCTTTTCCTCTGCAGGTATGCCCCTGCCCCCTACCACCACCACTCACCCTGCAAGTCTACCAGCCCTTTTGTTTCTCAATAATCCTTTCAGCCTTTCTCTCATGTATGTGTCTGTTGGCACCAAAAATATGACAAAGGATTAATCAGTCTCAACACACAGGACAAACGCTGGGTTCAACTGTTTTGGGTGTGTCAACCGATTTGATCATACAATCGGTAAGTAAACGGAGAATGCACTCAAAACCAAATTAACACAACAAACCGGCAAAGATCTAAACAGTTAAAAAGTCAATTAAATCTACGGTAATGATAAATCTAATTAGCCGATTAGGGCTAATAATGATAGGAGGTAGATCTTCTTGAAAAAGGTAATGCATAGCAAGATCGGAGAAAACCAAACCTGGCACAATCGATGGAGATCAACAATCGGTGGTACACGATTTTATTGATCAAAATAGAATTACAAAGAGGGTTCTAAGTTACAAGACTACTCCTAATCGACAAGAAAATAAATAAAAGTAATGCGAGCAGATTAGCTGATCATATCCTTCTCTGATGCATTGTTTACTAGTATCTGTATTGGCCATAACTTGGACAGTACTTTTCTTATTTAAATCAATATCGATTACAACTCTATCTTTTCTTTATCTAATATCGGCTATAATGCCATCTTTAACCTTTCTTTCCTGCAGCAACCCCCATTTTTACATAAATGCAAAAATGGAAATATCATTTCCTAGGGCATGTAATGACCGCAGAGGGAATTGCAGTAGACCCAAGCAAGGTCGAGGCAGTACTACATTGGGAATCGCCCAAGACAGTTACGCAGGTTCGGAGTTTTCTTGGAATGGCTGGTTATTACCGCCGATTTATAGAAGGGTTTTCGACAATTGCTAGGCCAATTACCCAATTGCTAAAGAAGGAAAAGAAGTTTGTTTGGACACCGGAATGTGAGAAGAGTTTTCAAGAATTGAAGAAACGGCTGACATCAGCACCCGTATTGGTTCAACCAGATGTACACCAGAGTTTCGATATCTATTGCGATGCATCACGCCAAGGTCTTGGATGCGTGTTAATGCAAAATGGAAAGGTAGTAGCCTATGCATCAAGGCAATTAAGGCCACATGAAGGGAATTACCCAACGCACGATCTAGAATTAGCAGCTGTAGTGCATGCCTTGAAGATATGGCGTCACTATCTTATCGGCAATAGATGTGAAGTGTACACGGACCATAAGAGCCTTAAGTACATTTTCACTCAATCCGACCTAAACATGAGACAGAGGAGATGGTTGGAGCTGATCAAGGATTACAACATGGGAATCCATTATCATCCCGGCAAGGCCAACGTAATGGCTGACGCCTTAAGTCGGAAAAGTCATAATCTGAGTACGGTAGTGGCAGAAAGCCAGGAAGAATTGTGCAAGGACCTTCAGAGATTGAAATTGGAAGTTGTTCCGGAAGGATTCGTAGCTGCCTTGGAAGTAAAGCCTATCTTGGAAGACCAGATTAGAGAAGGCCAGAAGGACGATGAGAAGATCAAGCAAATCAAGGCTAAGATGGAGGAAGGACAAGCAAAGGAATTTAAGCTGGATGAACAAGGCACCTTGTGGATGAAGGAGCGCCTTTGTGTACCTAACAAAAAGGAGTTAAAGCAGTTAATACTGGAGGAAGCTCATGACTCAAGTATTGATTCACCAGTCGTGCGAAAATGTATAAAGATTTAAAAGAAAGGTTACGGTGGCCAAATATGAAGAGAGAGTTAGCGAACACGTAGCCTTATGTGATGTGTGTCGTGAGTCAAAGCTATGCACGAGGCCGGCAGGATTGCTGCAACCATTGAAAATACCAGAGTGGAAATGGGAAGAAATCGGAATGGATTTTATTACCGGACTGCCAAGGACGCAAGGAGGTTATGACTCCATATGGGTCATAGTAGATCGCTTAACCAAGGTCGCGCATTTCATACCGGTAAAGACAACCTACTCAGGAGATAAATTGGTAGAGTTATACATGGCAAGGATCATTTGCTTGCATGGAGTGCCAAAGAAAATACACTACTACAGACTGCTTCATCCGCGACGCCCCATCACTGTCGGTTAGGCGCAAGCCGGCAGTGATAATATTATCACTATCGGTTCCAATTTCAACCAGCAGTGATATATAGTATTATCACTGTCGGTTCTAATTTCAACCGGCAGTGATAAGAATAGTAAAATTTTTCAGCACGAGTGGAGGCAATATCATTGCCGGCTTTAGAGAGAACCGGCAGTGATAAGAAGATATCCTTTGCCGGTTTATATTAAAACCGGTAGTGATCTATCTTTACGGTTTTTTTTTTTAACCGCGTGATAAGACAATTTTCACTTTGCCACTTTGACTCGAACCGCAATGATATTACCCAAAATTTGTTAAGATCAGAACATATCAAAGCATAATTAGATAAAAAAACAGAACATATTAAACATTTGTTATTTATCTATCGCAGAACATTTGTAGTCCATAATTACATATAGTCATAATTTTATAAACAAAACATATTAAACCCTATATCGAAAACTTCGTCATCGCTCGTCCTCCTCCTCCTCGTCGCCGGAGCTATCGCCGGATGACCGATCGGAGTTCGGCGATGCTCCTCCTCCTCTGAATCCGATTCGGTGGAGGAGTTGGTCTTCTTAACGCCAAGGAGCTTCGCCAGCTTGCATTGTCGTCGTCGTCGCCCTCCTCCTCCTCTTCCTCCTCTTTTTCCTCCTCCTACCTCCTCTTCCTCCTCCTCCTCCGCCTCCTCCTCCTCCTTCTCCTCCTTCTTCTCGGCGGTGATCCTTTGTTTTGCCCGATGCGTGCTCGCTTCTTGGGGGTGCCATTCTTGCAGCAATGGTGGATTGTGAGGCGCCACAGATTGAGCTGCGCATTATATAGAGGAGAATCGGAAGCTAACGATTCGCGACAATGGGGAAGCGCAATGGTTGGCGAGAGGAATGAGAAAAGCGGCGATGCGTTGGCGGCGGAGATGTAAGTTCATATTATCCTTGCGGTTATTAAATTCAGCGGCGGTGATAATATCCTTGCCGGTTTTAAATTCAGCGGCGATGATAAAACGATACATATATAGCGCCTTCGCTAAATCGGTTGGGCGAAGCGGGTCAATATCACTGCGGTTTTAGATAGAGAACCGGCGGTGAAAGTATTAGTGTCGGTTCAACGATGTAACTGGCGATGATAAAGTGAATTAGCGGGAAAAAGCGCCATATCACTGCTGGTTTTGAGATAGAACCGGCGATGATATATTCTTGCGGTTCAAGAGAATAAACCGGCGATGATAATATCCCACTATATATACCTGGCTCCCTTCCCCAAGATGTCGAGCAGAGGGAGCTCTGTTCTTGCTCGATTGGGGTGGAGAGGGGCAAATTTTGCTCTCAAATTTGGTGTAATTTGTCATTTTCTAACCGATCTAAGGTTTGTGTCTTTGTTTAGTTGGATATTACGTTCTATATTGTTGTAGGTTGTGATCAGAATTATTGATTGCCTAGTCAACACAATTAGATATGTAATCTTGAGTTTAGATTTGAAATTACCAACTTTTATATGTATAGTGATTGCATTTAATATGTTGATTGAATTTAAATGTGGTAGCACTTCATAATTAACTATTGTTTAATCTAAATACTTAAAATTGTTTCTTTATTTCGTGTATGTTAATTTAATACTTGTGTAAGTAATGTAAATTTGCTAGACGGACCATTATATATAACTAATAGCAATTATTTAATTGATTTTACAATCGAGATTTGGATATAGATTTATATATAACTAATAGCAACCACGTACCAGGCCAAACGTTCATCGATAAACATGAAGGTGGGATCGTAACTTAGTTGTATAATTAAAGATATGCTTTATTTTGTATGAAGGTCAAGCTTCAATTTGTAATATATACATTTTGTACGAAGGACATGCTTCAATTTGTAATGTATAGAGTATTGATTATTATAATCATCCAGAAAAAGTAAATGTCCAATGGATGAATAGGTATATAATTGATGTAAAAAGGCTATGCATAAAAAATTATGTTCCTCATCCGATACTCCTTGATAAAATAATCTTGAAATGAGAGAAGAAGAGATAATAGTACTCAAATTTGTTGGACGGACCATTATATATAACTAATAGCAATTATTTAATTGGTTTTACAATCGAGATTTGGATATAGATTTATAAGTAATGAAAATTTCTACATTAATTAGCACTACATAACAAATTAAATGTATAAAACAATTTGTGAGCACTTATTGATTTACTAAGATTTTATTTGTTGTAAATATTTGTAGATGGATCGAAGATGGATGTATGAAGCTGACCGTCGCGATAGAGAGTACTTTAACGGTGTGACTAGTTTTTACGAGTCTTGCCAAGGCGTACAAGTCAAATAAGGCGATGGACTATATTTGTTGCCCGTGCATCGATTGCAAGAATGAGAAGCAATTTTGAACCTTGAGGCGATCCGTGCTCACTTGCTTGAAGGGGTTTCAAGCCCGCCTATACTGTTGGACGAGCATGGTGAAGATGAGATTGTGCGTGAAGGGCATCGATTGATGATGATGAAGACAATGACTCAACCGCGGTGGAAAATCGTTCGTCAACACCCATGAAGAGACATTCATCGATAACCATGAAGATGATCTAGAACGGATGTTGCATGATGGGGAGGAGGACCTCACAAGTGAAAGGATTTTCGAAGTTTCAGCGTATGGTAGAGGATTCTACAACACCCTTGTACCCAGTACGCAAGAGGAGTTCAAAAAGGCGCATGTTGTGCTTCTGTTGCTGCGATTGAAGGCAAGCAATGGTTGGTCCGACAAGAGTTTCCGCAGTGTTAGGTTTCTTGAGAGATGTCCTTCGGAGGGTAGCGTGTTGCCGGCAACCACGCATCGAGCCAAGCGAGTTGTTTGCCGTTGGGATTGGAAGTCACGAAAATACGCGCATGTCAAGCGATTGCATATTGTATCGCAATGAGTTTGCAAATTTGGATGCATGTCCCGTTTGCAAGGCATCTCGGTATAAGCGCGGCGATAGCGATATCGAGGGTCGATGTAAGAAGAAAAGACCTCCGACCAAGGTGGTGTGGTATTTCCTATAATCCCGTCTGGCGTCGTTTGCGAACAAAAGGCATGCTCAATTGCTGCGATGGCATGCGAGGCGTAAAAGGATGGAATGCTTAGACACCTGGCGACTTCAGCGCGGTGGAGGAATATCGATAGAAAATACAAGAAACACTTTACATATGATATGAGGAATATAAGGTTCGGACTCGATGCGGATGGGATGAACCCTTTCGGCAACATGAGTAGTCGTCATAGCACTTGGCGGTGACTTTATGTATGTACAACCTTCCTCCTTGGCTTTGCATGAAGAGGAAGTACATTATGATGCCGTTCTTGATCCAAGGGCGAGGCAACTGCAACGATATTGATGTGTTCCTCAAACCCTTTGGTTGAAGATCTTACGGTATTGTGGAGCAGCGGTTATGCGGGTATGGGATGAGTCTGAAGAGAACTTCATGCTACGGGCATTGTTGTTCGTAAGCATCAATGATTACCTGCTCTTGGCAATCTTTGGGCGGACTATAAAAGGATTCAATGGATCGTGCATTGCATGGGTGATCTGAGGGCGGTGGCTGAAATCTTGTCGAAAAATGTGTTACATGCGGCATCGTAGGTTCCTTCGCAAGGACCACCGTGTCGCAACAACAAGAGAGCTTTTGACGGTACAAAGGAGATCGCTTGACTCAAAACATCATAGCGGCAAAGAGATATTTGCGGCGTAAAGGATATTAAAATTATCCATGGAAAGGGGCGGAAGTACATCGATCCGAGTTCGGTGATCTGACTCCTTTGTGGAAAAAGAGATCGATGTTATGGACCTACCTTCTTGGCGGCACACGGATGTTCGACATGCTATCGATGTCATGCATATAGAGAAGAACGTGTGTGACGACTTGCTTGGTATTTTACTAGACATACAGCAAAACAAAAGATGCACTCAAAACGCGGATGGACACGCAAGATATGAAACTTCGGGAAGGAGCGCATCATGAAGACTGGGTCAAGGAAAAAGTACCTTCCGCAGACTTGCTACACTTTAAGCAAGATTGAGAAAATTAGCGTGTGTGAGTGCTTGCACGAGTCAAAGTTCCATCCGGTTATTACGCCAACCTAAAGAGGCTAGTCTCAATGAAAGACTTGAAATTAGTTGGTATGAAGTCTCATGATTGCCACGTGATGATGACACAGATGCTTCTGTAGCAATTAGGGGTGTTACGCGAGAAAGTCACGAGACCCAATTATAAAGTTGTGTTCATTCTTCAACGCGATTTCACGAAGGTCATCGACCCGTTGAAGCTGGATAAGCGCGACAAGGCGTGATCCACACTCTATCTTGGCTTGAGATGTGCTTCCCTCCATCCTTCTTCGATATTATGGTCCATCTCATTGTTCATATTGTGAAAGAATCTGATTTCTTGGCCTGTGTTTCTACATCGGATGTACCCTTCGAGAGGTTCATGGGGTTGTGAAGAAATATGTTAAATGTCGACATCGGTAGGAAGGGTGCATTGCGAAGGTTGGGGAACAGGAGGTCATCGAGTTCTGCATCGATTACATGGATCTCAAACCGATTGGTGTGCCGTATCTCGCCATGAAGGAGGCTACAAGGAAAGGGACACTAGGTCGAAATCGATCCGTACAAATGATCGTGCTTCATTCACGCAAGCACATTTCTGATTCTGCACCAATCGGTTATGGCGGCCCGTATGTCGACATGCACAAGAACATGCTACGAAGACAAAACCCATGTAAGTCGAGGTTTGGATCGCGAGAAACACGAGAGATAACTTTGGAGATTGGTTGTTAGATACATGATGCATACATAAGCAGTGCGCTCAATTGAGAACGCGGCTAAGGGACCATCATATACAATTTTGACATTTGAAGGATCGACATCAATGGGTACACATTTTATCGAGAGCACAAGATAACAAGAGCACCAACCAAAGCAGTGGGGTCGTATAGATGCTTATGACAAAGAATGGCAATATCTTGAGGCGTACTCTGATTCATAGAAGAGATTTGGGAGCTTGACTATGGGCCTTTGAAGGTCCCCTCTTCCGGTGCCGATGGGTCGGGCTACCTAGGGGCGTGAACATCGACAAATGCGGTATCACTACCGTGGACTTCAAACACGTCGGATATAGAGAAGAACCAT
The DNA here is from genome assembly GCA_036346375.1 of Guadua angustifolia. Classification (NCBI taxonomy): domain Eukaryota; kingdom Viridiplantae; phylum Streptophyta; class Magnoliopsida; order Poales; family Poaceae; genus Guadua; species Guadua angustifolia. Next base: position 24,096,586 of record CM070515.1, read on the forward strand.
TTGTACTTGCTAATGCCGTTACACAAATTTTCTTTGTGAGGATTCGGTGACAAGGAACGCATACGTGGTTCTTCAATCAAAAAGAAGGATTGTGGGAGTTGAGAATGTAGTCGGCGAGGAAGATTATAACCGGTTTGATGAGCTTCCTCCTTTCGGTGAGAACATCGACTTAGGTCTCATGGAAGACCAGAGGAAGCTACATACATACGCCGCGATCATAACGAAGGCGGATTGTAACTTAGTTGTGTAATCAAGGATATGCTTTATTTTGTATGAAGGTCAAGCTTTAATTTTTGATATAAACATTTTGTCTGAAGGACATGCTTCAATTTGAAATTTATGGAGTATTGATTATTATAGTCAATCAAAAAGCGATAAATGTCAATGGATGAAGATGACATAGTAAGAGCAAGTTTTTATTGATTATTCCTAATTAACAAAATTTTAAATAAAACAAAAAAAGGAAAATTCAATGTTTATATTTGGGGTTTTTACAAATAAATTAGCAATTTGTATGAGCCCTAAATAGCTCTTATTTGGTTGGGCTAAAGATATTCCAATGTTTGTATTTGGTTGGGATAAAAGCAGGTGTGCCACTTTTCCTTGCATGGTAGTAAGTGTGCCAATTTTCTGGCAGTGGCGATAAGTCCTTGCCACTTCGCACAGCGAGACAAGGAACATCGGTCTTGGTTGACAAGCGAGCAGAACACTAATAAAACACATCGATTGCCGTCATAATGCATAGCCGTGATAATAGCTATATATCACGCGCACTACAATAGAACATCACGGGCCCTACTATTACAATATCACTTTGCGGTTCATAAATGACCGGCGATAATATTTATATCCTTCTTAGGGTTATAAGCGCCCGGCACTAAAAATAATTATTACTGCCGGTTCATTCGGCAGTGATGTTTAACTATCACTGCCCGGTCTATAATAAGCCGACAGAGATAATATATCACTGCCGGTTCACATCTTTGAACCGGCATTAATAATCCTCCCCATATATACATTTCACTCCGCGACTTAGCCATTTCCGCACTTAGCCATTTACTTAATTTGTTTGAGTTCTTCTCTGCGCCCTAGCCACCGTCGACTCTCCCCACGCCGGCCCTCCGTGCGGCGACGCCTCCCCGCGTCGGCCCTCCCTCCCTGCGGTGCCTCCTCCGTGCGGCGACACCTCCCCGCGCCGCCCCTCCCTCCCTGCGGTGCCTCCTTCCTCCGGCGACCCTCCCGCCCGGTGGTGGTGATGATGCTAGGGTTCTCGATGTTAGTGCTCTGTGATGTTGCTCTGTGATGTTGCCCTGTGATGATTCTAGGGTTGGCCGATGCTACTGCTTTGTGATGATTCTAGGGTTCTCGATGTTATTGCTCTGTGATGTTGCTCTGTGACGATTCTAGGGTTGGCCGATGCTATTGCTCTATGATGATTCTAGGGTTCTCGATGATATTGACAATTGTTCTGTAAATAAGGCCTTAAGTTGGTAGACTAACATGCATTGACAATCGATGATTCTTGGGTTCTCGATGTTATTGCTCTGTGATGTTGCTCTGTGATGATTCTAGGGTTGGCCGATGCTATTGCTCTGTGATGATTTAAGGCCTTATTTACTCAATTAATTGTTTTGCACATCTGTGATGAGATGAAGGTTCTAATCTTTATTCAAACCCAATAATCTGAGAGCAATTGTACATAATTACCTCCATATGAATGACATAATGTTGTCTTTATGTGAGGAAATTTTGTTTGAATATTTTTACACCTTCTTTGGTAATTGGATATGTATGTGTATGTGTTCGATTATCGACCTTATGTATGTGAGTATCTTAAGTCTTGGTGGTCTTGTTTAGATATTTTACTTATGTGAGGATAACTATATGCTTGTATTGAATTTGTGTGGAAATGTGTATGCTAGTCGACAAGCTTATTTCCATTATCTGTCATTAGCTTATTTGCATACCTGATTCATTAGATATATATTAGCACTCAGTTCTCAATTAATTACTCTCTTGTCATTAAAGTATTGAAATATTGTTTATTTTCAATAAGGTAAGGTTGTCTAAATTAAATCGTGAGTATGTGCTTAAAGAAAGGGCCCAACTCATATATTCTTTAGAATATTATTGCTTATTTGCTCAATAAAAAATAATGAATCATTCTTATTCCACATTTATATGATTTTCAAAAAATGAAATAAGGTTATAAATCCACAACTAGAATGTTAGTAGTCTATTACACCAAAGGAAAGCAGAACAATCAGTTCCTTGTCAAACAAGCACGTCACCTTGTGGCCTTTTTCACCAAGTTGTATCGTATGCTCTCCTGGCAGCCATGCTTTTGTCAAATCAGACAGAACCTTCTCTAGCGGTCGGCACCTGATGTCGCCGATGGGCTCATAACGACCGCAATGCAACGATCGTTGCGGTACCGTAGAGTCCATCGGCGCATCAGTCTTGCCGTTGAGAAGGTCTGTCGATTTGACCAACACACAAAAGCATGGCTGCGAGAGAGCATACGATCTGGTGGGTGAAGAAGGCCACGAGGTGACGTGCTTGGTTGACAAGGAACTGATTGCTCTGCTTTCTTTTGGTGTAATAGACTACTAACATTCTAGTTGTGGATTTATAACCTTATTTCATTTTTTGAAAATCATACTAGTGTGGAATAAGAATGATTCATTATTTTTTATTGAGCAAATAAGTATATATGTGAATTGTCAATTGTATATGTATCATGTGTAAGTATATGTGATATGTATAAGTATATGTGAATTGTCAACTGTATATGTATCATGTGTAAGTATATGTGAATTGTCAACTGTATATGTATCATGTGTAAGTATATGTGAAATTGTATATGTTCTTTGTTACCTGCTCCCTCTGTCCACGAAAGTAGGTTGCCGTAGAATCGATCCATGCGATTAAGATTGTGAAATTTACACTATTAATATATATATGCGTTCTGATGATTATCTAACGTATGACAAAATGGTGATTCGCCTTATATATGCACAACATTGATATATATCGAAGATTCATCTCGTGATTTTGTTAATTTAAAATTCTAGAAAACTTGCCACACATGGCCTCTCACAATGGACAAGTCTTGGGATGGCGCCGAGCCCATGGACCAAAGCCCAGGCGAAGCTCCGACAGAGTTCCTCAACTGGAACAAGTCGAGGCAACAAATGTACATGAGGTAAGTCTTTACTAGGATTATATCGTAGGATATGCTTCCCGATTAAATTAGAGCGAGCCAAGCGACTAATGAAACAATCAAAATGCGAGGTCGGACATCTAGTGCACCGAGGCAGTGTCATGACGAGGTCCCGGCAAGATCTTGCGCACAGTGAGCGAAGGTGATAGTTGAGCTTAGTGAAGTCGGAGAACCAAATATACCAGCGTCATTGCTTGGGCCATATCGGACGACATCACGGGGTCTGGCTAGAGACAATGTGCCCATCATGTACGGATCATGGACACGTCGGTAGCGATTCTCCGTCGTATGTTCCGATGACATCAAGGAAACATTGTGGACAGAGTTGATGAAGTTTCAGTTCCCGAAGATCGGTTGGAGATTGCGAAACATGCACTAAGTGTTATGGGAGCGCATGGAAGAACCGGAAGACAAAATTGAATAAGGAGTACATCAAGAAGGATCAAGCGCGGATTTTAATAGATTCGAGGTTACATCAATTTTGGGATGAATTCAAGCAATATAAGATATCGATGAAGCCGGGCTATCGGCCCAATGAACAAAACAAATTCGGACAAGAACATTTACCCCCATGTGCTAGGCACGGTGGCTCGTGAAGAAAGTACCCAAGTGGGATGCGGGGAAGAACAGCTAGCACTTGATGGAGTTATTCTTGTGGCGTCTCACATGGCCCCAAGATCGAAGCCTTTGGCGCTTGCGAGGGAGCTACTCTGTCGGATGATGGTCGCTAAAGCTTGAAGCGAAAAGACGAGAAATCTCGAGGAAGATCGCGGATGCCCACTCCGGCTATTGAGGGCTCCTTCACCGCCAAGAAGGGAGGACGACGAGCTAACAGCGCCTTGGGTAATAGGGAGCACCACAGTCGCACGGAGGGTTGGCTTGGTGCCGTGGAAAGCGGCATTCGGAGGATGCCTATATGTACAAGCGACCAAAGAAATCCGGACAAGAATAGTTGAATGAGCGTGTATGAGAAATAGAAGACCGGATGCATAGAAGGAAGTCGAATTTGAAGAAACAGATGAAAGTGATGCGAGAAATGGTAACAATGGTCTGGCGAGCGTCGGTCACATAGCGTAGGTCATCGATCACATAGCGTAAGTCCCACCGGGTTCTCAAAAGCACCAAGCATCCGCTAACCCTCTGAAGAGGACTCATCGTGTAGTTTTCTGTGGACAAAATCATAGAGTCGACACGCAGCTGCGATGCACTTTGCCCGTAGCGAACATTACCATCAAGGTGGTGAAGGGTGGCTTGGCCATGCAACGAGGCGGATATTGCATAACCCCAATTCCTCGGGGATACGCCAGAGTTGCGATTGATGGCGTGGTTGTGAGATACCACAAAGTAGAGGTTGAGATCGCGGGCGAGGAGGGCAAAGTCTTGGACAAAGCATAGGCACATTCATCGCGTGGCGCAAGCGGTATATAAAGTTTGCCTCGAAGATGACAACAGCGATGATGTTAACAACGATGACGAAGTGGAGTCTCCATCTAGGAACGATCCTCCTCCTCCTCGGCGTCATCGAAAAAGCTCCTTCTCTGCTCAGCGCCACCGGAAAAAGTCCTCCTCCTCCGCCGTCACCCAAGAAAACTCCTCTGCTCCGGTGCCACAAGACGGCCAAAGAGCACCGCGATCTGTACATTCTACGGTCGGGGGAAAAGTTAAATCATCTGTGAAGCTAGCCAAAACTCTTAGCAAGAAACGACCATATGAAATGACCGACGAAGAAACAAAAAAAAGTAGGCGCCCATGTAGAAGAGCACTTCAAGAAGACGCCACCACCGCTAAGATTGAAATCGAACACGCTAAGCAGGATTTCTTCTGGACTTAGCGAAGGTTAAGCAGACGGGGCGCATAATCAAGCTCCTCAACCTAGCCAACTATCGGACTACTGAACGCATCTCTAGGAAGAAATCTAAAGGAGATGGTGGTAAGCATTTATTCTTTGGAAGCCAAAGTAGTCTTTGAAGGGCGCGAGCACTGTAAAGTGGCCATTAGATTAACGAGGAAGCTTTCTTTGCATCCAAATAAGGAGGTCAAACCGACTACACAATTCTGGCGTCTACATGAATGGTACTGCGGTATGTCCAAAAGACACAAAGCGGTGCTTTCACATCGGATACAAAGATATGGACTTTCACAACAATGACGACTCTTTACGGGTTGAACCGTGGAACTATATCGGATGTACCAGCGAGGCGCTCCGGGCGTGTCTATATTAAGAATATGGACTCTGTAAGTCTCTTGTATAATTCATCTTTGTATATTCACGTACTCTTAAACATAGGGTCTGACTTCTTTTTTTACGTAGAATGGAGACAAAGACACTTAGGGCGGACAACAATGAAAAGATAGGATTCCTGGACCCGGGCATGGTCAACTGCAAACTTATTGAAGATCCAAAAACAATAAATGATGTTGAGGTGTACGTACTCAAAGTATTTGCTAAAGCTACAACACAAGGACTACGTACTTTTACCCTACAACTTCGATGACGTGTTTCCGCGCCTACTAGTGTCTCATATTTGATCGCAACACAATGTGACGACTAATTGGCCTGCGACTTTCCTTTGGATCGTCCTTGTCTTCATGTTAGGCGAAAGCAACATCACTGTCTTGGACTCAATGAGGAAACCGACAGGCGAATACCAAGACTTAATAGACTTGCTAACTAGGTAACTCGGTCATTGCATTATTGCTCTAATAATCTTCCATCCCATTGCACCTAATTAATTTTAATGACTACTCAAAACCATGAACAGGGTGTACAAACAATATTGCAAGAAGAGCAAGCGGCATCGTCCATCGTGAAAAATTTCAGAATACACACCGATTTTCCATGCAGAAACAACCCCAAGGAACAATTTATGTGGATACTACGCAATGACACATATCCACGCGTTCATCACTGACAATACGGACTACAACGGCCAGCTGGTATATCGATCATTACATGTTGACCCGTACTTTTCTTTATAAAGACGATGACACTAATTAATGCTTCAATTTCTCCCATGACAAATAGCGTCAATCGGGGCACCAAAGACACCTTTCGACCACGAAATTGATGCCCTTCAAGAGCGGATAGTGGGTTCATAATTAGAAATTCTCCACACGAAGGGCGAATTTTACGACCATTTCTCCATGGCAATAATTCTGAATGAACAATTTAATGCTTCAAAAGTGAATGAACAATGTAATAATTAAATATTATGATGCTTCAATGTATTTCAATTACACTTTAGTGATGCTTCAGTACTATTGTGCTGCATTATACCGTCTGAGAATACATCTCTTGTACAATATATATACATGCTACAACATATCTTGCAAAAATATATATGCAAAAGGTTTAAAAACCCATCACTTTGCGATTTTGGATATCAAAATAGGACCGCGAGCTATCCTTTGCGGTTAACAAGAAAAAGGCGATGATAGTAGTTATCGATCTTGGGATATTGATAACAATTGGGCAGCGATAGTTACTTATCACTTTGCCGGATATTATTGAAAATGTGGCGGTGATAGTTAATTATCCTTGCGGTTCTAACTAATAATGGCGGTGATAATATGTTATCCTTGCCGGTTGGAAAGTATGAACCGGCGGTGATAATTAATATCCTTGCCGGTTCTTAAGTATAAACCGGCGATGATAGTGATATCCTTGCCGGTTTACATCCGGCGGTGATAGTCTCGACTATCATCGCCACTTAGGTTGTGCGGGTCCACATCCGGCGATGATGCCGATGTGGACCCGCGGTAATCACATGTTCCGTAGTAGTGATAGTATCGGACAGAGGTACCCAATTTACCTCAAGATTTTGGGATAAATTGCATACCGCAATGGGCACCCGCTTGAATTTCGATCTGACTTACCACCCATAAGCGAGGCGAGGCGGTGAAAGAGTCAACCAGATATTAGAAGATATGTTAAGAGCCTGTGCGTTGGCATATACATCAACTTGGGATAAATGTTTGCCATGCGGAATTTAGTTACAACAACAACTACCAGGCTAGTCTTCAGATGTCACCTTTCGAAGCGTTGTATGGTCGACCCTGCAGGACGCCGTTAAATTGGAATGAGACTGGTGAGCGTCGTGTCTTCGGACCAGATATACTCCAAGAAGCCGAAGAGCAAATAGCACTGATCAGGGAAAGGTTAAAAATCGCGCAGTCAAGGCAGAAGAGTTACGCAAACAATCGCCGCAGAGATTTGAGCTTTGAACCTGAAGATTATGTGTATCTCAGAGTTACGCCTCTTAAGGGAGTCCAGAGGTTTCACAAAAAGGGAAAACTTGCACCAAGATAGGTGGGGCCGTACAAGATCATCAGCCGTAAGGGCGAGGTTGCCTACCAACTGGAGTTACCGCCGTCATTAGCAGGAGTACACAATGTTTTTCATGTATCGCAACTCAAGAAGTGTCTCCGAGTGCCCGAAGAACAAACATCCCTGGAGGAAGTTGAACTACAGGAAGATTTGACTTACAAGGAACAACCGATAAAAATTCTGGATACAATGGATCGGAAAACAAGAAACAAGACAACCCGTTTTTGCAGAGTTCAGTGGAACAATCACACAGAAAGCGAAGCCACCTGGGAACGAGAGGAAGATCTGAAAAAGGAATTCCCAAACCTATTCTTTAGTTAAGCTTCGAATCTCGGGGACGAGATTCTGTTAAGGGGGGTAGGTTTGTAACGTCCCGAAATTTGGCCCGATTTTAATTTTTGGAGTTATTTGGATTTTTGTAAATTAATTAAAGTTTAATTGCATTTAATTGATTTTATCTGAATTTTTGGATTTAATTGAATTCTTGTGGATTTTTGGGAATTTATTGGATTTAAATAAAAATTAAATTGAATTATCCTTCTCTTGATTAATTTAATATCAGAAAAAGTATTTATCAAAAATAGATGAAAATATTTTATTTAAGCTCTAAATACCTTGAAATATTTTCTGGAATTTTTCTAGAATTTTTCGGGTATTTTTAGTGCCCTAAATAATTACTTTGAATTTCTGCATTTATTTTTATTGGAAAAACCGGAAAATCCCGTAGCTACAGTGTCGGGCCGAGCCCAACACTGTGTTGTCGCCAAAAACCCTAATCGCCGCTGAATCTGGACCGTCGGATCGTGATCGAGCAGTGGCGTGGCTACTCGCCTCGGGAATTTCGTGGCTGTCATGCCCGTCGCCGTTGGCTGCCGAGGATCTTGTCAGGGATTTTGTGCGCGCCTCGAGGCATGTCCGGGCGAGTGAAGTACACCCCATGCTCAGCACTCCCTTCCGCTCATTTCGCCCTCTCTCTCGTGCTCAGCCATCCACCGTAGCCCTCGCGGGAGCTCGCCGAAGTGACCACTTCCCTTTTCTCGGTTCTTCTCGGAGTTCCGCCGTCGTCCGTCGCTCTCCGCCGCACTTGAGACCAGCCCCGAGTTCCTTGAGTCACGCCGCATCCGCTGGGCCACTTGATTCGACCGGAGAAGCTCGGAAACGCCGTCGCCTGCGTCGTCTTCTTCAAGTCCGGCGACCAGCGCCGCCGCTTCTTCTTCGACGCCTCGCGAGCAACCACAACCGCCAGATCTTCATCCAACGCTCGAGGTGAGGCCACGTAGGCTTATTAACAGTGTATCGCTCGGGTAGTCTTTGCATTGTCGAATTCGAATCCAACGGTCAGGGAAATCGCGCATGCGTGGCTTGATGCTTCCTCGCCGCGTGTCAGCTTCTGGTTGGTCCAAAGCACTGTTCACCGGGCCCACTCGTTAGTGGGTGGACCGCCGGTCATGCTGACGTCAGCATGACGTCATCCGGGCCCGCATATCAGTGTCCGTACCGACGTGGAGGTCCCTGGTGCCGACACGTGTCGTCGAGGGAAAATAATCCGGATTTTCAGTAGGAGAATAAATAGAGTAATTCGGTTATATATTTATCTAAATTTCAGCAAACTTGAAAATGCTATAACTTTTGCATTTTAACTCGGATTTGGGTGATTCCAGTGCCCAAAAATTTGTAAAAATGTAAGCTATTTAATGGTGATTTTTATTTTATTTTTGGTGATGATATTGCTGTCTATTTTAGTGTATTTATTGGGTGCCGTTGTTAGATTAGACTCGAGTTGCGAATTCGCGAGGAGAATTCGAAGACCCGTCATGAGACCTCGGACCAGAACCAACCGCTGTTTGAAGGCAAGTCATGCTTTGACCATGTTGCCCTAGATTTTTAAATATATTTTGATTCAATTATTGCATGCTATGTTAAGTAAAAATGATGTTGCTTATGTGGGAATGGTAGCTAAAATACCTATCTTGCTTCGACACCTTGTTAATACTTTTGTATGCCCTGAACACCTTGTCACCCTAGAATGCTAAATTATGTTGGTTGCTACATTAATGCCAACACGGGAGGCTAGGCAGTGATTAGTCGCTAGCCCGCTTGTATGCTGTTGAATGTCTTTTAAATAGTACCTTATCTTGACTAAACAATTATGGAGCGCATTTTAGAATAATGCGATGATGTCATGAAATGGAATTGAGGGTAGCGACCTGTGTGGTTCTACTCGTGCAATGAAATGGGCATTGGCATGTGTTGCATAAATGCAAACCGGGGTGGGAAATAATTTGGACCGGGGCAAGTGGCAAGAAGGCTTCGTGCCAGGTGGGCCTGTGTGGCAATGGGATGTATTGTGATGGTTAAGGCTGTGTGCCGAGATGTATAAAATGGATGTCTTGCAGGGACAGTTAAGGAATTTACCTTGCGAGCCTTTGAACGAGTTACGTGTACAACCACTTGTCCTAATGGGGCGGAACTAGTTTAGTAGGTCTCTAATATCTTTCCTTTGATGCCTCGGGGTGACAGTTACACCAAAATGTAACCGTAAGGGGGAGCGTACCTGTGCTGCGGCTTGGTACCCATCTAACGTATGTGCCTGTTCTAAGCTTTGGCTCTGTGTGAGGGAAGTGTTAGAAAGGCACTACTGGAGAGGATCACTGGTTAAGTGTTAGTCTCCGAAAAGTTTTGTTGCAATCAATCACCTGTGTGGTGAGCGACTGTATCCTGTGGGTAAAGTGTACAGCCTCTGCAGAGTGTGTGTGTAAATCTATTCGAATAGCCGTGTCATGATCTTGGACAATGCTCGCGATTCAGTCAAGGTTAGATTCTCAAAATAAAAATGTGGAATGGGTGGCTGTGTGCCAAAAGAATGATGAATGAAATTAGGGCTGTGTGCCAAACTCTGGAAAAAGAATTGAGAAACAAACTACTATGAATATTGGTTTTACCGCTTTTAATCTAATAAGATTACCTGTTAAAAAGAAATGCCGCTTTATGCAAAATATCCAATTAAGCCTTTCTTTTGGAGTAAGCCTTGCATGTAGTAATAGACCTGCATTGTGCATGATTTGTTGAGTATGTTGTATACTCACCCTTGCATCGACAAAAACCTCAGAAGAAGAAGCTGTGCCAGCTTGGGAGGAGGAGTTCATCGAAGGCCAAGAGGACTAAAGGGTTGAGCCGCACTCAGTAGCCTGTGGTTATGAAGGGTTCATTGTTTCACTTTTGCTTCGTGATAAACTTGTGCTACTTTGATATTTATCGCCTGCGTGTGAATTATTATAAGGTGACCACAAGGTCATGTAACTCGATTATATTATGCTTGAAGTACTTTATTATTTATTTCATTGTGTATGATTGTGGTACTTCAACTGTTATCTGTGTGTACTAGCGTGATCCGGACTAGTCTGAGAATACCTGAGTGTCGAATCCGTAAAATTCGGGGCACGACACGGCCTACGACTAAGTCGGAATCGAAGATGATGGAGGTGACGATGGAATCAACAACATTGGGTTCTACATGTTGATTGATGGAAATATAGCAAATAATAAACTTCAACAAGGGCAAAAAGAAAATAGATAGCAAGAACAAATAAAACTTCACAAGAAACAGGGATTGCTCTTTATGAATTTATTAATTTTATTTTACGAATTCAAGATGCAAAAATTGGTTAAGATTAAATAGGTATGATCATTTCAGGCTTAAGGTGAATTCTTACCTTTAATTAGGATTCAGATTCAAAGCAAGATTTAAGTAATATTCTAGTTATAAAAAGCTAACCAATTGATTTAGGCTACTAGCCTTATTTACATGATATTTAAGAAGGTTCTGGTGATACAAATATTTTAATCATTATTTTCTTATTACTTAAGCTCGTGTTCTTATGTTATGGATGTTAGAGTTTATTATGCGGGGTTAGTCTTTTAATAGGATTCAGATGCAAAGCATATTATAATAGGGTTACTTCTACTAGATAGGATGGTTTTGAGTTTTAAGAGCCTGCACGAATTAGTTTTACTTGTATTGTCTTTTATTGATTGTGATATACATACATTAATCTTTTATATAAAGAAAGCATTTCTATCTTAAAATCCAGATTTTATTAGCCAAATATAATCATTGCATCAAGTTTATTTAACCTAAGACTTATAGCATATTTATGGATTACATTGGCTCTTAACTAGTGGCTTTATATCAATCGTATGTATTCACTAAAGTAAGATGAACTACAAACTTGATTCAACTTAAATAAATATGAAACATTTTTGCATAAACAGTATTGTTATATTACTAAGATCTAAGAATTAGTTTTACTATTATTTAAGTTTATTTGCTCTAGTTGCAACTTATTTGATTTCCATATATTGAAGAACGATCTATTTTCAAATCTGAAACAAACTAAATTCCAATCTAAATATTTTAACATAAATGGAATACTCATGATCTCAGTAACATTTTACAATTTGATTTATGATTTGAAGAGTTATAGTTTGTATATTTGTAATAGTACCATATTAGGGTTTGCTTGTATTTTAAATTCAAATAACTTTAATCGAGTTTGAAAATTAAATACTTCTGCACAAATGGATCTTTTAGGGTCTTAGGAACATATGAATTTTATTATTTATAATTGCAATTTCAATAGGCTGAAATCATTTGGATTAATGTTATACTATTTACTCATTACATTTAATAATTCAAATATTTCCTATAGTGAACCCTAAGTATTATTGCATATTCAGGTTCCTAGGAGCTCAAGGAGTCTAGAAAAATTTACTTTATTCAGTTTGGAGCTCATTTGCAAAAGTTCCATGCATGACATATTTTAAATTCTTTCAATAAATTTGACTTTAAAATTTAAACAGAATTCATTTTCAAATCATTTTTGGATATTATGAATCTAAATGATTTTATATGAATTTATAAATTTATTTTGTTTCATTTGGAGTTGAAATGCAAAAGATATGATTAGTTGAATGTGCTAGGTTTAACTAAATACTGAAAATTGAAACTATACCAAAATAGGAAAATGCGCTTTGAATTAGTTCGCTTTCCTTTTGGTGGCTCGGCCGTGGCGCCGATGCATCGCCCGATGATGATGAGGTGGTGTGCACTTGCAATTGATATGCGGGCCTGAGAGCTACGAGTGGCTAACTACGCGGGCCCACGGATCAGTGACTCTGGTTGGCTTACGGCTGACTAGCCAGTCCCATAAGATAGAGGGAGGCGGTGACTGATTGCTGGGTCCGTGGTGCCAGAGACTCGGGCGATGCGGGAGGCTGACAAGAAGGGCCTACTTGGTAGTGACAGCGGACAGGGGAGAGCATGGCCGAGCTTGCCGGCGGCGAAGCACTGCCGGAGAGGTGGAATCAGTTCCACCATGAGCATCAGGGTAACTGTTCGCATCTAGGGATGGTGCTCACTCTACCGGAGGTAACCGGAATCGGCGCGCCACCGAGCTTGTGCAGCAGCGGCCATGGCCGGTGAGCAAAGGAGCTAAAACGTAGGTCCTTATGCTCTGATTTCACTGGATTGAGTATCAAGAAATAGAGAGTGACCCATTTTAGCGCTTAAATTGAAGGAAGAATATGCAGGAGAGGGATCTCACCGAGCGCGTGTGGCTGCGGAAGAAGAAACATGATGCGGCAGCTCTCCGGTGAAGGAGGACCTTGATTGAGGTTGGAGACGAGCACTAGAGGTTGTGAGGATGCTTCGGGTTAAGTGATTCGGTTTATGGTTCACTGGAGCTACTTAATTGGGTTTCTCCCAAATTCGGTTTTCGCCAGGTTTGAAGAAGAAGGTGAGGGCTATAGGGTTTTTCTGGTTCTGAACAGAAGAGAGTCCGTGTGAGCTTGTAGAGAAGATGAGCGAGTCTCGGGTAACTTTATAGCCGAAGTGAGGCGGTTGTGGCACAGGATTCGAGCACAGCTTGAATTGTGGCGGCTAGCTGGTGTTGATGCACGAAGACTCTCGGTCGAGATAGCGCAAATCAAAAAGGAATGATAGTCGGGATTATTAAGTTGCATGCACCAGCCAGTTCACCCACAAGCTTAAGCTTATGAGGAAAGGTGGACAATTCACTTATACTTCAACACTCCCCCTCACGTGCAGGCTCCCTCAGGCCTAGGACGTGGAATAGTAGTGGGCTGCAATTATTTTTTTTAAATTGCGCTAACCGGGTCTTGAACTCGAGACCTCTTGGCTCTGATACCATATTGAGTTGCATGCACCAGCCAGTTCACCCAAAAGCTTAAGCTGATGAGGAAAGGAGGGCAATTCACTTATACTTCAACACTCCCCCTCACGTGCAGGCTCCCTTAGACCTAAGACGTGGAATAGAAGTGGGCTGCAATTATCTTTTTAAATTGCGCCAACCGGGTCTTGAACTCGAGACCTCTTGGCTCTGATACCATATTGAGTTGCATGCACCAACCAGTTCACCCAAAAGCTTAAGCTGATGAGGAAAGGAGGGCAATTCACTTATACTTCAACAGGGATAGCTCACGCAGGAGCGGTAGGTTGGCGTCTTGGGTTGCAACTTGCGGCGGGAAGACGATAAGGATTGAGGCGGTGGACAACAGGATTTGAATGCAGCTTGGCTTTGCGGCGACTGATCAAGTGGCAATGAGGCTTCTCGCGAAACCTTGCAAAGACAGGGCAAATCCAGCAGACTTGATGTGGTGACGTCTGGTGGCCTCGAATCGTGAGTTCTTGGCCTTGAAGGAGACAGGAACAGGAGGTGGTGCGAAATGATCTCTGCGAGAGAGAGAACAGCGAGGTAGGCGTACTGGCTTGGCTTGCTGTGAGAGAGCTAAGGACACTGAGAGAAGAAGAAAGGAAAATATCCGGGCGCAATGGATGGATGACAAGTGGCAAGTTCTGCGGTCGAGATTTGAGGAGCTAAAAAGAGATGCTGAAGTCGGCTTAGTCTTCTCATTGAAGCTATCAAACCAACTCAGGTTTTTATAAAACTTTTTACAAAGGTTGGCTAAGTAAAGATAAGGGCTCAGTAAAATTTTCAGATAAAAACTCCTTGTAGATATTTTATTAAAATTCTGACAATGTAATATTTGAATTCCTAACTATTCTGTTTTATATTCAATTGAAGTCCAAAACAGTATTAATATTTTATAATAATTTTTTTGAACATCTGAAATAGAATTTTACATCTTTTGTAAAATTTTCAGGATTTTATATTTGATATTTAAATTTTAAATATTCTGACATTGCTAATTTCAGCTTTTCTATTTTTCTGTTTTTGAATTTATAAATTATTGAGATGTAAGTTTTTATTCTTGATATTTTTACCAGAGGTAGATATATATGGTTCTTAGGTTGGTAGGGTAAAAATCTCAGGGTCAGATTCTTACTGGTTTCTTCTACACAAATCTAACAAGATTAAAATTGATATCTCATCTCATGATTATAATATCTTTTTAATATATTTTATTGGTTCAGGTCATCTTAAATGTCATGATTTGGTTCTGGAGAGATCTGGGATGCTCTAAAATTTTAATATTATTTTTGTTGATGTTTTACTTTTACTTTCTTACTTTTACCATTTTACCATTTCACTTTATTGGGTTTTTCTTTTAAAAGCAAAAGCTCAAGAAAATACAAGAGGATTCAGAAATGAAAATTTAAATGAAGATCACATTTCAAACTCATTTTGGTATTTTATTTGTTTTGATAATAATGATTTTGAGTTTTGAAATCTTCCTTTTCATTAAGATTGAAATGGAAGAAATGAAGAAAGAATATTATTTAAAATCAAAATCTTGATTTCAATTAGACTTTCAATTCATTCCTATTTTTAAATATAACACTTCTGACGAATACTCATACCATGGATACCCCCAGCGGCCCATGACGCCGAATGGGCCGCCAGAGTCGGCTCGGCGGCGAAGGCCAGCAGAACCACAAAGGACACTCGTCCCGGCCGGGCGGTCGACCCCGCCATGGGTCGGGCGCCCCACGACCCCGACCAAGCCGACCAAAGGGAGGTCCGACCCCCCGTCATGGATCGGGGATCCCCCAGGGCTCCGACCCCCGCCATGGGTCAGACGCCTCGCAAGCTCCGACCAAGCTAAGGTAATCTCCGCCACCGTCACCAGTCAACCTCGAGTTGGGCACCTGCCCCACGGACACGACGGCTCAGGGTGACCGTGCGGGGGTAGGTGGCTCCTTCCCAAGGTGGCGAAGAGGTTGCCGAAGTCAAGCGCCAGTCTCATCATCGATCACGCCTGATGGGAGGACGCACTCCCTCGGCGACACGAGCTAAGCGCGGCGACGACGGCACACAACAAGCGCCAAGAGAGGGTAGGTGCGCCAACTCCCGACACAATGAAAACCACGCCACAGCGTGTCTCTTCGACCCGGCATGGAGCGGCGGCGCCGTCGATCGCCAAGATCAAGACCGGAGACTCCTAGGCGTAAGACATCCCATCCTTTCTTTTCCAAGTTCACGTGTAACCTGCCCCCTCCATCTATATAAAGGGCGGCATGACCCTTAGGGAAGGGGACGGACGGCTTTTAGAGCAAATTGTTCTTACTTCTCCCGCTCAGACGAGGCACACAAGGCCAGTCCTTAGCCCTCGCTTGTAACACGGTGCAGTCCTCTGCACCCAGAGCAATACAGAACCACCACAAACTAGAAGTAGGGACATTCGGCCCGAACCAGTATACATCTTGGGCTCCCTGAGTCTAACCATTCAAGGAGAGGGAACGCGCGACCCCTTGACTACAAATTTACTTGCTGGTATACGAAACACCGACAACTTCATTTTTCTTTATTTTTGAATTTAGAGGGCTGTTACATTTCGTTACCCGATATCTGCCAAAATAGTTTTAACCCTTAGCTTGACGATTTTGGCCATACCTTACCAAATTTTGGTACAAACATATGCCATCCATTTTTGGGAGATGATATTTTATCATCCAAAATTCTTCTCCATTGGCTTCTGTCATCATCGGTTTGACAAAACATCCCTATTGGTAATCGCTCTATTTATGGCATCGTAAAATCTTGAGACGCGTATTTTCACTATTAACTGCACGCATCCCCTCAAAATTCTTCTCGATGTTCCACTTTTTCCACCCCACTGTAAATATTAGGTCCTCACACTATCATTTTCATGCGCCCGAGCTCTCTGACTTCTTGCTATCGACTTCTGCTTTTGACTTTCTGCACACCCTGCTCAACAATCCTCATCGGCCAGCTTTTCTTCCTTTAAATCGGCTGAATGGATTCCCAATAGGTACTCATCCCAATCCCCAATAGTGATGACCAGTACAAGATTCTGATAGCTTTTGCAAGGACACTACTTCCAATAGATATACAACTGCCATGTTTAAGTTGAGTTCTTTTCCTGATTACAATATTCATCACCAATTACCCCCAAAATGTTAGTAGAGATGATATGCTAGTATGATGACCTTGTCATTCTCCTTAATTTTCTTATCTACACTAGTGACTTGCATGGTAAGCTTGTTGAAGACATTGAGATGGTCAATGGACCATGTACCTTCCTCTATGTATAACTTGTACAATTGTCTCTTTAGCACCCATCGGTTTGCTAGCGACATTGCCTTAATCACTAAGTACTTTACCTCGTGAAGAGACATTAGACGGATTGTACGAACATCCTTCCAACCTATCACCTTCTAGCCTTCAATGGACATCTTTTTTGGTTTGTCCCTTCAAGATTAGCTATTAATTCTTGTTGAACAAAGACATCCTTGTAACAACCCCCATTTTTACGTACAATGCAAAAATGGAAATCTCATGTGCACACAGTACTAGTCCCTAGATCAGTAGTTAGTACGCATATTTACAACAATTGGAATCACAACCATACATTATATTAATTAAGCGGAAACTAATATACAAAGAATCTTACAACTCAGAGAATATAGCATTAATGAAGCAAGGCCTTGTAGTGTGCCCATCCATCCTGCAGGCAACTGATGAGGCATAAATCTCTAGAAAAGATCACTTCAATAAAGATCCCGCATCCTGTGATGGAAAGAACCCTTCGAAGCTTAGCTAACTTTAATCACCTAAAACAACAGATTAAGCAAGGGTGAGTACTTTCGTACTCCGCAAGACTTAAAGGTGGTATTTGCAAATGCATAAATGCAGGCCAGGTCAAAGGAGGCTACTACAGTTAATTTGCATAAAGCAAAATTTAATTTGTAAATCGAGTTATTTGCAAACGGAATTTATAAGAGCAAGTTGATTGATATGAAATAAATACAGCATAAGTAATACTCACAGTCCTCCATGACGTGAGTGACGAATACTCCAAATCCTGAAATTCATCAATGTCGGCCCTTCGACATAAAGCAACAGTTGCAAACAAATGGAACCAAGCCCTTTGAAAATAACAAAACATCTAACTCGCATCAGTTCACCAAGACTCCCATGACCGCGGGTACGGCTAATCGATTAGATTTATACTCTGCAGAGGTGTACAACTTTACCCATAAGTCATGACCTTTTCTTTTTGCCGCATGTTTCACGCACTTTTAGCGTGTGGCCAGAATGTTCATGACGAAAACCTTTACATTACCTAGGTTAGCTTTGCACCAGCACCGGGACGTTAAGCCCTCGCCATAGAAACAGAAACACTCACACAAAACGTGGTTCCTACACACCGTTTCTGCTCCATGGCAAGGCGTACACCGTTGTATTGGCAAGTGTGGTTCCCAACACCTCGGTGAGGGCACCTCGTCGAGCAAACCTCGAAAGGAGAGCCCGTACTACTTCGGCCTTCCAAAATGCAAAGTTAAACTAGATAACTTAAATGGTTTAAGGCTGCCCCATCCCAACACTTGTGGTTTGTACGGATATTTCTTGGATCATACAACACGATGTTCGGTCCTTAATCCGACATGGGCGATACTTCACCCTACACTACGTGCAGTTCCCTTTGCACATCCGGCTATTGCCAATAATCACCCGCGTCAAAACCATAGTTTTATTTTGGGTTTTTAATCAAAATACCCACAACAAACAGTGCCATTTCCAATCATTTTCAAGAAACAATTTGATCTGAAGCATGGCTAAGCATGATTATGTAATCGCATATACCCATGATGACATTAAGTAATGTCTATCCTTAGTCTACGGTTATCAAGGTTCACATGTCCATAATTACCAAAGAAGGTTCATGAGACAACAGGTATAACTACCAACACCACGAAATAGCGAATTTACAGAAATTAAACGCATGCATGAAACCATTTGATAAACAAAAGAAAAATTAAATACTAGAATCAATATGATCAAAGGGGTGCTTGCCTTGCTTATTTGTCATCTAAGACGAAGTCGTAGTTGCAGTTGGCGGCGTTGATGACGGAGTTAGTAACGTCGAGTTCTACACGTCGTCCCAACAAAAAAATAACAAATAATAAACTTTAATTAAGGCAAAAAGAAAATAGATAGCAAATTAAATAAAGACTTTCTATTAAATACAGGTGTGACTTAGGTTGGATTAAATAATTTCACACTCTTATGTTGTATTCCATTAAGTATATGCATTAAAATTGATAATGGCTTGAAAGTGACATGGTTCCTTTTACGAATTATCTTTTCTTATTTTATGTATTCTTTTACTTGTAATATCGAATTCAAGATGCAAAAATTGTTTAGATTAATAGAATTAATCATTAGTTTCTAGGTTCATTGATTTTACTATTCATAATCTGTTTCTTGCATCCTTATTACTTAAGGGTATTGCAATTACAGGATTCAGATTCAAAGCAAGTTAAAATAAGAATATTTTTCTAAATTACGTTATATCGTATCCTAAGGATCATTTCTAGGTTAATATTCACAATATTTGCATTTAGACGAGCTGTGATACGAGCTACTGAAAAGGCTTAAGTGATCACAATTTGTTGACTCATTTTACGGATTACTGAAATGTGAGCACTTAGGGTTATTGAACTAACAATATTAATATACTAAGCATGTTGAATTAAGATTCTTTCTTTGGAATATGATAGTACAGACTTTGTAGAGTATTACTAAACTAGTTTCACAAATTTTAGCATTTAGACGTCTTATTTAATCTGCTGTTGAAAAAGTGCAAATGATCATGTTATTAACGTTAAATCGGATCGAGTTTTATTTTAAGTTTGCGACCACCCTATACATGATTTTTTATTCATTTTTATGGTATTAGCAGAGTACCATCCTAGAAATGTTTTAAAACTATTTTTACATTATTTTGAATTTAACCGCGATAGATTATCTATTTGTTTATTGTTATAATTACATTTTCTTTCATTAAAAGAATGCAATTTAAGCCTTATTCTAAATATTTTCACATACATGGGTCCTTGATGTTTCCAGGAACTTAATACAAATTATTTCATCATTTTGTAAGCTATTATATGTTTATTTTTATTAATGGCCAAACCAAGTTTTACTAGTGATTACAAAGCAAATAATTTAAACTGAGTTCCAAAAATTAAATGTTTTTGCATATTTGAGTTTATTGTGGTTCCAGAGACACATGAAAATTTATTTAATGATTTTAGGAATTATATTTCCCATGTGTGTGATAATGTCCATAATAGTGTTTTTTTTAGTTTTCATAATTATTCTATGACTCCGAAATTAAATATTTTCATATATTTAGATTCTTCTTGATTTTATATGAATTTAAAAATTTGTTTCATTGAATTTGGATTAAATTTGGAAAATATATTCAAGATTGAATTCAGTTCAGTTTGGAAATGCATTGAAAATTAGAAGTACGCTTTCATATGGAAGGAGGTGTCTTTTACCGAATGGTTTGAAGCCTCTCACACCAACTAATAGAGGGGGCCCTCTTGACGGAGACCCGAAACAGAGCAATGGCTAGGGCACACCAGCGAAGGAGCTCCGGTGATCTTCCGGCGATGGCGAAGGTGCAGGAAGCAAGAGCGCGACGAGGAGGATCTGTTGGTGGAACCAATTCAAGCAGATAGGCTCTGAGGTGAGTCGCCGCCAAGGAAGAGCGGCGGCCATGGTGACGGCTAGTTGGGGAAGATGAACCAGTATGAATGAGCTCGAATGGGTAAGGATTCAAGCATCAGGGAGTGCTAGATGTTCCATTTTTGTATTTTTCTGAAGCAGAGCTTGGCCGAGGTGGCCTGCCACCATGCGTCGGCTTTGGGGAAGAACGGCGAATGGTGCGGCAACGTTGCAGGCAAGAAGAGTTAAAAATGAGGCTTGTGAGGTGATCAGTGGTGCCGAAGGATGCTCTTTGGTCGAGGAATTGGAAAAGGAATCATTGTACCACTCGAATTTTGGTTTTTACCCGAGCTCAAAGCTTCGGCAATGGCAGACTCAGAGGAAACAATGGTTTTCGCCAAGGGCTTTTGCAGTGGAGGTGAGTAGTGGTGATGTGGGAGCTAATGAAGCGCCTCAAGGGCTTAAGTATGCTGCAACATCTTGGCACCGGATGGGAACGCAAGACAAAAGGGCGACGCGTATCTAGTGATCGGTCTGCCAAGGTGCTGCCATGGCAAGGAAGAACAACAGAAGTGATCAGTAACACCCGTAGCCAACGACCGCATGAATGCTACTTAAAGACTCTAGATGGCGCTTACAACACTCCGAACCACTTTTAACCGAGTGTCCCCAATAAGATCCAAGAAATAAAAGCTCGACACAAGTTCAATTGACCTCTGAATTCAATGAAAGAGACACGAAACTTTTACCCTAATAAAACTGAAACCAACCTTGATACTCTCCAAACCAGCTTTAAAACTAAGTCACCAAAATTTAGAAAATTTCGCATGACCCTCTAGACGATGGGACATCCACTCGTGAAAGTGTAAAACAATTGCAATTATGATAACATCTAGCGGGTCCTTAGTTAATCATTCACACAATCAACAAAACTTAATAACCACACCACTACTGACGACATAATACAACCATAATCAATACAACCAGGCTTTACAAAAGCGATTAAATGGTTCGATGCAAATGTGCTCGTGCTACTACTCCCCATGCATGCGGTTTCAATGTACCGCAACAACACAACAAACAAGTGTGAGTCGATGACTCAACCAAAGTACACGGAGAAAACAGTTCAATTCATCATAAGTAAAACAAGAGCTTAACCATAAAAGCAAGGAAGACAAATAAAGCAATAACTTGATTATACAAGAAAATTACCGCCATTCAAATCATCAACTTGATAATAACCCATTCAATACCAAAGAAGCCCTACTTAACTCTAAGTCACAATGTCTCTGACTCGACTACCCCTTGCTCGACTCAAATCTCTTTCATCTATTGCATTTGAGTTTATAACTCGACTTCCTCCAAGACAATCAAACAACATAATTAGCAGGCAAAGAATTTGCGCACATTCATCAAATTCAATTCAATCACCCCTTTTGGGTTGAGTCCACGACTCAACCTTCAATTACCATAATCACCATCCATATGACACACCATTTATCACAACACTTATTAATAAAGATGCAATGCACATGAATGCCCATTTCCATGCACGCATCTGAAGTCTTTGAAAGTGCCCACCCGTCGGTGTGCACCCTCCGTCCCTTCCATCCCGTAGATGGAAGGTGCCTCTCTTCTTGTCTCGCTCCCATTCACCTTGATGAATGGGACTACGAGGTAGGACTTTCGTGTTCACTACGTGTGAACACAGAGGCCCGCATCAGCATGGGTCGCCTCTTCCATTATGTATGCACAAATGCAATTTTCCTGAATGAGATGCAATTTTTCACTTAATGCCAACACTAACATACCATAACCACATACATACACACACAGCCAAAAATTCTCACATTCATAACCATAAACACACACAGACATAACATAGCCCAATTTCTCACATTCATAACCATAATCACACACAGACATAACATAGCCCAATTTCTCACATTCATAACCATAATCACACACAGACATAACATAGCCCAATTTCTCACATTCATAACCATAATCACACACAGACATAACATAGCCCAATTTCTCACATTCATAACCATAATCACACACAGACATAACATAGCCCAATTTCTCACATTCATAACCATAAACACACACAGACATAACATAGCCCAATTTCTCACATTCATAACCATAATCACACACACCCAATTCCATTTCCCAAATGGGGCACAATTAAATACGATTATTCACGTACCCATACTCTCTACTCAACGCAATGTCAACAAAGGCGGAAAACTCACGGGATTAAGGCTTACTAGCAACCACTCGAATCAATAGCTATTCACGTCCTCGAAAGGGCGTTCACCAATATAACTCAAACTTGCCATAATCAATAGAAAATTAGCCATGAATAGATAAATAACAATAAACAATTCCATTGGGCACCCTACTCGATGTACTTGCCTTTTACTGAGAAGGAAAATGGAGTGGCATTTGGAATCTTAGCGTTAGCATGACTTCCCAGGATTAAAGAAAGCCTGAATTTAGAACACATACACACAATATAACTTAAGGCAACAAACCACATAAATGAAATCTCTAGAACTAGTGCCATTTAATCTCAGGAAGATGTAGCACGAAAACATATGCATTGCTCTATGTCTAAAATACAAAAACAATAGCATTCATTCCAGCAAGGGCATGTGCATATGAGTTGCAACAAGGATATGAAATGACAGGTTGCTTATCAGGCATGCAAGGTAGCTCTTAAGCTCAAATAGTAGAAGCACAACTCACTATAGCATACATGCAGTTTGCAAAATATTCCATGAAGGCACTTGGAATTGGCTTTGCACATGTAAGCAAAACACTCTTTACTTGTAAACGTTCAAAGCACAGTGCAAAAGCAATCATACATGATCAAGTCTACTCTCTGTCTAAATTACAAGTACAATAAGCATTCATTCCAAGAACCATTACTGACATTTCTTTAACGGAGGATAGTAGGGTCGCTTCAACATACTACCAACCAATTCATAGTGTCCATCTCAAGCTATTCCAACCATATCAAAGCATACATGATCATTTATATTCACAATCCTAGCACGGCTATTTACAAAATAAAGATTGTCCAAATTTTCAACCCTTGCAAAAATTGAACCGTCTTAAGCCTTCCTTACAAAGATGTATGCACATAACCCAAATTTAGGCAATATTCAATATTTCAGACTCAAGGCGTCGGTACACATGTGTAATAAAATCTCTAGCACTTGTATCATTTCATCACAAATTCATGCTTGCACACATGAGCCCAAATCAGATACCGATTGACACTATAGCCCATGCCATCATATCAAAACAATTACATGAAGACTTACTAAACAATAAAGTTAGTGACATCTTAGGAATGAACACCCCCCCATGGCAGCATACACATTTGGTTTCCAGTCAACACGCCACAAACACAAGAGAAATACTTATTTATACACAAAAATTATCAAGAGTATTGATCCTTATACCCAATCAATACGCAAGAACTAAGATTTGTGCATTCGGTTCATGCATGTAACAGGGAACAACTAAAGGGGGTGCTATTATATGCATTCCAAACCTACTTCTCCACCTTGCACACTTAAATCACTGCAATACATAACAAAAAACCTCCTAGGCATTACATCAAACACATGGTAGGCACAAAGAAACCTCTATGCACTGAGCATACATTTCATCAAACACCTTGGCTACAAGCATTCATCCACAACTAGAGCTTCATCTCCACTTACCACACAAAGGGAGAGGAAGGAGGGGAAGGTGCCGCCGATCGCTCATGTAAACTTCTTAATTTTGTTGCCGCCACGGCCAAGAGGGAGGAAGGAGGCACCACCTCCTGCTGCTTCTTCTTATTCTTCTTCTTTGGAGGAGGAGACAGCGCCAGAACCTTTGAGGCGGCCTTGCCGGTCTTTGCTACTCGGCGGGGAAGGGGCGACTGGCTCATTGCCTCCTGGAGCTACTGCTGCTGGCTGCCTTTGCTCGGCAAGGAAAGGAGGAGAGGGACGCAAGGGAGAAGCCTGGGCTGCGCCATCCAGAAGGAGAGGGGAAGGGAGTCGGCGTTGGGGAGCCCGACCAGAGAGGAGAGGAGCAATCGGCCGGGCGTGGGAAAATGCTGCCCCCAAGAAAATTTTCAGCCACACACATGACATGGAGGGGAAAAAAATATCTAGCCAAGGTAATAAATGGTAGCCACACACAAAAGAAAGGAGATAAAGCTTTGCAGTATTACACTCTCCCCCCCTCAAAGGAATTCGTCCCCGAATTCGAAGAATGCCAACTATGCAAAACAATGACACAAAGGTCTTAAACTTCTTTGCCAACTCAAAACACCCACACATCAAATTATGAAATCCTTCACTACAACCATCTGAACCCAAAAGTTCAGTGTCCCAATAGAAATGGTGACTTAATTACCGTCAACTTCCAAGTAGTTCACTAATAAGGGCTGAACAAGCACCACTAAGGAACCACATCAAAAGTAAATTCCTCA
The DNA here is from genome assembly GCA_036346375.1 of Guadua angustifolia. NCBI lineage: Eukaryota > Viridiplantae > Streptophyta > Magnoliopsida > Poales > Poaceae > Guadua > Guadua angustifolia. The sequence continues at coordinate 24,121,593 of CM070515.1, forward strand.
ATCATTATCCACCCAAAATCCCTCGATTCTCTTTAACAAACTAACCACTTTCATCCTCTTCAAATAATGTGATAAAATACACACCAAGGACAACTCAACTTTCAAGAGAAACACTGTATTGAACTTTTACAGCTGCAATCCCGATGACCAAAGAAAACTCAATTCTCATTATTATACTCAACACTATACCATAGGCTTCCATATCCAGTAACTCCAGCTAGAACACAAAGGAAATACAATTCCCGTTTTGACCAATTGAACCACGTACATCATCTTGAACCCAAAGCACTAAAATATACCTGAGAGAGAATCTTGATGGAGTCCAATCATCACTCAAATTCTTCTTCCAAAGCCAAATTTTGCAAGAGAAGATCCGATTCTCAAACATCATAGAAACCTTTAACACTTTCAAATCGATACAATAACATTCACCTCGGGGAGAACTCCAATTAAAAGAGAAACCCCACGCAAATCGCTGATGAAGCGCTCATAAAAACTAAAAGACAACCCAGATTACTTTAATCAAGGCAAAGCCTCTCCAGCTAACCCAGAATCAACACTCGGCAGAGGAACCCGATCCTCAAATTAAGCATCTGTACCCTAAACCGTCATATTCTTCCTCAAGAGAAAAGGAAACTCGTTCCCAACAAAAATCACGTCACCCACAGAATCACTTACGAAATATTCACCAGATTCACACTCTGAAATACTCGCCAACACATCACACAACTCTAATCAAATCCGGCTCTAGTCAATCATAGAGTTACAAAACCCAAACTTCCCTTACTTTCCTCCTCCTATTCATATACCCACCACTAGTTATTTTCCATAGATAACTCCCAGATAGACATTTTCCCAAGACAAAACCCCATCATTCATACAACCATTCCATATACTCATTCTTTTAATTTCACATTGATTAATTCATTTTGTCGGTCCACCATTTAATTAACTCATAAGCAACATAAATTTAACAACTCTCATGCCTTTGCGCTAATATACTCCGATACTTTACATCAACATCTTACTAGTATAAATTCATCCATAGAAGATTATAGACCCTCTCAATCCTGATCAATACTAAACTTACCGGAACACAAATCTCGCACTTCCAATCAATTTTCATGATTCACCACCATTGTAATAACTCAAATCAACTTTCTCACTTTAAATTCACCTACCATTCCAATTAGTCATTTTGTACCACGCAATAAGTTTGGGTGCCTGTATATAATCAACAACTCACGTTAACAGAATCAGTAACCCACATCATCATCTGATATCTCTATCAATCCATCATACACTTAACGTCTTAAACGTCCCCGTGTCGCGTTCTTAACCTTCGAGGAAATCCACAATTCTTAAGTACGAGCAACAACAAAAATCATCTCTCTTTCCAGAAAATCCCAATCATAAATCACAAGAGAATTCGCCCCGAATTCCCAAACTCGACGAAACAACTCCTTAAACAAATCTCCAGACTTAGGTTATACCAGCCACAAGATTTCTTCTTGGAAAACCCAACTAAAAATGACAGGGCTCAATCCCTGTCATTCAACAGAACTCCAAACCAATCTTCAACTCCAAAATTCCACGAAGGAAAGGAGTTACACAAATAAATTCACGGAAAGGAAAAGCGAATCGGCCGAATAACACTTCCTTTTTTTTTTAAACCCCAGCCCTTAAATAACGCGACAACTCACAAATATAAAAAAAACACCAATAGACATTTTTTTTCCAGGGAAACCCATCCATAAATCACAAAGGAACTCGATTCTCAAATGCCCACTCTAGCATACAAAAGCTCTTCAAGTAAATCTCAAGATTTACAACTTCCACTAAGGAAGATGTATACAGGAAGAAAACAAATGATCAACCAAATCCTTTCCGATAAGACCTTAACACTGAAAATCTACACGACTTAAGGTTTGCACCAAATAAACTTCAATCACTTTCTTAAATGGAGAACAACAACTACAATAATTTTTTCTCTACAAGTCAACCCACTATAAACCAACAAAACCAAAGAAAACCAACGAAACCGAACTCCAGAAGGATGAAAGCAATCCGAAGGACTTCATCGCCAAACCGTCCTCTTTACTTCCAAAGGAATGAAGCCAAAAGAAACCGACCTTCTCCACTCAATCTCTAAACTATGCCGCAACAAACAACAACCCTCACCTCGAGAGGTTCTCATACTTCAAAGGGGGCTTTAACCAGCCTCACCACCACCCAAGACCCTTAACACAGACCAAAGTATGAGGACGAAAAATATAATGATTCAAACAATCCATTTACAATCAAAGCATTATGCAACAATAATCTAACATTCAATCATCAAAACAAAAATGCAACATTTAGGCGTAATGCAATGATACCCATCCCTTCTTACTGTGCACCTGAGTGTGTCAAGTTTTAAATTAATGAACTACGCGATTCCAGACTTTAAGGTTATCGCCCTGAGGCCAAATTTTAGAAGTAGATACCTATGCCATGTTTCTAATTCCACACAACAACTTTTAGTTTACTCTAGAATAAAATTGCTAAATTTTACATACCACGGACCTAAAGCCCGCTCTGATACCAACTGTAACACCCCGGCGCCCAACGCACCGCGAATGCTACTTAAAGACTCTAGATGACGCTTACAACACTCCGGAACCACTTTTAACCAGAGTGTCCCCAATAAGATCCAAGAAATAAAAGCTCGACACGAAGTTCAATTGACCTACGAATTCAATGAAAGAGACACGAAACTTTTACCCTAATAAAACTGAAACCAACCTTGATACTCTCCAAACCAGACTTTAAAACTAAGTCACCAAAATTTAGAAAATTTCGCATGACCCTCTAGACGATGAGGACATCCACTCAAAGAAAGAAAACAATTGCAATTATGATAATGATCTAGCGGGTCCTTAGTTAATCATTCACACAATCAACAAAACTTAATAACCACACCACTCTGAGCGACATAATACAACCATAATCAATACAACCGGGCTTTACAAAACGATTAAATGGTTCGATGCAAATGTGCTCGTGCTACTACTCCCCATGCATGCGGTTTCAATGTACCGCAACAACACAACAAACAAGTGTGAGTCGATGACTCGACAAAGTACACGAGAAAACAGTTCCAATTCATCATAAGTAAAACAAGAGCTTAACCATAAAAGCAAGGAAGACAAATAAAGCAATAACTTGATTATACAAGAAAATTACCGCCATTCAAATCATCAACTTGATAATAACCCATTCAATACCAAAGAAGCCCTACTTAACTCTAAGTCACAATGTCTCCTGACTCGACTACCCCTTGCTACGACTCAAATCTCTTTCATCTATTGCATTTGAGTTTATAACTCGACTTCCCTCCAAGACAATCAAACAACATAATTCGCAGGGCAAAGAATTTGCGCACATTCATCAAATTCAATTCAATCACCCCTTTTGGGTTGAGTCCACGACTCAACCTTCAATTACCATAATCACCATCCATATGACACACCATTTATCACAACACTTATTAATAAAGATGCAATGCACATGAATGCCCATTTCCATGCACGTACCGGTACTGCCGAGTGCCCACCCGTCGGTGTGCACCCTCACGTCCCTTCCATCCCGTAGATGGAAGGTGCCTACTCTTACTGTCTCGCTCCCATTCACCTTGATGAATGGGACTACGAGGTAGGACTTTCGTGTTCACTACGTGTGAACACAGAGGCCCGCATCAGCATGGGTCGCCTCTTCCATTATGTATGCACAAATGCAATTTTCCTGAATGAGATGCAATTTTTCACTTAATGCCAACACTAACATACCATAACCACATACATACACACACAGCCAAAAATTCTCACATTCATAACCATAAACACACACAGACATAACATAGCCCAATTTCTCACATTCATAACCATAATCACACACGACATAACATAGCCCAATTTCTCACATTCATAACCATAATCACACACAGACATAACATAGCCCAATTTCTCACATTCATAACCATAATCACACACAGACATAACATAGCCCAATTTCTCACATTCATAACCATAATCACACATGACATAACATAGCCCAATTTCTCACATTCATAACCATAAACACACACAGACATAACATAGCCCAATTTCTCACATTCATAACCATAATCACACACACCCAATTCCATTTCCCAAATGGGGCACAATTAAGTACGATTATTCACGTACCCCATACTCTCTACTCACTGCAATGTCAACAAAGGGCGGAAAACTCACCGGGATTAAGGCTTACTAGCAACCACTCGAATCCAATAGCTATTCACGTCCTCGAAAGGACGTTCACCAATATAACTCAAACTTGCCATAATCAATAGAAAATTAGCCATGAATAGATAAATAACAATAAACAATTCCATTGGGCACCCTACTCGATGTACTTGCCTTTTACCGAAGGAAAATGGAGTGGCATTTGGAATCTTAGCGTTAGATGACTTCCTGTGATTAAAGAAAGCCTGAATTTAGAACACATACACACAATATAACTTAAGGCAACAAACCACATAAATGAAATCTCTAGAACTAGTGCCATTTAATCTCGTGAAGATGTAGCACGAAAACATATGCATTGCTCTATGTCTAAAATACAAAAACAATAGCATTCATTCCAAAGAAGGGCATGTGCATATGAGTTGCAACAAGGATATGAAATGACAAAGTTGCTTATCGTGCATGCAAGGTAGCTCTTAAGCTCAAATAGTAGAAGCACAACTCACTATAGCATACATGCAGTTTGCAAAATATTCCATGAAGGCACTTGGAATTGGCTTTGCACATGTAAGCAGAACACTCTTTACTTGTAAACGTTCAGCACACAGGTGCAAAAGCAATCATACATGATCAAGTCTACTCTCTGTCTAAATTACAAGTACAATAAGCATTCATTCCAAGAACCATTACAGAGATTTCTTTAACGGAGGATAGTAGGGTCGCTTCAACATACTACCAACCAATTCATAGTGTCCATCTCAAGCTATTCCAACCATATCAAAGCATACATGATCATTTATATTCACAATCCTACCACGGCTATTTACAAAATAAAGATTGTCCAAATTTTCAACCCTTGCAAAAATTGAACCGTCTTAAGCCTTCCTTCAAAGATGTATGCACATAACCCAAATTTAGGCAATATTCAATATTTCAGACTCAAGACGTCAAGACACATGTGTAATAAAATCTCTAGCACTTGTATCATTTCATCACAAATTCATGCTTGCACACACATGAGCCCAAATCTGTATACCGATTGACACTATAGCCCATGCCATCATATCAAAACAATTACATGAAGACTTACTAAACAATAAAGTTAGTGACATCTTAGGAATGAACACCCCCCCATGGCAGCATACACATTTGGTTTCCAGTCAACACGCCACAAACACAAGAGAAATACTTATTTATACACAAAAATTATCAAGAGTATTGATCCTTATACCCAATCAATACGCAAGAACTAAGATTTGTGCATTCGGTTCATGCATGTAACAGGGAACAACTAAAGGGGGTGCTATTATATGCATTCCAAACCTACTTCTCCACCTTGCACACTTAAATCACTGCAATACATAACAAAAAACCTCCTAGGCATTACATCAAACACATGGTAGGCACAAAGAAACCTCTATGCACTGAGCATACATTTCATCAAACACCTTGGCTACAAGCATTCATCCACAACTAGAGCTTCATCTCCACTTACCACACAAAGGGAGAGGAAGGAGGGGAAGGTGCCGCCGACTGCTACTGTCGCTTCTTCGGCTGTTGTTGCTGCCGCCGGCCAAGAGGGAGGAAGGAGGCACCACCTCCTGCTGCTGCTTCTTATTCTTCTTCTTGGAGGAGGAGACGGCGCCAGAACCTTTGGAGGCGCGGCTGCCGTCTTGCTACTCGGCGGGGAAGGGGCGCGACTGCTCGGCTGCCTCCTGGAGCTACTGCTGCTGGCTGCCTTTGCTCGGCAAGGAAAGGAGGAGAGGGGCGCAAGGGAGAAGCCTGGGCTGCGCCATCCAGAAGGAGAGGGGGAGGGAGTCGGTGTTGGGGAGCCCGACCAGAGAGGGGAGAGGAGCAATCGGCCAGGCGTGGGGAAAATGCTGCCCCCAAGAAAATTTTCAGCCACACACATGACATGGAGGGGAAAAAATATCTAGCCAAGGTAATAAATGGTAGCCACACACAAAAGAAAGGAGATAAAGCTTTGCAGTATTACAGTGACTGCCGCGGCAAGGCTTTGGCAGGAAAGGAAGGGAATTGGAGTGCCTCGGCTGTAGAGAAGAAGAGGGAGTAGAGGAGAAGTGTTGTGCGGGTTTAGGTGACCACAGAGCTCTCTTTTTGTAGCTACTGAATGGAAGAACTCGGCCTCGGTTGCGATCTTCGCTGTTCTTGCGACGCAACGAGGGAAGGCGGTGCTTAATTGCGGCGACGTGGCTCCGGTACGGTGCAGTATGGCGGTGAGGCTTCGTGGTAGCAATCGACGACTTGGGTGGCGCTGCAAGGACGCGGAGTAGTTGGCGAAGGCACGAGAAACTCTGCCGATCGGAGTAGGAGGTGAAGTCGGTTCGCTCGGTCGGCAGGAGAAGGAAGAAAGGAAGCCAGAGGAAAACTGAGTCTGACCAGTGGGGACGAGGCCCACAGGCAGTGATAGCAAGCCTGGGTCTTCTCACGTCATCAAATGGGTTAGCACAGCTCATGGGTCCCGCCTGTCGGTGAGAAAGGGGAGACTAGATATTTTGGCTGGAAATTCTTTGAAGACGTTTGCATTAAAACAGCCATCAAATCACTGTCCAATTTGTCAAGGATTTTTTAATACGGTATCCAGTCAGCGTACTACCTCCAGAAAAAACTTTGGGTCAAAAAGTTCTACAGGGAATTAATTAAAATTCTGACATTGATGACTGCCCAGAATTCTTAATTCGGTTTTTGATTTAATTGAGGGTGAAAATTACACAATTTATTTTTTAGACTTTTTATAAATGTTAAAATTAATATAATTATGCTCTCATAAAAATTTCAAGTTTATGTATTTCTTTTTTATTTAATTAAAATTCTGACATTTCATTTTGTTGATTCTTCTTATTTCTGTATTTGAATTTTTAGAGGACTTATTGACATGATCATTTTCTGATATTTTTACCAAAAGTAGAAAATGCTTTGAAGTTCTCATGGTAATTTTACCAAGTCAAGATAGGGTCTACATATTTTTCATTTAATCTGACATTATACTGTTTTCAGTCAAATCAAATGTCATTTCAACAATTAAGGCTCATTTTTGTTCATAAAAAATTAATTATGGGAAAAACTGATTTTCCTACAGGCCTAGGGTTTGGATGGTAATTTTTACAAATTTTTACTTTTACCATTTTACCTTTTTCCCATTTCTTACCTTCATTCCTCTTTTATTTGATTAATCTCACAACACAAAAATCCAAAGAAATCCAAACAAAATTCAATAATGCCGAGAAAACTCAGAAAAATATTCACATTGAAAATTTGGTGTTTGCATTTTACTGTTCAAAATTCAGGAGGATGTTACAAATCTACCCCCTTACAGAAATCTCGTCCTCGAGATTTGCAAGGACTAGATAGATTAGGGAATTCTTTCTCAAAGGTGGTCTTGTCATCCTGTTGACACTTCGTCTTCATTGTTGTTGCTTTACTGGATCTTCGTCTTGCGATTCCAAGTTGATGTGCGAAGAATAGAGAAGAATTCTATTTGAGTTTTAGGTAAGTAGATGAGGGATGCTAGTACTTTCTACAAATTTCTTTTGATTGAATAACTAGGGTTGTTAATAAGGAAAATCTAATTTAGAGAGTGGCATGAGGTATGTTTAGGATATTTGAGGTGAAAGAAAATATGTATTGTTATTAGATTCATTTGGGAAGAACTGAACGTTAACACTAAGAAGGATATTTAAATGCAATGGCTGATCTGTATAGTTTAACAATAGTTAATGAGATTAGTTGTGAATAAATGTCATTCTAGATTGAATTTATATTAAAAATAGGGTAGAGATAATTCAAGTATTGGGCTGAAATAAAAGGATTATAAGATGATCTTGATGATTTGATTCGTTTGATCATTTTAGTAGATAGAGGATTTTGATTTTATTTGAATTTGGCAACTATGAAGGAATGAAATGTACAGAATCAAAAGATTAATTGCAGGAATCGAATACACAAGGAACGTACTCAATACCACATTAAGTGTTGGGTACAATTACATGAGAAAGATGTTTACATTTATAGACTATCGTCGAGACGGGGTTGTTCTAAGTACTTGATGTTTCCTAGGTCTTCGAGATAGCTTAGAAGTTACTAATGTCTTTCTTGACAAGGTGAAGTAGAACTCTTCTTCGATAGATGTTGACGACGTATCTATGTTTTTCTTAGTTGATGCGGGTGACGTTATCAGTTTGGTACTACATCTGATAGGTCCTGAGCTTCTTCAGCGGGTAGTTGTTGAATGACTTCATGAGATTGAAGACAAGGTGGATTTTTCTTCTTCTGTGGACATTTGTTAGCGTAGTGTCCTCGCTTACCACAATGAAAACAGGTAACATTAGCTTTCCAGTTTTGAGTACCAGAGAATTGTTCATTAGTTTGGCTAAAGGAATGAACAGATGAAGGTTGAGATTGAGCGTGGAGTTGTGTAGAATTCTTCTGGGGACTAGCATCCTTGTTCAAGTATCTTTTCTTTATCTGATTCTTCAGGTAGATCACTTCAGATTTTGTTCCTCCCACTCTTGGAGTTATAAACTTCACTAATGTGACTGCTGGCATATCTATGATGCTAGGAGATGCTTGTTTTCTTTGGGGACACTCATTAGCAACATGACCCTTCTTGCAACAGACGTAGCACTTTTGTTTCTTTCGTGACGCTTTGTTATGTTTAATTGCATGCCCAATTCCCTCTTCCTTATTAGCCTCATCTTGTAGCTTCTTAGGACATTCCCTGGCCCAATGACCTTCCTCGCCACACAAGAAGCATGCTGTTGGCGATGCATATACTCCGTCCAATCACAAAAAAGGAATCACGAAAAATTCATGTAGTCAAGTCGTATCGATTTCGAGCAACATATTATCTGAAATTAGATATACGAATTGTATGAGTAAATTTGTCAAAAAAATACTAACTTTTATTGAATATATGAAAATAAAATTTAGTGTTCCAAGATGTTATGATATTAACTTTGAAAAATAAAAAACAACTTGCTTTTATGACCTGAGTGAGTACCCACCAAGATTTTCTGGTAAAAATATATCGAATTGATTTTGTAGGTTTCAAGGGATATATATATATCGTAATTGCTAGGAGTCGGACGTCTGATTTTTCCGAACACTGTAATATTTTTTTCTACTTATAAAATATTTTTTCTACACGTGAAACATTTTCCTTTGATAACAGTAGAAATATCGATCCGGATCGCTGCAACATTTTTTTCCTACGCGTGAAACATTTTTCCCTATGTATGAAATATTTCCTTCAATAACAGTAGAAATATGCGCGCGAAAAAAAAATATTGTACACATTAGAAAAAAAATTTACAGACATTAAAAAAAATATTACACCAAACGTCCGATATAATTAAGGTACTGAGATCACAGACATCCGGTGCCAGTTCGTCGCTTTTATATTAGTGCGCGCGCGCAATGTGCTGTATATGTACGAATGTTTGCGTGATTCGGGTGAATGCATGCATGCAGATCAGCTTTTGATTCAAACTACACTGTGCATGACGATTAAGTATCCAAGCACGTACTAGCAAGCTAGCTAGAACCTAGACAGAAGGTACGTACGTGTGCATGCACATCTATTATTAGTGCTGTCGAGCAGTACATGCATGCAATAATCAAGAGAGAGACCAACATGTCAGTACATATTAGTAGTAGTGTCAGAGTTCTAAATTTTGTTTTCGATATCTCGCTTTTCACCGAAATTCAAAATTTTAGTAAATTCTCGTTATTTCGGGTAAAATCTGGATGAAATTTAACAGAAAAAAAAATTCAAATCCGGAATTTTTGGACCGAATTTCTAACAAAATATCCGAAATTTCGGACGAATTTGTCGAAATTTTGGCAAAATTCAATAGAACATAAAATAGTACAAATTGTGTCAAAACATTTTGAAATTTTTTATGAATGTTCTTGACACATCAATGATATTTTCCAAAAAAAATTTAGATGATTATTATGTCTAAGAAATTTTTAAAAATTCAAACATTACTACTATCCTGGTAAAACGCTGACCGGTAAATTTGAATTGAATGAAAAATAGTTCAAACCACGTTAGAAAATTTTGAAACTTTTTGTGCAAGGTTATGATGCATCACTAATATTCTCGTAGAATTTTCAGATGATGATCAAACTTCATGGTTTTGTAAAAATTCAAAGAGTGATACTGCCCTATTAAAAGGCTTACCGGCAAACCTGAACAAAATGAAAAATGGTACAAACCCTGTTAGAAAATTTTTCAAATTTTTGTGGATGGTCCTGATGTAACATTAATATTTGCATAAAATGCTTATATGATGATCATGCTTAAATAATTTTTAAATATTCTGACAGTGCTACATCCTAATAAAAACCTTATGATCAATACATAGATTTCCTTTAGCAATCAAAAAAGGTTTAAATTTTTTGAAAATTTTACAGATGGGTGATACGGAAATTCCTAAGATCTCATAAAAAGTTTGAACTGTAATCACACTCCAGTGAATTTATAAAATATTTACAAGGCACAATACCATTTAAATTCCTTCTCTTTTTTATTTTTGAAATATAATATAACAAATGAAGTTCAATTCATACATAGATGTGATTGACCAAATAATAAAGTATAGTTTTTTTTAAATTTTATAGAATTGTACTGAGACAATTCTTAATCTCTCATAAAAATTTTAGATCATGACCGCACTTGAAAAAAGTTATAATATTCTGACAAGATTACTGTCCCAATTATGTTCATTCTATTTTTTATTTTTTAAAGACAACAAATGAAGTTCAATTATTTTGAAAAATTTTCTATATGAACCTACATACTAAAGATAGTATCATAAAATTTTTAGATCATTATAAAGTTTTTACAATTTTATAAAAATTTGACAGTGTTTCTGCCAAAATTTTAAATATCTCAAAAATTCACTTTTTCAACAAATTTTCATAGAAGATAACTTTCTTAAGTGTTATTGGATCAAATCTGGTCAAATCTAGCAATAAAAGTTCAAAAACTGGCAAAAAAATCATAAAATTTCACTGAAAAAACAAAATTACTATAGTAATTTCAAAAAAAAATTCCGACCAGTAATTTGGATTTCGTGGTGGTCTGAAATCCAAAATTTTGGTAAAAATTCACCAAAATTCGATGAAATTTGTATCCCTGAGTAGAGTAACGAATTGAGTTTGATCCAAATGAACAGACTAACCATTGTAAATTCTTGTTATCCAAAACAGCCCCCCGGAAATTGTTGCAGCACGTACAGTGTGTACACTTACATCTGTATATACCGTAATCAATGTCTCCAAGCCGCATTATTAAGATCGATCACATGATTGGATTGGCGCGTACGTACGTACGTACTTGCTGGTGAAATGCTTTCCAGTATATACGTACGTACCTTACATACGTGTCTGTCTATGTACAAGAGAGAGAGACACACCGACCTGAGATGCACATGGGCCTTCCTTCTTACTAGGCTTCGAATTTGAAGGACCATCATGCGTGAAACGTGCTCAGCTCGCATTTTGAGATGTACACTAGGTAACAGCTAACTATGGCCCAATGAACCATACTGGCCCAATGGCCAGCCATACTGTTACAATTTCCTTTTCTTTTCTTCGGAATTTGCAACCCTCATTAAAATCACTTTTCATGTTTAATTATTCCATTTCATTTTGCCCCCCCCCCCCACAATATACTCCCTCTAGTCACAAACAGTTGTCGTTTTCGACATCGATACCATCCCTAAAACTCAACTTTGACCACTAATTTATATTGTAATATACTTTTTAAAAATTCGATAAAATTACAATATTATGAAAGTGCATTTGAGACGAATCCACACATATTATTTTCATACATCCAATCCAAATATTTAAAAATATATCGATAGCTAAAGTTTTAAAAGTTTAACTGCACGCATCCTAAACCGATAAGTTTTTGTGAACCGGAGGGAGTAAGTTCCTATTCTTGAAAAGCATCGTCCCACAATATAAGTTTATTGCATAGATCAAACATGTAACTATTACAATATTTCCACCTTATACCCTTCTTTAATGCTGACAATTTAATAGGGGTATGCATGGTCCAATGATATTAATTTTTTTCTTAGATTTAGTGTCTTCTTGGTTTGTATGTATGGTGGGCTTTGGACTTATATTATAGGAGGAAGGGAGTAGTTGGCACGTGGAAATCTGTTCATGTTAGAGTTGATGTACTAAACCAAACAACACACAAGGTAGTGTAATTGAATACCAAGACCATTGTGTCTTACTACCTAAGGAACCCAGAAAACATTTCGAATCCTATGCGTTTAGTCTCACCATGAATAGCTAGCACACATAGTAGTATATCGTTGCATCACATCCATACATGAGAAATTAAAACATACTAGCACATAACATTAAGCAGTCGTAAATAAGTCTATATGACCTAGTTTTACACAAACGGAATCATCAACCAAATAGCTCACATCAAAAGTACTTGTAGCGGAATAAATGATAAGCAAAGATAATGGGCCCAAATGATTTGGCTCAGCCCACATGTCACTTACTGGGGTTAAAGCCCCAGAACTCGGGGTCAACATCCCCACCAAAATCCGCGTTGCAAACGTTATCCACCGAGGGCACTTCTTCCACTTGCTCTGATAGTTTTCAATCAGCAATTATGAGCACAACATTGTACTCCACAAAATTTTAAGCAATATTACTAGTACATGCAAGTTGAGACGAAAGGTAGTGGCTATCCTAACTGCTTTTTTTCGCATAAAGCGAGTTTTCATTTGTAATCGACATAACTTTTCTAAAGAGAAAGTTATAAGAACATTTGATAGAGACAAGAATAATGGAAGTGACTTTCCTTTGCCACAACTTTTTCATGTTGGCAGTCCTTTGCCAAAACATTTCTACTATAGATTCCCATCATCCATACCCTTCTCAAATGATTTTGAAAACCAGAAAGTCTAACCAAGTGTAGTATTACAAAGCGATGTCTATGACAGAGGAAATAGCTATTCAAATAGGTTTGAGATCTTACTCTATTTTTTATAATATTTATCAATAATGGGTTCTGTGTGCATACAGTACTAATCCCATGATCAATGGCTAGTACGCACAATTTACAAATTGGAATCACATCCATACACATATATATTACATTCGCACAAGCGTGATCAGTTTGCACATTATTATTATTACAAGCTAAAAGATTGCAGTGGAAAAATATTTATCTTGCAGATTGCCTCTAGCCCATAACCCCTAGGCAACAGATAAGGTAAAATCCCTAGAAACTATCGTCATCATATTCCCTAAATCCTACGGGATCATATATGTCATTGAGAATTTCTGCATCATCACCTATGTAACGACCCCTATTTTTGCATAAAATGCGAAAATAAGAATCTTATGTGCATACAGTACTAATCCCAAGATCGGTGTGACTAATATGTATATTTACAACGATTAGAATCACAACCATACATCATATTATTTATGCGGAAGCTAATTATATAATGTATTCATACAATTCAGAGTATATATATGTAGCAATAGAAGAAGCAAAGTCTTGTAGTGTGCCCATCCAACCGTCAGGCAACTAATAAGGCATAAACCTTAGAAAAACTCGCTAATAATGTCCCTGCATCCTGCGTCAAGGAACGTGTCATCTAGAGGATCGCTATCTTCACCTAAATCAACAAATAAGCAAGGGTGAGTACTTTTGTACTCAAGACTTAAGGTGGTATTTGCAAATGCAATAATTTAGGTTAAATCAAAGATGGCTTCTACGGTTAATTTGCATAAAGCAATTTTTAATTTGAAAATCGAGTTGTCATTTGCAAACAGAATTTGTAAGAACAAGTTTGACTGATAAGGAATAAGTAAAGCATAAGTAATACTCACTATCTTCCATGACGTGAGCTTCGAATCATTCATTGCCATCACATGGCATATATCTAGTTCTTGACAACACATGGCACAACAGCTGATACCAATACTTGCCAACACATGATATAGTATTGTATCATCTGTGGGGTAACCTTTCCAAAAATAAAGTTTTTGAAAATGAAGAAACATATAACTATGTGATGGCGTTACCAAGTGCCCATGTCCACGGACGCAGCTAATCAATTAGATTTACAATCTGCAGAGGTGTACAGTTTTACCCACAAGAAATGATCAACCTCTTTTGCCAAGCCAGTTGATATACTTCCTTTGGTGTGTCGGCAAGGAGATCATAACATAACTGTTATATTACCTAGACCTAACTTTGCACCAGCCATCCCGGTGATATGAAACCCTTACTATGGTAGAAGAAACATGAATAAATAAAACATAACAGTCCATCCCTATATTTAGATCAACAACATAGGCAGTCCATCTCTGTAATAACGGTTTCTTCTCACAGCAAGGCGTACACCGTGAGCTTCAAAGGATGATCTCACGGAAATGTAGACTGGACGACTCCCGTTGGTTCCTTCCCGAGCATACACCGTGAGTCTACAGATTGTTCCTCTCCTCTTTCCATTCACCATCCAACTGGTGTTGCGGTAGATCGGGCGATCGAAGCCTCCCAATGTCTGCAACATCCTCCAGAGCATAGCGGCAAATCCTCCCTTACGCTCACCATAAAAGCAGTCCATTTCAACCTGTAGAAAAGCGGCTCTCTCAAAACCTCAACTTAGAAAAACAAGGAAAAGAGAGAAAAATTCAGCATAGGTAAAAGAGCAAGAAGAAGGGACAAGTCAAAATCCTTTTAACTTTTCAAGTTAATTTTTGATTTTCGAAAATAGTTTTGAACACTCCTAAAGCGACTACCAACTTGTAACATCCCGGAAAATTCAAAAATAGGAAAAATGAAAATTTTGAAATTTAAAAATGGAATAAAATACAAATTTCAATTTGAATCAAAATTTTAATTTAAAACAATGCTTTTTCCTTATTTTCATGCATTCTAATTTTAAGAAAATGATGAACAGAAATATTAAAAGCCTAATCATGAAATTTTTACCCTGAAATCCTGACAATCTTATATATCTCTGTCAAAAATATCAAACATTAAAACTTACATTAGTGAATTTTAGAAAATTCAAAAACAGAAAACTAATAAAATCAAAAATGCAAATGTCAGAATTATTAGAAATTAAATGTAAAATATAAAATCTTAAAAATTTTACAAAAGATTAAAAATACTATTTAAGATCTTTGTAAAAATTTTCATAAATTAATAACAACATTTTGATCATCAATTAAATATAAAACAGAATAATCGAAAATCTGGAAAATGCATTGTCAGAATTTTATTAAATTTTACAGCCCTAGTTTTTGCTTGAAAATTTTACTGGAGACTTATCATTACCTTAATAATACTAATAAAAGGTTTCATAAAAACCTAAAGTTAATCTACCATTGAATCAAATAGATGTGTCTAGTCCCGGCCAGAATATATTTCTGAGTTATCCTATTAGTGTGGCTTACAAGTGGGCCCGATTTGTGAGCTGGCTCCATCAACATTTCTGCCGACACCTGCCCTGCCATATGACCCCACACGTCAGCCGCTGATCTACAGTGTTATCTTCTTCCTTCGTTCCTTGTCTGATTCCTCTCTGCCGTGCGCAGAGAAAGCCAGTGCCACCACCGTTCTTATCTCTCTCGCGCCGCAACTTTGATCCACCGAAACTCGTCCACGTTGCCAACCCTGCCGTGCACCGCCCAGGTTGCTGCGACCCAGAGGAACGGAATCCTCGCGTGCTCATCTCGGCTGCAGACACCATCTGCCAAAAGGAGGCCACGGCAAGGGATCAACCGCGGGATTGCTGCCACGGCATGAAGACGGCAGCGACGCCAGGCCCCTTGCTCTGCCAAAGCCTGCCGAGGCAAACAAATCCGCCGCATTCCTTTGCCACGGCAACAACCGCGGAGCTCTCCCGAGTCATCTCCAGAATTCGCTTCAAGCCAATCCCTGCGCCAAGCCGTTCCTATCCTCTTTATAAACCCAAAACGCACCCTGGTTCCTCACCCCATCTCTCGGTTGCGCAAGAACTGCCCCCATCTTCCCCAAAACCGGTGAGGACCAGTGAAGAAGAAGAAAAACCGATTCGTTCTCTCCGGTGAACCACCACTCAAATCAATCGACCTGAAGACTCCTGACGATACCTAGGACCGGTCCCCAACCCCAATCGAAGGTCTTCTTCTCCGGCGAGCCACTGCACCGAGCTCCATCTTCCGCCGCCGCACCCGCACGGTGAGACCCCCCTTCCGCCTACTCTTTCTTTGATCTAAGCACCAAAACGGGATCTCCTTTACCACTATATGGTCAAAATGGTGATAATGAAACTCGGGAGGCAATGGTTCTGTGGATCCACCGTTCGGCCATGGCCGCCGCCGCTCGAGCTCGACGGCGCGCCGTCTCCGACCTCCCCGTTACCGATAACCGGGTCCCCTAGATGCGCAAGCGTGTGCTGGTGCCCATGGTGGTACCGGAGCGCCGCCGTTCGCCGTCGTTCGCCGCCGGCGAGCCAAAAACCGAGAACCCTGTTTCCTGTCGCTGACATGCGGGCCCGGCCTGTCAGGGCCACAGTCCGAACCAGCCCGAAATAGAAAGCGCCTTTACTGTTTGGGAGACGTATTTTCCTTTTATGGCTTTTTCCCAATTTCCTGTAATTAAAGACTTTATTGATATTCAAATGCATGTAACTTTTGAACCATAAGTCGAAACTAAATGAAATAAATTTCTAAATTCATGTAAAATCTTGAAGAATCAGAATATCCAAAATATTTAAATTTTCAACTCTGTTTAAAATTTTAATATTAATTTAATGAGAAAATTCAAATATGTCATTCATGGAATTTGTGCAAATGAACTTAGAATTACCTAAAACCAATTTTGTTAGAATCCTTATGATCTTAGGAACCTGAATATGTAAAAATATCTAGGGTTCACCATAGAAAATATACAAGATATAATACAAAGAACAATAAATCCTTACTAAGAATATACATAATTCAACATTAAATTTTGAGTATGAGTTTTATAATTTTGTATTGCTGAAATTATGCTTATAACCAATATTTTAAGGGATCTCATATCACTGTCAATACATAATAAAAATATATATGTGATCTCATGTACAAATATATGAAATAATAAACATACATGAACATATATATATATATATATATATATATATATATATATTAATGAACATATGAAACCTTCAATAATTTAAATCAAGATCCATGTGTGTTGTATGAAAATATTTTATTTGGATCTTTCTCTTGCTTTATTAAGACTTGTTTCTTGCCATACTTGGACGACGTGTAGAATCCGACGTAACGACTTCCATCGTCGACTACAACCTCGACTTCGTCGTAAGCAAGGCAAGCACCCCCTTTGACCATGTTGGTCCTAGTTTTATAAATGTTTTCATTAAATGTTTTTATTGCATGCGTATGTTCATTAAACTCTGCTATATTGTGGGTAATGGTAGTTATACTTGTTGATTCCTGAAACCTCCTTGATATAAATGAATTTGTGAACCTTGATACCTTAGAATCATGGTTAGACAATATATAATGTTATTCTGGGTATACACGATGTTTAATAATCTTGCTTAGCCATGCTTTAGACTTAGTATACATCGAATTGAGACATTGATCAAATGATACTTGGATATGCTGAGGCATGATGATAATTCTTAGACATGTTGAGACATGGTGGTGATTTTGGTTATTTTAATTAAAAATGAAAATCAAACCATAATATTGATGCGGGCAATTATTGGCAATAGCCGAGTGTGCAGAAGAGCTTGCACGTAGATTAGGGGGAGATTATTGCCCGTGTCGGATTAAGGACCGAACTAATTGTACGTTATATCCAAGTCTTTCCGTACAACCACAAGTGCTGGTATAGGACAGCCTTAACCTATTAAGTTACTTGAAACTAGCTTTGCACATTGGAAGGCTAGAGTAGTACGAGCTGTTCCTTAATGGATTGCTCGAAGGAACGTCCACACTGAGGTGATCATGGATCAAACGTTTACCGATACAACGGTGTACGCCACTCTGTGGGGAAGTTCCATCATTTCTATGCTCTGAGTTCTTCTGCCATATTGTGGGTTTTCGTCCCGTGCTGGTGCAAAGTTAGGATTAAGTAATGTAACGGTTATGTTATGACTCTCTGCGGCACATCAAAGGAAGTGTGCTAATGATCTGCACAAAGAGTTAAGTCATGTCTTGTGGGTAAAGCTGTACACCTCTGCAGAGTGTAAAACTAATCGATTAGCCGTTCCCGCGGTCATGGGACACTTGGTGCGCCTGCATTAGTTAGCTGTTTTATTTTACAAAAGGTGGATTTTGATATATGCTGTCAAGCATCATGATTTGGATTGGATATCCTTGTTGGAAAGGAATTATTTCGGATTGATATATGAAATCAATGATTGATTCATGGAGATGATCAAAGGAACTGAGGTTCGTACAATTTACTGATTCATACTTACATATTATACTGCTTTTACTTAAATTTCGTTTATGTTCTAAACTTCAGTAAATTCTTTTGCAACCTAGCTTTATGCAAAATAACCATGAAAGCCTTTCCTTTGAATGGCCTGCATGTATTATAGGATTTGCTAAAGTCTTGCTGAGTACGCAAGTACTCACCCTTGCTTATTCGTTGTTTTTAGGTGAAGAATCAGAATAGCTCGATGAAACTGTTCTACGCAGGATTCGGGAATGTTAACGAGATCTTTCTGGGGTTTATATCTTGCCAGTTGCCTGAGGGTCTGTATGGGCATACTACAAGACTTTGATTCTTTCCGCTGCATTTCTCTGAATTATAAGATCTTATTGTGTATATTACCTTTATTATTTGAAATAAAGAGTGTGGATGTGATTCCAATTGTTGTAAATGTGCGTGCTAGCTACTGATCATGGGACTAGCACTGTATGCACATGAGATTTCCATTTTTACATAAATGTAAAAATGGGGGTCACTACACAACTAGGGCTTGACCTACAGTCAGTATGGCTCTAATACCACCTCTGTCAGGACCCGAATATGCAAATTCGGACCCTCTGTGTATTCTGCACTAGTCCAGCATCACGCTAGTGCACATAGGCTCAACATAGATGAATATCACAATCATCCTCAACGATAGCATAAATAAGACTTTATCAAGTTTAATATACTGTTGAATGACCTTATGGTCCACCTTACATGAATACGCTACGTAGGGCTAAGACTGAAATTAAACAAATAAACTACAGCGGAAATAAATAAAAGCGTAGAAACCCTTCAACTGCCACAGGCAACTGACAAGGTTCACACCCTAGTTATTCGCCTCCTCCTAGAACTCCTCCTCAAAAGCATGCATTGCTTCTTCCTCAACTGATGATGTTGGTGGCAAGGGGTGAGTACATAAAGCACTCAACAAGCCGTGCACAGAATGCAAATCTACTTACTATATGCATGGCTTAGTACAAAGGATAGGTTACAAGGTTACTTTGCACAAACAACATTTGTAAAAGAATAGCATAATTAGATTGAAAGACAGTAAAACAAATAATAACAGTAATAACTTTTGCATTTGTTTTTAATGTCTAACTCATGTCCTTACTTCCACATTTCAACATTCCATTCCCACATTTGTTTTGATAAAATCTAGCCCTTGACTGTAATCACCGAGCAATGCTCAATACCACGAGCACGGCTATTCGAATAGGTTTTACACTCTGTAGAGGTTATACACTTTACCCACAAGATGTAATCAAACACCACAAAGGCGAGTGACCATAACAAAGCCTTTCCGATACCTATCTAAAACCAGTACTATCCGCTGAGGTTTCAACACTGGTGGGACTGGTTAACACATCTAGGGCCCCCTCTTGCGCCATGTGAGCCAACCCGTGTGAGGACTGGTTACCACTACGCGGGCCTCACACCACCACAATAGTACTAAAGTTTAGACTCAATAAATTAATCAGCTAAGTCTATCCCATTCCAGACTTGTGGTTGTATGAATGACTCAGTTCAAATTCTTGCAAGGTTAAGTCCTTAATTGACCAAGACAAGACTACCCAAAAATTATCATGTCCAAACCACAATTATCATAAAAAGCAAATGTGACCGCCCACGTGCCAACTTTGGCCCACCACAAATCCATGCCACTTTCCTCAGTCTAAATCATTTTACCACCCCAGTTGATTTTTACCATCCACCCCGTGCCATCAACAACACCATCATTGTGTGACAACACCGACACACAATTAATAAATATGTTCCATAATCATTAAGAAAGATTACTCATTTGCACATGAAATGATGACTTGTTGTATGGCTAAGCATTTTACTTGCGTTTTAGCTACCCACAATGGCATATATAGCTACCAATTACTATCAAACCATCCTAGGGTGACAAATGAATTACGGCATATGACATGGCAAAGATGGATATAATTCAAGTAGACGATTAGCTACTCCCAACATATAGCAAACATTTGATAATTGAAATAACATGCAATATATTAAAACAACATAGTATTTAAAACATAGGTTCAACATGATCAAAGCGCAACTTGCCTTCGAATGGGTCTAGATGCTGCTCTGCAACCTGGTCAAGTGCTAGCTCCTCAACCACGAACTCTCCCGGCAACTCAACGTCTACGCGTAACGAAGGAGAAAGCAATAAATGACCAAAACAGAGAGCAAAATCAACTCCAAAAATTAAATAAAATTCACCAATAAATAGAGCACAATTTTACAAATTTTTAGGAGCTAGAATCACCTCAATCGGAGTTTGGATGCAAAACATATGGCCTTTCAAAGTTTTAATTAATTGGAAAACCCTAAAAATCAGAAAATCTGATTTATCCGAATTAATTTTATATGGGAAATTCACATTTATGACGTCAGCACAGAAATGAATTTTGGCTGAATTATTTTTCTACTGAAAATTAATTATGACGTCATCGCTGACGTCAGCAGGACACATGGCCCAATCACAATCTGACACGCGTCGCAACCAAAGGCTGCCACGCGTCCCGGCGCATGAACTCGGTCCACGGCAGCTCAGGCGCACGATGGACCGACCGCACTATTCTCTACACCGGCTGACGCAAGCAGCTCACATGGCATACCCAGATTAGCGACACGTGGCTCTAATCTAACGGCCACAGTTGAGACCCGCGGCGCAAAGATCCTGACCGTTCATTACGGATCAGACAAATGGGATTAAACGGGTGATGTCGACCGAGACCGGCGACGTTGACTCCTCAGTTTCTGCACAACACGCGTCGACACAGGACTGGCCCGGCGCGCGGTGCAATCTCGTCCGCTCAGTTCAAAATGAATGACCGAGATGAACCGATGCGATGCGGCTCTGGCAGTACTACGGGCACGACACGTGGCCCGATCGGGACTGACCAACGCACATCCGACGACAACAAGGATTAAACAACATGGCATAACGAGCACCCTAGGATTAAAATCTAACAACTGAGATTGAACTAATACAGATCAATGTGATGCAATCTACACCGTTCAATTAAATCCAACGGATGAGGAGTGGAGATGAGGTTTACTGTAGATGTGACGACGCGACGAAATCTGGGCCGTTGATTGATGATCTAATGGCGGGCGAAACTCGGGCTGGCGGCGATGGCACAGCGGCGCGGGTTCACTAGAGAGAAAGAAGATGACCACGGCGACGGCGCTACGAGGCTTCTCTGGTGACAAGAAATGGCACGGTCGACGCGGCTCGGCACGGGCAACTCACCGGTGAACCAGAGGGTGCAGCGGCTTACGGGGATTCCAATGCGACCAACGGCACATTAAATAGCGGGCATGGGCGTCCATGCGGCAGGCAGAAATGAATCCCATTGATTGCGGGACTCCAGCAGCGCGGTGGACTCAGACGGGCGACATGGCTCCATCGCAAGCGTCCATGCAGCAGCAGATCAACGACACGGAGCGCGCGGGCGACGCGGACAAACGACGATCGCCCGATCGCGATCGAACGGCTGAGGCGCGGGCGGCTTAGGGTTTGGCGGCGGGCTGGGCTGCAAGCGAAATAAATGGGCCAGACCAAGGAATTTGGACCGAGCCGGCTTAGGGTTTCAGCCCCAACACTATTGGGATGATTTTTACTCCTTTTCCGAATAAAATAATTCAAGAAATCAATAAAGCCAAAATAAATATCAAAAAAATTCTAAAAAACTCCAGAAAAATTCTATAAAATACCTCTGGACCTCTAGAATCCAAATAAAATACTTTCAATAAAAGATCATCAAAAAATGCACAAAACCATTAAAAGAAAACAAATGGCCTAATTAAACAAATACAAAAAGAAATAAATAAAATCCCAGGAAATCAAATAAAATCAAGAAAAGCAATAAATCCAAAAAAGCAAAATTTGGGATGTTACATATATGATATCAGGTTGTTGTGTTTAGTTGATTATATTTATTTTTAGCTGCTCTTAGGTTAAACAATGATATAGTTTCCTTTATACATGATCTATTCTTGTATTACGAATTCAAGAGGCTAAAATTATGTATTCTTATAGTTATAATTTCAAATTCAAGATGCAAAAATTATTTAGGTTAGTATAATTAAGACATTAGTCAGTATATTGTAGGCTATGTATGATTAGTACTTAATCATTAATTGATTTTGCATAAGTGGTTTCGAATATGCTAGATCTGTTAGGTTAGGCTAATGGATATACATTCATGTTTTTAAGAAGGTTCTAGTGATACAAATATCTAAAATATTGATTTCTCATTTATTATTAAGTTTGTTTACTTGTATTACGGATTTTAGAGATCATAATATTTAGGGTTATTTGGCTGACAGGATTTGTATGCAGAGCATAATAAAATGAGATTATTTCTTTAGAATAAGATAGTCTATATTTTGGGGAGCATTACTAAGCTAATTTTATAAATTTTAGGATTTAGACAAGATGTTTAATTCATTGCCAAAATACCTTATATGGCATTAAGATTATATCGGATTAGTAAGGTGTAATGTACAATTATTTCTTAGCCCTATGTGTTTTGCATGTAGGGTGATTTATACAAATTGGGATCCACAAAATAGGGCTACTGGCTACTTTTGCATGGTTTCACAATGGTTCTTGTGACACAAGCATATTAACTATAGGTTTCACAAACTCAACTATTCATATAATGTGTTTCCAATGACCATACCACTTAGGAGTATTGTACTAGCTAGATTTAGATGAAAAGCAAGTTGTATTAAGAATATTTTTCTAGATTGTGGTAGCCCATATCCTGAAGATCATTTTTGGGCTATTCTTCAAAAAAATATCATTAAGATGAGATGTTTTGTGAGCTATCGAAAAATCATAAATGGTCACAAAGTTGACGTTATAGGAATAGGATTTCGGTTTAAGTTTGCGGCTACACTATAAATGATTACTCAATTATTTTTTTGGCATTAATAGGGTAAGACCCTAGAAGTGTTTTAAAACTAGTTTTGCATTATTTTGATTTTAGTCGCGACAGTTTATAAGCATATGAAGAATAAAGTCTTTTATTAACTGAATTCAAATTAGTTCTTTTTGTCAACTATTATGATCTTGTCTTTAAGAAAATGCTAAGATTAGCTCTACCTATTCTGCTACTTAATTTATGAGGTTATATGTACACATATATATGTTAGCTCTACCTATTCTGCTACTTAATTTATGAGGTTATATGTACACATATATATGTTCTTTTGCATGGATAAAGCTTATGATCATTATACACATTGAGTTTATGCACATACAATCTTTTCTTGTTGTCTTCAAAATGTTTCAACAGAATTAAATCAGCCTCATGGTCATGCACACAACTTTCTTACTATTAGTTATTATACACACATATATATTTATTTTACATACATCTTTTACATTTGGTTCTATGTATAAGACTTACTCAACTCAAGTTCATTAAACATTTTGTTGCTGTGAAGTAACTTAGTTTCATGATCCATTCCACACACACACACACACACACACACATATATATATATATATGTGTGTGTGTGTGTGTGTGTATAAATATTACTGCTAGTTACTCAATATACATACATATACATATATTTATCTTTTACACTAGGGTCCCATTCTTATTCATGAAACAATTAAAGTCAAGGATCATTTCTTAAGTATTTTAGCATACTCAAGTAATCTTCTAGCATAATAGTATTTAGAAATCAATTCTACTCATTTTGAATTTCTTTTGCATAAACTATGTATTTTCGAATATTTATAGTATTGCAATTATCCTTTATTAGAAAATGATACAAAAAAGATGAAATTCAAATATTTTTGCATATTTGGGTTTTTGGAAGCATAAGGATTCCATCAAAATTGGTTTCATTTGATTTTGAGTTTGTTTGCAAAATTTTTGTGTATAGCATGTATTTAGGCCTTTTTTAAATTTGAATTTCAAATTCATCCAGTGCTCTTTCAAAATATTATTGCACATTCTGGAAGTACTTGATTTTAGATGAATTTATAATTTTTTTCATCTTATTGGATTAAAAATGCAAATGATATTCACATTTGAAGTCGGCTCGGTTATGAAATTAGGAGAAAATCAAAAATACAATTTCATTAATTGGAAACGGTTTTTCATTTCATGGTTTTATTTAAAACATAGCTGATTGACATGTGGGGCCATTAGGTCAGTGAATGGAAGAAGTTCTGGAGGCACTGGCTGACATAGGGGACCCGCACGCCATAGACCTGAGAGTAGAGGAGGTGGCTTCCATGGCTGTTGACGGTGAAAGGATGTTAGAGACAGTGAGCCACCGGTGCGGTGAACTTCACTGGACCTGTGCGCACCCAGAGGTGGTACCAATTCGGCCAGAGGTGAACTAAGATGTCACTACACCATGACCCAAATATAACGACAAAGATATGCAGCCGGCAAAGGGCATATATAACATCGATCGATGCAGCCGGTAAAGGATTTACCGAGCAGACGATACTGTCGAGGAAAGACACATCGTTAAAGACCTTTGCCGACAGACAAAACATTACCGAGCACAATTTGTCCACGATACTATACTTTTACCGATAGACAAATCTTTACCGATGACAATCTTTACCGAAGCAGACAAATCTTTGCCGATGCAGACGGTTTGCACGAGAAAATGCTATTTGCCGGCGGATCGTTAGACAAAGATATTTTTTTGCCGATGACGGTTTGCCTGAGAAAATGCTATTTGCCGACAGACTGTTAGACAGCATATTTTTTTTGCCGACAGACGGTTTGCCTGAGAAAATGCTATTTGCCGACAGACTGTTAGACAACATAGTGTATACCATTGCAAACAACATATTTTTGTTTGCATGAATCAGTAATATATATTTGACCATACAGTTCGACACATGGAGAGAAAACATAAATAATCATTCAGTACTCCAAGATCACATAGTCCAAAAGGGCATAGACTCATACATGATCATTCAGATTTCATATTTCATTCCTTATCATAGACTCATAGTCCAAAAGGTCACATGAATGCATTACACAGATATATGATCATTCAGTAACAACACTAATTGTCCAAAAGATCACATATAATTACTAGTAACAGAACTAATTGTCCAAAAGATCACAAGGGCTAGACCTCTTTTTAACGTGTCACTAATTGTCCAAAAGATTAGTCCATCTATATAACTAGCTGGCTATACACTAATTGGATCTCTACCACTTCACAAAAAAATTCCTTTCTAGAAGCACTGGACAACATCATTCCTGCATGTCTATAAAGTTCCTTTCTCAGTTAGCACCTGATGGTCTCACTCCTGCACACCCCTGTAAAAAAATAAGTGATATGGTTATGAGACAAAGCAATAATGGGTTGATTAATTGTTAGTTGACATATATATATACTCCTACATGCATATAACTTAAATCACCGAGAAAGCAAGCAAGTGAAACATGCATATTGTGTAGTGATATCAGTGCACATATGAGTGAAACCATTCTCTCGAACCCACCGATAGATATTGATTGCTAAGAGATAGGGATCATCGGATATTGTGTAGTGATATCAGTGCACATATGAGTGAAACCATCTCTTAGCTACTTTATCTTAAATTTATTGTCAGGACCCCAGCCGAATCCAATTCCTATGAGTGAAACGGATAGGAAAAAACTACTGAACCCAACAAAACTGATTACTGAAGAATCGAACAGAAGAACTACGAAACACTACAGAACTAAGTAAAACTAAGTGTTGAGGAAAGTCATGCGTGCTTTTCAATTGTCCAGAGTGTTTTATACTCTCCCAGATACAACATTCCAACAAGCGAGAAAAGATTCGTTGCTTTAACTAGCGATAAAAGTAAATTAAGCTAACCGACAACAGATTACATCCAATAATTTTTGTTATCCATCGCTGCTGTCTTGCGCCATGATTTGCGTCTTACGATTCAACAAAACAGAGAACGTTGTTCCGAAATCAAATACTCTCTGAGAGTCAATGCGAAAATATATTATTATTAAAACCAATAGCTATAGTTGTAGGAGGATTTTCCATTCATACATCAAACCGAGCTTTCGAGGAATAGTTAGCTAAATTTTCTTCCTATAGATCCAATAACTACATTCTTATTTCAAGATATGAGCATTTGCCTCTAGACCAAAAAAAAGCATACATCGCGTTAACATTTCTTTGTGAGAAATATGGAAAACATTTCTAGCGTATGAGGTACCCAAAATATGATATTCCTTAACATTTCCACAATTAAAGTGAGCGAGGCGGTTTAGTAATGTTGTCGACAGATCTGATTTTCCTTGAATTGTCAAGAGAAATATCATATTTACCATAGTGGCATTTTGCACATGATGATTAAGGACCGAAACCGATTGTCTTCATGAATTATGTTGATGCACCGATGATGTTTCTTAACAATGAGGAGTTTGGATTATCTGGGTTTGGCTCAAGATTTTACGGGTTCTTGTTTGAGTGATATGATTTGCTAATTTTAATAGTCATCTGAGACTTGTTTGTTTTTCTCGTAGGATGTTGGAGTTTTAGCCTTTTAGGTCTTGCATTGTCTTATTTGGGAATAAAGATAGATGCCCTTTGCAAAGTTTTGTGGTTTAAAAAATGCCGTTGGATGTCTTTTCGGACATGTGGGTCTCTCACGTGTAAGCCTCATGCTCCTTGCCATTTTAAGAACCGATGAACCACATCATTTGTGTTGTTCCGTTGTTCTCATGTTGAGGTGTTCAGACCAAAATTTGGATGCATATCTGCTGCGATTAATGGAATGTGGAGTTAGAAGTACTTAATGCTTTGCCTCTTGTTTGGTAACCATGCTAAATGCTAATAGAGTTTACGGTGTTTGCGTGTTCTGTTCTTGCATGAATTTTGCACTCTTAGTAAGAGTTTGCCGCTTGTTCAACAATTACGATTTGTTTGGTAGGTATTTGTTTGGTTTCTTTCTTTTTTTCATTTTTGTCCTATGCACTCTAGCTAGACTGCACATGCATCACAACACAACCCAGCCATGGTGATTTGTTGATTTTCCAAACATGCCAACAGTGCAATAACTTATTTGTGAATTAAGAAAAATAAATAAGGGGTACCTTTCTCAGTTTGCACTTGATGGTCTCACTCCTGCACACCCCTGTAAAAGAATAGGCGATATGGTTATAATCAACAACAAAGAAACTATTAGAAAAACTGAAATTTTTCTGAAATTGTCAATTATCTTGTGAATGTACTATCTCCATCACCAAATCATATAGGCATCATCATCATATGCTATCACTTGAATGTACTAAAAACATTGTCACTCACTTGACAAAACTTGACAGAAAGTGCAAAGGACATGTCTAAATAGCAGCGTAATACTACTTGCTGCCCTTAGGGTCGGGCTTCATCGACTTCTCCCCAGGTTTGTAACTAAAAATAGCTACTTACCATGTATCCTGAGGACAGTATCAATATTAAAAAAATCATGAAAATTCATGTTGAGCAAGATGCAAATTTTCTATTGTTATTCTACCTGAAGATTCTCAATGTCTCATCCACGCTACGGCCAATAGCAAGGTTATTAATGGTAGAGTGCTGAATCACACCCTCCTTATCGATGATGAATAATCCTCTCAAAGCAATTCCCTGGTAAAATATCATTAATGACTCTCATGACATTTTATAACACGTAAGGAAAGACACAAATGAAAGCAAATCATCCAGCAGAAATAGTGGATCATATAAAAGTATGTAACCAATTGGTGGTAAGTCAAAACAAAGAAGATATACGATAAGGGATCAAGACACCAAAAGACTTTGAAATTGATTTGGTGACATCGAAATCGATGGGTATTTCAGGATCACCAAGCCCACCAGATTTCTGTGCATGCGCACCCATGCAAGATGGGAAAACTACAAGCAAAGTATATTTCAAATGTCAAGTCGGTAGGAGACACTAATGAAGCATAGTTTGTGGTTACTTATTACTCCACAGAGTAACAGAGAATAATAACTATAAGACCATAAAGTGCAACACTTAACATAGAAAAAGAAGAAGAAAAAGAGAAAGCGAGAATAGCGACCTCGCCGCAAACCGATCACTAGTTAAAACTGAAGTTAATAGTCTTCTGGATAAGTTGAGTATAGCGGTACATCTTCTTGGCGAAGGAAAGCAGATTATAAATATGTTAGCCATACATCATTCTCAAAGGAGTTGATGAGCATATTCAACGCATTGAATCGAAAATTTCGCTTCTTTTTCTCTCGATTCATCTGAGCATCACTTTACTTTTCATATTTCCATGACATAATACATGACACAAATTTGAATTTCAAAAATTATGGAACTAAGCTCCAACATTGTGGCATTGCAATGTTAGCACTTACGCCGAGAGGTTCTGGACTTAATTTTTCACTTTAAGAACAAGAGAACACACGAATATTCACTCGGACAAACAGAGGAACACTCGGTTAATTTCTAAATGGCGTTAATGCTTATCTAAGCTAGATAAATAGTTTCAAGAGAACAACTACATGTCCAGATGGCACAGAGGTATGTTATTACGACTACAACAGAACAAACGGAGCAAGTACAGAGAGATTGCTATGTGATGCTGAACAAACTCATTTATCCAATGGGTGGTATAACTGTAACTATATGGAAAGTCATGCAAATGAAAAGTAACATACCACACTATCGGTTGAAACACCAAGAATTTTGGTATTTATCTTTTCGAACTCTTCATATCTCGTCATTGAAAGCGATAATCTCTGCAAAGTTTATTAAAAAAGCATTTCGAATGCCAAACCCAAATTAAGCTTTGCTGCAAGGAGCACAAGATGATTCCTTAACGCACTGAGTGACGATGAATGTGAAGTCCAGGTAGAAGAATAGAATCACATACTTCTTCCCAATGTAATCGATAACTTGACTGCGCAGCACAAAAGGACACCATCAACAACGACATCAATCACTAGCATCACAACCCAACCATGCATACAAATTGCTACATTCACGAACCGCGGATGGAAATCTTATCTAAACTACCAAATCGAAAGCGAGCCATAGTTTCACGATCCAAACCAACTGCTTCTTAAAGTTTAAATTACAATGCACGCGCGTGCATAATGCAAAGTTGGCTACCGCATACCTTGATGAACTCTGGTCGAACACGGCCTCGCCTCAAGTCAGTGCCTTGTTCCTCTAAGCGGCAGTCGTCCTGCGCACAAAAACGCGAGTCCACACATCAAATCTCCACTCACACCATACACCCCAAAATAATGAATCGAATCGACGGACCTGCGCCTCGGCGCGGGCGACAAAGCTGGGCCTGGCCGATCTCATGAGGCGAGGGGCCTGGCGGCGCCCGAGGGCGCGAGGGAACCACAGGATCTGAGCCAAGGCGAGCCGGGAGGCGAGAGCGCGGAGGAGACCGTGGGGTGGATAAGGCGACGCCATGGGCGCATTGCCGAGACCTCAAGCGAAATGGGCTTTTGGGGATTAGGCGACGAGGAGACCCGGAGCTAGAGGTCAAGACTACCTAGGGCGTGGGGAAGGTGGCGGGCGGCGGCGTGTGGGCGGCGGCGGGCGTGGGGCACTCGATCGGGAGGCGGCTGGGGGTGGCGGCCTGGGATCTAGTGGGATTTGGGGAAAGGGGCGCCTGGGGTAAAGGCGGGGTTATGGGGTTTTGGGGGGAAACAGCAGGAAAACCCTAGCTAGCAGCATTTTATCTCCCGTCGAATTTTGCCGCTTCATATTTGCCGACACATAATCAGTCATAACATGTTTACCGACAAACCGTTTGACCCTAAAACATGATATTTACCGACACACAATCAGTCCTTAATACATGTATAATTGCCGACAGACAATCTGACCCTGAAAGAAGTATTACCGACAGATAGTCTGTCGTGTAACTTTGCCGACAGACAGTTTGTTGGTGGTCACATATTATTTCCGACAGAAGTCTATCGCTATATTTGTGTCACGGTGTAGTGTGTGCTGCCACCGAGGTGGAGCGGTGGCGGCCATGGTAGCCAAGCCGCTCCAGCGAAAGATGGCCGGTCGAGCGTGATGGGTTGTGGATTATGCATCAATGGTTCTTAGCACTCTATTTTACCTTCTTTTAGTGTTGGAGGAGGTTCAGGTGATGCTTCTACCGTGCGTCATGGCTAAGGAAGAAGAGTAGAAGGGGGCGGCAAGCTACGATTGAAAATTCCTGAAATCAAAAGACGGTTTCAACACTCATGAGATGCTAATGCTAGTCTGAGAAGGAATTGGAGAATGGATCTGAGTACCACCTCAAACCAAGCTTGATCCAATCGCTAGGGTTCCTCGGCCATGGGAGAAAAGAGACAAATTGATGGTTGTTCAGTGGATGGGAGTAGATGATATGAGAGGGGAAATGAAGTGCAGGCAAGTGCGAACTCTTGAGTTAGAAATATTTGTAACTCTATTTGGACTAGAGTTGGATTTAATGAAAATGTGGGTGGCATTTGCGAATGTTTTTAAAAGGTGAATCTTGTGAACAATTCATAAGTGATTTTGTTGGTGAAGTGGTTTTTGTTGGGAATAAGTTCCCTTTTCTCTTGAGAGAAAATGATGATGGTTGTGTGCATAGATGTTTGACCTGAGAATCGATTTTCTCTTTCAAAATGTTGATTTTGGTTAATCGTGAGAGGCTTTACTTTGGTGAAAGTGAGCTGATTTGTTTTTGGTTAATGTAAGGGCTTCTACCAAAGATTTGTGTGGGGTCTCTCTTTTAATTTGAGTTTCTCCCCGATGCGAATTTCATCACATTAATTTGAAAATGATAGAAGTGGTTTATGTGATGTAGGAGATTTGAGTTTAACTTTGCGATCTGGCTTGGAAAAAGAAAATGAGTGATCATTGAATTTGTCGAATGCTCTCCAAGGTGATGTATGTAGTTCATTTGGTTTAAAGAGAATTGTATTTCTTTTACCTTCTAGTTGGAGTTAAGAATATGAATGCTTATGGCATAGTGTTGAGTATAATAAAGATTTATACTCTTGGGCTTGGTTATTTGAGTGAAAGAATGTGAGGGTGAGACCCTTTTAGGAAAAGAACCGATAGTGGTTTGGTAATGATTTACGATCCTAACTTGGGCTAGGTGTTAATCATTAGTGGTTTAAGGGTGGATTATGATGGAGTCTTGTGATGTCGGTTCAAAAAAACTTTTGGGAGTATTGTTGGTTGTAAAGAAGGTGATGGCAATTTGAAGTAAAATGTTATGTTGTGAACATTTGTCTTAGCTAGTTGTCCATGAGTGTGAGACATGTCTGGGAGAGGATAGAATAAAAATATAACGTGGTTTCTGATTGGAAAGGAATTTATGTCAAAGTGGGCTATTTCCTTAGATGGCATCGTTTGTTTTGGTCCTTTTGTTGAAAAGGTCAAACAAGTGGAAAAGATGGGATTATATGTATTTGATTCTTTGGGGTTTCAAGTTTGGAACCCGAGATGTTTAAACAGATGGTATGAGTGATTAGTTGAGATTTGGTTTAGAGGCATGATAGAATGAAAAGCCTCGTATCATTCTTGTTGTTATGAATAAGATGAAGTATGGTAAAATGGTTATGATGGAGATTAGATTGAAGTTAAAGAGGGAATGTATAGTTGAGTACAGAGTTTGGAACCTTGTTCTAATTGGCTATATGGAGGTCTTTTCCGGTGATGCCAAAGGAAATTTTTTTGAGTTATATCATATTATTTTTGCGAAAGTGGTATAACATGTTTGATATGGGAATTTGGCATATAAATTAATATGATTGAGTCCTTAAATGGATGTATTGAGGATGAAGGTTGAGAAAGTTCTTGTGAGATTCCTTGTTCAGAAAGTTCTTTGGGATCTAGAATGCTAGAGAGTTTCGTCCCTTGCAAATTTAAGTAGAAATTAGGGTGAATGTGGAGTCATGAGAAGGGAAAGCTTAGTCTGAGTTCAGTCAAAACACTTTCGTTATTAGTTGGATTTGGGATTCTGGTTTATCATTTGAATCTGTTTCAATCCTTGTGTGGGTGCTTTGAGTTTGCAAGGAAGTTTGTGTCCCTGGTGAACCTTGCGTTGTGTTTTGGCGTTCTGGGAATTCGGGGTCGAATTCCTTTAAGGGGGAGAGAATGTAATGTCGCAAATTAAATTTAATGTCGTAGATGAAATTTTTTCTATCGTGGTTGCAATTTTCTCTCCCCACCCCTTTTCTTTTTCCCCCTTCCCTCCTCCCCTTTTTCCACTCCCCCACCCGACAGCCCTCCTCCCCCCCACCCGACTTCTTCTTCCCCCTCTCCTTTCTTTCAATGTGCAGCTCCCCTTCCTGCCTCCTCCTCCCTCCCCAAGCTGGCGCCAACCTCCTCCTCCTCTCCCCCAAACTAGCGCCTCCTCCTCCCCTCCCTAGTGCTTCCCCAAGCCGACCTCCTCCTCCTCCTCCCTGCAGTGGCAGCAGCAGCTTCCTCCTTTTCCTCTTGGTGAGCAATGGAGGTGAGGGTTTTAAGCTTCTAGGTTTTGTGTGCTGCTCTTAGGGAGGGAGTTCCTGGTTTGTGGGTGCTCTAGGGTTCATAGATTTGGGGATATTAGAGGGAAATGGTGGTCTAGGGTTTGGAGGGGAAAATTCTGTTTTCAGGCTGTGTTCTGCCCGACTGTTAGAGCTGTGATTCGAGAGGGTTAAAAGCGTTTCCTGAATATTTGGATGTAGAGGAAGTTGTAGCTCGTCGTTTCCCCTTTAATTTGAGTACAAGAACACTAAATTCCATTCATCCAATCAAAAGTTATGCCCTTTTTAGTTTGGGCTATTCTGAATGTGCATGTATTGGTAGCTGAAATGTTGAACTGCTGTTTAAGGCTTGATGCAGGTCAATTTAGAATTTTTGATTTTCTAGATAAAGTTAGAAAATTTCCTGTAGATTAATAAAATATTCTTGTTTGCTTGATTTAGATTCAAGAATCATTAGTTATGCTATTTGGAAGTTGTTGTCCTGAAATCTGAAGCTGCTGAAGGTTCAGATTTTTGGGTTGACGTTCAGAGTATAATTTGAGGACTTTAAATCCATCTTCTGAATGAATGGCTATATAATAAATGTAGATTATCCTCTTGTAGTCATTTAGAGTACAAGAACTCAATTTTTGGTTAAGCCATTTAGGAGATATACTCATTTCTATGCCTGCTGTCTAGATTTGACTAAGTAGATGTTGGTCTCTGCTCTTTGCTGAACTGGGAACTATAGAAACATATCCTGTATGAATGGCTTTGTGATAATTGTAGATTTTCCACTTATGGTCAATTAGAGCACAAGAAACCAATTGTTGGTTTAGCCATTCAAAAGTTATACTTGTTTTAATATTGACTGTCCAGAACAAGTCTGGGAATTTTTTGTGCATGTCACCTCCGTTCATTTCAAATTTGGGAATTTTTGGTGAATTTTCTGAATAAATAGCTATAGTAAAGTTGTAGATTATCCTCTTGTGATTAATTAGAAACTGGATTCACTCAATTTGGATCAACTATGTAAAAGTTATGCATGTTTTAGTTGCTCTTCTCTGTCTTGGCGAGAGTTTGGTTTAGAGCAAGAATTGAAATTGAGATGGATTACTTGTGAAAGGATTAATTGGGCTAATTGAGGAAATTCAAAGCGGGGTTAAGCATAGGGGCGAAAGTGTTATTGTTATTTATCGCTTGAACCGTGATTTGCTTTGTTTTGATATGCATGAATATGTTATTGCAAGAAAGGTGATCTCAGGGGTGGCCGCAACTTCTCGCCACCCCACTCCTCGTGGTTAAAGGCAAGTGTGTCATGTGGATAGAACGTTAAAAGGATTTATGGCATGTTTTGCTTTATGATTTTGATTATGATGATAATTATAAGTCTGATTAGGATGAGAAAATGCTTAGTGTATGGGTACAAAGGTGTCTCTGAATATGATGATGATGATGATGAGGTAAGCGCTAAGCTTATGCATTATTTGCATTGGTATAATTTGCACTCCATTCTTGTGAAGATGAGAATGGATTAATATTGTGAATGGTCATTTGGCAATGTGATTCGTGGTAAATGAATAATGAAAATAAAATTATGCATCATTTGCATATGTGCATTCATGATGGAAGAGGCGACCCATGTGGATGCGGGTCTCTGTGCTTACCTGTAGTGAGTACGAAAGTCCTACCTTGTAGTCCCATCCATAATGATGGATGGGAGCGAGACAGTAAAAGTAGGCCCCTCCACGGGATGGATGGGAATGAGAGGGTGCACACCAACGGGTGGGCACCCAGCAATACCGGTATATACTATGAGATGGACATTAGGGGCATGCATGATGCATTGCATGGATAAAGAGAAATTAATGTCACGTTGCATTGCACGATTAAAAAGAAAAGTAATGTCATGTTATGATGTGGTTCTTATGTGTTTGTGTTCTTATGTGATTATCAAGATGTTTATATTCTTGTGAGATTATCATTCAATGTTCAATTTATCTTGATTTACTATTATACGTTTACATATTTTGATATTATACACTTTGCTGAGTTTTGGACTCACACTTGTTTTGTAATGTTGTTTTTAGGTACCTTGAGATCAGCATTCGGGAAGGGAGATAGCACCACCACTTCACTTAGTATCACTCAATTTAGACAATTGCATAATTAAAATTCAATGTAATAGATTCCAACTAGTGGTTTGCATCGATGATGGTACCTTGTTCTCTTAGGTATAGCAAATTGTGGTGTGATAGTGATGGTTATGGTTAGTGCCTCATGTTTATGAATAAGTTATTGTCGTTATCATTGTTGCTTCTTTACTATACTCTACTTTGCAATTCATGCTCTTATAGATGTGTTTTGATTATCTAGTAATGCTTGTGTGCTGATTTAGAAATATGTTATGATGTAATTATGATTGTTATCTTGTTTATCTGCTGAGTGGATATCCTAGTTTTATGGGAGGTGCTGCTGAAATTTTTTTAGTTAAGTTCGGCAACTTCCTAGTATTTCAGCTTGCTTGCTAAAATTTCATGGAAATCTGTAGTATTGGTGCTTGAGGGTGTAACATTCGGGGTACGTGGGGTGCCGAGGTGTTACAACCTAAAACAACAATGAAAGCAAGATTGAGTACATAGCATACTCAGTAAGACTTGAAGTGTATCATAAATGCAATTATAATAAAATACTGGTTATGACAAAAGAGGATGGCTCTATAGTTATTTTACATTTGGGGAAATAAAAAATAATCATATGATATATTATAAATGGAATTTATAAAACAACACAGTTCTTAACAAAGTACGATAGGATTCATAAATTTTGCATTGCAATCTACCCAACTGTTTCAAACCACTTCATAGTCGACCATCGACATGAAGTACATTGATCAACATTGTTTCCAAAACAAAACTACTTTTGAAAATATCAAAATGCTAACTAAGTGATGACGTTACCAAGTGCCCATGATCGCAGGCATGGCTAATTGATTAGGTTTACACTCTGCAGAAGTGTATAGTTTTACCCACAAGAAATGATCTACCCCTTTTGCCAGGCCAATTGACACACTTCCTTACATATGTCGGCAAGGAGATCATAACATAACTGTTACCTTGCCTAGTCCTAACTTTGCACAAGTCCAGTGACATTAAACCCTCGCTACGATGGTAGAAACACATTTAAAACATGATATCATTTCCGTATAAACATCCGGTTACCATTTCTCCCCATAGCAAAGTGTACACCATTGTATCGACATGTATTTACCCACACCTTGGTGTGGAAGTCCCTTCCAAGCAAATCTAACTGGAATGCTTGTACTACTCAGCCTACCAATGTGCAAAGCTAGTTCTATGCAATTTAATATATTAAGGCAATCCCATACCAGCACTTGTGATTACACGATTTTCTTGGCTTGTAAGCAACACATTAGTTCGGTCCTTAAGTTGGCTCGGTATGAATCTCCCCCAACACTACGTACAAGTTTATCCCTTATACAACTGGATATTGCCAATACATGCCTAAAATAAAACTATAGTTTTGATGCTGGTGATTATTGGCAATAGCCGGTTGTGTAGATGGAATTGCATATAGTTTAGGGAGAAGTATTATCCATCTCGGATTAAGAACCGAACATAGTGTTATATGACCCAAGGAAAATCCATACAACCACAAGTGCTGGTAGGGGCAGCCTTAACCTATTAAGTTATGTCGATTTAGGTTTACACATTGGAACGCCGAAATAGTACAGGCTCTCCTTTCGAGGTTTGCTAGAAGAGGTGCCCACACCAAAGTGTTGGCAACAATGCTTGCCGATACAATGGTGTACACCTTGCTATGGGGAGAAATGGTGCCCGACTGTTTTTACGTGACCGGGCTAGTGCAAAGTTAGATCTAAGTAATGTAACAGTTATGTTATGACCTCTCTGCGGCACACCAAAGGAAGTGTGTCAATAGCGCTACACAAAGAGATTATCATTTCTTGTGGGTAAAACTGTACACCTCTAAAGAGTGAAAATCTAATCGATTAGCCATGCCCACGGTTATAGGAAACCTGGTGAACTGGCATTAGTTAGATGATTTATTATTTTCAAAAGGGCTTAGTTTCATTTGTTATGCCTCATGTTGGCAAAGATTGTGTTGGCAGGAACCGGATGATTCGTTACTCGCAAAGGACTGTGAGTATTACTTATGCTCTACTTATTTTTTTTGTTAGTCAAAATTGCTCTTAGAAATTCTGTTTGCAAATGACAACTTGATTTACAAATTCAATATTGATTTATGAGAATTAACCGTAGAAGCCAGCTTTAATTTAACCTGCATTACTGCATTTGCAAATATCACATTAAGTCTTGCTGAGTATGAAAGTACTCAACCTTGCTTAATCTATTGTTTTAGATGGATAAGAAAACGAAGCTCTGAAGTATACCTTTCGTCGCAGGTTGCGGAAATTTCAAATCAAACAATCATTTCTAGAGATTTATGCCTTGTCAATTGCCTGAGGGTTAGATGGGCACACTATAAGACTTTGCCTCTTTCTGCTGCTATATACTCTGAGTCATAAGATTACTTTGTATAATTAGCTTCCGCGCTAATAATATGATGTATGGCTGTGATTCTAATTATTGTAAATGTGCGTACTAGCCACTGATCATGGGACTTGTACTGTACGCACATGAAATTCTCATTTTCGCATTTTATACAAAAATAGGGATCATTACACTTCTTCTCTCTGTGTGTGTGTGTGTATATATATATACACTTATACATATGCATACAATTATTCTTTGGTATGTTTATAGCTTATGGCCTCCATGCATGATAACTTTCGTATATGAGGATCTTCCGGTGGTTATCTAAATTAACAATTTGGTCATAAGCTCCAGTCAGCAACATCTTATGTATATGATCATTGTTAGCACATATATAGGGACACATATATCTATCTATATGTTCTTTACTTCTTAAGACAAGATCAATTCATAAAACATATCCAAGGCAAAACAATTTCTTAAATACTTCTACATGCAATTAGCCTACCGCCATTCTAATGTACAGAAATTAATTCTACTCAATTTAGAATCCATTTGCAAAGAATATGCATTTTTATAATATTTAGCACATTGAGTTTAATCTTCATTGGAAAATGTGAGATCATGTGATGAAAAATTGGTTAAATGGTGAAATTGGCATGATAAAGTGATTTTGGTTATGGCATGTGTGGTGCCTGTGCATGTGCTATGTTGAGATGATTATCATGCTGGTGATAGCATGATGAAGTTTGTTTGATGCAATGCACTCATGTGAGTGGTTGCATGGATTAACTTTGAGTCAAGTCGTGGACTTGTGCTCGGAATTGTTTTTGTTTATTCATGTGCAGGTGTTGCTCGAGGGCGAACATGGTCGATGACGGGACCGGAACTAGGTTCATGGAGGAACTGAGGTTCGGGACTAGGTTCAGGGAGGAATCAAGGTCTTGGTGGTCGAGGATGTCATGCGGGACGTTCGGGCTAGAGAACATGCACATGAAGGCTGGTTAGTCACGTAATTACAGCAGGTGGGTTGTACATACGTGCAAGAGTTGTTTTTGGCCACGTTGGGCCAAATTGAGATGTATACAGACTCTTTTCATGTTGGAAGTGGAGTTGTATCCTATCTCGTTAGGATTGCTCTGTATAAATAGGGGGAGGTGTCCCCTATTTATTCTTGAGCAAGATTTTAGGGTTGTACTCTTTTGTTTGAGTACTGTAACCAGATGAAAAATAAAGATCCTTCTTGCATCTTCAGCAGCTGGTGATTTTTGTCTTGCTCTTGGCTTCGACATAGTTGATCGATCGCTTAAAGTTTTGTTCATCACAGCAGTCACGAAGTTCATCACGGAGTTTGGTTCTTTGCAAACGTATCATCTTGCGAAGGTAATATCTTTTGATCCATAGATCCGATTGGATTTATTCTTATTGGCTTTAATTTGTAATTGAATCTAGTTTCTATAGTTAAAATTTCACATCAATCCAACGGTTAGATCTTTAGTAATTTGTGGTCGTCCAAATTGCTAGCCTGGTCACCCAACTGTTAGATCGCTAATTGTTTTAGTCGTATTGCGAAAGTCATAACATTAGATTCGTAGATCCGATCGACCCGATTCTTTTTTTGATCACTTTGGAATTGAGTCTAGTTTATACAGTTAAAATTTCACATCAATCCAACGGTTAGATCTTTAGGAATTACTGCTCACCCCGATTGATGTCCTGCTCGCCCGACTGCTCGTGTGGTCGCCCGGATTTAGTCATCTTGCGAAGGACATAACTTTAGATCTGTAGATTCGATTGACTTGATTATTTTTGTGTTGATTGCGGAATTGAGTCTAGCTTCTATAGTTAAAATTTTATGTCAATCCAACGGTTGGAACTCCAGGAATTTCAGTTTTTCTAAACTGGTCGCCCGGTTGATAACGTGGTTGCCCAACCTACTCGCCTACTCGCCCAACCTGCTCGCCTGCTCATCCAAATTGCTTGCCCAAGTGCCAAACTAGTCGCCCAAGTGTTCTACTGGTCGCCCGGACTGTTCTACTAGTCGCCCAAGTGATCTACCAGTCGCCCAGACTAGTCTATTGGTTTCCCAACTGCATAAACTGATTTCCAAGCAATTTGACTTTCAATTGGGGTGTTTGAAAAGTTCAAAAATTTGATTTTAGCTTCCGCGCAATCATTCACCCCCCCTCAGATTGCTACATTAGTATATTTTGATCCTACAAGTGGTATCAGAGCAAGGTTTTTCTAATTAATCTTAACCGGTGATTAGAAACTGTAGCGATGGATAGGTATTCGACAAAACCTTATGTTTTCAATGCTGTTGATTTTCAGTTTTGGAAAGCAAAGATGGAGGCATATATTCAAGCTCAGGGTTTTGCAATCTGGGAGAAGGTGTACAAGCCATATCAAGTTCCTGATAATGATCAAGTCAATGCAACCAATCAAGCACATGTTGAAGCGAACAGCAGAGCACGCAATTTGATCATCCAAGGATTGAGAAGAAGTGACTTCGACCGTGTGATTCATCTCAAGTCTGCATATGAGGTATGGAAATCTCTTTGTGATTATCATGAGGGTTCTAATACTATCAAAGAGGTTCGCCAAGATATATATAAGAAAGAATACATGCGATTTGAGATGAAGCCTGGTGAGTCACTAGATGATTTCTTTGCACGTTTCAATAAGATTCTTAGCAACTTACGTGCTGTTGGAGTTTTCTTTGATGAGGCTACTAATGCTAGACAATTGCTTGGTGCATTGGACATGTCTATTTGGGAGATGAAAATTACATCCATTAGAGAATCAACTGTCATGAGTGACCTTACTGTAGATGTTCTTTTCTCTAAGCTAAAAACTCATGAATTGGATGTTCTTGCTAGGAGGACTGATTATAAATCAATTGCATTGACCTCTCAATCTAGCACGTCTTAAAATAATGCTTCTTCAAGTTTTGTCTTGTCCTTCTTGTCTTCACTAACCGATGAACAGATTGAGGAATTTCCAGAAGAAGACTTGGCATCACTTTCTTCTCGTTTTTGTAAAGCCTTGCAGAATGTGAGAATGAGAAAGAAAGTTGGTGGTGGCCCTCCAAGGTGCTATGAGTGTGGTGATCTCAACCACATGCGTTCAAATTGTCCTAAACTCACAGGTAAAGCATCAAGAAAGGAGGACAATGCCAAAAGAAAAGAGAAGAAGAAGTTTTCTCCAAGAAATAGAAAGAAGAAGAGGTTCATCAACAGCAAAGTTGTCCACCGGGTCCTTTCCGCTCTTGAACAAGTCAATTTGAGTGATGTGGATTCGGAGAGCAGTGAAGATGATACAACAACTCCAAGCAAACATGAATTGACAGGGTTGTGACTCATGGCTAGGAGTGATGTAAGCTTCACTGAGGACGATCATGACAGCAATTGCAATGAGGTAGAACCTTCTTACGATGAATTAACTATTGCTCTTGTTCGTCTTGTAAAATTGCTTGACAAACGCGTCAAGAAGATTAAGAAACATGATGTTCTTGTGGAATCTTTGAATGCTGAAATTGCTAGACTTAAATCTTTGATTCCTGATGATGATGCTTGCAAATCATGTGACTTAATTCTGATGAGCTTCTCGTGCTTAGGAAAGAACATGTTTCTTTGTTAGAACAAGTCAATGCTGAAAAGAAAGAAAATGAGAAACATGTTAAAAACGCTAGTTGTTCAACTATTGATTTGCATGATACAACTCATTGTTCTAAATGTGCTATACTGGAATTGAAGTTGCATGATGCAAATGCTAGGGTTTCTCAAATGACAGATGCTATGCTCAATCATGAGGTTATTTCATGCTCAACTTGTCGCAAACAAAAAGGAAAAGTGGACGTTCAATGCAATAATTATCTAACTCTTTCTCGAAAGGTTGATTACTTGGAAAAATCTTTAGAACGGTTCACTACAGGAAAGAAAAACCTAAACATGATTCTGGATCAGTCAAGGGTTAGTACTCATCACAAAGGTTTAGGTTTTGATTCTTATGCTTATCATAAATCACATGCTCCAACTGTTGTGAAGACACTTGAAAGTGGAAAATTCGAAATTGTCAATGAGCCTAAGAAAACTATTTTCAAGTCTGCTGGTGTGTTATCTTCCACTATAGTGAATGCAAATGTTACTTCTGTTCCTAAAGCTAAACATCATGTTAAGTATACTTGCACTCATTGTGGTAAAGATAGACATTTAGTAGATTTTTGCTTTAGGCTAGCCAAACAGCAAAAGAAAGAAAAGGCTAAGGCTAGGTCTAATTTCAGGAAGGCACATTTCACTTCTCATTTTGTGCCTAGGGTGATGCAAACACCTTTTATTGCAAGAAACACGGGAAAGGGCAAATCTGATTTTTTGAATAAGTATACTCGTGTTGTGCCTGCTCGTCGTGTGTCTCAGTACGTACTGGATTCCTAAATGCTTTATTTCTAACCCCAGTACCAAGGCCTCGACATCTTCTTGTGCTATGTAGGTTTTCAGGAATGGGTTGAAGAACAGAAGCTTAGTGGATCTTGGTCTTTTGTAAGATGAGATCAAGACTTGGATGGTTCTCACCCTTGAGATGGTTTTCAAGAGGCATGTGCAATAATTCTTCATCTACTTTGTGAGCTATTTTTTACACTCATATCTTTTACACTCACAGATATCTAATTGTGACATTAGATGAGATGTTTGTTCATATGCTCATTTGTATCCTCTAGCATGTTCAATAATGTTATATCTTATATCATGCCTTTCATGCTTTTAATGCACTTATCATGATTCATGCCTATGCTTAATTGAACATACCATGATAACTCAAGCTCATGTATATCATCATCTCCTCTCTGTTGATCTCATTGGTTATCCATTTGAGGGGGAGTTATTGATTATTGGTGAAAATTCCTTTCGGTTGCCTTTTTTGGGAGGTTTGTTCTTTCAGTCTTTTGTTTTTTTTTAAAAATTCTCTTTAGGTGACAATTTTGTAGAAGGTTTTTAAAATGGTTGTTTTGAGGGGGAGTTCTTTGAAGGTTTTGTAATATTGTGTAACATGTTTTTTGTTTCGTTTGTTTCTTAAATGAAAAACAAAAAAAATGAAAAACAGTAAAAGTATTGAGCATTGTATTTCACACACATATGTCATTTGAAGCCATGTTTATGCTACAAGGTCTTTGCAACTTCCTGTTTATACATATATGGTGTAGTTTATGTCATGATTTTTTAAATGGAAAGACAACTTGAATTAAATCTTGTCATGGTTGAATTTTCTTGGCTATCTTGATCCTGCTCGAAAAAGTGCTAAATATGAAAGTTAAGTGCTAAAGCTCAAAAAATGATTGTTGATAAAGCAAGATCAAGGTTATGTACAGTCGCACTTCTTCTTTACGAAACTGCTTATCATTGCACTATGATATGAACTTGGAAGAGGTTGTGTATGACCGAAACCATGAAACCTTAAGCTTGTGATTGCTTGGCATGGTTGAAAAGTAAGGCTGATGGTGCATGTAATTCCTTGCAATTGTTATTGTTGCAATTAAAGTAATGAATCAGTTTTTTTTAAAGCACAAATAAAGTGCACAAAAATTTAATATTTTCAGGTTTTAAGATTGTTGAGAAAGGGAGATCATGCCATGCAAAAAATCATTAATAGTACTTGATTTCTAGTTATGCTTACTCTACATTGTTTATGTGTACATTTGAGGGTGCAAGTACTGTTGATAGCATGACTTGGTGATCAAGTTGTTACATTTGTGCATGATTCATAATGCTCAAGACATAT
Source organism: Guadua angustifolia (assembly GCA_036346375.1). NCBI lineage: Eukaryota > Viridiplantae > Streptophyta > Magnoliopsida > Poales > Poaceae > Guadua > Guadua angustifolia. Next base: position 24,165,155 of record CM070515.1, read on the forward strand.
AAAAAAAAAAACAAACATAAAGGGAGAAGTTTCTCTTTTGCTCTCTTTTGCATTCTTGATGAATCCATTGTCAAAGGGGGAGAAATTTTGGAATCAAATGGGGAGAAATTTTTGGTCACACATTGCACATTCACACACACATTTCTTCTTTCTGTTAGGGGGAGTCTTTCTTTTTGATAGGGGGAGATTTCTCTTTAGATAGGGGGGATTTTTGTTCTTTTTCTTTTGATCACTTTATTTATTTTAAAAAAAATGGTGTTGCTATTGTAAGGTGAATGCCAATGTTCGTTTCCAAATGGTGTTGCCAATGTTTTCATCAAAGGGGAGATTGTGAGATCATGTGATGAAAAATTGATTGAATAGTGAAATTGGCATGGTAAAGTGATTTTGGTTATGGCATGTGTGGTGCCTGTGCATGTGCTATGTTGAGATGATTATCATGCTGGTGATAGCATGATGAAGTTTGTTTGATGCAATGCACTCATGTGAGTGGTTGCATGGATCGTTTTGAGGCAAGTCGTGGACTTGTGCTCAAATGATCGTTTGTTTATCTTGGTGATAGCATAATGGTTTTGCTTGATGCAATGCACTCATGTGAGTGGTTGCATGGATTAACTTTGAGTCAAGTCGTGGACTTGTGCTCGGAATTGTTTTGTTTATTCATGTGCGAGTGTTGCTCGAGGCTAACGTGGTCGATGATGGGACTGGAACTAGGTTCATGGAGGAACTGAGGTTCGGGACTAGGTTCAGGGAGGAATCGAGGTCTTGGTGGTCGAGAATGTCATGCGGGACGTTCGGGCTAGAGAACATGCACATGGAGGCTGGTTAGTCACGTAATTACAGCAGGTGGGCTGTACATACGTGCAAGAGTTGTTTTTAGCCACGTTGGGCCAAGTTGAAATGTATACAGACTCTTTCCATGTTGGAAGTGGAGTTGTATCCTATCTCGTTAGGATTGCTCTGTATAAATAGGGGGAGGTATCCCCTGTTTATTCTTGAGCAAGATTTTAGGGTTGTACTCTTTTGTTTGAGTACTGTAAGCAGATCAGAAATAAAGATCCTTCTTGCATCTTCAGCAGCCGGTGATTTTTGTCTTGCTCTTGGCTTCGACATAGTTGATCGATCGCTTGAAGTTTTGTTCATCACAGCAGTCACGAAGTTCATCACGAAGTTCGGTTCTTTGCAAAGGCATCATCTTGCGAAGGTAATATCTTTTGATCCATAGATCCGATTGGATTGATTCTTATTGGATTTGATTCATAATTGAATCTAGTTTCTATAGTTAAAATTTCACATCAATCCAACGGTTAGATCTTTAGTAATTTGTGGTCGCCCAAATTGCTAGCCTGGTCACCCAGCTGTTAGATCGCTAATTGTTTCAGTCATCTTGCGAAAGTCATAACTTTAGATCCGTAGATCCGATCGACTTAATTCTTTTTTGTTCACTTTAGAATTGAGTCTAGTTTATACAGTTAAAATTTCACATCAATCCAACGGTTAGATCTTTGGAAATTACTGCTCGCCCAGATTGATGTCCTGCTCGCCCGACTGCTCGCGTGGTCGCCCAGATTTAGTCATCTTGCAAAGGACATACCTTTAGATCCATAGATTCGATTGACCTGATTCTTTTTGTGTTAGCTGTGGAATTGAGTCTAGCTTCTACAGTTAAAATTTCACATCAATCCAACGGTTGGATCTCCAGGAATTTTAGTTTTTTTGAACTAGTCGCCCGATTGATAACGTGGTCGCCCAACCTGCTCGCCTGCTTGTCCAAACTGCTCGTCCAAGTGCCAAACTAGTCGCCCAAGTATTCTACTGGTCGCCCGAACTGTTCTACTAGTCGCCCAAGTGATCTACCAGTCGCCCAGACTGGTCTATTGGTTTCCCAACTGCATAAACTGATTTCCAAGCAATTTGACTTTCAATTGGGGTGTTTGATAAGTTCAAAATTTTGATTTTAGCTTCCGCGCAATAATTCACCCCCCTGTGATTGCTACATTAGTATATTTCGATCCTATAGAAAATGATACAAAACAAGTTGAAATTTAAATATGTTTACATATTTGGGTTCCTAGCGGCATTAGGATTCCATCAAAATTGATTCCATTTAATTCTAAGCATGTTTGCAGAAATTTTGCATTGAGCATATTTCTATCATTCTCTTTAAATTCAAACTTCAAAATTCTGCAAAGCTTACTTTCAAAATGTTTTTACATATTCTAAAGGCACCTAATTTTAGTTGAATTTAGAATATTATTTCACCTCATTTGGATTAAAAATGCAAAAGTTATAGATAATGGAATATTCTCGATTAGGCATAATTACTGCAAATTCAGAAAATACACTTTCAAGACACTGAAAACGTACTTTCCGGTTTTGCGCGGCTATGTTTGAATCGGTGGCTATCACTAACATTAGGGACCTGTAGCTCAGTGATCAAAAAATAGTGGACAACTAGGGCTTCAATGTCAGTGACATTATAGGCTACGACTTACTTGGGTGACGACGGGAATAGCACTAGGGCATCATCCCACACCCGCCAGAGGGTTTCTTCACCACTAGCGATGGCCAGAGTGAGTTGCCACCGTGAGCCACACGGTGGTTCCATGGCTGCACCAAAGACAAGCCCACACAAGGTTCATGTTAATCAGAGAAGGGGTTCGCGAGCATCAAAGGGGTCCTTATGGTCTATTTTACTTGAATGTGGCGGCGCGGGTTAACCAGATTTTTCCACCACCTAACACCTTAGAAAGAAAAATCAACACCACAAAAGATTGGAGGCTTGATGGAATATTTGTCCATCGCCATGGCTCTTGAGACCAGTCAAGATCTATGCAAGAGCAAAACCAGCTCTGATACCAATTAAAGAATCGAGATGGCGAACAGAGGGGGGTGAATGGTCATAAATAAAATTTTCCCCATAAAATACTCCAACTAAGACCTCGAAAAGATCGTACAAAAGAAATCGTGAAAGACCCGAACAACTAGACAACTATGTGTACCCCAAGCTTGCATGGATGAAAACCATGGAATATGTGGGGATTTTTGAGTCACAATCCTGGTTTTCAAGTGTCCAAAATGAAAAAGAATCAATTCAACTCTTGCTTTTAGAAAGGAGATTAAGCCAAATCACAAAAGACACTTTCAGAAAAGGAAAAGCAGAATTTCCAAAAATTATCCTCACTTGGAGAAGTGGTTGGTGGACTTCTGGCACTTTAAAAATTTTGGGAATTTTTATCCCTATGAGAAAATGAGTCATGAAGAACTCTATCAAACTTGTATAAAAATCAAGAAAATTCAAATAACATAGATTATCAAGAACTTCGAAAAGAAAGTTTGGGGTCAGTTTTCACCTCATGGCGCCCAAACGGTGAATCCAGTAGACTCCCAAATTTTTCCACAAATTTATATGGGAGTTATGCACCATATCGAATAATAATAACTTAAAAATGATTTTTCTACATTTTTCTAAAAAACAAACACTGACTGCTACGCGAAGAATAAGTTCTAGACATAATTGCAACTTGATGGAAAACTTGATCTCTAGTCTATTCTAGGGTGCAAGAGAGATGAAAAACCATATGAGCACACTCAAGACATCCTAGATTAGTAGCATTTAGAAGGAGGGGAGACAAATCCAAATTGTGAGAAAGCAAATTGCGATAAAGTAAATTGCAGGAATTTAAATGTTGAATTTAAGACATAAAGTAAATGCTTAATGTAAATTCAAGAATGAAAGAAAAAGATTTGCATTTCTGGAAGAGGAGGTTTACAAAGCCTCACAACAAAGTGAGCAAAACTCAAAGGAGCATAAAAACCTCTATAACCTTTAAGAGGAGGAGGCTACCCCTCCCCCTCTATTTATACTACTCTTGGTCCACCTACCACCCTTGGATGAGTCTCTCAATCCTAAAGCACTCATCCAAGGGCTAGGATTAACCCACTCACACAGCCATGCAAGGGCTAACCCAAAACCCACACATATAATGCGTTTTCTTACATGGTTTTCAAAGCATACTACCTAAACCCGCTAACCTATCAACTAGACCGCGATCCAATGGCTCTCGTCGATCCACACGGCATCTAGCTAGCATCATCTTCTTTCCTTGTCTTCTTGGCTTGTATGAACTCTGTCTCCGATCATCTTCCGGTGATCCCCGATCGTTTGGACCTCCAACGTACCTCGCCTAGTCACAATCATCCTCCGCCTCACCATGATCGAGCACCGTCGTCCTGCAACCATCAAAGACAAGGAAAACCCATCACATAGCAATGTCCAAAAAGGATACGCAATAATCATCAAAAAATCATTAATCAAATCAATCACACTCAGATGGTCCGGTGCTACTACCCCCAAGTCGGTTGTACTGGAAAAGACATACAAACCTCAAATTGCTTCAAATTAAAAATCTAATTCAAATCAAACTCAATTCCAAAGTAAACCAAGCTCAAATCTAGTAAATTACTCATCACAAACATGGATAGACCTCCACATGGTCCGCCATTTCTCTAGAATTTTGCTATAGGTTAATAACCCTAAAATTTGACATAGGTTGGTTAATTAACTTAAAACTTGGCACACTCTAGTACACAGTAGAGAGGGTATGGGTAATTATTGCATACGATTTAATGTTATATTCGAGTTAATGATGATGTATGATGTTATATGACTCATGTTTCTATGATGATGAATGAGCTAATTTAATGAATGTGTTTATGTGAACTAGTTATGCCAAAGGGTTTCAATTGTTGTGTTTGACTAATGCAGAACCATCGTTGTAGGCCCGGCCAAGTAGAGCCACCACCTGAGGTTTAAGAACCCCTTGTAGGGAGAGTGGCTTGCATAACATTCTCATAGATCGGAGAGTTTGTCGAGGATGTTGCGTTTGTGGTATCGTCAATAGTTCAAGAACGGATGGGTTTAATGATGAGTCTTTGTTAGTTGCTCTTACTACAGTTACTGGTGATTGGTTTTGTTGGTTATCGTTTGTACTTTGCAGAGAAAATTATTGCCTTTTTCACGTGTTGTCATCGGGCCTAGCTCAAAGGAATAAGATATGCGCAGAGGGGATATCTTCATGTAGAGAAGGATTCGATCGTATTCCTGTTACGAGGAAACCAACTTTGAGTGCACCTGATATCTAAGGAAGTTTGGATACAATCTGAAGATCACGCGATGATGGACTCCTCATTGACGACGATCTGATATCCCAAACCGACTATAACTCGATCTAAGGCAAGGCTACCCTGATTATATAAGGACGAGAGTAGACATCCCCAGGAGGACAAGCAATTCTCAGACTACAAGCCATCTAGAACTAGACAAGCGAGAAGACTTTTTGAGCAGAGCATCCAAAAGCTGACAAACTGCGCTTCGTTTAGCTATAGCTTATTCACCCCCAAGTTCAATATCTATTGTAATTAGAGCTAGGTGTCCTGCTTTGTACTGTGTTCATCAACTTTAGACATCATCCATACAGAAGTAGGGTATTACTCTATCCGGAGGCCCGAACCTATCTATATTGTGTGCCCCCATTTTTGTGTCTAACTCTGCTGATTTCGAAGGTACCCGAAGTTATAAGTTTACTGTTGATTTCTAACCTTCGATAGTTCGTGCGCCTGGTAGGGGCTTTCAGTTGTTTTTGTAGATTAGATATGTCTTTGGTGCGCATTCTGGTACAGTCCCCGACGTCAACCCCTGCGGCGAATTTAGCTCAATAGTTTTCATCGACCAAGCTCTAGTAGTCGGATCTGAGATCACCTTTGAAATCATGTTTTATCAATGGGGACTGACTAAAGATCTTGAGTACATCGGCTTTACCGAATCTCGCTCCTGGGACCCATGCCGAGAGGTGTGCTTCATAGACTTCGACCCTATAGAGCCCAGCAACCTCAAGTATGTCGAGATAGAAAGTGACAGCGATAGTGATAGCTTCAGCTGCTAGAGCAGTAGCCGAACGGATCGATGCGTGTTCATGGCCAGAGCCAACAATGGTACTACTGCTGGAAGTTCCCAAGAAAGGATCCAGGGGCAGAAACCACAGATGGTAAGGGACACCAAATCCCCCCGTGCACAACTCAAGATCCTGTAGCGGTGGCAACTGCAGCATTAGTGGCCACAAATGTTGTTGCTCCCAACACTGCAGATCATCGCCGAGATCTAACCGCCACAGCCATAGCCGGGATCATGGCTAGCCTGTTGAGACAGCTCAACCTCGGTAATCTCAGACTGCTCGAGTAGGTAACTTGAGGTTCAGAATTCCCAGCCAATAAGGCACCAAGAGCCAGCTGCCGGGACCGTCTCACGATAGTCATCGAGTAGCGAGATCGGCGGTGGCAAGCTCTAGCTAACATGCCTCCAGGATAGTTCGTTCCAACCCCCATCAGGGACGCCCTGGAGATGTTTGAGACCGTATTCCTCACAATCGACAGGATCTGTGTGATGTCCTACGTGATCGAAGGGAAGAACATGATTGCGAAGACCGCGAGCAACGAGAAAACGAGTCACCATCTTCGAGGGGCCGATCTCTAGCATGTCGGGCCCAACATGGCAAATCTCTGCCTTCAAGGGGCCACTCGCCGACACGGCGTAGGTTCCCTCCTCGACATGACGCACGCTAATGGCAATGGTGGGCAACCCCTGAGGATGTCGATGAGGGGTGCAAAGTGTTCACTCTCGAGCTACACGCAATCAGATGGTCTGACAAGTTCAAACCAAGCCTGGTCGAGAAGTACTCAGGAAAAATCAACCCCGTCGAGTGCTGTAGATCTATACTACAGTCATGAGGGCTATCGGAGGAAACGAAAAGGTGATGGCCAATTATCTACTCACCACCCTGGACAGTGCAGCAAGATCTTGGTTGCTCATCCTCCACCCCAATTGATATCGTCGTGGCTGGAGTTGTGGGCCCAGTTCATCGACAATTTTAGGGTACGTATGAACGCCCCGGAACACGCAACGACGTGCATCGGGTGGTGCAAAAGCCAGAAGAGTCATTGCATGGCTTTATCCGATGCTTCAGCGACAAGCGCAACCTAATTCCTGACATCTCAGATGAAGCGGTCAAAGTGGCCTTCAAGAACAGTGTCATGGATAGAGAGCTGAAGGGAAAGCTCGCCACCCGAAAGATCAGAACCACCAAGGAGCTCTTTGAGTTGGTGGACAAATACGCCATACGCGCTAAGGCCCGAGATCGTCTCGACGACCCCAAGCCTGACAGTGACAAGCCTGAGTCATCCAAGCAAGTGGCGAAGAAGAACAAGAACCACGGGGAGAAACATAAGAGTGAATCCACTGTAGCCACAGTCGAAAGAGGCAAGACGCGCAACCTTGGTGACAACAAAGGCCAAAGCCATGGAGGGAACAAGTACTGCCCAGTCCATCACACGGACAAACACGACTTCAACGAATGCCAAGTGATCAATAAAAAGGTCTAAGAGAACCTCAAGATCGCCCTCGCCAAGCACAAAATCGAGCAAGCCAAAGGAAAACCTGAGGACGATGAGCTCGAATACCATAGGTCTGATCACAAGCTGGCGCACATTTTTGGGGGATCTGCCACGTACGAGTCCAAAAGACAATACAAGACAGTTGAAAGGGATGTCAACCTGGCCACACCAGCTCTCCCCAAATTTCTCAAGTGGTCGGAAGCACCGATCACCTTCGACCAGTCAGATCACCCAGCCATGGTTCCACATCCAACACAATACCCCATGGTGGTCGAGCCCACCATTGTCAACGTTAAGGTCGCTCGATCCATGGTTGACGGAGGAAGTTTATTAAACCTGATTTTCATGAAAACGCTGGAGAACATGGGGTCCCTCGGACAGAGATAAAAGCCAAAGCCGAGCCATTCCATGGCATAACTCCACGTTCATCGTCAATACCGCTTGGTCAAATCGAGCTGCCGGTCACGTTTGGCACGCTAGATAATTTTTGTACCGAAAAGGTTCTCTTCAATGTAGCAGACTTTGAGACCGCCTATAACGTGATCCTAGGCCACCCAATGTTGGCCAAATTTATGGCAGTGGTGCACTATGCGTACCAGATCATCAAGATGCTAGTGCCAAAAGGAATCCTTATGATCAAGGGAGACTAGCGCGCCACGGTCAGGTGTGACAAGAAGAGTCTAGAGAGGGCTGACAATCATTACCGATCAACAACCAATGCTAACGGTGAGGAAGCTAAGCGCCAAAAATCCAAAAGTAGTGATCAAGCTCCCGTATCCAATAGCATTGCTAAAGATCCTGTCAACGACGGTAAGAAGGACAAGAAGACCAGTGAATATGTCAAAACAGTGCCCTCAGACCCGTTAGAGCCCTCCAAGATAGTCAAGGTGGGCGCCGACCTTGATCTTAAATAGAAACTCGAGCTCGTCGCCTTTCTTCAGGCAAACCACATTGTGTTTGCATGGCAACTATCTAACATGCCCAAGGTCCCCAAGGAGGTGATCGAGCATCGACTGGGTATGGAACCAAGTGCCAAGCCCGTGGTGCAAAAGTAGCGTAGATTCGCAGAAAATCAGAAGCAGGCCATACAAGAGGGGGTCAGCAAACTCTTGAGGGCTGGCTTCATCCGAGAGATCCATCACCCAACGTGGTTGGCAAACCCTGTCCTTGTGAAGAAGCCCAACAGCAAGTAGAGGATGTGCGTCGACTACACCGATCTCAACAAATCCTGCTGTAAGGATCCTTTTCCTCTCCTCTGCATTGACCAAATAGTGGACTCTACCGTGGATTGTAAATTGCTATGTTTTCTAGATGCGTATTTGGGGTATCACCAAATTAGCATGTCCGCAGAAGATGAGGAGAAAACGGCTTTCACTACTCCCTTCAGTGTATTCTATTAGGTAAAAATACTTTTTGGTTTAAAGTGTGCTGGTACCACGTATCAACGCTGTATTCAAAACTGCTTGAAGTCCCAAATTGGGTGCAATGTAGAAGCATACGCCGATGACATTGTGGTAAAATCAAAAACTGGAAACACCTTAATCGGTGACCTCGAGAAAACATTCGACAACCTCAGGAAGTATCAAATGATGTTTAACCCTGAGAAGTGCATGTTCGGCGTCCGTCCAGCAAGCTTCTCGATTTCCTGGTGTCCAGTCGTGGCATCGAGGCCAACCCGTGCAAAATCGAGGCTATCAAATAAATGCATCCTGCACGGACACTAAGAGAAGTGCCAAAGCTCGTAGTCTGCATTGCAGCTCTTAGTCGATTCATCTCTCGGATGGGTGAACGAGGGCTATTCTTCTTCAAGCTGCTTAAGTAGCAGGACACTTTTGAATGGACCAAAGAGGTAGAAGAAGCTTTTCAAGATTTGAAAAGGCATTTATCATCTCCATCAATTTTAATTTCACCTAACGAAAAAGAGGATCTCGTTTTGTATATTGCAGCTATCCCCCAAGTAGTAAGCACGGTCTTGGTGGCCAAACGGGATTGCCTCAAGAAAAAGACCAAAGTCCAAAAGCCAGTTTATTACATGAGCGAGGTCTTGCATGATGCCAAGCTGCGATACCTACAAATACAGAAGATGTTGTACGTCATCCTGATGACCTCCCAAAAGCTGTGATACTACTTCCAGGTGCACAAGATTATGGTCATGACGACATACCCGCTCAAGGAGGTGATACGCAACCGAGAGGCAACAAGGCAAATCGTACAAAGAGTGGTCAAACTCAATGAGGTCAAGGTTGATTTCGCGCTGCGGACCACCGTCAAGTTAGGGATCCTAGCAGACTTTGTCGTGGAATGGACGCACATAGAGAAAAAGGAGATCGAGACAGTCGACAACCAGTGGACTATGTTCTTCGATGGGTTGCTCACACTCTAGGGCTCGGGGTCCATCATCATGCTCAAATCCCCAACAGGTGAGGAACTCAAGTATGTCATCCAACTCGATTTTCAAGCTTTGAATAACGTTGCAGAATATGAGGGACTAGTCAATGGGCTTCGAAGAGCTGCATCACTTGGGACCAGGCGATTACTCTTGAAAGGGAATTCACAGTTAGTCATAAACCAAGTGCAGAAGTAGTACCAGTGCTTGGATGACAACATGGAGGCATACCTGAACGAGGTTCGCAAGCTGGACCACAAGTTCGAAGAGCTCGAGGTAAGGCATATCCGACGACATGATAACTCCGCCGATGATGAACTTGCCAGGCTCGCATCGTCCCGTTCACCCGTACCTGCAGGAATCTTCGTGAAGAAACTCCTTAAACCATCCGTCTCCCTTGTACGAGAGATAGATGCTGCCCAACTTGACCAGTAGCCTGGTCAAGCCAGTGAGGCAGAACGTGTAGGCACGAAAGCTGCACTACTTGAACGTAAGCTGACTTGGATGACCCCATTCCAGGCCTATCTCAAAGGTCGAGAGATCCCTAACGATGATGCCTCAGCTGAGAAAATTACACGTAAGTCCAAACTATACATATTGGTAGACGGCAAACTCTACCAAAAGGGGAATAACGGAATCTTGATGAAGTGTATCACTCAAGAAGAGGACAATAAAATATTTCTTGATGTCCATGGAGGTATCTGTGGCAACCATGCGTCTTATCGTACTCTAGTCAAAAAAGTTTTCCAACGGGGATTCTATTAGTCGACTGCCCTATAGGATGTTTGCAAGTTGATGAAAAAGTGTGAAAGCTATCGATTTTATGACAAACAAACCACCCGACTAGCCTAGGCCTTGCAAACTTTTCCTCTGTCTTAGCCTTTCTTCATCTGGCCCTGCAATGCTTTTACAGTCTTTTATGAAGAATTGGGTATCAAACTCTACTTCACCTCCATAGCTCATCCTTAGAGTAACAATTAGGTTGAACGTGCCAATGGCATAATCCTACAAGGGATCAAGAGCCGCGTATTCGATAGGCTTAAGGCTTACTCGATCCGGTAGGCAAAAGAGCTTCCCTCGGTGTTATGGGCCGTTCGTACATCAACTACTCAAGTCACTCGTGAAACTCCATTTTTCTTGGTCTACGGAGCAGAAGCAGTGCTTCTGACTGAGTTAACATTCAGATCACCTCGAGTGGATAACTACTCAGAAAAGGAACAAGAGCGATGTGAACAGATGATGTAAATCTACTCGAAGAGTATAGAGATCGAGCGTCTATTCTAGCAGCCAAGTATCAGCAAGCCTTGTGTAGATATCATGGCCTAACAATCTAGGAAAGAGCGCTCACTGCTGGGGACTTGGTACTACGAAAGGTGCAGAAGCATGATAATCGTAACAAGCTCTCACCTAAGTAGGAAGGTCCTTATGTGGTGGTCAAAGCAACTCGACCAGGATCGATGTGATTATCTACATCAAAAGGAGCGATACTGAAGAACTCATCGAACATTGATGAACTAAGAAGATTTCATACAAGAACAAAAAACTGTGCATCTCAACAAAAATTTAGGTAAAGTAAAACTTTATTAATCTCACTAACAAAAGTCGTTCTGTTACATTTTAAGACAGGTACCCTAAAACTACTTGTCCTTGGAGGTGTCGCACTGCCTCCCATGCATCTGTGGGGACTGTAAGTTGATGGTCCCGAGATGGGCCTGTGCCCTCTATGTGGGACGGAAGAAGCGGCAGAGACTCGGTCACCCGTCGACGGAGAAGGCGACCTCTCCATCATCAAAAGCCTCTGAGCACCGTGAGGGCTTGGAGGGCGAGCAAGCGCCCAGACCACCCTCTCAACGGCCTTCCAGTCGATCTATTCCTCCTCCTCTTCAGAGATCACAATGACGATTTGCCTCGAGGAACCCGCGGCTGGAGGCAGAGGGGGAGGAATCTCTACGGTGATCTCCAGCGAAGGGGATCATCCGATGATCTCCACAGACGGAGACGATGGTGGCGTGGAGGACATGGATGGAGTAAAGAGGCTAAAGAATTGCGAGCAAGGGACAAGAGAGAAGATGGGTTGTGGCAGGTGACAACAAGTCCCGTCCATTTATAGGTCAGGGGAACGGGTCATGCCATAATCGCAAACTGCCCAGAGCCACATCAATTCTGATCCACGAGGTGTCCTTCGCACTTCCACATAAATGCGGGAACTAAAGAGATGCTAAGTCGTGATGAGCCACGTGGACGTCGAAAGGGCACGAAGGTTACAACGGTATTCGGTCACATGTAAAAAAAAGTGAGGGAGAGAAGGCTAAGCCTCGCTAGCTCGCTCGGGGGCTCACGCACCTGAGCATATGTCGAAGGCTACCATCTGTGATGCTCACACCTTACTTTCTCCTTGATATGCTCATCAAGTAGAGAGATGGGGGCTACATCACATGTTTGGTCAGTGAACTTGTTCTCCCATCACCCCGATGCATTCATCGAGTGAAGGGACGAGAGCTATATCGCTTGATCTTTTTTAATGCTTATGATCTACTTTTTCCTTGGATCGAGCAAAGGGTCATGAGCTACATCATGTGCATTAGCGCATACGCCCTTCCTTCTATTCGAGGCAGTCATCGAGCAAGAGGTCAAGGGCTACATCACTCAACTTTTTGTCTTCACCTAGCTCCACCCTCGAGTCGATACATCTATCGAATAAGGGGTCTGGAGTTACAAAAAGTGCATGATACTAATGCTCAACTTTCATCTCAATCCAGCTATCGAGTAAGGAGTCAGGGGCTATATCACAGCATTGTTCTTACTACACTCTACTCCCCACTCGATGGTATCATCGAGTACGGTGTCGGGGGCTACAGGTAACTCTATACCTCTTTTTAGTTTTATTTTGATCGATATCATTATAGAACGAAACACACTGTTGACACAATTCCTCAGTCTCAGTTTATTTGTCTCTTTTACATGCGATTCTTTGCACACATTTACTCGATCACGTACTTGGCATGTTAGCAAACCAAACTAATGAGTGGCCATGTCTAAACCAGACGACGAGTGATTCTATCCTGCACGTATACAAGCACCAGGTTGTCAGACATCTAAAGCTCAGTGGCTGGCAGGAGACGAGGCCTCTAATCAGTTCAACATGTGCTGCCTAGCAAGTTCATGTTTTCTACAAAGTCTGAGTTATATGGTCGATAAAGACTTGCAAAAAACCGCGTAGTGTCACTTCGACTTAGGTAGCATTTACATCATGCACGGCCTCCCCGAGTGTAAGCTCGGGGGCTCAATTATTTAATGGAAGATTTTTTAAGCCTTGTGTGCAGACACAGCCAGGCGTATGCATGCCAACGAAGCTACTACTGAGGGTCTATGAGTGTTAAATCAGAACCGCTTCTATTTGTGCTACTCTGTTTCATCGACAATGAAATAGCAAGCAAACCACAATAAACAAGCAAGTAATTTGGCATTATCATTTAAGACTGTAGTAGCAATAGTATCAACATTACATCGATACAGGCCAAGACAAGTGGTCTAGCTGGCGTCGTCACCATCATCATTAAGTGATAGCTCCAACTGGGCTACGAACCTCCTAGCAAGGTATTTGAAGGACTCGACATAATCGGCGGCCTGACTCACCTCGCATGCGAATCCTTCATCCAGTACCGAGAGGTCCAGGCCTGGGTGGTGGCTCTTCACCATGTCGAGCGTGTAGGAAGTTGCAAGACAGGCAGACAAAGTCATGTGGTTGAGGGTCTCTGACTGCAGAGTAATGAGTTTCGCATCTACTGCAGTCTTCTCAACCTCGACTACTGTAAGATCAAGGATGCCGACTAGAGGGGGTGAATAGGCAGCTATAAAAATTTCTTCTACAAATAGTTAAAATCTCACCTAAGTACCCTTATTGCAAAACCTAAATAATAATAGATACGGAAGCGATAAACTAAAGTTTTGACAATCAAAACATAAGTCAACTAGTCTAACTAAGTGACTAGCTAGTTATGCCTCTACTTAAGAATATACAATCCTAAAGACAATCAAGCAATTTAATTTTAGGAATGTAAATTGCAACAATGTAAATAGAGAATTGCAAGCAAACACAAAGAGACACACCGATGTTTTACCATGGTATTCGGTGACTTGCCGGTCTCCCCTAATCCACATTGAGGCAAGCTCAAACTGCTTTGGACCGGCTCCACAAATTAAGCACCCGCCTCAATTCTACTAGTGGTAGCTCTTTTCCCCTCCAAGTAGGTGAGCTCCGACCTTTACAACTTTGCTGGGCCTTCTCACAATCTCCATGAGAAGGCCACCGTATACGACGCCTTGACACGCCGTCTAGGTGTCGGCAAATACCAAGAGTAACAAGTTAAGCCCTCTACCTTGAGCTCCACCAAGTACAACACATGTACAATGGTGATCACCAGTGCAACACATGCACAAGGCTTCCCTCAAGTACAACACATGCACAAGAGGCTCTCAGTCCTCTCTTAATTGCAACACACACAATTAGAGCTCACTCTTAGCTCAAAAACCAAATAAAAGAGAGCAACACATGCACAGAACTCCCAAACCTTACCCAAAGCCAGCAAGCCTCAAATACCAGCCCCAAGGCTCCTTTTATAGCCTCTCCAAAGAAAACTAGCCGTTGGGGGGGCAAAAACGAGCAAAAAGAGTAGCAAACCCAGTGCTACCACCCTACTAGGGCCGGTAGCACCGGCCTCTAGGCCAATAGCTAGAAAATTTAGCTATTACTCAGAAAATCCGGTGCTATCGGACTTCGAGCAGTAGCACCGAGCCTTTTTTTCATTTTCTTGGGCTAAAAACACATGTTTTGGACATTTACACCGCCCTTTAGAGCAGTAGCACCACCCCGAGCTGTAACACCCCGGCGCTAACGCACCGCGAATGCTACCAAAAACCCTGAATAACAAACGAAACTTCTACGAAAGGACTGAAACTGAAGATAATCTCTAAACTCTTAAACCGGTTTAAAACTAAGTCACCGAAATTTGCAAAATTTCGGCAACACCTCTCTAGAACAGAGGACATCCACTCAGCAGACAAAAGAACAATAGCAGTTATACGATATCATTCTAACAGGTCCTTAGATAATCAATTACATTTTCAATCGGCAATTAACCAACTACGCAACGCCGATCAACACAATACAATCGCATTTATTACAACCATTATTAATGAAACAATTAACTGGGTTGTTGGTGACCGAAGTCGTGCACGTGCTCTACTCCCATCCCGGCGAGTTAGCTTCAAGGTACCTAAAATAGGAAGTAAACAAGCGTGAGTCCAAGACTCAGCAAAGTGCAACATTAATAAAAAGTAAGGAATTCAATTGAATTACTTTTACTCTAGAATTTGATATAGCCATTACTAAATGAAAATTCAACTAATAAAAGAAGCGATAACTAACTCCACTTATCACAACCAACTCGAAAGCATAACTAAATCTTACCCCCGCCTCAATAAACATTTCTGGATGAGTCCACGCCTCAATCCTCAACCTGTTCTTCCCATTCTCATCAATCCCATTTATCAGTTGCAACACACAATGCAATGGAATGCATTTATGCTTTCATACTCAAGTGCACAAAACATACAAAAAAAGAATCTCATATCCATGCATCACAATCAACTCATTAAACATGATTCATCATCGTAAATGCAATACAGATGCAATTATACCATACAAAAGCAAAATATCATGTCCATACATCACAATCAACTCATCAATGCAATACAGATGCAAATATGCTATACAAAAGCAAAATATCATATCCATACATCACAATCAACTCATTAAACATGATTCCTCCTTGTCAATGCAATGCAGATGCAAATATGCTTGCATGTTCATATGCTCATTTCATTTCACAATTCACATGCATATTTCACAATTCTCATGCATATGATGCATCATGCATGTCTCATTCCCTCTTTTAGCACATACCGATATTGTCGAGCACCACCCGTCGATGCATACCCTCAAACCCAACCATCCCGTGGAAGGGGCCTGCCGAAACAGGACTTGCCCGCTACCCAGTAGCGGGTCCTACGCTTAACACCGCTCCCATCCACGCGAGTGGATGGGACTCTGAATAGGAACTCCGAGCACACGGATTAGTCATACATCAGTATGACTTTCTCACCATCTGCTCATTGCACTTTTCATGAATGCACATATGCAAATGCAATTTTTAACATCATATCCAAGTTCTCAACTTCCGTATTCACATTCTCAACACTCATAATCATATTCTCAACACTCATAATCACATCCTCAACATTCATATTCATACTCACATCACCAATACTCGAGTAATTACTAATTCCATCTATCTTGATTATAAATCAAACCATTTTCGCAATCAAACTCCATACTCCGTCCTCACATACATGTATCATCAATACTTCATACAAAAACCATAATCCTTTTATCATGAATACGAATTGAACCATCATTTTTAACTCAAAACTCGTGTCTTTGATATCAATAATACCCTAATCCTACTAGTGAGCACCAACATGGAACATAAGTTATCACAACAAGTCACATGGACAAGGCACATGATTCTTCAATGTAGCACACATAGCAAACAAACAAAGATGCACATGCAAGTTTCATCCTTTAATGTCATTCGTGGGTACCCACATAGCCTACTCATACTAGTATCGTCAATATAACCACAACAAACATTAGCAGTTCACAAATCAAATCAATCAAGACATTCAACCTACAACTTACAAAGTTCAATAAATTGATGCACTTGCCTTCACCGACGCGCGAGGCAACTCAGGGTCGAGACCACCCCCGAAGACACCCTTCCTGAAAACAACGTTGCGCACAAGAAACAATCAAAAGGCGACTCAAAACGACATTGCATAACACTCCGCATTTTAATCCAAACGGTCCAAATTCTAACTAATGAAATTTCCGTACAGTCGGTACTGAAAATGACATAACTTCCAAACGACTAATCCAAAAAGGATGATCCCAGGCTATAAACGATCGCAAGAGATAAATCTACAACTTTTTCTACAGCCGACCGATCGGGAAATGCACCGATTGTTCTCAGATTTGCGACGAACAACAGACAGACGCAAAGCTAACTCATTCTGGACAGCATACACCAAAATGAGCATAACTTGAGTTCTACAACTCCAAATCACAAAAACGAATACATTTTCTCAATCTACCCAAAAAATTCTAACTTTTCCTAGGCAATGAAAAAGTCTAATTCGGTCTCTACAATGCTCTAATCGGCAGAATAACACAGACTGAACCAATCGCGACAAGAATTGGACAGCACTCGGTAAAATAGCCATAACTTTTAAATGGCTGAACGAAACTTGATGATTTCGGTCTCTATTGAAAGGTAATTCGACTATCTACAACTTTCACAATATCCAAACCCCCAGGAAAGTCTTGTGGAATTTTCAATTAGCAGTTCTAACCAAGGACGAAAATCTACCCGAACAGAAAATTCTCAATCACTCTAGTCTCTCCATTTCCCCAACCTCCAACATCTCAAAATCAGGAATCCTAGCTAAGCAATAACACAAACACCTTGCATGCAAGCCAAAAGGATCCCCACCACCTAGGGTTTTACCTCGGATCTTTTACTCAAGGAGGAAAGGGAGGTGGGGGAGGATGCAGTGCTGACTAATCTTCCGATTCTTCTTGGTGGGGAGAGGGCTCATGGGAGGAGTCGCGAGCTAGCTGGAGCTGGAGCTTGAGCTGCTGCCGACCATGGAGAGGGCAGCAGGGGGAGGCGCCGGCCACCAGGAGGGAGTAGAAGGAGGAGGCGCCGACTATCTTTTCTTACTGCTTCTTCTTGGTGTCTTTGCCGCTTTGGAGGAGGGCCTTGACAAGGAAAGGAAAAAGAGGCGCAAGGCCTTGCTGCTTGCAGCACAAAAAGGAGAGGAGCAGGAGATTGTGTCGGCAGCTCTTGGAAAAAGGCTGCCTCCAAGTATTTTTTACAGCCACAAATTTGAAGAGAGAGAGAGAGAGATTAGGTGAGGGAGGGAAAAATTTCCTAACAACCCCTCCAAAAACCAAAGTCTAACTTTAAGCCCTTAAAGCGAATCAACTAATTTAAATTCTTGGTGCGAAACGACAGTTAACAAGAAAAACAAAATTTGCCGTCAACTAAACAGCACGGAGAAAAAACACCCATTCCGATAAATATTCACAAAAAAACCCAAAACCGTTAGTAGAATTAATATCCGCGCGACGGCTGAATCCTTGAATCAAGAAGGAGAAATCTTTGTTGGCCGAAAATCCTTGCAAAAAAAATCTTCGGTATTACACTCTTCCCCCCTTTAACAGAATTCGACCCCGAATTCTGAACACCATAGGAACACCAACAAGAACAACGGGAACCGACTGAAAAGGCAAAAACATCCAAAAAGAACAAAGGAAACCCTGGTTCACATTTCTCCTCAATAGTTAAACTTTATAGCCACATAACCATTAACAACTTCTGACCGAATCCGAATATACCACTATTTCTAACCAATTAACGCCGGGATCCTCTAGGAATCAAAACACGACTTTTATCTTTTC
The DNA here is from genome assembly GCA_036346375.1 of Guadua angustifolia. Classification (NCBI taxonomy): domain Eukaryota; kingdom Viridiplantae; phylum Streptophyta; class Magnoliopsida; order Poales; family Poaceae; genus Guadua; species Guadua angustifolia. The sequence continues at coordinate 24,183,571 of CM070515.1, forward strand.
AACGGCTGCCCTTGGAAACACAGGATCAAAAATCACTCTTTAATATTGAATGGGTTAGCCCCACAGGGCAACAATCAACTTCCCTCATAATATCAAATCGAACTTAGCCTTCTTTCAAACTTGTCTCATACAACGAGACAATCACTCAAAGAAAAAGGTTCACAACTGAACCACCCAGTCCACCAACGACAAAGTCCCACACAACTTAGGGACAACGCGATCAAAATGATCCTCCCAAACAAGCAAAACGACGAGATCACATATCCCTTACTCTTACAAAGACACAGAACCTCACTCCCCACAACTAGGTCTAGCACGACACTAAACTCGAAGAGAACTCCATTCTCTTAATAGCGTAAACCACTTCCTCTCCTTGAGCCCTAAGGTGGAAAACTTCACATCAAAGAATCACTCGATTAAAAAGCAATATAACACCCTAATCCCAAAACCAACATTTCGAGAATAGCAAAACGATCCTAAAATCCAACATTTTCCATTACCTCTATTTATTTCCTTTAAGTGGCAAGTTCAAAGACTACTATCACACTATTCCATAAGTACGCATTCTTTCTTCCTCATAATCTTTCATCCACTAACTCCACCACTTGGCAAAACACAAATCATATGGCAATTTCAATTGCACAACAAACAAAATGCCTTCAACAAAAGGCAACCTTCCAAGTAATTACACCGACAACCCAATTCCATAGGTAATTAATCCTAAGAGTATAAATCCTTACTATAGTCAACACGATACCACGAACAGTCGTAATCTTTAACTCCAGCTAGAATGCAAAGGAGATACAATTCTCTTTAAACCAATAAATCACAAACATCACCTTGGAGAAAATTCAACAAAAACCCATGATCGCTCTATTTTCTTTCCTAAACCAAATCACCAAGGCAAATTCAAATCTCGAACATCTCAAGAACCACTTTCATCATTTCAAATCAACGCGATAAAATTTACATCGGGGAGCACTCAAGATAAAAGAGAGACTCCACGCAACTCTATAACAGAAGCTCTCAATAACCAAAACAACTTAACTGGCTGTCATCAAAGTAAAACTGCTTATAACACCAAAATCAACACTTGGAAAGAGAAAATCGATTCTCAAACCCGACATCTGAACCCACAATCAACACACAATCTCTTAAAGAGAAGAGGGGAAACTCATTCCCAATAGAGACCACTTCTCTAACTGACATCATTTAATTAACAAGTCCCTCAACCAAACTTGTTATTACCTCTTTAACACGATCATTTATAACCTTACGCAAACACCATTTCCAGATCTCCACTTATAAGCGTGGATCACCATGACCCACAAACTACTTCTTGTCGTCTATACAATTAGGGTCGACCACCTTAACCCAACCACAAACATTCTACTAATCCTCTACGGGAAGATCTTCAATCACCCACAACTTACTCTAACTGTCGAATTCCCCTTTCCAGAAAAGCCAAATAAAACTTCCAAAGAAGCTCGACTCTCAAAAGACTTAGAAAACGACAGGGCTCAAGTCATGCCATTCAACAGATCTCCAAACCAATCATCAAACTCCAAAATTCCCCAAAGGAAAGGAGTTGCACAAATCAGTTCACGGGAAGGAAAAGCGAATCGATCGAATTACACTTTTTTCCCTTAAAGCCCCAAATTCAAAACTTCAACTCGAAGAACGACAACACGAAGAAATCCATGACTTTCCTCGCCATCCACCAATGAGGCGCAACACCAAAACCCTTTTTCTTTGACTTAAACCCAAAAAGACCAAAGAAAACAACACCCAAATGATGAACTCCATCATCTCTCCGATCTACAACAAAATAACAAGAACTCTCCTCATCCGAGGGTAAGAATCCTCTGGTGCTGGCTCTAAACTGCCACACCGACCAACACAACTACATGACAGGGCCAACATACCATCGGCACAAAGAGTCCCACTAGACCCCACAAAACAAATCACTATTTCAAAATCATAGCCATCAATAATACCATAGCCTCAACAAGAATAACATAAAACATAGCATCAATAACAAAATAAGCATTGCAGCACAACGCAACGATAACCCATCCCTTTCCTACTGTGCATCAGAGTGTGTCAAGTTTTAAAGTAATTAACCATTCTACCCTAAGTTTTAAGGTTGTTACCCTAGGGCCACATTTTAAAGGTTCAACCTAAACCATGTTCCTACTTTCATACAACAAAATTTTAACTCATTTTAGAATTACTTACTACATGCAAGCACCACGGACCTGAAGCCCGCTCTGATACCAACTGTAACACCCCGGCGCTAACGCACCGCGAATGCTACCAAAAACCCTGAATAACAAATGAAACTTCTACGAAAGGACTGAAACTGAAGTTAATCTCTAAACTCTTAAACCGGTTTAAAACTAAGTCACCGAAATTTGCAAAATTTCGCATGACCTCTAGAACGAGAGGACATCCACTCGTGAGACAAAAGAACAATAGCGGTTATATGATATCATTCTAACAGGTCCTTAGATAATCAATTACATTTTCAATCGGCAATTAACCAACTACGCAACGCCGATCAACACAATACAATCGCATTTATTACAACCATTATTAATGAAACAATTAACTGGGTTGTTGGTGACCGAAGTCGTGCACGTGCTCTACTCCCATCCCGGTGAGTTAGCTTCAAGGTACCTAAAACAGGAAGTAAACAAGCGTGAGTCTAAGACTCAGCAAAGTGCAACATTAATAAAAAGTAAGGAATTCAATTGAATTACTTTTACTCTAGAATTTGATATAGCCATTACTAAATGAAAATTCAACCAATAAAAGAAGCGATAACTAACTCCACTTACCACAACCAACTGGAAAGCATAACTAAATCTTACCCCCGCCTCAATAAACATATCTGGATGAGTCCACGCCTCAATCCTCAACCTGTTCTTCCCATTCTCATCAATCCCATTTATCAGTTGCAACACACAATGCAATGGAATGCATTTATGCTTTCATACTCAAGTGCACAAAACATACAAAAAAAGAATCTCATATCCATGCATCACAATCAACTCATTAAACATGATTCATCATCGTAAATACAATACAGATGCAATTATACCATACAAAAGCAAAATATCATGTCCATACATCACAATCAACTCATTAAACATGATTCATCATCGTAAATGCAATACAGATGCAAATATACCATACAAAAGCAAAATATCATGTCCATACATCACAATCAACTCATTAAACATGATTCATCATCGTAAATGCAATACAGATGCAAATATGCCATACAAAAGCAAAATATCATATCCATACATCACAATCAACTCATTAAACATGATTCCTCCTTGTCAATGCAATGCAGATGCAAATATGCTTGCATGTTCATATGCTCATTTCATTTCACAATTCACATGCATATTTCACAATTCTCATGCATATGATGCATCATGCATGTCTCATTCCCTCTTTTAGCACATACCGGTATTGCCGAGCACCACCCGTCGTCGTGCCCTCAAACCCAACCATCCGTGGAAGGGCCTGCCAAAGCAGGACTTGCCGCTACCCGATGGCGGGTCCTCGCTTTCACCGCTCCCATCCACGCCAAAGTTAGATGGGACTCTGAGTAGGAACTCCGAGCACACCGGATTAGTCATACAGTCCGTATGACTTTCTCACCGCCCTGGCTCAATGCACTTTTCATGAATGCACATATGCAAATGCAATTCTTAACATCATATCCAAGTTCTCAACTTCCGTATTCACATTCTCAACACTCATAATCATATTCTCAACACTCATAATCACATCCTCAACATTCATATTCATACTCACATCACCAATACTCGACTAATTACTAATTCCATCTATCTTGATTATAAATCAAACCATTTTCGCAATCAAACTCCATACTCCGTCCTCACATACATGTATCATCAATACTTCATACAAAAACCATAATCCTTTTATCATGAATACGAATTGAACCATCATTTTTAACTCAAAACTCGTGTCTTTGATATCAATAATACCCTAATCCTACTAGTGAGCACCAACATGGAACATAAGTTATCACAACAAGTCACATGGACAAGGCACATGATTCTTCAATGTAGCACACATAGCAAACAAACAAAGATGCACATGCAAGTTTCATCCTTTAATGTCATTCATGGGTACCCACATAGCCTACCCATACTAGTATCGTCAATATAACCACAACAAACATTAGCAGTTCACAAATCAAATCAATCAAGACATTCAACCTACAACTTACAAAGTTCAATAAATTGATGCACTTGCCTTTACCGACGCGCGAGGCAACTCAGGGTCGAGACCACCCCCGAAGACACCCTTCCTGAAAACAACGTTGCGCACAAGAAACAATCAAAAGGCGACTCAAAACGACATTGCATAACACTCCGCATTTTAATCCAAACGGTCCAAATTCTAACTAATGAAATTTCCGTATAGCCGGTACTGAAAATGACATAACTTCCAAACGACTAATCCAAAAAGGATGATCCTAGGCTATAAACGATCGCAAGAGATAAATCTACAACTTTTTCTACAGCCGACCGATCGGGAAATGCACCGATTATTCTCAGATTTGCGACGAACAACAGACAGACGCAAAGCTAACTCATTCTGGACAGCATACACCAAAATGAGCATAACTTGAGTTCTACAACTCCAAATCACAAAAACGAATACATTTTCTCAATCTACCCAAAAAATCCTAACTTTTCCTAGGCAATGAAAAAGTCTAATTCGGTCTCTACAATGCTCTAATCGGCAGAATAACACAGACTGAACCAATCGCGACAAGAATTGGACAACACTCGGTAAAATAGCCATAACTTTTAAATGGCTGAACGAAACTTGATGATTTCGGTCTCTATTGAAAGGCAATTCGATTATCTACAACTTTCACAATAGCCAAACCCACAGGAAATTCTTGTGGAATTTTCAATTAGCAGCTCTAACCAAGGACGAAAATCTGCCCGAACAGAAAATTCTCAATCACTCTATTATCTCCATTTCCCCAACCTCCAACATCTCAAAATCAGGAATCCTAGCTAAGCAATAACACAAACACCTTGCATGCAAGCCAAAAGGATCCCCACCACCTAGGGTTTTTACCTCAGATCTTTTACTCAAGGAGGAAAGGGAGGTGGGGGAGGACTGCAGGCTGCAGCTGATGCTGCCGGTTGGTGCTGGCTGGGAGGGGGCTCGCCGGAGCTAGCTGGAGCTGGAGCTTGAGTTGCTGCCGACCATGGAGAGGGCAGCAGGGGGAGGCGCCGGCCACCAGGAGGGAGTAGAAGGAGGAGGCGTCGGCCAGGCTGCTGCGCTGCTGCTGCTGGTGTGCTGTCGCCTGGAGGATGGACGCCAGCAAGGAAAGGAAGAAGAGGCGCAAGGCCTTGTTGCTTGCAGCACAAAAAGGAGAGGAGCAGGAGATTGTGTCGGCAGCTCTTGGAAAAAGGCTGCCTCCAAGTATTTTTTACAGCCACAACTTTGAAGAGAGAGAGAGAGATTAGGTGAGGGAGGGAAAAATTTTCTAACAACCCCTCCAAAAACCAAAGTCTAACTTTAAGCCCTTAAAGCGAATCAACTAATTTAAATTCTTGGTGCGAAACGACAATTAACAAGAAAAACAAAATTTGCCGTCAACTAAACAGTACGGAGAAAAAACACCCATTCCGATAAATATTCACGAAAAAACCCAAAACCGTTAGTAGAATTAATATTCGCGCGACGGCTGAATCCTTGAATCAAGAAGGAGAAATCTTTGTCGGCCGAAAATCCTCGCAAAAAAATCTTCGATATTACACGAGCGGTGCTACCACTGTTTTAGCTACTAAAATGGTCATAATTTTTTACTCCGAACTTCGATTTAGGTAATCTTGGATTCTATGCGAAGCTTATCAAGAGGGCTACAATCTTCACCCATTTTCAAGATTTAAGTAACCATAGATATTTTTAAATATCACAAAAATAAAGACTCTAATATAGTGATTCAAGTCTAAAATCTGATTTCTCATAATCCTTCACAAAGACTTGATCAAAAGCGTGACTACAAGCCAAAATGAGTCAATAAAATCAAATACTAAGCCTTGTGATGATCAAATCATGATTAAAACAATTTTTGCAAAACACATTTGTAAATCCTAATCACATGCTCCAAGATCAAATGAACACCAATATTTTGCAAAACACATTTGTAAATAACCCGAAAAGCTATAAGATCAATCCTCTAGCTATATATGGATCAACACATGATTCTGACACTTTGCAAAACATATTTGCAAATGCCAACACATGCTATAGGATTGAAACCCGTAACCTCTAGCTTATTTGCAAACCACATTTGCAAATAACAAATCAACATTTTGCAAAAACACATTTTGCAAACACAAAGCATAAACTTTACTTAGCCTTGTGATGATCAACACATGATCAAATCACAAGCTAAAACACCGAAGCATGAGTTCTCACCTTTTGCAACATATGCAAAACTTAGCTCTATGCAAAAACCACATAAACCAAATTACATGAGCTATCTCTCTTTTGCAACACATACAAATCCATAACTCCATGTAAAAACCAAATCAACTAAGATCTAATAAGAAGCAAGAATGATCTCCCTTATTTGCAACACATGCAAATACTTAGCTCATACAAAATCCAAACAAGAGAGTGAGCTAGAGTGAACAAGATTGAGTTCATCAACACATGATGAAGCTTAATCTATAAAACTCGACCCCTCTTAATAGTACGGCAACCTACACTAGCAACCCGGTCTCCCATCCAAACACCAAGACCAGTAAAAGACTAGGAACACATCCTTAGCCCTAACTAGTTGTACTTTTGCCTCTAGCACATCCACTTGGAGTTTTTATGATTTTCATCTTCTCTCCAAGCTAGGTCCTTTCTTCTTGTTCATCAACACATGATGAACTTCCCTTGTCTTAGCTTCGGGATCCTCTCTTGATGCTCATCAACACATGATGACGTACTTGTTCCTTTTATCCATCTCAACCTTGGACTTAACCTATTTTAAACTCATTGAGGGTGTTAGTCCAAAACACATGATTGTATCAATCGTCAATGCACTCCATTAACACATAATGGATGCTCCCAAGATCCTTTGATGATTGACCACAACCCAAAGACATTTGATTGAAATAATTTGATTTGTCTTGACTATATTAATGCAACTAATGCTTCATTATACTCAAGAACTTTCCGCTTGTCCTTAACCAATGAAGAAACACCATCAACACATGATGAAGCATTCTTTGATTGATTAAAAGACAACCAAACTTAATTTAAATTTTATTTAAATTGACATGAGTATATATTAACTACACAAGTTTCGTATACTCATTTTGATGGTTACTAAGTAATGATCCAAATTATGTTGGAGTGGTGGAAAGGGATTAATACTCTTAATACCATCAACAATAGAATAAACTACATTAAATATGTGCATATAAATAATTGAACTTGGAATCAATATGCACATAATCAATCTTAAATAGCATTTGAGTTTATCCTATATTAACATGAGTATCTTACAAGTACACAAGTTAAATATACTCAAGGGGTTGTTTCAAAGTAATTATCCTTGATATAGAGTTCACACAAGCTGTCCAGGCTTCCCTACAGCAAATCATCAGTAATAAAACCAGTCCTGTGATCACCTTAGAGTCCCCTTCACTTTCCCTCTCATTCCATTCACCCACAACCACGGACAGCCTTCAACTTCTCTTGTTTTAGAATCGGCCAAAGAACCCTATCTTATTGATCATCTTCAAATTCTATCGGTACAATGAGTTATCTCTAAATTCCTTCTTGGTATAGGATGAGCAACTCATAAGCATCAAAACCCCTATGTTGTTTTCAGGAATCGTTGAACCGAACCTCCTCGCCGCTGTACCCTCTTTTTCCTCAGAACTAACGATCAGTGGCAAGCTCACTAGATCAATCCCTTCAGCCATTAGCAGGTAAAATAAGACACTTAAGACCCATCACTCCTATCTGGCCTTCTCCCACTGACGCAGCTTGACTTCCATGACTGTCGCCGCCTCCTCTCGGTGGTAGCACACCTCGGTTCACCTTTGACCAAATCGGTACCACCCCTGGGTGCATATGAATCTGGTGATGCTCACTACACTAGCGGCTCATCGTCTCTGGCATCCTTCCGTCACCGGCAGCCGTGAAGATTGTCTCCACTATTTTGTGTTGCTGACTCACGAGACCCTCATGTCAACCACCCATCCCACAGTCGCCCCACACAGACTCTGCACTCGGGCCCCACCTATCAACTACATTTTAAAAAAAACCACAAAAAGGGAAAAGTGCTTTCAAATTATTGAAAACATATTTTCCCATTTTCCTAGATTTTCATACCCGAAGCAATTCAAATGTGAATATCTTTCACATTTTTAACCCAAATATGATGAGAAAAAATTCTAAATTAATCTAAAATCAAGCACTTTTATAATATGCAAAAATATTTTGAAAAAGAGCAATGGGTGAATTTTAAATTCAAATTTAAACAAAAGGCCTAAATATATGCTATACATAAAGGTTTCGCAAACAAACTTGGAATTGAATGAAACTAATTTTAATGAAATCCTCATATTTTTAGAAACCCAAATATATAAAAATATTTAAATTTCATCTATGTTTGAATCACTTTCTATTAAAAGTTATGTTTCAATGCATTAAATCTTGAAAAGGATATAATCATACCTTGAAATTTGAAATGAACAAAAATTGATGTTTATATATTAATGTGTTAGTAGGACCACGAATATGTCATAATGATTAAATAATGGACTTGACCTAAATTGTTTCATGAATAGAATGAGCTCCTAGAAAGAGAATATATATATATATATATATATATATATATATATATATATATATATATATATATATATATATATATATATATATATATATATATATATGCATATAATAAGTAACTAGCAATTGTATACATACATCTATATATGTGCATATAGTTTAGAATGGACTATGGAACTGATTTATTTGACTACAACAAAATGCTCAGGAACTTGATTTGGAATATGCCTTATAAATGGAATATGACCCAAATGTGAATATATGTGCATATGTATAATAGCTAAGAATATATAGATCGATGCATACATTTCCAGAATGACCATGAAGTTGATTCATTACTATTGAAATAATTTGAATACAGCATCAGTAGTTTGCATGTGTATAAACTTAATTAGCATGAAGACAATAAGCTTTATCTCCGTTAAAAGAATATATATGCATAAAGATATATATATATTAAAAAAAGTAAATTCATGATCCATGAAAACTAGACCCAGGATAAATCAGTCCAAATGATGCATTAGAGTCATTAAAATAGGTTATAGATTATGCTTAAGTCCTTTAGATGAAATATGCCATCCTATGATGTATATATAGTTCATAATCAAAAACATATGCATAAAACCTCATAAATTAAGTGTCAGATTAGACAAAGCTAATCTTAGTATATTCTTTGAGATAAACTCTTGATAATTGGTAAAAAGAACTAATCTGGATTGCTTTCATAATAGACTTTGTCCTTCATGTGCATATAAAACATCTCAGCTAAAAGCAAAATAATGTGAAACTAGTTCTAAAACACTGCTAGGATCGTACCCTACTAATACTAGAAAAATGCGTTAATAATCATGTATAGTGTAGTCGTAAATTTAAAACGAAATCCGATTCCTTTTTACGACAACTTTGTGACCATTTAAGCCTTTGGGTAATTCACAGAACCTCTCGTCTAAATGCAAATTTTGTAAACAACAGCCCAAAAATGATATTTAGGATACGGACTACCATAATCTAGAAAAATATTCTTATTACAACTTGCTTTCCACCTAAATCCTATTAGTTTAATATCCCTAAGTCTTTTGGTCAACGGAAACACATTATAAGAATAGTTGAGCATAAGAAATCTTTAGCTAAAATACTTGTGTCACAAGAATCATTGTATTACCATGGAAAGGCAGCCAATAGCTTTATTTTGTAGATTCCAACATGTATAAATCACTTCACATGCAAAACATATAAGGCCAATCATACACTATATCTTACTAATATGATTCCTTATAACGAAAACCTTAATACTATATAAGCTATTTCAGTGATAAATAAAACATTTCGTCTAAATCCTAAAATTTATAAAATCAGCTTATTCTAAAGAAATAATCTCATTTCATCACGCTCTACATATAAATCCTATCAGCCAAATAGCCCTAAGTATTATGGTTTCTAAAATCCATGATATGAATATACGAACTTACTAATAAATGGGAAATCAATAATTAAGATATTTGTATCACCAGAACCTTCTTAAAAATCATGAATACATAACCAATAACTTAACATAATAGGTCCAACATATTCAAAACTAATTCTTATGCAATGTTAATTAAGGAATAAGTACTATTCACACATATATATCATACAACGAATTGACTAATGTTTAATTCTATTAATCCAAATAATTTTTGTATCTTGAATTTGAAATTATAAATATAAGTATACATAATTTTAGTTTCTTTAATTCGTAAAATAAGAATAGATAATCCATAAAAGAAATCGCGTATCGTTCGACCTAAAAGCTGTTAACGATATGAACGTATATAAATATACATAATCAACTGAACCACGAGAACGCGAAGTCATTCAACCAAAACCCTAAACCACACTTGTTTTCTATAATAAGTCTTTATTTGATTTTCTGTCTGTCTTCTTTTTGCCCTTATTAAAGTTGGTTATTTGCTATCTTTCCGTTGAACGACGTGTAGAGCTCGACGTCATTAACCTCATCATCAACAATGTCAGCTACAACCACGACTTCGTCATAAATGACAAATAAGCAAGGCAAGCACCCCTTTAATCATATTGATCCCAGTATTTAATTTCATTTTGTTTATCAAAATGTTTCATTCATGCGCTTATCTCTAGTAATATAAATTTGCAGTTGGTGGCAGCGGTCCGTTCTTCCTAGCCCCCCTCCCCCCAGCATATCTCTAATAATGGCCGGTCATTATATAGTTAATTATTCTTTCCTGATTTACAGCCAGCCATATCTCTCTAAATATGGCTGATTATTATAGCAAAATCCCTGATTATTGCTGGTAATTAATAACCGGCCAATCATTCCTTTTGTACTCTATATATGATGTATAGTTTTCAAAGAATAAATCAAGGGAATTCATTCAAGATCTCCCATATCGTGCCACCGCGGTGAATGAACTCGATGAACTGATCAATAAGTGACGGACCGATGTACATGGCCGCGAGGGGTGGGAGGTCGAGCGCTGCGGTCAGTAGTTATTGCGGCTAGAAGGACAGCCAGAGCGCGACGCCCACCGAGTGCTGTGACCCCAGCGCCGGCCAGTTGGCGTGAACAAAGCATACGACGTTTCGGCGTGGTTGCCTGGTGACACTGGTGGGACATCGTCGGCGATGAGAAAGTCATTGGCATACCCCGTGGAGATAAACGGATTGATCCAGCTGAATGTCGCGAGAGAGAGGAACGACGCGACGGTGCACAGCGTGGCAGGTGCCTCGGCGCCGTGTTTTCGGTTCACCTTCATGGGCTCCGCATCATGGTGGTGAAGCCGATGATGGCTAGGTACGCCAGATCATGGAGACGAGTAGGCGGCAAAAGCGAGAGGGTCATCTGGGAAGAGCAACAAACCGTCGGTATGACCACCGCCAAGCGGAGAAAAGCGCGCACCGAGGGCAGTGGCGATCCAGAAGATGCGGAGGTGCAAAAGCTGGGTAGCGGCAGTGTCCCCTTTCTCCGAGGCGACTGACCACGTGGCCATGGCATACGCGACGAAGTGGGCGGCGAGGAAGGCGGACTCCACAGTGTGCGCTGTGGGTATGATGAGAGGAAAAGGAACACAAGCTGGTAATATAAATTGCATAAAAGGATAAAAATAATTGATTGATTTTTGAGATTGGTAATATATATTACTACGTATAATATATTTGGTTTTAATTCATACCGAAGAAGAAACCATAAAAACTTTTGTAATCGGGAGAAATAGATGTTTATGTTTCGTTACCAATTTTATTTTTCGTAGCAATGCATGGGCATTGATCTAGTTTTCTGTAAATTCGTTATTTTGTAATATTGGTAGATATACCTGTTAATTCATGAAACTTCCTTGATAAGTATGGATATGAGAACCTTGATAACTATAGAATAAGGTTAGACAATACATAATGTTAATTTGGGTATATGCGATTTAATAACCATACTTAGCCATGCTTTAGAATCAACGATGAAGATAATATGATCAAAAATTATTTTTTGAGAAATTGAAAATGTTGAATATGATACCAATGGTTACTGGTATTGTAATACCGCGCCTGTGATTAATCTTTTGTTTTGCCGTAATTGATTTTACGGTCGATCTTCAATTTTCTTAATTTGCAAAACGGTTGTTTTTAACATGTTTAAATTTTTTTTATTTATTTGTGGAAAATATTTTATTGCATCTTAAATTTATTTGAGGTGTATTTTCTAGAGAGAGAGAGAGTGAGTGAGGGATTACTTAAGTGTGGCTTTGGTTTCTTCTCTCTCTCACTTAAAGCAAAGCATTTTTTTCCTCCTCTTTGGTTTCTTCTCCTGCCTTCTTGTGGGAGAGCAGCAGCAGCACCAACTCCATTCCTTTTCTCCCCATTCGGCTGCAGCAAGGGAGCTCCTTCCCCAAGGTTGGCCAGCAGCAGCAAGGGAGCTCCTCCCCCAAGGTTGGCCGGCGCCCTGCTCCTCCTCCTTGCTGCCGGCCAGCATCTCCTCCACCCGAGCTCTCCCTCTCCTTCATCTTCCTTCACTTGGTGAGTAGGGAAAAACCTCCATTATTTTCGTGGTGAGCTGAGATCTTGGAGCTTTGGTCTGGTTAGTAGGTTTCTAGAGTGCCTAGGGTCGAAATTTTTGGGGGGAAACTAGATCCCAAGTGGAGGGAAGAAATTTTCTGTTTTCGGACTGTGTTCTGGCCGGCCCTTGGAGCTGCATTTCGAGGGCCTTAGAGGCGTTATCTGGATTTTCAATTGCTTAGAAAGTTGTAGATCTTTTCTTTACCTTTAATTTGAGACCAAGAACACTAAAATCCATCCAGCCATTTAAAAGTTATGCTATGTTTAGTGATCTCTGTCCTGGGTGTGTGGACAGTGATGGTTGTGATGTTCATCAGTTGATTTGATCTAGATGCAGGTTAGTATGGTTTTTTTGTTTGCCTAGAGATATCTAGGGTTTTCTTTGTAGATTAATAAAAATGTATTTGTTTGCTACATTTGCATTCAAGAATCAAAAGTTATGTGGTTTTGATCTTGTTGTTCAGAAATCTGTTTTTTTCTGGAAGTTCAGAAATTGGAGTTGAAGTTCATGGATCGATTTGAGGCTTTTACAGCCATCTCCTAAACCTTGAGTGTAAAGAAAGTTGTATCTGGTTCTCTTAAGTTTCTGTAGAGCTCAAGATCACAAGAATTGGCCAAGCCAATTATGAATTATGCTATTTTCATTGCTTGCTGTCCAGAACTTGAGAGACTGCAACTTTCCTCTGTTCATCTGTAATCTGGGAGTTGTTGGAGCATCTCCTGCAGTATTGGCTATGGGGAAATGGTAGATTAGTCTCTTGTTGTCATTTAGAGCCAAAGAGCACTACGTTTCCTTTAGCCAATCAAAAGTTATGCAATTTAGAAGTTGCTACCATGAAATCTGAAATCTGTATCAAGTTCAGATTGTGGCTAAGTTAGAGAACATAAATTAAGGGCCTTTGAGGCCTCTCCTTAATGAATGGTTGTACCATACTTGTAGATCATTCTCTTGTGGTTATGTAAAGTGCAAGAACTCGAAATTTCGGATTAACCAATTGGAAGATGTGTTCATTTTAGTAATTTCTGTCTAGTTTTCGTTTAATTAGGTTTTGGGAGTCGTTTTGGATTAGGGCGTAGTTTCGTAATATGAAGTTGACCTTCTTTGGTTTTTTGAGTTGTGTATGAGAATGTGTGGTTTCTTTTCAGGTGAAGTAGCCTCAGGTCCAACTTCTTCCTCTCGCCACCCCCTCCTCGCGGTTAAGGCAAGTGCAACCTGTATATCTCTTATAGGGTAGTTAGTTAATTGTTTGTGTTATGTATGTGTTTACGCTATGGTTGCATTCGTGTTTATAAGCACGTCTAGTAAGGTAATTGTCTTTTGATGAAAAGGGTAAGTAATCTGGTACAAGTGCATCGTTGTTTGAACGTGTTATGATTTGTTTGATGAACTTTATGTGCCTTGCCATCAGGAAATTATGCTGCATCTCTGGATTGAATGTTATGTGCGTTATTTAATGAATTCCGTCTAGATGCCGTGATGACATCGTGCTAAATTTTACTTTCATATTCATGTTCACTAGTTGATAGGCTAGTGGAAATATCGAAAGTATGGGATTGGATTGTGAAAATGATTTGAGTTATGATCAAGATAGATGGAATTAGTAATTACTCGAGTATTGGTGATGTGAGTATGAATATGAATGTCGAGAATGTGATTATGAGTGTTGAGAATGCGATTATGAGAATGTGATTATGAGTGTTGAGAATGCGATTATGAGTGTTGAGAATGCGATTATGAGAATGTGATTATGAGTGTTGAGAATGCGATTATGAGTGTTGAGAATATGAATATGGAAGTTGAGAATTTGGATATGATGTTGAGAATGGTATTTGCATAAGTGCATTCATGAAAAGTGCATTGAGCGAGGCGGTGAAAGTCATCTGGAATGTATGACTAATCCGGTGTCTTTCGGATTTCCTACCCCGTAGTCCCATCCACTGGCGTGGATGGGAGCGGTGTTAAGCGTAGGAGCCGCTACTAGGTAGCGGGCAAGTCCTGTTTCGGCAGGCCCCTTCCACGGGATGGTTGGGTTTGAGGGCACGCATCGACGGGTGGTGCTCGGCAATACCGGTATGTGCTAAAGAAGAGATGAGACATGCATGGTTGGGTTTGAGGGCACGCATCGACGGGTGGTGCTCGGCAATACCGGTATGTGCTAAAGAAGAGATGAGACATGCATAATGCATCATGTACCATGAGATATTATGTGAATGAAAGCATGGCTGCGTTGCATTATTTAGCATTTCATTGCACTGCATTGAATTTGTTAATGGTTGACTTATGTGAATGAAAGAATGGTTGCGTTGCATTATTTAGCATTTCATTGCACTGCATTGAATTTGTTAATGGTTGACTTATGTGAATGAAAGCATGGCTGCGTTGCATTATTTAGCATTTCATTGCACTGCATTGAAATTGCAAATTGATGATTTTTGGGAATGGAAGTGACAAATGGAGGATTGAGTAGTGGACTCATCTAGAAAGGATTAGCGAGGCATGGGTAAGGTTTCCTTACGTTTTTCTTTTGAGTTGTGTTGGTTGAAGTAAGTGGAGGTAGGTACTGCTTCTTGTACTTGATTATTTAAATTAAGTATTGGCTATGGTAAATTCTAAAGTAAAGGTAATCCAGTTGAATGTATTTCGTTTCTTTACTGTTGCACCTTGCTGAGTCTTGAACTCACGCTTGTTGTTTTCTTGTTTTAGGTGCTTTGAAGTCGCTCGCCGGGTTGGGAGTAATGCTGCGTGCGACTTGGTCTCCAACCATTCATTTAACCAATTCATTAATTCTGGATGTAATTAATTCGGTTGTAATGTGTTGTTGTCGTGGTGAAGTTTATTATTTTCTATTGGATGTGATTGATTAACTAAGGACCTGTTAGAATGATATACTATAACTGCAATGTTTTCTGTCTGCTGAGTGGATGTCCTATTTTTCTAGAGAGGTCATGCTGAAATTTTGTAAATTTCGATGACTCAGTTTCCAGCCGGTTTTAGAGTTTAGTGGTTGATTACAGTCAAGTTCGTAGAGGTGTTAGGTTTTTACGTCTTCTTCGGAAATTCTCAGTTTAATTGATCTTGTTGTGGAGAATTATCGTGTGTTGGTAACCCTTCGGACATGTGTGGGTCCGAGGAGTGTCACTAGTGAATCAGGATTTTGGTAGCATCCGTGGCGCGTTGGCGTCGGGGTGTTACAGGTATTTTGATTAAAAACCAAAAATAAAACTATGGTTTTTAACGCAGGCGATTATTAGCAATAGCCGGATGTGCAAATGAATTTGCACGTAGTGTAGGGTAAAGTATTGTCCGGGTCAGATTAAGGATCAAGCAATGGGACACTATCGATCCAAGAAATCTGTACAACCACAAGTGTTGGGATAGGGCAGCCTTAACCTATCAAGTTATTTAGATATGGCTTTGCGCTATGGAAGCAGGAGATAGCACAGGCATTCCTTTCTAGGTCTGTTTGTAGGGGTTTTTACTTACTAATGCAACGGTGTACGCCATGCTATGGGGAGTTCTATCATTTCTATGCTCTGAGTTCTTCTACCATAGTACTGGTCTAACGTCCTGCGTTGGTGCAAAGTCATGTCTAGGTAATGTAACGGTTATGTATGATCGCTCTGCAGCACAACAAAAGAAGTGTACTAATAGCTTACACAAAGAGTTGATCATTCCTTGTGGGTAAAGTTGTACACCTCTGTAGAGTGTAAATCTAATCGATTAGCTGTGCCCGCAGTCATGGGCACTTGGTGAAGTCATTCCAATGTTAGATTATGGTATTTTCTAAAAATGGGTTATGGTTTGAAACTTGTTTAGCAACTGTCACTTTATGTCAAAGGACTGACATTGTTGGACTTCATGATTTGGATTATTGGATGAATGGTTATGTGTTGGCGAGGAATGGTTATGGCAGGATTGGATTATTCGTTGCTCGCGAAGGACTGTAAGTATTACTTATGCTATACTTATTTCTTATCGGTCAAACTTGCTCTTACAAATTACAATTGCAAATGATAAGTTGATTTACAAATTCAATTCGCTTTATGCAAAATTAACCATAGAAGCCTCCTTTGACATGGCCTGCATTTATGTATTTGCAAATACCACCTTAAGTTTTGTAGAGTACGAAAGTACTCAACCTTGCTTATTATGTTGTTTTAGGTGAATAAGACAACGAGACTCCAAAGATTTCTTTCCATCACAGGTTGCGGGAATTTCAATGATGCAATTTTTCTAGGGGTTTATGTCTTGTCAGTTGCTTGAGGGTTGGATGGGCACACTACAAGACTTTGCTTCTTTTGTGCTACATATATATAAAAACTATGATTTGTATGAACACATTGTATAATTAGCTTCCGCTTTGATATTATGATGTATGGTTGTGATCCCAATTGTTGTAAATGTGCGTACTAGCCATTGATCATGGGACAAGTACTGTATGCACATGAGATTTTCATTTTTGCATTTATGTAAAAATGGGAATCATTTCACTCATTGACTTGGTTCTTTGAGTGGAAGAATGTGGAGGCAAGGCCCTTAGAGAAACAGAAGCCAAGTGTGGGTTGATAATGATCCGAGATCCCAGTTTTTGCTAGTGTTGGTCATAAATGGTTTAAGTATGGAGAGTAGTGGGGTCTTTTGCATGTCAGTCTAAATCTACTAGGGAGTATCGGTTAGTAGCTTGTTCCGTAGCAGAACAGGGTTAATCTATAAAAGTGGACCACTAGGAAGTTGTGGGTAATTAAATGGGTAAATATCCTGTGCAATCAAACATTTGGTGCAACCACGGTGCAACCCAACTAAAAAAAGTTTCAAAAAATTCTGAAAAAAATCATGGATGTACATCTCAACTTACCCCATCTACATATAAAATTTCATGATCAAATTCGTCATGTGCTAGAAGTTACAAAAAACAAAGTTGATCATGAACAGGAACTGTTCCTGTTCATGATTAAATTTGTCTTTTTTATTACTCTTACCACAAGATGAATTTGATCATGAAATTTTATATGTAGATGGGGTAAGCTGAGATGTACATCCATGATTTTTTTCAGAATTTGTTGAAACTTTTTCTAGTTGGGTTGCACCGTGGTTTCACCAAATATTTGATTGCACAGGATATGTTCTCTAATTAAATTACCTTTCTGAAGTGTGTCTGAGTAATTAGTTATGTTGGATGTAATTAATGTTATGACAATCAAACGTGTAATATTCTATTGTTAACGTTTATCTTTGGTGGTCCTCTCTAGTGGGCGGTATGCCCTAGTAAGTGAAAAGATTTAACTTTATGTTGTTCTAGTAATGTTGTAGAAAAAGAAGGTGTGTCGTTATGGGCTATATCTTTTGGTGGTTTGATCCTATTTATGAAAGGGCATATCGTTTGCGAGAGATGGGAATCTGTGTTTTAGTTACTAGGCTTACAAGTGGAACACCCTGGATGCTTAAGTGCATGGTTCTGTGGATTTGGTGAGCAAAGGGATGGAAGCGTGTTGGATGTGGTGTCTTGTATTGTTATTCTCGTCTTGGCTATGTCAAACCATGGGTAGAGAGGTTGATAGAGGATAGTAGAGTTAAGTGATTGAGTTGAAGAGGGATTTGGAGTTGGAGTTAGAGGTTGGTACCATGTTCAATATCGCTTAAGATGGGTGTACGCTTGATTTCCAAAGGAAAGCTTAGTCTAAGGTATGTTAGTCCATTTCCTATAGTGGAATGACTTAGGAAGTTGGCTTATCTCCTAGACCTTCAAGAATCTTTGTGTGGAGTGCGCAATGTTTCTGATGTTCCATGTTCGAACTTGAGATATCATTAGAGTTGTTGGTCACTGAGTTTAGGTATCAAGTTTTTGGTTCGCCCAACATGGATATTGAGGGAGTCAAGGTGGGTATTGAAGCATAGAGTGCCAAAGTGTTATGGTCGCATCAATCTGAGAGGAAAGCGATTTGGGAATTGGAGTCTCGCATACGTGATAGGGTATGTGATGTAAGTTAATATCTATGCTATTTATGTTCTTGTGTAGTTGGCATGCTAAGAATTCAGGTCAAATTCTGTAAAGGGGGTAGAATGTAATATTTTAGAAAAGAAAAGGAATTTTCCTTCGCAAGCTAGGCTAAGAAAGGATTAAAAAGAGGGATTTTTACCATCATGGGCTGGGCCGACCAGTCTTGGCACAAGAGAGGAGGGGCTAGACCCCAAAACCTTAGCCACCCTCCCCCTCTCCTCCCCCAAACCGCAGCCACGACCCCCCACAACCGCAACCCCTCTCCTATCTTCCCCAAGCAATATCCCTCCCCCATTGTAGCCACCTCCTCCTTTTCCCCCCAAACCCTAGCCTCCCTCCGCCTTGACTTCCCTGTGTTGCCCCCTTCCCTTGTGCACTACCCTTGCCCTTCCAAGCCACCATAGCTGCTGCCCTGGTGGTGGATTGGACTTGGGAAGGTCTTGGACAGGGACTTGGCTCAGTTGGAGAGCAAGGAACACACGATCCAATGGGATAACACCGTCATCACTGTTCTCAGGAGTGGCGGCGACGTGCTTAGGGGAGGAGATGATAGCGACGTACTTGGAGAGGAGTCGACGACATGCTCAGGGGGGAGGAAGCAATGATGTGCTCGAGGGAGGAGATGACAACAACGTTCTTGGGGAGGCAGCAATGGCGTGCTCGAGGAAGGAGGAGGTGACGACATGCACAGGGAGGAGGTGACAACGAGATCAGGGGAGGAGATGATGGCAATGTGCTCAGGGAGGCAAATGGGCGACACGGGGGAGGGCAGGCAAATGGGCGACATGCTCGGGGAGGTAGATTGGTGATGCTAGCGAGGGGAGCCAGAGGGGCGATGCGAGCAGAGAGGAGTAAACTCCTTTTTTATAAAATGGAAGGGAAGCCGAGAGGTCAAGCGTGAAGTGGACATCTCAGCTTTTAGTATTTGACTGGATCAGGAGAAGCCGAGAAGTCAAGCGCGGGAAGAGAACCCAAGGGGTCATGCAGTATCACGATCAGTTCCAACCTCAGAACTAATAGTGATTACCATCGTCATCACTATTGATTCGGACCTCGGAACCGATAATGATGACAATTGTCATCACTATTGGCTCATCACTATCGGTTCAGAGGTCAGACCGATAGTGATGTTTTGCACCATATTTCTCACACATGACGAATTATATATCACTATTAGTTTCTCCCTGAAAAGTTGGGAATCAACTCAGATGAAGAGAAAGTGTCTTATCATTCTGTAGTAGTGTTAGCCATGCAATGGGTTATTGATATCATTTTTAAGTTGCAAATTGAATCATGACTAAATGAATATGGAATATCTTTGTGAAAATGGTATGTCATGTGTTTTCAATGGCAAGTGTTGCACAATAATCAATAGAAATGGTAAATGATTTGAACTAGGGTAAATTGCAAGAGGCTGTGTGACTGGGTGGGTCTATATGACATTGGGTTCGTATGATTCTATGTTAATCAATTAATATGTTTTTGTGTGAACTAGTATAGTAAATTGGAAGTCTTGCCTCGATTAATTAAGGACTTAACCTTGTAAGCCATTGAATTGGGCTAATCATAGAACCACATGTCTATTATTAACCAAACCTAACTCAATAAGTTACATAGTGTTGACATGTAATACCTTAGGTGTCAGACTATGTTGTGTGCGAGGTCAGGAAAGGTGTGTGTTGTAGTGGCTCCACATGTTGAACAATTATTGTTTCTAGACCAACAATGAGTCCCTCCCATTCTTCTACTATGTGTGAGGATTGAATGGTTAGATTAGGCTTATCGAGAGGGTTAATGTTTGGATAGAGTTTCCAAAAAGATTTTGTTATGATCTTGTTAGTCATATACCTGAGGAAGCATGTCATTGCATTTTTTTAGATAAAGGATTAAAATCCAGCCTCTGCAATTGCACACAGCCGAGTTCTTACAAAAATCACATCCGCAAATCATTATCAAAAAATAGAGACAAAGAGAGTGTAAAATTAAAAGCAAATTCTATAATTGCTTCTCCATCCATTCTTGGAAAAAATATCCAACGCCACAACCTCCAATGCATTGCAAACCAGTCGAATGGTCTCCCTGTTGTCCTCAGACTGCAATAGAGCCCAAAACCGCATCCAGTATGTTCCCCTGAACGTAGCCTGCATAAAAGAAGAATATTATTTCTTCGCAAAGATTAGATCGTTGCGTGTACACCAAATAGCCCATAATATGGCAGCACCCCCCCACAAAAATCAGTCTCTTTATACCCTTCTCAAGGCCTATTAACCAATGACCAAGCATATGAGTCATAGACTTCGGCGGTGCTAAACCAGTAGCAATATGCACTAGTCGCCAAATATTTTTTGAATGTTGGCAATCAAAAAATAAATGTCTTATTGTTTCATTACAATTACAAAAACAACATTTCTGATTCCCATTCCAATTTCTTTTAGCCGGATTATCCTTCATTAAAATTACTCCTCTATGTAAATACAAGAGAAAAATTTTAATTTTTAAAGGAAGTTTCAACTTCCAAATGAATTTACTGGTGAAAGGAGTACCCTGGTTCATCAAATAGCCATACATAAAACGTACAGAAAACTGCCCATGTCTATGAAGTCCCTAGTGAAAAATGTCCCTTCCATCAGTAAGCTAACAATTAGCTAATTTTGCAATGAGAAGATACCATGCTGTCAATTTATCCCCTAATAATACTCTTCGAAAATTTATATTTGGTAGCATCTGAGTCATGACCTTAGCCACAGTATCATGTGGGTAATGAACAATTTGATATAGGCTAGGAAATAGCACCTTGAGTGGTAATGAATCTACCCAAGCGTCTTCCCAAAACCTTGTTTGTGAACCATCACGAATCCGGAAGGATCCACATTTTAGAAAATCATCCTTGACTTTTAAAAGCCCTTTCCAAAAATGTGAGTCCCCGGGTTTAATATGCACCTGGGACAAACATTTGGAACTTAAATATTTATTTTTAAGCAAAGTCTGCCAGATCCCATCCTTATTCAACAGTTCAAATAACCATTTGCTTAGGAGACATTTATTTTGAATCTGTAAATCAATAATACCCAGTCCCCCTTGATCTTTAGGACGACACAGGATATTCCACTTAGCAAGACGATATTTTCTCTTTTCATTATTACCTTGCCAAAAAAACCTAGAGCGATAGAAATCCAACCTTTGTAGAACTCCCTTAGGAATTGCAAAGATGGACATTATGAACATGGGAAGACTACTTAGCACAGAATTTAGAAGTACAAGCCTACCCCCGTAAGAGATGTGTTTAGCCTTCCACATACTTAATTTTCTTTGGAATCTATCCTCAATTACACCCCAGTCCGCATTACGGACTTTATGGTAGTGCATTGGAATACCTAAGTATCTAAACGGATAAGATCCAATACCACAGCCAAACAATTCAGTGTATTCTTGTTCCTGTTGTCGAGCATTACCAAAACAAAAAATATCACTTTTGTGAAAGTTAATTTTTAAACCCGATAATTGTTCGAACGCACACAGAGCAATAGCTTCATATTTTTAGCTTGTTCGATATCATGATCCATAAACAGAATAGTATCATCTGCATACTGCAAAATGGACAAGCTCTCCTTTATAAGATGTGGAATAACCCCTCGAATCTGACCATCTTCTTTCGCTCGCTTAATCAAAATAGCGAGCATGTCAGCCACAATGTTGAATAGGATAGGGGACATGGGGTCACCCTGCCGGAGGCCTTTTTTAGTTTGAAAGTAATGACCAATATCATCATTAACTTTAATGCCTACACTACCACTAGTGACAAAATTATCAACCCAAGAGCACCACTGATTGTTGAACCCCTTCATACGAAGAGTTTATTGAAGAAAAGACCATTTTACCTTATCATAAGCCTTTTCAAAGTCAAGTTTTAAGATCACTTCATTAAGCTTCTTAGAATGTAATTCATGAATAGTTTCATGTAAGACCACCACGCCTTCCATAATATTGCGACCTGGCATGAATATGCTGTTTGAGATGGTCTTACGACTTTATTGGCTACCCCCATGAGTTGATTAGTAGCCACTTTTGTGAAAATTTTAAAACTCACATTAAGCAAACATATAGGTCTATATTGCTATATTTTTGTTGCCTCTTTAATTTTTGGAAGAAGCGTAATTATTCCAAAGTTGAGGCTAAACAAAGGTAAGTGCCCATGATAAAAATCATTAAACAATGCCATTAGGTCCCCTTTTATAATATCCCAGAAAACCTGATAAAATTCAGCTGGGAAACCATCAAGACCAGGTGATTTATTGTGTTCCATTTGGAAAACCGCCTCCCTGACCTCTGTTTCAGTAAAACGTGCAATGAGCATGTCATTTTCCTCAGCTGTTACCTGAGGCAAATCATGATTATAAGTCTCCACCATACTAAAATTAGTTTCCTCTGGCGGTCCAAACAAGCCCTTATAATAGTTTGTGATATGCGCTTTCAATTCAGCATCACCCACTATTATTCTATCATCATGCTCTAACTTGAATATATAATGCTTTCTGTGTTTGCCATTAGCAACCAAATGGAAATATTGGGTGTTATCATCACCTTCCAAAAGATGTTTTGTTTTAGCTCTCTCATACCATTTAACTTCTTCTTCCCTCAATAAGTAAATCAATCTATTGTTTAGGTAATTTTTCAAATTTACTTCGTGATCTAAAAGAACACTATGTTCTGCCTTTTTATCGAGATCATCTAGCATCGAAATAATATTTTTCTTCTCCTTTTGTTTGTGACCAGCTGTGTGTTTAGCCCATCCTCTTAAAAATTGCCTAAGAGATCGAATCTTATTCTGCCATTTTTCCATAGCTATACCCCCTCGTGTCTTAGATTGCATGATATGAAGAAATTGATTATATCTTGTGGGTACAGTGTATAACCTTTGTAGAGTATAAAACCTATTTAAATTGTCATGTCCCCGATTACGTCAATGCTCAGGAATTTCATACAAGGGTTATATTTTATAAAGCAAAAACAGGGAAGGGAGGCTATGTGCCAGGAAAAGAAAATAGCGTAGACTGTGTGCCAATTAATTTATGTTGAGAAATCCCTTAATAACTTATCGTTATTGTCATTTGTTTTACCTATACTTTTAATCTATTTATAGGTATTGAAATTCAAATGTTACTTTAAGCAAAAGAATATTATTAGTTATTCTTTGAATAAGTCTTGCATGTAGTTATTAGACTTGCGTTCTTGTAGTGCAACTTGCTGAGTACTCTATGTATTCACCCTTGCTATAAATAATACTGCTTAGTTACTGAAGACATCATTAAGATATCATTAGTCAAGGAGGATTAATCTAAAGATCGTAGAGAACTAGATCGCGCTACCCTAGTCGATTGTTTATGGCCGTATGGATGTGTCTCACTTGAAGATTGCCTATGTTTAGTTTATTTGAGTTGTTCGCCTCCTAAAGTAATAATTGTAAGATTTGATCATAAGATCGTTACTATAATATTTAATGTTAATTGTTTATTACTTAATTATTATGTATATGGAATGATATTCCATCAATATTGTCATTGTATTCAATAGTATGCATCATGTACTAGTATATTATACATAGAAGGTTCGGATTTATATATTCGGACCCCGACAACCCACAGCACTGATACTTCCAGACATGGTTACACATGATTATGATTTTTAGTAAACTTGCACCAAGATTTTGTATTAATACCTATAAATATAGAGCATAAGCCCCGTTAGCGTCTGATTGCTTTAAGAAACATATCACATATTCTTGGACTGATTAACTAGATGCTTATGGCTTTTTTCACTCTGAGAAAACAAAGAATTTTTAAATTGACCAATTATAATTTAAATCCCACCGGGTGAACATTTATTATTGTTTTTTTCGCTAGCTAGAATAGTACCGACGACAATATGTTTGTTTTAAATCGGCAGAAGTTATGCCGACGAAAATGAACTTTTTTTCGGCTAAATTAGAAAGCCGATGAAAATGTAAATTTTTCGGCTAAATTAGAAAGCCGATGGAAAAAAATAAATTTCGTCGGCTTCACTGTGGACCGACGAAAATGAAAAACCTATACTTCCTTAACCAGCGTCTCTTCTTACACGGTTGCTCACCCCGCCCCCAAACGCCCCTAACGCATCATGCCTTGCCGCTGATCATCTTGCGCCAGCTCATACGCCGCTTCGTCGTCGCCGCCCGTCGCCGCGCCAGCTCGATCGCCCGCTCGGCCGTCGCCCGTCTCCGCTGTCATCGATTGCCGCCCGATCGTCGCCGCCGCCCCGCCGCTTGCTCGATCGCTTTGCCAAGGCAGCGCCCAGCTCAGCCTCGCGCCCGGTCACATTGGAAGAAGTTTGTCCTCATTACACTTTTGCTTAGACTAATATACCTACCTATCCATTTCATTTATTTTCTTGATTTGTTAGACTAATATCCTTATGGTTGCATTTGATTTGATACATGACTCGGCCAAGCTTTATATATTTTTTGATGGTCATCACGCATACAATGTTCGGTTTGTCGAGAAAAAGAATGCGCTTTGTTGATATGTACAACTAATTCTAAAATTAATTCATATAGCAGGGAATGTTATCGTTGCATAACATTATTAAGAAATTTTCGTTCTTTCTTTGTGTCTTGAATCATGTACATTGTCTATCCGCCCATCTTAATACATTATTACATTATTAATTGAAGTCTAACTTTTGTAAACTTCACGGGGTGGTTGTAATTCAAGATTGACCAAAACAAGAAGTCGCAAAATCGTTGAGATTCCCACTTTTGAATTGATTCCATCTAGAGGTAATCTAATAGCTCTTGTTCTTCTATTTAGTTAATTTGTACTTGCCCAATGGGTCGAAGCCTTGAACTATGAGTTTGGCTTTCAAAACACTACATCTGCCCCATTTGATTAACTGTTTTGTCTCATGCTTCCATAGATGAAATAGTGGAATCGCTCTGTTATTGTAAGCTTGTTAAATGTTTTATCCTTAATGTTCAGAAATTGCATGCAAACCAAACAAGCGGTGGATGACAGAGAGTATAATGTATTGATTTTTGAGTAGGGTGGCAATTTTACGTGAATATCTCAAGTGAAGAGCATAGCTCGATTGGCGTTTTGTGATTTCCCATGATGTGTTTGTGCCTCTTGATTCGTTAGTTCTTTCATAAGATGTTCTTTAGTCCGGAGAAGGTATTTCGGTGTTTACTCACTCACCGCTTGCATCGACAAAATTGGCAAGGATGTCCATTGAAGGACACTCAACGCTGCAACGTGAACATAAAAAAGATTGGATCAGAGGCTCCAAACGGAGGGCGCGGAGGAAAGTTCTTGCGATTGACAATGATTTCCTTTTGATTGATTATATATTCTCATTGTGATTGATATTATAAGCGCTTTCTTGTTTGTCTGTTGAGTGGATGACCTCTACTTCTAGAGAGGTCATGCGAATTTTCTTAGTTTCGGTAGCTTAGTTTTAAGTCGGTTTAAAGAGTATCGTAGCTAAATTGTACTTATATGTTCGAGATGCTAACATATCATATGCATAGACCTTTCGTGGACATAGATTCGATTCTGTTTTGGTTTATGAGCATGATTAGTTTCATTACATTCTTGTTTTGATTATGTATTCAATGCACGATTAGTGTCGGCCAAGCCTATCGTCACCGTTAGAACGACACATCTCACATGTACATGTGAGGTGTGTCGTTCCGAATTATCCCGTTTTGGACAGCTCGGAATGGATGCGAGCATTGGATTTATCAACAAACCGTCTGTTCGAACAAAGTTGACGGCCAACCAGTTGTTCTCCGATGCACCAAAACCAGGCGTGCAATCGGAGAACAATGAGGTTATGTTTGCCAAATTTTGTTCGACTGTACGATTCGGTCATAATCCGCTTTAGTGTTCATTCTTGGGTGGGTTTAGGACCTATCTTTCCCAATAGAGCCTCGTTAGCAACCATATCACACTTTGGGTGATTGATCTTGTTGCTTTCGCTTTTAGCGTCCATAATGGGTGATGATCGGAGATGGATGTACGATGGTTGGAGTAAGATCGGGGCACATTCAAAGAATGGGGGTCAAGACACAGCGTTCATGGACAATGCATTCACGGGGCCGGTGGTGTTGTAAAGTGCCCTGTAACAAGTGTCGAAATTTTGCTCGTCATGTTAAGCGGATGTGGAGCGTCACTGTGTAAGTTTGGTTTTATGTCCGACTATATGATATGGTATGAGCATGGTGAGGCACACCCATTGAGACGGACCATGAGGATGAAGATAGGATGGATGAGATGGTGAATGATATTGGTAGGATTTTGAGGTTAATTCGGAAGAAGAGCTGGGCCGGAGGTTCAAAGGTTCTATAGCCTCCTTCGGCCTCGGAAGAGCAATTGCATGATTCCACTAACGTGACCGTCCTAGCGGTAGTGACGCGACTCATGTCAATAAAGTCAAAATATAACTTTTCAAACAAGCTGCTACAACGATCTGGTCCAATTGATCATTGATATTCTTCCACCGAACCATAAGATGCCAAGGACATGTACCGGTCGAAGAAATCGTTGTCCAAATTTTGGGATGAAATATGAGAAGATTGATGTTTGTGAAGATAATTGCATGTTGTTCGGAAGGAATATGCCAACAAACCTCGATGTCTATTCTCGCAACAAATCTAGATATATTGAGGTGTTAAATGATGAGGGATAACAAAGGATGACAAATGTCGCGGTGAAACAACTTCGGTACATGCCAATCACACCCAGGCTTAAAAGGTTATACTTATCTAAAAAAACAGCTAGGCACATGAGGTGGCATAAAGAAGGTGTCCGTGGTACTGAGGGAGTGATGGTGCATCCATCAGACGCCGAGGCTTGGAAGGCATTGGACCGCTTCGACCCCGATTTTGCAAGGGACCCTAGGAATGTTCGCATAGGGTTGGCAACAGATGGGTTCACACCTTTTAGCACAAGTGTCATCCCGTACTCTTGTTGGCCAGTTTTTATTATGCCGTACAACCTACCACCTGCGTTATGCATGAAAGATGAGTACGTGTTTCTAGCCCTTGTCATACCGGGTCCAGATCATCCTGGGAAACACCTTAATATGTTCATGCAACCGCTAATCAAGAGTTTGAAGGAGTTGTGGATAGGGGTAGAAGCGATGATGCCTACGGTAAAGTAAACTTTACCTTATGTGTTGCATACCGTGGTCGATCCATGATTTGCTGCATATGGCATATGGGTTTGGATGGAGTGTTCATGGTCGACTTTGTTGTCCCATATGTATGGTGACTCGAGATGCATTCCTTTACCATATGGTGGAAAGTTACGCTTCTTTGATTGCCATCGACGGTTCCTTCCGCATAATCACCCTTTTAGGAGACTAATTAATTCATTCAGAAGAATACTATTATTACAAAGGGCCCGCAAAAGCGTTTGACCGGTGCGAGATAGTCTGCCTCACAAATAACTCATACCAAAAGATGACGGGTTTGAAGGTTTCAAAAACGAGCACAACTGGACTCATATTTGTGCAATATGGAGTCTCCCTTATGCAAAAGCATTAATTCTTAT
This sequence comes from Guadua angustifolia, assembly GCA_036346375.1. NCBI lineage: Eukaryota > Viridiplantae > Streptophyta > Magnoliopsida > Poales > Poaceae > Guadua > Guadua angustifolia. Next base: position 24,212,087 of record CM070515.1, read on the forward strand.
GCACAATGTAGACATTATGCACCAAGAGCGTAATGTCGCAGAAAGCATAATAAGCATGTGCTTTGATTTCAAAGACAAAACAAAAGACAATATTAAGGCACGAAGAGACTTAGCCGAGATTTGTGATCGGCCGGCTCTGGAGGTCGTACAAGATTCAGGAGGACGAATAGCCAGGCCACGAGCTCCATATTGTCTTAAACCTCAAGAGAAGAAAGAAGTGCTCCGGTGGATGAAAACTATCAAATTTCCAGATGGTTATGCAGCTAACCTAAGGCGTGCGGTGAATATCAGCACCGGGAAGCTAAATGGTCTTAAGAGCCACGATTACCACATCATCATAGAAAGACTTCTCCCTGTAATGTTTCGTGGCTACTTCAAGGATGAATTGTGGAGAATGTTCGCGGAGCTTAGTTTTTTCTATAGGCAGTTATGTGCTAAAGAAATCACGAAGAAGATGATGCAAAAGTTGAAGAAAGAAATACCGGTGCTTGTATGCAAGATGGAACAGGTATTTCCACCAGGTTTTATGAACGTCATGCAACATCTCTTGGTACATTTGCCTTACGAAGCGGAGGTTGGTGGACTGCTGCAATGACAGTGGATGTATAGCCGTAAAGAGGCCCAAAAGATTAGGGCATCCGTACGTAACAAGGCTAGGGTTGAAGGGTGCATCGCTGAGGCATATGCTCTTAAAGAGATATCGAACTTCTCCAGCACGTATTTCGCCGATCAACACAATGTGAATGCCCATACAATGCGGTATCATATCGCAGAAGAAACACCTGTGAGTGACCTTCAGATTTTTCGATTGGAAGGGTAAAGTCGCTCATGGCGATTTAATCATGAGGTGTCACCAATGAATGGAACTTCGGCTTTGCTATATATGTACTCCAACATTGAAGAAATGGACAAATATTTCTTGTAAGTAATTATTAAGTATTTTGTCTTTAAATAGCTATTCTTTACACTATTCTCATTAGCCTAGTTCACAAGCGATTGTTCGACCAACAACATTGGAGATCTTTCCACAACCTCTGAGCAAACAATGGATACGCTACTGGCGTGAGGGATTAAACGGCGCCCAAGTTTCGTGGTCTTGGTGTCGAAAACATGTAATTTTCTCTTGCTACTTTTTTTAAACATAAGTCTTCGCTTATTTTCGTGACACGTGGTAATTATGCCTAAACCTGTACAGTGCATGCTCGATGCCGATGTCCATGAGGACTTGCGGCAGCTATCGCACGGGACCATTACGGCAAGGAACTTCGGTCGTTATGACGTCAATGGATTTCGGTTCCGCTCTGCAAAATTAGAAGCAAAACGTCCGCTCTCGGCAACAGTGAATAGTGGAGTCGTAACTAAGGCTTGCGATGCACATGGGCGCGAAATTAACTACTATGGCATTATTCAAAACATAGTTGAGTTCAAGTTCGGGGGGTCCAAAGATCTAAGAGTAGTTTTCTTTGAATGTGATTGGTTTGATCCCAACAATGGCACACGTGGGAACGAATTTGGCATGGTGGAGGTCGACACCAATCACGGCTTGAAGGTTTCGACAAATTTGTGCTTGCTCACTGTGGAAGCAGTCTACTACTTGTCGTGATGCGTGCCTAGCTTAAGTGCTTGGTGGGTTGTATATAAAGTGAATCCCGTGAACGGTTATATCCTCCTGGGGATCTTGACTCGTCGAAGGTCGACGGACAACCGTGAAATTGAGGCGATCAAGAATTAGGTATGTCAAGATCTTTTCGGGTTACCGATGGGGTTGGGCTTGATGGAGTAGCCAATGATGCCACGGACCTAATAGTTGAGCCTGCTCCAACAAAGAAACGACAACGAGGTTCTATAAGGATTCGACGACCTCGGAGAAAACATGTTTCTTTACAACGATTCACGATGAACCTCGAGACGGATGAGTTTTGATATGTACATATTCTTGGTAAATATCTTCATATTTTTAATAATCATATTCTTGCTATTTTAAATATATAATGCCATAACCTCTATTTAAATTTTTGCAGATGAAGTCTTTTTTCAAGCATGCACGCAAGGCGGTCTCCAAGAGCACCGGCAGCTCTTCTTCTTCCAGGAGTCGACTCCCTCTTCGAGGAGTGCCTCGACTAGGAGCAAAGGAGAACGCTTCGAGAGGTGTCTGGAGGTGGCACAGGAGGAGGCTCAGGTTCAGGAGGACGTAGCGGGTGATCAGGAGGTTCAGGAGGACGTAGCGGGTGATCAGGAGGTTCAGGAGGACGTAGCGACTGATCAGGAGGTTGAGGAGGACGTAGCGGGTGACACGGGTGAGGAGGTTGAGGAGGACGAGGACAATGAAGAGGATGAGGGGGACGAGGGAGACGGAGCAGAGGAGGATGAGGCACCTTCTATAGAGTCCTTCAGGTACTTGTGTTAGCATGTTGTAGTGTGCATAGACTTTGTATTCTCATGTTTGGCTATTTGCAGGTTCCGGGCATGTAATAACATACCTCCAGCGGTCGATCGTAGTTTGCGGAGGTTGATCGCCTTTGAGGGACCGTAAGTTAATTTTCTCATTTTAATTGCAAGTTGTTGTATAACTAATGAGTTTGATTTCATGAATTGTAGGCAATGGGATGACGTGGCGTGGGAGGAAGACATCGGCCTGAGGCGGTGTTAACTCGTCTGGGAGCCATATGCCGCCACCACTACCCGGGGTTGGTGGAAATCAGCGGTGTGCATCACCGGCCCTCAAGTGGGAGCACTACAAAGTTGGCTCTGACGTCGACGCGGCTTTATTCTTGAGGAGGTGTGTACGATTTACGGGTAAGTTCATTACCTCTGCACAATTAATGCATATAGATCCTATTTGTCATGATTTGAATTGTTGCTTGTAGGAGAGATACCGCTTCTGGCGATGATGTCCCCGCCAATGTAGAGAGGGCGATAAAGTGTTCAACAAGGCAGCGACAAAGGTGGTGAAGGACATGATCTCCAATGCTCGAGATCAGCGGTTTGCCTGTTCTACAAAAGGGTGAAGCAGGAAAAGATGAACAAGAAGCTCGGGGCATCCAAGATCTACCTACGCGAGGATGAGTACTTGCAGGTAACCATCCCGTGGTTAATGAAGTGTCCTGATGCTTGGCGGTATTTTAAATCATCTATTTTTCGTCGGTATGCCGATTTAAAATGATCAATTTCGCTGAAATTCCCTAATTTCGCCGGGTTATTGGCCGATTTAAAATAAATTGGATTCCTGTAGTGTTTTCCCCCTGAACTGAAATTTTCCACAATAATAGAGTTCGCAGGTGTCATCAAGAACGAACTGCTGTATTCTGCCACAAATTACATGAGAGAAATGCGAGAGTCGAAGCAATTGGAAGTTGCCATCATGGGTTGGGAGGTAAAACATCGTAGTCAGGAAGTTAAAGGTGTGGGAACATTTGTCGTGTACAAACCGTAAATAACGTGACACACCAAATGTGTTCCCATCAAATTATACACTTCAACTTGATCAATTATTATGAAAAAAAAATCAACGATTTTGATTTGGTGACAACGACAGAAGCATTGTTTCTGGCTAGATATAATCGACCGTGCCTATGAGTCCAGTTGGAGGAATAATCTCCAATACGTTAGTACCAAATTTAAAGTACGGGATGTGCTTTTATAATTTTCCTTTTTAATATATGCTATTTATATTGGAAAAACAAAGTATAGAAGCACTGCTAAGAAAGTATAACCCATCAAATACTGGCCACTCAAAACAGTTTTGTGTAACAATTGGTGATAAATATATGTACACGCGGCAAGGCCATAGCAACTGAGGCCATTACTTCTCCTAAATACGTAGATCATGTTATAAACCGTCATCGTTTGCTGCTGCCAATCACACGATTTGTAGAGGCAATCATAGGAGCAAGAACAATAGACACACAATGTAGGGGGTGGAATTCTCTCTCGCTTTATTCGATTGATCGTTTTACAATGTGACGATGACTGGGAAATCTCTGACAAGTCAACGCACGGTCAGCAGGGGTCCCTAGCTCGGGGCAACGCAGCAAGGGGGCCCCGACCAAGACCTAAGCAATGCTGGTGGCCGCACGACCTCAAGTAGTAGGGGATTCCGTCCCCGCTCGACCTCGATCTTGGCTCGGAGGAGTGCGCCTACTCGGCGGTTACCAAGACTTGGGTAGTGGCGTCAAGGCAGACGTGGGCGGCATTTCTGGAGCAGTTACAGCCCACCTTCAATGCGCACAAAGCCACTCCCCAGAATCTCCCGGAGATTCACATGCAACATCAGGGAGGATATAAGGCCTCGCAAGGCATGTGTACAGGATCATCAGCGCATTAGCCATAGACCAGTAAACACAAACAGAGCATTCAAACTCGAGCTGTAATCCACCCTTTTGTAACAGCCCAATTTTCGTTGATCCGGTAAGTGAGGCTTGTCGCGTTAACATCTTCCATAATAATCGTTGCATCCTAAATTAATTATAATCATACAAGGGTTAGGGCATTCATCTTGCATAAATAGGGAGTAACCAAAAATCTAGTAATCATTTTTCAAAACTGCACACATGTTGTTTTGCCCTAGTCAATGACATGTGGGCCATGTTCTTAAGAGAGGAGTGAAGGCTGCACATACCTACCCTACTAGTTGCTACATCACTCACCCCTACCTATGTACATGACAAGTCAATGACACATGGGACCTACCATTGCATAGAAAATTGTGGACTGCACATCCCTTCCATGACTTTTCTCACTCAAACCACCCATACCCACCCTTTTACCTACTCTATGACATGTGGGACCTAGCCCCACATGTAAGGCATGAGTGGGCAGCCTATATAAGGCCTAAACCTTGGTTTCTCCTCCTTTTTCTGCTCATTTGCACAGCCCCAACCCAGAAAAACAGCAAGAGTGTTCTTCCTCACCTCTTGCCATTTCTCCCTCAAATCCCTCCAAACTTGGGTTTTGGTTTGTGCATGTTACACCATCTTGAAGCCAAGATCAAGAGCTTCAAATCCATCCAAGTGGATTTTTGAGGCATCAAGTTTTGGGTGAGTAGCAATCGCTTCTTTCTCCTCCATGTTCTGAAATTTAGAACCTTGTAACTCATTTCCTTTCTTTTCCCATGGAATCCATCATCCAACCATGAATCGGTCGTGCATGTCACGTGGAAGCTTGAGGAGGAGGGCTAGTTGTTGCTGGAGCACGAGCAAGTGGCGGCATTGTCGTCTCACGCTGAAGCAAGGAGGTGACGAACCGTGAGAACCGGCGCCGACACTTTTAGCCATTCCTCACCAAAACCAATCTTCACCAAGTGCAAGCGTGACCTTGTAGTGGTAAGGTTCTACCCTAGACCACCCTTTTAAGTCCTAGTACATTGCTATAAAGCGTAAAAGCCAATACACTAATTGTCGTTTTTAAAACAGAGAAGCCTAGCTCGGATAATCCGAGATTTCACTCGGACATTCGAACATTTTGGATATTCGAACAAAGTTCGGATAGTCCAATAGGAATTCGACGAGGGCTGTTTTGGCTAACCGAGGGTCTGCTCGGATAGTCCGAGATTTCACCCGATATTCGAACACCTTCGATACTCCAATGAATTTCGGATAGTCCGAATAGGAATTAGCTTGAGAACTAAATTGGCTAACCGAGAGGGTCCACTCGGACATTCCGAAGCGAACACTCGGATAGTCCGAACCACTCGGACATTCCGAACATAATTTCGGATAGTCCGAGTATAAATTCAACTTCTTACCGAGAGGGTCAGTTCGGACAGTCCGAAGTGAAACTCGGATACTCCGAACATAATTCAATAAAAGCTTTAAGACTTGAACTTTTAACGCAAACACTCAATTAGTACTTGCATATTATGATTAGTATTACACATCATGAGCATGTCATGCATCTTTTACTCATGTGCACTATTTGAATCCTTGTTTGGTGTTTATTGAATTGGATTTTCTCGTTAGGTGTTGACGTTTCGGAGGGCACCCCTAGTACGACTCACGCTTTTGAGACCAAGATCGAGCAACAAGGCACTACTTTACTCCTTGACCATGATTGCCCCTACTATTTGAAGTTTATGTTTTGGAATTATTTTATCAATTGCATGCTTACTTTCAACTACAATTATGATTGGGTAGAAAACTTAGCTATCACCACATTGTGAGGTTATCCCCTTATCATGTTCTTTCCGTGTTCCATTGTCGCCCTAGGTGGTTGGTTTATTACTATTGTATATGGGTTCGTGCGAATTGCTTAGCCATGCTTAGAACACCGTTAGAAACCGCGATAGATGGACTTACTCCATCGGTCGCAATGATTGAGAATTCTTTGATGATGTTGTTTTCAATTGTTATTTAATGAGTAGAAATGTTGGATAAGGACCTAAGGATTAAATCTGGTGACGTCTCTTTGAGTAACTATCGTGCGAACCACACGCCGTTTATGGGACCGGCGTAACCAAGTACTTATGTATGACTAGGTTATGTAAACCATGTGCACGCGGAATTCCTTGGGCTTAGTGGAGTGTCAAGGAATGTCCGTCGGAGTTCCTTGGGCTTAGTGGAGTGCCAAGGAATGTCCTCGAGTCCCTCGAACTTTGTTGAGTTGGGGATGTCCAACAACGGATGTACTCCTTGATCCACACACACCGAGCACTGGGCACGCGGGATCGAGGGTCACAGTCATCCGGATGGTTTAGATACACTACCATGCATACTGGAAAATGGTTTGTCACGTTCGCCTCGGCCGACACATCTAAGGAAATGTGTTAATAGCTTGGCTCACGAGTGTGGCGTGTCGTGTGGGTAAAGTCGTACCTCTGCAGAGTTTAAACTATTGAATAGCGCGTCCATGGTTAAGGCGATCTCTCGATTTGTCACCCTTTGGGCGAGCATTAAGGACTTGGTAAGAATGGGATGGGAGTGGGAAAATAGACACAAGTATTGGAGTACTTGTGTGTGTGTATTGAACATGAGCGATGGAACTCATGGTTCGAGAATGCTTGCAGCATGATATGAATTAATTGAACATGAGCGATGGAACTCATGGTTCGGAGAATGCTTGAAGGCATGATATGAATGTGATTATGATGATGTTATATTATGCACTAGACTTTGCAAATGTTTACTAAATGCAAATTTTTCAATCTATACTTGCTTATGATTTATCTCAAATATTGCTTTATGCTGAAATTGCCACTATGCCTTCCTTGATGTATCAACCACATGTAGCTAGAGATCAGCATGAAATGTATATTATTGTGCGAGTACACTCTTTGTACTCAATCGGATTGTCCACTTGCTGCAGGTGAGGATGAGACATTACCCGGGACTTTACCGCGATTTCGATGGTTCTAACGTTTAGTCGCCGTTCTTGCCCCAGTTGGTTGCCTGAGGGTTTGGGGGCATGCCATGCTGGCCCTTTTGTTGTTTATCTTATGTTTTCCGCTGCTACTTGATGTAATAACTCTAAATATGTCGTTATGGACAGCAGTCCTCCTTTTGGTATGTAATAACGTTTATGCTTCCGCTAATTATGTATGTGTTGTGATGTCAACTGTTGGATGAGAATGCTCGTGTTGGCGAACTTTCCTGGGACCAACACGGGTATAATCGCGGAACGCCCGAGGTTCCCTTGATTCACTTGAGATGTACTGTGCATTTGGGTGAATCAGTGGAGTCCCGGACGGTTCCCCATGGCTTGGTATCGAGCCATACCGATCAGTAGGTTAGAACGGCCATGCTACGATTAGTTAGAGTATGCTTTGAGTCCAAAATTATTTTGCTATCAAATAATTTCAGAACTGATAACATTGTGCAATTCCTTTATTTCTACCCTCTTAGTTCTATATCTCACCCCGATGTTCATTTGATTGTGCAAACAAGTTTCTAACCTCTCTTATCCTTTTCAACCCGATGAGATGAGTGTTGGGCCATTGGTTTTAGTCACCATGCTGAAGATGTGGAGGGCTATCCTTCCTCCTTAGGGATATGCTTTGGAGGGCCAACTTCACCTATGCACCGTAGTATGCGCCTATGGTCGTGCTACAGACCTGGATTTAGGACCTACATCGCCACGGTTCACATCATCGCTAGGATGGTGACGGGAGCATTCCTATCACTTTCAAAGTAGGGGACGTCTGTGGGGATGGCTATTCAAGAGGTGGCATATGTTGCCATGTGCCATCTCCGTCATGATTTGTGGGGCCGACATTACCTCCTTATCAATATTTCCCACAACGAGGATCGACGGATGAAGTCAACAATGTCGCTGAAACCGAGATAGGAGAAGATTCTTCAATTCGCCAGTTGTCGGGTTTGGTCCGTGCCTTGGACCGGGCTAATCGTTGCCTTGTCCATGAGCCGGGGAGACTCGTGCCCGTCTCCATGAGGCACAAGGGCATCTCCACCAATTGCTCAGATTAACTTGGTGCCAAGGGGCGCTTTGTATGGCGCAACTCCACGACGCCACATGATGCAGCCCACCTATTTTTCGCTTCCGACATGTGCGAGGGATAGAGATCGAGGATTGTGTCCAACACCGCCGCATCAATTCGGGAGGTGTGATGCGTCGGCGTGCGGGAATTTCCGGGGTACCTAGGTTCTATATAGGATCACCCCAGTCTCACTAACCTCTTGGACCCAAGACACGGATCGCGGGATATCATCTTTGGATGTGTTTCCCCATGGATTCCTTAGAGACATTTGAGTTTGTTCGCTGAACTAATTTAATTGATGTAATAGGCTACCTTATGAACCTATGCTAGCTCTTGTATTTGGACTTGTCGCCTTTAGCTATCATTCTTGACCTACGGGTCGTGAACTTGTGCTATTGTATCGGGACCTTGTTATTTGCTTTCATGGATGATGTTGTGGCTTAAGAACCTTTTTATATTGATGTCTTTTGGAGTTGGTGCATGTTTTCTTGCTGCATACATGTAGAGTTTTAATTGTGTGATTTGCTGTCCGGATATTTTAAATTCAGCATTGTGGTGGCTCTCCTGTTACTTGTTGCTTATTTGGTTTTGGCAACAGATGACGGGAGTTACCACTCGCTCTAAGCTCAGGCGGACGCGAGGCCGCAATCCACCGGCTCCCAAGCAATCGAGGATCCAACTCGGGGTCACTCGACCACCCGAGTCCTCGCACGCCAAAATCAGCACCACCCTCGCGTGGAGGAGGAACTTCCACCCTCCTACCATGGCTCAAGTCCTCGCTCGATTGAGCAAAACCGCAAGATCAAACTTTGATCCTGCGGTAGATCGCCTGTGAACACGGCCTCGCCCAGCCCTTTCCGAGGAGCCGAGAGGGCAGACATCACGCCGCCAGCCGACTTGGCGAAGTTTCTCCGCCAGCCGCCAACGCTCTCCGTCTTGCGGATCCGCTCGAGCCGATGATTGGCCGGACTATTGAGCGCAAACTGCCGCCGCTCAATGCCCGACCATGAGAAGGTCCTCTATGCTTCGCATCAACTCGATGGTGCGGCGTGCGATGGTGGGACAGCTTTATCGCCATGCAGCCCGCCGATCATGTCATCACTTGGCGGAGTTTGGCGGCTTTCCGCGAGGCTCATGTTCCCGCCGGAGTTATGGCAAGGAAGAAGCGTGAATTTCGCATTGAAGCAAGGGAGCAAGACTGTCATGGATTATCTTCACGAAGTTCAACTATTTGGCTCGATATGCTCGGACGAGGTCTCCAACGATGAGCGCAAGCAAGAGCGCTTCATGGAGGGACTTTCGGATGAGTTGCAGCTAGAGCTCGCTGCTCACGACTTCGAAATTTCCAGCACTTGGTCCACAAGGCTATAGTGGTGGAAGAAAGTGGGGAAAATTGAGGATTCGCATAGCGCAAGGCAGCTGCACAAAATTCATGGCGGCAACTTGCAGCCACCGCGCATGGTGCGCCTCGCTTCCAAACTATCAAGCTCGGCACCGCCGAGGCCTCCAACATTCATTGCTCGCCCACCGCAGCCAAGTCTTCCACCAATTGTAGGTGGAAATCAGCAAGGAGCCAACACTCAAGCTCGTCCAATCCTTGTTTGTTTCGATTGCAAACAGCGGACACTTTGCGCCAATGCCCACAAAAGAACCAAGCAACGTCGGGATTCGACCCACTATTGCACCGGGCAGCAACCCCATCACCTCGACCAACGCCTCCAAGAATCGCACCAACCCCACCTCGTGGTCGATCAACCATGTATCGCCAAGAAGCTCAGAATGCACCGGAAGTGGTGTTGGGTACGCTTTCTGTCAACTCATACCCGACTACCGTATTATTCGATTCCGGAGCATCTCATTCATTTATTAAAGAGAAGTTTGCTGTGCATCATGAGTTCTCTATACAACTTATGCATCCACCACTTCTCATTAAAACCCCGGGATCGGAATTAAGGACCGATCGAGTCTGTACGGAGGTAAAGATTGAAGTCAATGGGGTAGAGTTCTAGCTGATTTGATAATGATTAAAACGGAGGAATTGAAGTTATTCTTGGGATGGATTGGCTATCCAAGCACAAAGGATGCATCAATTGTGCAAGCGGATCCATTTCACTCACTAGCAAGCGGCAAACAAGTTGTGTTTGCATCAAATCAGTTTATGCTCACCTCTATGCCTTGAAGGGTGAGCCATTCCTTGGGATAAGTAGCATACCGGTGGTGTGTGATTACCCAGATGTGTTTCGGAAAGAGTTACTGGGATGCCACCGACCGGAGGTTGAGTTCGTCATCGAGCTTCTACCCTAACGGCCCGATATCAAAACGACCTTACCGTATGCCTCCCAATGAGTTGATCGAGTTAAAGAAACAACTTACGGAGCTGCAAGAGAAGGGTTTCATTCGGTAGAGCTCCTCACCTTGGGGATGCCCGCGATATTTGTGAAGAAGAAAGATGATAGCTTGCGGATGTGTGTTGATTACCGTCCATTGAATGAAGTCACGGTCAAGAACAAGTATCCACTTCATGATCGATGATTTGTTCGACCAAATGATCGGAGCCCGTGTTTTCTCCAAGATTGACTTGAGGTTAGGCTACCATCAAATCAAGATTAGATCGGAAGATATCCCAAAAGCAAGATTCTCTACTCGTTATGGTCTATATGAGTATACCGTCATGTCTTTCGGCTTGACTAATGCACCGGCCTATTTCATGAACCTTATGAATTCAGTTTTCATGGAATATCTCGACAAGTTCGTTGTCATCTTCATCGATGATATTCTTATTTACTCCAAGTCCGAAGGGCATGAAGTACACCTTCTAAAGTCTTAGAAAAGCTGCGAGAGCATCAACTCTACGCAAAATTCAGCAAATGTGAATTCTGGCTGAAGGAGGTTGCCTTCTTGGGCCATGTGATCTCGGAAGGCGGAGTTAAGGTTGACCCGACAAGATCTGATCAGTACTGACCGGGAGCAGCCTAAGAACACCACGGACATTCAAGTTTCCTCGGGTTCGCGGGTTATTACGCCGATTCGTGGAGAACTTCTCCAAAATCGCTGAAGCCATCGAATCGAACTTTTGAAGAAGGAGAACAAGTTCGTATGGTCAGCAGAGTGTGAGGCAAGCTTCCAATTGTTGAAGGTTAAACAACCATCGTGACTGCCTTAGTCCTGCGGATATTCACAAGGGTTTTGACATCTATTGTGATGCATCCGCCTCGGCCGGGTTGTGTACTTATGCAAGAAGGCCGAGTTGTGGCGTATGCATCGAGGCAATTGAGACCTCATGAGATGAATTATCCCACCCATGATTTAGAGCTAGCAGCGATGGTGCATGCTCTAAAAATCTGGCGACATTACCTCATCGAATCGTTGTGAAATCTACACCCATCACAAGAGCTGAAGTATATCTTTACTCAAGCCGATCTGAACTTGAGGCAAAGAAGGTGGCTTGAATTGATCAAAGATTATGATATGGGACTCCATTATCATCCCGAAAGGCCAATATTGTTGCCGATGCTCGAGGTAAAAGCCTCAATGCAATCGTCTTTTAGTAGAACCGAATCGGACGCCATGTGCGCCGAAGTTTCAAAGTTCAACCCGAAGTGGTTAAGGAGGATTCCTTCTGTCATGGAAGTTAAATCTAACCTATTGGACCAAATCAAAGAGGCTCAAAGGACAAACAAGGGCATAGCACTCATCCGAGCCCACATCAAGCAAGGCAAGGCCAATTGCTTCACCGAGGACTCATAAGGTGTCTTGTGGTTCGCAAACGGCTAGTGGTGCCAAATTGTAAGGAATTGAGGGCACTAATTCTTGATGAAGCTCATAATTCCTCATTCTCCATTCATCCCGGAGTACTAAAAATGTACCAAGATCTTAAGCCAAGACTTTGGTGGACCCGATGAAACGAAATTGCCCTAGATGTCGCCGAGTCGGCGTATGTCGGCAATGAAAGTTTACCATTTATGCGGCAAGAGGCACACTTCAACCACTACCCATTCCTATGTGGAAGTGGGAAGAGATTGGTATGGATTTCATCACGGTTGCCCAAGACGCAAAAAGGTTTTGATTCTATATGGGTAATCGTTGACCGACTAACGAAGATCGCTCATTTCCTTCTGTCAAGGCAGCGGATCTGATGAGTAAGTTGGCTGAGTTATACCTTCATCGAATTGTGTCCCTTCATGGTGTTCCCAAAAGGATTGTCTCGGATCGAGGTACCCGTTTACCTCGCATTTTTGCAATGCCTCCACAAGGCCATGGGGACTCAACTCTCTTTAGCATGACTTATCATCCTCGAACAGATGGGCAAGCTGAGCAGGTGAACCAAATTCTTGAGGATATGCTTAGGGCTTGTGCCCTTACTTATGGCAAGAATTGGGAGAAATGCTTACCTTTCGAGAATTCTCCTACAACAATAGCTATCAAGCTAGTCTCCAAATGAGTCCATTCAAGCACTCTATGGAAGATCTTGCGTAACTCCACTTAATCGAGTGCGAGTCCGAGAGAGACCACTCTTTGGTCCCGAATTAGTCACCGGGCGTAAGAGCAAGTTCGATTTATTAAGTGAGCGGTTGCGAATCGCGATCTCGTCAAAAAGAGCTACGCCGATCGCCGCCAGTGAACTCAAGTTCGAAGTTGGTGATCACGTCTACCTCAAGGTCTCACCAATGAAAGGTGTTCGTCGGTTTCAAGTGAAGGGAAAGCTAGCCCCTCGCTATATCGGACCTTTCCCGATTATAGCAAGGCGAGGAGCAGTGGCGTATCAATTGGAGCTTCCCTTTTCACTAGCCAATGTGCATGATGTCTTTCATGTCTCTCAATTGAAGAAATGTCTCCGTGTCCCGACCGAAGTCACGGAATTGGACACTCTCGAATTACAACCCGATCTGTCCTACAAGGAGCATCCCATTTGTATTCTCGACGAGAGGGCGTGTTACTCAAAACCACTCCATCAAATTCTTTAAGGTTCAATGGAGTAATCACACCTGATGAGGCCACATGGGAGCGGAGGATCATCTTCGAGCGAATACCCTACCTCTTCAATGAAGCGGTGTAATCTCGAGGACGAGATTCTTTTAAGGGGAGGCTTGTAATGTACCAATTTTCGTTGATCCTAAGTGAGGCTTGTCGCGTTAACATCTTCCATAATAATCGTTGCATCCTAAATTAATTATAATCATACAAGGGTTAGGGCATTCATCTTGCATAAATAGGGAGTAACCAAAAATCTAGTAATCATTTTTCAAAAGCGCACACATGTTGTTTTGCCTAGTCAATGACATGTGGGCCATGTTCTTAAGAGAGGAGTGAAGGCTGCACATACCTACCCTACTAGTTGCTACATCACTCACCCCTACCTATGTACATGACAAGTCAATGACACATGGGACCTACCATTGCATAGAAAATTGTGGACTGCACATCCTTCCATGACTTTTCTCACTCAAACCACCCATACCCACCCTTTTACCTACTCTATGACATGTGGGACCTAGCCCCACATGTAAGGCATGAGTGGGCAGCCTATATAAGGCCTAAACCTTGGTTTCTCCTCCTTTTTCTGCTCATTTGCACAGCCCCAACCCAGAAAATAGCAAGAGTGTTCTTCCTCACCTCTTGCCATTTCTCCCCTCAAATCCCTCCAAACTTGGGTTTTGGTTTGTGCATGTTACACCATCTTGAAGCCAAGATCAAGAGCTTCAAATCCATCCAAGTGGATTTTTGAGGCATCAAGTTTTGGGTGAGTAGCAATCGTTTCTTTCTCCTCCATGTTCTGAAATTTAGAACCTTGTAACTCATTTCCTTTCTTTTCCCATGGAATCCATCATCCAACCATGAATCGGGTCGTGCATGTCACGTGGAAGCTTGAGGAGGAGGGCTAGTTGTTGCCGGGAGCACGAGCAAGTGGCGGCATTGTCGTCTCTGCGAGCAAGGAGGTGACGAACCGTGAGAACCGGCGTTCGACACTTTTCGCCATTCCTCACCAAAACCAATCTTCACCAAGTGCAAGCGTGACCTTGTAGTGGTAAGGTTCTACCTAGACCACCCTTTTAAGTCCTAGTACATTGCTATAAAGCGTAGAAGCCAATACACTAATTGTCGCTTTTAAACAGAGAAGCCTAGCTCGGATAATCCGAGATTTCACTCGGACATTCGAACATTTTCGATATTCGAACAAAGTTCGGATAGTCCGAATAGGAATTCGGCGAGGGCTGTTTTGGCTAACCGAGGGGTCTTTCGGATAGTCCGAGATTTCACCCGATATTCGAACACCTTCGGATACTCGAATGAATTTCCGGATAGTCCTAATAGGAATTAGCTTGAGAACTAAATTGGCTAACCGAGAGGTCCACTCGGACATTCCGGCGAACACTCGGATAGTTCAACCACTCGGACATTCCAACATAATTTCGGATAGTCCGAGTATAAATTCAACTTCTTATCGAGAGGGTCGATTCGGACGGTCAAAGTGAAACTCGGATACTCGAACATAATTCAATAAAAGCTTTAAGACTTGAACTTTTAGCATAAACACTCAATTAGTACTTGCATATTATGATTAGTATTACACATCATGAGCATGTCATGCATCTTTTACTCATGTGCACTATTTGAATCCTTGTTTGGTGTTTATTGAATTGGATTTTCTCGTTAGGTGTTGACGTTTGGAGGGCACCCCGAAACGCGACAACGCTTTTGAGACCAAGATCGAGCGACAAGGCACTACTTTACTCCTTGACCATGATTGCTCCTACTATTTGAAGTTTTTGTTTTGGAATTATTTTATCAATTGCATGCTTACTTTCAACTACAATTATGATTGGGTAGAAAACTTAGCTATCACCACATTGTGAGGTTATCCCCTTATCATGTTCTTTCCGTGTTCCATTGTCGCCCTAGGTGGTTGGTTTATTACTATTGTATATGGGTTCGTGCGAATTGCTTAGCCATGCTTAGAACACGTTAGAAACCGCGATAGATGGACTTACTCCATCGATCGCAATGATTGAGAATTCTATGATGATGTTGTTTTCAATTGTTATTTAATGAGTAGAAATGTTGGATAAGGACCCTAAGGATTAAATCTGGTGACGTCTCTTTGAGTAACTATCGTGCGAACCACACGCCGTTTATGGGACCGGCGAACCAAGTACTTATGTATGACTAGGTTATGTAAACCATGTGCACGCCGAATTCCTTGGGCTTAGTGGAGTGTCAAGGAATGTCCGTCGGAGTTCCTTGGGCTTAGTGGAGTGCCAAGGAATGTCCTCGAGTCCCTCGAACTTTGTTGAGTTGGGGATGTCCAACAACGGATGTACTCCTTGATCCACACACACCGAGCTTTGAGCACGCGGGATCGAGGTCACAATCATCCGGATGGTTTAGATACACTACCATGCATCTTGAAAATGGTTTGTCACGTTAGCCTCGGCCGACACATCTAAGGAAATGTGTTAATAGCTTGGCTCACGAGTGTGGCGTGTCGTGTGGGTAAAGTCGCACCTCTCTGAGTTTAAACTATTCAATAGCGCGTCCATGGTTAAGGACGATCTCTCGATTTGTCATCCTTTGGCGAGCATTAAGGACTTGGTAAGAATGGGATGGGAGTGGGAAAATAGACACAAGTATTGGAGTACTTGTGTGTGTGTAATTGAACATGAGCGATGGAACTCATGGTTGGAGAATGCTTGCGAGCATGATATGAATTAATTGAACATGAGCGATGGAACTCATGGTTCGGAGAATGCTTGAAGGCATGATATGAATGTGATTATGATGATGTTATATTATGCACTAGACTTTGCAAATGTTTACTAAATGCAAATCTTTCAATCTATACTTGCTTATGATTTATCTCAAATATTGCTTTATGCTGAAATTGCCACTATGCCTTCCTTGATGTATCAACCACATGTAGCTAGAGATCAGCATGAAATGTATATTATTGTGCGAGTACACTCTTTGTACTCAATCGGATTATCCACTTGCTGCGGTGAGGATGAGACATTACAGGGGACTTTTAAGGCGATTTCGATGGTTCTAACGTTTAGTCGCCGTTCTTGCCCCAGTTGGTTGCCTGAGGGTTTGGGGCATGCCATGCTGGCCCTTTTGTTGTTTATCTTATGTTTTCGCTGCTACTTGATGTAATAACTCTAAATATGTCGTTATGGACAGCAGTCCTCCTTTTGGTATGTAATAACGTTTATGCTTCCGCTAATTATGTATGTGTTGTGATGTCAACTGTTGGATGAGAATGCTCGTGTTGGCGAACTTTCCTGGGACCAACACGGGTATAATCGCGGAACGCCCGAGGTTCCCTTGATTCACTTGAGATGTACTGTGCATTTGGGTGAATCAGTGGAGTCCCGGGGACGGTTCCCCACACCTTTGTACTCTCGAGTAGTGAATTCCTCCACCTCCGGAGAAGACTAGACGTAGAGCTGTTACCCTCGTGGGGGCTCGAACCAGTATACACCGCTGTCCCCTGCTCGTTGATGCCATGCACCGATCTTCGTCCGCACCATTGTTGAGCGAAGCACTTTCTGGGTCCCTCGTTCACACTAACCCCCCTTTTCACTTTTGCGGTCATGCGATCCCGATCGTCGACAGCTGGCGCCCATCGTGGGGCTCGATAGCTTCGCTCACTCGAAGGAAGGAGATCAAGGTTTCAAGAGCATGTCGTACTCCGTCGAGGGACATTCCTCAAGCGTGGGCTCGGGCGTGGATCCTGAGCGCGATGACTCCACGTCCATGTTTTCGCCTTCACCCCATGCCTTGGGCGATATATCCTCATGGCGATAGCCACTGGCCTTGCAGCATGGCGGGGTGAACACGACCCGCAGACCCCTGAAGACGCTCATCGGATGGTGCATGTCGCCATCAACTAAACTATAACGCGCCCTCGGTGAGAGGACCAGAAAAAGCGATGCCGTCCGCCACCCCAACTCCCTCCTTCCGGAGAGCGCCTCCGTGCCATCGCCGGGTCATGGTCGATCCAAACCGGGTGAGGTCGAACTCTTGATCGTGCTCGCCGACGAGCTTGATCGTCTGCGCGACTAAGGTCGTACCTCCGCTTGACCGAGTCACCGCTCGAGACTCATTCCCTGAGAAGTGACGACAACTCATCGCAGCGACCGCAAGCACCCTCTTGCCAAAGAACCGGGGCGTGTCCGACTCGCCAGCGTCGCCGCCCAGCGGACACGGTTCCAAACAGTGTTTGGCGTCAGCCGAGCTACATCAGCTCACCTTCAAACGGCGGTGGGTCTGGGAGCCTTTCCTCGGATATCCCGCCTAGGTGCCGCAGAGTTCAAGACCGCCTGGGGTATCTCCCGGGTGACTCTCGCGCTCGGCGCCACGACCGCCCTCGTCGAAGGTTGGGGCGTCGAGGCGGCCACGACCTTGAGTCTGGCAGCAGTGAAAGTATTACCGACGACGACCTCCCCAGGCGTGCTCTAGTGCCGGCCTATGGCTGCGCGGCGTACTCTGATGACCTTCGGCGGGTGCGTTGGCCGGCTCGTTTCAAGCCCGCCCTGATCGAGCGGTTTGACGGAACAAAGAACCCCGATGAGTTCCTGTCGATCTACACCATCGCCATTTTGGCTGCAGGGGGAGACGAGTATGTGGTGGCTAATTACCTCCCTACCGTTCTGGATGGAGCCGCTTGAACTTGGCTCTTCAACCAGAAGCCTGGTACCTTCCGCTCGTGGCGCCAGATTCAGAGCGCGCTCCGTTCAAACTTCCAGAGCTGCTATGAGCGGCCTGGCAGGGAGAAGGACCTGGATCGAGTGATCCAGGGGAAAAACGAACCCCTCCGCGATTTCGTGCGGTGGTTCATCCGCACCAGGAACCTGATCCCAAGCGTCTCTGACGAAGCAGTGATCAAGGCCTTCAAGTTCGGCGTCATGACCGCGCCCACCAAGACAGAAATTATGGCAAGGCTCACCGTCGGCAAGCTGTTTCGCATGGCGGAGCGCTACGCGGACGCAGACGATGCGGTCCGCTGGAAGCGCGACTACGACCACGGTAAGCTTGGCATCAATTCGGGTGAAGCCGGCCCTTCCCACGCCAAGAGTGCCGACCAAGGCTCGGTCGTTAAGAAGCGGAAGTACGGGATAGTGGTCGACCTCAGGTGATCGTTTTGGTGGATGGGCACCGAGAGGTCATGTAAGTACGGGACCCAGCCCAGGAGAGGTCCCGTCGACAGCAAAATCGACCACGACCCCAGCACATGCCACGCCGACCTCGGTAGGGGGATCGTCGGTCTGGGTCGCGGCAGGCTGAAGACCGCACGCAAGGTCCTGAGGGGCGGCCTCGGTTCGACGAGGGTAAATTCTGCTTGTTCCACAGGACCTCGGGCCACGACTTGCGAAGCTGCAGGGCCTGGCAAGCCAAGTTGGAGGCCTTTTAGACGCCCGTGGGGAAATGCCTACACTCCCGAAAGAGGGGGATCTGCCCGACAGGGTGAACGTGGGGGAGGACCAGGTCGACCTCGACCTGGATTTCCAGCAGGACAACCACCGGATCGACGTCATCTTCGGCGGCTCGTCAGCGTACCAATCCAAACGTGAGATCAAGGATGCCGCGCGCGTGGTCTACCAGGCCGCCACCAGGAAGCCCGTGGATCAGCCCTGCAAATGGACCGGGGCAACAATCACCTTCACGCCGGAGGATGCCCCCCAAGGTATGACCAAGGATCTCAAGACCGCTTTGGTCGTGATCCCCACCATCAGCAATACCTTGGTTGGGCGGGTCATGGTCGATGGGGGTAGTTCCCTCAACTTGCTGCTAGCTAGCGCGCTCGACCGGATGCAGATTCCCCGGTCGAAGGTCAAGAACATCGCGATTCCATTCTTCGGGATTGTGCCAGGAAGCTCGACCACTCCTCTGGGACAGGTGGTCCTGCCCGTCACTTTCGGTGCCTTGGACAACTTTCGCACCGAGCTGGTCACCTTTGAGGTGGTTGAGGGTGATCTCCCTTACAACGCCATCCTCGAGCACCCAGCTTTGGTCAAGTTTATGGCGGCCAATCACTACGGCCACCGCTGCATGAAGCTCCCAGGACCAAGTGGCGTCATCACTGTGCGTGGCGACCTCAAAGCGCATGATGGCTGCGAGACTCGAGCCACGCCCTCGCCGGTATCTTTGCCTCGGCGAGGCCTATGGCGACCATAAAGGTCGCTCGCCAGAAGGCGGTCATCCAAATGTGAGACTCTGAAGGCCATGCCGCTCGAGGAGGGGGACCCCTCCAGGTGCGTCCACATCTCGGCCGAGCTGAGTTCCAAATAAGAACTCGAGCTCGTCACCTTCCTCCGTGCCAACAAAGACATATTTGCTTGGGAGCCGGCAGACATGCCAGGTGTCCCGAGGGAGGTGGTCGAGCATCGATTGCAGGTACGGTCCGATTGCCGGCCCGTGCGCCAGAAGCTGCGGCGTTTTTCTCCTGAAAAGGTTGCCATAATCAAGGAGAACCTTGACAAGCTGTTGAAGGCCAGTTTCATTCGTGAGATTGATTACTCCGAATGGCTGGCCAACCCCGTCATCATGCAGAAGAAAGGCGGGAAGTGGAGGATGTGCATGGATCACACAGGGTTGAACTCGGCATGTCCAAAGGACAACTTCCCTCTCCCGCACATCGACCAGATCGTTGACTCCACAGCAAATGCCAAGTTGCTGAGCTTCCTGGACGCTTACTTTGGGTACCACCAGATCAAGCTGGCGGTTGATGACGAGAGCAAGACGTCATTCATCACACCGTTCGGGACCAACTGCTACACGACCATTTCGTTTGGTCTCCGCAACGCCGGCGCGACCTTCCAGCGTCTGATGACCAAGACATTCGAGCCTCAAATCGGCCGCAACCTCGAGGTCTACGTGGACGACATCATCATTAAGAGCTCCACCGAAGCCAGCCACGTTCAAGATCTTGAGGAGACCTTCACCAACCTGAACAAGCACAAGACCAAGCTCAATCTGGAGAAGTGCGTGTTCGGTGTTGCCTCCGGGAAGGTGCTTGGCTACATGATAGGGGGCTCGGGAGTCGGCCCGAACCCGGAGAAGATCGAAGCAATAGAAAAGATGGCCCCTCCGAGTTCGGTAAAGCAGGTACAGTGCCTCACCGGTCGCATGGCCACCCTCAGCCGCTTCATTTCGAGGCTCGACAAGCGCGGGTTGCCCTTTTTCAAGGCCTTGCGCAAGCATGGGGGCTTCGAGTGGACGCCTGAGGCTCAGCGGTCTTTCGACGAATTGAAGGTATACTTTTCAACCCCACCCTTGCTTACGACCCGCGTTCGGTAAAAGTGCTGCTCTACCTCATGCCACCACGCCATCATCGTATCTGGTGGCCGCGGGGACGCGCAGAACACTGATCTATTCGTCGTGAGGTCCTCCATGGGCGAAGAGCTGCTACCCTCGGGTCAAAAGCTGCTCTATGCCCTCCTCATGGCCAGCGCAAGCTCGGCACTATTTCCGGACTCACTCTGTGGTCATCGAGCAACTTTACGCTTGGAGAAATCTTGAGGAACCCGGAGGCCGGAGGTCACATCGCCAAGTGGGCGATGGGTTGCGCCGCCGACCTCAATTAAATGGCCGCCACGGCCATCAAGTCGCCAGTCTTTGGTGACCGTGGTCGGCAGACTTCGCACCGGCTCCCAATCGAGGCGGCGAAGAAAGCCTGGGTCATGTACTTGATGGCTCACGGTCCTTCAAGCGCCCGGGAGCTAGGATCCTCATTCTCACCCTTGAGGCGATAGTCGAGGCACGTTGTTAAGCCAGTTCCAAAGAACAAATAATGCAGTGAGTCTGAAGCCCTTCTGGCGGGGCTCCGGGCTTGCAAGGCACTAGGTGTTCGCCGGTTGGTCGTCAAGGGCGATTCACAGCTCGTCATCAACTAGTTCAACAAGGGCTACCAGTGCTCGGAAGGTTCAATGACCAAGTATCTCGCCGAGGCGCGCAAGATGGAGAAGTGGTTCTAGAACCTGGAGATCATGCATGTGGCGTGAAAGGACAACTCTGACGCAGACTACCTCTCCAAGCTTGGGTCGTCTAACGATGAAGGCCCTCCAGATGTGATCCTGGAGACCCTGGCATCGCCCTCAATCACCGACCAAGGGGCCTCGGTCGCCTTCATCGATGGTATTCCCTCGTGGGCGGAGCCGATCCATTGTTTCCTGGCGACAGGTGAGCTCCCGGCTGAACCAACAGAAAGAAGCAGGATCAAGCGCCAGGCGAGCTCATATAAACTTGTTGACGGCAAGCTTTATCGTCGGAATCTTTCTGGCATCCTGACGAAGTGTGTCACCACAGAGGAGGGTAAGTACCTGTTACATGACATTCATTCAGGTCTGTGTGGGGCGCACTCTTCTTTCAGGACCATTGTAGGTAAGGCTTTCCGCATGGGGTTCTCTTGTGCGGCACTCCGGCACAGCAACATTGTCCGCACCTGTCGAGCCTTCCAGTTCCATGCTCGGAAGTCACATCAACCTGCCTACGCGCTCCAGACCATCCCACTCGCTTGGCCTTTCTCGACATGGGGGCTGGACATCCTCGGCCCCTTCCCACAGGCGACTGGGGGGAAGAAGTTTTTGTTCGTTGCCATCGATACCTTCACCAAATGGATCGAAGCAGAACCCATCTCGACCATCACGGCTCGTGTGGCGGTCAAGTTCTTTCGCCTGTTCGTGGTCACCAGGTATGGGGTTCCATGCAGAATCATTACTGACAATGGAACTCAATTTACCAGTGAGCTGTTCCAGGAGTACTACGAAGACATCGGCACCAAGGTATGCTATGCCTCGGTGGCCCACCCGCAGAGTAATGGAGTAGTGGAACGCACCAACGGAAAAATCATTCAAGGCGTCAAAAAGCGAGTGTCAGATGAGCTCAAATGACCTGACCCGGACACAGGTGGGCGAACTTCCCACCGTCTTATGGTCTATTCAGTACTACTGGTCGGTGCAACAGGGGTCCACACCTTAGGCTCGTGTTGATGCGGGCCGTCCCGCCTCGAGTCATGTTTGGGCTCTGCCAAGGTCGACAGTCGTCAGTTGACTTGAGTAAGCGTCCCTTGACCTTACCCTGGCGGAAGAAGTAAGATGCCGTGCACTACTACGATCGGCGCACTACCTGCAAGCTCTTCGCAGACATGCGTCCCGATCGGTACGACCTAGGGAGCTCCTTGTTGGGGACCTAGCCCTGAGATAGATTCAGGCTCCGTCCAACACCAACAAGTTATCCCCGCGGTGGGAGGGCCCCTATAGAGTTGTTTCAACAGATCGCACGGGGGCTTACCGGCTAGTGATGCCCGATGGCAGAGAGCTCTCTAGCTCGTGGAATATTGACCAGCTTTGAAAATTCTATGTGTAACCCTTTTACCTCAAATTTCAATAAAGCTCTTGTTCAATTGTCATGATTGGTCTTTTGCGCACCTTTTTTCTACGTTTTTTGTTGGCTCGAGCTCAACTTTCTTTGAGTCCGACCTACGGATGAGCACGCTTGCTCTTGGCCCAGGTGTCGGGGGCTTACCCTTCACCCCCAGTGGTCGAGTTACGTGTAAGCCGAACCTCTTCGCATCAATGCTCCCCATGCGCCAGGGTTCGAATTAAGCCCATGATCGGGTCCAACGAGCAACGCGCAAATCGTTGTCATGACTTGAGCCTCACTCTAGATCCTAAGTTTTTCCCCGTGCGACCACGTTATGCTCCCTATGGGCCTTTTTCGATCTTGCAGGTCTTGGTCTTTGCAGGATTGCTAACTTGCGCCCAAGGCCGGCGTCACTCGACCTTGCGCCCAACGGGGGCTGGATGAGATATACCACGATCAGAAAAGGCTAAGTGTACGATTGGGAAAAATTTCTTGGTCGACAAATGATAAAGCAAACTAAGACAATTAAACTGTTCTAGCCAAAATACAGTCGTTCCATTGAACCATTTTCTTGCAAAAATCTTACTGAAGTCTAGCCCCATCTACAATTCGGCCATCTCTCCATAAGCTTCTGCTCTAGTTCGGCGACCTTGGCCCTCAAGGTCAAGAGCTCGCCCTGGAGTCGGAGGGCTTCGGTTGAGGCTTTGGCGGTGTGGCGGCGTTCTTCTTGAAGTTGGGCCAAGGCGTTCTTCGCAGCCTTGCTCGCCCTACCCAGCTTCTCCTTGAGTTCCTTAGCCTTGGCCTCGAGCTCGGGGGAGGCCCTTGGCACGGCAACTGCCTAGTCCACAGCGGCCTTGCGTAGTTCTTCGGCCTTGGCTCGCTCAGCCTCGAGTGCCTTGGTCGACCTCACGCGCTCATCCTCGAGGGACTTGGTCGCGTGGTCCCATTCCGCGGCGATGGCCCACTCCAGCTCGGCCTTGTGCGAGACTTCAAGCGTCTTCACCGCCTCGCGGAGGCCGGCGATCTCGTTGGAGTCGTTTGCCGCCTTTTGCACGGCCTCCTCCCTCTCGGCTTGCAGGTCCTCCACGAGCTTGGAGCGCGCCGTCTCCTGGTCCTCTAGCACATCGAGCAAGGCCTTCAGCCCGTCGGAATGCGTTCGAAGGCCTTGCAACCCTTGGGTGACTAAGCCGATGGCCTGCGAGGCTCAAAGGATCAACACGGCACTCGCCAGAAGAATAAGAGAGAAAGGAAAACGGTGAAAATTGAGCTAAGGTTCGGAGAAAACTCATGTACCTGGGCAAGACGGCCCTCGAGAGCGTACGGGAGTACGCGATGGAACTGCTGCCCGACGTTCCCGGGGCGGTGCCGCCCTTGTTGCCATTGGGTCTTGAAGTCACGACCTTGGGCGCTCCGTCATGGGCGCCTGCGTCTCGAGCTTCCTCCTCGAGGGGGCTCGACTCGTCCCCACGCTCTATCCTAGTGGCGGCTTCGTCTCCCCCAGCTGGAGGGTCTCTAGCCTCCTCCTCAGCGGTGGTCTTGGCCTGGTCCATGGCTTGGACCTCAGTGCTTGCCACGGTTGGAGCGTCTTCAGGATCAGTGGCCTGGGAGGTCACAACCGCCATGGTCGGGGCGACCTCGGCGGTCGTGGCAAGGGCACCTCCGGCGCCATCTTCTTCGGTGGCCTCGGGCGGGTCGACGCCATCGTCAGCGTCTACCTTGCCGGTGCCATAGTCCTCGCTGGTCGCGGGGAGGAGCTCTTCCTCGTCCGGGTCGTCGAGCCCTTGGTCGAACTTCATGGGCGGAGCTCTGCTCTAGGGGCTCGAGGCCTGCGTCCCGAGGGGTCGTGGGCGCCAACACGTAATCTGCCTCCTCTTCCTCGTCGGACCCGGACTCGCCCTGGACAATAGTCATCGTCAATACGGGCAGGTGTTGAGCTCGGGCGCTCAAGGTCTGCGATTAAGAGCCACTACTAAGCTAAAAAGTTACAGGGAAGGCTGAGCAAGTGAAGGGCACGAAGCCTACCTGGGTCGGAAGTCTCCGTTTCGCAGGAGACTGGCGAAGGCCCTGACCTCCTGAGGTCGAGGGGGCGCTCCGCTTTTGGGTCCCCCCGGTCTGGGACCTTGAAGCCCACGGTGGCTCTGAATCCCCCGCGGCGGAAGTCCCAGGGCCCCCCTCTTGGGACCTTTGGGCCGCCTGAGGGCTCGAAGACCTGGCGGCGGCCACCGCGCTCACCTGCTGCAATAAGGACGTGTCAGGAGATGGAGAAGCACAGGCGTAAGCTCGGGGGCTCGACCATGGAAGTCCCTACCATTGCGCGGTCAGCCCATTCAACGTGAGGCTTCTTAGCCTCACGGTCGTCTGCCTTGCCCGAGGGCGGCCTCTTCTTCCCCTTCTTGCTCTTGCCCCCGCCGGGCAGCGGAAGCAATCTCCTGGCTGTGTTAAGCAACTCCTGGTGGTCCTGCGAACGCAACGAATGATCAAGGAAAGGCGCCGATGGAGTTCAAACTGAAGAGCGGTTTGGGAGTGCCTACCTCAGCTTTTCGGTGAAGTACATTTTTCGGGACAGGGGGATCGAGGGTATAGTCGTGTGCCCCTTTCCCGAACATCTCATTCATCCTGGCGGCGACCCAGGACTACTTCGGTGCTGCAAGGAAGTGGAATGTCAAAAGAACCCGAAGGGCGAACACGAACAAGTCTCAAGGGCAAGAAGACGTGCTAGACGTACCCTCGCGGGTCATGTCGTCGCGCCCCGTGATCTCGTAGAACGGATGTTCCCTCTTCCGAAGGGGAAACCCGGCTCATGAGAAGTCGCAGACGATACGCCGCCGGTGAGCAGCGTGTGGCGCAGATGTGTATGGCGGCGATGGCCTCTTCGTCGACCTCCAGGTTGTCTGACTCCGGGGTCTCCTTCTTCCCGGTGATCGGGGTTCCATCGAACGACAACGCCCCAGTCCAGCCCTTCTTCAGGTAGAACCACCGCTGAGTCCCGAGACTAGATCTTGGGGAAGGCCCATAGGATTCCCGTCCGCAGCCGGAAGTAGAGGCATCCGACCACAGGGTCTTTTCCAGAGCAGAATAGAGAGAAGAATCGAAAGAAGAGCGAGGGGGTGGGAAGGATTCCAAGGAACCCCTCGCACAGATGTGAGAAGATGGAAAGGAGGAGGATGGAATTGGGCACCAGATTGATGAGCTCTATCTCACAGTGGGCAAGGATAGCCGCCGTGAAGTCGCTCTTCGGTGTCCGCAGGCCGAAGAGCGTGTAGTGCTCAGTGCAGACAAGCTCGTCGTCCCTGAGATGCGGTTCGGTCTCACCGTCAGGCAACCACCACATCGCCGGGTCAAGCAGCCCCAGGCTCTCGAGCTCCTTCATCCTCGCCTGTGACATGGTGCTTCTTCCGAGCTTCGCCATGGCGGCTGCTTTCAGGCTTGGTCGAGAGAGGGAGAGTGGCATGGGCAAAAGGCTAGGGGACAAGGAGCGCAAGGATGTCGGGAGTTCTTTTTTCGAAGGTAACAGAGGGCTTGGGCTTATAGGCTCGGGTTGTGGTCGGTTTTTAGACTAAGGCGCCTCAAAAGCGGTGTCGAAGACGATTTGACAGGCGCAATTAAGGATTAGGCGGCAGTTTCAAGGCATCGCAAACACTCCCACTAACCGATCGGATTCGTACCAGCATCGTGAAGTCCAAGGGGTGCCAGGTGTCTTGGAGCCGAAGTCTTCCCTGGTGATCTCCGCCCGACCTCGACCAAAGGACTAGGGAGTCCGGAGGTCCATTCCCAACGACTACAGGCTCGAGGTCAATCCAGGTGTCCTCCTCGACCTTGAGCCTGGGGGGCTAGCTGACAAGAACTGGGAAATCTCTGACAAGTCAACGCACGGTCAGCAGGCGTCCCTAGCTCGGGGCAACGCAGCAAGGGGGCCCTGACCAAGACCTAAGCAACGCTGGTGGCCGCACGACCTCAAGCGGTAGGGGATTCCGTCCCCGCTCGACCTCGACCTTGGCTCGGAGGAGTGCGCCTACTCGGCGGTTACCAAGACCTGGGTAGTGGCGTCAAAGGGGCGTGGGCGGCATATCGAGAGCGATTCTGACCCATCTTCAATCGCCTGGGCCACTCCGGGAATCTCTCTCGACCGTTACAAGCAACATCAGGGAGGATATAAGGCCTCGCAAGGCATGTGTACAGGATCATCAGCGCATTAGCCATAGACCAGTAAACACAAACAGAGCATTCAAGCTCGAGCTGTAATCCACCCTTTGTACTCTCGATTAGTGAATTCCTCCACCTCCGGAGAAGACTGGACGTAGAGCTGTTACCCTCGTGGGGGCTCGAACCAGTATACACCGCTGTCCCCTTCTCGTTGACGCCACGCACCGATCTTCGTCCGCACCATTGTTGAGTGAAGCACTTTCTGGGTCCCTCGTTCACACTAACCCCCCTTTTCACTTTTGCGGTCAGGCGATCCCGATCGTCGACACCCCGATATATATAGCAGTATGAGAGAGGAGTTTGGATTCGACCAAACCATAAAGAGATAGAGTCCTAAACTGAATACAGTTTAGAGTCCTTATCTCATAACACTCCCCCTTGGTCAAATACCGCGTAATGCATATGTCTCGTTAAAAACTCCACTCAAAAACCATTGGGAAAAAGGAGATGGAGAATAGAGTACATCGCACTCGCACTTTATGTTGCACTAGTTGCCTCATTAAAAACCTTCATGTGAGAAAACTTCAGGAAAACTCACAGAGGGAAAAGAGTACAACTTATAACCTTCAGGGTTTTATTAGGATCTTCGGGATCGCAATAAGGGTTATGGTTCAAGGGTTTTCTCCCTTAAATTCTGCATCTCTCTAAGTCTTTTCATTCCAATGCCTCTAACATATTTTTAAAATGTAGATTTGGGCAAGGATTTAGTGAATAAATCTGCAAGATTTTCATATGACTTAGTTTGCAAGATTTTTATCTCACCGTTCTTCTGGAGTTCATGAGGATAGAATAACTTAGGAGCAATATGCTTCGTGATGTTGCTCTTTACATAACCCAATTGCATTTGTGCAACACAAGCAGAATTATCTTCATAGATAATTGTGGGAGTATCGACGGTGTTAAGGCCACATGACTTCTGGATATGGCTAATCATACGTCGCAGCCAAACACATCCACATAAGACTTCATACAAGGCTATAATCTCCGAGTGGTTGGTAGAAGTTGCTACCAAGGTTTGTTTACAAGACCGCCAGAAAAAGGTTGTATCACCATAGAGAAACATAAAACCAGTCTGCGATTTGGCACTATGGGGATCAGACAGATAGCCAGCATCCGTATATCCCACCATGGTCAAGTCTTGGTTTTTCTAGAAAAACAATCCAAGATCTTGAGTACCTTGGAGGTATCTGAGTAAAGTCTTGACACCAGCCCAATATCTTCTGGTTGGGGCTGAACTATGCTTTGCTAGCAAATTTACTACGAATGCAATATCAGATCTTGTGCAATTCGCAAGATACACGAGTACTCCAATGGCACTTAAGGCCCTGTTTGGGAGAGCTCTAGATCCCAGCTCCAGCTCAGATCTGAAACTTATAGATTAAAATAAAGTGAATTAAGTTTATATTTTTGGTCTAAAATTAAATAAGATGATCTACTTAAACACTCTTAATATACCCACAGCTCCAGCTTCATAAATTTCTGGAGTTAGAAATACCCTGCTCCACCAACTCCACAGATTTTGGTGGAACTGGAGCTGTCCCAAACACCCTCTAAATATAGGACTTTAGGTCCTAAGACTTTCTGATTTTTCATCCTCGGTCTGAAAGGGTCTTTATTCACTTCAAGGGATCTTACGACCATGGGAGTTTTCAAAGGATGCGATTTATCTATATCAAACCATCTCCAATACCTTCCGGGTATAGGAAGACTGGTGAATAAGAATTCCTTCTGGGAAATGCTCTAGCTACAGGCTTAAGCAAAATTTGGTATTATCCAAATCTTTCATCTCAAACTCCGTCGTGAGGTAAGCACTAGCTTCCTTTATCTCCTCTGTGGTTCCGATGATATTCAGATCATTGACATAAAAATGAGATGATACAGAATCCATTCTGGAATTTCTTTATGAACACACAGGGGCAATATCCCTTCTTCAAGAGGAACTCACTAAGTCGGTTATACTATATTTTCCCCGACTGTTTTTAACCCATACAGCGATCTCTACAGTTTGACGCTATTCATGTTGCGATTATTAGGATCCAGAACTTTGACTCCTTCAGGGATTCTTATATAAATATCCGAATCCAATGACCCATATAAATATGCGATCACTACATTCATCAACTGCATTGGTAAGTTTAAACTTTCTGCCATTAATGTTAAATTTCAGAACATTATTCCACTTTTTACAGGAGAATACGTTTCATCGTAATCTATGCTGGGTCTCTGCATGAACCCTTGTGCTACAAGCCTCGCTTATATATGTCACCACCTGGGTATTTTCATTTCTCTTCTGGATGAAAACCTATTTGATCCTGCAGGGAACAATTTAGGAGATGTTCGGTCAACTGGACTAGAAACTTTCCTCTTATTAAGTTAGCGCTGTCTTAATTGCTTCTTTTGTTTGACTCTATCTGAGCGCTTCTGACACTCTGCTATGGACTTTGGTTCTGGATCCAGCTTTAACCATTTTGGAGGCAAATATGTGTTGACAATTGTAGTCTTTCTTTTATTTATTTCTCCTGTATCACTCCGGGGATATATCTATATTAATTTCTTCCAGCTCCTCGTGATTTCCCACAACGATGGAGTCTGTGTGTTCCGACTTCCCAGAGTGGAATTGTGCGCACAAATATACGCTGGGGTTATCATCTTCAGGATGGATCACTTCAGGGATGTTACCATATCCAGGATGGCTCACTTCAGGGATTTTCTCAACATCAGGTTGAGCTTCTTCTACTGTCACCGGTAGTGTTCTCATTTGTTCGGTTCTCTACTTCTGTGGACGTCTCCGCGGAATTGAGTCTCGTGCACCTGTAGGCCTCCCCCTCTTCTTATCGTGAGGGTCAAGAGTGTGTTCAATATCCTTCTAGGGTATTTTCACTCTTTCAGATGCATATACTATAGGTATATGAAATCTTTCACTCCCTTATGAAGTGAAGGCATTTGGCAGATCATTAGCTTATTTATTGCAGATTTATTATCTTTCGAACTTCAAGTTCGGTCTCTCTAGTGCGTGGATCTAAGGACTCGGCATTCTCTAATGTGGTATTTATCTCCCCCTAATGCCGAAAAATTTCCTTAGTATAATCAGCGTACCAAGCTGTGTACAGATCCCCTGTCATAAGCTCTAGGTATTTTAGTACATGACGGAGATTCATAACCCACATAGATCCTCTCAACTTCTGGTGAGGTCCTATGGTTGTACGTTGTAGTGGAGAGATTGGCATGTATACAGCACAGCCAGATTTTTGCAGATGGGAAATACTTAATTCTTTTCCATGCACTATCTGCAACGGGAAAATTTCGTAATGTGCAGTTGGTCTGAGTTGAATTATTATCGCGAAGATGCACGACAACAAGGCCCCAACAACTGGTGGGAAGCCAACTATTCTGCAAGAGCGACCAAACAATATAATAAGTTTTGTTCTTTTAATATAATGACTCTACAGGGGCATTTTTAAGTGTGGATATTAGGTACAAGATGCTCTACATTAATTTTCGAAGCCTTATAATAATCATTAAATGCTTTGACATAACTTGCCATCATTGTCCATTCAAATAAACTTGATTCTTTCTTCTGGAAAGTAGGCTCTTAACTTAATAATTTGGGTAATTAATTTTGGTAGAAACATAATTCCTAGTAGATAAGAGACCTACATAGAACCATCTAGTAGAAGCATTTATCAGTACCATAAGATTTCTTAAAAGGGGCCCGACAAGGGTTGAATAAGTCCACATATATCACTTTGAATTTTCTTCAGGAAATTCAGTGATTCTTCCCTAACTTTTTGGGTAGAAGATCTAAGTATGAGCTTTCCTTTAGCACAACCAGGGCATAAGATAACTTCAGGTTTAGGAAAGTCTTTTATGCAATGGCCAGCAGAATTATAATTATTCTTCTCACAATATTCAACTCAAGATAACCCAGTCGATCTACTAGATCTTTAAATATTTCTGGGTTTTTATCGCAACATAAACTTCAAATTTTATATATGCATAGTATAACCTGAAGGAAAATGAATGAAAATTTTCACCACACATTAATTACACCCATTAAACTTAGTCATGAGTAGGTATTCTATAGCATCCCTATTCTTTGTCTCTGTAAGGAAACAATTTAGACCAATATCTTTAAATTTTAAGAGAGTGCGACTGGACTCAGGGTATAATATGGCATTCTTCCAGTGCCAACTATGAGGGTATCGCTTCTAGCAATAGTCATAATAATTTCAATTTACTTAGTGTGGTACAACTGTCTTCTAGATAGATTTTCTCCTCCCTTATCGGATTACACTTTGTTCTATATTAGAAGTATGATTTAGCAAAGTGAAGGAATACTTAAGAGACTTATAAGGAATATGTGACATCGAATTAGCAAAATGAAGGAATACTTAGGAGACTAATCCAGATCGCCATATGACTTGTCTATGTCCTTCTGGGCCCCCTCAAACTTTATAATTTCGAGAACCATATTATCACACTTCTTAGCACTCGTGTCAACAATAGGTTGAACAGTGAAATATGTTTCAACATTGTTTACCCCAGGTCTTATTGACTTTTCAGTGGATTTTGTGTAAAGGTCTACCAAATACTTCAGGATGCAATAGCTGCATGCTCAATGGTCAATGCATTCATACCTAAAACAGGGTTATTCAGGTTTTCAGCCTTACTTTTGGAAGTCCTTGGCTATTTACCTTTACTTTTCCACTATGAATTGCTCTTCCCCTTCTTATCATTTTGCCCTTACTACGGCCACGGCTATTGCTAGCCTGCTAAGTATTTTTCATGTGCTTCAGGCACTACAAGACTCCTATTAGGAAATATGTGATGATTCTTCATCAGGAGCTCATCATGTTTTTCTACTTCTAGAAATTCACATAAGTTCGAAGTACTTCTAGTACTTGGCATGACGATACTATTACAGCAGTATCCTCGTATTGGGGTGGAAAATGCATATTGAAAGCACGGGAGGATCCATCCGCGCTGTGATTTGGCAACAGGAGAGATCTTTGCTGGTTATATATTTTTCCTTCAGGGAATCTGAAAATACCAGCTGGTCATCTTTCAACGACTATTCGGCCTTCAGATCCGTATGGAGATGGTGCCTTAGGGGGTACACAGCCATATATCTGACGATTTCGAGAAGAGCAGGGATAACAGCTTCAGGCTAGGAAAATAGAAGCTCCAAAAGATCAAGCTATCAGATTAATTTTAGTATTCATTGCCCGGGTAAGATACTTTTTGCCATTCAGGGCAAGCTTGATAAATTCCCTCTTTGTAATGTCCAACATATCCTATTTCTATTTATGCAAAATGACTTTTACTACTGGTAAAATCATTACATTACATGCTCACTCTTCAATCAGTAGAGCTTGGTCTATATCTATTGAGTAAATAATTATCTAAAATTTTCCAGAATTTTTCTAGCATTTTTATAAGAATTTTTCTCTGCTAATTATTAAGCAATTTTCAGAATTACTAATTAATAGAAGGATAAATCTCAACGTAAAATAAACCTGGCATAATGCTAATTACATCTTATGTAACTTTTGTTGGTTGGGTATGAAATCATGTAATGAATGCCTCCGTCAATATGACTCTTGGCCAGGTCAACCCGCCCTGAGGGCTCACATGAGGGAGGGAGCACTTCCCGATTCCAGGTGCCAATTAAGAAACCTAGCTTCATGTGTATTTTCCTTAGACACCAATTGTCATATATCCGTTCCTTCAAAACAGAAATAAAAAACGTAACCACTTATGCCCTCTAGCCCAAAACTGCTTTGATAGCTCAATTATTTCCATAATTTTCCATCATTTTCTGTTAATTTTCAAGCAAAATTTGGAATTACTTATATAACAGAAAATAAATATTCTGAACATATAGCTCGTGGCATAAAGCTACGGAATAAACCCAAAGAATTTGAACTTCTAGAATGAGCTAAATGCTAATTTGTCAAAATTTTATGGAAGCCCACAAATCTAGAAAACTTGTTTCTAGAATTTATAGTCATTTCAAATTTAGTACCCATTAAAAAATTTGGTCTGGGTCGCCACCCATCCATCCGTCTTAATCGGTCTTCTTGGCTCGAAAATTGGTGGCCAAGACGGCCCACATAAGCGGTGTGGTTAGGGTTCGATGAGGATCGGAGTCCTTGACCGTGCCAAGACGGTCAACGGATCCCCGAGCTCAAGTGGCCTCGCCACGACACTGGCGCGCGCCGAGGCGCTGACCTAGAGCCTGACCCCGAGCACGCCCCGCTGACCTAGAGCCTGCTGACCCGAGCACGGCCCCGCTCGACCTAGAGCGTGCTGGACCCGAGCACGGCCCCGCTCGACCTCGAGCTCGGGTGGGCCCTCGTTCGGAACCGTAGTCCATCCTTGATTTCGGATCAAGCATTTGATCGGCGATTTGCCACGGCGGCGGGTCGTGGGCAGAGCAGTCGCGCAACAAGTTCGAGCGATTCGCCGACCCTCAACGCATGAAGGCCACTTCCCCGAATCTCTCCGTCCGTCCGCTATGCGCAGAGGAGGTAGAAGACCAAGGATGCGCAGACTTTCGACACACGAAGACAACGCACAACACGCCATAGCTCGAGCTTAGACATAGCCATTGTTAACACTTGAGTCAGAACACATCCTTGTACTCGAGAGATAGCCAAGAAAACTACCGCAAAGGCGATCGAGAGAGCTATTACCTCCACAGGCTCGAACCAAGATAAATCTCGCCTCCCGCCGTTGTCGCCTTGCTCGACCATAACCACGCCTGCACTTTTCTCCGGCTCGAGCGAAGCGCCGCCGTCCCGTGATCACACTAACCCCCATCTCATTTCGCGGATCGGCGATCCCGATCGCCGACAACCGGCGCCACCGTGGGGCCCGATTGCTTTTGCTCTTCGCAGAACGACACCAAGAACTGGGAGCATGGCGACTTCATCGACGGACTTTCTCAAGCATGGATTCGACACGCACGACCACTGCGTGTCCTCGTTATCGCCGCCGCCACTCGAGCATCACGTTCTAATGGCGGACGGCCAAGGCGCGGAGGGAAATGCGGATGACCGTGATCCACAGACCCCTGAAGACGCTCGCCGGATGGTGCATGTCGCCATTAACCAAGCCATAACTGCCCTCCGGCGGGAGGCCCAGAGAGGGCCAAGACGCCCTTCCGGCTACCCAGCTCCCACTCACGGGGGAGCGCCTCCGTGCTATCGACCGGGTCATGGCTGACCCCGATAGGGCAAAGTCGGAGCTCTTTGGCCGAGCCCTGGCCGAAGAGCTCGATCGGCCGCGACCGAGGTCGCATCACCGCAGCACCGTCGGCGACTCGAGGACCCGCCCCGTAAAAGTGATGACAACATGTCGCGCCGCCGCCCACGCCCCATCGGACGCCTCCTGCAGAGCTAGCCCCGAGCGGCGGGCTCGATGAGGCTTTGACGCAGACGCGGCGTCCCGCGGCACCGTACGAGCAGGTACTGCCCGAGCTAAGCCGCACAAACTCCGAATCGACTAGCAAGAGTCCGCGGACCTCTCCCAGACGTTTCGCCCGAGCGCCGCAGGTCCAGACCGCTTATGTTATTCGCCAGCAATTGCGTTCGGCGCCGTGGTCGTTCCCACTAAAGGTCGGCCGCCGCAGCGCCTCGACTCAATCCGGCAGCAGAGGACCTTGTCGGTGATGACCACACCCGCGCCAAGACTGTTCCGCCTACGGCTACATGGCGATTGACCGACCGCCGTCGCGGCGGTGGCGGCTTTGGTTCAAGCCCGCCGATCGAAGCGTTGACGGACCAAGAACCCCGATGAATTTGTTCTATCTACTCGACCGCCATCTTGGCGGCCGGGGTGACGAGCTCGTTATGGCTAATTACCTCCCGACCATCCGGACGGTGCCGCTGAATGTGGCTCTTTAACCGGCTTTGGTTCTTCAGTCGCGGGCGCCAAATCAGAACGCCCTCCGCCCAACTTTCAGAGTTGTTATGAGCGCCCGGAGGAGAAGGACATGGATCGTGGTCATCCAGTAAGAACGAGTCATTGCTTTACGATTTCGCGGCGGCGATTCATCCGCACAAGGAATCTGATTCCGAGCATCTCCGACGAAGCCGTCATCAAAGCTTTCAAGTTCGGCGTCCGCGATCGGCGCCTTACCGAAGACCTGGAGATCACCACGAGGCTTAGCGTCAACAAGCTTTTTCGCATGGCAGAGCGGTACGCGGACGCGGACGACGCCGTCCGCTGGAAACGCGACTACGACCAAGGTAAGCTCGGTCTAAACCAGACAGAGGCCGGCCCATCCAACTCCAGGGGCGCCGACCATGGCACCGCCGCCAGGAAGCGGAAGCACGATCGCAGGGCGGCGAGGTCCGCCGGTGATCGCTTTCGGATGGCTGGCCGCGAGGTCCTGAGGTCCGAGATCGCCTCGGGAGGGCTCTAAACCTCGCCAAGGTCGACCCGACCTCGCCAGCGCAGTAATCAGAACCCCCCAGCAGCAGGCCGACGACTGGCCCGGGCATGGCCGACGCCTTCGCCGCAAGGCCGAGGGCGCTGGGGTATGATGAAGCAAAGTTCTACTTTGTTTATAGGGCGGCGGCCACGATCGCGAGCTGCAGGGCTTGGCAAAGCAAGATGGAGGCCTTCTATGATGGGCGAGGTGAGATGCCCCTGCTCCCGGCTGACGATGACCAACCGTACAGGTGAACGCCAAGACGCGAGCACGGCAGACGCCGATTTGGAATTCCAGCAAGGTGAGCGCCGGATCGATGTCATCTTCGGCTCGTCGGCTTACCAATCCAGCGCGAGGTCAAGGCCACGACCGAGCCATCTACTGTGTCGCCGAAGCCCATCGAGCGACTTTGCAAGTAGGTCGGGCCACCATCACTTTCTCCGTGAGGACGCTCTCTGTATGGCCCCGAGACCAAGATCGCTTTGTCGTGACCCGACCATCGCCAATACGCATGCGGCTGCCATGGTCGACGGCGGCAGCTTCTTAACTTGCTGCGGCAGAGCGCTGACCGGATGCGATTCTCCTGTTGAAAGTCAAGAGCATCGCCATACCCTTCTTCGATCGTCCTGGGAGCTCGACCATCCCCTTGGGGCAGGTGGTCTTGCCTGCTACCTTCGCAACTCCTGACAACTTCCGCGACCGAGCCGGGTCACCTTTGAGGTGGTCGAGGGTGACCTCCGCATAACGCCATCCCCAAGCGGCCCTGCCTTGGTCAAGTTTATGGCCAACCATTATGGCCATCGGTGTATGAAGCTACTCGCCCAAACCAAGATCATCACCGTGCGAGGCGACCTGCAGGCGGCACACGGATGTGAGACCAAGGCCTTGGCTCTTGCAGGCATGTTGCCCCAGCGTGGTCCGGACGTGACGGCGAAGAACGCCCGCCAGAAGGCGGCGATCCACCATGGGGTGATTTGGCCATGCCGCCGAGGAGGGCGACAGATCAAGTGCATCCATCGCCTTACCGAAATGAGTTCCAAATAGGAACTCGAGCTCGCACACCTTCCTTCAGCGCCAACAAGGGTATATTTGCTTGGGAACCCATGATATGCCCTGCGTCCGAGGGAGGTGATCGAGCACATGTTGCGTGAGATCCGGCTCTCGACACTGGCGCCCGAAGCTCGCCGCTTCCCTGATAAGGTCGCGGTCATTAAGGAGAATCTTGACAAGCTCTTGAAGGCCGGGTTTATCCACGAGATCGACTACTCAGTGGTCGCCAACCCGATCATCGTCCAAAAGAAGGGCGAAAGTGGAGAATGTGCCTCACCATACGGGTTGAACTCGCCCGCCTGGCGACAACTTCTCTTCGGCAGATCGACCGGATCGCCGACTCCACCGCTAACGCCAAAATATCGAGCTTTTTGGGCGCTTACGATACCACCAGATCAAGCCGGGTGGTTGACGACGAGCAAGACGCCCTAGCCTTCATCACGCCGTTTCGGCACCTATTGCTATAACGACCATGTCATTTGGTCTCACAAGAATGCGGGGCCACGCCCAAATATTCGATGACCAGGACGTTCGAACCACGATCGGGCGGAACCTTGAGGTCTACGGGATCTACATCATCGCCAAGAGCCCCTCCGAGGGCGACCACGTCATGACCTCGAGGAAACCTTCGCCAACCTGAAACAGCACAAGATCAAGCTCAACCCCGAGAAGTGTGTGTTCGGCGCGGCGTCGGCGAAGGTGCTCGGCTACATGATCGGGGGCTCGGGGGTCGGTCCAAATCCGGAGAAGATCAAGGCGATCGAGAAGATGGCGTCCCCGACCTCGATCAAGCAGGTGCAGAGCCTCACCGGCCGCATTGCCACCCTCAGCAGGTTCATCTCGAGGCTCGGCGAGCGTGGGCTCCCATTCTTCCACACTCTGCGCAAGCACGGGGGCTTCGAGTGGACTTCGGAGGCGCAGCGGTCCTTCGACGAGCTGAAGGTATACCTGTCGTCCCCACCCCTCCTTACAACGCCACAACCTGGCGAGAGGTTGCTGCTCTACCTCGCGGCCACCACCCACGCCGCGTCCGGCCCCGGTAGTGGAGCGGGTCTCAAAGAAGACCCAATTTATTACATCACGAGGTCTTGCACGCCCAAAGGAGCGCCACCCGCAGTACGTGGCTGCCAGATGTTTCCTCACTGGCGTCGCGCAAGCTCCCAACTATTTTCAGCGATTCGGGTTGTTCCGAGCAACTTCCCGCCGGGGACATCTTATAAACCCAGACGGCGGCGGGTGCATCGCCAAGTGGGCTATGGAGTGGCGGCATTTCACGCTCAGTGTCGTCGCTGAACAACCATCGTCACAGTGCTCGTGACCGTGGTTGAGCAGCGTCAGAATCCAAGACGAGCCCCGAGGTCGAGGACTTAAAAGCCTTGGGTCATGTTCTTCGACGGCCGAGGTCCTTCAAGCGCTCGGGCAGCATCCTTATTCTCACACCACAAGGCGACCACCGAGGCACGGTTCGCTTTGGGTTCGTGGCTACCAATAATGTGGCGTAGCACGGCTCTCTTGGCGGGCCTCCGAGCTTGCAAAGCTTTGGGCGTCATACCGGTTGGTCGAAGGGCGATTCCCTAAATCAGTCAATCATACAACAAGGAGTACCAATGCTCGGAAGACTTCGATGGCGACCTTGCCGAGGTGCGCCAAAATGGAGAAGTGGTTTCAGAACTTGGAGCTCAAGCACATTCCCAGGAGGGACAACTCCAGCGCCGATTTCCTCTCCAAGCTCGCCTCCTCCGACGACGAGATCCCGCCCGACGTCATCCTGGAAACGTTGGCGGCTCCCTCGATCTCCGCCCAGGAGGTCTTGCTCGCCGTGGTCGAGGGTACACCTTCCTGGGCCGAATCCATCCATACCTTCCTTGCACGGGGCGACCTACCAACCGACCCTGTCGAGAGGAGCCGGGTCAAGCGCCGGGCGAGTCTATACACGCTCGTCGAGGGCAAGCTCTACAGGCGAAATGTCTCCGGCATCCTGACACGGTGCATCTTCACGGAGGAGGGTAAGTACCTACTAAATGACATCCACTCAGGCCTCTGTGGAGCACATTCTTCGTACAGGACGATGGTCGGCAAGGCCTTTCGTGATGGGTATTATTATCGACGGCGCCACAAGATGCTCGTGACATCGTCCGACCGCCAAGCATGCCGCCCACGCCGAAGTCGCACCACCGCCACGCGCCGAGACCATCCCGCTTGTTCGCCCTTCTCGACCTAGGGGCTGGACATCCTCGGCCCTTTTCCACAAAGGTCGGGGAAGAAGTTCTCGTCGGGCCATCGACACCTTCACCAAGTGGATCGGTGAACCAGTCTCGACCATCAACGCCGAGCGGTACTCGCTTTTTTCGCTTTGTTCGTGGTCACCGTGCACGGGTTCCGCGGTAAGATTATCACGACAATCTGTACTCGGTTTACAAAGGAGTTGTTCCAGAATTTTGCGAGGAACTCGGCATCAAATATGCTTAAGCTTTGGCTCACCCTCAGAGCAACGGAGTAGCTGAACGCGCTAACCGCAAATCGTCGAGTATGCCAAGAAGCGAGGCGAGATGAGCTCGAACGCTACGGCAAGACCGGGTGGATGAACTTCCCACTGCCCTATGGTCTATTCGCACCACGACAAGCCGGGCCACAGGTCCACACCCTTCCAGCTTCGTGTTGATCTTGGTCGCCCCGCCTCCCGAGGTTCTACTGGCTCTGCCAGGTCGCCTTGGTCGACCATGTCGACTTCGAGCACGAACGGTCCTCGACCTTACCTCGCAGAAGTAAGATGTCGCAATCTTTACACGATCAACGCACTACCCGCAAGCTCTTTCAGAGACATGCGCCTCGCTTGAGGCACGACCTAGAAGCTCCTTGTTGGGGACCTAGCCCCGAGGCGGATTCGGGGCTCGCCCAACACCAACAAGTTATCCCCACGGTGGAGGGCCCCACAGAGTCATTTCAACAGATTGCACGGGCTTACTCGGCTAGCGATGCCCGATGGCGAGAGCTCTCTAGCTCGTGGAACATAGATCACCTTCAAAGTTTTATGTAATCTCTATACCTTAAATTTCAATAAAGCCGCATCGCTTATTCTTGTTTTTATGTCTCGCTACCACTTGTGTTGTCAGCCGTTCTTTTCCGAGACTCCTTTTTCTATGAACACGACCTGCAGTATAGCGCATTCGCCTCCTAGTCTAAAGTATCGCGAGTTTGACGCTCACCCCCAATGGAAGAGCTAAACGTAGTTTAACCTCTTTGCAATCTAGCTCTCCTCTGTGTCGGGCCCAACCGAGAGCCTCGCCATTTTGATCATGGGCAATGCGCATGGCGCGATGGTCGCGCGAAAGGCAATCCTAATGTGACCGCTTACCTAACGGGTTTGGCTTGTCATTCTACTTTTGTGGACTTGTCCTCAACTCGCAGTCGTGGCCGCTTGTCCATATCTACGTTTGTGCCCGAGGCACGCGCTGCCACCTCGGGCCCAACGGGGCCGGATTAGGCTATCCTATTGGCGCACGACCAAAAGAGCGCTGCACACGGCAAACAAGCGAAGCGTAAGGACTCAAGTATCCCCAACTATAGATTTAGAATAGGACGAGGTTTCCTTGTTCACCAAAAGCAACTGCTTCATAGTGCATTTCTTGCTTTTTAATGTTTTTTACAGTCGGCCATCTCGCATGACAAGTTTTTCCTCGCGAACGTGGCTACTTTTGCCCTCGTGGTCGCTATCTCACCTCGAGCCGGAGGGCTTGTCATGGCATCCACTCGGCGCCTTTCATCTTCAAGTTGGGCCAGGCACTCTTTCGCCGCTTTGCTGACACGCTCAAGCTTCTCCTCGAGTCCCGAGGCCTTGGTCTCAAGCCCGGAAGACGCCTTCTCCTGAAGCCTTCTCTCAAAGACTCGACCTTGGCACGCTCGGCCTCGAGCGCCTTTGGTGGCACGCCGAGCCTCTCCTCCAGCTCATGCTGTTTTGGCCTCCACTCGGGGACGCCTTGGCCGAGGATGACGTTTGCTCAAGAATGCCTTTCCAACGCCGACCTTGGCGCTTGCTCAGTAAGCGCCTTGGCCGAGGAAGTCGCTGCTTCGGCTGGGCAGCTTTCTCCAAAGACTCAACCTTGGCCCGCAAGGCCTCGAGCGCTGAGTCTGAGGACAAAGCTCGTTCCGCGGCGGCCTTCTCCAGCGCCTCTACCTTGGCGCGCTCGGTCTCAAGCGCCTTGAGCGCCTTGGTAGCCCGAGCCCGTTCCCACTCCACGGCCTTGA
Source organism: Guadua angustifolia (assembly GCA_036346375.1). Classification (NCBI taxonomy): domain Eukaryota; kingdom Viridiplantae; phylum Streptophyta; class Magnoliopsida; order Poales; family Poaceae; genus Guadua; species Guadua angustifolia. The sequence goes on from CM070515.1 coordinate 24,252,808, forward strand.
AGCTGTGCTCGCGCTCAGAGGCCCTGGTTTGCTCGAGCTTCGGCCAGTGGGACACCTCTCGCGCCACCATCGCCTCGACGAAGGTCGCCGAGATCCCGATTAGCCCGCCGAGCTCGCTTGGTCGACTCGATGGTTGTGCAGAGTTTGGCGCCGGCCTCCGCTGCTTCCACTACATTCAGAGCCCCCTAAGCACGCTTTCAAGATGCTCGTGGAGACCTTGCAGCCCTCGGGAGACGCTGCCGATCGCCTTAAGAGGACGGGGAAAGTGGCACAGGTAAGAAGTTGACGAGAAAACTCGACTTAACGCGTTGCAGGGCATGAGTGGGGATCCCTTACCTCGCGGAGATTGCCCTCCAGGCGTGCGCGGGTGAATTCCTCGCGGTCATCAATACGATCGCGAGGGATCTCCTCCTCCTCGTCGGCCACCACGCCAGTGTCGAGGTCGACCTCGACCACCGCCGGGCGCTGCTGGGCCAGACCTGAGTTCGCCCCGGGCGGCCTGGTCATCCGTTGCCTCCTCCGGGGGGTTCAGCCCGCCGTCGGGGGAGGGCCTGGTGGCAGTACTAGTCCCGGCCTCTACGGCCGGGGCCCCGCTCATCTCCGTCGCCAAGGGGACGGCGGCCGGGTCCGCCACGGCACTCTCGCCCTGTGGGCTCGATGCTAACCTCAAGACCGACGCAGCTCGCCTTGGCTCATGGAGTCTTTACGGCCGATCACCTTCGGTGGCAGGTGGAATCGCGGCCTCGGCGCCCGGAGCGACCGTGGTCGGGGGAGCTCGGGGTATCGCCTCGGGTGCAGCCACGAAGCTCTGGGTGTCCTCCCCCGCGGAGGCCTCGGGAAGGTCGACGACGGCGGCTACGTCGTGGGTCTCACCGGTGTCAAAGTCCACGCTGGTCGCGGGCTGGGGCTCTTCCTCGTCCGTGCCGTCGAGGCCTTAGTCGAACTCACCGACCGGAGCCAGGCTCGGCAGCCCCGACAGAGCCCGCGTTGGGCACAAGGGGCGGCGCGGGACCAATTCAAAGGCGTCCTCCTCCTCGAAGTCGGACTCGCCCTGGACAACAGCCATCGTCAAAACGGGCAAGTTTCGAGCTCGAGTGCTCAAAGTCTGCGATGGAAGACATACGCTAAGCCAGAGAAGCGGAGGAGATTGTGTAGTCCGAAGCCGAGTTTACTGGTCGCCACCTCCCTCGCTGAGGGTCGGCTGAAGGTCTCGATGCCCCGAGGTGGGGCACTTCGCTTGGCGCGCCCTCGGGGCGGGGCCCCAAAGCCCGCGGCCGCTCCACATCGCCCATCAAGGCGGGGCTTGAGCTTGAGGACCCGGCCGGAGAGGGCTTGAGGTCCTAGCGACGTCACAAGCGCTCACTGCTGCAAAAGGAGAACACGCCAAACCAAAGAAGGCACACGAGCACGGGCTCGGGGCTCGACCAGCTGGGGTCCTTACCATGGCGCTGTCCCCCACTCGACATGGGTTTTTCTTCCCTCTGGCGTCCGCTACGCGGGAGGGTCTTTCTTCCCTTTTTGTTTTGCCCATCCCGGCAATGAGCATCCGCCGGCCGTGTCGAGCGCCTCCCGTGGTCCCGCGAGTCGAAGGGATCAGAAGGCCCCAGTGGTCACTCAGTCGAGCCATTGACCGGGATGGCTTACCTCGCTTTTTCGGGAGTCGTTCTTCGGACACCGCCGCCCATGGAGTAGTTAGCGCCAGCTTCGAACATCTCGCTCATCCCGGGCGCAACCCAAGACTCCAACGGCGCCGCAAGGGAAATGCCCTTCAAAAGGAGGTCGAGGGCCGACTCCAAGCAAGGCCACGAGGCGGATGCTTACGGCCGTGTTCTCGCGTCGAGTCGAGGCGCCCTCGATCTCAGAGAACGGGTGCGCCCGCCTCGCAGGGGGGACACCCGATTCGCAAGAAGTCGACGGCGATTGCTCGCGGTGAGGCGCCGGCCGCCAGCAGATGAATGGCGGCGATGGCTTCTTCTGCGGCCTCGGGATCATCCGTGATCTGGGTCTCCTTCTTCCCACCGACGGGCTTTCAGACGACTGACAAGGCCGAGCTCCCCTTTCTTCAGAACCACCGCTTGACCATGGCCCGAGGGAATCCCGAGCTTGGATCTTGGGAAGGACCACTTGAGCCCTATCCGCCGTCGAAAATAGAGGCACGTGACCACGTGGTCCTTCCCAGAGTGGAAGAGGTCAAGCACCGAAGAAAAGCGAGGATTGGGAAGGATTCCTAGAATCCTCGCGCAGTGGGAGAAGATGGCAAGCGAAGAATGGAGCTCTGCACCAGCTTATGAGCTCGATCTTGCAACCGGTGAGGACCACGGAGAGGAACTCGCTCTCCGGGTCCGCAGTCAAGAGGACGAGTGCTCGCAGTGCATAATTCGTTGTCCTCGGGGTTGGCTCGGTCTCGTTGCGGCTGCCCGCTATGTGAATGGGTCGAGCCCTGTGGTCTCGAGTTCCTTCATCCTTGAATGCGATAATGTGCTCCTCCCTAGCTTGGCCATGGCGATCGCGCGATCAAGGGCGGGGAGGAAGGTTTCTTGCTTGGCGGAGAGGCTTGGAAGACGGCGGGCGCTGGTCGGAGGTTCTCAAGAGTCGCCAGAGCTTTGGGTTTATAAGCCGCACGCCGCCGGATCCAGATCATGGCGCCAAGGATGCGCCGACCACGATTTGACAACCGCAATTAAGGCTCGGGCTGCGGGTTTCGAGACGCAACAGTGTCGCCAACCGCTCGCATTCGCATTGTGGTTCGGAGATCAAGAGGCGCCAGTGTCGCCACTCCGCGCTTTGGCGCATGCTTTCCACCCGACTCGACCTCAAGAGAATTTCGCGAATCGTCTCGATCAGAGACTCAAGGTCGGCCCATTTTTGGCCACGACCTTGAGCCTCGGGGCTAGCCGACGAGGATCGGAGTCCTTGACCGGTTGGCGACGGTCAACGGATCCCCGAAGCTTGGTGGCCCCGGCCACGACTGGCGCGCAGGGCGAGGCGCCGACGAGCGCCTTGGCCAGACTCGAGCACGGCCCCGCCGACCTAGAGCGCTACTGACCGAGCACGCCCCGCTGACCTCGAGCTCGTGGGCCTCGCTCGAACCGTAGTCCATCCTGATTTCGGATCAAGCATTTGATCGGCGGTTGCCCACGCGGCGTCGTAAGGCAGAGCAAAAGGCGCAACAAGTTCGGAGCGATTCATCGCCACCCTCAACGTGCATGAAGGCCACATCCCTGAATCTCTCCCGTCTGCTATGCGTCTTGAGGAGGTATAAAGACCAAGGATGCGCAGACTTTCGGGACACACGAAGACAACGCACAACACGCCATAGCTCGAGCTTAGACATAGCCATTGTTAACACTTGAGCTGTAACACATCCTTGTACTCAGAGATAGCCAAGAAAACTACCGCAAGGCGACTGGAGTAGAGCTATTACCTCCACAGGGGCTCGAACCAGTATAAATCTCGGTCTCCCGCTCGTTGTCGTCTTGCTCCAACCATAACCACGCTCAGATTTTTCCTCCGTCTCGAGCGGTTACCGCCGGTCCAGATCACACTAACCCCCATCTCATTTCTCGCGGTCGGCGATCCCGATCGTCGACAGGTTCCCAATCCCTAGCCACCACTTCTATCTTGCTTTAGGTGCCACAGAGGGGAGGCCATAGCTAGCGACGCAAAAGCAGGCAGTGCTGAGGTGGTGCTTCAGGCGCGGGATTGGCGACGGGCCGAAAACCAAGGCGCCGTCGGGATCTACGGCTGGCACGACCGGAGCCGAGACATCGCGCTGAGGTCCGCCGCCGCCATTAACTGAGCAAGCCAAGAAATCGAGCCGGCGTGAGTCCAGATCATCGCGACACGGCGCGAATCGAGTGGCTCGGGGCCGAGGAGACGTGGGCTTCTTCCGCCGTTGCCACTTTGGGCGCCGCTGCCAGGCTCTTCGGGTACCACTTCTTCTCTGAGCGGACGCTACATGGGCGTCGTGCGGGTGCCGCCATGGGTGTCGCCGCTAGGTGCTTCAGGCACAAGGCGTGCCGCCACCGCCGTCTCTGGGGAAGAGGAAAGTGAGGCACCACGTTGCTAAGCAAAGGAGCTGAGGTGAAGTGACACCGAGCCGCCGTCGGGCAAGGAGCCGCCTTTGCGTCGACAGGCACGAGAGCCTAGGAGCATGCCGTTCGCTGCTACCAATCACACGATTTGTAGAGGCAATCATAGGAGTAAGAACAATGGACACACAATGTAAGGGGTGGAATTCTCTCTCGCTTTATTCGATTGATCGTTTTACAATGGGAAGCACCCGATATATATAGCAATATGAGAGAGGAGTTTAGATTCGATCACACCATAAAGAGATAGAGTTCTAAACTGAATACGGTTTAGAGTCCTTATCTCATAACAGATCAAACTTTTTATATTTTGTGAAGGAAGGAAATAAAGATACCCTTACTGATTACTATCCTTTTTTTCCCATCAAATTTGGGATTCAGAAAGGAAGTTTGTCCCAACTGCCAAGTCCAAGTCAAATTTGTAAGTGACGCTGTACCAGGGATAGAAATTTCGTTTTAGCAAAAAAACCGGACATGCCCAAAATCCGAAATTTCGGCTGAATTTCGTTTTTTCGGCCAAAATCCATTCAAAATTCAAAAATAAAAATTCAAATCCGGTTTGTTTGTCACCAAAATTTTTGAAATTTCACCGAAATTACCTCGAAATTCGCAAAATTACCCAAAATTTTGGCAAAAATGCACTGACTGAAAATTAGTTCAAACGATGCCGAAAAATTTTGAAAATTTTTTTAGGTTCCTGACACATTAGATATGTTCTCATAAAATTTTTAGATGATTATCAGTTCTGTGGGTTTTTTTAAAATTCAAACATTGGTACTGTCCCGATGAAACATTGACCAGCAAGTTTGAACTGGATGAAAAATGGTACAAACAATGTTATAAAATTTTGAAATTTTTTTTTGCATGATTCTGATGAATCACTAATATTTAAATAAAATTTTAGAATAGTGATAAAGAGTTAAGAATTTTTAAAAATTCGGACAGTGCTACTATCTTGATAAAAGCCTTACCGACAAATTTGAACGGAATGAAAAATAGTTCAAACCACGTTGGAAAATTTTGGAAATTTTTGTGGAAGGTTATACTGTATCACTAATGTTTTTATTAAAGTTTCATATGATTATCATGCTTGAAAATATTCCAAAAATTCTGACAGTGCTACGTGCTGATAAAAGCCTGATAATTAATACATAGATTTGCTTTAGCGACAAAAGAAGGTCAAAAATTTTTGAAAATTTTACATTAGAGTGATAAGGAAGTTTTTAAGATCTCATAAAAATTTTGAATGAGGATCACACTCCAGTGAATTTATAAAATTCTTACAAGGCATAGTAGCATTTATGTTCTCTCTTTTGGTTTTTGCAATATAGTATAACAAATGAAGTTCAATGGTTTTATATATTTTATTGACCAAACAAAAAAGTTAAAAATTTTCCAAAATTTTAAAGAATAGTAATAAGGAAATTATTAATCTGTCATAAAAAGTTTAGATCATTATCACACTCGAGAAAATTTAGAAAAATCTAACAAATTTACTGTCCCAATTATGTCCATTCTATTTTTGATTTTTTAAAGATAACAAATGAAGTTCAATTATTTTGAAACTTTTTATATATGATCCTACGCTACTAAGGATGATAACATAAATTTTACAGATCATTATCAAGCTTTTACAATTTTATAAAAATCTGACAGTGTTTCTGCCCAAATTTTAAAATGTCTCAAAAAATTAGTTTTTCAACAAATTTTCATACAAAATGACTTTCTTAGAGGTTATTGGACTAATTCCGGTCAAATCCGGCCCTAAAACATCAAAATTCGGATTAAAAACCCGAAATTTCGGCGAAATTACCAAAATACTGTAGTATTACTGTAACAAAATCAAATTTTTTAAAATTTTGAATTCAGGCTGTCCCGAAGTACAAAATTTCGGCGAAATTCACTGAATTTTTGAACCTGCGCTGTAAGAGCATCTCCAATGGTACTAGCTATAAGAAATGCCCATGTCATCTATAGATAGCATATAGACAATCTCTCCAATAGATTAGCTATAGCATTGCCTATAAAATTAAATATTGGCCCACATGTAATAGATAATAAGTGCCTTGAATCGCTTATAAATGACTATACATTAGTAGCCAGTCTATATCTCTCTCCTTAATTTTTCTCTTCCACCTAAACAAAATGCTGAGATGACATCCTTATAGCTAGCTAAAGTGGCACCATTAGAGATGCCCTAAGGCAGCACCACTGTTCGGAATCCATGCACCTGACCTGATCGCCGACACATACGCAAGCCAGGAGTGACAACTGACAAGCAGTGCCACCGGGTACACCTGTCGCTACGTGCAGTGCCTCCGTCCAGAGGGACACGTGTCACGGAACCCCTCTAAAATCGGGGAGTAGTCAGTCCAGTAGAGTACGCACGCACCCCGTGCCCCCTGCGCTCCACGACGTCGATCGACGAGTCCGATTGACTCCTCGCTCCACCCAGGACCGGGTATGGACGAATCCGACGGAAAGAGGGCCAACGGCGAGGCCTCCGGCGGCCGCGCTGTGGAGGTCTTCGGAGAGGAGACGCTACCCGGGGTTCTCCGCAGCTTCTTCGACGGCGTCTGCTCCCCGGGCGCCGGCGGGGAGCCGCTGCTGTGCCGGCTCCGGGCGGCATCCTGCGAGAGCGCGCCGCGGCTGCGCGAGGCGTCTAGGAACTTGGCGCGCGACCTGCTCGCCTGGACCAGGCGGGGCAGCGGCCTCCGCGCCATCCTCGTCATCTCGGTGAGCCGGCGCGTGCACCCTGCCCGCTTCGTTTTTGCACGCTTCTTGATCCGTCAAGTAGAGAGATAAAAAAATGTTTCTTGCTTTGCTCACCAAATGGGACTCATTTGCCAATGTTTGCATCTGAGTTGATTAATCGCGAAAGAGATGCTTGCGTAGTGGTTTGCTTGTTCTTTATTGAGTACCAGTTGGAGTTTCATAACTGGCTGCGTTTTGCAATACACACCAATCGAGACATGTTGGATGTACTAGTATTAGGGACATGATTTATTGCCATGTGAAATTGGATAATTATATGTGCCATGGACCACCAATGTTTACAGAAATTTGTAGTGGTAAAGGAAGGATGGGCTGAACTTTACTATCTATGTTTTGAGCAAAAACACATGGTAAATTATAGTACTATGGTACGTGAATGCTTCAGTGTGGGATGTATTTTCCTTGTGGCATTGGCATTCTGTCATTGGTTCATGTAATTGAGAAATACTTGAAAATGCACAGAGAAATTATTAATTGCCCTCATTTCATCCGTTCCTGATGTGGCAGGTTGGAACAATCACTCTTGTAGCGTTGACCGGTCTTCTGATTTTCATGTTCTTCCTGCTGGTTGCGACTGTTAATGCCGTCATTGTTTCGGTCCTGATGTCCTTGGCAGCAGCGGGAGGATTCCTGGCTATGTTCTTTGCTTGCTTAGTTGCAGTGTATATTGGAGCAGTATCAGTTGCTGTTTTCATCATTTCTGCCGCAGTTATCTTCGCAATTGTTGGAGTAATGATTGCTACTGGTACAACATCTCTCTTGTTTACCCAGAAAAGCATCAAATATTTTAGGTGTCAATGCTTGTATATAAGTTTTAAGGGCATGAGAAGCATTATTTAATCAATAATTGAAGTGCTTCTCTGTCAATATATTATTATGTAAACGACCTTCAGTCCTTACGGCCATAAGATTTTACTCAAAAATGGTAACGCTTGCCAGATTCCACTGACAGCCCAAGTCTACAGACGGGTTTGGTTCGGCAGTGGCTTTGGTAATTGGCAAACCCTAACAGAGGGAAACCCCAGTACCTCTCGCACTAACGAATTCTAGTGCCCCTTGAATTTGATGAACACACCGATTTTACCTGTGTTCAGCCCCTCGAAGAAGGGTAACATGACTTTACGCCCCGCCTGATTTTGGATTGAGTATAGTGGGCTTGGTTACGAGCTTGCCGATGACCACTTTCTTCATAGGTTCCTTTTTCGACCCCCCTCTCAGATAGCTCTAAAGTGCCCTTATATGCACGGGCTTACACGGTCGATAGAGGAGGATCGCCATCATGCCTATCTTACATGCATTTATTACGCCTTTATGCGCGTCCCCGCTCCTTCAAATTTCTAATCAATGCCAACGCATGCCTTCGCCGGTTCTTTTCGAATGTGACCCTCTCGTGACGGTAGGTGAGGCGTCCGAGAACGGGCTTGTAGCGAAATTCTTGAATCGACGCGTTCGCACAAGCAGTTCGCCTCGACACGATGACGTCGGGGAAGGAGACTTCGGGACGAAGTCAACGCATCCCACCTTTTTGCATGGCAGCGGGATAAACAAGGCGCTGCGCCCACTCGCCCGCCAAAGCCGCCACGTGATCGGGCGCCGCGAGCAGGCATGGTCGCCACCGCCGCCGCAAGCCACGTGGACCGGCACCGGGGGCGGCGTGCGCGCCACCGCCGCCAAAGCCGCCACGTGGCTCGGGCGCCGGCGGTAGGCGTGGCCGCCACCGCCGCTTCGCCACGTGGACCGGCACCGGCAGGCGGGCGTGCTTTCGCCACTGCCGCCAAAGCCGCCACGTGGCTCGGGCGCCGGGCAGTAGGGCGTGGCCGCCACTCGCCGCTTCGCCACGTGGACCGCACCGGGGGTAGGGCGACTTCGCCACGCCCGCCAAAGCCGCCACGCGGCTCGGGCGCCGGCAGCGGCGTGGTCGCCACCGCTGCCGCGCCACGTGGACCGACGCCGGCAAGGGCGTGCAGCGACACTGCCGCCAAAGCCGCCACGCGGCTCGGGCGCCGGGCGAAGCGGCGTGGCCGCCACTTTCGCCGGCGCGCCACGTGACCGCACCGGCAAGGCGGCGTTACCACCCACCGCCAAAGCCGCCACGTGCTCGGGCGCCGGCGAGTAGGCGTGGTCGCCACCGCCGCCCAAGCCATGTGGACCGACGTCTCAGACGGGTGTAAACACCCACTGCCGCTAGATCACACGTGAGCTACGCACGCTTTTGTGCGGCGAAGAGGGTACCCTGGCGTAAAGTACGCCGACAGTATCCCAGTACATCATCATTATGAATAACATATATAAGACCAACAAAATCCATCTTTGTTGCTCGTATCAGTTTGACATATAAGGTTGACCATGGATGTGTGTAGACACACACACATATTGCATGCATGCGCGCGCGCTCACATGCATAGCACCTCATTTACACAATGTCCTCATTTCATGTAAAAGGGTTAATCTAGAGGTACTACGTTTGTACCCAGCAGACATTATACATTGCTACAACTCACTTTAGACAAGCAATGTGAGAGACTAATCCCACCACAAGACTCCACATGGGCCACACTACTAATAGGCCGGGGTACTACAATATATTTATGATGTTCTGAACTACACTGTCATGATAAATCCAGTGAAACAAGTATTGAAAACTATTGGGGTGTGGCTTATTCTTGCTTGTTTATTAACAAAATAGAGGAATCTCTTTTACACAGACTTAGACCTAACAATTGGAAACTAATCTGATCTCTTAAGGAGATCTTATCTGCATTGTTATTACGGCGTCGCTTAGGCGATGCCTAGTCGCCGACTAGGCATCCAGGCAGCCGGCCAAGGACGCCATGGACGAGAGGTTCCAAAGGAAAGAGGACTCACGCTGGTGGAGAAACCCTAGCACCGACGCCGCCAGCCGCAGCCGCCACCGGTAATCCCCCCTCAGCCTCCCCCTCCCTCTCCGCCTCCCTTTCCTCGTTCGCCTCCCGACTTCCCCTTTGCATCGCCCTCGCCTCTCCCCTCCAGCCCACTGACGCTGCCTCGACCGAGCAAGTCCAGCACCGCCGCCTCTCTGGACGGAGTAAGTCCAGTGCCGCCGCCTCCTCTTCGTTGAAGTGCCGCTCTGCCCTTCGCCTCTTGCTTTGCTGATGGCCAACTAGTAGAGCCGATGCAATTGCATCCCCCTCTGCCTCTTGCTTGGCTAATGGTGTAGCTTGCTCGGTGGGATGCCGTTGCTTGGCTGATGGTGCAGCTTGCTTGGTGGGATGACGCAGAGGGGAGAGGAGTCGGCGGTGGCAGGAAGCCTAGGAATGGAGAGAAAGGCATCGGTTGGGAGCCTAAAATGGAGAGGTCCAGTCGTCCAGATGCCAAAAGTTGGTCAGGCTGATGGGCCGAGTAGGGCAGGCTAGGTATATGGGCCGAATTAACTTTTATGAATAGTAAAATAAACTAGTTGACCATACAAAGGCAGCTTTTCCAGGGATATCTGTTGGTCGCCTAATCCTTGCCTAGGCGCCCGCCTAGGCGTCCAGGCGCCCCGGAGGCGACTCGCCTCGCCGGGGCGTCGTGATAACCATGCTCATCTGTAACCAAACCGAACTACTAGATTCCTAAAGGGAAATAAAGGGAATCAACTACCAAACATATCATCTTATTATCTCCTAATTCTAATGCCTTCCGATGCAACTTCTTGCAGCCGTGCCTAAGCTGCATGCTGTTCCATCTTGGCTTCTTTCTTGCGTTGCTGTTAAGTCTTGCCCACAAAGGAGTCCACAACAATTCCTCTCTCCTGCAGAAACAGCTCGTTGTCGAGCTGGAAATCTAGGTATTGGTCGCGAAAGGCCGTCAAGAATTCCCAAGAAGTTTCTGCCGTAAGCTGTTACAGACCGGTGTTGAAGAACTCACCACGCGTTCAAACGCCTCGTCCTGTGTCGGCCCGGTCGCAAGCTTGTTGTCAAGAAGACTTCACGCCAAATACTTTGAGTCACATTGTTCGAGCCACTGCCTTGAAGCCTTGAAGCCTCCAGATAAGATTTTTGGCAAAAGCCCTTCCCTCTCTACCGCAGCTTCCTTTTATCTCCCCCCTTGCCGCATGCATGCAGATCCGATTTAATTGCCTTCCCTTCCTAACTAACCATCTACGCCAAAAGATATTATCTCTAATTAGGCAAATTAACCCCAACCTGCCATCTATTGTCGAGGCCCACGACGCCTGACAAAGATGCGGTCACAGCCAGCCCTAACATCACTCCCCCCCTCGAACCCAAGCTTGTCCTCAAGCTTACATTCAGGGAAGGAACGTCGGAGAGCAACCGCATCCATCCAAGTTGCCTCTTCAGCCGACTCTCCTGTTCAATGCACCAAAATCGACGGTGACCTCCATTAAGTCACCGCCCAACAGCTTGATACGGTTCGATCGATCCACCGCCAGGTGGGAAGTATGTCATCTGGAATATCCACCACTTCCACTGGTGGAATACCCTTAAAGGCCTTGAGCAAGGAAACATGGAAAACATTATGGATTTTGGAACGCTCAGGAAGCTGTAATTTGTATGCCACCGCCCCAATCCTCTGAAGCACCTGAAAAGGACCATAAAAACGAGGGGACAGCTTGGACCAAGTTGGGGACCCGCGAGCGGAACGCTACCGATGACGCCAGAAACTCAAATGCACTCCAAGAACCCACCTCAAACGACTCTTCTCGATGCTTGCTGTCATAATATTGCTTCATCCGGTTCTGAGCGTGCAGCAGCTGAGTCTTGGCTTGTTGGAGAAGAGCATCCCGATCCACAAGAGCACAATCCACGGAATCAATGGAAGTAGATCCTTGCTGGTATGGCAGTAGCGGTGGTGGCGACCTTCCATACACCAATTCGAAGGGTGTGAGGCGATGAGCAGAGTGAAAAGATGTGTTATAACAATATTCCGCCCACGGCACCCACTGAGCCCAGGAGGAGGGATTAGACGCCGCCAAACATCGCAGATACATTTCAATAGTCCTGTTGACAACCTCGGTTTGCCCATCCGTCTGGGGATGATAAGCCGTTGAGAGAAATAAGGTTGTCCCACTGCGCTTAAACAACCCTTGCCAAAAGGCACTGAGGAAGACCGGATCCCGATCTGAGACAATGAACTCCGGAATACCATGCAACCGCACAATTTGGTCGAAGAAGAGGGTGGCCACTGCAGACGCTGTCGCCGGCCTAGTGAGGGGTAGGAAGTGGGCATATTTGGACAACCGATCAACAACTACCAGCAATGCTATCTTGCCTTGCGATTTCGGAAGATCAGTGATAAAATCCATGGATATGTCAGCCCAAACCTGATGGGGAATGTTCAGGGGCTGCAATAGGCCGGCCGGGGCTTGAGTGCTTGCTTTATGTTGCTGACATATTACACACTTGGCCACGAATTGCCGCACTGTCTCCTTCTGTTGCTCCCACCAATACATTGCCCGCAGACGGTGAAGAGTTTTCTGACTGCCCTCATGCGTCAAATCATGCACAGCTGCGATCATTTTCTCTATCAAAGGGGACGAGCGCGGCACCCACAGCTTGCCATCCCGGTAAATCAACCTTCCTTGGCTTCCCATTGAACATTCGGTGGTGCCTGACTGGAATCGATTTCAGCCTCTGATCGGACTACTTGTGCCACCTTCTGTTGCACTTCCGGTTCTTGCTTCAATATCTCCAACCACTGCTCACGAGTTATATCCTGCCCAACTATCAAAGCCACACATATACCCTGGTCCTCCGGGGTCCGAGATAATGCATCGGCAGCCTGATTGTGCTTGCCAGGCTTGTATTCCACACGGAAATCGAACCCCATCAACTTACTCAACCAATGTTGTTGCGGGGGAGTGATTAAGGCATGTTCAAGCAAAAATTTGAGACTCCCATGATCTGTACGAACTGTGAATTCGTGTCCCCATAAGTACGGTCGCCAGTGTCGCACCGCTTTGGACAATCCAATGAGTTCCCTCTCATATGCCGCTAGCTTCCGGTGACGCTCCGCCAACTTCCTGCTAAAATAAGCAATCGGGTGTCCGTTTTGCTGAAGAACGGCCCCAATTCCGGTGCCTGATGCATCACATTCCACCTCAGAAGGCAATGAAAAGTCCGGCATCTGTAGGACGGGGGCTGAGGTCAGAGCCTTCTTCAAGCTGCCGAAAGCTTCCTCTGCTGTTGTACTCCACACAAAGCTATTCTTCTTTAGTAATGTTGTTAAAGGATCAGCTATGGTAGCATAGTTCTTAATAAATCTTCTGTAGTACCCAGCCAAGCCTAAGAAACCACGCAACTCTGTGACTGTCGCTGGCCTGGGCCACTCCTCAAATGCCCTGAGCTTGGCTGGATCCGCTGCTACTCCCGAGCTGGAGATGAGGTGCCCCAAATACCCAATCTGTTCTTGTGCAAAGGCGCATTTGGATTTCTTCGAATACAACTGATTCTCTCTCAGCCGAACCAACAATGCCCCAAAATGCTCCCTGTGCTCCTGAGTTGTTCTGCTGTATATAAGGATATCATCAAAAAAACCAACACAAACTTACGCAGGAATTCCCGAAGTACCTCATTCATCAATGCCTGGAAGGTGGAGGGCGCATTAGACAGACCGAAAGGCATCACAAGAAACTCGTAATGTCCATGATGCGTCCGGAAAGCCGTCTTCATAATGTCGGACTCATTCATACGGACTTGATGGTACCCTGACCGCAAATCCAGTTTAGTGAAGTAGCGGGCTCCCCCCAACTCATCTAGTAGCTCTTCTATGACTGGAATCGGAAACTTATCCTTGATGGTCTTCGCGTTCAACCCCCGCTAATCCACACAAAATCTCCAACTTCCATCCGCCTTCTTCACTAGCAAGACGGGTGACGAGAACGGCGACTGGCTTGGCCTGATAATGCCCTGTTGTAACATCTGTTCACATTGCCGTTCGATTTCATCCTTCTGCCTGTAAGGATATCTATAAGGCCGGACTGCCACTGGATTTGTCCCAATCTCCAAAGGAATTCTATGATCACAAGCTCTCACTGGAGGAAGTCCTTGCGGTTCCTCAAATATATCCGCAAAAGCGTCCAGGAGGGACTCAAATAATTTTGTCTCCTCCATACTGATTTGCATCATGCCAGCCTCTTTCTTCTTGCATAAGCCTTGTAGTATCACTTCCTCCCCGTGATCCTCAAACTCCATGGTCAATTTTCCAAAGTCCCACCGCAAACTGCCGAGTGTCTTCAACCACTGAACCCCCAGGATCAAATCAAAGGTGTCGACCGGCAATACTGTGAATGGAGCTGAAAATTGCCGATTTTGAATTGTAAACTTCGCTTCCAGGTAACCCAGACAAGGAAGATGCCATCCATCAGCCACCTTAACTCGCTGATTGCCTCTCACCTCAGCCCTCACCTTCCCTTCCGCCTCCAACTGTCGAGCAGCGTAAGCACTAAGGAAATTGTGCGTACTGCCGCTATCAATCAACCCTAACCACTTCTTTCCCTCCATTTCAACCTCCACTTGCATCGTATCCCCCTGTTTAGGTCCTACTGCTGCGATCATTGACAGGGCCGCCTCAACTGCGACCTCCGGTTCAAGCTCTTCCTCCCCAAACTCTGCTTCCTCTTCTTCTTCCACTTCCAGATGAAATAACCGTTTGCATTTGTGGCCACGGGTATACACCTCATCGCAGTTATAACAGAGTCCTTTCGCTCTCCTTTCCGCCAACTGATCAGCTGACAACCGAAGCCGATGGGGAGCCGAACCCGCTGTGCTTTGCATGCTGACCGAGGGAGCAACACGCCCAGCTCCTCCTCCTGTTGCTGTCCCTTTTCCTCCCGAAACTGATCCCCCTTGACTCCTACTGCTTGCCGGCAAGACCCCTCCAACCGCAGTTCCAATTCCCCCTCCTATCTGCGATGTTCCACCCGCTAGGGGGTGCACTGGTTGTTGTGGTATTCCAGGGTCGTGGTGTCATACTCCTTCCCCGCCCGGTTTGTGACCAACTCTGGACTGCCTCCGCTATCCAAGCTTCTTTCCTAGCCTCAGCCTCCCTTGCAGCCCCAACCGCTTCAGCTAAATCACGAGGACGCTCCCTCCGAACCTCCGCCCCTAATGCTCGGGACAGCCCTGCCACAAACATCTCAATTTGATCTGTCCTCCTCATCTTTGGAACTCTAGCCAACAACCTCTGAAATTCTCGGGCGTATTCATCCACACTCTGGCTGTTCTGTTTGAAATTTGCTAAGTCACCCAACGGTCCCACACCGGAATGGCGCGTAAACCGCTGTATGAAAGCCTCATAGAAGTCCTCCCATGCAATCCATGGTTCTTCCTCTTGCCAATTGTCTAGCACATCCTGCGCCTCCCCAGACAGATGCAATCCAGCAATCTCTACCCATTCCTCCTCCTTAATCCTGTGAACGCGGAAATAGCGTTCGCAGCGACGCAGCCAACTAAGGGGGTCTCCTTGACCGTCGTACTCCGGCAGATCAAGCCGTGGCAGATGGGGAACCCATCTTCTGTCCTCCTCTTCCACCCGACAATGGCCTCCCCTGCGCGCTGGAGGTCTCTCGCCCCTCAGTCGCCCTCCTACCACTCAGCTCCCTCCTTCTCCATTCCCATGGCGCGCTTCCTGTGCGCCAATCCCGATCATTCCTTTTGGGTCGGTTACCTTGGGATCACCGACTGGTGTTTCCCGGTCTTGTTCCACCGCATTCTTGCCCTTCCATGCCCACATCATCTCACCAAACATCTCCTTCAACTCTTTGATGTCCGCCTTCACTTCCTTCATTTCTTCCTCAAGTCCGGTCATCCTTCCCTCCATCTGGATCGATCTGACACGCCCCTTCGACGTGCCCGGCTCTGATACCAAATTGTTACAGACCGGTGTTGAAGAACTCACCGTGCGTTCAAACGCCCTGGTCCCAGGTCGAAGCCCGGGTCGCAAGCTTGTCGCCGAAGAAGACTTCGCCGCCGCCAGCGCCTTGGAGTCGGCTGTTGTCGGAGCCACCGCCTTGAAGCCTTGAAGCCTCCAGATAAGATTTTTGGCAAAAGCCCTTCCCTCTCTACCGCAGCTTCCTTTTATCTCCCCCCTTGCCGCATGCATGCAGATCCGATTTAATTGTCTTCCCTTCCTAACTAATCATCGGCTGCCAAAAGATATTATCTCTCTAATTAGGCAGCCCACCCCAACCTGCCATCTATTGTCGAGGCCCACGGCGCCTGACAAAGATGCGGTCACAGCCGGCCCTAACACAAGCTGACCCTTCCATTGCACAAACA
Source organism: Guadua angustifolia (assembly GCA_036346375.1). NCBI lineage: Eukaryota > Viridiplantae > Streptophyta > Magnoliopsida > Poales > Poaceae > Guadua > Guadua angustifolia. Next base: position 24,268,934 of record CM070515.1, read on the forward strand.
ACTCCCAATTGCCACAGTTCAAACGAGCATGTCGAATCGCTGTTGGTTCTGGTACAACTCGGCCATGATAAATTGGAGGCAAAGCTACCAGCACAGTTGGCGGTTCTCCATGGACTTCCTTCAAGAGGACAACATGAAACACATTGTGAATCTTCGCCTTGGCCGGCAGGTTCAGTTTGTAAGCAACAGAGCCGATGTGCTCCACGACTTGATACATCCCATAAAAACGAGACCCTAGTTTGGATGGGCACAAGCCCATAATAGACGTTGCGGCCTGGTGTTGAAGTTGCAACCACACCCAGTGGCCATCTGAGAACTACACGTCACGATGTTGCTCGTCGTGACGCTTTTTCATGACAGCCTGAGCTTGCAAAAGCCATTGTCTGATTTCAGCTAGGAACTCATCTCAACTGGCTATCTGCTATTCCACTGCCATGACGCGGGCCGAGCCAGGTTCACAACTTAACAATGGAGGAGGATCTCGCCTGTAGACAACCCAGTAGGGAGTGGCAAGTGGGCATCTTTAGTTAATTTAGTCTATGTTAATGCATTATCTGTTTAAGTTCTTAACAAACATTTGTCTTTCAACGGAACCATCTCTATTTCATATTCTTGCTTGTGAACAGAAATCAGTACTCTTGTTCTTGCATGTGCTGACTTTAATAGTGTCCACTGGTTTGCTTATTAGCTTGCCAGTGTCTAATGAATTTATATGCATTAAATTATCTTTCTGCAATTAAGAGGAACCAGATGTTATTTACCCACTGCATTATCTTTGTAACAGTAGTTTATGATAGTGGAGCAATTTTTTTATTCACTTCACGTATTTTGAACAGTAAACTATGCCGGAAGCAGAAAGGAAAACTTTGTATATTATGCTATTTAATTTTTGGTGAATCATTAATACAGATTGTACTGTGTTCTTTGACGTTCTGTTTTCTATTAACTGGGAGTACCATGTAGAGGCACTTTAACTAGTCATTCAAAGTTAGAGAAACTTGTTTCATTCTAGATCCTTTAAAATATGTACAAAAAATGAGTGTCATTGGTGAAAAGTCTGTTTGCTACCAGCAAAGGAACAGAATGGGAAAACGATCATGCTTTGGTCAATTTGAGCCTTGAAGTTGTGAAAAAGAGAAACTTGCAAGATGGAAGGATTTCTATAATAGGAGAAATGAAAGGTTAAACTTCAGGGACATCAGTAGAACTAAAATAATCCATAGAAAAATATGAATTCAACCATAAAATTTTGAATCTTACCATAAAAAAAAATAATCAGGGTGAGATCACTTTAGATCCACTAGCAGTGAATTTTACTAGTTCTAGCTCTTAAAAATCAACTGCTATACGACACTTTCTGAAAGGCAAGATCAAGTTGATCAATAGTCTAGAATATGTTGTCATTTTTTCCCATTTTTTCCTTTTAGAATGGTACTCACCAATCATCACGGATTTTTTTTGGCAGAATAAGCTAAATATAGACATAAAGTTAGACAGATTGAGATAATCGGGAATAAAGTGGTATACCAAAGGGGTACCACTTTAGCAAAAATATCTATGTTGATGGTGAATACTTAATTTATGAAGATTATGATGCTTGAGATCTAGAAATATCAATGTTCACCAAGGCTCTAGGCGCTAATCGGGCTAGGCGGTCGCCTAGACAGGATAAATTGGCCTAGGTGGCTAGGCTGGAGGGTGGAGCCTAGTGTCTAGGCTCCACCTAGGCGAGATAGGCTGTTGCCTAGGGAACAGTGAGAAATATAAACACAAAGTAATTGTTTTGATTCCTCACAAAAAGGGAATAATTGTTTTGACAAATAAACTTCCCTGCAGTGAGAGTACTCTGATTTGTTTGATGCCAACTCCACAACTGTAAATCTTCACCTCCTAAGTAGGGCTGTAAATGAGCCGAGCTCGAGCGAGCCTGGCCAGGCTCGGCTCGAGCTCGGTAAGGCTCGAACCGAGCTCGAGCCGAGCTCGAGTTGAGGTTCGAGCCTCAACCCAGGCTCGAGCTCGGCTCGGTCCAGGCTCGAGCTCGGCTCGAGTAAGCTCGAAAATTCTGGTAGACTCGGTAGGCTCGGTAACAAGCTTGAGTAAGCTCGGTTCGAGGAAGCTCGGTCCAGGCTCGAGGAAGCTCGACTTAAGGAAACTCGGTTTAGACTCGAGGAAGCTCGGTAACAAGCTCGGTCCAGGCTCGGTAACAAGCTCGGTCCAGACTCGAGGAGGCTCGGTAGCAAGCTCGATCCAGGCTCGCGAACTATTCGAGCTCGGCTCGGTTAAGCTCGCAAGCTCGAGTTCGAGCTCGAGTTCGGCTCGTTTGGAGCTCGAACCGAGCCTCTCGCGAGCCGAGCTCGAGTAGCTCGCGAGCCTCGAGCTTTTTTTACAGCCCTACTCCTAAGCTGTGCATATCACCTGTACTAATGTCACGAAACAACATCCTGCTGCAGGTTGGGTTGGATTCTTTTGGATGATTTGGTTTGCTGCAAGGAAGAGCATGGACCTTACAAAGCATTCGATCTACATGACAAATTCGGCGATCCAATCATATTCCACTTCTCGGCATGTGAAGCAGAAGCCTATAGACTGAGGCAAGCTAAGTTCCAAATGATGTAAGGAAAAATTCAGGATATACCACTCTATTCATGTGCACTTCAAGAAATGCCACTTGTCTATATGTCATTGAAACGAATGGTATTTCCTGAAGTGCCAACAAATAGAGTGGTATATCCTGAATTACCCCAATGATCTAATGTACCTGCCCCCCCTCACCTCACAGTTATTCTATGTGCTGTCTGGAGCTTGCTGTATGTGATTTACGGTTTGTCTTGTTTTTAAGAGTAGAGGACATGCTTCAATCCTTGTAGCGCACAGCTATGGTTGTCTGTATATTTGTCCGCATCGGTGTAATGTGCCACCTCTGAACTTTGGCAGTATGTATGCCTTCGTAGCCAATAAGCCAATGTTAGTTTTTAGAGTGTTTTTATGGGATTTGATCTTTTCTCTAAACCAGTAAAATAGCCAATGTTGGTTGTGGGTGCGAAATAAGCTGTGCTGTATGTACAATTGTACATGTTCTCCATGATTGTCTTTTTCCTTTTTCTTTTTGAAGACTTCCATGATTGTCTTGAACAATGCAGATTTGTCTTGAGATCATGCAAAAATGGACTGAACCATTAATAGCATCTAGGGTATATAAAACTGGATGACACAGACAAGAACTTCAATTCTTTTCAAGGAATAAGCCACACAAGAAAAAATAAATTAGCACGATATCAATATACCATGATCACAAGGGAAATATACATGAGGATGTAGGTGTCAAATATCAGGCAACGTGAACACACCAACACTGACCATAGCAGCCAGGACTAGCTGCTTCACTATCAAATTTTGGTGCAACAGCCCCGAGAAACAAATATACACACAAACATTTCAAAGGGCTATTGCAAATATAGTTTACAAATAGCAGATAGAATGCTGCTCCAACGAAGCATTGCCCACAAGAACATTGCATCTCCAGATCTAGCAGAGGAGTGGCATCATATTCTGCGTGGTTGAAACACGACATGAGAAGAACAGAGTAACACACAAGTGAAACAGAGCCTCGTCAATCATCATGTGGCACAATACCTTGGTAGCACCAGCTACCGAAGCAGTATAGCACCTGCCTTAGGGTCTGTTTAGGGAGCTGTGTTTCAGCTTTGCTTCAATTTTTGATCAAAAGCTCCTCAAAACAGCATGGCTGCAAAGCAGCTGTAAAGCTAAGTCACAGCAGAAGCACTTCCAAAAGCTGCAGCTGCTGGAGAGGAACTTTTCAGCTGTGACTTCGCTTGACCACCTTCCATCTCGGTCGCTCTGCCATCTCAACCTTCGCCACTGCGCCTCGCCGCCTCCACGTCACCTCCCCACTTGAACGCCGCTATACTTCGCTATGTTGTTATCTCTCCGTTCGGTTGGCCCCCAAAAACTGTAGCTGCAACAGCCAGTTTATCAAACAGTATAACAAAAAAAACCACAGCCACCAGCTACAGCTACTTTATAGTCCAGCAAACCAAAAACAGCTTTTTAACCCAGCCGCACCTCCCAAACAGGCCCTTACCGCCTACCTATCCGTCGCGTTCGACTAGCGAGATGAGGAAGGTTCGGTAGTTCCTGAATTCTCGGAATGGATAGCATCGGTCAGCTATCTCTTGTATTTTCTGTGGTACTCCGCCTTGATGTACTGCATGTCGATCTCGGTCCTCGCCACGACCCTTATCAGCGTCGAGTCGTTGGTGCCCAAGCCTTTCATCGCCTTGTGCAGGACCTGAATTCACATCACAAAAATTCAGAATGATCACAGCGTTGAATATATACAGTGTCAAACCCAAAATTCCCAAACGTTTCTGTCTTCACGGCCCTCCCACAAACTACGATGAACTTGGCTTGCATGTTTGAGACTTCTGGGAGAAGACGAAAGAAATTCTGAAGGTAAAGAAAGCTAGAGATCAGAAGCGTTCGGTCTTCACCTTCTCCAGGGAGCGACCATACATGTGGTGGTAAGCAAAAGCGACGGACGCCATCCATGTGCGCCCATCTTCGCTCACTGAAGATGCGGATGAAGGTCTTCTCGTCGGTTCCCAGCCTCTTTTCACCGGCTTTTGTACGGTTCCCTCGCGTCATGAGTTAACGACCGAAGGATCAACCTCAGGGCCGCCGTAGCATGGAATTCCAAGATAGGCAATATTGAAGTATAAGTGAATTGTCCACCTTTTCTCATCAGCTTAAGTTTTTGGGTGAACTGGCTGGTGCATGCAACTCAATATGGTATCAGAGCCAAGAGGTCTCGAGTTCAAGACCCGGCTGACGCAATTAAAAAAAATAATTGCAGTCCACTTCTATTCCACGTCCTAAGCCTGAGGGAGCCTGCACGTGAGGGGGAGTGTTGAAGTATAAGTGAATTGCCCACCTTTCCTCATCAGTTTAAGCTTTTGGGTGAACTGGCTGGTGCATGCAACTCAATAGGCAAGTAAAAGCTGCATCAAGAACAAAAAAAATGTTAATTGAAAAAATCTAAGGACTGTTGTAAAACGTCGTCGAACGCCAACGAACAATCACCAATAGTAGATGCAATCATGAGAGCAAGAACAATAGACACACAATGTAGGGGTGGAATTCTCTCTCGCTTTATTGATTCAATCGTTTACAATGAGGGGGCACCCGATATATATAGCGGTGAGAGAGAGAGTTCGGATTCGACCACATAACGAAGAGATAGAATCCTAACCATATTTGGTTTAAGTTTCCTTATCTCATAACACTCCCCCTTGGTCGAATACCGCGTAATTCATATGTCTCGTTAAAAACTCCACTCAAAAACCTAATGGGAAAAAGGAGATGGAGAAAAGAGTACATCGCACTCGTATGCTATGTTGCATTAGTTGCCTCATTAAAAACCTTTATGTGAGAAAACTTCAGGAAATCTCACAAAGGGAAAAAGAGTACAACTTATTACCTTCAGGGTTTTATTAAGATCTTCAGGATCGCAATAAGGGTTATGGTTCAAGGGTTTTATCCCCTGGAACTCTGCATCTCTCTAAGTCTTCTCATTCCAATGCCTTTAACATATCTTTGAAATGTGGATTTAGGCAAGGACTTAGTAAATAAATCTGCAAGATTTTCACATGACTTAGTTTATAAAATTTTTATCTCACCACTCTTCTGGAGTTCGTGAGGATAGAATAACTTAGGAGCAATATGCTTCATGATGTTACTCTTTACATAACCCAATTACATTTGTGTAACATAATCAGAATTATCTTCATAGATAATTGTGGGGGTATCGACGGCGTTAAGGTCACATGACTTCTGGATATGGCCAATCACACGTCGCAGCCAAACACATTCACGTGAGGCTTCATACAGGGCTATAATCTCTGAGTGGTTGGTAGAAGTTGCTACCGCGTCTGCTTACAAGACCGCCAGAAACAAATTGCACCATCATAGAGAAACACAAAACCACCCTCGAGATTTGGCATCGTGGGATCACACAGATAGCCAGCATCCGTATATCCCACCATGGTCAAGTCTTGGTTCTTCTGGAAAAACAACCCAAGATCTTGAGTACCTTGGAGATATCTGAGTACAGTCTTTACACCAGCCCAATGTCTTCTGGTTGGAGCTGAACTATATCTTGCTAGCAAATTTACTGCGAATGCAATATCAGGCCTTGTGCAGTTCACAAGGTATATGAGTGCTCCAATAGCACTTAAATATGGGACTTCATGTCCTAAGACTTCCTCATTTTCCATCCTCGGTCTGAATGGGTCTTTATCCACTTCAAGGGATCTTACGACCATGGGGGTTTTTAAGGGATGTGATTTATCCATATTAAACCTTTCCAATATCTTCCAGGTATAGGATGACTGGTGAACAAGAATTCCTTCTGAGAGATGCTCTAGCTGCAGGCATAAGCAAAATTTGGTTTCACCCAAATCTTTCATCTCAAACTCCGTCATGAGGTAAGCACTCGCTTTCTTTATCTCCTCTGTGGTTCCGATGATATTCAGATCATCGACATACACTGAGATGATACAGAATCCATTCTGGGATTTCTTTATGAACACACAGGCAATCATCATTATTGGAGTATCCTTCTTCAGAGGAACTCACTAAGCCGGTTATACCACATTCTTCCGGACTGTTTTAATCCGTATAGCGATCTCTGCAGTTTGACGCTATACATGTTGCGATTATTAGGATCCGGGACTTTTACTCCTTCAGGGACTTTCATATAAATGTCCGAATCCAGTGACTCATATAAATATGCGGTCACCACATCCATCAATTGCATTTTTAAATTTAAGCCAGCTGCCATTGATATTAAATATCGGAACATTATTCCACTCATTACAGGAGAATAGGTTTCATCGTAATCAATGCCGGGTCTCTGCGTGAACCCTTGTGCTACAAGCCTCGCTTTATATCTCACCACCTCGTTGTTTTCATTTCTCTTCCGGATGAAAACCCATTTTGATCCTACAGGGAACACTTTAGGAGGTGTCCGGTCAACAGGACCGAATACATTCCTTTTATTAAGTGAGTGCAATTTTGCCTCAATTGCTTCTTTCCATTTGACCCAATCTAAGTGCTTCTAGCACTCTGCCATGTACTTTGGTTCTGGATCCAGTTCGAGAGTTTTAGCAATTTTCGAGGCGAAATAGATGTCGACAATTGTAGTCTTTCTTTTATATAATTCTCCTGAATCCACATAATTGGTGGATATTTCTTCATTCATTTCTTCCAACTCCTCGTGATTTCCCACAATGATGGAGTCTGGGTGTTCCGATTTCAAAATTAGATTGTGCGCAAAATGTTCATCGATTTTCATCTTCAGGATGGCTCACTTCAGGGAGATTACCATCTTTAGGATGGCTCGCTTCAGGAATTTTCTCAACAACAGGTTGAGCTTCTTCAACTGTCTCAGGTAGTGATCTCATTTGCTCGGTTCTCTATTTCTGTGGACGTCTCCGCGAAACTGAGTCCCGTGCACCTGGAGGCCTCCCCCTCTTTTTACCATAAGGGGCAAGAGTGAGTTCAATAGCCTTATGGGGTATTTCCACTCTTTCAGGTGCATTTACTGCAGGTATATGAGATTTTGTCACTCCCTTATAATCAGTGAAGGCATCTGGCAGGTTATCGACTATTTGTTGCAGACTTATTATCCTCCGAACTTCAAGTTCGGCTTCTTTAGTGAGTGGGTCTAAGGACTGAATGCCAGTGGCACTCCAATCTATTTCCCGACATTCTTCGATGTGGTATTTTTCTCCCCCTAATGCCGGGAAATTGTCCTCATCAAAAATAGAATCAGCGTACCGAACCGTGAACAGATCCCCTGTCATAGGCTCTAGGTATTTAATTATTGACGGAGATTCATAACCTACATAGATCCCCAACTTCCGGCGAGGTCCCATGGTGGTACGCTGTGGTGGAGAGATTGGCACGATACAAAGATGTGCCCAAATTTTCGCAGATGAGAAATACTTGGTTCTTTCCCACGCACTAGTCGCAAGGGGAAAATTCATGGTATGCGCTTGGTCCGATTTGAATTAATGATGCAACAGGCAAAGACCTTGCATGGCCCCAACAAATGGTGGGTAACCTACAATTCTGCAAGAGTGGCCTAGCTATAAGCTTTACTCTCTTAATTAATGACTCTGCAAAGCCATTTTGGGTGTGGACATGGGGTACAGAATGCTCTACATTAATGCCTAGAGCCATACAATAATCATTGAATGTTTTTGAGATAAACTCGCTAGCATTGTCCATTCGAATGGACTTAATCCTTTCTTCTGGAAAAGAGGCTCTTAATCTAATGATTTGGGCGATTAACTTAGCAAAGGCATGGTTCCTAGTAGATAAGAGACAGACGTGGGACCATCTAGTAGAAGCATCTATTAGCACTATGAAATATCTGAATGGCCCCGACAGGGGCTGAATTGGTCCACATATATCACCTTGAATTCTCTCCAGGAAATTCAGTGATTCTTCCCTAATTTTAAGATGAGAGGGACGAACTATCAACTTTCCTTTAGCACATGCAGGGCACATAAAAGCTTCAGGTTTAGGAAAAGCTGTAGTCTTTATATTATGGCCAGCAGAATTATTTATTATTCTTCTCATCATATTCAACCCAGATGACCTGCACGATCATGCCGATCTTAAATATTTCTGGGGTTTTAACTATGGTTTTCATCGCAACATAAACTTCTGGTTTTATATATGTGTAATATAACCTGGAGGAGAAGGAAGGAAATTTTTCAACCACACGCTTATTACATCCGTTAAACTTGGTGATGAGTAGGTATTCAGTACCATCCTCATTTTCAGTCTCTATATGGAAACCATTTAGACGGATGTCTTTGAAACTCAGAAGAGTACGACTAGATTTAGGGTATAATAGGGTATTCTCTATAATTATACGAGTGCCCATAGGGAGAACTATAATGGCTCTTCCGGTGCCAATAATAAGAGCATCGCTTCCGGCGATGGTCATAATACTTCCAGTTTTCTTAATCAATGTCTGAAAATATTTAGTTTCCCTAAGAATCGTATTTGTGGTGCAACTGTCTACAAGACAGATTTCCTCCTCTGCCATTGGATTATTCATGGAGTTCTATATTAAACAAGTAAAATTAATCAAACAATTGTTGCATCGGGAACAAATAATATAGAACAAGCATAGCATGATTAAATAAATTCTCTAGGAAAATCACATTTTATCAAATTTGACTGATAATCGCTCAACAGGAGCGTAGACCATTGTTCATTCAGGAAAACAAAGACTAAACTGATAAATGAGGCTCTTAAGAAGACTCTAAAGGATAATACGACATCAACTCAAAAGGAAATCATTTATATCGTCCTCCTGGGACCTTTCTTTATTCTTCTGAAATACTTTTAGCTCATCCCTAACGAAATCCTCCTCCTCCATGGGATATTCGGTCTTCAGGTCCATATGGAGATGGTGCCTCAAGGAGAGCAGAAGCACCAGCTTCAGGCTGGGAAATTGTGGCTCCAAGGGATCGGGCTGTCAAGTTAATCTTGGCATTCATTGCCCAAGTAGTTGCTGCCATTCAGGGCAAGCAAATTCTTTCTTTGCGATGTCAGACATATCCTATATGCAAACAAAATAGGGATTTTACTTCAGGTAAAATATTGTTTTGCATGCTTATCATTGAATCATTAAAGTTTGGTCTATATCTATTCAGTAGATAATTATCACAGATTTTTTAGGATTTTCCTAGCATTTTTGTAATTTTCTGCTAGCAATTTCCAGAATTACTAATTAACAGAGGGATAAATTTCAACGTGAAATAATATCCTTGCATGATGCTAATTACATCTTATGTGGCTCTTATTGGTTGGGTATGAAATCATGTAATGAATGCCTCCGTCAACATAACTCTTGGCCAGGTCAACCTACCCAGAGGGCTCACATGAGGGAGGGAGCACTTCCCGATTTCGGACGTCAATTAAGAAACCTAGCCTCATGTGTGTTTTCCTTATACACCAATTGTCATGTATCCGTTCCTTCAAAACTGAGATAAAAAACCCAACCACTTATACCCTCAAGCTCAAAACTGTTTTGATAGCTCGATTATTTCATAATTTTCTAGCATTTCTGTTACTTACTGAGCAATTTTTAGAATTACTTAAATAACAAAACATAAATTTCATCACATATAAATCATGGCATAAAGAAAAAATAAAAACCCAGAGCATGACAAGTGGGCTCAATCACAATTTTCCAAAAATTTTACAGGAGCCCATAATCTAGAAAAACTAGTTTCTAGAATTTGATACCAATTTTAGATTTTAATAATTATTTTCTGGAAAAGAAAACGGGCCGTACGGACCACTTGCACCTGGATTTTGTTTTGTTTTTTTTTCGTACGGGCTACAGGCCCATTATCTTTACCGGCCCGAGATGCCTGCACGGCCCACCTCACTTGTGGCCCGAAAACGCAACGGAATAAAATACAGAACATTAAAAAAAAAAAAAAACCCTAGCCGATCCCGTTGCCTTCTAGGCCCAAACGCTAGCCGCCATTTGCTCTAGTAGCCAAGAACTGCCGGCGCAATGGCAAATCTCGATGGCTACGGCGGCAAGGATCGGTCAACTCGGAGGCCAAAGTGGCCATACCGTTCGGTGTTGCCGAGGCTACACGAGCAGCCATCACGACGCCCGCCGAGGGCTCCAGGCCTCCGGCTCCTCACGTATGAACGAACCAGCGCTACTGCTCTAGGTCCATGCATGTCACGAACCTGCGTAGCGCTGGTGTTCTCACGTAGCTGGTTTCCCAGGCCATGCATGCTTGATCTCCAGGCCAAGCGTGCATGCTGGTTCTCACGTAGCTAGTTCCCCAGGCCATGCATGCTTGTTCTCCAGGCCATGCATGCATGCTGGTTCTCACGTAGCTAGTGCTATGAATATATCCATGCATGGGGCAGCGGCTTCGCGTGGCTGGACACGGCGGCGAGCGCGGCGGTCTGTGTTTCGAGCGCCGCCATCTGGGCAAAGCCGAAGGAATGCGACACGTCTCCGCCGCTGCCAGCGGGACGGAAGATGAAGCTGTGCACGACGCGATGGATGGCGCGGCGACGCTGCCGGCGACGTGCCTGAGGAATGCGGTGATCGGCGCGGCGTCGCTTCCGGCGACACGGACGGGGAACACAGCGCTGCGCTTCGGGCGCACGGGATTTTTTATTTTTGTTGATGAACAGTAACCGCGATTGGGTATGATCTGATCTTGATTTGATCGCGGGTGTGGATGACGCGAAAAAAATATCCACTAGATCATAACAAGGTTCCCAAAACCGATCTATTATCAATTTCAATTGCGATTTAAAAGATCATGCCCATGTAATACATTGATTTGATCTGTAGAGGAAAATCTGCAGGCTATCGCGTAGGATAGAGTCGCGTAGGACCTTTTCGGCAATCCGAGTGGATACTGGCGTGATGGCGAGTTGATTGCAGATCGGATCAGACGATCAATCGCCGGTAGTAGTCGTTCGTTGTCGTCGACGATTCTACTTCTTGTGGTAGAGACTCGTGCTGATAACGTGTTGTAAAACGTCGTCGAACGCCAACGAACAATCACCAATAGTAGATGCAATCACGAGAGCAAGAACAATTAATAGACACACAATGTAGGGGTGGAATTCTCTCTCGCTTTATTGATTCAATCGTTTACAATGAGGGGGCGCCCGATATATATAGCGGTAAGAGAGAGAGAGTTCGGATTCGACTACATAACGAAGAGATAGAGTCCTAACTATATTTGGTTTAGGTTTCTTTATCTCATAACAAGGACAAATTGTTAGATGTATAATCTAACAAGGGAAAATTTAGGACCCTCTGATGATCGCCACACGGGCGTTCGCGAATGTCGTGCTCGAGATAACAGCTAAACCTTGCACGGTAAGTCTGTTTCATGATTTGCAGTTGACACGGTGTCCAGGAGCAGATTATCTCGGTGGCTGCTCTCAGATAGCGTTGCGTCGCGCCCGGCAGGATCAAGGATCCACAGCTCTATCGCATTCTGGAATCACAGGCAGAGTCAAACCTGGAGCGATTTTGCTCGGTTCAAGGCGCAAAACAACGATCATTCCGCTAAAATTTGTTGAACTGTTAGAAGTAGTCGTCAGCAGGCTGGACAAAGATCCTATTGTCACCATACCGTATGACGATAACTCTTTAATCCCACAGTTAGGTTGCACCGACAGAACCGAGACAGCAGCGTGTGACACATGGCATTGTCGCCATACGGTGTGGCGGCAATAGGTTGTCATCTAACTGTTCGGCGACAACCTATTGTCGCCAAACCGTATGGTAACAACTAGGCTTCAATACGATTCGCTTGCGCCAACTGAGAGAAAAAGAGCAAGAAGAAACAGAGGGAGGGTGCGAGCGGGCGCCGACCGAGAGAGAGGAGGAGAGGGAGAGAGAGAGGAGGAGGAAGAGAGGGAGAGGGAAGGAGGAAGAAAGAAGAGGAAGAAGAAAGAAGGTAATATCGCAACCTTTTAATAGTACTTGTTAGTTGTTCAGAAAAATATGGTAGGATACTCATATTAGAAAGATGTTTAGGAATATTAGATGTAAGATTTGAATTTACATTATTCTTATTAGTTAGCGTGGGATAGTAATATTGTAGTTTATGTTAGAATTAGTTTAATTAGTGCTTCTCTTTTATATTAGCAATATTAGATGTGTACTATAATATTGTAGTATTGGCAGTGAGATAGTTAATTAGCGCTGTTTAATTTAGGTTAGCGATATTACATGTTAGTGGTGATCTAAAAATTTATTTTTTCTATGTCGTCGCAGTAATGTCGGATTCAGTGAAACTTAAGATATATTATGGCAATGGTGAAATAAAAACTGGGCAGAGTGGTGTTGATTTAAGCAGTTTTTCGGTTACTATAGTTGAGCACTCGTTCCTCGATAGTATTAGCATTCATGATATAAAGTTTTAGTTGATCCAATATTTTCCCTAGATCCAAGTATTTACTCTGTTACCATCCAAATCTTATTCACACATGGTAAGAGTGACCCGGCTATGTGAGAGTTGAAGAAAGTAGATTGGACATACTTGTGGCAGAAATGGTTAAGGTGCTATAAAGGATCTCGCCTTAAATGTGTAATGATGGTGTAGATTTGCCCTAGAGAAGAGGTGTATATTAGTGGTGTGGGTTTGAGCAGCACAATGGCTACAGCTGAACAAGTTTGGGCGATGGTGCCGGTTGAGGTAGCAGTGGGGGATGATAATAATTAAGGATGTAGCAAACGCAGAAGGTCGGGCCGATGAAGGGAGGAGATCGAGCAACTTGTTGATCATTTGGAGTGGGTGGACTGTATAACGATACAAGAGGAAGCTGAAATGTTGGAGTCTGATGATGACATCAGTGAAGATGAGGAAGGGGGATGATGATGATGAAATGCATGGTAGTACTGGGGCAGCGGAGGTACCCATTCCTAACGAATGGAACAGGCAAAACAAAGCTGGTATGGAAGTTTTGTGAGGCCATGAGTCACATTGGGAGTATGGTACCAATGCCATTTGGCTGAATCAAATATTCTCGAACAATTCTGAATTGAACTTGGCAGTGAGACTGTGGACACTGTCGCTACAGATAGAGTTCCAGGTTGTCTTGTCCAGGTTAGACAGATACACAGTGAAGTGCAGAACCGATGGATGTGAATTCCGAGTTCACGCATACAAGCCGAAGTGCAAGACGTATTGGATTGCATCACGAGTGAAGGAGACACATGCAGACTAGAAAATATTCTGGTGAAACATTGCAACTTGAATGCGGCTCTAATTGCTAGTGTGATGTTCAATGAAATCATTTAAAAGTGGGACATTCAGTATTTTTATATTCAGAAAGCAATCTTAAGAATATTTAAGTACCAAATAAGTTATTTAATGGCCTGGCGTGCGAAGCAAAAAGCATTAAAGAAGAGGTTTTGTACATACGAGACTTCGTATTGCAACCTACCTCATGTGCTTGATGTCTTGAAGCAAACCAACCCTGGCATATACACCGCTTTCAAAGAAAGTGAAGCAAATGGTAATGGGATCTCAACATTTCATCGTGCTTTTTTTCAATGGGTCCTTATATTGCGTCATTCAGGTATTACCGCCCATTACTTTGTGTCGATGATACATTTTTGACTAAGAAATATGAGGGGCAGATTCTAATGGCCATTACAGTTGATGCAAACAACCACATATTTCCACTGGCCTTTGCATTTGTTGAGGGTGAGAACCGGGATAGCTGGTTGTGGTTTTTCAAACATCTGAATTTCGGGATAGTTGATGATCAGCCCAACGTGTGCATCATTCATAATCGTCACAAAGGTATCCTTTCGGCAATTAAGACTCTACAGGAGTACCTTGATGAGCCATTCCCATGGCGTGACTTACAAACAGGTGGTGCATTAGACATTTGGGAGCAAATTTTTTTAGGCAGTTCAGGAATAAAAAAACTGATGGACCTATTTAAGAGGTTATACAAATTAAACAGAATTAGACACGTAAGTTCAACGCGCTATTGGATGAGTTGGATAAGCACACTAGTGCACATATCGAAGAGATGAAGAAGCAACCACCTACGCCGAACGATTACCCACCCAAAAGGCTAGCACCCCTTGAAGAGCTCGATCCTCCTAATCTGAGAAGACGATTGTCAAGGAACATAAAGTGTTTCTTACACTGGATAAAGGCGGAGCCTCAAGAGAAGTGGGCATTACTCCATAACACTGGAGGTGCCAGGTTAGTATAGTAATTTAAGATATTTACGACGGTTGAACAAATGGGATTATTGTACTAGTGATATGTGTTGAATAGGTTTGGTGTCATGACAACGAATATAGTCGAGATTTACAATAGGGTCATCAGAGGCCTCCGTCTACTACCATTTGTGCCCATCCTAGAAGATATATTGCATAGCATCATTGCCTACTTTCAGAAAAAGCATGCCGATGCTATACTTCATGCCACGACATTGCAAACATTGTATTATTGGCGGATACTGACCTACATGAAGGAACAAACCATGAAAGCTCAGCAGCATATGGTGTGTAGTTTCAGAATCACTGAGTACCATTTCGAGGTGATTCTCCGGTGCAAAGGGGGATTGGGAACCGACACAGCAGTTATTACACACGAGGTTAATCTTAGCCAAAGGGCCACTGGAAGGTATACCCTCGAAGAGTCGTGGGCAAAGAATCTCGCCTATACCTATTGCCCGCAGGTATACCCGTTTACCCGCCACCATCAACAATCTTTCCAACCAAATGACACTATGAGCTAATGAATTGTGGTACTAATACAATTCTTTTATGAAATTATGGGTATCAGCAATATTTTATGGATTGAAGAATGATTATCAATGACTCAAAATTTCAAATGTACATGAGAATAAGAATTAAATAACACATACAGACAGATAACATACAGATGCTCAAGTACAACAATTATTGAAATGAGGTATCACAAATTGGGGATCAGAGGGGCCAACTCGGCACTTGTTCTAGCCTATATGTCAATAAAAGGTGGCGGGTAATCGGACAACGGGTACAGGTAAAGCTCCCTCATACACATATCTATTTGACTGTCTGGTAAAATTTGACCCTTATAAATATGTCCGCAGGTAATAAAAGAGGAACATACCCACTTCTATTATGGTTTTTATTCGCGGGTACACGGGTAATCGGGTAAGATTACCATCCCTATTCAAGGAGAGTAAATCCATGAACTATGGCCCTTAGTATGTTCCTAAAGATATTACTTTAAATCCAAAATATTATAAGTTACACTCTTTTTCCATTGGTGAGTTTTCCTAAAGTTTTCTCACATGAAAAGTTTTTAATAAGGTAACTAGTGTAACACAATGTGCGAGTGTAATATACTCTTTTCTTTATCTTTTTTTTCCCTGGGTTTTTGGGAGGAGTTTTTGATGAGACATATGCATTACACGGTATTCGCCTAAGAGGGAGTGTTGAGATATAGCAGAACTCTTCATTATAGTTGTTCAAATATATTTAGATTCTATCTTGTTGTGGTGAATCTGAATCTATCTCTATCTTGTTGTGGACGAATCCGAATTTAACTTTAATAGGCTTTTACTATAAATATGACATTATATTGTACAAGAGAATCAATCTTAAAAAAATAAGAGTTTTTGTCTTCCTATATCTTATGTGCTCTCTGTGATTATTCTTACTATTCAATCCGTGCATCGTTTTGCAACAGACTGAAACTGAACCACAATGGACCGATTAATTTACACCACCATGTCATGTCCACTGAGCATTGCATGGCTCGAGGCTACTACTAGGCACCTTCGGTGGCGCAAGGTCCATCAGCTGGCGAAGCGGCAGCGTAAGTTTGCTTCTGTTTTTATGGACGCTCAGCAGGAGCTGCTCTAAGTTCAGGCCGTTTCATCCGACCATGCAACGAGACATGTTTTGCGGCCAGGGGTGGGTGTGAATGGATTGGTGTGTTGTGATCGGTATTAGTCTTGTCACTGTTTTTACGTTCTTAATTCTGATTTTCTGAAAGACCTGGAATCCTGTCCTTAGGTTTAGTTTCCTTTTTCTTTTGCTGAAGTTTGCGGCTTTCGTGACGATTGACAAATTCCGCTGTGTAAGCGGTGATGCTGTTCTTGATGTTAATTTCAATCTGACCTGTGCCCTTTCCAGCCACACAAGAGCAGCATATTTTTAGCAAATTATTATTATTATCGAGCTACTTTTAGAAGTTTGATCGAGCCATTAGTCAGTCGTCAGGTTATTCTCCAAATCCAATCTGGTGTGCTGTCCTTCAGAATTCAGTATTCCTGTGGTGTCACCATTGACTAATCTCAATTATAAAAAGAAAAAAATCTCAACATATTTTTTTCATTGCTTCATACTTGAAAAGAAGACAAGGAAGCAGGAAAACATCAACTCGATTGCGGCTGCTGCCGGCAAGTGTCTCGTTTTAAATTACCAACACGGGCGTTCCTGAGATAGTAGGATATTGTAGAATAGATAAGGACATCGACAAGTGATAAGCTATTATTTCTGAATACATGGCTGATTGGCTGGTTTCATGATACTATTGGCCATCTGTTCGTCTTTCCCCACACAAGTTGCTGCCTTGTGCTTGTCTCTTACTGATTTTGGGTAATTAAGCTGCCACTTTAGTTGCTGTCATAGATAGTATGGTCTGAATAATTGTGGTTAAAGTTTGCATTTTATACGTATGTGCGGTTAGTGGGGAAATGATAGAAAATGCAATCTTATCCTCTTCAATTCCAACTTTTTTATAATAAAAATTACTCATCAATAATTTGCTGTGATGTCCCATATCCCACAACAGTGGGAAATTTGGATCCATCTGCAGTACCAAGTGAGATTTTCATTTTTGGAATTTTTCCATTCCGAGAAAGTATCTATTATACATTAAATGTTCAAGGAGAGTTACTAAGAAAAAAATAGGCTAGAAATTCTCACAAAAAGCAAAACAACTAGCCATTAATCAGGTAGACCCTAACTAGAGTTGAACTATATTAACTATTGGACGTTATTATTTAAAGAAAAATATCAAACCGTCTATCTAGCGGACCCATATTATAATGGCATAGATTAAAACAAAGAGTCCATGTCAAGTACAATAAAAATAAAAGAAATTAGCCATTTGATTTGCATAAAAACTCTAAATTAAAACTCTTACATAGCTAAAATTTGGAATAACAATTAGTACTAGGAATTGTATATCAATTCTAAACTAAAACTAATATACTAAATTAAATTAAAAATAGGAAAATTAATGAGTGGGGTTAGAAGAAAGTGTCCATACCAAGTAAATGAAAAATAAAAGGAAATTAGCCATTTAACTTTCATAAGAACTCTAAATTAAAAGCGTATATAATAGAAATTCGTAATAAAAATTAACAATTAGATTTGCATACTAACTCTAAATTTAAACTAATATAAAAATCAAATAAAAAATAACAATGAATATTAACATAAACTCAGAAAAAAAGAAAATTAGACAATTGATTAGCATATAAATTAA
Source organism: Guadua angustifolia (assembly GCA_036346375.1). Lineage (NCBI taxonomy): Eukaryota > Viridiplantae > Streptophyta > Magnoliopsida > Poales > Poaceae > Guadua > Guadua angustifolia. Next base: position 24,287,047 of record CM070515.1, read on the forward strand.
AACCTAAAATTATGAAATTAAATGAAAAATAACAAAAAATCAGAGAATAAAAATAAAAGAAAATTAGGGATTGTTTTTAATTCCATACTAAGTTATAAATATTATTTTTAATTTTATTCAAAACTAAAATTCCGAAATATGCAAATTTGAGAAAAATAAAATAATATATATATTATTAACTATGGTGGACTTAACTAAGTTGAACTATAATAGCTATTGGATGTTATTATTTAAGAAAAATATCTAACTATCCATCTAACGAACTCGAGTTATAATGGCTTAGATTAAAATAAAGAGTCATTGCCGAGTAAAAAATAACAAAAATTCATGAAAAAAAAATAAAAATAATTTATCCATTTTTGACGAATACCCAGGAGATAGGTATCCCCAGCGGCCCGGGAGAAGCGTGACGGGTCGCCATGCTACTGGGCCTCAAATGAGAAGCCCAGCATAGAGACTCACGACCTCCGACCGAACCGACCCCGAGAGCGGTCCGACCAAAGCGATATAGGACCGGCGCCATGACCTCTGACGAGGACCCGTGGTTGACCCAACCAACGGTCCGACCGACGGCACTCGAACGAGCTCGGTTCGTCTCCACCACGGCAGATGTCGGATCATCGAACAAGCCCCATCGGTCGCTCAGATCGACCGACCCGACGAATCGTCACAATCGAGTGGGGCGGGGCGCGCTGCCTCTTCCCGAGACACCCAAGGTCGACACCTCGACGCCACCCCGATGCAAAGACAGAGCAGAAGCGGTCGCTGCTTTCCGGAGGAGCGGACCGAGCCGCCCCTCTCGTCTTCACCAACCCAACACGGACGTACAACCACCCGTCAGAAGGCCAGTCTAGCGATCAGACACCGAGGCAAAAGACTAGACTCCAAGGCGTGGGGAGCCCCATCCATTTTTCCTTTTACGCACTCCCGTGTAACCTCCGCGCCACCGTCCTCCCCAGGCTATATAAGGGGAGGTGTGGCCCTTGAGGGGGGGACGAGCTAGGCAGCCAAACACAGCACCCCCGAGTCACCCTCGTAGTCGTTCCGAGTAGCCCCTGTACACGAGGCGCCCCGAGCCCGAGCTCAGCCCTCGCTTGTAACACGACGGATACACCAGGAATGAATAACATCCGATCACCCCGCGAACTGGAGTAGGGACGTTACGCCGAACCAAGATAACTCATGGACCCCCGTCTTTTGGTCTAACCATTCAAGGAGCGGAGCGCAGAGTCTCTAAACCTACAAATTTACTCGCCGGTTCTCGAAACACCGATAGTTGGCGCGCTAGGTAGGGGCCCGCGCGCCATCAGCATCTCCGGATTCCCATTTGTCTCCTTGATGGCTCCCACCACCGACGGCGACGCTCTCGCGCCCGGGAGCCGAATCCGTTTCGTTCTTTCGACTTCGCCGTCACCACGGCGGGAGAGCTCGAGCTCGCTCCCGCCGCTCCTCTGCCAGTTCCCCACGGATGCTCGACTCATCGCCCACGCCTCAACCACCTTCGACTTGAGGACCTGCGTCGCCTTGCGCCGGCGCCCACAAGACACCGCCGCCGCCGCTTTCGCGCTACAGATGTCCGTCGCAGCGACGCTACCACCTTTCCTCGATCGCGTTTACGTGGCGATGGCGGCTCTGCTACCGACCTCCTCCACGAAATATCGAGAGTTCTTTCGACACCGACTCTAGCTCCGACACGGGCGACCATCGACGGACCGTACTCCCACGAATGCAACGTGGTCGGCGTAGTTAACGATCGGCCGCCATTTCCCGAGCCAGAGCCGCCACCGGGCCCGGCGCCGGAGGTTGACGCGCAGATGGCCAAGATGGGTCTCTCGAGATCCACCACGACGAGCTCCTCCAAGCAGCTGAAGGCGGAGTTGCGCGGCCGACTTGGCAAGGCGAGGGTCGACCCGTCGAGGCAAGCCAGCCACGCCGCCATCGGCGCCGGCAGCGTCTTGTAGCGCCAGTACAAATGAGAATCGGCAAAGAACCGGTCGTCGACCGTGTTTTCCCTTCCTAGCCAAAACTTCGCCATGGCCGCAATGTTGCTCATGGCGTCCCCCGAGCCGAAGCGAGCTCGAGGTTGTGGCCACCTACCAAAGACCTCCGGAGCCGATAGAGCACGCCACAGATTATATGTACCGCCCCGGCGCTAGTCACTCGAGGTCCCCTTGGGCCGCCAAAGCGAGCTCGCCACGGCCGTGAAAGCCACGCCGCCGAGCGGCCCGGCCTCCCACACCGGTCGGCGGCGGCGTCTCGCAACGCCACGACTATCGCGACACCCTCGACGCTCGCAAGAGGTCGGCGGGCGCTGGGGGCCGTTCGCAGGTCGCGGACAGCGGTCGGCGTCACGACGCATGATCCCGAGCCGGAAGGCCCGGACTCAGATTCTCTGGGAAATCCGTCATGCTGATTTCGCCCGATTCGGCACTACAACATAGCCAAATACACGGGGGCCACGAACCCCGGTGTTTGGCTCGAAGACTACCGGCTCGCCTGTCGAGCCGGCGGAGCTACTAATGATCTTTTTATCATTCAGTACCTCCCCATTTACCTGGCGGACTCAGCCCGAGCCTGGCTCGAGTACCTGCCCGCCGGGACTATTAGGAACTGGGCCGATTTGAAGAACGCCTTCGTCGGGAATTTCCAGGGCACTTACAAGCGCCCTGGGAACTCCTGGGACCTCAAAAGCGCAGCAGCGGCCGAGAAACGCCCGACTACATCCGCGCTTCTCCCAACGATGTAATGAACTCCACGACATCGGACGCCGACGTTGTGGGGGCATTCATCTACGGCACAACGTGCAGAGCCTTGGTCCACAAGCTGGGTTGCGTCAAACCCAGGACCACCAAGGAGCTGCTCGACGTTGCCACCAACCACGCCTCCGGCGAGGAGGCCGTGGGGGCCATTTTCGACAAAGGGAAGGCCAAACGAGAATCCGGCCCCGAGCCCGCCGCCCCTTCCGATCGCTCCGACAAACGGAGGCGAAAGGGAAAGCAGGTCCGCGAGGACCAAACGGTCGCCGCCGCCGACCGCCCTGACAAGCAGCAGGCGCGGCGGGCGCCCGACCACTTCGAAAAATTGATGGAGAGCCCGTGTCCGCATCACGAGTACCCCGTCAAGCACAAATATCGGATCGAAGTCTGGGCGTTCTCTCCGAAACCCCCGCAACACGGGCAAAGGAAAGAAGCGCGACCGATGCCGAGGTCGGGAAGAAAAGGCGGTGGAGGTTCCGGAACCCGACGGATGCCTCATGATCTTCGGTGGCGGGAGAGCTACGCCGACAAGCGGCGGCAAAAGCTCGCCACCGCGAGGTGCATACGGTGACCCCGGTCCCGGTACCTTCGGTGGTCGGAGTCTCCGATCACCTTTGATCGGGCAGACCACCCCGACCACATCCCGCACCCGGGAAGATACCCGCTCGTCGTCGATCCCATCGTGGGGTCGAAGCGCCTCACGAAGGTGCTCATGGACGGCGGCAACGGCCTCAACATCATGTATGCTGAGACGCTCGACGCCCTGGGAGTGCCGCGCTCGACCCTACGACCGAGCAAGGCACCTTTCCACGGTGTCATCCTAGGCCAGCAGGCCTACCCCCTCGGGCAGGTCGACCTGCCCGTCACCTTTGGGGGGCCCGAGAACTTCCGCACCGAAACCCTCACTTTCGAGGTTGTGGGATTCGCGGGCTCCTACCACGCCATCTTGGGGAGGCCATGTTACGCTAAGTTTATGGCGATCCCCAACTACATCTACCTGAAGCTGAAGATTCCAGGGCCACGGGGCATCATTACCGTGGCCTCGTCCTTCCAGCTTGCCTTCAACTGCGAGCGAAGCAGTTGCGAGTTGGCTTCGGCGGTCATCGCGTCCGCCGAGCTCGACGACTACCGAAGGGAGGCCTCCGGGTCCGTCCCTGGCCCCAGTAAGTCGGGGCCCGGATTCTTCGAGTCCGCGGAGGACACGAAGAGGGCCGCGGTCGACCCCGAAGACCCGACCAAGACCGTACGGGTAGGGTCCGCCCTCCCCGCCAAATAGGAAAGCGCGCTCGTCGACTTCCTCCGGGCGAACCGGGACGTCTTCGCCTGGAAGACCTCCGACATGCCGGGCATCCCAAGGGAGGTCGCCGAGCACACCCTCAATATCCGACCCGGCGCGAGGCCGGTCGCCCAACGCCTGCGCCGTTTCGACGAAGAAAAGCGCAGGCTCATAGGCGAAGAAGTAGCCAAACTTTTGGAGGCAGGGTTCATAAAGGAGGTACGCCACCCCGAGTGGCTTGCCAACCCTGTCCTTGTAAAAAAGAAGTCCGGGCAATGGAGGATGTGTGTTGATTACACGGGCCTGAACAAGGCGTGTCCCAAGGACCATTTTCCTCTGCCCCGGATCGACCAGGTCGTTGATTCCACCGCCGGGTGTGAATTGCTCTCCTTCCTGGACGCCTACTCCGGTTATCACCAGATCCCGATGAAGGAGTCCGACCAGCTCGCGACTTCTTTTATCACTCCCTTCGGCTCGTTTTGTTACGTGGCGATGCCCTTTGGTCCAAGAACGCGGTGCTACATATCAACGGTGCATGTACACCTGTTTCGATGACCAGATCGGCCGTAACATCGAGGTCTACGTGGACGACATCGTCGTCAAGACCGGGAAGGCCGGCGACCTCGTCGCCGACCTCGAAGAAACTTTTACGAACCTCCGACGCTTTCGCATAAAGCTTAACCCCGAAAAATGCGTCTTCGGGGTCCCCAAGGGGAAGCTTCTCGGCTTCATGATATCCGAACGCGGCATCGAAGCCAACTCGGTGAAGATCTCAGCAATCATGAGGATGGGCCCGATCGCCGACCTAAAGGGCGTCCAAAAGCTGACGGGTTGCCTCGCAGCTTTGAGCCGTTTCGTGTCTCGCCTCGGCGAGCGTGGAATGCCGCTCTATAAACTGCTTAGAAGATCCGACCGCTTCAGTTGGACCCCGGAAGCTCAGGAGGCCCTTGACCAACTAAAGGCCTTCCTGACGTCACCCGGCCTGGATCAAGGCCAAATACATGTGAGCCTCTACTCTTCTACATTGCCGCCACGCCCAAGTCGTGAGTCACGGCACTCGCCGCCGAAGCGGACGGAAGAGGGCCGCGCCCTCAAAGTGCAGCGACCGGTCTACTTCGTCAGTGAAGTACTCTCGGAGTCCAAAGCCCGTTACCCGCAGGTGCAGAAACTACTCTACGCGGTGCTAATCGCAAAGAGAAAACTGATCCACTACTTCGGCCAACACCCCGTCTCTGTCGTAACCTCTTCGCCGCTGGGCGAGATCCTCCACAACCGCGACGCTTCGGGGAGGATAGCCAAGTGGGCACTCGAGCTCAACGGCCACGACATTTCGTTCGTCCCCAAGACGGCGATCAAGTCCCAAGCCCTTGCTGACTTCGTGGCAGAGTGGACCGAAGCCCAGGCCCCTCCGGTGCTTGAAGATCCCGAGTACTGGGCGATGTACTTCGACGGATCCTACACCAAGAATGGGGCCGGCGCTGGGGTCGTTCTCGTTTCCCCGCTCGGCAACAAAGTCCAATATGCCGTCCGACTGCTCTTCGACGCTACGAACAACGTCGCCGAGTACGAAGCCCTCGTCAACGGTCTCCGGATCGCCGCCGACCTAGGCGTGCGACGGCTCTACGTATACGGCGACTCCAAGCTGGTGGTCGACCAGGTCATGAAGGCCTCGGAACCCCGAGATCCACGCATGGCGGCGTCTTTGCCGCTGGCGTCTGGCCGAAAGAGAAGTTCAAAGGGTTCGAGCTCCACCACAGCTACCGGCGCAACAACGGCGAGGCCGACTACCTCGCCAACCTCGCTTCTGGCAAGGGCCCTGTCCCCGACCGGATCTTCGCCACGACCTCCACCACCGCCCATCCGATCGACCCACCGATCAAGCCACCCAACCCGGCCGAGCCGACCACCAATCAACCGATCGCGCCACTATCCGACTCGAGTCAGACGTGCTTGCGGCGAACCAGATTGAGGAAGCCCTCGCCGATCGCTGACGAATGGGACCTCCCTCCAGACCGATCGAGGCCGGCGCCTCGCCAAGCGATGAGCGAAGTCTTTGTCCCGTCAACGAAGACCTTTACAAGAAGAGTCCTCGGGGTCCTCCGTGGCGCATCCCGACCGACCAGGCAAGGAGCTGCCGCCGACATCCACGGCGGGGTGTGTGGTCACCACGCTGCACCACGATCCTCGTGGGAAGGCCTTCCGTCAAGGTTTTATCGCCAACCGCCGCTGCCGACGCCGAGCAAATTGTTCGCGACTGCGAAGGTGCGATTCTTTGCTCGACAAACGCACCGCCAACCCAAGCCCTTCGACAATCCCCATCACATGGCCGTTCGCGGTCTGGGGACTCGACCTGCTCGGACCTTTCAAAAGGCGCCGGGCGCCACGCACCTCTTCGTCGCGGTGGACAAGTTCACCAAGTGGATAGAGGCGGCGCCGCCACTATTACGTCACAAGCATGCGCCAACTTCTTCCGTGACATCATCTACCGGTTTGGGGTCCCGAACTCCATCATCACCGATAATGGTACGCAGTTTACGGGGAAGGAGTTTCTCGAGTTCTGCGACGACTTCAACATCCGCCGATCGGCGCTGCCGCCCACCCGCACCAACGGCCAAAGCCGAGGGCGAACGGCATGATCCCGCAGGGCTCAAGCGCGAATCTTCAACCGATCAAGAAGTCAAGAGGCGATGGGCGCCGAGCCGCCCTCCATCCTTTGGAGCCTGCGAACCACTCTGACCCGGTCGACCGGGTTCACGCCGTTTTTCCCGTGTTCGCGCCGAGGTCGTCTTGCCAACCGACCGAGTACGGCGCTCAAGGTTGCGGACCTTCACCAAGCTCGGGGACTCGACTCACAAAGAAGACACCGTCGACCACCGACGAGGCACGCGACGTCGCCATCCTCCGATCACCAGTATCGGCAGATGTTTGCGACGATATCGAGTCGCTAAGTCCGCGCCGAGCCTTCAACGCTAGCGATTTGGTCCTGCGCCAAGTCCATCCAACGCTAAGGTGCACAAGCTTCGCCCCATGGGAAGGCCCTTCACCGCTAGGAGGTAATTGCCCGGCACCTATCGACTAAGAGACGCCTATGGCAACATTGTTTCAAACGCTTGAACATCGAAAAGCTTAGGCGCTTTTTTCCTGAAACTAATTTTCTTGGCGGACCCGCCGAGCGGGCGCGAACACTTTCGGGAGCTTCTATCCCACGTAACCTCGCTATGCGTGATGCCCAAGTCGACCCAAGGTCCTCCCAAATAAGGACCCGCCGCCAGACCACTACGGTTCACGCCTTGTGAAAACTCCTAGTTTTTCTTGACTACGACTACTAGAGTAGAGGTCCGCATAGGCGCATGATGGCCTCGCGCCCGACCACCTGACGGTTGGCAAGGAGTCTCGCAGCGCTACTAATGACCAAAGGATCGCACGGGGCTGAACGATAGGATTCGAGTCGAAGAAAAGCACGGTGTCCATTACAAGAAAGGGAACGAAACAAAGATACAACTTGTGCAAGTCCCGCGTAAAAGAGCGCAAAAATCAAGAAAGCAGAAAGTCGGACAACGAAGACTAAGGAGCCGCCTCAAGCCCAAGATGCCTCGCTCGCCACGACAAGTTTAGGGCGAAGCGGTGGCCCCTAAGTCGGGGCCAAAGAAGGCGTCGCCCCGCCGCCTTCCCCGGAGACCTCGCCAGATCGGGTCTCGTCGTCAAGAGACCTCCAGATGCGGCCGCTCCGCCATCGTACCCGCCGCCTCCGCGACTCGCCCGCGCTTAGCTCGCGCGTCGCCTCGGATGTGGGAGACGGCTGCACACTGCGAGCAAAGACCGCCGGCGCAAAGACGCCAAGACGTACTCAGCCGCCAGGGCGGCAACCCTCCGCCCTTCTCGGGCGGAGCGCTCCCGGAGGGCCTGGGGCAGGCCCTCCAACGCCTCGGCCGCCCGAGTAAGCCCGGAGCGTCTTTGCGCGCATGGGCTGAACTGGTTCGTTCAGCTCCACCCGCGCGCCTCGAGCTCTCCCCATGCTCGTAAGGTGGCGGAGCATGGAGAGGAGAACCGCGCGCGTGGAGTCGAAATCCTCGTTCGCACGGGCTATCTCTGCCTCGGCGGCCAAAGACGCGCCCACCGAGCCGCCTCGCCTTCGCGGCTTCCAGACTGCGCGCCAGCTGCCGTCACTGCGTCTCGAGGGCAGCGGAGGCCCCCACCTGGGACACCAGGTCGGCATGCGACCGCACCAGCGCGTCCACCATGCTCGCCGCCCGATCCCTGAGCAGGCCACTCCCCGCTGCCTGGGGGGTGCCGGAGCCGCCCCCGGCAGCGCTTGTCGGCGCCGCGCTGGGCCGATCGGACCTGCAAGAGGCAAGTATCAAAGATGAACCTCAAATTGGCAACCCCAACGCCCCACTAAAACCACTAGAAGGACATATACCCGCGGCGGGGGCTCCAGATAAAGAACCTTGGCGAGGGCAGCTCGACGCCACCTCGCCACAGAGGAACCCTCCGTCCAGAACTTTCTTGGAAGGAGAACCCGGTCCGCTTCAGATCGCTTCCCGACCTCCTGTCATCACCGCCACCGCTCGCCATAGTCCTCGAGGAGGTGCTTCCAAGATGAAGGAGGCGAAGGCACGCAAACGTCTGAACCAGATGGGAGTTCCGCTACCCTGCACCCGTATTTATAGGGGTGGTTTCACGCAACGAAAACCGCCAGACGGGCGCTCCGTGAACTCCCTTTGACACGCCCACCGTCCGATGCACCGACGCGACGGGCATTAAAATCGCACTCCGCATTAAATGCGCCGAGGCGACACGGCGCAGAGGAGGCCGCCAATCGTCTTTGAGCGGCGCGACCCTTCGATCTTCGCGCAGAGCCAGTTATCCGGACAACCTCGAAGTCTGCGCCAGGCCTCAGCGAGCCGCTCGACTACCGACCAAAAGAGATAAGTCTCTCGAATCTTGGTCTCCTTTACGACTATCTCGAAGGACCTGCAATACGCGCCGACCACGGCCTGGTCGCCGCAAATTGCTCGGGGGCACAGGAGCAACGTTATTCACACTCATACGGGCCGGTGGACCGACCGACCACTCGGCTCCCCGGGCAGGTAATTCGTCCGACCCAAACGCTACGACCTCGCCCAAATCCACGGTTTAAGTAGCGCTTTGTGGTAAAGGCTACAAGACGGCCATGAGCCACAAGTCAGTCGGAGCCGTTCCTCCGCCGCATGAAACGTGAATTTTGTTCTCTAACGTCGTTCATACTCATACGGGCGGGTGGGCCGACCGACCACTCGGCTCCCCGTGCAGGTAACTCGTCCGACCCAAACGCTACGACCTACGCCCCAGCGGCTACGGTTTCGAAGTAGCGCTTTGTGGTAGGGGCTACCCGCACGGTGCGAGCCATAAGTCAGTCAGAGCCACTCATCCCCCGCATGAAGCGCGAATAAACGCCTTTTTGGCCTCAGGGTTCGTTAGCACTTCCTTCGCGTCTCCCTCGGGAAATCGAACACGCCTACGCCCGAAAAACCCCGGCGGTTTCCAGGGCTATGGTTTCCGAACGCGAAGGAACCGCTCAAACTCGCGAACGAACACAAAGGCGAACCCCGATTCATTACATGTTAAAGTTTTTTACATTTTTAAAAAGGTAATGTCTAACATTATTCATAATCCCCGTGGAGAACGCTCTGCGGCGATATCCGATCAGCGATCACTCGGGCATGGGGCTCGGCCTGAAGCGCGAAGCGATGGACCTCCTCGTCGGTCCGGTTCCTGGCAATCCCGCTACTGACATTGTCCAGGTTAATACCGTTGTAGAAGGACATGGTGTTAACCAGCGCAGAAGTGGCCCCCAGGGCAGCACTCGTCTTCACCGACTTCTCGACGTGCTCCGGCACACGAGCCAACTCGGTCGCGAAAGGCGAGCTTGTGCCCCGCGACGGCTCGGCGAGCGCATTTGCGAACATAACCCGCCAACCTTCCCGTGGTCGCCAACTCGTCGACCAGTTTGTCCCGCTCGCCTTCCATCTCTTTCCACACCGATCGAGCCATCGCCTCGCGCGGCCGCCGCGTCACGCTCTTCCACCGCCAATCGCCGCGCCTCTGCGACTTCGCCAAGGTTCTTCTACAATTCTGAAGATCGGGGCAAAAGTCAGAAGGGCACGCTCGACGACGCCGCCTTCCAAATCAGTCCGAATAACAACATCTTACCGGCCGTCGATTCGGTCATGGCGATGAGCTTGGCCCGAGTCTCCTCTCGAAGTTTTTTCGCCGCCTTCGCTGAGCGACAACCCTGGCGTTGTTGGCTTCCGCCAGGAGGGACTCCAGTTCGGTTACCCTCGCCCGCGAGGACTGGCCCAACTGACGCTCCTCCTGCAAGACATCGGCCATCTCATTCATCGTCCGGCGGGCCTCCTCTGCCGCGGACCGCTCACGCGCCACAGCTTCCTGCGCCTCACGCAGCTCGGAGCCCAGTTGGTTGCGGTCCTCCTCCGCGGCCGTCCTCCGGCCGTGCAGGCGGCGGAGGAACCCGGACTTACCCTCCGAACGCTCTCGCAGACGCTGCAACAAGCCGGCACATCAATACAAGGTCCAGCAGGATTTGAAAAGCCGAAAAATTTCGAGCACAACTTACCACACCGGTAAGGACCCCCCCGGTGATCGCGTCTCAAAGACCTCACCGGAGGACTCGAGGAGCTGGCCCAAGCTCGCCCGAATCTCCTCCATCTCAGTCTTCACTCGCAGGGAGCCCTCCTGCAGGGATTCCCACTCCCCAAGCTCCGCGCCGTCATCCAGTGTGAATGATGCCTCGTCAGGCGGGTCGTTGCCCGGCCACACCAAGATGGGCGGTGGCGATCGAGGGGTTCCTTGTGGTCGCCCCAAGAGCCCTTGCAGACCGACGGGGCCTCTGGCGCCACCGGCGGCGAATCAACGACCACCACCACCGCTGAAGTCCTCCCCGGCTGTTCCTCGAAGCAGTAGCGCAAAGCTTCGGCGCCAGACCGGCATGTCAGCAACCGGCGGCGCGAGGCCTGCTCCGCCATCGTCGGCCCCCGATCCTGACAACGAGCCGCTGACGGTCGCCCGGTCTTCGTAGCGTACCGGCTCCACGGTCGACTCGAGACGACCACGACGCCGATCGCCGCTGTTCGCTCGATCGCCGCGCATGACCAACACCACCGTCTCAGCCATCTGCTCCGACCCGGATAGCCCATCCCCAACCTCCGCCCGTGAGGTGGCAATGACGGTCCCAATGGCAATTCGCCACCTCGTCGAGCTTTCCCCGCGAAATCCCTAAGACGCACGGTCGAGCGGCAAAGACAAGCAAAGCGAATGACAAAGGAACAAAACCAACCGCGTCGGCGAAGCGGAGCCAATACCGCTCTCTTTGCCGCCTCTCGGTGAGGACGGGCCGTCTCTCCTCCATCGAGGGCGCGCCGCCAGGTGACCTGCTGGGCACCCTAATGACGACTTCAGATTAACGCCCTCCGGATTGCCGCCGACGACAACCCGAATCGACGCTTCAGACGGGTCACCGGATCTCTGCTGTCGCTGAGGACGACTTCGCCAAACGAGGAGGCGGTCGGTTTGACGACGTCCTCGCCAAGACGCTGCCATGGCCGAGCGGGCTTCCTCTTCTCCTTCCTCCGCTCTCCTGCGCTCTTTTCGGCGGATTTCTCGGCTCGACTTTTGGCGGATGCCGCCATCTCCTTCTCCCCCGGCAGCCATGCCCGGGAGGATGCCCCAAGCAGGCCCTGAAAGGGGGGTGGGAACTCTGTTCAGGTCAAAACGCAAGGAATTAAGACGAAGGACGCAGGGAAGCCGGAGAGCCGCCCGATTACCAGATTTGGGGGGTTTTCCGCCCAAAAGGCCTCGGGAGCGCCGCCGACCGCCACCGTGGCCTTCACGACCAGGACGGCCGTCACCCGAGCCTCAACCTCCGACGAGGGGAGGTCCGAATGCTCCATCCTCATGGGGTCTGATGCTCCCACGTACTCGAACATTGGGTGAGGCCTGTCCATGAGGGGTTGGACGCGTCTCGCCATGAACGTGCGGACGACAGCGTCGCCCGTCAGGCCCCGCCTCTTCAGACCCGCAAGCTGCTCGAGGATCACCTCCATTTTCCTCTTCTCCTTCGCGTCCGCCGGCCGGTTCCATTCAGGCATCGCCTCCGGTCCTCTCCCAGTGAAGGCCGGGGCGCTGTCCCCTACGTTCCGAATGTAGAACCATTCGGAGTGCCATCCTCGGTTCGACGAAGGCAGTTTCATATCGATGTACTCCGACGCCCGGTTGGACCGAAGCTGGATGGCGGCGCCGCCGATCGGCGCCAACTGCGCACCCGCCGCCGACTTTCCCTTCAGCGGCCGCATATGGAAGAAGTACCTCCAGAGGGCCCAATGGGGCTCGACCCCCAGGAAGGCCTCGCACAGCGTGATGAAGATCGCAATGTGCAAGCCGCCGGGGGATTCGTGGTGCGCCCCACCTTGTAAAATGAAGAAGTCCGCGACAAACGAGTGGAGGGGAGGCCGAATCCGCGCTTCGAAGGACGCGACACGACGATCTCGCCGTCGCCAGTTCGAGCCGCGGCTCTGCCGGCACCTCCATCGAGATACGTCGTGCGGGGAAGGAATCGCTTCGCCGGCCGAGTACGCGAGCGTCAAGCACGGAGCACTCCGGCCACGACATCTCCGAAAGCGCAGGACCGATGAGCGGAGAAGGGGCCGAGGCGAGATTTCTCCCTAGGTTTTTGGCTTCCTCGCAACGCGCCGACTTTCTTTTCTTTCGCAGCGGAGAACAGACAACGCGAGGAATCCGACCGGTGGCTCTCCCTTTACAAGGACGAACGCCCGTCGGCCGACAAAGGCCACCAACAAAGCGATATCGCGAAGAGGAGCGGCGTCGTTCCCTCCCGACCGCTCACGACGGTCCAGCAGACGACGCCGATCCTTGGTCACCTTTATTAATTCTCGACAGACGGCAAGCCAGCGAAGGGCCACGCATCGGGCAGAGTGGCGCACCGCTCCTCGGGCCTCGTTCCCGAATTCGAAAGGGCGCCTGGCAGCAGCAAAAAGGCACGCCAAGGCCATTACGGTCCCGGAAGCCGCGAGAGGGCTCACCAACTTATGTCCGGGGCTCGACCGAGTGCTGTGGGCTCCAGGCGCCCGAGCACCAAGAGGGTGCACGCATCACCCCGAACGAAAAATCGAGCGAGGGACGAGGATAAGGTGAGCTCCCAGTGGGCCTCCAATTGGGCCGGCGGATGGCCCAATCACCTTTAATCGTGTTCGAGACCATACTTCACACTCTCCCGCGGAACCCGTCGACGGGTGGCAGCCAGCTGCGCTCTGGGTCAGCGGACGACCTAGAGTCCGACACGGGATCGAGTAAAGAAAGGTTCTCATGGGTCGCCTCAGGGGCCTGGACGCCCGCGACGGGATAACGTCCGCCCAGAAACGGTTCTCCTTTCGGGAGGCCGCCAGGGCCCACTCGGACAAACCCGCTATCAGCTCGCGCGAGCACGGTGTTCAAGCCAACGCATGGCAAACGCGCGTTAGCTCACCCCCTCCAGGTCCCACACCTGCGGATGGGGCATATTCATGGGAAGCGCCGCCACCCCGCCGACGAAAAGCGGGCGGCGCTTTATCCATTTTCGCGCCAACGCCGACCTTACAGTACATCGGGCCACGACGCAGAATGGCGCCTCGCGACGAAAAGAAAACCCCGACCGGCTCTCGATCCGCTCGGGGCTCGGGCTCCATCCACCGGATGCGCCACTTCACCGTGTTGGCGGCGATCAAAGAACCGAGGAGGCCGCCTGCTCAACCGATGCACTTGTTTCAGATCGAACGACCTCGACCAGGAGCACGAGGTCCCCAACCGGGGCCGCCTCCGCGCGGAGGGCGAGCCCCCGACCGGCTCTCCAATCCCGGAAGCCGCGAGAGGGCTCACCAACTTATGTCCGGGGCTCGACCGAGTGCTGTGGGCTCCGGGCGCCCGAGCACCAAGAGGGTGCACGCATCACCCCGAACGAAAAATCGAGCGAGGGACGAGGATAAGGTGAGCTCCCAGTGGGCCTCCAATTGGGCCGGCGGACGGCCCAATCACCTTTAATCGTGTTCGAGACCATACTTCACACTCTCCCGCGGAACCCGTCGACGGGTGGCAGCCAGCTGCGCTCTGGGTCGGCGGACGACCTAGAGTCCGACACGGGATCGAGTAAAGAAAGGTTCTCATGGGTCGCCTCAGGGGCCTGACGCCGCGACGGATAACGTCCGCCGAAGCGGTTCTCCTTCGAGGCCGCCAGGCCCACTCGGACAAACCGCTTATCACCTCGCGCGAAGACGGCGTTCAAGCCAACGCATGGCAACGCGTTAGCTCACCCTCCAGTCCCACACCGCGGATGGGGCGATTCGTGGAAGCGCCGCCACCCCACTCGACGAAAGCGCGGGCGCTTTATCCATTTTCGCGCCACGCCGACCTTACAGTACATCGGGCCACGACGCAGAACGGCCGCCTCGACGAAAAAAAACCCCGACCGCTCTCCGATCCGCCGGGGCTCGAAAACTCCATCCACCGGATGCGCTTCATACACCGGCGAATCGACCAGATCCGATCGCCGGACGCCGAAATTGCGTGCCGTCGATCGGTCCTAAAACACGGAGGTCCGCCGCATCAGAGCAACATGTCGACCGGCGCCCGTCGAGCAGGCAAACCTCGACCGCTCTCCGATCCGTTCGGGGGCTCGGGGGCTATTGACGAATACCCAGGAGATAGGTATCCCCAGCGGCCCGGGAGAAGCGTACGGGCCGCCGCCGCGCCTGGGCCTCAAACGAGAAGCCCAGCATAGAGACTCACGACCTCCGACCGAGCCGACCCCAGAGAGCGGTCCGACCAGGCGATATAGGACCGGCGCCCGCGACCTCGGACGAGGACCTGTGGTTGACCCAACCAACGGTCCGACCGACGGCGACTCGAACGAGCTCGGTTCGTCTCCACCACGGCGGATGTCGGATCATCGAACTGCCCCTCTTTGGTCGCCAGACCGACCGACCCGACGAATCGTCACAATCGAAGCGGGCAGACGCCGCGTCTTCCCGAGACACCCCGGTCGACACCCTCGACGTCACCCTGACGCAACAGAGAGAAGCAAAGCCGCTTCCTGAGGAGCGGACCGAGCCGTCCCTCTACGCTTCACCAACCCAACACGGACGTACAACCACCGTCAAGGCCGATCTAGCGATCGACACCGAGGCAAAAGACCAGACTCCAAGGCGTGGGGAGCCCCATCCATTTTTTTCCTTTTACGCACTCCCGTGTAACCTCCGCGCCACCGTCCTCCCCAGGCTATATAAGGGGAGGTGTGGCCCTTTGGAGCGGGGGACGAGCTAGGCAGCCAAACACAAGACCCCGAGTCACCTCGTAGTCGCTCCGAGTAACCTCACACACGAGGCGCCCGAGCCCGAGCTCGACTCGCTTGTAACACGACGGATACACCGGGAATGAATAACATCCGATCACCCCGCGAACTGGAGTAGGGACGTTACCCGAATCAGTATAACTCGTGGACCCCCTGTCTTTTGGTCTAACCATTCAAGGAGCGGGAGCGCGTAGCCCCTCTAAACCTACAAATTTACTCACCGGTTCTCGAAACACCGACAATTTTATTTTCATACAACTTCAAATTAAAACCCATAAAATTTTAAAATTTAGAATGAAAGTTAGATAAAAATTAGTAGTTGTATTTGTATATTCAAAATTAAATAAAAAATAGTAAAATTAAGGACTTATATTAGAAGAAAGAGTCCATACCAAGTATAGTAAAAAATAATGGAAATTAGGGAAAAATTAGCCATTTAACTTTCATATAAACTCCAAACTAAAACTTGTACATAGCTAAAATTTAGAATAAAATTAGATAGAAATTAATAGTTGGATTTATAAAGGAATTCTAATCTAAAACCGATACACAAAATTAAATAAAAAGTCAAAATTAACATAATTTTGGTATTAAAAATAAAATAAAATTAGTCATTTGATTTTCACACTAACTCTAAATTGAAACCTAAAATTTTAAGTTAATAAAAATAACAACAACAAAATAATGTAAGAATGAAAATAAAAGAAATTAAGGATTGTTTTTTAATTCCATATGAGGCGCAAAGTATAATTTTGGTTTCATTGAGAATTAAATTTCACAAATATGCTAATTTGAGAAAAAAAATAATGTAAGGAATTTCATTTGTATATGCATAAATTGTCGATGACATGTTTTTTTTACAATTGCTAAGAATTATATAGAATATGTTAAAAATTCTCAATAAAAATGAGAAAACTTTCTGATTTTTTATTTGGTGGACCTCTATAGAATGAAGAGATTAAGTTGGTGATACATCGACATGCGTTTACTCAGCTGTACCGGTATAAGTAATATGGTGTGCACTAAAAGAAGCACCAAAAGAAAGAGATAAACATTGAAATAATGAAATTAAAAAATCATGATATAAAATGGAAAATATTATGTTGTGCTACATTTACTGTTTTGCTGCTAGAATTTGGGGAAGAAGGTTTTGGCCACATGTGACAAGTATGGGAAACAGAGTGAGTATATTCTCTCCTATGATATATAATATTACAATATCACAAATGGAGTTATGCAACAATCTATTTTTCAAAAAACAAAATCACATATGTGTTGTCAAGTCATTTAAACATGTTAAGAACAATGCAAACACAAGTGCGCGACCTTGCTAGTTGCTAGAAAAGGTTGATACTTTTCGGAAAGACTGTTCATTGTTTGTGGTGCTGTGCTGGAGGCAACCTCAGAGTAGCACTGAGAAAAAGATCGGTAGATCTTTACAAAGTGATATGTAGGTCTATTCAAACTTTTCTAAGTTCTATTCTGGTTAATTTCATGGCCTGAGAAACACGGGTTAACTAAAATCATTTTTGTTGGATTCCCTCTCAAAGAAATTAATTTTATTGAACGTTGTCGATATGTACGACGAAATTCAACACTGTGCTTTGACAATTAGTACCTAGCCTGACGAGATGAAATATGCTGAAAAAAATTACTATCAATTGAAATGACTGAATTAGTAGGATATGACTAAGTTTCATTGCAAGATTATGTCAGTATATTTCTGAAATGGACAGTTTAGCCAACTGACCTAACAGTAGTTATTGTTAGTTCTTACTGACTTAATAAGGTTGATATTGGTAATTTGTACAGATCATGTTATACTTATGAGTTCTATCTTGATTTGATTTGCTTCAAACAATGATACTATACCAACCATACTGTGGGAACACAATATATTAACATAAAGCATATGTTCTTTCATAATTTGTGTGGTAGATAAATTACCATTATAAAAATCAAGTCAAATTGAACTCGGAGATTCACTTCAATCATAGGAACCTTGATGACAAAAGTAAAGCATGGACGGAGAAGAAAGCCAGTCAAAATTTGCAGCCGACGTACAGGTGAATCTATCAGAGAAACTTGCCAACGTTCTCTCGTGTGGCTGAGGACCATCCTTCTTCAGTTTAGTCTGTTCCAGTGCCAAAACAGAATGATGTTCTCTGACAATTAGGTTCCTTCTGGAACGAAGCAACATGCGACCAAGTACCAATTTGACTGCACATTCCCAGCGTAATGTTTCTGCTTTCCTGTGAAAGGAAGCACAACATGGCAGTGGCAAATATGCAGCCTTGACAATTATTTGTGCATTTATCTAGGGGCAGAGCCAACCTATGGCCAAGCCTCAGGCTAACTCAGCTGTTCTCGGGCAATAGCCCGGTTGACCAGTCCATGGCCTTTTGATCCCAAGCCTTGAACTATCGTGGCCCGAGGTCTTACTCCGCCTCTACATCTGTCTATCATCTTGTAATACCCAGCCTAAAATTCACTCAAAATCCGGTCCACCATGAGGTGGGCTCACGCATATATAGCACTTCACTTACACTTTCGTTCTCGCTTCATGTAAAAGCTTAACTAGGAGGTGCTATGTTTGGATCCAACAGGTATTATATACTGCTACAACTTATTTTAGACAAAACAATGTAGGACTAATCCCACCATTACCACTCCACATAGATCACATAGGCCTTTATATTAATAGGTTGAGATATTACACATATATGGTTCTACACTGTCAGCTCAAGCAAAGAAGCTGCTACAAGCCTTCAGATATCTCTAGCTGAGATATCAAACAGTAGGCACATGACTACAGGCAGAGGAGTCAACTAAATTCCGGCAAAATCCAACCATAAGTTGCATGGTTTATCGGTTGCACTGCCACAACCTAAGGTAGCACACCAAACCAATAGCAATAACAACACATATTATCCAGCCAATTTGCACTACTGTAGCTTTAGCCCATCCTTACCCAGCCAATCAGCCATTATTCAAGGACGGCATATGGTTCTTCTCCAGCCAAACATATTCTAACATGTTACACATGACAGTGTGACATTCCAATCAGAAAATTCTTGAGTCTGGACTGCATTGCTCATGACACCCTACTTTATTCATCTACCTGTTCCCCTTTAGAACCACTGGCTGCAGCGTGAAATGTTGAAAATTATATGAAGCTAGTACATGTTAAGGTCATGGTAGTTTGTACTGTTCATTTGGAACTAGTAGAAAGATGGAGACGTGAAGAGTAAACCATAAGCTGATGGCTTTGTATTGTTTTTTTTTGGAAAGAGAGGCTGCTGGTATCTGCAAGGTCCAAGTTTCTACGGTAAACCTGCTAGCGTAGAGAATTTGACAACTCTTTCACCAAATAAGTGAATATTTGACATGTATCTCCTGTTCTTGTGAACATCACAGCTACCACCCAAGCGCCCATTGTTACTGTGCTAGCTTTCTTTCTCCCTGTCCCTTCCACTTGCCTCATTATATATCTTGCAGCACTTGACCTCCCATTGTTGCATGCTCTCTACTGAAGAAGGAGGCAGCACTCTTCCTTGTCTGTGCTGCATGATGGGGGAGAACCCAAAGTTTGCAGAAGTCAGTACCCTTTCCATATCCCTGTCTCATCTCTATACTAATTCATACGGCTTGTTCATCATTAACATGAACTCTCCTACCTTGTTGCAGAATATCCAGCCAAGATTGGTGGCAAGCAAGCTACTGTGCCATCGGCTCGTCTCCAAGTTTGCTAGTTTGGGGGAGGATGCCTTCCACCAGGGGCAGAACGATACCGTCAAGTACAAGTGAGCATTTCTTGAAGCATCTTGCCTTGAATTGAGCTTGAACACAATGGCAATCAACACAACAATTCACATGATCTGACGCAGGGTGTTCGCCAGTACGTGGAATGTCGGCGGCGTAGCACCATCCGATGAAGTGGACCTGGAGGATTGGCTGGACACGAAGGCCAATTCCTATGACATCTATGTTCTTGGGTAAGTTTGTCACTAATCCTACACGGATTTATACATTATCTCTCGGTAAATGGTTCCATCTAAGTCTTGTCGTAAGATTTTTTTTTCTTGTTTGCATTTTTTCAGGTTCCAAGAGATCGTGCCGCTGAATGCAAGGAACGTGCTTGGCCCCAAGAACAGCTTGATATCTATGAAGTGGAACTCACTCATAGGCGATGCACTGAACAACACGAGAAGAAGACAGCAACAAGAAGGAAAGTTGAACGAAGAGCAGCAGCAGTTCAGGTGCGTGATGGGCAAGCAGATGGTGGGCATCTTCATCTCGGTCTGGGCGAGGAGCGGCCTCCGCCGGCACGTCCGCCACCCCAGCATCTCCTGCGTCGGCGCCGGCGTCTTCGGCCGGCTCGGCAACAAGGTACGTAAGCCGCCGCAAAGACGCACGGAGCAAATACACGACCAGAGGCAAGGCAATTCATATGACCGTGCATGGAACGGTTGCTGGGCATGCGCCGTGCGTTGCAGGGAGCGGTGTCCGTCCGGTTCTTGCTGCACGGCACGAGCTTCTGCTTCGTCTGCTGCCACCTCGCCTCCGGCGGCAAGGAGCGCGACGTGCAGCTCCGGAACGTCGACGCGGCAGACATCCTCTCCAGGACGAGTTTCCCCCGCGCCAGTGGCGGCGGCACGCCGGCGCCGGAGGAGTTGCCGAAGAAGATCCTCGACCATGAGTAGGTGCCCGGCCATATCTAAATTCTGACCCTAGCGACAAACAATAACAGTTCGTTGATGTGGGGTTCTCGCCGCTGCATGCTCTGGCGTGTTCTTGCATGCAGCCGCGTGGTGTTGCTCGGCGACCTGAACTACCGGATCGCCATTGACGACGCCGAGGCAAGGCTGCTGGTGAGGGCCAAGAAGTGGAGCATGCTGATGGAGAACGACGAGCTGCTGCTCGAGCTCTCCAAGGGCCGGCACTTCGACGGCTGGCGCGAGGGCCTCGTCACCTTCTCACCAACCTACAAGTACCACCACAACTCCGACAAGTTCTACTGGTGCGTCGACGGCAACGCCACCGCCGGCCGCGTGAAGCAGCAGCGAGCGCCGGCATGGTCTGAGTCGTTTGACCCGATCGACATACCCATGCAGCTTGCCTGAATCTTGCCAATGAGATGATTTTTACATGTTTGTAGCGTGATTTTGCAGGTGCGACCGTATCCTTTGGCGCGGCAAGGGGCTGAGGCAGATCCGGTACGAGAGGTGCGGCGGCTACCGGCTCTCCGACCACCGGCCGGTGAGGGCGGTCTTCGACGCCGTGTGCGAGGTTACGGGAGCTGTAGATTCTTTTTCAGAGGGCTTTTGTGCTCTGAAGTAATTAACCCACAGGACAATGTAAATTTAGTGATTTGCCAAAGGGTCAAGATGCTCATAGTCACCTTTGCATCTTTGTGAATGACAATTACTCGATTGGTGCACATTTTTCTGTCGTTTTTATATATGTTGAAAAAATGACATTCACGGATCACCTTCCAACTATGAATATTCATATCCTAAAGCATCATTTTTGACACTAGACTTACTATTCGGTAGCA
This sequence comes from Guadua angustifolia, assembly GCA_036346375.1. NCBI lineage: Eukaryota > Viridiplantae > Streptophyta > Magnoliopsida > Poales > Poaceae > Guadua > Guadua angustifolia. Next base: position 24,308,034 of record CM070515.1, read on the forward strand.
ACATGCTATGTCAACTACTATGTCAGATAAATGGGGAAAAAAAACACAGAAACACGGTAGTATCTGCTAACGCTCGGAAGAAAATGTATCCGGCCAGAAGGTGACGCTCCACGACATCGACACCGGTCGATTTTTCGGGTTCGAGCAATATCGACCAGAAAGAAGATTAGGGACAGCAAGAGATATTTTTGCAATGCAGCTATTCATATCCTCTGGTTTCAATATGGCCTCGCAAGCAGGCATGTCACACAGCAACATGCGTTCACATTTTTTTTGTTACGAAAACCGTGCTGTTTCTCTCGATGGTTCACTGTCAGACTTTAAACACCAAGATCTAGAAACCAATCTGACGTGACCCTTGGAACCTGAGTGGAACATGCTTAGTGAGATAATATTAGCCACGTCACTCGCTAGTCGAGGCGGTTGGTCCATAATTTTCGGTTCGACGAAAATAGCGAAACCCAGCGACCACACACGTGTGAGCCCTGGTTGGGCTCTATGCCCATCGGCTTAACCAGAGCAGTACGTACGAGGAGAAGGAGCCCTTCGACGCCACGTGTCCCAGGTCGCATGTGACGTGGAGCCCAGCTCGTACGTGGCGCCCAATCAAGGGGTGACACCGGCTTGCGCGGCCATCAGGCGCTCGCTCGGTTTCACGCGTTGGGCTTGCTTCGTTTGGGTCAGGGTCCCCTCCCCCGTGTTTTAGGCTGCGAAAGGAGAACACTCCAAAGAGTTTTGGGACCAGCACGCACGATCGATCGCCTGTTGGGATTCGGTTTCTAGATGCTTCCATACAGATCTGGCTCTCCAAGCAAACAGGAGTAATGAGTGGTACTGGAATTTAGGTGAGTCGCAACGATTGCGAGCCTCCCAACCCATGTGACGTAAGGGCGTTATAGGCAGGCTTCTAGCTCCGTTGCCGATGGCATGCCGTCGGCAGCATGCGTTCTTCGCCAGCATAAGTTGGTGGCAATCTTATCAAATTTCATAAAAAAGATCCAAACCGTGTGACAACAGTTTCTAGTGAATCTGAACAGCAGTTGAGCAAATTCCATATAAAATTCACAAAATCGAAACTTCACGATCGCAAATCAAAACAAGAGAATGTCTAGTTAAACCCTATGCAGAGAAAAATAAAAATTAAATTTTCTAAACTAGACAAAGAAAAATAGGATTGGTGAACCCTAATAGAAAATAAATGAGAAAAGAAAAAGAATACTCCAGCTAAATCACCTATCTAAATGCAATAATTCAAAGATACACAAATATTATGGGATTTGGAACCCCGTGCAGAGAAAAATAAAAAATAATTTTTTTAAGCTAGACAAATAATAATAGGATTAGTGAACCCTAATAGAAAATAAATGAGAAAAGAAAAAGAATACTCTAGCTCAATCACCTATCTAAATGTAGATCGGATGGATAGAAAAATAATTAAAATCAAAGAAGAAAACAAGCGATAGATTTTCAGCACATCGACTCTCGACTCTGGTGAAGTGAAACCTTGTGGTAAAAGGGAACCAACCAACCAACGCAGGCATCAAGCAAAACCCACGGCCGTACCAAGATGCCACCACCGCGCGTGCGATCACCATCCATCCCAACACGCGCGCGTCGTAATGCGACTTGGACGAAACGGTGCGCCCGCAAGCGTGTCCTGGAGGCCCCCCACCCCGAATACGACGTCTCCTGGGGTAGCCGCGCGTGGGCGTCTGGCGCGCCGCGAGCCACGAATTCGATGCGGTGACTCGGTGAGCAGTAGCGCGTGCATGTCAATGCTAATCTGCAGACTGCATTTCTGCAATGTGATTTATGCCGGATAAGCTGACAGGATTGGAAGGAAACACTAGCAATTAGCAAGGTGAGAAGAATCGATTCGAGGGTGGAAGTAACGTGGCATGGAGGTGGGGTTGCGAGGGTCAGAATGGCTGAGGATGTGCTCTCGCGTTTGTGACGTGCGATGGCACCTCCTTCGTTCGAACACTTACTTTCCTTCCCTTTTAACACGTTCTCATCGCAGCATTTGATATCATCCCATTCATCTCCTTTCCTCCCTTGTTTCCTTTTTCTCAAACACTGAAATACTATGTCAAAGTCTACCCATGCATATGTATGATGAGTAATTGACTGTATTTGAGCTATTGGTGCATAAGTTTGAATTTGTTCAGCAAGCTCATTATAAAAAATAAGATTATAAAATTAGATAAAAAATTACGCATTATTTGCTTCTCATAAATAAAAAGGTGAAAAAATATCCGAATCCGTATCCGATTGATATCCGAATTTTGTTTGTATCATTTAAATAAATATATAATGAATTTGAGGTTCATTTTTTATGAATTTGAATAAGCTCAACACCACAAACAAGAATATGAATTCGGATAGAAAATTCTATATCCTATTTGTTTCCTATTGAAGAACAAAGACAAAAAAATTGATATCCGAATTACTATCCGTTTTCATCCCTAGAGGTCGACGTCTCGCACAATCAAAGTGTTTCTAGTACACGCAAAATAAATATATATATATATATAGACTTTTGGTTTTGATTATTAAGATATATTTGAACACTTGATTTGGTAAGCGAATTTTAAAACTATCCACGAGGGATTATGGATATAATATAACACTCTACTATACAAGAATAATGGAGTTGATTACACTATATCATATGTTCATTTATTTTAATTGTTTTTCGTATATTCTTGATTGCTATTCGGATTAACATAAGGTAATTATCATCTTTTTCAACACGTTATCAGTATGAAACTCTACGAGGCCAAGCAAGATTTTTCTTCATGCATCAATCTACGCTGTATTGAATTTCGATTGGCATCAAGCATTAATCTACAAAAAGTTGTACATAAGTTCGAACCATGTAAGTTAATCACATATGAGCATTTTTTAATCACAAATTAATTTCCTTAATTACTTAGATTAGTCGTTATTAATTGTCGATCAAAGACTAGATTAATTTAATTGCCGGGATTAGGGTCTCAGGTATTGTTCATACAAATCAATAAAAAAGAAAAGAAAAATTCCTCTATTGACATAGCTAGCTGCTGCTTAGAGTCAGATGCGAAGCCGTCAATCGAGCCGAGCTGCCGTGTGCGTCCTCGCCTGATGCCACACCCGAAGTTGCCACTCAAAGAGCCAATGTCGAGCCACCGCCGAGCGCCCGCCGCCGCTCAGCCCGTCGCTCCAGTCATCGTCAAGAGCCTCCTCGCTGCCACACCCGTAGCACCACACGCCGCTCCCGCTGAGGCTATGTCATACCCCGTGGCCTACCATGAATGCAGGCGTGAGGTTGAGCACAATGGATTGAAGAGAAGATAGGAAGAAGAAGAAGAAGAAGAAGCAAGAGATAAGCAAAAGAGAGAAGAACTTGCTAATTTCCATTATGTTTTCTCTTACTCCATTATAGGGGTATTTGTTTTCCCCCACGCAACAACCCAAACACCTTTTACCCATAACAAACTCTTTACCCCAATTACAAACTTACTACTCACCGACAAAACTCTTACGGCTACAGTTACTTTTGCCGAAATTACTGCTTCCCGCCCAGCACTAACTCTTCGCTAATCTGTACCATCCATCACACTATCCACCCCTGGAGACCTTGCTTGACCCCAAGCAAGTCCAGGAAAACGCTTGCTCAACACACTGAGGTCCTCCCAAGAAGCAGCTTCAACTGGAATGCCCACCCATTTGATGAGGCCCTGCGGAATGGCAACATTACTTTTCTTCACTAATCTGCGCTCCAAAATTTCCTCAGGCTTCGGACCAACAATGTCCAACTCTACTACTTTTGGCAGCGTCTTGAACACTGGTGTATAATTTGGAGTGAAGGCCTTTAATTGCAAAACATAGAACACTGAATGAACTTGAGCATCCGCCGAAAGCTCAAACCTATACGCAGCTGATCCAATGCGCTCCAATACAGAAAACAGTCCATAGAATTTCAAAGCCAACTTAGGATAAGGCTGATTTACCACTGAGCATTGAGCATATGATTAAAGTTTTAACAACACCTGATCACCCACCTGAAATTCTCGATAGATACGATGTTTATCAGCCTGCATTTTCATCTAATTCTGCGCAGTTGACAGATGCTGACGAACCAAAGCAAGATGTGTCTGTCTTGTAAGTTCAACCTTCATTAGTTATGGTTTTGGTGTTAATGACAAATCTAATATTGAGATTATCCCTAATGTATTTTTGTTATTAATGACAAATCTTATATCGAGACTAACTCATTTATTAAGAATATCCTTGATTAGTCTCATCGCACTGAAAAATGAAAAACCAAGGTATGTATGCGTATTTATTCTAGTATTAGTTGCATACTTTGGATTCAAGTTAGAATATGAATGTCCCCATTATATTAACCGCAAAATATGCATCATGTTTCTCAATCCATATATTACATGGATGCACATACTTAGGGGGAGTTTGTAGTTTAACTTGAAAGTCTCTTTATATTGATCTAATTCTTATTGACACATATAAGGATCAAGACAAAGGAACTAAATCCTTGAGTATATGTTTGAATTGCCTAGTCATAGTATACTCATGGTAATATAGGATATACTCCAATGTGATCAAATTGAATATATGCATATTATATCCAAGTCAATCATACTTATGCACATATACATGTGGGGTGTATTCTATAGTCGATGACTTAGAGTAATGATCAATTCCATATAGCCCACATATAATGGATCATTACTTTTCATCAACATGAGTATATGAAAACTTGTGTAGTTAATATATACTCATATCAATTTAAATGATAATTTAAATTGAGTTCATTTGTCTTATTAATCATTAAAGAACACTTCATCATGTGTTGATGGTGTTCCGTGATTAATTGAGGACAAATGAATAGTTCTTAAGTATAATAAAGCATGAGTTGCATTATTGTACTTAAGACTCATATAAATTATTCAAATTGATTTAGGTTGTGCTCAATTGATCTAAAGGCATCCATTATGTGTTAATAGAGTGCAAGAGACAATTGAGACAACCGTGCATCTTAGACTAACTATTTTATGAGTTGTGATTGAGTTAGGTCCAAAGATGAATGAGATGATGAGAACGGGACAAAGACGGCATCATGAGGTGATGGGCGTCAAGAGTGGATCCCGAAGACAAAGAAAAGAATCGAGTGATGATCCCGGAGGAGTATCAAAGTAAAGATTATGAAGACCCCAAAGGGGATTGCTTGCACGCGGCGACGAAGGTATAACTAGATAAGCTAAGGACTTTGTAGTCTTTGAGTCTAAGTTTTTATCGCCGTACTATTAAGAGGAGTTGTCTCCTAGTTTGAGTTTCATCATGTGTTGGTGATCTCAATCCGCGTTCACTCAAGCTCAAATCATTTTGATTTGGTTTTTGCATAAGGGTTAACCATTTGGCATGTGTTGCGAATGGGTTAAGCTTATGCTTGGTTGTTGTTGGTTTATGCTCTGATTTGCATATGTTGCAAAGAGGAAGAGCATATGCATTTGGTTTTCGCATAATACTTTGATTTGCATGTGTTGCAAATAGGATAAGCAATATGCGTTGGCTTTTGCGTGAAGTTCACTTTTGCATGTGTTGCAAATGTTGAAGCCTCATGTTTTGTTTTTATTTACAAAACAATCTTTCTTAATCTATGTGGTTTTGTATGGAGCTAAGTTTTGCATGTGTTGCAAAAAGTGAGAGCTCATGCATTGTGTTTTAGCTTGTGACTTGATCATGTGTTGATCATCACAAAGGCTAAGTAAAGTTTATGGTTTGTGCTTGCAAAATGTGTTTTTGCAAAATGTTGTTTTGTTATTTGCAAATGTGGTTTGCAAATAAGCTAGAGGTTATGGGTTTCAATCCTAGAGCATGTGTTGGCATTTGCAAATGTGTTTTGCAAAGTGTTGGGATCATGTGTTGATCCTTGCATGGCTAGAGGATTAATCTTATAGCTTTTCGGGTTATTTGCAAATGTGTTTTGCAAAAGTTATTTTGATCATGAGTTGATCATCATGGCTCAATATTTGATGTTAGTAACTCTTTCTAGCTTGTAGTCATGCCCTTGATCAAGTCTATGTGAGGGATTTCGAAAAATCACATTTTAGACTTGAATGACTACATTAGAGTTTGGTTTTGGTGATATTTAAAAATATCTATGGTTGCTTAAATCTTGAAAATGGGTGGAGATTGTAGCCCTCATGATAAGCTTTGCATAGAATCAAAAATCACCCCAATCGGAGTTCGGAGTAAAAAGTTATGAGTGTTTTTGTGGCTGGTCGAGTGGTGTGACCGGGCCACCTCCGGTGTGACCGGATTTCCGGTGCGACCGGGCTCCCTCCGGTGCGACCGGACCTTCTCTGGTGCGATTTTTCCAGAAGGTTATTTTTGTGTTTTTGAGGGCGGTGCGACCGGGAGGTGTCTTGATCCAACCGGCCGTAATGTGATCGAGAAAGTCGATCTGATTGGCTGTGAGGGCGGTCGGACCGACCTAGGTCCCACGGACCGGAGCTTTCTGATTTTGCCCATTTTGCCCCTAAACAGCTAGTTTTCCTTTGTGGGCTATAAATAGAGCCCTTGGGGGGCTTGGGCAAGTGGTTGGCTGTGTGTGGGAGTTGTTTGCATGTGTTGCTCTTCTCCCTTTGCTTCTTGAGCTTAAGTGTGAGCACTAATTGCATGTGTTGCCATTAGGGAGTGGTTTGAGAGCCTCTTGTGCATGTGATGCACTTGAGGGAGGCCTTGTGCATGTGTTGCACTTGGTGATCACCGGGAGCGCATTCGTTGTGCTCGGTGAAGTTCAAGCGGAGGAGCGGCTTGTTACTCTTGGAGGTTGCCGACTCCTAGACGGTGTAGGCGTCGTGCGCGGGAGCTCTCAAGGTTGTGAGAAGCCCCGGCGAAGTTTGTGAAGGTTCGGGTTGAGCCTCTGCGCGAAAGCGTGAAAACCACGACTAGTGGAAAGAGGCGGTGCTCGGCGGGAGCCGGTCCAAGTGTGGGTTTGCCTCAACGTGGACTAGGGAGACCGGCAAGTCTCCGAACACCACGGAAAAATATCGGTTGTCTCTTTTACTTTCAAGTATTTACATTTATTGTATATTGTTCAATTGCTTGATTGTAATTAGAATTGCTTAGTATTAATTGATTGTCCAATTTAGCAATTCTAGTGTAGAGACTTAATTTAGTTAGTGCACTAGTGAGCCTAGTTGATTTAGGCTTTAATTGTCAAAACCTATTTATCGCTTCCGCATATATCTTTGATTAGGTTTTGACTTAGGGGTGTATTAGAGCGAATTGTTTAGTGAGCGATCGAATTTCGTAAAACGCCTATTCACCCCCCTCTAGGCGCATCCTCGACCCTACATGTCTTTCTTTGAGTAACTCCTCCACCGACTATTGCCCAGTTTGAATAACTCCTGGAATGGTTCCGTAGTTTGGATCACACCCATACAGGACCTTGAAAGGTGAGTAACCTAAAGCTGTATGGAAATTGGTATTATATCAAAATTCTGCTAGTGGCAACCATCTTCTCCATCTCTTTGGTGAATCATGAGTAGCACATCAAAGATACATCTCCACACATTGGTTTACCCTCTCGCTTTGTCCATCCATTTGTGGATGATAAGCGGTACCGAATTGCAATTTGGTACTCAACAACCTAAACAATTCTTTCCACACATTGCTAGTAAAGATTTTATCCCTATCCGAGACAATAGAACTTGGCACCCCATGAAGTTTAACAATATGATCCAGAAATTCCTAAGCCACCTTAAGAGCTGTAAAAGGGTGATGAAGAGAAATGAAATGGCTGTATTTGAAGAATCTATCCACTACTACCATAATTACCTCAAATCCTTCCAATTTCGGCAGTCCCTCTATAAAATCCATAGTCACTTCTTGCCATGCCCCAGCAGGAATTGGTAGTGGTTGTAATAACCCGGTTGTATTGGTGTGTTCACCCTTTGCTTGCTGACAAATACAACATTGCTTCACAAAGTTTTCAACTGCCTTTTTCAACCCTTGCCAGCAAAATAATCTCTTCAATCGTTGATAAGTAGCTTGTACTCCAGAATGTCCCCCAATAGCACTAGCATGAAATGCATCGATTAATTTTGTTTGTAATGCAGAATTCTCCCCAATCCAAATGCAACCTTTGTTTTTTATCAAACCTTGAACCAGTTCATAGCCTTGTTCATCTAGACTGCATATAACTAACTGCACTAATTTGGTTTGGGCATTGCTGTCGGTCACATAGGAGTTAATGACTTCTTGAATCCAAGCCGGCCGAAGCTCAGAAACGGATTGCAAGGCCATAAAGTGTCCCACTTGAGAAAGGGCATTCGTAGCAATTTATTACTTACCCTTCCAATAAACCACCTTGAACTGAAGTCCCATGAGCAGCGTCATAGCCTTTCTCTGTATAACTGAATGCAATTGTTGCTCATCCAAGAAACTGAGACTGCGGTGATCAGTTCTAATAATGAACTCCCCTCGCTGCAAATAAGATCTCCATCATTCCACTGCCATGATCAATGCTAAAAACTCTTTTTCATAGATGGAGAGGTGCTGATGAGCCGCCCCCAATGCCTTACTCAAATATGCTACTGGGTGTTCTTCTTGAATAAGCACAGTACCTATTCCACCATCACATGCATCTGTCTCCACATTGAAAGATTTGGAAAAATCCAGTAATGCAAGTACCGGAGTGGAAGACATAGCCTGCTTGAGCCTCATGAACGCTTCCTCTGCCTGTACATCCCATCGGAATGCCTTCTTTTTCAACAGGTTCATCAAAGGTTTAGCAATTATACTGTAATTTTGGACAAATTTTCTATAATATCCCGTCAATCCCAAGAATGCCCGAAGCTCAGACGTTGTGGTCGGACTTGGCCATTTCACCATTGCTAGTGTTTTCTTAGGGTCCGTGGCTACTCCTTGTGCTGAAATAATATGCCCCAAATACTCCAGTTGTCGTTGGGCAAATGAACACTTGGATCTCCTTAACTAAAACTGGTGTTGTCTCAATTGTTCCAGCACTAAACTTAAGTGTTCCACATGTTGTTTCAAAGTCGCACTATAGATTAATATGGCGTCGATGAAAACCAATGCAAATTGATGCAAATATTGGCTCAAAACCGAATTCATTACACATTGGAAAGTAGCCGGTGCATTGATGAGTCCAAACGGCATCACCCTAAATAGATAATGGCCATGATGTGTTTTAAAGGCTGTTTTTTCCTCATTCTCCTCTTTCATTCGAATTTGATGATATCCTGCTTTGAGATCCAATTTGGAAAAATAGTTTGCACCTGCTAACTCATCCAATAGCTCATCAATTACTGGCATCAGAAACTTGTTTTTGATGGTCAACTCATTTAGGCGACGATAATCTACACAAAACCTCCATGACCCATCTTTCTTTTGCACTAACAAGACCGGGGATGCAAATGGGCTCATGTTGTGTTTGATTATCCCGAACTACAACATCTTTGTTACTTGTCTCTCAATCTCATCTTTTTGCAACGGTGAGTACCGGTAAGGTCGAGAGTTGATGGGCGTAGCATTTGGCACCAAGGATATTGAGTGATCATACTCTCGAGCTGGTGGTATACCTTTGGATTCTCCAAACACTTCCTCATATTGTTGAAGTACCCTCACAACCTCAGGTGGCATCTCAATTTCTTTCTCCTCCTGCGGCTCCTCTAACATTGCCACTGCCCACACCTCATTACCCATTTGCCACTTCCAGTATTGCTCAACCGATAATTCTTTGAGTTCATCTATCGGCATTGGCCTGAGCCCTTGAAGGATAATTGGTCGTCCACCATACTCAAACTCCAAAGTTTTATGTTGCTAGTGACATTTCATTGGGCTATGCTTATTTAACTAGTCGATACCTAATATAGCATCATATGCACCCAATCCTAGCACGCGCATATCTGTTTTGAAAGTATAACCTTGCATCCACCACTCCAGTCCTTGTACCCAGCGGTCACACTGCAGCACATCTCCATTTGCCACTTGAATCTGCACTGGTTTGGTCTGAGTTGAGTTTATCCTCACTCGCTGCAAAAATCTTTCATTCACAAAACTATGTGAGCTACCTGAATCAACCAAAACAATCATGACTTGATTCTTGATCAAAGCTCTAATCTATATGGTTTCTACTTCCTCTCTACCTACCATCGCATTAAGTGACAACTTCCTCAAATCTTCTTCACCCGTATCAATCGCCTCTAGCATATCTAAGACCTCATCCAATAACCATTCATTTGGTTCCTCGACTTCTATCGCCTGAATTTGGGCCTGCCCCTTTTTCTTACATCGCAAGTGATGTCCCATTTCATACTTTTCACCACATTTTTAGCACAAGCCGTTTGCCCTCCTATAATCTCACAACTGTCGGGATTTCCATAGTTCGCCCTTCCCTAGCTTAACTGTATTTTGTGATTGCTCGGGCTTGGCTGCTCCTGCATTGTCCCGGCTTCCGAATATCTTTAGTTTACTCCTTCTAACTCGATCTTGTATATTCAAAATTGAACTCTGGCCAACAACGCTGCCCGTTCCACCGATTCTGGCACCTAAGACTGTACCGACCCTTTTAGTTCTTCTTTAAGTCCTCTTATAAACTAGGAAACAAAGAATTCTTCATCATAATAAGGGTTGAATAAAGAAACCTGATACATCGCCTCTTCAAACTGCCTCACATATTCCTTAACCGATTCAGTCTATGTAAGAGTTTGCAAATCTTCCAATGCCTGCCGATGGTCATATGCCCCGAATTTGGACTCTACTGCCATAATAAATTCTTCCCAACCTCCCAGTTCATGCCTCAACTTGAAAGCTTGGAGCCATCTTGCCGCGTTACCTTCTATGTGCATAGTTGTTGCAGTCACCCACATACCATCCGGAATGTTAAACACTTGAAAATAATCTAGACATTTGTCTCTCCAAATTCTAGGTTGATCCCTTTCAAATTTTGGGAACACCATTTTTGGCAGTGGATTACGATTAGGCCCCTCTGTTGTGCATTTTGATCCTACTGAAGAATCATTGCGTGCTTCCATCGAACATCCGGAATGCATTAGAGGTACCTGATTCCTACCCGGAGTTTGCAACAATGGCGCTTGAGTACTTGACCATAGTCCCTTCTCTGGTAGCGGCGTCACTACCACCTTCTGACAATCCGCCATAGACCAGGTCTCTCTACCGTGTTCCAACGTCGACGCCGCAATTTGCTCCACCCGAATCCTCGCAACCACCTGGGCCATAGCTTCCAATTGTTTGATCAGCGTTGGCTGCTCCCATGATTGATTGTCCACTGCCTTGATCGCCAACTCAACCTATGCTGCCATTTGTTGTTGCGCCATCTCCATCTCCCCAATCCTCACAAAAATTTGATCGATACTTCCCTTCACCAGTACCCATCCTTCCTCTGTTTTCCTAGTGACCTCCCCCATCACCTCCAGGACGAATAGGGTCTACGGGGATGGCTTTGGCGGAGCCGTACTGCTTGATCGTCAAGCCGAGCCAACCTAGTCTCTGGAATCACAGGATGCTGAGGCAACCGAAGTTAACCTCTGCTTCCCAACCCTTTCCCAGGATTTTATAGCTCCAGGCTGGACAAACAGCAACCGTACTTAGCTCTGATACCAACCTGTCATACCCCTTGGCCTACCATGAATGTAGGCGTGAGGTTCAGCACAATGGATCGAAGAGAAGAAAGGAAGAAGAAGAAGCAAGAGATAAGCAGGTAAGCAGAACGAGAGAAGAACTTGCTAATTTCCATTCTGTTTTCTCTTACTCCATTACAAGGGTATTTGTTTTCCTCACGCAACAACCCAAACACCTTTTACCCATAACAAACTCTTTACCCCAATTATAGACTCACTACTCACCGACAAACTCTTATGGCTATAGTTACTTTTGCCAAAATTACTACTTCCTGCCCAACGCTAACTCTCTACTAATCTGTACCATCCATCACAGGCTACTGCCCACCACATATCTCTGACCGCTAACCTGCCGCACCTATTCCACATCGTGAGCCCTGAAGCGCGCTGCGTTGTAGGCTGCCATCCTGCCCCGAGCCTTCGGGCGCCCGCTAAAATTTTTTAATTAAAGGCTTCTAGATTCATAGTAGATTCAAAGTAATGTATCTCCAATTCAATTCAAGGTCCCGATTTTGACAACCATGATGATGAGGAACATAAAAGTTCATAGTACATGAGATCTTGAATAAATCAAAGAGAGGAGACACTGAGAGGGTGTGCAGTAGTAGCACTAACCTCATGTCGGACTCGGGAATTACTCTCTCGAATCCTCTGTATCATTTATTAGTTTAGAAGAGGCTAATACATACAATAGAGATGATATCACAACATATCAAATGTATTTCATTAATTAATTATTTACCGTTACAAAATGAGTGGCACACAGGCTAAATAATAAGAAAGCAGTGGAAATAAAGAGAACAATAGTAATGCCCAATAGAATTGCCATAGGCAATCAATCGAAAAAGGCAGCCTAGTCCTCCTATAGTCTTCACTATTGTAATAAATCTCCTCTAAAACAATAGAGTAAGTAAGGGTGAGTACTAGAAGTACTCCACAAATTACACAGAAAATATAATAATAATGTAAAGGTGACAAAGAAAGGTTATATGGTTAAATTTGGCGTAAAGCAGTAATTTTTCAAGTTCTTTAACATATTTTCAATTGCATGATTTCAAAGAAATTCATCTTGAAAATCATCTTTTAACTCAAGAATCACTCCTAGAGCTAACTCATTGTTCTTGTGATGGAATCATTTCATCCTAAATATTTTCCTTCTAAAATCATTTTTAAAATAACAAAATTTAATTCGTGAATGACTTGCTCGGTATGTCCCTGACCGTGGGCACAGCTAATCGATTAGTTTTACACTTTACAAAGATTATACAACTTTATCCACAAAACATGATCGTCTATTTCTATCAAAATATATACTTCCTTTGGTGCGCGATAGAGAAAATCACGATAAGACTCTTGTAAAGCTCCATCTATGTAGTCATGCTCACTAAGGTTTCACTACTTAGAAGGCTAGACCACTCTAGAAGCCCCCCTCTTACGTCAAGTGGTAGCCTTACGCCCATCCCATTTTCAACATAATAGCATGACTGTTCATAGTAAGTTTCAATGCGAGTAGCCAAGTCTGTCCCACACTAAACTTGTGGAAGTACAGTAAGGTTTTACATTCAGCGAAACACAAACAAGTTCTTAACTGACTAGACGAGCTTTCAATCAACCCAACAAACGCTAGCCTAACCATTCCCGTATAGTCTAAACCATATTTTTATATTATCATGACATTTCACAAAACTTCAAAGCATCATTTTACATTTTTAATAGAACTTTAATTTGGCCCAAATTCTCAAAAAAATCCTAATTTCAATTCTAAGCATGACTAAGCAAATTTCTAAATAGCTTGATATGCATCATATAACTTAGGGTTACAACGGCATAAGATATTCAAATTTCCAATGTTGTTCTAATCAATTTGGAGTATAACTATTCATTTTAAAACTAGGATTGAAACTATGTTTGTTAAAAATTAGTCATGTAATAATTTAAATTCAAAACATAATTTAAAAAATAGGTTCAATATGATCAAAATGTGTGACATGCCTTGATTGAAGAGTAGCTGTGAACTCCTTCGGCTCTCTGAAATCTATACGTCAAAAATAACCAAATACAAATAAAATACAAAACTATCATAAATAAGTAATTTAAGATTTTATATGAATTTATGAATAAAAATAGAGTTGATCGGAGTTCGAACGGAGATGAACGAGCTCTCGAAAGATTTAAATCATGAAAATGAGAGAGAAAAGGATTTTCTACAATTTTAGAATTATTTTTCTAAAGAAAAATCTGGATTGAATTATGACGCAATGCCGATGTCATAATTGATTTTTTTGCCAAATATTTTTTAAAAAGGAAATATTATTTCACTGATAGGTGGGCCCGAGGTGGGTCAGGGTGGTGGACTGGGCCCGACCGGTTCACCATGGGGCTCGATGCACGCATGCATGGCCGAGGCTTGGCGTGGTCAGGTAGGGAGGCAACATGACACAGCGACGGCGCTCCGGTGGCATGGAGGGAAGCACAGGGACGACGCCGGCATGGGGAAGTCAAGCAAGGCCGGAGGAGGGAAGACAACGATGGGATTCGGAGGCCAAGGGGCAGCAGTCGGCGGTGGGAGATGGTGAAATTCCAACAAAGGAGAGCACAATGGCCTGAATCAGTCGAGGGAAAAACTTCAAGGAGCCAATGTGCACCCTATGACACAGTTCTTGCTGGGGAAGGCTCAGGGATGGTGGTGGCATTGCGAGGGTGCAGTGACGGGCTCCGAAAGAGATGATTGGGCATGGCAGTGTTTCGAGCGGACGAGAGGAGAGAGATTAAGTGGAAGGGGAAAATGGAGTGTGGGGGAGACGGTGGTCTCGGTGCTTACTTTTATAGGGGACAAGAGAGCTCGGAGGTGGTACATTTGCAACGAGAATGGTAGCGGCTGGAGGGAAGGAGCGAGAACTTTGCATGAAATTGGGGGAAAATTATGGGATTTGACTGAGGATAAGGGCGGCGGGTTTAGGGGGATTGAATAGCGCAATTTGGGAAAGAAATAGGGCAGGCGGCGCAGCATGGGAAGCTTGCCATGTGCAGCAATGGTGGCAGTCGGGTCGAGCAGAGGAGGAAGGAGGGGGGAACAGATCGGCCTAGGCTGTGGAGAGGGATATGACTAGTGGGCCGAACCAATGGAAGGAAAAGGAGAGAGAGTAGAAATTCTCTGAGACATTTAAACTTAATAAAATTATTTCCAGTATGATTTGCAACTTTATTTTTTCAAATAAATATTTCTCTAAGTCTGAAAATAGCAAAAATTATTTACAAAAATGCTAAAATCCATGATAAAACTCAGAAATTCAGAAATAAATATTTAACAATAATATTTAGATTTTTAGGGTGTTACACCTCACCTCCTGCAATATGTGGGAGAAATTTATCCTCAAATTCACAATACAATGAGATCATGAATAAATCGAAGAGATGAGACACTGGGGTGTGCAGTAGCAACACTAACCTCACCGCCTGCAATATTTACCTTTTTATTATCCAATGCATAACATGCATTGTTTCTCCGTGAGTGTGGTTCGTTAATTCTGTTTTTCATTTACCACAAACTAGAAGAACATATATTCGTATCTCACTGCATACAAAGGAACGTGGAGAGATTTTCATCTGAAATGTTTTTGTAGATAAATTTAATTATTTCATACCCTTAAGAAAACAACCCACTAAATAGCATTAAATAACAAAGTGGCTCTTGAGAACCAATATCAAGACATCAACCTGACTGCACTGGTAAGTCTAAAATCCGTTCTATAATATCCTTACTGTGTGTATTATCAATAACCATAGGAAGTAGACATCCATATAAAAGTACCAAGTCACAGATATTGGCCAAATCCATGTCAGACTTTGATTTCATTTCTACTGGTACAAACACCACCACCACCCCTCCTCCTCAAAAAAAAAAAATCATAAAAAGTTGTATTTCAAAAAGAACAGACATGGACTCTCAGCTGGATCATTAGCAGACACCAAGAATTTAACACGATTGAAGTGTAATTTTGTAAGTAGCTGAACAAACAAGCATATAATAGGACTTTTTTGTAATGCTGACAGTTGATTCATCCATGCTCCGCTGATCATCCCCGGTAAATCAATTAATTTTAATGGAGGGGCTGAAACAAAATTATAAGTATTTACAATAATTGAATACAGAATACGGTGCACATAAGATGGTTATTATAATATTTAATCATGCATGCTTTTGATTTGTCAAGACATTGACGCCGGTACAAATTTCATCAAAACATATGATAATGTTGACAAAACATCTACCTTTTGATCTGAAATCATGCGTGTTTTTATATGGATGGGAATGGCGAGGCGCAGGGCAAGGGTTGAGTTGGAGCAGGATGAAGCTAAGCTACACCTAACATTACAATTTACCAGCGTTACTTGGACACATACATAGGAGTCTAAATCTAACTTGTATTCGGAGTGTATGATTTGGCAAAAAATTTTGAACAGAAGTGTCAATACTGAGTTTACATGATGTGGTAATAAATCACAACCAAAAATGCCATTTCAGACCTCGTGAATCAACTGCGTTAACAATACATGTCAGCAATGTTCTTTGTTTAGTATATATGCATTTTTATTCTTTTGGTTAACATACAATTTCTCAGCTCTGCTTCATAATCAACAGATCTAAAGGACGGGTTGTATGCAATTAAGTACTTTTAACCTATTGGAGAACACTTCTACAATCATACCAGGCTAGGTGCACAAACAAAGCAAAGTGAAAAAATGTGCTATTCAGCCTATTCACGACTGTTTGTTTTACTTTGGATTCTCTAAAAGTTGATTCTGGTTTATAATCGTAGAGAAGCTGATTCTCTAAAAGCTAAAATTCAAAAGCACATATGAAATGGATTGTGGATTCTAGTGTATATGGGTAGGCTAGATTGTGAGAATCGATTCCTAGAATTAGGATTTTATTTTTTATTCTGCTTTTGGAGCCATAATTTAGGATCAAAAACAAAAACAAACGGACCCTTGGTACATGCAATTCACATAAGCCCACTTGCATATCTAAGTAATAAAGCAATTCTCCACAGCATTCACTCAGCTGATCAACACAGATAAGATAAAGAACCACAGGAATAACAAAACAACCTTTGCTCGTACATAATTTCACATTTATATCAATCGATCGCCCCTTACCAGAACTACCAGCCTTACTCAACCGGTCCTGCAAGGAGTGAGTGCCTCATGGAACCTGCATTGTAACAACTAGGAAATTTTCCGCGGCGTAACACGCCGCGCGTGTCGTTTTTTCGAAGAAAAAATATTTTTTTCGACGGCGTTTAATTTTTTAAATCGTCAAAACAATGAGCGAAACGGGGAAAATAGAGAGATAGAGTTGTAGAAATATCTCTTTCGACGAATTATTTGGAAAATATTAGAGACCAAGCTGGAAAACCGCGGCGGAAAAAAGTCTAGAGGGAAAAGGGCGAAAAATTATTAGAGATGTCAACCTTCTTTTTGTCGAGTTTAATACTCTACGCGTTCGCCGAGTAATAATACATGTTTTTAAAAATATTAAAAACTCGCGGCGTAACACGCCGCGCGTGTCGTTTTTCCGTAGGAAAATTTTATTTTTTTCTCGGCGGCGTTTTATTTTTAAAATCGTCGAAATGGGGAAAAATAGAGAGATAGAGTTGTAGAAATATCTCTTTCGACGAATTATCTGGAAAATGTTGGAGGCCGAAATAAAACCATGCAAGGAAAAAAAGTCTAAAGGAAAAGGGTGAAAATTATTAGAGATGACAACCTTTTTTTGTCGAGCTTAACACTCTACGTGTTCATGGAGTAATAATACATATTTTAAAAAATATTAGAGATCGACGTGTTCGCGGAGTAATAATACATGTTTTAAAAAATATCAGAGATAGAGATAGGAAATCGAGCTGGGGAAAAAGTCTAGAGATAGAGCTACACAAATATTTCTGGCGACGAAAACGTTTTTTTTCCGGGAAAACGGAGAAAGGACATGTTTTAAAAAATATTAGAGACTCGCGGCGTAATACACCACGCATGTCGTTTTTTCGTAGGGGTTTCTTTTTTCGATGACGTTTTATTTTTTAAATCGTTGAAATAATGAGCGAAACGGGAAAAAAGTAGAGAAATAGAGCTGTAGAAATATCTCTTTCATTTAATTATTTGGAAAATATTGAAGACCGAAAGTTAGAAAACCGAAAGGGGAAAAAATCTAGAGGGAAAAGGGCGAAAAATTATTAGAGATGACAACCTTCTTTTGTCGAGCTTAACACTCCACGCGTTCACGGAGTAATAATACATGTTTTAAAAAATATCAGAGACCGACGCATTCGTGGAGTAATAATCCATGCTCTAAAAAATATTAGAGATCAAGATGGGAAATCGAGGTGGGAAAAAAGTCTAGAAATAGAGCTGTACATATATTTCTAGTAACAAAAACATTTTTTCTCAAGAAAAATGGAGAAAAGGACCTAGACGTAAAGAGCAAGGACCTGAATGTTACGTTTTTGGACCTGTATACTATCCTTAAAAATTAGAAAAGGGCTTGTTCGCGATTTAAATCTAACGGGAGGTTCTTTTCGTAAAACGGCGCACGAGGGACCCGAACGCGAATTTGGACGAAAAAATCTTCCTCTCTCAAAAAATCACGAAAGACCTGTTCGTAATTACAAAAGGACCGAATCGTGGGAAATTTTTGAGCCGAGCTCAAGTGACGTGAGGCCGCGAAGTTTTCAGGATTTAGGAGATGTATGATTCATGCATAGTCGCACAGCCACACATGCACCTACCCACGCGGCCACGCCATGTCATGAGCTCCCAAAATCCCAGAATTCTCCTCACTAATTTTAAATAATATTACAGGCAAAATAATACATCAAAAAATATGTAAAAATATATCTCTGTCGTCAAACTAGTGGACTATAGACTTTCACTTGGTTGACATGGTGCCTATCGTAGTTCGATTTGGACACTGTGCATCGTGGGTGCCGGCCCGCCTTGTTAGCTTTTATGTGCTTATTGGGAGACATGGGGCGAAAACCAAAACAGTGCCATCTTAAGAAATGATCACTTTTCTAGTCCCGTGTGTGATATTTTTTACAAACTTGACCCCTTTGCAAACGTAATTGTAAAAATAGCCCTATCTCTAACCGCATGAGCACAGAAGGACGTGTCACCTTTCACGCTCTCGCAGTCAAGGATAAGACTATTTTTGTAATTACATTCACAAGGGGTCAGATTTATCAACAAAAAAAAATTGCTATGGGACCGTTCTCAATCCATCGCTTGGCCACTAGCCCCTGACGACCGTTGGATTCACATCTGAGCAAAGCTGAGCCGTTGGAATAAACATCTTGCTCCCCATCCCCATGAATAAACATCTTGCTCCCCATCCCCATGACGTGTGTGCCTGACTTGGGAACGAGAGGCATCCCTGCCTCCCGATCTCCACCGCCGACGCACTCTAACTAACGATCAACTGTTCCTTGCTTCCTCCACCGATGAGTTCAATCTTCCCCTCCCAGCGAGCGATCACCAAAACCCTAATTAACCGTACCCGCTATGCACCACCACCACACTCGTTAACTCGTACCTTTGTTGCTTGTGATTAGAATTCCATGCCTAGTCGTGGCGGAACTTGAAACAACTTCATAGGTGTGCACACTTCACATATATAAATCTATAGTCTTTTAGAATGATTTCGTAACATTATAAATCTAACATATATTTAAAATTTTCTAAAAATAAAATACAAATAGTTCTATAGTCCTAAAAATCCCAAACCAGTGAAATCTGAACTAATTCAATCAACAAATTTAGCTTATTGGTGAGATGATCATATAGGGTTTTTCAAATTTTTGGAACCTTAAAATGGCCTCAGGCTGGGCCAAGCTAGTTCTGCTTAGGTACCACTCTACCAGTAAGCTACACCACCTCCTTACCCCTCTCTATTAGGCCTGTAAAAAAGCTGAGCTCGAGCGAGCCTAGTCTGCCTGGCTCGAGCCCGGTAAAAGCTCGAACCGTGCTCAAGTTGGGGTTCAAACTTGAACTCAAGCTCGAGTTCGTCTTAGTCCAAGCTCGAGTAGGTTCGAATAAGCTCGATAGCGGTAAACAATTCAATATACACTATTTTTCAATAAGAAAAAAATATTCAATCTCGAGCTCGGCTCAAGTAAACTCGTTAAGAGTTAACATATAGTAATACTTAACAAGTAATTTGTAAATTTATCAGGCTCATGAACTATTCGAGCTCATCTTGGTAAAGCTCGCGAACTCAAGATCAAGCTCGAGTTTAACTCGTTTGGAACTCGAATTGAGCTTACAACGAGTCGAGCTCGAGTAACTCATCAGGCTCGAGCTTTTTTTAAGCCCTACTCTATCCCACCGATGTGCACCTCCTCCAAACACCACCGATGTTGTTTGAAGTATGAATGACAGAATCCCCAAGTGAAGAAGCTTCAGATCTCAAATGGAAATTCCGGTTTTTTTTCTAAATTTCAAAGTGAATTTTTGAATTTTCAACTTGAAAGTTTTGAAGAGGTTAAACAAATTGAAAGTTGAATTGTTTGAATTGAAGGTGTTTCTACTTGGAACCTTCCCAGCGGATAGCTGACAGCCTGACAATTAGTAGTGCTTTTGATATTTCTGTGTTATGGCCTGGATGTGACATATTTTTTTAGAACTGACCTTGAGTTGGCTTTTTCTAACCTATGTGTTTGTTATTACGATGCTACCAAAAAATATTTTGTTTTTGTTTTTTCCTGGTGCTTTTTTTCTATTTTTATATAATAGAAATAATTCTTTCTTACGCATAATAGCAAAATCAAATCTGACTAGAAACGAAACGATACATGTCATTACTACAGAAAGACCTATATAAGACATCTCATCACAATTAGTTTTAAAAAACCGTCTGTATTAAAACTAATTACAGACGGTTTTACTAGCACGACCGTCAAAATTACAGAATATGTTAAGAACCGTATGTGATTAGCTAATATTATAGACAGTTTATACCACAAACCATCAGCGATATTAGCTAATCACAGATAGTTTTTTAATCAAACCGTCTATGATAACATCTCCCTATTATATATATTATTCTAAGGTTTGTGTCCACCGTACTCCTTACCCAAGATAAATATTACAGATGACCTCAGGCTCCTTCCTGAGCTCCTCGCCGCCGCTTGTCCTTGACATCGCCACCCCCGAGTTCGCACGCACCTTTTCCCAGAGCCCGTCGCGCACCTCCTCCCTCGAGCTCTCGGTCATATGGTTCGGATATTATTCATCATTTATTCTTGAATTGTATTGTTGTTAAGATTGTTTGGGCCTCATTCATGTATGAATCACGTATACTAATTGTCAACAACAAAAGATGATCCATCAATGGATGTAAAAATTAGATGTTTAGTTATATTGCTTTTCCCTTAATGCATGACAATGCCTCTTTCATTGCGGGATGGGTATGAATTTAGGTTTTGTTCACTTAATTAAAAAAATTGTCCTCTTGATCACTTGAGTTATTATATATGAGTGGCATCTAATATTTTAAATATACAATACCCACTACTTAAAATATGGGACTTCGAGATTGGCCTAAGTAGTTAAATACAAATGTGAACAATATTACAATTACATTCTTTCTGAGGGCTATTTGATGTACGTGTTTTCTGTCATGTTTCATGGTACAATCCTCTCAATCCTGACTATGCTTTCCATTTGCGCATTTAGCCACCAAAGCATCTCTTCATTGTTTAAAATCCAAGGGCTGATATTTTAATAGAATTCAATCTGATAGCTATCATTTTCAAAGGTGATGTGGCATAATGTTGAATATACTTGGTCTATTAACTTCACCTCGTCTATCTGGCCTAGAAATTAAGAACTACCTTTAATTGCATCCACGCATGATTAGAGGACTAAGTTTGTTATAACATTAAAACCTCACCTTGATGTTGAATGTTGATGTTTAACTTCTTATTGAGAGAGAATAATTTGGATGTTCATATGAAATTATTCAATTTACAAATAGTAATCCAATTATATAAAGCATCCCAAAAATTAGGTGCAAGGATAGAAGAAAATTAAGCCATAGCCATTGCTACATCTGTCATGATTCGTCATATATTTATTTATATCCTAGTGACTGCAAATTGCACACATAAAATAGAGCATACAAACAAGATATATATATGATATGGAAAAGCTATTGGATGCTAAACAAAAACTTGAGGTAGAGATAAAACAACTGAAGGGAAAGTCTGATGTAATAGAGCAGAAAAGAAGTGAAGAAGATTTTGAGTTAACAAAAAAAATATTTATGAGATGAAATAAAAATTGAAAGATATAAATGATAAATCGCAAGATATTGAATCTTTTAACAAGGTATTCATCATTAAGTAGTGCAAGACGAATGCAGAGCTGGAAGAAATCAAAGTTGAGCTTATAGAGGTAATATAACGGCTTTTAGTATTCAATTCGATGTGGTTACTGATAATATACCAAGACATCCTTTTCACAACAACTGATCGCTTTTGTAGGGATTAAGAGATATGACTAGAAGTTAATCAATTATTGGTGTTAAACAAATAGGTACTGTGCCGAAACTATGGAACTTCAGAAAGAACCGAAAAGATTCTATTGCAGAAGCTATGACTCATATGATGGTAGACATGGAAAAGTCCTAAAGTCTCCTTATCTTGATCTATCAAATACTGTTGTTTCTCAATGTATGTTTATTGATATATGGGGTATCATATCTTCTCAATGTATTATCACCTAAAATTATCCTTATTATTTGCTCATCTTGAATCTAATTACTAAATAGTATCTTTCTTGTTGGAACCAAAATGTTGTCATAGACTTGAAAACTCTATGATCAAAAAGTTTTTCTTACTCTCCTAGTAGAACTTTCATGATTAGTATTTGTTGTTGAAAATTTTTTCTCCTTAGATATTTCCACAATGATATTTATAAGGCATAACCGGTTATAGATTTTATAATTCAATATCTAAACATCCTAGATGCATCAAGGTAACAGCTTGTTTGATCAGGATCATCTTAAAATATGAACACTTGTAGGACTTTTATCTCATTTTTTATTCTAATGTTGATGGATTCTAAGGCCATTTCCATCGATAGTTCATCCTAAAAGTTGTTATGCTCTGATTTATCTTTCACTTTATCCCCATCCTCAAATGAGAATGCCATAAGCAACCAATTTTCACTTTGATCTTATACAGGAACAGGACCATATTTTGATGGTCTCTATTAGATGATCATGTTTCTGCACAAGACCACAAGACCAGAGTAAAAATAGGTTATCTATGATATTCTCATTTAGAGATGAGGATGGAGTGGAAGATATATCAAAGCATGACAAATTTCAGGACAAACAGTAGATGAAATTGGATTTTGCCTTGGAATCCATCAACATTAGAATAAGAGAGGAGATGAAAGTGCTACAAAGGTTCATATTTTAAGATGATCCTCATTAGACAAGTGTTACCTCTATGCATCTCGTATATTTAGATACTCAATTACAAAATCTATAACTAGTTGTACCTTATAAATGTCGTTGCAGAAATATATAAGGAGAGAAAAACTTCCAACAAAAAATATTAATCATGTAATTTCTACCAAAAGGGGTAGAAAAACATATGGATCACAAACGATTATTTAAACAAACCGTCTGTGGTGGCCTATTATGACAGACGGTTTGTACTAAGAATCATCTATGATAGTTGTTTCATAAACAATTTAGAAACCGTATGTGATGCACCATATTATTGTTGACATATTCTTACAGATAGTCCATAAAACCTTCTATGATGATATTTTTGAATTGACTATGATAGTCTTTTCTATAGTAGCATGTGGTCACAACGTTGTATCAGGGCACAACATAGGACGACAACAAAAAATTAGCCTTTAATGTGGAACAACCGGTTCAAAAATTAGCCTTTAATGTGGAACAACCGGTTAGCCCAATTATATTGAGTACATGTATTGGTCATAAGATCAAAGCTCCAAAAGATCCACAAACAATTCATGCAATTAGTATGAAAACTCTAGGTGAGGCTTCCAAATTGTTGGCGAACCTTGACCATGCAGGACCATATACCTCCATTGAAAGGAGTGCTGCAAGCACAAGCATTGAAACTGAAGATGGAATTTGGACTAGACACTAGACGTCTAGACAGGATTAACCATATAAATTGGGAATGCTTCAATGTACTATCTCCCATTTCAAATATAAATCGTTTTATAATCTATACCGGTCAAATATTTTTATGTTTGTATCAATATATAAAGAATTATCTAGACTAATAACATGAAATCGGTATTATTAGATTCATCACGAAAAAAAAATCATAATGTATAATTTTTTAATTTGGAAAAGCGTATTTTCATTAAAAATTGGTGGTCAAAGTATCACCTTGGAGACCGTGTCTATATCCAAAACGACTTATATGTCCACTCAGATGGAGTAGTATATAATGCACACAGATCACAAATAAATGTATGCGTCTATAATGAATCATTCTCGTACTGAACAAGCCGATATCACATATATATGCCACGGCCACAAGCAGGCAGCAACACAGGTAAAAATGTGAAATCCGATTCGTCAATACTAGCATTTAATATATATGAGTCACATGACCTGTGCAAATTATCACTTTATCAGAAGTGAAGCCTCCTGCTGCCGGTCAGCTGTCACTGAATGACTGGATACCTGAGCAAACAAAGAACTAGCTGCTCGATCTGTTCAAAGCCACACAGGTGGGGAACTACTAGGTAGTGCAGAGCCCCTTACCAGCGAAACCATTGAGCTGCTAGCTGAAGCACATCTACGCACACAGGCACAGCGTGGTCTATTTACATGGACACTCCAACCTCGACATCGTTGCGATCTGAATATCTGATGATCAACAGCGCAACGGTCTGTTGTACGTGGGCGGCGACGATGGGCAGTTCTCGTTCATGTTGGCGTAGGGCTCTATCGTGTTGTACTCCGGGAGTTCCATCTTGTACTCCCCAAGGATCTGGCAGAAGGGGAGCTTGTCCCCCTCATTGTTGCACCAGCTTGGAAGCCTGGTCTGGTTGTCCTCGAAAATCTTGAGCATATATGCATCCCGAATCTAAGATATTAAGGGAAACAGTACATTGAGACAGGTAAGTTTAGATTACTCAACAAATGGAAGGCACACTTAAACAGGTTCAGGAAAGAAATTTGCACGAAAAGCAAGTGTATTCCTAGCTCGTCTACGATGAAAGGTGACACAATTTTCCCATTGCACCAAAGGTCAGTAAAGGCACTTACAGTGAATTCCGTGACCTGAATCGACTCTGTGAAAGGAGCAAATACTCCAGCCTTCTTGTACATTGCGAGAATGAAGGCAACACACGTTGTCGATATGCCATCACTGTATTCCCATTCATCTTGCTCAGGTATAGTGAGTAACTGATTGAAAGACATGCCGCGTTTTTCTGTCTCAGTAATTATCCCCTGAAGGTCCAGTTTCTACACGGAAGCAGAGATACTGTAAATTTCTCGGTTAAGCAAACATTAGGCCAATTTCATATTTGCATTGTAGCAATAACCAAATATTGAAGAAAATTGAAAAACTACTAGCTCCCAGTTCAAAAGAAAAAACCATCTTGGTTTAAGCTATAAAGTCAACTGGTCAAGCCAACCTTCCTGTTTCAAGCCAGTATAACCACAGTTCAGCTCTGATCCTGTAACATCCCGAATCTGGTGAAAATAAAAATACAAATGTTTGAATTAATCTCTGAGTTTCATCTGAATTTGTTTGCCTTTCTCAAATTTCTGCATTTTATTGATTTTGCCAAAAAGGCATTTCAAGTAACTCAAAACTGGTGATTGTCAGATAGTATCAGGTTCTCCAAATATATTGTTGTAACAAATATAGATAGAGAGTAAAGATTAGAAAGTAAAGATAGAAAGTAAAGATTGTTTCCTTTGTATTAGGATGGCCGGTGCATAGTATCTCTTCTATATTAACACCCCTGTACTCTCGCCAGATTGATTGGCAAAATATCAACACGTAACCGCCTCATCAATGGCGTTCCTCCACAAAGCTTCTGCCCTCTGATTTCTACATGGTATCAGAGCTTTTCTGAAGATCAAGATTGTCTTCGTCATGGCTAGCTCTTCTGCTACCATCGTCTCCAACCCATTGCTTGGTTTTCAGATTTCTGAAAAACTGAGCAAACAAAACCATGCGCTATGGAGTGCGCAGGTTCTGACTGCTATACGCGGCGCAAGACTGGACGGCTACATCAACGGCACGACCGTTGCTCCATCGGCAGAGATCGAGCAGAAAGAAGACAACAAGATAATCAAGATTCCCAATCCGGCATACCAGGAGTGGTTTGCCACAGATCAACAAGTCCTCGGCTTCCTCTTCTCATCACTGTCACGTGAAGTGCTCGCGCAAGTCGCCACATCCAAGACGGCGCGTGAAGCATGGAGAGCCATCGAGGGTATGTTCACGTCTCAGACGCGAGCACGATCTCTCAACACTCGCCTCTCTCTCACAACAACGCGCAAAGGTAACATGACCATCTCTGAATATTTTGGGAAGATGAAATCTCTTGGAGATGAAATCACTGCATCTGGAAAAGCTTTAGATGAAGAAGACTTGGTAGCTTTCATTCTGAATGGATTAGATGATGATTTTGAACCTGTTATTTCTGGATTGGTGGCAAGAGTTGAACCTGTCACTTTGACAGAATTATATTCTCTATTGCTAAGCTTTGAGAACAGGCAAGCCTTCCGCAATAATACTGCCTCGGTGAATTCTGTGAACCGTGGGCGCGGTAGATCACCAAACAGAGGTGGTACTGGCCGTGGTCGCGGCATGCCTGCACCTCGTGGTCGCGGCAATGGTGGACGCAGCAGGGGCGGCAGCAGCAATCAGCAGCGGTTTGACAATCGTCCTGTTTGTCAAGTCTGTTTCAAAAGGGGTCATGTAGCCTCTGAATGTTGGCATCGTTTTGATGAAACTTATGTGCCTGATGAAAGGCATGCTGCTGCTGCAACTCACAGCTATGGAGTAGACAACAACTGGTATCTTGACACAGGCGCAACAGATCATCTCACCGGTGAACTGGACAAGCTGTCTGTCCGTGAAAAGTACAAAGGGAATGATCAGATTCATGCGGCAAACGGAGCAGGTATGGAAATTAAGCATATTGGTCATTCTGTTATTTCTACCCCTAACCGAAATTTGCATCTCAAAAATATACTTCATATTCCCCAAGCTAAGAAAAACCTCATATCTGCTCATCGTCTTCTCATGGATAATTTTGTTTTCCTTGAGATTTATTCCAAATATTTTTTGATTAAGGATCTGGCCACGAGGAACACGATTCTTAAAGGAAGGCGCCAACATGGTCTCTATGTCCTTCCGTCCTCATCAGTGAAGCAAGCTTGTCTGGTCACGCATCTTTCTCAAGGTGGCATAATCGCTTGGGTCATTCATCTACTCCAATTGTAACAAGAGTCCTTAGCACTAATAATTTGCCCTGTCTTTCTGAATCCAATAAAGAGTCCGTCTGTGATGCATGTCAAAAGGCTAAAAGCCATCAGCTACCATATCCTAGATCATTAAGTGTGTCGCACCAACCTTTGGAACTTATTTTTTCTTGATGTTTGGGGCAATGCTCCCAGTTCTGTTAATGGAAAAAAATATTATGTTAGCTTCATTGATGACTACAGCAAATTTACTTGGATTTATCTTCTTAAGCATAAATCTGAGGTGTTTGACAAGTTCCATGAATTTCAAAGTTTGGTTGAGAGACTCTTTGATCGTAAAATCATAGCTGTTCAAACCGATTGGGGAGGAGAGTATCAAAAACTTCACTCATTCTTTGATAAAATTGGTATAACTCATCATGTTTCATGCCCCTATGCTCATCAACAAAATGGGTCAGCAGAGAGAAAACATCGTCATATAGTTGAAATGGGTCTATCTTTGCTTGCTCATGCTTCCATGCCATTAAAATTTTGGGACGAAGCATTTCTTGCAGCCACATATATCATCAATCGTATTCCTAGTAGAGTTATCAATTTTGAAACCCCTTTGGAACGACTGTTCAAGCAACAGCCAAACTACACTTCTCTTAGAGTCTTTGGGTGTGCATGTTGGCCAAATCTCCGTCCCTATAATACTCACAAACTTCAGTTTCGATCCAAGCAATGTGTTTTCTTAGGTTACAGCAACATCCACAAAGGTTTTAAATGTCTCGATCCTTCCTCTGGCCGAGTATATATTTCTCGGGATGTTACTTTCGATGAAAATGTCTTTCCTTTTGCTCAAATGCATTCCAATGCTGGTGCTCGATTGCGATCTGAAATTTCCCTTCTTCCTTCCACCCTTGTTCCACCCAGTTATGATCAACGGGGAGAAAGTCAGAATGATCATATGCCTAATTCTCCTAATGCTACTAATAACTCTCACTCTCGTGAAGAAATTGCAGATATTGCAGGTGCGGATATGGATGAAAACAATTCCGACACAATATGTCGGGTGACTGAAACAGCAGAAGAAAATTCCGGTCTCAATCAGTCTCGGGATCGGCAGCTGATAATGGCGCAATCTCCATCAGGTGTTGTGCCTTCAGTCTCATCGCCAAGACATTTTGCTGGTGTCCAGCACAATTCAGTTGAGCCGGTTCCCGCTCAAATGGATGTTCATCTGGAATCAGGCAGTGACGCGACTGGGCCAGAAGTTGTCGGACTCAATTCATTACATGCAACAGAGACACTAGAGGCTGATCATACTTATGAACCAGGGGGAGATACATACACTCTTGACATTGAGTCTTCAGGACCTTCTATGCCTAACAGACCTCACACTCGGCTAAGAAGTGGAATACGGAAAAGAAAAGGTATATACCGATGGCACAGTTAAATATGGCTATTTCACTTCAACTGGAGAACCTCAAAATGCAGATGAAGCTCTGAGTGATAAAAATTGGAGAGATGCAATGGATGCAGAATATATGGCCCTAATGAAAAACAAGACTTGGCATTTGGTCCCACCCCAGAAAGGGAGAAATGTCATCGACTGTAAGTGGGTCTATAAGATCAAAAGAAAGGCAGATGGTACTCTAGACAGGTATAAGGCACGCTTGGTGGCAAAAGTCTTCAAACAAAGGTATGGTATAGACTATGAGGACACGTTTAGTCCTGTTGTTAAAGCTGTTACTATTAGAATGGTTTTGTCTATTGCTGTGTCTAGAGGTTGGAGTCTACGACAGCTGGATGTCCAAAATGCCTTTCTTCATGGAGTCTTGGAAGAAGAGGTGTATATGAGACAACCTCCAGGGTATGAGAAATCTTCCTTACCTGATTATGTTTGCAAACTAGATAAAGCAATATATGGGTTAAAACAGCTCCTAGAGCGTGGTATTCAAGGCTAAGTACTAAGCTACTAGAATTGGGGTTTAAAGCTTCAAAGGCTGACTCATCTCTATTCTTCTACAGTAAAGGTGGTATTACTGTATTCTTGTTAATTTATGTTGATGACATTATTGTAACTAGTTCAGTGCCTAGTGCAACTACAACCTTGTTACAAGATCTGGAAAAGGAGTTTGCCCTGAAGGATCTGGGAGACCTTCATTACTTCCTTGGTATTGAGGTAAGCAAAGTATCAGATGGAATATTGTTGAGACAAGAAAAGTATGCTTCAGATGTATTACGAAGGGTAGGAATGAGTGACTGTAAACCAGTTAGCACTCCTTTGGCTACTTCTGAAAAATTATCAGTGAATGAGGGTACTTTGCTTGGACCAAATGATGCAACACAGTATAGAAGTATTGTTGGAGCATTACAATATTTGACTTTGACAAGACCTGACATTTCATTTCCTGTGAATAAGGTTTGTCAATTTCTACATGCTCCAACTACAGAACACTGGGCAGCAGTTAAAAGAATTTTGAGATATCTTAAGCACACTCTTAAGTTAGGACTTAAGATTTGTAAATCTTCATCCTTGCTTGTGAGTGGTTTTTCAGATGCAGATTGGGCCGGTAATATTGATGACCGTCGATCTACAGGAGGCTTTGCTGTGTTTCTAGGCTCCAATCTTGTATCATGGAGTGCAAGGAAACAAGCAACAGTATCACGTTCCAGTACAGAAGCTGAATACAAAGCCTTAGCAAACACAACAGCTGAGATTATGTGGATTCAGACTCTCCTACAAGAGCTTGGAGTTCAAGCACCTCCAACTGCAAAGATCTGGTGTGATAATATTGGAGCTAAGTATATGTCGGCTAATCCAGTATTTCATGCACGTACTAAGCATATTGAAGTTGATTATCATTTTGTAAGAGAAAGAGTGGCAAGAAAACTTCTTGAGATTGGATATATTTCAACAAAGGATCAAGTGGCTGACGGCTTCACCAAAGCACTTGCAGTAAAACCATTCAAGATGTTCAAGAACAATCTAAATCTTATAAGATCAGATTGAGGGGGAGTGTCAGATAGTATCAGGTTCTCCAAATATATTGTTGTAACAAATATAGATAGAGATAACTACACCTGGCTATAGATAGAAAGTAAAGATTGTTTCCTTTGTATTAGGATGGCCGGTGCATAGTATCTCTTCTATATTAACACCCCTGTACTCTCGCCAGATTGATTGGCAAAATATCAACACGTAACTGCCTCATCAATGGCGTTCCTCCACAAAGCTTCTGCCCTCTGATTTCTACAGTGATAAAAATTTCAAACCCAAAATCTCCGTTTACAACAAACTCTGGAATAGATTTATTTAAACCCTCAATACTCTCATTATCATCTCTAAAAAATTTATAAAGTATTTAACCCATTTATTATTTATAGAAAACTTAAAATCAGCAAGTTGAGTTTATAACAGAATCAATGTCAGAATTTTATAAAAACAATTAACCACGATCTTGATCTGAAAATTTTCCAGTATCATAATCATCATCTCAGGATCATTAAGTAAAATTTACATAATATGTTGATATCCTTTGATGCCTTTAGAAAATCAAAAACAGAGAGACCAATATTCAACTAGTATAATTGTCAGAATTTTACAAAATTCCTCGGGTCAAAACTCAAGCCAAAAAATTTATGACAACATCATTAGCTCATCATTATTCTCCTCAAAAAAGTTTCAAAAATTTTCACCTCGTTTTGTATGCTCAATTAAATCCAAAACCGATCTGCACCCAAAGTTTCAGCAGAACATGTTTCCTTTTCCTATTGCATCTCTCTGCCGTGTGGGCCATCCTTGCCAGCCTTGGCGCCCACTGGATTCCCTGGCCTGCTGGCAGCCACAGCAATGCCCGGCCCCACCTGCCAGTGGCCGCTTCATCTTCTTCCTCCTCTTCGCGCAAGCGTGCCCACGCCTCTCTGCCGAAGCCTTGCCGCGGCAGCCATTTCACCGGCTTTTCTCCACCACAGCAATGCCTGGGCAGGCCACAACAGCCACTCCTCTCCCATGCGCGCCAAGCGACTGCCACCCTGCTGCCTAATCCTTGCCACGACAGCTCTTTCCACCTCCGTTTTTCGCCAGGGCAGCACCTCGGCAGCCGTGGGCAGTCAACTTTTCTCAGCGCCACTCCAAGAAGCCACCGCCCCCACTGCCCAATCCATGCCGTGGCAGCCGAAAGCCTCCCATGGCGGGATTTGGCAGCTCCGTGTCAGGCCGTGCCGCCCTCCTTTGCCAATCCGCTGCCGCGACAAGCCCTCGTTTGAACCTTTCTCTGCCGTGGCAAGCAGCCCAAGCCGGAAACCCTGCCATGGCAGGGTGTAGACCAGCACTTCGGTAGCTTCGTCAGTGTTCCACTGCCCACCTCCGCCAATCCGTCGCAACGATAGGCCGGTAGCAAACCCTCCTCCTCCACGGCCGGGTCGCATCACTGAGGAACTTGCGCCACTGCCCATGCCATCTCCGCAGACTTCTGTCCAATCCCGGCTGCGTCGCTAGCTCGTGTGTAAGCTTGATTTCCGCAGAGACGAAGCCAGCCGTGTGCCCATTCCCCCTTGTTGCTAGCTTGTCCCCGTGCCAATCACCATGCTCCTTTCTCCAGCTATAAATACAGTGCCACGTCCCGCCTTGCCCCTTGCTTGTGCCCAGGTACTTCTTCCTGGCCCGAGCACAAGTCCTTGCTCTACCGAGCTGCCATTGCCGGTGAGTGTCATATTTGGGGAAAGTCACAATTGTTGCACCTCAGCAAGCGTTCATTGCGATTTTGCTTCGGCCGCATTTTTCTACTCCCCTGAGCTCACCCTCATTTTCAGCTGAGCTTGCCTGAAGCTTCACCGCATCACCTCGCTTTTCCCCCGCGTCTGGTCACACGGTGCCAAGCCACACGACAGCCTCTTCACCACGGTAAGATGGTGCAATGGGACCTCCTCAACCCGTAGGTGCTCGCCCCCATCTTCCCCAAAGCTAAGCACCACTCCTTCACCTCTCCTGTCTAGCCACCTTGGCCATCACCGCTCCCCCACGGTGGCGCACTGATTTTGGCCACCACCGGCCGCACCGGTACCCACCCTAGATGCGCGTTGGTACCCTAAAGCCAACCGTGGAACCCATTCGACCTCTCCGGCTCTCCTTCTCCGCTGGCGAGCTTCGCCACCTCTCCCTGTCTCAGTGAGGCTGACGAGCAGGCCCCGTGAAAGCATCTAGGCCCCCTAATGTTAGTAGTAATCCTGCCTTAGCTAGAGTTAGTCATACAAGTTTGATTAGCAAGTTCAGTCAATAACCGTGCTGGACACGGAATAGTAGAAAGTTCAGGAAACTAGTCTGTATCTGAGTCGGATACTGATACTGTAAACCGAGTCTTTTTGTAAGCTCTATTCCTATATAAGTGAAATAAAAACGCCAGAAGAGGCAAGGCGATCAATCAACAAAATACTCTTCTTTCCTGACAACAGCAATGTATTAGCCTAGCTGTCTGAATTTCAGATTAGCCAGGTGAAAGCATTGTTGGAGCTCTGTTTTCGCTGTGGTAATAGAGAGAAGGTGAGTTACTTCAATGTGCTAATCTAACACTTGGTATCAGAGCTCAGGATAGTCCTCTTCTTCCACAAGGCTCATGGCGTTGATTCCGGCGCAAGCAAAGGAAACCGGCGGAGTGCCGAGTGTGCTCCCGATGCTGACAGCGGCATCATATACGATTTGGGCAATCAAAGTAGAGGCTTTGATGGATGCTCAGGGAATTTGGGAAGCCATTGAGCCCAAGGCCGACGTGGCTGTGGAAGAAAGGACCGACAAACGAGCCAAGGCGTTCTTGTTCCAAAGCAGTGCTTGGAAGACGCCCTCCTCCAAGTCGCTAAGAAGAAAACAGCAAAGGAAGTGTGGGATGCATTGAAGGTCGATTCTTGGGAGCTGATCACAGATAAAAAGCAAGACTTCAAACTTTGAAAACCGAAGTTTGAAAACTTGCGGATGAAAGAAGATGAGACGGTGGATGACTTTGTTAGAAAATCGAGTGCATGGCAGCCAAATAAAGACTCGGGCACCGAGCTTGAAGACGCAAAGATTGGTGAAGAAGCTTGTTGGATTCAAGACTTGCATAAGTACATCCAATTGGTGGCATCCATTGAGCGCTTTTGGATCTCGATCAAATGCCTTTTGAAGAAGCCATTGACGCCTAAAGGCGATGAAGAAAGAATCGAGTAGAGTGGCAGCAGAATGCAGGACCAAGGGCGACTACTATCGACCCAAACCGAGGGCCAACAGAAGGGAACCAATAACCGAACAAACTCCTCAAATTGTAGGGGATTCGGACACAGACCTGAAGGGGGAGGTCGTGGAAGCTGGAACAGAACAAACTCCTCAAATGGTAGGGGATTCGGGCACAGACCTGAAGGGGGAGGCCGTGGAAGCTGGTGCGGTGAGCGTGGAAGAGGAAGAGGTGGCAGAGGCTATCAAGGAGGACGCCATGATTCAGGAGAACAGTACAGGACCAAAGGCTATCAAGGTGGACGCCATGAATCAGGAGAACAATACAGACCCGTGAGAGATAAACGACACATCAAGTGCTTCAACTGTGAAAGATACGGGCACTTTGCCTCCGAGTGCAGACTTCCAAAGCGAAAAGAAGAAGAAGTAAACCTAGTAAAAACACAAGAAGAAGATCCTGCACTTATGCTAACAATGTGCGAACAAAGCCCTGAGAACATGATATTGCTCAATGAAGATAGAGTGGTCCCTGAGACTTTCTCCAAAGATCAGCAAGAAGATAAAGACATTTGGTATTTGGACAATGGTGCTAGCAACCATATGACAGGAAGAAGATCACACTTCACCGAAGCTAGATGAGAAAATTACCGTAATGTTCGATTCGGAGATGGGTCAACGGTTCAAATCAGGAAGAGGATCAATATTGGTGAAATGCAAAACGGTGAGCATCGATTGATCATCAAGTATACTACATCCCGAGTCTCAAAAGCAATATATTGAGTCTTGGGCGATGACCGAAAACAGTCAGAGAATAGTGCTTGATGGAGCACTCTCGAAAGTATACGATACCGAGGGTATATCGCTCATGAAAGTAACCCGACAAAACCGCTCGCATAAAAATAACACCGCAAACAATCGCTCCAATGTGCTTGATGGCAAGCATAGACCACCAAAGATGGTTGTGGCATCGCTAACTCGGTCATCTAAACTTCAACGCAATGAAGGATATGGTGATCAAGGACCCAGTGCGAGAAGTACCAAGGTTACAAAGACAAAACTTCGCCAGCGAAGGGTGTATTCTTGCAAAACAAAGCAGCTACCATTTCAATATAAACTCGGTTTGATGAAGAACACTGAACTTGTGCATGCCGACTTATGCGACCAATTACACCACCACCGCGCGTAATCGAGATTTCATGCTTGTGGTGGATGACTATAGCCGATTCATGTGGATATACCGCCTTAAGTCCAAAGATCAAGCGCTTGATACATTCAAAAGGTTCAAAGTCAGCCGAAAGTGAAAGCAAATGAAAATCAAGATCCTTAGAACGGACCGAGGAGGAGAGTTTAACTCTCATCAATTTGCGACTTCATGTTGAGCAAGGAGTACAACGCACCTCACCGCCTGCACACACCGCAACAAAACGGAGTAGTGGAACGCAGCGAACAGTCAAGACTCAATGTTGCAAGGAGCTTGTTAAAACCTTGAATGTACCAGGGAATTGTGGGGAGAAGCAGGTGACATGCAGATACATTCTAAATAGAGTACCAACGAAAGCAACAAAAGGCTCCACTCCATATGAGCTGTGGAAGGGTAGGAAGCCTAACCTTGAGCAGATCCAAGTCTTTGGATGCAAGGCGTATGCAAAAATACCGGCAGCACACATCCGGAAGTTGGATGATCGAAGCAAACAGATGATCCACCTTGGCATAGAAGAAGGCAGCAAGGCCTACCGTCTCCTCGATCCAAAAACCAGGAAGATATGTGTTAGCCGGGACGTCATCTTCAATGAAAAGGAAAAATGCAATTGGGATTGGTTGACAGAAGGAAGCACTGTCACACCCGGTTTTATTGCTCACAAATCCCAAGAAGAGAAGAAGACGGGAGCCGCCTCTGAAAATATGTCGCAACAAAACTCAGGGGAAACAAGTGATGAAGACACGATCGGATCACCCTCACAGTCGGATTCAGGTATGGAGGATATTCCTACACCTTCATCTGAACTAACACCGCCAACAGGGTCGATCGGTGAATCTTCACCTGAGACGCCACCACTAAAGATGAGATCCCTCGCTGAAATATATGAAGAAACAGAGGGATTGCAGACTTACGAGTATCTGCACCTGGCGGCATTAGAAGAACCAGCATCATTCAAAGAAGCAGCTGGAGAAAAAGTTTGGCAAGAGGCAATGCAACAGGAAATAGAATCAATACAGAAGAACAAGACTTGGACTCTGGTAAACTGCCCAAGAGAGGTGAAGCCGATTGTTCTAAAGTGGATCTATAAGCTAAAGAAGGATGCAACCGGAGCAATTGTGAGACATAAAGCAAGATTAGTAGCCAAAGGGTACGCATAAAGAAAAGGGGTTGATTTTGAGGAAGTCTGTGCCCCAGTAGCAAGAATGGAGATAGTACAACTCATTTTGGCACTAGCAAAAGAAAAAGGGTGGACAAGACATCATCTTGATGTAAAACGGCGTTTTTAATGGGGAATTGCAAGAAGATGTTTATGTCTCACAACCGAAGGATTCATCACCCCAACAACGAAGGCAAGGTTTATAAGTTAACTAAAGCCCTTTATGGTTTCGGCAGCGCCAAGAGCATGGAATATCAAATTGGACAAGATTTGAAGCGACTTGGGTTTCAAAAATGTCCACAAGAGCATGCCGTGTACAAGCGCAATACAAAAGATGGGACCGTGATCGAGGGCGGTATGTTGATGACTTAATAGTAGAGGTGAAGCCGATTGTTCTAAAGTGGATCTATAAGCTAAAGAAGGATGCAACCGAGCAATTGTGAGACATAAAGCAAGATTAGTAGCCAAAGGGTACGTACAGCAAAAGGGGGTTGATTTTGAGGAAGTCTGTGCCCCAGTAGCAAGAATGGAGATAGTACAACTCATTTTGGCACTAGCAGCGCAAAAAGGGTGGACAGTACATCATCTTGATGTAAAAACGGCGTTTCTTAATGGGGAATTGCAAGAAGATGTTTATGTCTCACAACCGGAAGGATTCATCAGCCCCAACAACGAAGGCAAGGTTTATAAGTTAACTAAAGCCCTTTATGGGTTGCGGCAGGCGCCAAGAGCATGGAATATCAAATTGGACAAGATTTGAAGCAGCTTGGGTTTCAAAAATGTCCACAAGAGCATGCCGTGTACAAGCGCAATACAAAAGATGGGACTGTGATCGTAGGCGTGTATGTTGATGACTTAATAGTCACAGGAGCAAATGAAAGGGAAGTTCGAAAATTCAAACAGCAGATGATGGATGAATATGAAATGAGTGATTTGGGCTTACTCACTTACTATCTGGGAATAGAAGTGAATCAAGGCAGAAATGAAATCACACTGAAGCAATCATCATATGCAAAGAAAATCCTAGATGTGGCGGGAATGAGTGATCGCAATGGCTCAAAATATCCTATGGAACCAAACTTCAATCGACAAAGGATGAAAGCGGAGAATCGGTAAATCCAACCAATCTGACGCTTAATAGGTTATGCGCTATCGACACACACCGTGGGATTTAAACTACTCGGTCGGGTTGGTGAGCGATTTATGGAGACACCAAGAAGAGCCACTTGCAAGCGATCAAGCACATCTTTTACGCTATGTCAAGGAACAATCAATATGGGCATTGTCTATCGCAGAGGAGGCAATGAAGAACTTGTAGGTTACTGATGTGATAACCTTGCAAGCGATACTATTGATGGAAGAAGCACCACAGGATGATCTTCTATTATGCCTGGAAGCCACAGAGCGTGGAACTCATAAAAGCAAAAGACGGTTCTTGTGTATTAAATCGTGCGGCCGAGAGTTCATGGCCGCCATATTCTTTGCATGTTAGGCGATTTGGCTCAGGAGTCTACTTGGAGAGCTAACTACATGTGTCCCAAGGAAAGTGACTCTGCGGGTTGATAACAAGTCGTGATAGCCACGATGAGAATCCAAGATTTCACCAAGAAGCAAACACATAGACACTAAATATCACTTTATAAGTAGGGGTGGGCATTTTTAAACCGAAATCGATTATCGAATCAAATCGAACCGAATTAACCGATTATTTGGTTTATTCGGTTTTCGGTTTCGTTGATTTTTTGATATAATTGATTTTGATGTTAGGTTCGGTTTTCGCTTTCAAAAATCGAAATAACCGAATAACCAAGAATAGCGCATATACAATACTACTTTTATAATATTCTTTCTAAAGTCACTAAATAATTCTCATGTTATAATACATTTATGCATATGTTTAGTATATTCATATGTTCTATTATACTTATATTGTAATGACATATGAATATTGTGTGGGTTTATCCATACTCTGTTGCAATATGAGAAGGACTAAATCTAATCTACCTAGTGTTATTCATATTTCGGTTAACCGAAAAACCGAATTAACCGAACAAAATATTTCGATTAATTCGGTTCGGTTTTTTATTTTTAGTCGAAATTCGGTTTCGAGTTTTCAAAAACCGAATTATTTTAAAATCGAAAAAACCGAACCTATTAAACCGAAAAAACCGAATGTCCACCCCTATTTATAAGAGAGTGTATTGATAATGAGCGATTATTTGTTGAACATGTTGGAACAAATCGAAGAATGTGCGGATATCTTGACAAAAGCACTTGGCAAGATCAAGTTTGAAGAGATGAGGAACTTCGGGAGTCGGGAGCATAGTTTAGCAAAGTCGATTAAGGGGAGAATGTTAGTAGTAATCCCGCCTTAGCTAGAGTTAGTCATACAAGTTTGATTAGCAAGTTCAATCAATAACAGTGCAGGACGGAATAGTAGAAAGTTCAGAAACTAGTCTCAGTATCTCGAGTGGGATCGACATCAGTAACCGAGTCTTTTTGTAAGCTCTATTAGTATATAAGTGAAATAAAAACACCGAGAAGAGGCAAGGCGATCAATCAACAAAATACTCTTCTTTCCGACAACAACAATGTATTAGCCTAGTATGCGAATTTCAGATTAGCGGTGAAAGCATTGTTGGAGTTCTTTTATTGTGGTAACAGAGAGAAGGTGAGTTACTTCAATGTGCTAATCTAACACCTAATTCCTTTGTGGTTTTGGTAATTAATGACAATCGCGATTAAAAACTAATATTTTCTTTGAGAATGTTGAAAATAGGTTGGTCCTAGGATTAATGATAATGGAAGCATGAATGTTGTGCAAAAGAAGATCAATGCGTCAAGAAAATGACAAAGGTATAAAATTAAGGACCTTTTTCTAGCTTTTTTACCGATCTCGAGTTTTGGAGAAAAGATCGGATTACTAGAAATAGGGCCATACTATTAAGAGGGGTCTTGATGATAATCTTGATGTCATTTAGGTCTTAAAGGCTCAATTCTATGTTTCACTTGAGATAGTGCATTTCATCAAATTAAATCAAATTGAAAAATCTTATGCATTCTAGAAATGTCTCTGAGATCACGATGCTACCGGTTATGGTAGCCTGGTGCTACCGCCTACCGGAAGCGGTAGCACCGGCCACCAGAATGGTGTGTAAAAATCCGAGAGGGTGTTTTTGGGGGGATTTGGCATGGCGGTGCTACCGGCCATGGCAGCCTGGTGCTACCGGTTGAGCAGTAGCACCAGCCTCTCAGAACAGTGTGAAAATTCCATAATGGTGCATTTTTGGGCATTCTGGCGGTCTGGTGCTACCACCCATGGTAGTCTAGTGCTACCAGGCTAGCGGTAGCACCGGCCTAAATGCCCAGTGTAAAAGTTCCAGAGAGACCCCTTCTGGCCTGGCAAAATTAAAAGGTCCCAGTGCTACTAGTCCCAGTTGGGCGGTAGCACTGGACCCTCTGCACAACGGCCTCTAACAATGCATTTAATTCACTGCTCCAACCGTTGGGTTAGAGCCCAGTGCTACAAGCCCTACATGGGCAGTAGCACCGAAAACGCTGACATGCTCTATGATTCGACCTCCAACGGCTAGTTTTGTTGGTGGGGGCTATAAATACCCCCCACTTGCATATTAGAGAAACTCTTGGTCTTCATTGATGATATCTAAGCTCTATCAAGCTTCCAATACTCATGTGTGCATTCAATTCTCATTTTGAGAGAGTTAGGAGCAAATTTGAGTGTTGCATTTAGTGTTGAGACTTTAAACACTCAATCCGACTTCAAACAAGCGTCAAGGCCTATTACTCTTGGAGGTTGCTGCCTTCTAGACAGCTTGGAGGCGATCGTGCTCGGTGAGCTTCTCAACGGAGGTTGTGAGAAGCATCGACAAGTTGTGAAGGCTGAAGTTCTCCTACCCAGAGCCAGGAAGAACTACCATAGTGATCGAGGATGGCTCAAGAGGTTGGAGCCAACTTGAAGTTGTTCAAATCACCTCAACGTGGATTAGAAAAGACCGGTAAGTCTCTAAGACTACAGGATAAAATTCTTGTGTCTCATTCTCTTGTGGTTTGCATTTCTCATTATTGTGCACAAATTTATATTTCTAGTAATTTGAGTATATCATTTGTGCTTAGAATTATTTCTTGATTATTCTTGAATTGTTGGAGTGCATAGTGATCACTAGAGAACTTAGTTGTAAATTATCAAAAATTACAATTCTTGCTTAGTGATTTTATAAATTGCAATTAAACCCAAAAATTTAGAAACCTCCTATTCACCCCCACTAGTCATTTATCCTTGATCCTACACCCCGCTCGTCAGTCACGCGTCCGTGCCGAGTCTATGCACTGTGGGTCCGGGATGTCAGCCTCTGGCCTTCACGCGTTTCCCTGACCAGCCGACCCCACACGTCAGCGCACCTCGAAACCAATACTCTCTGACATGTGGGGCCCGATGCCTGTGGTAGAGTTATTCGAGAAATGCTGGGAAAATCCGAAAAATGGAAAAGACGCTTCAACTATGAAAGCGTATTTTCTTTTTTCCAGTATTTTTCCAAACCGACAGGATTCAAACTTGAATATCTTCTACATCTTTAATCCAAATCTAGTCAAACAAATTTATATATTCATATAAAATCATGAACTATCTGAATATCCAAAAATATTTAAATTTTGACCTCTGTTTTGTTCTTGAATTTAAAATTTGATTAGAATCTAGTATAAGTGCTGTTACAAATTTTTCCACCCTAACTCAAATTTGGAAAGGACAAATTTTTGAGAACTCCATAGACACCAAAGACTCCATTTCTGCAAAAACATGTGAATTTGAACCTCTTTTGATCTGACTTTTAATAGTGTTAGTAATCAGTGTATGCAATATTCAAATTCAATGTCTTTTGCAAACAAACTCAAAAATTAGTGAAACAAGTGCCTAAAATTCACTAAAATCAGGATCTTGTGTCTCTGTAAAAATGAGTAAAAACAAAGGAGATTTCCACCTATTGTTCAATAAGTAATTATGTTACCCACACTATCATTTGAATAAAAGCCAACCTATTTAAGTGAACTTTAAGAATTATGAGCACACACAAATAAAAACTCATTATAAAACTAAAGCTCTCTGTTTCTGAAATTTTATTTGGAGTTGATGTTATTTTACTTCTTCTGCCTCTTATGGTTGCAACGCGTCGAACTACGTATAGACACTGACATCCCGACACTACTACCATCGATACCGACTTCGTCGCTGAAACCAACGAGCAAGGCAAGCATCTCCTTGAATATGTTGATCCCAGTATTTCAATTAATTTATCTTGTTTTTGTCAAACCTATTATGCATACGCGTAATTTCATTACACTTGCTAGTTTGTGGGCTCTGGTAGATATACCTGTAATGTCATAGAACTTCCTTGACAAGTATGGATATGCGAACCTTGATAACCATAGAAAAAAGTAGACAATGCATAATGTCAACTTGGGTATATGCAATTACATACTAGTTGTGCTTAGCCATGTTTTAACTTTGAACTTGAAATAATCAGGTTAAATGGTTCCTAGAGGATTTGAAAAGGTTGGATTTGACAATTAAGGTGGTGGGTATTTTGACTTAAAAACTCAAACTAAAACTATGGTTTGACGGGGCGAGTTATGGCAGTAGTCGGTTGTGCAAGGGTCTTGCACGTACTGTAGGGAGTATTCTCACCCGGGTCGGTTAAGGACCGAACTATTGTGTTGTTTTCAAGCCAAGAAAATTAGTGCAACACAAGTGTTAGCATGTGATAGCCTTAACCTATTAAATTGTTTAGATATAACTTTGCATGTTGGAAGGCTGGGTTAGTACGGGCTATTCCATTATGGATTGCTCGAAGGGGTGCCTACACCACAGTAATGGGAACAACGCTTACCGATACGACAATGTACGTCATACTATGGGGAGTTCCATCATATTTATGCTCTAAGTTCTTCTGCCATAGTATAGGTTTGTCATCACTAGGCTGGTGCAATGTTATATCTAAATAATGTAACGGTTATATCATGACTCTTTGCGACACACCAAAGGAAGTGTGTTAATAGCTTGCACAAAGAATCGGTCATAATTTGTGGGAAAAGTTGTACACCTCTGCAGAGTGTAAATCTAATCGATTAGCTGCGCCCGCGTCCGCGGTTATAGGCACTTGGTAAAGTCATCACATAGTTAGAAGTTTTATTACTTTGCAAAATATGGATGATTATGGAAATATTGTTGGTAAGTTTACATTTCAGGTATTTTGCCAGGGACTGGTAAA
Organism: Guadua angustifolia; assembly: GCA_036346375.1. Lineage (NCBI taxonomy): Eukaryota > Viridiplantae > Streptophyta > Magnoliopsida > Poales > Poaceae > Guadua > Guadua angustifolia. Next base: position 24,350,039 of record CM070515.1, read on the forward strand.
AGATTGTTGCCATACTCGCAATCATGGAGGACTGTAAGTTACTATGTTATGTTTACCCGCTTATTTACATATTCAATAAACTTGCTCTTACAAAATACCACTTGCAAATTACTACTTGATATTCATGTTCATTCCTGCTTACTGCAAAATAACCTTAGAAGCTCTTCTGTTGACATAGCCTGCATATTATTATAATTACATTTGTTATGCCAAGGACGAGATCGACTCCAAGAATAGGTAACGTGAAACAGTCCAGCAAAAAGTTGGCCGACCCAATACTGATGGGCACTTGATGGCATGCACCAGAACTGCTGATATGGTCGCCGTTAGCCACCGCGACGCGGATGGGCAGGGTCGGTTGCATCACCAGAAGACCTCCCCATGCCGCTACCGTGTCAGCGATGAAGTTGTGGGTGGATCCGGAGTCGACAAGCGCGACGAGCTGCTGGCCACCGAGAACAACAGAAAGCCGCATTGTGCGCCCCGCGCTGATGCCCGTGAGGGCCAAGAGCGAGATGGACATGGGGCCATCATGCTCCGTCATGTCGCCGGTGGCCTCTGAGTCGGGAATAACTTCCAAACAGAAGGCTTGAAGGCATGTATGACCTGGGAAATACTTGTCATCGCAGTTGTAACACAGGCCCTGGCGGCGGCGCTCCTCCATCTGCGCCCGGTTGAGTTTTTTTATGAACTTGGGTCCGGTGGTGATGCTATCTCCTCCCTTGGCGCTCTGTGTATTCCCAGCCGGAACACTCACTGGTAATGTACTGGCCGGCGATCTGGTGCTACTCCCTTTTATGGTGGTTTTGAACGTCTGCTGACCTTCAGAGCCGTCGGTCTGCAGTAGCCGCTCATGTGCCCGTGCCAGGCTCATGGCCATGGCTAATGATTGTGGTGCTACCATGTCTACTGCGATGGCGATGCGCTCCTTGAGCCCGGCAGTGAACATCTCAATCCGTTGGTCTTGTCGCAGATTAGCGCGGGGAAGGAGCGCTTCAAACTCCTTTTGGTATTGCGCGACTGTTCCAATTTGCCGGAGCTGCTTGATTTCCGTGAGGTGATTGCGACGTGTCGGTGGCCCAAAACGCAGATTGACGTGTTCCTTGAAAAGCGGCCAGGATGGTTCCCCTCCTTCCTCCTACTGCCACATATACCACTGTTGGGCCTCCCCCCGTAAGTGATATCTTGCGGTCGGGACCTTATCTTCTTCCATCGTGTCTTGTCCTCGAAAAAACAAACCGCAGAATTGAGCCAAGACAATGGATCATTGCTGTTGTCATAAACCGCGAACTCCCAGCGCTGGTGTTTGGGCGGTTGCGCTTCAATGTTTGCCCAGTACCCCATTCGCATTACCGCAAATCCACGGCGGCGAGGCACATAAATTGGATCTTCATACGCCTTCTCCTTTCCCTTATCTTTCTCAGTAGCGCCCATCATGGTGTTAACCAAGCTATCCGCCTTGGCGATGCGTGCATCGTGGCGATCCAAGCGGGTGGTGACCGTAGCAAGTTGCGCTGTGTGACCGTCTTGAACCAACGCCATCTCTTCTAGCTTGCGAAGGACATCTTGAACCATCGTCTTGACCGTCGCCTCCTCGGATCGCTTCGCCGTCATTGGTAGCCATGTCGCTAGCAATGAAGTGCTCTGATACCAAGATGGTATGTGCACTACCGCGAGGTTATCTTTGGTGCCGGACGACGGATTGGCGGCTTAATCGGCGTCTTTGGCCGGCGCGCCGACGGAAGAGATGAAGGCGCCGATGGTCGAGCGCCACCGTGCGTGATAGAAGTAAAGAATCAGAAGAGGTAAGCAATGCGTAATTCCTTTCTTGCTTTATTTCCTGATTGCATGCCGGCTCTTATAGCCAATGACAAATATGGAAACCCTAAACATGGTAACTACCTGACGCTAAACATGGAAACTATTAAATAGATAATTATCCAACAGATAAACTTCCAAAATACCCGAGACACGCCTTGTCACATATATCGCCAAAGGCCTAGCTAGGACGAGTCGAGTTACGATCGTGGCGCGTGTCTTCGCGCCATCGAACCTGACAGTCTTCCTGAGTACAAAAGTACTCAATCTTGCTTAAAATGTTGGTTCAGTGGATGAGGAAAACGAAGTTCCCGAGGACGTATATTTCGCTACAGGTTATAGGGACTATACCGACGAGCTTTTCTAGGATCTACTCCTTGTCAGTTGTCTGTGGTAATTTGGGCAAAGGCATACTGCTAGGCCTTGTATCTTCCACTGCATTGCAATTCGGCCTATAGGCCATGTTGTAAGAACTATGTGCTACTATTATATTATGGACTTATGAATGAATGTGATAACAACGTTGTGATATGTGCGTACTAGCTATTGATCGTGGGACTAGTACATTATGCATATGAGATCTCCTTGGTATTCCATGCCAAAAAAGAGGGTCTCGACAGATCCAGACCATATTTAGGCCTGTTTGGGAGAGCTCAGATCCTCCTCCATTTCAGAGTGAAACTTATAAGCTAAAATAAAGTGAATTAAGTTTATATTTTAGTCTAAAATGTAAACAAGATGATCTACCTAAACACTCTTAATGTACCCACAACTCTACAAATTTACGGAGCTAGAAATACCTGCTCCACCAACTCCACAGATTTTGGTGGAGCTGGAGCTGTCCCAAACACCCCCTTAACCCAAGCCATGACATATTGACATTTACAGTTTAGCTGCAGCAGAACTGCAGAAGCATGCATACCAAGCAATAACCAAAACTGGAGGAAATTGAACTAAACTACTAGCTCCCTGGATTTCTAGGTGACTGAAAGATTAAAAAAAATTCAGGTGACTGAAAATTATCAAAACCGCAAAGAAAAACCATCTTGGTTCAAGCAATAGAGTCAACTGGTCAAGACAGCTCTCCTGTTTCAAGCCAGAGTAACCGCAGGTAAGCTCCTATCCAGACCATAATTAACCAAGCCATCACGTTTACAGGTTAGCTGAAGCAGAAGCATGCATACCAAGTATGCACTACCGAAACAAACTGTAGGATCTTTCTTTACTCTACGCCATCTTGAATCAATAATAAGTGAAGCGTACTACAAGATAGCTATACAAACCTCAGTTCCAAGTCGTTTGTTAAGGGCTTCATTCCACATGTTAGTAGCATAAAGTGGTTGTAATCTGGTCCACATCGACATAACAGCCATTACCTGGAAACAGAATAAGATGAACCGAACAATGCAACATGACAATAAACTTACTATCCTGAACAATGATATGACAAAAAATTGTAAATACATAAACCAAATATTTAACTCATGGTCATAAAAGGCAATTTCAATCTATTCTGAACCTTACGGGGATGCTATCCATTGGGTGGAGGCTTATTATTTTTAAGAGAGCTATTTTTAATTCTTGCTTAAGTAGTATACCTACTTACATGTTGTTGTTCTTTAGAATACCTAGGGTTGTGCTCAAGAGGATGGATTTCTTCAAAGCAAGGATATTATGGCAAGAAGATTTGGGTATTAGGAAGTATCACTTAGTAAATTGGCCCACTGTTTGTCAGCATAAGGACCAGGGAGGATTAGGTGTTCTTGATTTGGATATAATGAACATAAGCTTGTTAGGGAAATTGCTCTGGAATCTTGAAAATGGTGACGGTATTTGGCAGAGTTTACTTAGGGCCAAATACATAATGACAGATGTATTGTAGCTTATTGTTCTTCTAAACTAGGTGTCCCATTTCTGGTCTGGTCTGATGGGTATCAAGGAAATGTATTATGCTTTCTGCAGCAAGAATGCAAGATACTTGGCAATGATGAGAAAACTTTATTTTGGGAAGATGTTTGGTTAGGGAAAACTTCTTTAGCTTCTCAATATCCAAGACTTTACAACTGAACTTTTAGCAAGAACATAATTTTCAGAAAAGTTTTGAGGAAGGTTGGGGCTGTATTAGCCTATTAGGTTTAGGAGACTACTTTGGTGAGTTAAGGCATATGTGGTTAAAGCTTCAAAGTTCAAACCACATGTGCCAATGTTAAGTTGACCAACACACCTGACAAGTTTTTTTTTTTTTGGAAATTACGTTCTAAGGATCAGTTCACTGTGAGATCTTTTTATCAAGCTCTGAAATTGCAGCAGTCGGTTTACTCTTACAAGGGGTGGTAGAAATTTAAGTTGCCACTGAAAATTAAAAGTATTTACATGGCTGGTTTTGAAGAATAGCATTCTGACAAAAGACAATTTGTTGCATAGAGGGGGGAGGTGCTCCCAAAAATGTATGATTTGTGGAGCAGACGAATCAATTGATCACCTGTTTTTAACCTGTCATCTGGCAAAAAATGTGTGGAGTGTGGTTAAATGTGTTTTTGGCATTACATTTGATACTACTTCAGTGAACCACATGTGCGATGCCTGGGTGAATAGTTTGATTTCTGATAAGAGTTTGGTGGCTGTGGGTGTTGTGCAATCTTGTGGAGTTGTGGTCAATTTGGAAAACAAGGAATGCTAGTTGTTTTCAGAGCAAATTACCTATTGATCCCACTCATGTTATATTTGTAATTTGACACTGGATTGATTATTAGTCCTGATTGCAGAAAGGAAATCGTTGAGAAATATTGCAGCTGGCTTCCAGGCGACTCTGGCAGGTGGCGTCAACCGGACGCAGGGCTGGAGCTGCGGTGTCCGGAGACTCCAGAATGGGTACGAGGCATCTACAGCTGGTGATCTATTTGTGGGCAGTTTCTGCTTGATGCTGATGCTTATTGTGGCAATTTGCTTTCGCTTTAGGTTGTAGTGGGTAGTGAACTATTTGGAGAAATAAATGTGTTGGCTGTGTCCACACATGAATGCTTAATTTTTCGTGAAATGATAAGTTGCTCTGCTAAAAAGGCTTGTCAAAACTTGTTTTGTAGTTCTGTACTAAAATATCCTGAACCTCGCGGCCTCAACAAGTTTAGGACCTGTACAGCTGTCGCTTACAGCATCTGGGTACCCTATTTGTTCACAACACCATACTATTTCATTGTCAGATTTTCATCACTGCAAACTTATTCCAAAGATCATGTACCTTATCTATCTCTATTCGGTCTCATGTTCTCCATAATAAAATGGTACCAAGAGAACATTTAACTAGTTTTTTTAGACTCAAATTTACCTAGCCTTTTCTAGCAAGTCTTCCACGATGGATGAATCATGAATAACTAGTTATCTACAGCACCACCATCTAAAGGCTCGTGAATACAGTGTAAATTTTTATGTTTAAAACCAATTTCAATGATAAAATAGGTACAGTTCTAAGATGACTTCCTTTTGTAGTTCAGGGCAATAAGTAGTATGTTGGAGACGCATTTATCATATGCATTAACACAGTCCCTCAAAAAAGCAAAAACCTACATGAATGAAGGTGAAACAGCAGGAAGTTCCAAGCTGCAGCAAGAATTTTTCAATGAAGAAACTAAAACGTTAATCTAATTTTACCAAAGAAAAGAGCAATGGAGCAATACCAGGTTAGCATCAAGAGGCGGTGGATAATTGTCTGATATTGTATCGATCCAACTAAATATCATATTATGATAGCCATAGGGTTTTCCATACATGCTTCGGGCAAATTCCCATGCAGCACTTTCATTGAACCTGGCCCGCACGTCAGGATGTAACGGCAGAAATGCTACCTGAGGATTTGAGTCATCTTTAAGTGCCATTCCCCACCATTCATCCCATGGAACTATAGCAATGACTTCTTCACCCTATCATTATTATCAGATATTGCCGAAAAAATCACAGTTATTAGTATGCAAAGTACATGTAAATTGTAACAGAGAAAATTGCACGAAACAGTCATAGATCTAGGTTCTATCATTGCTTTTATAATGAGGTTAATCTTAATTAAAACCCAATCCATATCCAAATTATACATCAGAAGTCTATATCTAGCACCAGACTTGATTTAGTTAAAGAGATCATTTCCACAAAATAATTCTTAGGTTGAGCGTACTGCTAACTTGGTGAATCCTAGCATAACAGAAAAAGATGTATAATGGTCAATTTTATGTAGCCAAATGAGATAAAAGCAAATACTTATATCTAATGCAAAACGATTGACCATACTTGATTACAGAATTAAACACAATAAAAGAGAGAGAAAAAAAAGGTGGAGGATGTAACTAATATCATTTCACCTTATGGATAAAATGAGACAACACCACCAAAGATTTGCTGCATAACATAGCCAACTTAACAATCTCATTTTCATTATTTCTGTTTTTTTTTTCAAGAAGAAGGTAGATAAAGCCGTAAAGGTCCTATGCTTCTATGTTATCCACTGATATAAGAAACCTGCATGCACCTTTTTGTTTTCGTAGCCTGATTCTGCAACCCAGAGAGTGCCGTTCTCATCTTTCAAGCAAACTGCAGTGTGTCCAGCAAATGCACCAGTCACCCATTTCTCTAATGTCTGAAATCCACCCCATCGTCCTCGAATCTTTGAAAGAGCCAAAAAGTCACCAGAGTGTACATCCTGTTTCCTTATATTGGCAGACCAAGGTTGGGAACGTTTCTCAAATGAAGCTCCCATGTGCTTCTTTAGAAAGGCCAAGTTTGCAGCCTGGCCCCAGATAGTGTTTGAAAACATAGGTATGACATCGATCAGAGATAACAACGTTCCAAACATTCCAGATGGCATGAGAAAAATGGCAATTCCGTGCTGCTTTACCTGATCAAAGATTTGATGTATTTAGAATTTCTGAGAAAAACTAAGTGGCCATGCCAAAAGAAAAAGGGTAAAACGACCTACAGAAAGGAACGTACATATTCCATTTCTCCTGCTTCTTCCCACGACTTGATCTCGAAGGTGTGTTCCTGTGCTGTAATATAGTAATCCCATCCTATCCTGTATGGGGTTGCATATACGTACAGATCCATGCATGTCCAGCTCTGAGCTGAAGCAGTCTACATAACAAAAGGAACATTTGTTAAGATGAAACACAATACAAAGAACTATGATTCGTTACAAGAATGCATGTTTACTAGCAGTATTATTAGCACATGACCTTCAAGAAAAATATAGAAATTGCTTACATTCAAGTGCCGGTCCAACACAGACGAAAGCCAAACCTAGAGATCATGCCTCTCCTCTACATCCTCTACAGGACAGATTCATATGAAAATGCACTTTGGCAATTGGGCATTGCTGTTGCTTGACAACCACCAGTTGCCACTAAGGAATGATAATTGGTGGGCATTCTACTCGTATTCCAAACATGCGTGTACTTTTGTCTTCTTATACTATTCTTTTAGTTTTCCAGTCTCTTTTTTCCTCTATATTTTGTCCCTGACATTGTCACATGGATCACATAAACACGTACAATTGGCTAGCCAATCTGTTTGCTGATGACAAAATCAAAAAAAATTGTTCGCTGAGAGAACAGGAAATCATTCGAGAAATAGAGAAGTCGGAAATCACGAAAAACTCAAGTTTGAACTTAGTAAAGACGGAGAATGTGATTATGCTTGCGATTTCTGGGGCAATGCAGGGGGGGACCTTGAGGCGGAGGACGGCGCCGCCGAGGCCGGCGCCGGCGCCTGTGCCGTTGCGTCCGCGGGGGGTGAGGCTGAGGACGGCCTCGTTCTCCGCGAAGCACGCGCCGCGCCAGGCGGCCACGGGCCCGCCTGGCGCTACGGCGGCGACAAAGGACGGGAGCAGGTCGAGGGCGCTGTGGATGGTGCTCAAGACCGGCCACGCGAGCCGCGAAGGCAGCAAGTCCCTCGCCCGGAACGGCGCCTTCCTCAGCCCTGCCGCCCCGCCCCGCGGCGGGCCCAGAGCCAGGACGAGGAGAAGCGCGAGGAGGACAGGCAACGGGAGGCGTCGCCGCGACGCCGCCATTGCCCGGACGGCGCGGAGGCCGAGGTGGTCGCGCTCGTGTGCCACTCGAGTCGAGTCACCTATCTTTGCGGCCACCCGTGACTAGAGAGCTCCGTGAGGCGATTTGGTCGCTTCTTTCTGTGCCAAGTTTTGAGTGGCTTTGTCTGCGTGCTTCGCGTGGTGGCTCGTCAGATCGGGGGGCCGCGTCGCGACGAATGCTCGCGCCGCGCGCGTTTTTTTAAGAGCCGCTCCGCCGCCAGCGTGACAGCGCAGGTCCCGCCAAAGTGATGCCGGGTGCCAGCGTTTTGGCCGGCCCGACGGTGGATTCAAGCAGCAAGAATCTGTGGGAGCAACTAAGAAAGAACACGCGGGAATGATCGGTTAAAAATTCGACTATAGCCTCTTAGGCATCTCTAGCCGACTCCTCGTCCCACTCCCCGCCCTATTTTCTAGCAAAGTCCTCAGAAAACGTCTCCAATCGGCTCCCTACTCCCCTTGTTACTTTTGGAGGCTCTCTATCGATCCTCCGCAGTTCATCATATCTGGCGAGCCTCTCTCGCTTGCTATCACCCAACGGCCACTACGGACACCTCCATTCCCGCCACCGTCCGGGCCTCTCTTGCTCGCCAGTGTCCAACGGCCGCCACGCCTCCAGGTTCATTCTCCTGTCCTCCTCTTCCCTTTCTACTCGATTTGAGGTTCCACAGGCTCGATTTTGCCGGATCTGAGGAGAGAGGTACGGGAGATAGGGGAAGGGAGTTTGCTTGCCATGGAAGGTCACAGAGCCCTCCCGTTGGGCCACCGTCGGCGCTTGGGCTGGGCTTCCGCTCAGTCGCTGTCGCCGAACGCGGGGAGGGCGTCGGGCGCGAGCTCGGTTGTCCCTCGCGGGAGCAGGGCAGTGAGGTGTGCAAGGGGGGTGAGGTGGGAGGCGGGGAGGAGTAGGGGGAGGTTGCCACAGGTGAGGCGCTGAGTAGCCCGCAGGGGAGGAAGTGGCGTCGGAGAAGTTCGAGTACCAAGCGGAGGTGAGTTGTCGGTTTTGGTGGAACTTTGTATGTATTTTGTTTTTGTAGCTTTGTAATTGCTGGACTGTAACATCTGTGTAGAGTTCCGGTGATAATGTAGAAATTTTCTAGAATTTAGATATGGTTGGAGCCTTGACACATTTATGATTAATTCTGTTTAAGAGAATTCAGTCAAATCGCTCGCTGTTGAAGCTGGTTTTTTTTAATGCTATATGGAGTTCTAGTAGAATGATCGCCAAATCTGCAACAGTTAGTTCAATTGTGTAGCTTTCATGGGGATTGTGTATAGCAGCACAGCTTTTCATTTTTGTTGTTGTTTTTTGTCATGCGTGGGCTGGCCGTTGAGACATCATACATGCCATGTTTGTTTCTGTTTGTGCGATGTATGTGAGCCGCCTACTGGATTACTTCCATGAGCACAGAGACTTCGAGTCAGATTGTAATTGCAATTCTTTCATGCACGGTTGGTCTACCATACTAAAAAGTGTTAATAGATTCTGTGGATGGTATGCTCAGATTCAAAATAGGAGGCAAAGTGGGGTGACAGAGCAAGATAAGGTATAAAGGTTTCTTCTAATTTGATTGCAGTAAGACATTTTATATCTTATGTGCAAGTTTAATAAGACATATTCACTTGAGTAGGTACAATAAGCATGTGAGTTGTACAAGTCCAAAGACAAGAATGGAAAATCATTTGGTTTCTTGCATTGTTGGAGATTTCAAATACTCATCTCTGAATACTTCAATAATAGCTTTGATAAACCTTCTAAGACTCTCTATAACTGTACTTTCTCCAATACAAAAATATTGATCAGTAGCATCTGTTGGTACTCCATAAGTTAGCATCATGGATGATGCGGTAATATTTTGCAAAGGAGATAACCCAAGACGTCCATTTCTATCTCTTTTTTGAACAAAATAATCATCATGTTGTTCTACAGCTTGCACTATACAAAGAAATACATGACGAGCCATCCTAAACCTAGGCAATGAAAGAGGAATGAGTCGTACCCAAGAGGATCCAAAGACAAGACGAACAAACAAAAAATGAACTATTTGAAAACCTGCGTCGAAAGAAAGTTGAGTCAGGTAGGAGCATCTGAGAAGTAGTCGTTGTACAACATGCAATGCCCGGCTTCTCTATCATGATGAATATATTGACGTTCAGGCACAGAACCGCCATGTCGTGGAGCATTCATAAGTTGATATTGAGTGTGTACTTGGTGTAGTGTTGCAAGAATGAGTTCGTCGTCGTTATATGATGACAACGACGACGAATCTAAGAGAGATCGATGACTCAATTTAGGTAGAAGGAACTATAACGCGAATGACTTGGTCTAGCAACCAAGTGAAAGACCATGCATATATAGAACCAAAAAATATAGCCGTTGGAAATATAGCCATTTGAAATAAAGCCGTTGGAAACATCACCATTCGAAATGACGTCGTTTAAAAATGAAACGGTTACCTGTTAGTTACAAGATATGAATAAAATAGAAGTTAGTGGAATATAGAGAGTCAAATTTAGGAAGTCGGTTGGAGCGCGCTGACAAGTAGGGAGTGGAATCTGAATAGGGAGCTCCCTGTCTACGAGGATAGGGAGGCAAATTTAAGGGATCAGTTGTAAATGTTTCTGAAAATATTGCATATGTTTTTTTCCCCCAATGAAACCTGAAGAGATTGGATTCGGTTTTACACTGAAGACTGTTTTTTGTCAACAGCTGAAGATCCTGCTTTTATCAGCCTGCTGTTTGGACTTTGGAGTATCTGGCCCTTGTGTCGGAAAAACTAGGAACGTTTTCGCGGCGTGCCACGCCGCGCGCGTCATTTTTGCATACGCATTAAAAAAATATTTGGTCAGCGTAGATTAGAGGTTGTAATGTTTATGTTGTGATTATCAGTTTGTTCATGTGTAAAGATGCAATGGTAAGTCGAAAGATAGACAATTTATGGAAGTAAATAGATGGAGCAATAGATAGCACAATAAGAAGAGCTTGTTCCATAGGGCTGGTGTGTGTATCTATCAGGATAACGGGATAGGTCAATAGATGGTAGCATCTTGCACATTGGAAGATCTATATACTGGTGTAGTGGCTGCGGTAGGCAAACCCGTGTCGATCGCTACAAAAGATACGTTTGAGAGTAGTGTTAGCATGTGCGATCTGCAATTGACCTGTGTATGTAGTAAGAATTGTTTGTAGCTATTCGTGTATAGTCGGGCATACCTTTAGCGGTGTATTAGCTTTTGTCATCAGGAAAGAGCTATTTTGTTGTCCTGATTTTTTTGGGAGGTATGTGTAGATCTGTGAAGAAAGAGTAGGGTTACATAGATTAGTAATTGCGGATAGAAGTAGGTATTGCTTGTAAGTAGACCTGAATGGTAATATGGGATATAAGCGATTACAGTAAATAAACTGACCTGTCATGTGAGCTCTTGGACGAAGCGAGGGTCGGCAGATGCGGTGTCGCCTCCGTGTGTCGTGTCCTGTTAATATGGTGAAGACTTATCTGGACTACAAATCTGAAATTAGGTATTAGAGTAGATTGTGTGTTTTTTGTACCTTTTGAGGCCGAAGAATTGTTGTCTTTGGAGGAGTAGATGCTAATGCAGGGAGGAATAGCGACTGTGGCCTTGGTAAAGCTATGAGCATGGTCTGTGGCTGGATTTCATCATCTGTTGAGAATGTGACTTTCTTCTATGTATTATTTCTTGAACTGATGATCTCTAGAAAATAATGCAAGTATTAGCCAAGCACACACATTAATAAAACTAAAACTTTGGGTGGAGCAAAGTAAAAAAAAGTGGCTTCTGGAGAAGCTAAATATCAGAAGATCTTCTTGCATAAGAACAATCATTTAGTTGTACAAGTCCAAAGACAAGAATGGAAAATCATTTAGTTTCTTGCATTGTTAGATATTTCAAATACTCATCTCTAAATACTTCAATAATAGCTTTGACGAACCTTCTAAGACTCTCTATTATTGTGCTTTCTCCAATACAAACATATTGATCAATAGCGGCTGCTGGTACTTCATAAGTTAGCATCATGGATGCTGCGGTAATCTTCTACAAAGGAGAAAACCCAAGACGTCCCAAGACGTCCATTTCTATCTCTTTTTTGAACAAAATAATCATTATGTTGTTCTACAGCTTGCACTATACGAAGAAATACAGGACGAGCCATCCTAAACCTAGGCAATGAAAGAGGAATGAGTCGTACCCAAGAGGATCAAAAGACAAGACGAACAAACAAAAAATGAACTATTTGCAAACCTGCGTCGAAAGAAAGTTGAGCCATAGGTAGGAGCATCTGAGAAGTAGTCGTTATACAACATGCAATGTCCGGCTTCTCTATCACGATAAATATACTGATGTCCAGGCACAAAACCGCCATGTCGTGGAGCATTCATAAGTTGATATTGAGTGTGTACTTGGTGTAGTGTTGCAAGAATGAGTTCGTCGTCGTTATATGATGACGACGACAATGAATCTAAGAGAGATCGATGACTCAGTTCGGGTAGAAGGAACTATAATGCGAATGACTTGGTCTAGCAACCAAGTGAAAGACCATGCATATATAGAACCCAAAAATATAGCCGTTGAAAATATAGCCGTTGGAAATATAGCCATTTGAAATAAAGCTATTGGAAACATCACCGTTCGAAATGACATCGTTTAAACATGAAACAGTTATGTGGGATATATGCATCCTAGGTATCTGCAAAGCAGGCCTACGAGGCCCATTGGACAATGCTGGGTCGGGCCGACTGCAAGGAAATAGAAGCTACTAGGGGTTACGCCAGACGTGTGGAACAAGGAAGCCCTGGAGATAGCAACCTATCCGGATTAGGTAGGATACAATTGTAATCTGAACCGTTGCCAAAACGGATAGGTACAGGAGATATAATCCCTACTTTGTATCCGATCAGGACTTTTTTTTGTAACCGCCCTCCTCTACTATATAAAGGGAGGGGGGGAACATGAACATACAATCTCATCAGCAAATAGCTAGCCACATATAATTCCAGAGCACAGGACTAGGGTATTATCTCTTCCGTGAGAGCCCGAACCTGTATACATCCGGTGTCTCGTGCTACCATCGAGTTTGGATCCAGCGCCTAGCCCCTTTTCATTATTGCCGACAACAAACATCGACAGGTTACCTGTTAGTTACAAGATATGAATAAAATAGAAGTTAGTGGAATATAGGGAGCCAAATTTAGGAAGTCGGTTGGAGCGCGCTAACAAGTAGGGAGTGGAATCTAGATAGGGAGCTCCCTGTCAAAGAGGATAGGGAGGCAAATTTAAGAGATCAGTTGTAAATGTTTCTGAAAATATTGCATATGGTAGGGTAGGGTATGGGATGACCTACTACCCGCCTATACCCGACCCGTTTATACCCCTATGTCTAAGAAAAATCAAATCAGGAAATTTCAACATAGAAATTTTAAACATAGGAAATTTCAATTCAGGAACTTTTAACTTGAAAATTTTCAATTCGGAGAGCTTTCAACTTGGAAAAAATTCAAATCAAGAACTTTTAACTAGAGAAATTTCAACTCGAAAAATTTCAAGTGGGGAAATCTCATAATGGAAATTCAAAATTTTTTGGTTTGAAAACTTTCATTCTAAAACAACTCAGTTCAAAAAGTTTTGACTTAAAAAACTTCCCATTCGAAAACTTTCACTCAAAAAACTTTTGATTCAAGATACTTTCAAAAAATGGTTTAAAATAATTTTTATTCGAAAACTTAGGGGAATTTGAAAACAAAACTTTTTGAGTTTGAGGGAATGAAATGGGGAAAGAAAATGGGATGAAGAGGATGCCACCAAGTGTCGCGACGAGAGAGCCTTTGAGAGGGAAGGGAAGGAAGTAGGTGCCGCCACATGTCACAACGAGAATGTGTCCTCGCTAAAGATTTGATGAAAGCATCCTTAAATTAGCAACTCTGAGGACTGTTGGAGATAGAGAATCCCTCGTCGCCCCTACAGTGCCGTTGCTAAGGACCCACTTAGATTAGGAAATTTGTACCAATTTGTATTGTTTTGGGCAGCTTGACCATCAATTTGTCTTGTTGTAAAACCTAGATAAATTATACAAACATAGCATAGAATTTTCATACTACCAATCTAAATATTTACAAAAATGTTGCTGATAACAACTGAAATGGCTGATAGTATGAGTTCTAGAAAATCACTTTTTTTAGTTGATGAAGAAATAAATAATTGGAAAAAAATCAATACATTTATTGAACTTTGCTCGAAAATCCATCCAATGCTTCTAATACTGAAACTGGCTATTCAATCCTCACTAAACTTTCTAATCCGTTCACTTAACCCCTTAAACTGATTTCGTAGATTGTTACTCCCTCCGGTCTTCAAAAAGAAGACGTTTGAGGCTTTTCATCAAAGTCTTAAAATACTTGACGTTTAAGGATTTTAAGGGTTGCTTGGTCAGTTTTGCCCTCATCATTTAATTACTTCCTCCTTCCTATCTTTGAGCACAAGTGGTGAGCCATTCTTATCGCATGTGCTTAGCCCTTTTGTTTGACATGCATGCATTTCACCTTTTCATCGGCCGTTTCTTTCTTTAACACCACCATACCTTTGCCATGGGCGACCTCGTTGGCGCCAGACGGCGACCTCGGCAATGGCCGTGGCAAAATTTGTGCTTCATGCAGTAGCAAAAAAAAGCATGTTGCATGCATGCAAAAAATTCACCTTGAGGATTCAATCCCTGGACTTCATGATTAGAGAGAAGTACTCCCACCAGATACACTAGACACCATTTGTGACCATATTTATGATGTATTGTTAATAAGGGTAAAAGAGTAAGAAGACTCCCTATTAAACATAGCATTGGTATTCTAACTAGTGTCTAAAACGTCATCTTTTTGAAGACCGGAGGGAGTACTACCCGTAGCATCATGATTTGGCAGTTTTGCAACATGGGGCTGAATAGTTGATGAAGTGGTGATTTTTTTTATGCTTCTTGTATTTTTGCTATCTTGAGATAAAAGGTTTACAAAATATATGGAATTTTCGCCACTAGTTTTCAGCAGCTAGCCAACCCATGTGGCAAAATTGCCTAGTCATAACGCCACGATGGAAATATCACCCTGTGAAACTATCTTAAGAGGTTAAATGAACCGGATTAGAAACTTCAGGAGGTCGAATAACCGGTTACAAAGTTAGATGTTTTGACGGACTTTCGAGGGAAGTTCATGATAGATGGACTCAGTGGCGGACTTAGGATTTTTTAAGAGTCTGGACGGACTTATCATTAATACACTAAAATTAATTGTGCCTAACAATTTTTCATCAAAAGTCCTATCTCCAAGCTGTTGTGTCGCTTTGAACATATATGCATACCTCATCTTTTCTTAGCAGAGGAGCCCGGGCAGGCGCCCAGGCTTGCCCAGCTGTGGGTCCGCCCCTGGATGGACTTCATCCTAAATCATTAGACTCAAATCGCTAATAGTATAAGAAAAGTGCATTTATTAAAAAAAATCAGACATACACAGGTGTTAGTAAAGCTATGTAAATGTTTCTGAAAATATTGCATATGCTTTTTCCCCCAATGAAACCTGAAGAGATTGGATTCGGTTTTACACTGAAGACTGTTTTTTTGTCAACGGCTGAAGATCCTGCTTTTATCAGCAAGCAGGTTTGGACTTTGGAGTAGCTGGCCCTTGTGTCGGAAAAATTTGGCCCATGAAGTCTCTAAAGAACAACCTATTTCTGGGTGGGCTCATGAGATGCACCTCGTCCTTTGAGGGCCCCATTTGCAGGCCCGTCAGTCACACAAAGAAGGCACCTAGTTCGACAAAAACCGACACAACTTGGTCTTTTGGAGTTTGGTTTGACAAACTAAACCTTACTAAAATTCATTTATCAAAATTTAGTCACCAAATTAACTATCAATATTTTAGTCAAATATTAGTAAGAAAATGAACTAGAGAATAAAGGAGAAGAGAATCTTACTAAAATTTGATAGCAAATTAAATGCTTATCAAATTTAATTAACATTACTAAAATTTAATAAAGTAAGCATAAACCATTCGAATCCCCAATTACCGAAAAGGCCCAACCACCCAACCCAGCCAGCTCCTCCCCCCGGCCGGCGGCCGCTGCCAGCCTGCATTCGGGCTCTCACTTCTCTCCTCCCCGCCCAAACTCCACACGTCGGAGCCACGCCAATCCGCCGCCGCGCCGGTGCGCAGCTTCACGGCGTAGACGAGACGCGGTACGTTCGTCTGCTCCCGTTCTGCGCTGCCCTTTTTTTGCATTCACATGTTTGCGCATCTAGACTCGGAAATGCCGTGCATACCAAATTGCAGAACTTCTATTTGGGAAGTTCAGGTTTCTTCGTAATTTATGTAGGGCTCCTAGTAATTCTCTAGTGAATGAGCCAACTTGAACGCAGCATTTTGAGGTCAACTAGTGCTATTTAATTTTTTTAGTATGTTTTCCATGCACCGTTTAGCTTCAAAGAAGTAGAGGATCGATGAGATAAGATGAAACCGGTTATTTATCCCAGATTAGTGTTGTTGTGGAATGAAAAGGGAAGGCTTGAAGGGAAGAACTTCGTTGAACTCTTTAATGGCACTTTCCGATCCCAGATCAGTATATTATATTTGTTAGCCATGAAAAAAGGTGCATATTATAAGCACAAAAATACAAAACACATCAGGTTCATAGCCTGAAATTCTGTTGTGCACCATATCTTAGGTTTTCTAACCAGTAACCACATCACTTCCATAACCCCAATCATCCTGACATGATAGAAATTGAAGAAATGCTGCTGGCGCTTCCTTGGATACATGTTCTTCCCTGTGCAATTTCCAGATATGATTTCGAGCTGTACAATTGTGATGCAGATTTGGTATATTCAGCTTGGACATTTCTTCTATGTCCTCAGGCTTCACCTCTATGAATCAAAAAATCAAAAAATAAACACAAAGTCACGATGTGCTCATATTTCATGGAATGCTTTATAACAATTTTATCTCACTATTGGCCTATTGGGTGTTTCTTTTATGGAAATCATCATTGCGGTAATTAAGAAGTAGACACTGAAAACTTTTGTGTTTCATCTTACGTCATTGTTGCTTCTATTTATCCATGCGGAAACCCTTTGCTGTAGTGGAATATATTCCTAATGTGCTGCACCCTTGTATAATCTTCGTTCCCATGTCGCAGCCTCTCAAGAAAATTCTCTGGCATGTCAAAACAGTGGAGCTCTTCGAGCTGGGTTAGCTGCTCAGTGCCCAGTGGCACCATTTGCAGGCTCCTGCAATTCCTTATGATCATTTTGTGTAGGTTGATCATTGCCCCATGTAGTGTTACATTGACCAAGCCGTTCAGTTGATCCAGATCCAATATTTTAAGATTTCTAAACCCACCAGTCTGGCAATGTATCCGGTCCACATTAAGTGCACGGATCAATGAAAGCTCAGCAAGCTGGGGCAGGGTTTGAAGGATGTTTATGGAGTCCTCACTTAAACTTGATCCACTTAAGCGTAATCTCACAAGGCGCTGAAGAGAAGTAAACCATCGCGGCACCACCTGCAAACACCCTCGCAAGTATAGACGCTGAAGCTGAGGTGGCACAACTGGCAGATTGTGTATGTCAAGGTATTCATCATCCATTGCAGTTATTGAAATGGAAGAAAGTTGTTCCATTTTTGCAATTGACTCACATAGATCAGATCCATCTTCTCTTCTCAAGTTCAGAACTCCCAGCCTCCTTAACTTCTTAAGATTGCTTAGCTCCTTAACTATCTTGCTTTCTTCATCTACCAGTACAACTGAAAATGTCCGCAGCTCTTTCAATTGACCAATTCCTTTGGGCACTCTGACACCGAATGTAACCTCTGGATGTTGTTCTGGTCTTTTTGGTGCATCATACCGGTATGCCAGAAGGTGGTGAAGGCTTTGGATCTTTAGAATTGTTTTTGGTAGTTCTGACACAAGAGTGCCTTTAAGATTTAAGGTCTCTAGGTTAGTCAGGTTACCCAAGGACATTGGAAGGTGGGCTATCCTGGTGTTGCACAAATTAAGGTACCTTAGATGAGTTAGGTTGCCAATTTCTTTTGGAAACTCTTCTATTAACGACCCATCCATGCTTAGGACTTTCAATGCAGTAGTGCTAGATAAAAGCTTTGGAACATGTGGAATCTTGTTAGAAATAAACAGGGTCTGTAGCTTGGATAGACTTGCATTTTGCCTAAAATCTTCCTCCTCGATCTGAATTGACAAACGCCGTACCTTTTCTGGTGCTTGTTGGTTGCCACCAGAAGAACTTGCACAGAAGTCCTGATCCTCCGCCATCTTCTGTATCACCTGATGCATCAAATCATGAACCTTGTAACTTTTGGGCCTGCCATACTTGTAACTGTCTTCCACCATAAGAACATGAAGACCAATAAGGTCACTCAGGTAT
Organism: Guadua angustifolia; assembly: GCA_036346375.1. Lineage (NCBI taxonomy): Eukaryota > Viridiplantae > Streptophyta > Magnoliopsida > Poales > Poaceae > Guadua > Guadua angustifolia. Next base: position 24,368,356 of record CM070515.1, read on the forward strand.
TTCTCGGCTACCGCTTGCTGTGACTGCCTTGGATGGCGTTTTATGAATCCTTCAGCGATCCATAGTCTAACCAATGTGTTGTGACTAACTGTGGAGCTCCTTGGGAACATGCTGAAATACAATAAACAACTTTTGTGGCCCATGTTGGGCAACTCATTGATGCATGTTTCCAATATTTCAGTGGCAGCTCCAAGGTTGCCGTGGCTTTCCAGATCGGAAATAATAGTGCTCCATTGATCATGCTCCTTTTTTGCTAGAAGGGCACTGAGTACATCGATTGCAAGAGGTAAGCCAGAACATAATTTGGTGATTCGTTCACGGAGTTGGCTGACTTCCTCACTGCGGGGAAAGCTCGTAGATCCAAAAGCTTTGTAGCAGAAGAGATTCCAATCATTTGGGGAAGTCAATTGTGTCACCGTAATGGTATGATCACAGGCTTCGATGACATCCCTGTTTCTTGATGTGACTATGACTCTTCCATGGTTTGGATGATTCCTGTCAGGGAGGGCAAGATCCAAAAGTACTTTGAGCTGCCCTCTTTTTGATATGTCATCAAAAACAATAACATACCTTTTCTGGTCCTTTTTCAGAAACCGCTGTATCATACCACTGAGCTCATCATCATCCATTATATTGATTGCGTCGGGAATCTTGACATTAGCCTCTTCATACAGTCTGCTAATTATTCCCAGCAAAAGCTGTTTCGTTGCACTAGTCTCTTGTACTGTCATCCAAGCATGGCAGTTAAAATGCCCCTTCACTTGGTTATCCTCGTAGACATATCGAGCAAGTGAGGTCTTTCCTACACCTGGCATCCCAACCACAGCAACCACTCGTCGATGGTTCTCCCCACCCAAGACATACTGGAACAATGATGTTTTTTGCTGTTCCATGCCCTCCCAATGACCTTCAGTGAGGGCATGTGCAACATGGCGGTTTTGCAGCCTTCCTGCATGTGCTATTGTGGGCACCATACCTTGGCCTACAAATGGTGTAAGGATCTCTTGAAGGCGCCTGACCTGGCTGCGGAGCTTCACCATCCGCTCAGCAGTCTCACAAATAGAAGGCTTGCTGACTATGTTGTGGGTATATTTCCGGATGCATTTGAGTGGAATATTTTGGTGATTGTATCTCGAAAATCTCTTGGCATCATCGCAAACATCTCTAATACTTGCACATAAGTCTTCTGCTTGGCCTCTTGCTGCCTTGAGCGTGTGGATTGCACTGCTGCTCTCTGTATCTTTAATCAAGCCATCCAAGATATCCAAGTCATTCGCCATTTCTTCAATACTTGTATGTTTTCCTTGCAGCAGCTCAATCCAGTACTGCACTTTGTCAAATGCAGGTCTCACAATGGTTGCTGCTGCACCTCTTCCCAAAGTAAGACCTATCTCCATGTTGAACCAATACTTTGGAATCGATGAAAGACTGCAAGTACAAGGAACTTTCACTGTGGCAAGTAGGATACTGCATTTAGCAGAAGCTATATCTTCTGCAGATGTGGGTGCTTAAACTTGAATGAAGGGTGGTTGACCAGGTGCTTAAAATAATTTAAAAAAGGTAAGGAGATTGGTGCTTGCTATTTTGTTTTCTTGTTCTTATTCTTTGTATCGTCTAATAAAATATGTCATATAAAACTCCCCAGCAAAAGTGAATAAGACTGCTTTATTTTCAGATGAAATAGTTGGCCTGCTAACTGCTAAGCTTGCTTGAGTACAGCTCCTATTGTCATACGTCGAATGGCAGTATTTAAAATTTCTGTTATTTTCACCAAGCTGGCCATGATTGGTGAGTACACTGCACAGGTCTGTCGACAGTTATTCTAATCGTTTCTGTTGATAAAGCTATCTCTACTTGTCTCTTATGTGCCATAAATTTTAATTCACATCCTTTTCAAGTATTTAGAGGTTTATGTTGTAAGCATTTATTCTGCATGGTACGTCATTAACCACATATCTGATTTGCTCAGCTAGTTCACCATTTCCATATACATTTGCCAGAGAATATGCTTTTCAGGAGCACAAAACTTCTGTTGTTGAGCTGGAAGAGGACATAGGATTGCTTGGAAGAGCAGCTGTTATGGAAGTATGGAACCCTCATATGTCTTTACGTTGTTACGTTTGAGCTTCTCAATCCTTCTTTTTTTGGTGCCAATTAACATTTAACGTTCTCCATTGCCAGTTGTAATCAAACTTGTTATCTCTCATTCTTTTTTATGGTAGTGTTGACACAACAATAATTGTATTGAAATTAGATGTCGCGAGAAAGGTTGATTGCATCTGTTAGTATAAAGGAATGGTTATATAACACAAAATAACTTTTTGAGATTTAATGCAAAACTATGCAAGATGAGTAGGATTATTGATTGGACATAGTAACAAAACATATCTACTGATTGTACAAGCGACACTGAAAATTAAAATGTTGACATCTAACGCTATCCAAACTCTAAACTATGGTGTCTCAATGGGTATTAGTGATTCTGATCTACCACCTTCCCCAAGTATCAAGATTACTGGCTAACTTGTTTGAACTGCTAATCTATGTTGTTATCATATCCAATTATCCATGATCAGTGGTTTTATTCATCAGCTTAGGTATTCATGGAGGTTGTTGACTTAAGAAGGATTCCACAGAAAAGATTAGTCACATGAAAGTTGTTGGTCTAGAAATTTAATTCTCCTGGATGAATATGGAGTTCAAATTAGCAACTTCTTTATCCAACTGATGAGAGGTTAGGGAATAATAACAGTTTGGAACTTTGGTGTATAAAGTCTGCACCCAAATCTGAATAACATGCGCCAGATAAGTGATTATCTGAATAATCTAGAAGTTTTGCCAATGGTAAACAAGAGTGAACTACAGACCTTATCATGTAATTCAACTTCCAATATTTAGAAAATAAAAAATGATTTCCATGAGTAAAACTTTGTGTGACTTGGACACACAAGAGAACAGCCGGTTGCTGACATGAAGAAAGAAGAGGACAGTTAACAGTTCCAACAAACATGTTACTGTTTTTCATTTGGTATATGGATTGAAAACAATAATAAACATGTCGATAAAATGTACAAGCAATATGAGAACATAAACTGTCACTATCTTGTGGTAAGTTGGTGGCTCAACTTTAAATATGCATTTTGATGGTTCTTGGTTATGTTTATCACTACATCAACTAAGAACCAAAAATTGCTGACTCTGACCTGCTTTAACAGCTCTCCTTTGTTTTTATTCAATCCACATTTTAAAATATGGCATCTTGGTGGTTCTTGGTGATGTATCTACTACATCCACTATTGATCAGCTGTTGTTTTCACACACACACACACAAAAAAGCTCCATTGCAGTCAGTGGTTTATTTGACCGTCTATATTGGTCGAGATGAGTGACTTCGGTAAATTTGTAGCCAAATTGTTGCTAATTGCTACAAGTGACTTTCTACACATACACACACTACATGAATAGTCATCTGATTGCTAATAAATTTTCTATGCAGGTACGTTATTAGTATATCAAGTACCTCTATGATCTTTACAAAGATGTGCACCTGTCACACAATTAGGTTTCTTGTTCATCCATGATGCTTTCCATGGAGCAATTGTATGTAAGCACTCATGACATGGAAGAAATTTTATAATTTTGCATTATTGCAAGCAAAAGTGTCCCAACATGTAGTCCTGTATTTTTGTAGCAGCTATGCTTCAAGAACATACTGTGACTTATTCCAATATGACAGAAATGCATGAGTATTCTGTGTTCACCAATAGAATTCTTTCAACAGCATACTGAACTGCATAGCTAGTTTACTAACAACTGACTGACTGATGTTTGTCAGATCTAAAACAGAACTTGAAGCTACAGGTAGCATGCTAGATAGTACAACTGCATTGCTACTTTATTGACAAATGACGACTAGCTACCACCTTTTTTGCATGTTTATTGCAGAAGAGCCATATTTCCTTGAGATTAGCCTTTTTATCTTGCAATTTTGCAGCAGTCATGCCAACTTATACAGAAATTACTATCTTTTGTAGCAAGCACATATTACATGAAACTGTTCACTTAACATGTTTGAAGCTACGGTCTTCTTCCAAATATGATCCTCGAAAAGCTTTCATGGATAATAATGCTTTGTGTCTCAAATAGCCACAGATCTCGGTGTCAGATGCCAAGAAACACTAATGCTGCATGTACACCAATTAGACATGTCAAGAGTGTAGTTTCATTCAAAAGAATACACTAACTCATGATATTATAGCTCCAACCTTCAGAGATTTGTCAAAGAAATGTCTCGATGTTCATTAAAGTGGCGAATAACTGGAATGTGCTCAACCCTCCGATGGTTAGCACCTCCCTTCATCAAGCTCTCCACCAAGGTCTTTGGCATGGCAAATAAGTGAAGCTCTATGAGATTCTCTAGCCCTTCTATACCATCTGGCATGGCGAGCAACTTGTCACAAGACCTGATGGACATCTTCTGAAGGCAAGGCATTGCTCTTTCAAGACTGATATGCTCAAGGTTAGTTAGATGGTCTAGCTCTAGTATCTCAAGCCTGACAAATCCTTGGGTGAATTCTAGCTTTGTCCCATCATAAGCTTGGATGAGAGCAAGTTCAATTAGAGGGAGACTTTGGAGCTCTTTAAGTGAGTCCTCATTCAAACGTGACCATCTAAGCCGTATCCTTACAAGGTTCCTGAGGGAGTGCAGCCAAGAAGGTATGCCTGGCAAAGGTCCCCTCAAATAGAGACGTCTGAGGCCCTGAGGAGCAGGATTCAGCGATCCCAGATCAAGAATCTCATCATCCAGTGATGATGCTGAAAGAGAAAGAAGTTCTGTCATCTTGGAAACTGAGGAGCAGAGGTTCATGCCATCCTGTTCACGCAGCTTGACAATACCCAACCTTTTCAGCTGTGTCAGGCTACCCAACTCCTTGATTGTCCCATTTTCTTGGTTTGCTTCAACGTAAGTCAGCTTCTGCAGATCTTTTAGCTGCCATATTCCTCGGGGCAGTGTAACTCCAAGGGTATAGTAGTATGGTGGATGACGCCCAGAGTAATAGCGGTAAGCAAGGAGGTGACGAAGGTTTTCAAGCTTGGTGATTCCTGAAGGCAACTGAGATACATATGTGCCTTTCAGGTCCAATGTTTGCAGGTTCATCAGTTTTTTTAAGGACTTTGGAAGTTTGTCAATCCTTGTATTCCTCAGACTCATATAACGCAGGTAGAAAAGATCAGGTAACTCCTCTGGAAAGCTCTCAACTGGTGCACCCTCCAAGTCCAGGATCCTCAGCAGCCGAAATCCAGCCAAAAATTTGTGCAATGATGTGGTGCTTATTGAACTCACACCAAAGACAAATAAAGTGCGGAGATTGGAGCAGCTGGTGTCTTCTAGGAAGTCATCATTGGTATTGATTAAGGACAGACGCCTTACATTTCCCCTGACCTTCTTGACTCCTCGGGTCACAGGCATACCAAAATTGTCCTCTGAAGACTTCAAGATAATGATCTCTCGCAGCATATCATGGACACTGCAGCTCTTTACCCTCCCATAATCATAAAAGTCTGTCACTTGGACCATGCTCCTGTCTATGAGCTCTGTCAGATAGCAGCCTGCAATGTCCTCGAGTGTGCTTCCCTGCTCATTCTTGATGAACCCTTCTGCCATCCACAACCGGATGAGCGTCATGCGCTTTATTGAGTACTTCCTTGGGAACATGATGAAGTACAAAAAGCAACGTTTGAGGTGGTGAGGTAAGTCACTGTAAGCAAACCATAGGATGCTGGGGAGGGTAAACTCGGGGCTGTACTTCTTGTGCAGATTGTCAAGAACATGTTTCCACACCTCGACAGTTCTTTCCTTCATTGACATTAGTCCACCAATGGTGACAACAAGGAGGGGCACACCATGGCATTCCATGACAATCGTCCTTGCTGTCTCCTCCAATTCGGCTGGACATCTTGCTTGAAGTGCAGGGAAAGCCTTGTGGCAGAAAAGCAGCCAAGAGTCATCATCTTTCAGTGGCTTATGCTCAAAGATCTGAATGTCTGATGATAGGCGGCACTCTTTACCAACTTCTTGAAGTCGAGTTGACACTATTATTCGACTCCTGTGACCGTTGTTGGGTAGAGCAAGTTTCAAGTAATCCCATGTGTCAGAGTTCCATATGTCATCCAGGACTACCAAATAGCTTTTGTCAGCAAGATACCGCCCAATGATCTCAGCAAGCTGAATATCATCCATGAAATCAAGGCTTGTCGGTATCTCCTCCAACTTCTCAACAAAGATTTGCAGCATGATGCTCTTCAGTAGATCCACCATCGTTATTGGGGCACCGATGGTGATCCATGCATGGCACCGGAATCTCCCTTGCACTTTCTTGTCATTGTAAACACTCCTCACAAGAGTTGTCTTACCGACACCAGCACTTCCAATTACGGAGATCACCCTCAGCTGCCTGGCTTCATCCAGCAACATTTCAGTTACTTTTGCCTTTGGCCAATCAATGCCTATCACTTTGGCCTCATCCAGTGAAAGCATGTCAAGCTGTCGGTCATCCAGCTGGTACCGTGTTGGATTTGCTGGTGCCTCCTTGTCATCAAAGTTCGTCAGCAGAGATAGCCTCAGCTTCATGGTATCAATGCGGGCACTGAGAGATTGAACTTGCTTGTATATTCTCTGTCGTGTGAGGAAATTGATTGGTTGAGCAATGCATGACAGGATGCTGGAGCCTTTTGATTCGTAGGTTTTCACGAGGGACTTCTCAAGGATGTCTTCAATGTCATGGTTGATCTCGCGCACTTGCTGCAACCACATCTTGGCTGTCCGGGCCATGCTCTCAATTTCAGGGCCTCGCAGGGTGGCGTTGATGGAATCAATAGGCCCTTTCACCTTGTCAATATTCTCCCACAGCATCCTTCGGAGGATGTCCTGCTCCCTCTGGAGCACTTCTATGAGCTTCTCCCGAGGTGTGGGAGCAGCAGGGGCAGCCATGTCTGTGCACTGATTATAGTTCTTCTCAAGATGAAAAGAATTGGGAAGGCTCCAAGAAATTACTCTTGCCTCCTACGATGTTTTGGTGTGTGAATATGTCTCTGCAGAGGTTGGAGGTGTAAATAGGCAGGCTGGTAATTAATATACACAGAGTGCTGTGAGAGGATGAGGGGATCATGGTGTGAAAGGATGAAGGCAGCTGTTAGCTTGGAAAATAACGTGGGGCATCTAATGGTCCAAGGCAGCTTGCTGAAGGTAAAATATTACTTGTTAGACTAATCGAAACATTTAAAAATGGAGGCTCGTTTGTTATTTTGAGAAGTCGTCAAGTACCTATGCGAAGCTTTCAGCGAATGTATTGCTGGTTTGCTGACATGTGAAATGCTTAGCTGTCTTTTGGGCTGGCAAAACATATACAAACTGCATATTTATGATCTTAAGTGCCTTACAGAGGATATGCTGCAGATTGACATATGAGACAATATATGCTATCAAATTTAGATTCTACATTACAAAGGTTTAGTCACTGTAAATGCAATTTCAAAACCAATGGGGGGTGCTCTATTGAGTTATGTCAATGAAACTATGGCGACTCCTCAGATCATGTAAAAATTTATCTTTTGCTCTGGATAAAGAAAGGTTGGCGTCCTTAATTCTAGGAGTTACAAATTTCATGCTCAGATTACTGAAACATGTATATAGAATAGAATTATTTGTGAGATAATTATGATGAGTAATGGAAATGGAAATAAGAAAGGATACATGTGGAAGAATGTTCGGTTGGTTTACTGTAATTTTTCTAACCCTTTTTTTCTGAGGCAAATTGTTTTCTTAATATCTGTTTATGTGCCAAACAGATTACGATCAAAATTTGGTTGTTGCCATTTGGAACTGCTATATTGATTGCCAAGTCTATTTGCCATGCTTGAACATGACATGTGGCAACACCAGTGACAGATCGAGCACACATGTGCAGCAGGTAAGCCAATGGTCATTAGGCCTGGAGCAAGAGCACTACAAGAAAGTCAAGCATGCATACTTCTTATATTGTTTATGTTTCCTGGGTTTCATAGCTTAATTTGACATAGCCTGCTCGATGAAATGGTACTATCATGTTAACAATATATAAGCATTGTAATTGTAGTCTGCGGTTGCTGATGGGACAAAAATATTGCCCTAGAATTTAGAAGCACTGACTTTGTACATGTACCAGAACCATTTACACAGTGGTTAGACCTGCTCATTCACCTACTGGTTGTTGCAGTTCATATTGTGTGAGTTGTGACATACAAGCATGACGTATCAAAGTAATGAGAGAGAAATATAGCAAAACAAATTCATTATTTTACCTAACCTCCTTTTACATCACAATATTCAAGTTAGTATAATGAAGCCACATATGCTGATCGCCTACTCCAATAAGAGTGCATCCTTCTAGATGATTTCATACTGAAAAATGACAGAACATATTGTAGTGTATATGACTGGATCTTCCCATTGGTTTTCTTTTTTAAAAGGCCTGTGCTATATTCAGTAAATAAATCTGGTCAACCTCGAAAAAATAACATTTCCTTTTTTTGTCACTTGTTTTCATTGTACAGTGTCCATATCCATCTCTGCTTGTTTTTTACATTATGCCAGTGTTTCATTCATCCAATTGTATTGTTTCAAACGAGCATGGTAGTTTTAGCTTTTACTCAACATCTGCTAAATATAAAGTGCAAATCCACTTCCTGTTTACTACGATGTTATATCAAAAGGTTACACAATTTACAGCTTACGCAATTTTCATTCATTAGGCCATTTCAGTTGCACGCATCCTACATTACGTTGATTGATTGGCTTTACAGTATTGTTAATAATTTAGAGTAGCTTCTCGAAACGGAACTTAAATATGTGTAGCAGGTAGCTAGTCATACTTCTCGAAACGGAACTTAAATATGTGTAGCAGGTAGCTAGTCATACTTTTGGTAAACATCTTATAAAAATAAAGAAAGAAAGTATCAACTTGTGGAACGCATGCATTTGACAAAGGCCTTATATTTTAATACATGTGGTAGCAGTTTGCTGCGGGTGATGGGTAAACCTTTCCTACAAGGCACTCAAGCATCGTTATGTCCAGCCCCCAGTCTCTGTTAGATGAACCAACAAAGTTTAATTCTTTAACCTCTTTCGTGTAAACCATCCATTTTGGACACCTAGCACAGGTTTGTTGACAGCTTAAACAAGCATTCGGTATTGATGCTGACATCAAATTTCTAGTGGTTATGCAAACAATGCTACTTGCACAAACTTAATGAAGAAATGGGGTCCCAGCAGGTCTTGCCGTCCGTCCAGTAAAATATCATTTATTTAGTAATAGTTGGTCTCAACTAGTCCGCTTCTATTGCTATTGCTACACCGAATTCTTAACTATTATTCCTGTTGCTGTACTAGACTGTTTTGCAGGAAAAACCTTCGTTGGAATGTAATTCAGCGCTACTTGTTTGGCAGAAGAGTTTTGCTTTCACGAAGTCGAACCGGTGGAGGCCGGTTTTCTCCTTAGCATGACAAATCAATCTTCTGCTAAACACATTCTCAGCTGAGCAATCGGTGATCACACCGCCTTGCGATAAAGGATCGTGATGGTGTTCACAATCCTGCAAGAAAAGCCCGGGCGCATTGGGTAGTAGCAAGGCGTTTGCATTTTTGTTTCTTTTGATCTTGGCCTGAAGAATTCTGAACCCGAGGCTGAAGCTGCCAAAGAGGGTTTAGGTAGCTTCCGCCACGCCATTAGCAACAACCGCGATATTCGGCCTCGGCCTTTGGGCCGAAACAAGCAGTGTCTTGGCGCTTTGACGACCATGAGATTAAATTATCACCAAGAAAAACTCCATACCCAGAGGTAGACTTGCGAGTCTCGGGACGGTAGCCCGGTCGAGATCGATTATAAATAACAAGATCAGTAGGAGAGGTCCGATGTAGAACAAGTCCATAGTCCAAGGTACCTTGAAGATAGCGGAGGATGCGCTTGACTAAAGCAAGGTGGGGTTCACGAGGATCATGCATGAATAGGCAAACCTGCTGAACAGCATAAGCAATGTCTGGTCGTGTGAAAGTCAAGTACTGAAGGGCACCAGCCAAACTGCGATAATGCGTAACATCGGAGACAGGGGCGCCATCACTAGAAAGCTTAGCATGTGTGTCGTAGGAGTCTTTGCATGGTTTCGCGATCGGACATGCCAGTAGCGATCTAGAATCTCCAGAATGTAGTGCGGCACCGAGAGCGGAAAAGGGATCCATTATGTTGCCTGGTAACAGATAAGCCCAAAAAATGATGAAGAGGCCCAAGGTCTTTCATAGCAAATTCCTGCTGAAGAGCCGTGATAGTACGACGGAGAAGGGCAGGAGATGACGCGGTGAGCACGATGTCATCTACGTAGAGCAGCAAGTAGATAGTGTCAGTGCCGCGCCGAAAAATGAAGAGAGATGTGTCGGACTTGGCCTCGGTGAAACCCAATGACAATGAGTGAGAAGCAAATCGGTATACCATGCACGTGGGGCTGCTTGAGCCCATCTGATTTGTTCAATCGGCGACATAATCGGGTGAGCTGGATCGATGAACCACAAGGCAGTATGCAATAGATCGTCTCGAGAAAGAGTACCATGGAGGAAAGCATTCTTGACGTCGAGTTGGTGAATAGGCCAATTTTGTGACAATGCCAGAGTCAAAACTGTGCGTATGGTTGCCGGTTTCACCACAGGACTGAATGTCTCACCAAAATCGACACCAGGGCGTTGGGTGAAACCCCGAAGAACCCAACGAGCTTTATAACGATCAAGAGAACCATCCGGATGCAGCTTGTGACGAAACACCCATTTGCCAGTGACAATATTGACGGCAGGCGGTCGAGGAACGAGTTCCCAAGTGTCATTGGCCTGAAGAGCCTCAAATTCTTCTGTCATGGCGGTGCGCCAGTTGGGATCAGCAAGAGCTCCACGATAGGTTTTTGGAAGTGGAGAGAGGGCTGAAACCTGCAGATTCAAACGTTTGGCAGGAAGGCGAAAACGACTTACTTCTGGTGTGCATGCGGTGGGCATTATCCACCGGTGCAAGCTGGAACAATCGATGGAGGGTCTTTGGTGCGTCGATGTTCTTCTGCGGGGCAGCGGGCGAGAGGCACCAGTGTCGGCGTATTATACGCTAAGGTACCCTCTCCACCGCATAAAGTCACGGTCCACGTGGCCGCCATCAGGCGGCGATCACGGCCGCCGACCAGCGTCGGTCCACGTGGTGCCCGGCGGCGGTGGCGAAACGCTACTCGCCGCGCCGCCCACCCCGTGGCGGCGGCGCCATCGAGCGGCGATCACGGCCCGCCGGCCAGCGTCGGTCCACGGCGCCCGGCGAGCAGCGGCGAAGCACGCCGCTTTCGCCGGCGCCAGCCACGTGGCGGCCGGGCCGCCGAAGCGGCGATCACGCCGCCGGCCAGCGTCGGTCCACGTGGCGCCCGGCGAGCAGTGGGCGAACACGCCGCTGCGCCGGCGCCAGCCGGTGGCTGCTGGCGACGGCGGGCGATCACGGCCGCGGCCAGCGCCGGTTCGCGTGGCGCCCGGCGAGCAGTGGCGAGCACGCCTCTTCGCCGGCGCCCGATCCCACGTGGCGGGTGGCGGCGATTGGCGAGGACTACTGCTTCGCCCGCCGCAAAACAGAAAGGTGGGCGCCGGGTGGCCGCCTCGGCTCCTTCCATGCCAGACCGTGTCGAGCAGCGGGCACGCCATAGCGAGCTTATCGATTCTGAGGGTTTACGCAACAAGCCCATTCCTCGGACGCCTCACCTACTGTCACAAGGGGTCCCATCCGTGAGACCGGGCAAGGGCACGCGTAGGCATTTAACGAGGCCGGAGGAACAGGACAACACGAGAGGAAGCATTAAATGTATTTAGATCAAGATGATGACCCTCCTTGTACCTACCGGGTGCTTTGGCCTATATAAGGGCCCTCGGGTGCATGGGGAAGGGGATCGGATCCTAGATCGATCGACCAAGCAATACTAGAGAAAGCTAGCGGATGCGCTTGTAACTCGAGAACTCAGTCTTGGTTCGATACACCCCATAAGAAATTTAGCGGGGCGTAAGGTTATTACCCTTCTCACAAGGGGCTGAACTCGGGTAAAAATCACTTGTTCTTCCTAGTTCAGAGGCGCCAAACCCTCATGGCAGAGTCCTCTAGGGTTTCGCCCCTCGATTAGCCACCACCACGAAGACGCCCTCACTGAACAAAACCCGGCAGAGATCACGGGCTGTCACAGTGGAATCACGGCAAGCGGTAGCGCCCAGTAGGGGCTAGTGGTTGGCTTTTCCGGCTAACTCCCCGGCGGACTTCGGTGTTCGCGGTTGAAGCAGGCTCACGCATCAGAAGATGGCGGATCCGCAACACCAGGATCTCGCGGGGGCGAGCGACGACCAAGGCGCCTCCGGTGTCGCCGCACGGCCGAGGAACCGCCGTGCCCGCCCTGCGGGCGGCGCCGCCGCTCTCCGGAAGCGGTGGAGCGGCCGTCGGTCGAAGGTGGCCATGGAGCGCCACCGCGCCAGAACTTGCCGCCGTGCGTTCTTTCGGACCACCCGCCGGTGGAGTTCGCGGACTCTCCGCCACTCCGTGGTGCGGCATTGCTGGCCTCGTGGATGCGCCCGGCCGGGTAGGGCTCCCGACGGTCGAGCACCGGCGTACCTCGGCGCCTAAGGCGCATGCAGGGCGCTCTCAGGCCTCGAGTCGCCCCAACGAGAAGGGCCCTGGCCAGGTGGGCCGGGGTCAAGGAACGGGCGCGCGCCATCCCGGTCCCGGCTCCTCGAGGAACCGTGAGGACCTTCGCTCTCATCTGGACGAAAGCCGCCGGCAGCGCGGTGATGACCTTCGCGGTCGTCTGCCGCGCCATCCGGACCAGGAGCGTCGCCATGGCAAGCAGGTGGCGGCCGACAATGAGAGTCCCCCTCGTGGCCCTCGCCCGCAGGACCGGGAGGAGGTCCACTCCTCCGACTCCTTGAAGAGCCGGGCCTCGCGCTCCCATGCGCGGTCCCCGGACCGGGCTTCTGATGAGCGGCTCGGCTCCCTCTACGGCGTCGGGTGCCAGGCCTTCTCCCGGCGGCTGCGCCGCGTGGCCTGGCCGGACAGGTTTCGCCCGGCGGCCATAGAGAAATATGACGGCACCACCAACCCGGAGGAGTTCCTCCAAATCTACACGACGATGGTGCGGGCAGCTGGCGGATCTGAAAAGGTCATGGCCAACTACCTCCCAACGGCCTTGACGAGTTCTGCCCGCTCCTGGCTGCTGAATCTCCCCCGAGGGTCGGTGCACTCGTGGGGACAGTTGTGCGACATTTTTGTCGCTAATTTTCAGGGCTCCTTCACAGCGGCCGGTATGGAGGATGACCTCCACGCCTCGAACAAGAAAGGGGAGTCGCCACGACTTCATCCGCGGTTCTCACATCCTTTGCCGCAACACCATCCCCACATCTCAGGAGCAATCGGTCGTCATCGCCGGGAGGGGCGTCTGCGATCGCGAAGATGAAGGAGAAGATGGCCACCGTACCATCGGCTCAACCTCCGAGCTTTTCTCCCTCGCACATAAGTGCTTGGCCGAAATTTCGGCGAGGCAGCCTTTGGCCCCAAGGGTGGCTAAGGCAAGGACGCAGGCCGGACATCGAAAGGTCCGGCCGCGTGCAAGAAGGCGCGGAAGCGCGAGGCGGGAGCCCAGGCAGTCTTGCCGCCGCCGGCGACGACGAAGACCCTCGCCTCGAAGCGCAACCGCCGCCGGCGTAATGAGCCGCCCATGGCCGCGACGACAACCGTCGTGGCGGGCGAACGATCGCCGTGATCGGCGCGATGACCGCCATGGCCGTAAAACGACCGCTGCGATCAAAAGGAGGCGAGCCCTCTTGCGATACATAAAACCAATACCCATGACCTGACAAGCTGCCGGGTCGTGGGCGAGATGGTGGAGAAGCGGCTCAAGAGCGCCATACGATGATGATCAAGATGAAGATCCCGCCCATCGGCTTTTCGGCGAAAGCGGATCACATCGTAGGCGTACATCCACGGTGGTTCATCCACCATTCCTCAACGCCGCTTACAAGCGGTGAAAAGGAGGTGTCGCCACGCGTCGAGCTCGAGGGGACGGGTCGGACAATCGAAATGGTCGAGCAAACGATCACCTTGATCGGGCCGACCACCCCGAGGGCACCCCACTGGGGCATCTCCCGATCGTGGTAGCACCCACGGTCCGGAATGTCTGGTGGGGCGGCTTGATGGACGAGGCGCTCCATCAACCTCTTGTCTGCGTCGGCATTCATGGCGCTGCAGATCCGCGCCAGACTGCGCCCGACCACTGCCGTTCTTTGGGGTGGCCCCGGATCTGGGCTTGTTCCCTTGGGTCAAGTTTGCCTCCCGTCACTTTTGGGAAGAAGGATAACTACCGCACCGAGATGGTGGATTTCGGTCGCAGATTTCGACCTCCCATACAACGCATTACTTGGTCGGCCGGTGGTCAAGTTCATGGTGGCTACCCACTCGCTTACATGGTGGTGAAGATCTGGGGCCCATGCCCCATTGTTATCAACGTGGATAGGTGCGAAGCCTGTACGCCACAAGCGAGCTTGGGATCTGCCGGTGCCACTTGCGTCGGTCGGCAAGCCGCGCCACTTCCTCGGAGCCCTCGGGCCGGACCGTGCTTCACTGCTCGCCGGTGAAGTAAAGGTGGTCGCCTGAGTGAAGCGAACCCGAAACCGTCGACATTGGCGCCAACCTCGGCGCCAAATAGGAAGACGCTTCGTCACCTTCCTCGATCAAGCCTTGACGTGTTCGCTGCAACCGTCCGACATGATTGGGTCCCCGAGGAGGTGATCGAGCACCGATTAACAACCCTCAGCGTCGCCCGATCCGTGAAGGTCCGGAGGCGGTAGCCGGAGCGGCGAGATGCCATTCGAGAGGAGGTAGAGAAGGCTGTGGCCTTGGGAATAGTCGAGGAGGTCTCTCACCCTGAGTGGCTTGCCAACCCGTGCTCGTCCAAGAAATCAACGGAAGTGGCGCGTATGTGTCGATTTCACCGACCTCAACAAAGCACGCCTGAAAGATCCTTATCCCCGCCACGAGTCGACCTCATCGTAGACTCCGGTAGGGTGTGAATTCTTGTGCTTTTTGGATGCATACTCCGGGTACCACCAGTTAGCATGGCGCTTGAAGACGAAGAAAAGATCGCTTTTGTAACCCCAACCGGTGTATCTTTGTTATGTAAGGATGGCTTTTGGTTTAAAGAATCACGAGTTCTACTTACGGCGTGCTATGCATATTACCTTCCGCCCCAGATAGGGCGGAACCTTGAAGTTTATGTTGATGACTTGGTGGTGAAAATCAAAAGAGTGAAGAAATGATCCAAGACACGGAGGAGACCTTTGCTAACCTCGGATGAATCACTGAAGCTCAACCGGAAAAATCGTGTTCGGTGTGCCCTCCCAAGAAGTGTTGGGTTTTCGGTATCGGTAGGGGCATTGAGGCCAATCGACAAGATATCGGCCATCGAGCACATGAAGCCGCCAATGCGACTCAAGCAAGTCAATGTTTGGCCGGTCGCTTTGGCCTCCTGAAGCGTTCATTGCGATTGGGAGAAAAAAGCTTGCCTCTGTTCAAATTCTTGAAAAAGACTAATTACTTGAGTGGACGGACGAGGCGCAGAAGGCATTTGAAGATTTGAAGCGGTACCTCTCCTCTCCCGGTCTTTGGTTTCTCCATGGCCGGGAATACTTTGTTTCAGATATTGCTGCCACCCCAAGGTGGTGGCGCGTGTTGATCGCAGAGAGGAAGGCGTTGAGAGGCGATCTACTACATCGACAAAGTATTGCATGAAGCGAGACCCGGTATCCGCAGCTCAAAAGATGTTGTATCGATCCTAGTGGCGTCCAGAAGCTGCGGCATTATTTCAAGGCGCGGAAATTACCGTGGTCCTGACCTACCCTTTGCGCGAGATTCTCCATGCAACCGTGAAGCAGAGGGGCGAATTGCTAAATGGTCGAGTGGAGTGGGGAATTTAACATCAAGTTTGTGCCCTTGACCGCCATCAAGAGTCAAAAGTTGGCGGAATTAAATGGCCGAGTGGACTCCGCCACTCTGAAGCCGAAGAAGCGCCGTGCCTTCCCCACGGGCGTTATTCTTTGATGGGTCTTCGGTTTGGAAGGCGCGGGCCGAGTTGTATCTGGTCTCCCGACCGGTGACACCCTCCGATCGTGGTCGCCCTCGAATTCAAGGCCACCAACAATATTGCCGAGTATGAAGGTTCTTGGCGAGAGCGCGCATCGCTTATTTTGGGCATTAGGCGTCTCAAGTCAAGGAGATTCCCTCTTGGTCATTAATCAAGCTCGGAAGGAGTTCCAATGTTAAAACCCACCATGGCGGCGTACTGGCGGAGGTCAGAAGAATGGAGCGTCATTTTGAAGGTTTGGGGTATATTCATATCTCTCGGCGTGACAATCACCTTGCGGACGAGCTGTCCGGCTTGCATCCTCAAGGGCTCTGTTCGGTCGGGTCTTGAGGAAAGACTACCGCGATCGAATCCATCGCACCACAATTCAGTGGGGATGATGGTGTCATTGCCGCGACCCACGGTCCAGTGGGGACGACGGCAAAAGTATCATGACCTCCGGCTCGGTGGGGAAAGCGATGCATTGTCCACGACCTCCAATCCAGGGAGGAAGGCGCGCGCGCGCCCTCGACCCGGTCCGGGAGGGAAGACGGCAGCTTGAAAGGCGACACCGGAAAAGCTTGGCCCGGTAGTGCCCAGCGAAGCACCGAGTGGTCGCCACCCTTGGGCGAGAAGATCGATGGATGGACCCTATCTGGCCTTCTGCGTGACCAAGTGATCCCCGACGATGATGCCTCGGTGAGAAGATTGCACGAAGGCCAAGTGCTATACTCGGTAGGTGGGGACCTATATCGCCAGAGCGAAATGGAGTTCTCTTGAAGTGCATCACTCGGGAAGAGGCGGCACTGCTCTCGATATCCATGGGCGTGTCACGGGAGCCATATGTCCCACGACTCTAGTCGGCAAGCGTTCGCCAGGATTTTATTGGCCTCCGCCTCCAGGGGCTTTACCGGTGAGGACGTCTGGCTTGTCGATTCTTCGCCGAGCAAACCCACCGACCAGCCCAAGCTCGCAAACCATCCCGCTATCTTGGCCGTTCGCGGTGCAGGGGCCGATATCTGGGTCCGTTCCGCGACGAACCCGTGGGGCTTCACCCACCTCTTAAATGCGCCATCGACAAGTTCACCAAGTGGGTCGGCGAGGCGCGGCGGGCCATCACGGCCGCCGCCATTAAGTTCATCTTGCGCGGATTTTCACGCTTTGGAGTCGCCAACCGCATCATCACCGACAACGGCACCCGTTTACCGCGTAGCGCTTTTCGGAGTTACGTAAAAAATGGGCACCAAGGTATGTTTAACCGGTGGCCCATCCCATGAGCAATGGTCGGCGGAGCAGCGCCAATGCGCTAGTCTTTGAAGGGCCTCAAGACAAGGGCGTTTGATCGACTCCACAAGCGGGGTGCAAGATGGACGGAAGAACTCCGGTGTCTTTGTGGTCGCCGTACCACGCCAAACAGTGCAACCGCGAGACACCCTTCTTCTTGGTGTATGGCGCCGAAATTTCTCCCCTCCGATTTGTCGCTTTCGGCTCGCTAAGAAGTCTCGCCTTCAATGAAGAAGACCAAGAAGGTCTCCGTGAAAGAGGTAAACCTCTGGAGGAGGTGCGGATCGGTGCCTTGCGTGCCGCCTGCTTATCAACAAAACCTCGGCGGTACCACCCACCCGGGTCTCTGAGAGAACACTGGCGGTGGGTGACTGGTCTTCTTGAGATTGAGACGCATCTTGGGTTACATAAGCCGTCTCCGGTGGGAGGGCCCTTCAAGGTGGTCTCGATATCTCGGCACGGGCGGTTAGCCAACGAGACGGCGAGAGTCGAACTCCTACAACATCGAGTACTCGGAAGTTCTACCCTTAGGGAATTATAAGTACCAAGCGGTTTGCTCGGCCCGACCTCGAGTACGTCCCTCTCTGGTAGTCGGCGTTCTTGTATCGATAAAATTGTTGCGAAAAACTCTTTAGCCGCCATTATTATTCCTCTTGATTGTGCCTTGAGTGGCGAATATGCGCATGAATGTCGGTTGGTTCCGCGTTTGCTAATTCCTTTGTGGAGTCCATAGCGATCCTCGGCGCTTATGTATACTTAGCTCGGTAGCGAAGGCGAGCTAAATGCAGTGCTCGACGCTGCTCGCACGCCTCGGGTTGGCTCCTGGCACCGTTGGTCGTCATCCTGCGCCGCGTCGACCTAATGCCACCCCTCAGAAACTTCGCCGCTTGAGCACATGGCGCCACGGATCGAATTCTTGGTATTTCACAAGGACTTAGGATCCAAAGCAGTATGAGCAGGACACTTCATCTTTGGGCTTAGAATGTTTTTAAAGCTTACCTTATGTATACCTCTCCGGATGCCTACTCACCTTCTCATTGGCCGTGCATGCCTTGAGGTAAGCATAACGATGTTGGCTTACTTCCTCGAAAGGCCTGCGTCTTATTGGTCGCCTGATGGCTTGGGGGCTTGCTTCGCCCGATGCCTCGATGCTGCTCGCAGCCCTTCCGTCGTCTTTCTTGGGGCGCCCGGCTTTCTTGGTCGCCGGCTCTCGAAGGTCGGTCGCCCGTGGCTCGGTTCGCTTGCCCGATGCTCCTTGCTTTCCGCCAACCTTTCGTCGTCTTCCGCCCGGCCCGGTTTCTTGGTCGCCGGCGGCCAAGGTCTGATCGCCCGATGGCTCGGTTCGCCGCCTGCCATTGCTTTCGCCGCCTTCCGTCGTCTTTCCAGCCCAGCGTCAAGTCGCTCATCATGACATCGGCGTAAGATAAGCGCTTTATACCGCGTTCTTTGGCCATTTCCTTGCGATCATATCCCGAGATAGGTCAAGATGCGGCGTGGTTATCGCAAATGTTGGAAACCAACGGCTCCTCATGATAAGAGAAGATGTGCTAAGTGTTAACATCCGGCGAGACCAAGTCATCAGAGTGTCGGTTAGACACAACACTCTACGGCTCGTCGCCTCGGGTTGGCTCCACTGAAGCACCGGGTCATCTCCGTTGAGTGTTTCGGCCTAAGAACGCCGAGAACTTGTTGTTTCGCAGCGTTACACTAGTAGCATATTTTTAAGCGATCATCGGGTATAAGTTCCGGAAGGTTGAAACTGCGATAATCTCGCGAAACTTCGGCGCTAAGGCCTTGCTTTGTGTCTTGCGTTCCTTGTTCGATTGGGACATTTTTCACCTACATTTTATGTGGTCCGCATAATCTATGCTCGCGATCACAGCGGGCACATGAAATCACTTGGCAGGACTTAGAAACGCTACCCTAAATTAGGTGTTTCTAAAAAGCGTCTTGGCTAAGTCGAATGACGGCCGTCTAACAAGCAAATGTGGTGAATTCAAGCATGCAAAATGAGCAAACGCATGAATAACGATTAAACATCTAACATTCATCCAAAAGTTGTCCAAGGTTTTTACGGGCCGCAGTTCATCAACAAAAGCAACAAAAAATGGGAAGCAGAAGAAAGCCGCCTTCACTCCTCGTCCTCGCCGAAATCGAGTTCTTCGTCGGCGCCGAGCGATCGAGGGGTGGAGACGTCTATGACCGGTTGCTCCACTGCAGCATTCCAGCCCACGTATTCGGCGACCGCGCGACCAAGACCTCCGCCCGAACCGCTGCTCCGCGTCTCCCAAACGACACGCCGTCACCACCGCCATGGGATCAAAAGCGGCGTCATGGTAGCGCAGCAGCGAGCCAGCGTGTAGGTTCTGACCATGATCGCGACTGGCGTCCTTAAGTGGCGGAAGCGGCGGCTAGGGCGGCGAGTCTCATCGCCTCGCGGCTCTGGTTGGTCGCATGGGCGAATTGAAGCGCCGAGTCCTCGGCGCGCTCGGCCTCGCCCAAGGTTCGAGCACCTCTTAGTGCGCTCGAACGCCTTCTTCGATGGTCGCGAGATTGCGCCGCGGCCGGAAGAGATTCAAGTGTCGAGGTCTTGGCGTCGCCTCGGCCCTCTCGCCCGTGTCTCGGCTGCTCCGCCCATTCTTTGCATTAGCGATCGTGTTAGCCCTCTCTGCGCCGATTCATTGCCGCCCTCTCCGCTCCGCTCGCCTCCAGCTCGCGCCACCGAGGCAAGGCTGTTGGGCCGTCTGGGCACCATGCTCGAGGCGGCAAAAGAACGGTGCCTAGTGCCACGCATCTCGTTTACTGGTGAAGAGTTGACGGCCTGGCGGTGGGCGGATGTGGCGCGAGAGGCAGAACTCCGGCGCGAACCGTGTGCATGTTCGACCTGGCGGCGGTGGCGGCAGGGAGGCGCCTGCGCAGAGGCCTCCGCCGTCTCGGTGGGCGCCAGGGGTGTTGGCACCCTTGGCGCGTTCTGAGGGGCCGCCCTTGGTGGCGCCCTCAAGCTCAAGCCGGCCGTCGGGAGCGTGAGGCCGCCTGCTGGCGGTGGCTGAGCTCCGCGGCGAGGTTGTCGGCGCTTATGATCGTCGGCCGGAGGAAAGCGCGCTGTGAAAACTCCGGGCAGGTCTTCTGGGAAAGCGGCGGCGCCCGGAGGTGAAGTCGCGCAGGGCGCCCTGTGCCCCCCGCCCTGGAGAATACCGCCACTGGGCCGGTGGTGGTGGCGGTGCTTTAGTCCGTGGCGAGCCCTCTTAAGTCCGAGCTCATGGTGTCGGCGGCGACCGGCCGCTGTTCGCGACCCGATCGCCGCGGCGAGCACGTCCCTAATCACCGAGGGCCTGGCGGGATCACGGCGGTCCGTGGAGTCCATCGGCGGAGTAGCTGACGACCAGCAGCGCTCCAGCGTGCTCGGTCGGCGAGCCTCGGCCGCCGAAAAAGGTGTGTCGATTGGGACCGGCGACATCGGTAGCGGCAAACCACCGCCGTGTTTGGCTCCTCAAAGTTGCCCTACGCTCGCGCAAGAAAGGGAAAAAGATGGCGGTCGGTTGGTAGGAAGCCGCGGGAGAAACATGTGCGTAAAAAAACTAGAAGAAGACAAGGGCTTACGTCCGACCACGTCTTGCGTCAGTCGTTGTCACCGTGTCTTGCCGAAGGCCGGACGCTGCGCCGAAGAGCTGATCCTCCGGCCGTGTAGTCGGGCTACCAGCCCTCCGTTCATCCGGCGTCCGCAACCCCGCCGTCGGGCCGCCATTGCGCTGAGCTCTGCTCTCTTCGGCCGGCGAGCTCCAGTTCTCAGCGTCTTGGCGCCGTCCGAGGCACCCCCAGTATCCGATTCATTGTCATCTGGATGTCTGACCGGTCATGCGCCATGCCCTCGATTGGACTGTCTTTGGAAGGAATGTAGCGGGAGGCCATCCTGCCCCGGCGGAAATAGCAACTCCCCATACTTCGTCGTGCTGCGCGTTGGTGGCGCAGAATGAAGAAATGGCGAAGAGTGGAAGGTTCAAGCATCACCCCATGAACATTTCACGAGGTGTGCGAAGATGGCGAGGAAGATGATAGAATTGGGGTGAGATGAAGATGGTGGATTTCAGTAGAAATGGAGGGCGGTGAAAAAAATTCGAAAAGGCGGAAGAAGGCCCGCCATCATGGCCCAGTGTGCAAAGACGATCTCGTCGGAGAGGCACACCGTAAGCGTGTCCCCTGAACGGTATCGAAAAGGTGCCTTCCGGCGCGACCATCCCCATCCGCCTTACGGCGGCGGCGTCAACGGTAGAGGCTGGAATGGAGTTCACCATGGTGGCTCGAAGAAGACAAAGAGCTTTGGGAAAAAGAGGCGAAGGAACAAGAAAGCAAAGTGCGCAAGAAAACAGAAGGCGTGAACCGCTCAATACGATGCATCTATATATGCGTACCCGCATCGACGGTTCGCGAAGGACAAAGTTATCGCCGTTTGGTCCCAAGGAAAACCGCAGGATCTGCCTGGGACCGGCGGTCGTATCCTCATAGTGGTGGCCTGCCCAAGAGCGCACCAAGCATTGAAGTGCATTAAGTGAAGGTTCTAAAAAAAGTCGTGGCTGCGCTCTAGGCAGGCAAGAATCTTGTCGGCGTATATACGCTAAGGTACCCTCTCCACCGCATAAAGTGCGGTCCACGTGGGCGGAGCCATCGGGCGGCGATCACGGCCCAGCCGCCAGCGTCGGTCCACGTGGCGCCCGGCGAGCGGTGGCGAAGCACGCCTGCTGCCGGCGCCTAGCCCACGGCGGCGCCGCCATCGGCGGCGATCACGCCCCGGCCGCCGGCGTCGGTCCACGTGGCGCCCGGCGGCAGTGGGCGACACGCCGCCGCCCGGCGCCAACCGCGTGGCGGCGAGCCATCGAGGCGGCGATCACGGCCGCCGGCGGCGTCGGTCCGTGGCGCCCGGCGGCGGTGGCGAAGCCGCCTACTGCCGGCGCCCACCCGTGTGGCCGGGCCGCCGAGCGGCGATCACGCGCCACCGCCGGCGTCGGTCCCACGTGGCGCCCGGCAGCGAGTGGCGAACTACGCCGCCTTCGCCGGCGCCAAATTTACCGCGTCGCTACTGGCGTCGGCGGCGTCACGGCCCGCCGCCGGCGCCGGTTCGCGTGGCGCCCGGCGGCAGTGGCGAAACACGCTTCGCGGCGCCCGATCACGTGGCGGGTGGCGGCGATTGGCGAGGACGCCTGCTTTCGCCCGCCGCAAAGAAGAAGGTGGCGCCACGGTAACCGCCTCGAAACTCCTTCCGCCGCCGTCTGCGTGTCGAACGGCGAGCTGCCATAACAGCTTATCGATTGCAAGGGTTTACGCAACAAGCCCATTCCTCTGACGCCTCTCCCTACTGTCACAAGGGGTCCCATCCGTGGACCGGGCAAGGGCACGCGTAGGCATTTAACGAGGCGGAGGAGCAGGACAACACGAGAGGAAGCATTAAATGTATTTAGATCGGCATGATGACCCTCCTTGTACCTACCGGTTAGTCTGGCCTATATAAGGGCCCTCGGGTGCATGGGGAAGGGGATCGGATCCTAGATCGGTCGACCAAGCAATACTAGAGAAAGCTAGCGGATCGCTTGTAACTCGAGAACTCAGTCTTGGTTCGATACACCCCATAAGAAATTTAGCGGGGCGTAAGGTTATTACCCTTCTCACAAGGGGCTGAACTGGGTAAAAATCACTTGTTCTTCCTAGTTCGTGGCGCGAAACCCTCCGCTGGAGTCCTCTAGGTTTTCGCCCTCGATTAGCCGACCACGAAGACGCCTCACCGAACAAAACCCGGTCGTAGATCACGGGCTGTGTCAGGTGGAATCGCCGACACCGGTCGAAGAAACCGAGCCAATGGAGCAAGCAGGACCCAACAGCGAGAGACGATCGGTAGGAAATAGCCGAGTGGTGGGCCGTGTGGCGATCCGGAAGGTCGGCGATGGAAGTCTTTGAGGCGAAGGACTGGCTCGTGGAGGCCACGTGGTCCACACGGGAAGATGGCGAAGAGCCATGCATGCGTGTGGGCACGTAGGCGAAACGGTCGGCGCTGCTGGCAACAACCCGCTGTGAGAACACGGCGGGGGCAGCAGAGCCGGTGGAACCATGCACGGGCACGTTATCGAAACGTGCGGCGCTGCTGGCAACAACCCGCGGTGAGAACACGGCGGGGGCAGCAGAGCCGGTGGGGGTGGGAGGACCTGCAAGAAAACGCATACCCGGAGGCAGCGGAGAGGAGTCCATGTCGCACAAAAAATCGAGGTCAGTTGGCGACGGCGCAACGGCCGAATCGGCAAAAGGAAAGGAGCCTTCATCAAATGTAACATGACGAGATATGATAACCCTGTTAGAGCTCATGTCAAGACACCGGTAACCTTTATGCTCAAGAGAATACCCAAGAAAAACACAAAGAGTGGAACGGGGAGAAAGTTTGTTGGCAGTTGTGGCAGAAAGGTTAGGGTAACAACGGCATCCGAAGACACGAAGATGATCGTAAGAGGGAGGAGAGCCGTAGAGGGCTTGGAAGGGGGTGCCTTGAGGTAGGGTCTTGGTAGGAAGGCGGTTTAGAAGATAGGTGGATGTGTGAAGGGCTTCAACCCAATACTGGGGTGGAAGACTGGCCTGAAGAAGAAGGGTGCGTAGGACATTATTTATAGTGCGAATAGCCCGCTCAGCTTTGCCATTTTGTTGTGATGTGTAGGGACACGACATGCGAAGGGCAACACCGTGTTTGAGGAAGAAAGAGCGAGCAGAGGAGTTGTCAAACTCGCGGTCGTTGTCGCATTGTAGACTTTTGATGGTACAGCCGAACTGTGTGTGGACGAACGCAAAAAAGTTGGAAAGAGTAAAGAAGGTTTCCGACTTTAATCGTAGGGGAAAAGTCCAAAAGTAATGCGAGCAGTCATCAATGACAACTAAGTAGTACTTGTAACCAGAGACGCTGGCAATGGGAGAGGTCCAAAGATCACAATGTACTAGGTCAAAATTATGTAAAGCACGCGAGTTTGACGACGAAAAAGGTAAACGAATATGCCGTCCAAGTTGACAAGCATGACAAAGTTTTTCATAAGAATGGCTAGTACATGGAATAGCAGAAGTGCTAGCTAAATAATGAAGAGCGTCGGCACCGAGATGACCAAGTCGACGATGCCAAAGAGTGGATGAAGTGCTGGCGACCATAGCTTGAGGACATGTGGGGTGTGGCAACAGGGGGTAAAGATCCCCGGTGCTATTGCACCTGGCTAGGAGACTCCCGGTCCGAAGATCCTTCACAGAGAGACCATAAGGATCAAATTCAACAGAACAGTTGTTATCGATAGTAAAACGACGAACAGAAACAAGATTCTTAATAATGGAAGGACTAACAAGAATGTTCTGAAGAAGGAGGGGACCATTAGGAGTAGAGATATGAGTGGATCCAGTGGAAGTTACTGGAAGAAGGGAACCATTGCCTACAACAATGTTGGTGGGAGTACGAGAGGAGAGAGAATGAGCACTGGAAAGGTTACCGGCATCTGACGTCATATGGCTGCTAGCACCAGAGTCCATGTACCACTCGTGGGCGGCGTGTGTCGATGAGGCCTGTTGAATCGTTGGCAAGGAAGCTGATCCCAATGGGTGCATGCGCCAAAGAACGGCCGGATGGAAGCGGTGGATGGAACACAGTGGTGGGGCGGGCGGGATCGCTAGCACGGCATATAAGGTCCAGGCACCGGTGCATGAACAGCAGTGCTGTATCCAGGAGGTGCCCCGACAAGCCCAGTCGCGGCAAGCGCGTGCTGCGGAGGAGCAGGGCGTGGCGCCGATCCGCCGAAGGGAGGCCGCATTGCACCGGTGTTGGTCGGCCAGACTTGTACAGTTCCCGTCCAAGGGTTGAAGAAGGACGGAGGCCACCCGCCGGCCTGCGAACTTGGAGATGTGCCGGTGGCCCCAGCGTTGCTTTTGTGGCGAGAATTGCGGCGACGATGGTTGTTGGGGCGGAGTTTGGCAGAAGAGTTTTGCTTTCACGAAGTCGAACCGGTGGAGGCCGGTTTTCTCCTTAGCATGACAAATCAATCTTCTGCTAAACACATTCTCAGCTGAGCAATCGGTGATCACACCGCCTTGCGATAAAGGATCGTGATGGTGTTCACAATCCTGCAAGAAAAGCCCGGGCGCATTGGGTAGTAGCAAGGCGTTTGCATTTTTGTTTCTTTTGATCTTGGCCTGAAGAATTCTGAACCCGAGGCTGAAGCTGCCAAAGAGGGTTTACTGATGTGTAAAAGCGGCAGAGCCAACATTTCTCTGGAGCAGCCCATCAGGAGTAGGTTGCCATCTCGCAAGGCAGTTGGGTCCATACGGCGGCTGGCCGCGGCCAGTGAAAGGAGCGTGCGTTGCAGCGGTGAGCTTCAGCATCGGTGGCGGCTGAGAACCGCCGCCAGTGAAGGCCATTGCGGGTGACGCTGGACGAGGATGACCGGATGAGGATGAAGGTGGTTTGGGCTGTGGAAATCTTCAGATCAGGGCTTCGCGGTTTGAAAGTTTGATTTTTCCCCCCCTAGATGTATGCGACTTCGAAACTTGATGTTGAACAGAGAGAAATAAATCGCCGCGTGCTTACACCTGATGTCTACTCCAGAATCTGTCAACAGAAGGGGCGAAATGGAAGGCACTTCCAAGGCTACAAGAGGACACTTTGTCACATCGAAGTTAGAAGTTTGACTGTGGCTGGATCATATTCACAATTATTGTTTCCCCTCAAAACAATATTCACAATTGTGGTGTTCCGGACTTCTTTATGCATTTGGTTCACTAATCATACATATATTCTTTAGCCAAATATTATTTGTTAGCCACGTCACTTTGCCACACTTTTTATGGCAATATATGGATACCAACCAAACATGCATTTACGTAAGGCTTGCCAAAATGAATCATATCAATGTAATGAAACGCATTAAATTTTGTTTTTCCCTTCATACGTATAACTATATATAAAGCGGAGAGATTTAGAGCACAGGGAGGCACGTTGTGTCAGCGACATTGTGAAAAGCTTTCTGGAAAATTCGAAATCACATTTAGATCCTCTGGTCGGTTGTTAGAAGAAAGGATCCAAAAAAAATGAAATTATGTTTAGGTCTATCTGTGGTTTATGTTTAGGTCTTTCGATAGTTGTTAGACTAATCATACATATATTCTTTAGCCAAATATTATTTGTTAGCCACGTTATCCAGTCGGATTGTGGTGTTCCGATCCTATTTGCAATCAACTCGTCATCATATCGGCAATTACTCGGATTGCCAAAAAAGTTCTACGCGATAGTCTAACAAAATATTCCCTACAGGTCGAATCAAAGTAATAGATTGGCATGGACTATTGAATCGCAATCTGAGAGCACAATAGTTACTGTTCATCAAAGAAAAAAAAACCCTTTGGCCTTGGCCTCGTAGGCCGCCGTTGGTAAGCCATGGCCCTGCCGGCCACCGTGCTTCGCCTGCTCCCAGCGCTCTTGTTTTCGGCCGCCCGCGACGGCCGCACTCGGCGCTTGGCCTCGCAGACCGCGCCCATGGTCTCCACACACCTGAAGCGCTACTTCTCCTCGGCCTCCGTGCCTGTGCTAACCGTCGCTCCAACTTCTGTGGCTTGCGCCGGCGCCTGCACAAGCGGCCGCTCGGCCCGAAGCTACCATTTCGTTCAGCATTCCATGCTTGGCCTGAAGTCGTCGCCGCCGTGCGCCTAGCCCCGCTGGCCGCCTCCGCGCTTCGGCTCCTTCGGCCACCGCGCCGCGACCTCGCTGTCCGCCTCCGTGCTCCGGCTCTGCCGGCCACCGCGCGCCTGGCCCCGCTGGCCACCTCTGCGCTCCGACCCCGCCGACCACTGTGTCGTCCTTTCGGTTTCCGTGCGTTTTCGCTGTCGCCACCGGCCCGCCTGCCGCTGCAACGCCCTGGCCACCGGCCCCTTGCTCGCTCGGAGAGCCCACTGTGCCCCCGAAGCACCCGGCCTTACCTTCACACTTCATGTCCTTGCCACCGCTCGGCTCTGCTCGCATAAAGGGATGCTCAGCTTTGCTCGCGTGAAAAGAAGGCGGCGGCTGGGGGAGGAAACCCTAGTCGCCCCTTCTCAATGGGCCTCGTGCCTTGCCTGTAGGCGTAATGGGCCATAAGCCCACCGCACGGCCTAGAGGCTTTAATGGGTTATTTAGAAATTCCGAAAAATTGATAATAATAAAAAACTAGAAATTGAATTTCTAAGGATATGAACTTCTGTAATCTTTGGAAATTAAGATTTAACATCCTTTGGAAGTTACATACTCTGAAATTATTTTCTAGCTTCATGTCATGTTTAAATATGTGTTGTTTTTATTTTTCTGTTATTTAAGTAATTATGAGAATTGCTATGTAATTAACACAAATGCTAGAAAATTATGGAAATAATCAAGCTATCAAAACGGTTTTGGGCTTGAGGGCATAAGTGGTTGGGTTTTTTATTTCAATTTTGAAGTAACGGATACATGACAGTCATGCTGACGGAGGCATTCATTATATGTTTTCATACCCAACCAACAAGAGTTACATAAGATGTAATTAGTATTATGCCAGGTTTATTTCACATTGAGGTTTATTTTTCTGTCAATTAGTAATTCTGAAAATTGCTTAATAATTAGCAGAAAAATTAGAAAAATGCTAGGAAAATCCTGAAAAATCTGTGATAATTATCTACTGAATAGATATAGACCATACTTTATTGATTCAATAGCAAACATGCAAAATAAAATTTTACCTAAAGTAAAATCCCTGTTTTGTTTGCACATAGAATATGTCTGACATCACAAATAAAGAGTTTGTTGAGCTTGCCCTGAATGACAGCAATTACCTCACTTGGGCAACAGATGCCAAGATCACTTTGACAGCCCGATCTCTTGGAGCCACAATTTCAAACTGAAGCCGGTGCTCGGCTCTCCTGAAGTCATAAGTCTTGCGACTCTGCACTTCCTGAGGCACCATCTCTATGTGGACCTGAAGGCTGAATATTTGATGGAGGAGGACCCGCTGGCCCTATGGAATTTCCTGAAAGAACGATATAATCAGCAAAGATTCATTCTATTGCCAGAAACACAACGTGAATGGACCCTCCTACACTTCCAAGATTTTAAGTCAATAGCAGCGTACAACTTTGTCATGCACAAGATTGTTGCAAAATTAGCATTTTGTGACCAGAAGATCACAAAAGTTGAAAAGATTGACAAGACTTTGTGCACATTCCACCCCAACATGAGAATACTGCAGTAACAGTATCGTCATGCAAAGTACCAGAAGTACTCTGAGTTGATATACGTTTTGCTAGAAGTAGAAAAGTATGATGAACTTCTAATGAAGAATTATCAAGCCCTACCTAGTGGGAGTCATGCATTGCCTGAAGCACATGCAAACGCTCAGTAGGCTAGCAGTAGCCGAGGCCACAGAAAGGGCCAAAAACAGAAAGGGGATAAATGGAAGAATGACAAAAATCATAAAGGAAGAGGTAAATCCCAGTGGAAAACAAAAGAAAATGGATCAGGTCGCTTCTAGAAAAAAGGACCAACAAATAATACTGTTGATCCTAAACAACCATGCTATAGGTGTGGATGTACTAGTCATTGGTCACGTACATGTTGCACCCCAAAGCATTTGGTAGAGTTGTACATGCAATCTACTAGGAGATTCCAGAAGAATCAAGGAAATAAGGCGGAGGCGTACTTCACTTCTCAACCTATTATGACAATAAAATAGAGTTGGATGATGATCAAGCCTCCGACCCCACAGAAGAATTCAAGAAGGGCCTCCTTGGTTATAGTGATACTCCTATGGAGGAGGATGATGATCTGATTGGGGATGAGCTAAAAGAATTCCAGAAGAATAAAGATAAGTCCCAGGAGGACGATATAAATGATTTATATGGAGACATGGAGTAGTCTCCTAGTTTTTCCTTTAGAGTCGATGTCGCATTATCCTTTAGAGTCTCCTTAAGAGTCTCATTTGTCAGCTTAGTTTTTGTGTTCCTGAATAAACAATAGTCTACGCTCCTGTCGAACGATTATCGGTCAAATTTAATAAAGTGTGATTTTCCTAGAAAAATTATTTAATCATGCTATGCTTGTTCTATATTATTTGTTCTTAAATATTTGATTAATTTTACTTGTTTTATATAGAACTCCATGAATAATCAGTGACGGATGAGGAAATCTGTCTTGTAGACAGTTGCACCACAAATACAATTCTTAGGGAAACTAAATATTTTTAGACATTGATTAAGAAAACTGGAAATATTATGACCATCGCCGAAAGCGATGCTCTTATTGTTGGCACTGGAAGAGCCATCACAGTTCTCCCTATAGACACTCGTATAATTATAGAGAATGCCCTATTATACCCTGCTGAGTCCAATCGTACTCTTCTAAGTTTTAAAGACATCCCTCTAAATGATTTCCCCATATAGACTAAAAATGAGGATAGTACTGAATACCTACTCATGACCAAGTTTGACGGGTGTAATAAACGTGTGGTCGAAAAACTTCCTTCCTTCTCCTCCGGCTATATTATACATATATAAAACCTGAAGTTTATGTTGCAATGAAAGCTAAAGTTAAAACCCCAGAAATATTCAATATCTGGCATGATCGTCTGGGTCATCCTGGTTTGAACATGATGAGAAGAATAATAAATAATTCTGTTGGCCGTAATATAAAAATTACATTTTTTTCCAAACCTGAAGCTTTTATATGCCCTACTTATACTAAAGGAAAACTGATAGTTCGTCCCTCTCATCTTAAAATTAGGGAAGAATCACTGAATTTCCTGGAGAGAATTCAAGATGATATCTGTGGACCAATTCAGCTCCTGTCAGGCCCCTTTAGATATTTTATGGTGTTAATAGATGTTTCTACTAGATGATCCCATGTATGTTTCTTATCTACTAGGAACCATGCATTTGCTAAACTAATCGCCTAAATCATTAAATTAAGAGCCTCCTTTCCAAAAGAAAGGATTAAGTCCATTCAATGGACAATGCTGGCGAGTTTACCTCAAAAGCATTAAATGATTATGTATGGCTCTAGGCATTAATGTAGAGCATTCTGTACTTCATGTCCACACTCAAAATGGCCTTGCAGAGTATTAATTAAGAGAGTAAAGCTTATTGCTAGGCCACACTTGCAGAATTGTAGATTGCCCACCAGCTGTTGGGGCCACGCAGTGTTGCACGCTACATCATTAATTTAACTTAGACCAACTGCATACCATAAAATTTCCCCTTTGCAGCTAGTGCGTGGGAAAGAACCAAATATTTCCCATCTGCAAAAATTTGGTCATCTTGATATCGTTTATCTCTCCACCTCAACGTACCACCATGGGACCTCACCGGAAGTTGGGGATCTATGTAGGTTATGAATCTCCGTCAATAATTAAATACCTAGAGCCTATGACAGGGGATCTGTACACAGGGCTTGGTACGTTGATTCTATTTTTGATGAGGACAATTTTTCGGCATTAGAGTGAGATAAGTACCACATTGAAGAATGCCGGGAAATAGATTGGAATGCCACTGGCATTCAGTCCTTAGACCCACGAACTAAAGAAGTCGAACTTGAAGTTCGGAGGATAATAAGTCTGCAACAAATAGCCGATAACCTGCCAGATGCCTTCACTGATCATAAGGGAGTGACAAAATCTCATATACCTGCAGTAAATGCACCTGAAAGAGTGGAAATACTCCAGAAGATTATTGAACCCATTCTTGCTCTTTATAACAAAAGAGGGGGAGGCCTCTAGGTGCACGGGACTCAGCTCCGCGGAGACGTCCGCACAAATGGAGAACCGAGCAAATGAGATCACGACCTAAGACAGTTGAAGAAGCTCAACCTGTTGTTGAGAAAATACCTGAAGCGAGCCATCCTGAAGATGATAATCTCCTTGAAGTGAACCATCCTGAAGATGGAAATCCTAGTGAACATTTATGCGCATAACGTACGCTGAAATCGAACACCCAGACTCCATCGCTAGGGAAATCACAAGGAGCCGGAAGAAATGAATGAAGAAATATCCACCAATTATGTGGATTCAGGATAATTATATAAAAGAAAGACTACAATTGTTGACATTTATTTCGCCTCCAAAATTGCTAAAACTCTTGAACTGGATCCAGAACCAAAGTCCATAGTAAAGTGCTAGAAGCGCTCAGATTGGGTCAAATGAAAATAAGCAATTGAGGTGGAATTGCACTCGCTTAACAAAAGGAAAGTATTCGATCTTGTTGTCTGGACATCTCCTAAAGTGTTTCCTGTAGGATCAAAATGGGTTTTCATCCAGAAGAGAAATGAAAACAACGAGGTGGTGAGATATAAAGTGAGGCTTGTAGCACAAGGGTTCACGTAAAGACCCGGCATCGATTACAATGAAGCATATTCTCCTGTAATGAGTGGAATAACGTTCCGACATCTAATATCAATGTCAGTTGGCTTAAATTTAGAAATGCAGTTGATGGATGTAGTTACCACATATTTATATGGGTCATTGGATTCAGATATTTATATGAGAGTCCTTGAAGGAGTAAAAGTCCCGGATCCTAATAATCGCAACATATATAGTGTCAAACTGCAGATATCGCTATATGGGTTAAAACAGTCGGGAAGAATGTGGTATAACCGGCTTAGTGAGTTCCGCCTGAAGAAGGGATACTCCAATAATGATGATTGTCCCTGTGTGTTCATAAAGAAATCCCAGAATGGATTATGTATCATATCAGTATATGTCGATGATCTGAATATCATCGGAACCACAGAGGAGATAAAGGAAGCAAGTGCTTACCTCACGACGGAGTTTGAGATGGAAGATTTGGGTAAAACTAAATTTTGCTTTGGCCTGCAGCTAGAGCATTTCCTAAAAGGAATTCTTATTCACCAGTCTTTCTATAACCGGAAGGTATTAGAGAGGTTTAATATGGATAAATCGTAGCCTTTGAAAATCCCCATGGCCGTAAGGTCCCTTGAAGTGCATAAAGACCCTTTCAGACCGAGGATGGAAAATGAGGAAGTCTTAGGACCTGAAGTCCCATATTTAAGTTCCATTGGAACACTCATGTACCTTGTGAATTGTGTAATGCTTGATATTGCAATCGTAGTGAATTTGCTAGCAAGACATAGTTCAGCTCCAACTAGAAGACATTGGGCTGGTGTAAAGATTTTACTCAGATACCTCTAAGGTACTCAAGATCTTGGGTTGTTTTTCCAAAAGAACCAAGACTTGACCATGGTGGGATATACAGATGCTGGCTATCTGTCTGATCCCCACAGTGCCAAATCTCAGACTGGTTTTGTGTTTCTCTACGGTTGTATAGTTGTTTCCTGGTGGTCTTGTAAACAGACCCTGGTAGCAACTTCTATCAACCACTCAGAGATTATAGCCCTGTATGAAGCCTCACGTGAATGTGTTTGGCTGAGGCGTGTGATTAGCCATATCCAGAAGTCATGCGGTATTAACACTGTCGATACCCCACAATTATCTATGAAGATAATTCTACTTATGTTGCACAAATACAATTGGGTTATATAAAGAGCAACACCACGAAACATATTGCTCCTAAGTTATTCTATCCTCACGAACTCCAGAAGAGCGGTGAGATAAAGATCTTACAAACTAAGTCATGTGAAAATCTCGCAGATTTATTCACTAAGTCCTTGCCTAAATGGCTAAATCCACATTTCAAAGATATATTAAAGGCATTGGAATGAGAAGACTTAGAGAGATGCAGAGTTCAGGGGGAGAAAACTATTGAACCATAACCCTTATTATGATCCTGAAGATCCTAATAAAACCCTGAAGGTTATAAATTGTACTCTTTTCCCTTTGTGAGTTTTCCTGAAGTTTTCTCACATAAAGGTTTTTAACGAGGCAACTAGTGCAACATAAAGTGCGAGTGCGATGTACTCTTTTCTCCATCTCATTTTTCCCATTGGGTTTTGAGTGGAGTTTTTAACGAGACATATGCATTACGCGGTATTCGCCCAAGGGGGAGTGTTCTGAGATAAGGACTCTAAACCGTATTTGGTTTAGGACTCTATCTTTTTATGGTGTGGGCGAATCCAAACTCCTCTCTCATATTGCTATATATATCGGGTGCTTCTCATTGTAATCAATCAATCAATAAAGCGAGAGAAAATTCCACCTTATATCGTGTGTCCCTTTGTTCTTGATCTCGTGATTGCGACGACGAATTCTATGATTGATCGCGGGTGAATGACTATGTTTTACAACAATACAAAGCTGAGAGATTTAGAGCGTAGGGAGGCACTCCATGTCAGCGACATTGCGAAAAAACCCTCTAAAAAATTCAAAATCATGTTTAGGTTCTCCGGTCGGTTTTTAGAAGAAAGGACCAAAAAAGAAATTACGTTTAGGCCCTCTGCGGTTTACAATTAGGTCCTCCTCGATGGTTTTTAGTAGCAGTTTACATTCAGCTCCTCTCGATGGTTTTTGTAACATCCCAATTTTTGACTTTTTAATTATTAAATATTATTTTATTGCAATTTATGATTTCTGTGAATTTTCTGGATTTATTTGGATTTTCTTAGATTTATTTGAATTATTTTGAATTAATATATAAAGCCTTTTGTTAAGAAATAATTATAAAAAGAAATTTGCAAAATAAAGTTTTACCAAAAATATTTTATTTAAGTCCAGAATGCCTCAAAGTATTTTTGAGATTTTTCTTGGAATTTTTAGAGTATTTTTACTACCCTAAATAAACTAAATTATTTTCTCGAATTATTTTAAATGGAAAAGCCGAAAAATTTCCCGTGAACAGTAACGGGCCGCGGCCCAACTACTGTGCGGACCGCGTGGGAATCGGGAGGGTTAACGCCGACCGTCGGATTATAATCCAACGGCCTATGTCGCGCCACGACATTTAATGAAACCCTAGGTGTTGATGACCGCTAGATCTTCATCGCACGGCCATTAGTGATCGTTACCGGTTCGGACTTCATCTCTTATCCCAGCCGTCGGATCAAGATCGGGTGGTCAGGGTTCATCGTGTCCGAAACAGATTCGCGCCGCCGCCGTCTCCGATTCGAACACCACCGCCGCCGTTCTTTCCTTGTTTTCCGTGCCACCGCCGGGTATAAAAGGGTCCGGGTGTAACATCACAAAATTTTAGCTTTTCAATTAAATAATATTATTTTATTGCTATTTATGATTGTTGTGAATTTTCTGGAGTTATTGGATTTTCTGAGATTTATTTGGATTATTTTAGAATTAATATATATAGCTTTTGTTAAGAAATAATTAAAAGGGTAAATTAGAATAAAGTTTGCCAAAAATATTTTATTTGAGGATAGAAGGTCTAGAAGTATTTTTGGAGATTTCTTTTCTCTCCAAGATTGAACGGAATTAGGAGTAGGCTAATGGCCGATTGATTTTGGGAGCGGCTCAGCTTGTGTTCGTTGCATGCATCCCAGCCGCAGACATCTTTCCATTTTTCTCCAGAGCGTAGACGGCTTGGATTTACGCGCCACTGCAGAATGCGTCAAAATCTCGGAAGTCCCTTCCGGACGGGAGAGCGAAGCATCGCCGATTCAAACGTAGCGCTAGAGTCGGCGCCAAAAATCGTCGTGAAGGAGACGCTCAGGCCTGTACCGAAGTCAAACACGGACGTGGCGCCAAATTGATGAGGACTCGAGTCCATCCGGCGGAGAAGGACACCGGGTCAGGCCTGCTAGCGGGGCGAAGTTCGGCAAGGGAGCGGCCGCTTCAAAGTGAGTCCAACACGAGCGGATCAATTTCTTAGCATGACGCCGATATCGACTAGGAAACGGAGTCCATCAGCGCGCGGGGGAAGTACGGCCGCACTATTTAAACAGCGCACCAAATACGCCAAGAAACCGAGCCACCGTAAAAGAAATCGAGAGCAATCGAGCGAAGGCGCTGCCGAGAAAAATCGAGAAGTCGCAGCGTCGCTAGGAGATTTCGGCGCCGCCGCCGAAGTTGTCGCCGAGGTCGCCGCCTTCGCCTCCGGTGAATTCAAGTCATTGCCGCTTCATCGCCGATCGGGAACTTCATCACCGTCGGATCGCACTCAAGCGCACGGAATTCGCCCACGCCACTTGAATCCAGAAGAGTTCGAGTAAATATCAACCGTTGGATTTAGGTCGGACGGTTGATATTAGACCACGTAGTAGACTTACCCATAACTGTTAGATTGAGTTCATCAGTCTAGATTCCGCCACGTTTTGTCCGTACAAGCCGGGGCGAGAAAATCCGTATTTTTCTTTACAGAAATAATTCGGGAAAATAAGAAATTCTAATTTCAGAATTAACTAAACTTCCGAATGTTATAACTTTTGCATATGAACTCCGATTTGGGTGATTCAAATCCCAAAATATTTGTAAAATTGAGATCTTTCCAATGGTGGATTTTATTTGAATTTTTGAGTTCATTTGCTATTTAGTTTTGGTTTTTATTTTGCTTTCTCTCGATTCGCGTAGACGTTGAGTTGAGCAAGGTTTCGAAGGAGGAACTATCATCTCAAGATCAATCTTCGGAGCAATACCAGGAACTTAAGCAAGGCAAGTTGTGCTTTGATCATGTTGCACCCATAAACTAGATTGCATGCTATTTTGATTTACCTTATCACTTGTTATTTTATGTGTATAAATGATTTCAACCTAAGTTTGGGATTAGCTATCGCATCTTTGAATTATACCCTACCTTGATATTTGTATGCCATGATCCACTTGTCACCTTAGATTGGTTAACTATAGTTGGTTAATACTGAAATCAACATGGATGGTTAGACCTAATAGAATGCTTAGCCATGCCACGCCATCACATGTACTTGAATCTTTGATAAATAATCTTGACTAATGGAATATGGAACAATGTTATGAATTTGTGTGTCATGTGTGGTCACACGATGAGATTGAGTTGTGGTGGTAATGGATGTTACGCGAACGATATTGAATTGTTGATGGCACGTGGTGCTTGGTAATCAACCTGGGTGGTTATGATTTTCGGTTGAGCAAGTGGCAAGGGCAAGATGTTGTGGTGGGCCCGATGGGCGAGGGTATGTGTATGTCTTGCTTTGATCAAACCATAAGGACACTTTATGAGTCTTTGACTGAGTCAATCGTGCAACCACATGTTCTGTTATGGGGCGACCTAGTGACTAATTTGCAATGTCTTAGCTTTGGTACTACTAAAGGTGGGGTGGTTCATCCTTTTAATGAACCCAGATGGCGCAAGAGGGGGCCTGTTGTGGTTATCGAGACCCTTCAGTGTTGAAACCTTAGCGGGTGGTACAGAGTTAAGACAGAACATTGTAAAGGCTTTGTCATGATTCTCTACCGGCACACCAAAGGAAGTGTGCTAATGGCCAGGCACAAAAGAGATTATCATGTCATGTGGGTAAAGTGCATAACCACTGCAGAGTGTACAATCTATTCGGATAGCCGTGCTCACTAGATTGAGCAAAGCTCGGGATTACAAATAAGGGTTTAGACTTTTGCAAAACAAAACTTGGGATGAATGGCGAGTTACCATGGGAGGTTGAATCTTGACTTAGGATCGGAAAACTTGGTTTACTTGAGAAATGTCAATCTATCTATTACTTGTTATTATTTATTTTCACCGCTTTTTCAATCTACATATTGTTTATGTTTGAAAAAATGTCGCCATCGCTTATGAACCACTTAGCCATTCCTTTGGAATAAGCCTTGCATATAGCTATGATAGAATTGCATTCATGCACAACTTGTTGAGTGCGTGTTGGTGTACTCACCCTTGCTTAACAACCAACAACGGTGGAGGAATCATCTTCAATATTGGAGAAGGACTTTCGGTGGACGCGTGTCACTAGGCCAATCCTAGTCACCGCTCTGTGGTGTCTTGATGGGACATCTACGCTTTCTACTACTTTCCGCATTGCATTTGTCTCATTGGTCTTATTATTGCCTTGCGAGGTTGAATAATGTAAGTGATCATAAGATCATACACTAGTTACATTCAATCAATAAAGTCTTATTATTCTTATCGTTGTGTATGAGATGATGCTTACCAATGTTAAGCTGTGTGCACTAGCGTTTGATCCTGGGACTAGTGCGGAAAAACACAGTGGATTCGAATGGTTGAATTCGGGTCCTTACACCGGGGTACTTCCCCGAGAATCACCACACCCTGCCGCATATTTTCCCTAAAGCGCCACCGCCGAAGAGTCAGCCGCGAGGGATTGCGCACTCGCCGGAGTTCGAGAGGATCGCCGAGGTTTTGCGCCGCGGTTTCGTCGCCGTTGAGAGCTTCTTCCGCCGATCCGAGACTAGCTTCGAGTTTGTCGAGTCACGCCGCGTCGGGTCCACTACCTTTCGTCGCCGGAGGGTCACCGGAGCGCCATCGCCTTGGTCTTCGTCCTCAAGTCCGGCCGAGTCACACCGCCAAGACCGCCATCGCTCGAATCGAAGGTTTCAAGCCGTCGGATCGCCATCGGACGATCGGAGTCAAGCCGCGTCGCCTAGTGCACAGTGAATCACACGGGTAAGCTCTCACCGTTAGATTAAAATCGTAAGGTCGGAATTGAGCCGCGTCATTTATAGGAACAGTCAACCACACGGGTAAGCTTTAGCCGCCGGATTAAGATCGTAGGGTCACGAAAGGGCCACGTCATTTAAATGAACAGTAAAGGCCTCGGTCAAATATTAGCCATCGGATTTAGATCGGGTGATGGATATTTAGCCACGTCATCTAGGTCCATAGTAAAAGGCTCGGGTAAGATCCACCGTTGGATTTAGATCCAGTGGCTGACAGTTAGCCACGTCGTAGATTAAATAAAGATCGTTAGATCGGTATTCAATGGTCCAGATGATGCCACGTGGCGTCCGTACGAACCGGGCGGGAAAATCATATTTTTCTTTATAAAAACAATTTGACTAATTCGGATTTTATGATTTTAGGGATTTTTCAGGATTTTAAAACTTCAAAGTGCTATAACTTTTGCATACGAACTCCGATTGAGGTGATTCAAATTCCTAAAAATTTGTAAAATTGAGATATTTCTAATGGTGGCTTTTATTTGAATTTTTTAGTTTATTTGTTCTTTAGTTTTGGTGTTTATTTGCTATTTCTTCTCGATTCGCGTAGACGTTGATTTGTACGAGGCTTCGGAAGAGGAATTTGTAACTCAAGAATTACATTCAGACCAAGACCATGAGCTTAAGCAAGGCAAGTTGTGCTTTGATCATGTTGCACCCATGTTTGCAAAATTGCTATTTTGATTTACCCTATTGCATGATATTTTATGAGTACAAATGATTTTAACTTAACTTTGGGATTAGCTAATGTACCTTTTGAATTACACCATACCTTGTTATTTGTATGCCATAATCCACTTGTCACCTTAGGTTGGTTCATTATAGTTGGTTAATATTGAAATCAACATGGATGGTTAGAACAAAATAGAAATGCTTAGCCATGCCACATCATCACTTGTACATGAAATGTTGAGTATTAATTTTGACTAATGGAATATGAAACAATGATGTTAATTTGTGTGTCATGTGTGGTCACAAAAAGAGATTGGGTTGTCGTGGCGGGGAGGTCACACAACGATGTTGATTTGTGAGAAGCACGTGGTGCTTGGTAACCAACCAGGTGGTAATCACTTTATGATTGAAGCAAGTGGAAAGGGCAAGTGTGCCAGGGTGGGCTCAGAGGAGCTGAAGGTGTGTGTATGTCTTGCTTTAATCAATCCTAAGGACTTAACCTTGCGAGCCTTTGACCTGAGTCAATCATGCAACCACATGTCTGTTATGGGGCAGCCTAGCTGACTAATTTGCAAATGCTTAACTTGAGTGCTATCGTGGTGGCGTGAGACCCGGTGGTGGTAACCATCCACGCTCGGTGGCTCACATGGCGCAAGAGGGGGCCTGTTGTGGTGGTGTAACCCTTCGTTGAAACCTTAGCGGGTAGCAGGGTTAAGAGGATGCATTGTAAAGGCTTTGTTATAATCGTTCACCTGTGTGGTGCATGGTAGTATCATGTGGGTAAAGTGCATAACCTCTGCAGAGTGTATAAACTATTCGGATAGCCGCGCTCACGGTATTGAGCAATGCTCGGGGATTACAGTCAAGGG
The DNA here is from genome assembly GCA_036346375.1 of Guadua angustifolia. NCBI lineage: Eukaryota > Viridiplantae > Streptophyta > Magnoliopsida > Poales > Poaceae > Guadua > Guadua angustifolia. The sequence continues at coordinate 24,407,957 of CM070515.1, forward strand.
GTAGTTAATTAAAATGAACAACTGGATGGGATGGCGGAATGCCATGTGGATAAAGGAAACTTGATTTAGGATGGAAAACTTGGGTTTATTTGAGAATCACTGAATCTATTTACTTGTTATTATTTATTTTACTGTCTTTCAATCTATGTACTGTATGTGTTCTTAAATGTTGCTTTATTGCAAATGAACCCTTAGCCTTTCCTTTGGAATAAGCTTGCATATAGCTATGATAGCATTGCATTCTGTGCACAACTTGTTGAGTACGTGTTGGTGTACTCACCCTTGCTTAACAACCAACAACAATGGAGGAATCGCTAAATCGTTATTGGAGGAGGACTTTCGGTGGACACATGTCACTAGGCCAATCCTTGTCGATGCATGTGGTGTCCGATGGGACATCTACGCCTTCTACTTGTCTTTCCATTGCATTTGTCTCATTGGTTTTACTATTGCCTTGTGAGGTCAATATTGTAAGTGATCATAAGATCATACACTAGTTATATTCAATAAATAAAGTCTTATTATTCTTATCGCTAGGTATGATATGATGCTTACCGATGTTAAGTCGTGTGTACTAGCGATTGATCCCGGGACTAGTGCGGTAAAACACATGGATTCAATTGGTGAATTCGGTCCTACGATTTTTGCAAGATGGACCGAAAAACAAAAATACATCCGCGGTTTTCTCAAAAAAACATTGATTCGCCGAAGGTTTATAGCAGTCCACAGATTCCTCGATGGGTCCTACCAACCGGTTTTTTAAAAAAAGCACGAAAATCGAAATTAGGCAAAAAAGACGTTTAAATTCCTCCACGGTTTTCTTAAAAAAACACTGATTCGCCGAAGGTTTATAACAGTCCACAGATTCACCGACGGGTCCTACCACCCATTTAAAAAAACACGAAAACCAAAATTACGCAAAAAAAAAACTAAATGATGCCCAAAAAAAACTAAAAACTTGCCCATAGTTTTCTCCAAAAATAAAAAACACTAATTCACCAAAGTTTTATAGTAGTCCAAAGATTCGCCAACGGGTCCTACCAACCTTTTTTTAAAAAACATGAAAACTAAAATTACGGGGAAAAAAACTAAATAACATTTAAATTGCCGAAGGTTTATAGCAGTTCACAGATTCGCCGACGGGTCCTACCGACCCATTTTTTAAAAAAACGCAAAAACCAAAATTACGTAAAAAATAAATGACATTTAAATCCTTCTGTGGTTTTCTCCAAAAAAAACATTCCATAGATTCACCGCCAGCTCTAGCAGCCCATTTAAAAAAAACAGAAAATCGAAGTTACGCGTTTTTTCTTGAGAAATATCCATCAGACTGAATTTCGCACGGCACAACGTTGCATGATCGAATTTCCTAAATTTCGTATGTCATAGTGTCATGCGCCAAAATTTCACACGACGCAGCGTAGCACGTGACCTGGCTAGTATTCTATCTTATGTCGCACGGAATCGGGGAGCTCTCAGGCCATGCCGTACGCCTTGGCTTGTTTTTCGGCCAATTATCGTGCATCTAGGTTCTCAGTCGTTAGATCTGGATCTTAGACCATCTCCAACCGATTCCTGTGGTTTCATTCCTTCCCAAAGATTCCTGTGATTCCTTCCTGATTCCTTCCTTCCCAAAGAATGCACTCCAACCGATTCCCTTCCCTATTCCCTTCCCTTCCCGTAAATACCTAACTTTTCCTCCTCCCCTCTCATCCAACCCAGCCATTCTATATATTGAGGGGTTGCATTTATCAGGTTAGTCACCCACAACCCATTGCCAACTTCAAAATGAGTCACCCAATTCTTCCTCAAGTGATGAACTAGGCTTTACCGATGATGAGGACACCCTTCTTCGCAATCGCAGAGGAGGAGGAGATGCAAGCGCGAGGAACGAACCGCCGACGGGGATCGGTTCAGACATGCGTGATCGACCGAGGTCACGCCAAGGGGCGGCTCGGCTTTATGGTGATTACTTCGCTTCTTCCCTGTACGGCCACGCATTTTTCAAAGGAGGTAACAAACCAAGAGTTGAAGCAAAGATGAATGATGTCTTGGTAAGGTTTCATTTTGTCTAAGTCGCTCCACATACGCAGGTTTCGGATGAGCCGTCCCTATTTTTGCGAATAACGAATGTTTGTTGAAGGACACGACGCTTGGTTCCAAAGAAAGAGGGATCGGAAGGAAGCTTGGTTTGCATCCTCTTCAAAAGGTAACCGCAGCTCTCCGTCGGCCTAGCGTCTGGCGTTCTCCGACGCAGCGTGGACGAGTACCTCAGATATGGGAAAGCACGCCCTTGTAGCTCTCAAGAAGTTCGTGAAGGCGGTGGTGGAGGTTTTCGGGAGGAGTACCTCCGATCTCCTAACGCGAAGACATTGCTAGACTCCTTCTTTGTTGGTGAGCACAGGGTTTCCGGTATGCTTGGTAGCATCGATCGCATGCATTGGACCCGAAGAACTGTCCAAAGCATGGCAAGGGGCATTCACCGCATACTCACAAGCCTTCCATAGTCCTCGAGGCGTTGCTTCAGACGACTTGTGGATTTGGCATACTTTTTCGGTATGCCAGAAGCATGAACGATATTAATGTGTTACACTGTTCTAACATATTTTCTAGGAAAATGATGGTACAGCCCGGCGTTAACTACATCACAATCAACGACTGCATGCGACATGGGGTACTACCGCAGATGGCATTTACCCCGAGGGGTACCTTTGTTAAGGCAATTTCAGCGCCGATGGGAAACAAGAGGATCCACTTCTCGCAGATGCAGTCCGCCGCAAGGAAGGATGTGGAGAGAGCATTTGGAGTGCTCCAGGGTAGGTTTGCCATTGTCAGGGGCCCCGGGCGATGTTGGCACCAGAGTACGTTAAGGCATATAATGACTGCATGTATCATTTTGCATAACATGATCGTGGAGGATGAGAGGAATGGGCCACCACAGGAAATAAACTTCGACTATATGGGAACTCCCGTCGTTCTCGGACGCCACCCAACGGGTCGGTCTTGCATCGCATACAAGCAACTCAAAGGCGGAGGGATCGCCAACTTCACCATCGATTCTTGGCGGATCTCGTCGAACACCTTGGTCACGGCACGGGGGATAATGCAAGTGTACGCTATGTTTCCTTGTGAGAGTGTTATGTATCAATGTAAGGTTCAATAAATAAGTGAACTTGGTTGTACGTGAAATGAAATGGAAAGCTCAAAACAGGATAACCGACAATGCAAACATTACAAATCCGGTGAGTCTGCAATACAACTAGATAGTTCAAACATTAACACAACATTACACAATAGTATAGTCCACACAAGAACTAGATAGTTCGCACATGAACACAACAAACCAACACAAGAAAGCAACAAACTAGATAGTTCACACAATACAACCACGTAGTCCACACAATAAATAAAGGTAGTTCAAACATTAACACAACATTACACAATAGTAGATGGACGCCAACTCGATCTAGATAGTTCAAACAGGATGACCGAAGGCAACAATTACTTGTTCATTGCACGACGACTCGCCATAATCTCATTCAATCGACTCTCGTAGTACTCATGAAGCAATCCATTACACGAGTTCAAGTCAATATTCATAATCTTTTCATTCTCCGCTTCCTCGACATGGCCGCTTTTTTCTTACAGATTTCTAGCATGGTAGCCGCCTTTTCCTTCAGATTTCCACCATAGCAGCTCTCGACTCATTCATCTTGTTGAATTGCTCGAGTACGCACCCACGATGACATGCTAGACGAGCACCACGCTTCCTCGCAGCCTTCGCAGCCTCCGGCCTTGTGGCCTTTCCACTCATCGATGATGCTTGCGAGGCCTCGCCGATAGGAATGTCATTGGACCCTTCATGTCCTCCGTCTTTTGCTTCTTGTGGGACAAGTCGAAGACCACTTTGATGATCCGCAAGCAAGTACCCAACAATGGTGGAACGCGAATGGCTTGCCCTCAATGTCCCGGTACATCGTGCAAAGATGGGCCATCTGCAAAAGAGAAGACAATTACAACATGACCGAAAGTGCCGACTACAGACGGGACAATTACTTACCCTATCACGCTCGGTGCTCCCACTCGATGTAGACCGTCGATTCGATTGAGATACCCAAAGATATTTGCTAACACACTCATTTATCAATGACCACGGTTAACCAATGCTTTCTTCGATCTTGCCTTCATGTGTTCCTTGCTATAGGTTGTGTAGTAATCAGCAATTACGGTCCAATACGTGTCCGATGATTGGTCCTTCCCAACAATGGGGTCTAGGCTCACATTCAACCAAGCCGAGACTAGAACTTCATCCTCTACTTGTGATCCATTTGGTCCTCTCGGCTCTGGAGCTGTTTTTGGTCCCCTTCTTCACGTCGTGGACCGACTCGGGCAGCATGAGTCGTGCCCATGGTCGGCGGTCTTTGGAGGAGATAACCGTGCACCACAAAGATCCAAGTCCTCTGAAGGAAGTTCGAGTAGAAAGGGTCCATGTCGTCCTCCCCGATCATTGAAAGCACACACACGATTGTTATTACGGAATAATGGCAAAGTAATGTGGGAACAATATGATTCAAAGATGAAATGTACATCACATTGATTGAAATTACGGTAAGGATTACAAGTTCATAGGTAGATGGTCCAAAATACAATAAAGCTCACTTAGCGCTTGAAAGCCACATGGTCCAAATTAAAGCATACAACACACGAAGATCTAAACATAGTGGCGAACGATCGGACTCGAATCCACATTCGCTAAGTAGAGAATCCGTGGAGTAGTCGCCGAGGGAGTTGTTCGGCTGGTGTAGTCCGCCGGCAACACGTCGTCCGGATCAACCGCCTCGGCGGATGCAAGGTGAGCGAGCACACGGAGAAGGTGGAGTGGTAAAGTCAACTGCAGTGTCCAACGACATCTTCTCCAAGCCGCTCGGCTATGACCTCGACCAAGAAGTGCGGTGTTAATGTCATTGGCCCAAGGCTCATCACTTGGGAGGAAGTTGTCCCAGCGATGGTCCCGAGCTGCTCGGCTCTCTCCTCCAGCCAGATCTCGCAGACTGGGCAGGGGCGCCTCGAAGGGTCTCCGAGTCCATCTAAAACAACCGACGTCAGACAACAGTTCGACAGATACTTCTACACGCAAAGAAGTAAAGCATTTATTTGAGTGTTCTCATCCAAGATATAATTGGTCGACACAAGAAGAAGTAACTTGGAATTCATGCTTTTAGGTTGTCATCCAAGATATAAAGGAGCATATAATTGGTGACACAACAGAAGTAAAGGAGCATATATAACTTCATGCTTGACACAAGAAGAAGTGAAGGTCCATATAATTGGCTCACACAAGAAGAAGTAAACCACCATATATAATTGGCGAACACAAGAAGAAGTAAAGGAGCATATATTACTTCATCTTTGAGACAAGAAGAAGTGAAGGTCCATATAATTGGCTCACACAAGAAGAAGTAAACCACCATATATAATTGGTCGACACAACAGAAGTAAAGGAGCATATATAACCAATTCATACTTTTCAGTTGTTCATGCAACAGATAAGTTCTTGGCGAGAATTCTTGACCAAACAACCACTAAAGAAGCATGTGTAATTTACTTGCGAAATTCTTCTACCAAACAAACAAGAAAGAAGCATGTGTAAGTTATGATTGGCGATTCAGTTAACGCCAACAAACGATAAAAAGCATGTGTAATTTACGCTTGGCGAAAATTCTTGACCAAACAACCAAGAAAAAGCATGTGTAAGTTCTGCTTCTCGATTACATCGGCCAAACAGATGTAAAGAAGCATGTATATAAAGAAGCATGTATATAAAGAAGCATATTGAGCCATAGAAGCTAATTGAGCCATACAAGCTACTAGCTAATTACACATACAAGCTAACCAATGAAGAAACCATAATTTGACTCATTACCAATGCAAATTGAGCAAGTCTCTAATGGCATAACAAGATGATGCACATTTGAGTGTTCTCGATGTCGGGTTGCCTTAATAGGCCCTCCTCGCCACAATAGGCGAGAAATGACAGATTTGTGACAATCTTACCACACTTGCGCTTTATACTTCACCTTAATTTCATCAATTGTCTAGCAAATATGCATGGCAAATTACCAAGACGCAGAAGTAGCAAATGACATTCTTAAATGCCCGAATGAGCATATAAGAGTGATTGACAATTAAACAAACCAAGTACATCACAACGATATGTATCACAGATTGTCAAGTTTATTGTCACAAATCGTCTATTCCACCCTCAGAGATCCTCATTGAACACTTATGCCAACATGCACGGTCCCCAAGCCAAAATGTTGGTGGCCCTGTGCATGCAATCGAATATAATTTAGTTCTTCACAGATTTAGTTGTTCACGAGAAGCCACTTACCGAGACAAGAAGCCACTTACCGACACAAGAAGCCACTTATACCAAGTCGGTGCACCTGATTTAGTTGTTCACATTTGAAGTTTCAACTGCATAATAAGGCAATTACCGACATTGCAAAAGTTAGTGAACACGGCTTTACTTCTCGAAGAAGTCGATGAACACGACTTTTGTTCTTACTATCTCTAGTCCACAAGCATGAATCACAAATTGCGGTGCAAGAAGTCGATGAACGCAGAAGTGATCACAATTTACGGAACACAATTTGGGGAACTCAATTTCGAACTCAAGCCAAATTCCAAAGGTAAGAAGTCGATGAACACGGTCAAGGAACACAATTTCGGAAAGCAATTTCTCTAGTCCACAACCATGAAGTAAACCCAAAGAGACAACAAGCATGAACTAGTACCCATATAATCCGAACAAGCGGGACAACCACCACGAACTAAACCCGTCGGGACATATTGCATAATTGAATCGATATATATATATGCTGCACATTTATGTCGGGACAACAACCACAATTTTATGTAATTCGAATGCGTGAGGACAACAAGCATAATTGAATGTGCATATATATGATGCATCGAGGTTATGTCGTAACCAATTAGCTAATGCAATGCTAATTTTCTTATCAATGAGTCTGACTAGTTCAAGCGAAGAAGTATTAACGGCATGAAATCGGTTTTGTGGACAACAGCAAGGAAATTGGTTCACTTGTCAATGGCGTCAACAGCAAGTATGCACTGAGTTTTCATAGTACCCATATAATCCAATCACAACTAGGAAAGCAGAATATCCTAATTCGATGGAGTGCTCATTCAATCGGTTTATTTGTGCACCATCCGCAAGTATATTTCTCCACCATTCCCTTCTTGGAACCCTAGTTCACCAACCGGAGACTTCATTTCGAGATCAAATGGACATTAAATTGAGCCATAGCAAAATTATCAGCTGAAACAATGATCAACACTCGGCTAGTTCAGCGGTTTTAGCATGACCGAGACTATTTGTCAAAATGGACATTAAATTTCACCCCGATGGCTTCTATGCATCTACATTTCATACTTCATCACCGCATCCGAGATTCACCCCATCCGTGTTTTTCCCCATCTAGGTTCAACGGCGATTTGACCCCATCCAAGTTTTTCCTAGACCGAATCGAACATCGCACAACCTAAATCCATTTCAAATCGGCGAATATGGGGCTCCTCGTCGTACCTCAAGGTCTCGAGTTCCGTCGCCGTCGTTGTCTCCGTGGGTGAGGCGGACCACCTTCGCTCCTCGCTTGCAGACGCCCTTGCCGTCTGCCGCAATGTCCGTCTTGCCACAAGCCTCGCCGTTGACGCCCACAAAGAACCTGCGTGAGGGAATGGGGAGCGCGACCCTCGGCGGAGGATCCTCTCTCCTCTCCATGCATGGGCGGCGGTGAAGGACTCGGTTGGAAGCAGCAGGAACGTTCTCTCTCGGCGCTTTCTCATGCCCAAGGGAATGGGGCGACTCGTGGACTCGGTTGGAGATGGTTTTACGTCCCGAGTGCACCTCATCGACCGTACTCGTGGCTTACCTGGTGATGGCTCATTGCGCATCATGGTTTCCCAGCGATCTCTTCCCTGTTCCTCCTCACGTGCTCCGCCGCTCCGCCCTCCTCCTCCGATCTGGTGCTGTGCTGCTTCTTTTTCTCCCACAATGGTTGCTACGGCACTCCGGTGAGCTCTCATGGAGCCATCGGTCGGTCAGTAGCGATGGCGCCAGAGCTCATTGGAATCATCCTTGCGACGCAAAGCAAGGCTCTTCCCCCACTTCTCTGCCGCCTCCTCTCATGGGGTTGCTTGTGTCGCAAGCGAAGCTGACCGCCGGGCTCTAGCTCGCTGGGTTCCTCCAGGCTGCACGCCTCCACCGTGATGTCTCCTTCTACGATAGGTCTTCCTCCTCCTCCTCTAACCTTACCCATAACCCCCACTCCACCGGTTCCTCTTGATTTTTCGGTGATGGACTTTTTTTGGGGGGAAATCTCAGCCAAGGTTAGAAATCTCGGCAAGATTTTATGAGATCTTGTTCTTGGAGTTGGATGAAATTTTGACTGCCGGCCGAATTCAAAAATTCAAAAAAAATCATTTGCTATAGGAATCTCGCTTTTTGGCAAGATTTCACCCTTACCACCTAGTATCTCAGGATTTGAGCCCAGAATTCAAAGTTTAATACCTAGATTAGACTAGATTTAGGTCAATTACGCTGGAAAAAGTGATCTTCCATGATAATTTGTCGAAAAACCATTTTTTGAGACATTTTTTAAAAACTGTAGAAACACTTTCAGATTTTTATAAAATTTTACATGCTTTATCCTGATGTGAAAATTTTATGGTACCATTCTAAGAAGTGTAGGATCATAAATAAAAAATTTTAAAATAATTTAACTTCATTTATTATCTTTAAAAATCAAAAATAGAATGAACATAATTGGGATAGTAAAATTGTCTAATTTTATAAATTTTATCATGTGTAATCGTGGTCCAAAATTTTTATGAGATATTAACAATTGACTCAGTAACATTTTATAAAATTTTCAAAAATTGTAAACTTTTTGTTTGCTCAATCAAATCTATGTATATATTGAACTTTATTTGTTATATTTCAAAAATAAAAAATAGAGAGAACATAAATGGTACACTATACTTGTAAGAATTTTATAAATTCAGTGGAGTGTGATCGTAAATCAAAATTTTTATGAGATCTTAATAATTTCCTTATAACACTTATGCAAAATTTTCAAAAATTTTAAACATTTTTTTGTTGCTAAAACAAATCTATGTATTGATCATCAGGCTTTTACGAGGACGTAGCACTGTCAGAATTTTTGAAACTTGTTGAAGCTTGATCATTAGATTAAAATTTTATAAAATATTAATGATAAATCAAGACCATTCACAAAAATTTTCAAAATTTTCTTTTGGTTGAAGTTTGCCGGTAAAGTTTTTATCAGCATAGTAGTACTGTCCGAATTTTTAAAAATTCATGAAGCTTGATCATTGAAAATTTTATGAGAATATTAGTGATGCATCATAAACATAAATATAAAATTTCAAAATTTTCTAACGTGGTTTATTTCATGTTTCATTTGGTTCAAACTTGCCAGTCAGTGTTTTATCAGAACAATAGCAATATTTGAATTTTTGAAATTCCAAATGCTTTATAATTTTCTCAAATTTGTATGGCAATATCATCAATGTGTCAGGAATCTCCAAAACAAATATCAAATTTTTTTGACTTTGTTTCGACCAAATTTGCCAAGATCTGGCCGAGATCTTGACAAAACCGGTGAGATCTCGGCTATACCAATGGCAAAAAAAACCGGAATTTAAATTTTTTTTTGTATTTTGGCCAGAATTTGTTTGAAATACCGAGATCTTGCCAGAGATTTTGTTCTCTGATCAGAGACAGTATTTAGAGCGATATCGAGATTTCAATCCTTAATCTCAGCCTCCTCTAATCCGATGCTGTGCATCGGTTCGCTACTCCTTTGGTAAACCTTCTCGTGTGGTTGGTTGGATGCAGCTTAAGGGCTCTCTCGATTAGGATCGTGCAGTGCTTCCTACTCAACGGGTTCAACTTCCTAGGGAGGTACGGTTGTTCGTAATTGAGATTGAATCTCGCCTAAATTTGTGCCCTTTTTTTTGTTTTTCTTGTTTTGTTTTTTTTGACGAGGACGCCCAAATGCACTGGAGTTGGTGATTAGTTGGGTATACTAGCTAGTTACATATATGTTGCAATACATGAATAGGTATCACTGGATCCTTCTTGTCATCAAGCTTGATAGCAGCCAGATCGTTGTTCAAGACTCAAAAAGGACTCCGGTGGAAAATTATCAATATATCATTGACACCCTAAACAGGTATATAGCACATATATATACGATAGTTTTAATTCCTTATTATATATATTGAAATACCTTGCTAATTCCAACTCTGATAATACTCGTAATAACGCATCACACAGGGCATTCGCAAGGTTCCGAAAGAAGCAACAAGGAGATTTCGAGAACGAATTTGATGTACAAATAAGCACTCGAGTACGTATTAAAGAATATTAATATGCCGTAACAGTTTGTCATCCCAATAATAATTGTTTTCTTTTCAAATTTCATCACAGGTTCTACGACAGACGGAAGGAAACAACTTATGTGGCTATTATGTGTGCCACTATATGCAAAGTATTACCCACGGCGATGTGCCGACAACCAATGCCGAGGTAGTGTGAACATGTCAATTTCTTAGTACTTAATTACACTTTAATTACATGTCCAGAGATTTATTTACTTCCCACTTTGTCAGCCCAACATCGATGAACAAGGCGTGATCCCGCCGCACCGGGTTACAGCAATCCAAGAACAACTCATCGGTTTTATTGTCAACGAGATTGTATCCACCAAAGGCGAGTTCCACGCAAATGGTTGGAGACCTTGTCCTGAAATAAGGATAGGTGAACTGACATCAACATCGACCAAGGGCACAAAGAGCGACGCACGCAAGAAATGAGTTCAAGATTCACCCTTTTATTCTTTGAAACTTGTAAAAGTGGCTTATTATTTCATGTGTTCATCACTTGTTCATTTTTTAGTCTATTAAGTTCGTATTTTTCTGTAAATGAACCTGTAATTATCTGAATGAGTACGCATGAATAATATATATTTAATTATTGTGTCAAAAAAACTCCTGTAGTTCTATTTATTTTAATTGTTAAAATCTATATCAAAAACCCTCTCGAAAACATATTCTATATTGAATATAATCAAAAGCGCGTCTTTCAGTCGGCCTCTTCTGGCGGTTGGTAACTACGATTAGTAATACCAACCGCTTTTGAGAGAGTCTCTCCTAGCGGTTGGTAACACCAACCGCTTGAAAGTGTCCAACCAGAAGCGGTTTGGGGAACCGCTTGTGATACCCGACGGGGTATCACTCATGATTGCCTAAAGCGGTTCTAAAACCGCTTCTGAAAGCGGTTTCGAACCGCTTGTGCATGTCCGATCCACTGTAGTGGACCTATTCGTAATCTGTAAGGATCTATCTGTAATTTGAAGAAACGGAAAGGCTTTTCTGCAAATGCGCAACAGTGAAACGTCGACGGACTGAACACTCTCCAATTCCTTCACTTATAATAAAAATCTTTATACGAGACGGCACCCCGGCAAGCGTCTACGTCGCGCCGAAGGCGACGTGGCCAACGCCTCCGCTCGAGAAAACTCCCAAGTTTAATAATGGTACTAGCCAGTGTCACGCGCTACGCCGCGTCGCGCAAAATTTTGTAGTTGCATTACGTGTTGTGCGAAATTTGAGATATTCGGTCACGATCTTTGCTCAGCGAAATTTTGTTTGATGAATATTTTGTAAAAAATTGGAAAATCTCGCTTTTCTTATTTAAAAAAAGGTTCGCTAAAAGCCGTCGTGAATCTTTAAATTGCTAGGAGCTATCGGTGAATCCTTTTTTAAAGAAAACACAAATGAATCAAAACGTATTCTTGGTTTTTTTTGCATAATTCCCGCGTATTTTGATTTTCTAAATTTTTTTAAAAAGGGTTGTTAGAAGCTATTGGCGAATCTTTGGATTGCTAGAGCTATTGGCAATAATAGCGCCTTCTGTTGCGTCGTTTTGTAGAGTCGATAGGACCCATCGGTGAATCCATGAAAAGCGTGTTTTTTGTGACGAAAACATCTTTTAGAGAAAACGTGTTTTTTGGCGAAAACATTTTTACGGTAAAACGGATCGACAAATCGATAAGGTGCTATAAATCTTGATGAATCTGCGTTTTTTGTGGCGAAACTTTTTTCGAAAACGCGAACCTTCGACGGATCTGTTTTTTTGTGGCGAAAACTTTTTTTCGGAAAACGCGAACCTTCGATTTAATCGATTTTTTTTGTGGCGAAAACTTTTTCCGAGGAAAACGTGTTTTTGTGGCGAAATATTTTTTCCCGGGAAGAACGCGTTTTTTTTGTGGCGAAAACATTTTTTCCGGTAAAAACGGATCGACAAATCGATAAGTCGCTATAAATCTTCGACGAATCTGTGTTTTTCTGTGGCGCAAATATTTTTTCCGGGGAAAACGTGTTTTTTTTGTGGCGAAAAATTTTTTCCGGGAAAACGGAGAAAGGACTGAACGTAAGAACCGTGGACTGTTTGTTAATTTTTGGACCTGTTAGCTATCCCGAAAAAATTAGAAAAGGGCTTGTTCGCGATTTGTAATTAACGGAGGTTTTTTCAGTAAAATATCGCGCCAGGACCCAAACGCCAAGAAAAAAATACATTTTTGTCTCACAAAAAATTACGAAGGACCTATTTGTAATTCAGAAGGACCTATCCGTAATTCTAAAAAAGTGGAAGGGTTTTTTCGTAAAATCGGCAAGAGGACAGGTGGCCCTCCTGGCCTCTCGCCAATTCCTAGCGCTTTAAAGGGGGTACCTATGATATGTGCCTTCTGAAGCATGCGCGTGCGTTTTGTATTGCACTTTTTAGCTGTCCCGTATACATTGATCTGATGAGTATATCACTCTAATTTTACACTTATATTGCTTTCTTCACTGAAGGTTGGAAAGGTGGCTGATCAGCTCTCCGCCGAACAACATAACCCAAGCAGAATGACTAATTCATCGATCGTGGCTCAGTTTAGCTGGATTCCAATTTTTTGGCTATGTATATAGCCTGTGTATGTGTGCTCACTCAAAAGAACTGTATGTCACTCAAATTACAGGTTTTTGAGAGGAATAAGAGGTTATGTGTGTTGATCTCATGACTGGTTATTTCTGCGGTGGCTCATCATAGTGGCGAGCAGCCACTGTCTAGGATCACGATCGAGAGGATGACATTCACTGTCCACAAGTCGGCGCATGTTAAGGCGTCCCCTTTTATTCTTGAACTCAAGGTTAGCCCTAATTCTCACCATTGTTGTTTATCAGTTGTAGAATGATGGTTTACTGACAATACATTGGGGGCACTTGCGAATTATGATGCTCCAAGGCCAGAACAGTGAATGGGTAAAGGTATAGTTCTTCCATCCAGATCCCTCCAATGGTGATTGCGTTGGTGTTTTCTCTCCTGCCAATTAAGGTAAAAGTATTGGAAAATTTACATTTAGACAAATTGATTGCCACATGAATCAATCCAATTAGGCATTTTCAGGTGAAATTGTTAGAATTGCAATTTGTCAGCCTGAAAATGTGAGCTAGTATCCCCCAATGGGATCTACAGCACCTATCACTTATGTTCCAATTAATTGATCTTCAGGTATAGTTCATTGTCAGGATTTAGACTTTGTGACATGTTCTTTTCGATTATTGTTTTTTCCATGATATTCAGTGCCGTGCCAAATTGGAAGCTTTAAAAATGATGGCTACAATTAGTCTGGAAATGGACACTTGAAACTTCAATCGATCAACCAGAGGGAAGATTTATCATTGGCACTATTTTCTGAAGGCCTCTTGAAGGTAAGATAATACCGTATTTTCTCAACTTCTCTACATAATAGCAACTCCAGTATACTTCTAAAAATGCATTTCCTCATTTTTCTTAGGTCTAAAAAAATTACTCCTATAACAGCCAAAGATGATTTCTATCTCTATCTCAAACAAGGTCGCATTTACGAACCCAAAGGCACCTGTGCACCCACGTTTGGCTCAAGGGAAGTCTTTGAATGAAGTAAGCTTACCTATCAATACAAGTTGATTAATTTGTTTTCTGTGTGCCATTTACTACTTACGACCTGTAGGACGATTCTAACTTTGTTACTATTCATGATCAAGCATCCATCACACAACGTTGTGTAACTATACATAGCACTGTTATCTTCCTTTCCGTTGCCATATCACATCTTCTAATCAAGCTAAATACGGTTTTCGCAGCAGAAAACTGGTATCGGATTTGTTGCTGCGTCTCAACAGACACCACACACACCACAGATTAGCCATTTGGAGTACTGCGTAACTCTGCTTTTTAATTGCCATCTGGAGTACTTCGGAAATCTGTTTTTAATTATCATCTCCTAAAATCGATATTGTTTCATGGTCCTGTCCTGTTCATGCAATCCAGTCGCTGCCGCTTCTGAACCCTGAACTGAAACACCCTTTATCACTTACCCATAAAACTCATGCATACAGACAGTACTGGTCATGCGCTTGTACATTGCAACAAAACCTCAATTTGCGACAAAATATTTATTTGCAAAGAGGATTAACAGTGGCAAAGATGGATAATTAAAGAACAGTGGCAAAGGTGGGTAATTAAGAGCACTAACAGTGGCAAAGATGAGTAATTAAAGAGCAGTGACAAAGGTGGGGTAATTAAAGAGCAATAGCAAAGGTAGGTAATTTTGATGAAGTGACGTGAGAAGAAACTCTCACTTTATATAGTAGAGACTAACCAACACCGGCCCTAAACACACATAATGTCTAAATCCAGCCTCCTTTCACAAGCAACAAAAAATCCAGAGCAATCAACATGGATCCATACTGATTCTAATTTAACAAACACAATAAAAGAAGCACAACCGCATGTGTCACACTGAACCACTCGATCCATGTTTAATCAGTGCTAAGTACGCTTCGTAATGTATCCATATATACAGCACTTGCACCGACTTTATATGCACTATAACCGCCTAATCCCCTCATCTTTGTGCTTACTACTTATACGCATCCAACAGCCACCTTACAGTCTGTTGCCTCCTTTAGACCATATGGCGCAGCGTAGCGCGCTGTTCATACTAGTAGTTCTGAACCTACTAGATTCTGCTCAGCTAATTCCAGCCCAGCCAAGCTAAGCAAGCTCAAAACAGAGTAATACCATTGCACGCAACGTATGCGTACACATATCAAGTACAAGCGTACACTGAAGCTCGAACTCATCAGAGGCGCGTCTCATCAGAGGTGAACTCTCTGAATCAATGCCCCTGTAAATCAGAGGCGCGGTGTCAGATCCCAGACATGAACCGTTACAATTTCTCAAGAATGTGGTGGTTTTGTGTTTACCCACCCTTCTCCAAGCTCACGTCCGAAGCCGTTGCGCTTGTTCCCACCCCAAGGAGCCGGGAAATTTGGCTGTGTGACACCCAATTCGATGGCAATTCACAGATTGACACTTAAATTCGTGCGGTTCATAAAATTGACACGAATCGACGAATTCTTCGGCTCAGCGACACTCTCGGTATTTTTTCACATTTTCAAGATTTTCGAAATAATTTACACTATGTGTACGCCCGTTTTAGCCCTGTTCTCTCCCCTTGTTAACGGCCGTTTGAAGCCCGTCTCCTCGCTCATTCACACCCCGGCACGGTCTCCTCCCGCGGCGCCCCGGGTTAGGAGGCCTCCTCCCGATCTGCCGTGGGTTTGGTAAGATCGCCAATATTTTCACTGATTTTGATCTCTATATTTATCTTGTCACTTAGGCAGTTTCATTTATTTAGTCATCTTGAAGTCTGGAGTAAATTTTAGTCATCATGACCTTCACAATATATTTCAGGGATCAGATGTGCTTACAAAGTAAAAAAAATGCAACAACACTGGTTATACCTAACCAGTAAATCGATTACTAAAGCTTACTGAAAATGAAACTTACGAACACATTGTGGAATAGAAACTTTTAGCCAAAGAATTTTGTTTTAAAAGTCAGAATGTGTTCAGCAAAAACTGGGTGGCACTAGATAAAAAACAGAAAAATCTAGAAATCTCACTACGCATGAGAGTATGAGAATTTACAATGATCAAGCACAAAGCTGAGAAACAAAAGGGGGAAAACTACTATAGCATAGCATCAGGAAGCCAACCACAACATAGAGCATCAGGCCGACAGCTTAGTTTTCTTGACATCTAATCTACCATGAATTTCGTAGCAACAACCAAAAAGATACTTCTTTTGTTTAACAATGTTCTGCTATAAGATCAAGCATAGATGGAATTGGTAAGATTATCTATTAGGAAAACAATTTTGTTTGTGCATGCAATTTCTCACTTTATTATTCCAATGTCCGCTTAAGTTGTTTTTGACTGGAATTGGTAAGATTGTTAATATTTTAACAGGAAGTTCGGTTCTTCTTCGTTGTGCAGCCCCTCAGTGAGAATGTCACATGCAAGCTCAGCGCCTAGTTCTCGTGTGCGGCCGATGTCGCAGTCAGCTGGTTCATTATTGCCATTAGTCTGTTGTCACCGCAACTCGGGCGCGAGTAATTGAGCTCATTGCGAAGACGTCGTCCAACTTCGGAAAGCAGTTCTTCAAGTGCCCATGAAATCAGCCGAAGTCGAAGGAGTGCAATTTTTTCATGTGGCAAAAGCAGTACGAAGAATTGGTAGGTGCATGGCATGAAGGAGGAGGTTCAAGCTCATATCTTTCATTTGTGAAGGAGGTGCTCCATGGTGTGAAGGCTGACATTGTTTCGGAGTTGAAATATAAGCTAGCGCAATTGATGTTGCTTGTCAGTCTGAATGTATGCCTTGTAGTTCTAGTAGTAGTTGTCATGCTTGTGAAGTAGGAGATGTACTTCTCTCGATGTTGTACTGATGTGTTTGTCTACTTTGAAGAAATGTATGTAATTGTCCAGTTTGAATGAATGTCTAGTTTGAACGAATGTCTAGTTATCAGTGAATGTCCAGTTTGAATGAATGTTAGTTTGAATGAATGAGCAATGTGGTCTGTTTGAGGTGAACAACCTGAGGAAATTATCCTGATAGAAGCAATGTGGTCATGTATTTTGCACTGATTATGATACTTCCCTGCGGGAAGCCTGATATAAATCTGGGATTGCATTCCTTTGCTGACTATTTGTGCTGATGCTATCTGGAGAAAAAAAATTTTTGCGCACTTGTATATTATGATTGTGACATGGTTTGGGAATCCAGCTAACATGTGTTGCTATGCGACAATTTTGGTCATATTTGACAGGTTCCTCATGAACCTGAGACCCGGGGTAAGCAGGTCAGAATATGTTACTCACATGGTGGCATTGCTTGTTGGGGGACGTATCTAGTGTTAAACCACCACTGGTGTAAATTCTATGAAAATCACATGTATCAATGAGCCAGCACACAGAAATACCAGAGAACAGGCCGATCCAGTGTTAAACCACCACTGGTGTAAATTATTGTTGGGGCCGATAAGTACTATTAAGATACATTACATTGTGTTTTCTAGTTAAGATTACCAAGTGGCAACCAAACGACAATACAATGTAGAATTACATGCTGGAAGGTTTACAACAAAGTATGGTACAACCAGAGAACAGGCCCAACCACCTGCCTGATAGAGAACATGTTGACATCATCACAAAGATCACCCAATCCAGTTCATCATGATGATATTCTGGGATGCATTGTTTTCCTGTAGCGTTGCTTGAAGCATGATCAATATTCTGGGATGCTAGGTGGTTGCAAAGGATGACAACTACGAGTAAGAAACCCTGAAATTGTGAAAACATATGGAAATAAAGCATAACGAAGTAGAGTTTTCATGATGATCAAAGTCCAGGTACAGTTGAGTCTCTTCGGAAAACAAAAAAAAGGTCCAGTTCATGATGATCACAGTTCAATGGGCAAACTTGAACAAAAAAAGGTCTAGTTCATGATGATCACAGTTCAATGGGCAAACTTGAACAAAAAAATTCTTAAACATGTTCTTCTGAGGCTCCTTTGAGGTATCTGTACAATTTTTAAAGAGAACACCGTTAAGACATGCAAAATTTCAGGAAACCACCACCTTAGTCCATATAGCATATTGCAGATCAACAGTAATATTTGTTTTAAGCATAGACTGTCCATGCTTATTGTGGAGTATATGGGCCCCGGGTATCTTCATGGCAAGCCGTGAGGACCACCCAGGAGGGGATGGGCCAAGCCGACTGCATGAAGGTGGGTATTGCTCAGGAGGCAGGCCGCCATGCACAACAAGAAAACCCCGAAGATGGAAACCAACCCTGCTTAGGGAGGATACAATTGTAATCCTAACCGTTATCATGTTTAACAGATAAGGAAAGAGATACAATCTCCACCTTGTAACCGATTAGGACTCTTCTTTGTAACCGCCCTCCTCCGCTATATAAAGGGGGGTGGGGGAGGATGAGAGGAGGAGGAACACAGGAGATCATCAGAAAAATAAGCTAGCCAATCATAATCCCAGAGCACAGGACTAGGGTATTATCTCCACCGTGAGAGCCTGAACCTGTATAATTCCCGTGTCTTGTGCTACCATCGAGTTCCCGATCTAGCGCCCAGCCCCCTTTTAATTATTGTCGGTAACAACCCTCGACAGTTGGCGCGCCAGGTAGGGGATGCGCTAGGATCAATCTTAGCAAGCTCGATGGCGATCTTCGACAGCTTTGGTGGCGGCTGGAATCTCAGCCGTTTTTCATGCGACAAGGGCTTTTTGGGCGGCGGCTGAACAATTGCATTGCGGCGCATGCATGTGTGTCTGGCGTATTATTTTTCCTTGCGCTAGGAGGTCTTTGTGTCTTTTCCTGGCGACTGCATGCATGCAAGCGCAGGTCCTAGTGGCATGAGGATTGGTCGGCGATAAGAAGCGCTTTCTTTCCTGGCGACTACGTATGCATACAAGGAGAAGACGACTAGAAAATTTTTGTGGCTTTGACTTCCGTGTGCGGTTTTTTTCCTTTGCCGCATGCATGCGTGACGAGCGTTGCTGGAAAGGCTTTTTGCGGTCGGAGAGCACTTGCTGGATGTCCTGCGCAGGGTCTTCAGGTGGGAGATCTTCTGGCGACCTGCGTCCTGGCGGCCGTGAAGAGGAGGAACGACGTCCTGGCCGGCGGCTGGCTTTCCTGAAGTGATCGCGACGAGTTGGTTTTTTGGTCGGCGGCGCATGCACGCACGTATTTGCAGCCGAGGAACTGACTTGCGGCTATTACGCTTTTTGCATGCGCGACTAGAAAAAGAAGATTGGAGGCTTCTTGCATGCATATGCTCTAACGTGATTTCTTGCTGGCGTTTGGCTTTCTAGTGCAGGTGGCCGGAGTATTTTTTCTAGCGGCTGATCAACAAAAAAGGGATCGTTGCATGCATCCATGTTCTTTGTCTCAAAAGAGTTCTGCCGACCAGAAGTTCAATCGCTAGTTGGTTTCTTTGCGGCCGACGCGCATGTCTTCGGAGATTTTTCTTCTGTGGCGTGAGTTCTCGCTAACTTGTGTCTTGGCGATTTTGAGGCGACACCAAACTTGAGTTCTTTGTTTTTGCTCGCAATTGCTTCCTCTCGCTGTTGGCAAGTTCTTTCTTGGTTTTCGTCTTTGCGGGGAAGGCCATAGTCTGGTACCGCTTCCTAATGATCAGAGTCGCAGCAACATCTTATGTCGCTATGTACTCGTCAATTCACTTGAAGCCGACTACAACATCTGAAGATCTGTTGCAGCCCAACAACAGAAGATCGTGCCTAACTAATCTCGTTTTTAAAGTTTTATTCATCGCGATAAACATCCTTGGTAAAGATAGCTCCTTGTGGCTGATTTTTTCTTGCGTTGGTGGCTGGTGCTACGAAAAAGTCGCAGCCGCTTGCATGCGGGACAGAAGGTTTCGGCGACCTGAAGACTCGTGCATGCATAGCGACTAGAAAATTCGAATGAATGCATATATTCGTTGCCGCAAGATCTAGCGTCCAGTTTTCTTCCGTCGTGATTGGAAGCATCCTGTGAACACACCTCGACGTGCTGAAAAGAGTTAACGGCGCTAGCTTGATCAAGAAGATACCCCGGAGGCTACCGACTACGGTAAAGGAGATGTTCGCGATTAGCGATCGCTAACGCTAGCGCCGAAGCGCCACCTTCGCTGACGGCCACGAGTCTCGCTGCGCCGAAGCGCCACCTTTTCAAGACGGCCACGAGCCTCACGCTGCGCCGAGCGCCATCTATGGCTCGGCTACCAGTCTACGCCTACGCTATGAGCAAAGACGGCACGATCGTCAGCAATGCATGGAGCATAAAGCAGCTAAGTCGCTTTTTACTCAATTATGTCATTATGAATAAAATTGTTGGCTTTCTTGACTTGCTACTTAGTTGATCCACAACTAAGCGATGAAGTCGAGGCTACACTAATAGTGTCTTGCATCGCACATCTTTTTCTGAGTTGTATTTTTCTTCTACTTAACGATTGCAAATGAATCCGAGTGTGTTAATTCCGAGTTGTGAAGCTCTGACCCCATGAACGGCGAACTTTAGTCACCCAAAACGCGTGCCTGGGAAAAAGAGCCATGAGCCAACTCCCGACGCTCGGGGGCTAGACTAGTCGGGCAGAGTGCTTAAACAAAAAGAGTCAAACCACTCGGATGAATTCAAAATCAACAAGGAAAAGGAGTAAAAAACTCTAAAATTATATATAAATCAGTCGGACACCACATCCGAGTGAATGGTTTTTATATTGCATAAGTTCTGCATATACATGATTTCAGGGGTACTAAATTTGGATGCGACGCGTGTGGGCCAACGCTTCAACGATGACATCAAGAACCGGCCGACGAATGAGTTTAAAGGAGCGCGCTGAATTTCGCTTTGAGCGAAAAAGCGTTTTGACTTCAGATATCGTTTGGGATACGGTATGCCCCATGATGAGCCACCAACATGCGCGCTGACGATCGGATATAATTCAACGCGTGGAGATCTATTGAGTCCTTCACGATCTCTTTGCCTACAATGAGCACTCTACCGAAAGGAAAACAAGTCGAAACTACATCAAGAACTAGAAGCACTCGGCGTGAAGCGTGACTCAGTTGGGCTGCGACCAGGAAAGCGGCAACTCGATCGCAAAGCACTCGGGGGCTACTGTGGAGTATATGGGCCCCAGGTATCTGCATGGCAGGCCGTGAGGACCACTCGGGAGGGGATGGGCCAAGCCGACTGCATGAAGGTGGGTATTGCTCAGGAGGCAGGCCGCCATGCGCAACAAGGAAACCCCGAAGATGGAAACCAACCCTGCTTAGGGAGGATATAATTGTAATCCTAACCGTTATCATGTTTAACGGATAAGGAAAGAGATACAATCTCCACCTTGTAACCGATTAGGACTCTTCTTTGTAACCGTCCTCCTCCGCTATATAAAGGGGGTGGGGGAGGATGAGAGGAGGAGGAACACAGAAGGTCATCAGCAAGTAAGCTAGCCAATCATAATCCCAGAGCACAGGACTAGGGTATTATCTCCACCGTGGGAGCCCGAACCTGTATAATTTTCCGTGTCTTGTGCTACCATCGAGTTTGGGTCCAGCACCTAGCCCCCTTTTCATTATTGTCGGTAACAACCCTATACAGTAATATAGCATATTACAGATCAACAGTAATATTTGTTTTAAGCATAGACTGTCCATGCTTATAGAACAGTAATACCTATGAGTTTTTTTAGAACATATGAGGCTTCTTTTTCGTACTGTTTTAGTATGAAAAGCAAGGAAGTTCTTTGAACAACAAACATAACTTCTGTGTCATGCAACCATAGAACTAGTTCCAGCTATCATAAATCTTACCCTCGAATGAGTTCTCTTAACCCATCATCAGAAAGATTTGATCTTGCATACCCAAATATATGCACTTCACCAGATTGTAAAAATCCCTGAAACGCATGAACATTAATGCCAATAAAGATAACAGTTGACCTGAGCATTATAGTGTATATAATAGACACTGCACAAAGTTAGCATGTTCTTTACCTTCCATTTTGTATTCAGTAGCTCATCATTAGCACCAACACAAGTATGAAATCCCGGAAGACGAGCGGCACCTGTAAGTAGCCAGGGATTAATTAACAGTTAGCAAGATTAACAATCTGAGTTTCAAATGCTGCAAGACAAGACATCCTGAAGAACTCAAAGACCTCTCACAAGAGCATGACTAAATATTCATAAGCACAACAGAAATCTACTCATATCCCCAGTAAGCAGCTCCCACATCACAATACCAAATGAGTAGACATCAATCTACTCATATCCAAAATATTGTTCACAGACATAGTCACAGACACACAGGATATTTCCATCGTACACATACATACCCTAACACTTCTAAAATACTGGTGCCATTACAGGACTGAGGCACATTCTTAACATATCCAAAATACTTCTACCCCAACAATACTAAGGCAAAATACAGGACAATTCCATCACATCTTCTTCTTCTTTGGAGTTCTCTTCTTCACTCGCTGCGTCGGCTGAGATGGCGGAGACAATAATGAGCTCGTGCCTTCTCTAGATGCCATCATCATTGCCAGTCTCCTGTCAAAATGTAAAATATTAAACGGAAGTGCAATGTTGATCAATTGAACTTAGCAAAGAGACTAACCTTCTTGTCATAGGGCTTATAGTGCATGAGACTTGTGGCCTCCCTTTCTTGGCCGTCCTCTTCCTTTTCTTGGTACCATTTAGCATACACTTGGCCAAGGTCTGTCTATGACCCAACTCTCCACACCTCTTACATTTTACTTTCCATTTTCCTTTTCCCTTCTCTAGGCATCCCTTGATCCTGTTCTTCCTTTGCCTCCCTAGAGTTCTTTTTGTGAGTGGCGGCAATATCTTGAATCCTAGAGGTACCTTGGGCCACTGGGATTTGTCAGTCATGGGCTGAATGACACCTACATATGCTAGCTTGAAGCATCTCACAAAGAAGTATTCATGAACATATTGGCCTATGTTGTGGTTTCTTCGGGAAGTTATATAGGCCAATGCATGAGGGCATGGTTTTCCTGACACTTGCCATTCTCTGAACTGCACTCCTGAGTATCCAGATTCACCACATGCCTCAGCACCTCCAAGTCATCACCTATCTCACTCACTTCTGCTGATCCGTTACCCCCATCTGTGACTCTGAAGCATGACAATGCCCTGGTATGTGCATTTAGTTGCTGAAGCACAGCAGAAAGTACGTCACCTTGCAATCTCTTTCCAATTTTCCTCCTCCTTGCAAACAACTGCATTGTATTCGACTTGATAGTGTCTGCTAGATCGGCAACTGGGAGGTCTTTTATATCCTTCACCCAATTATTCCATGACTCTGCAAGATTATTTGTGATATAGTCACACTTGATTTGTTCACCATGCTTGCTTCTTATCCAACGTAGAGAGTGATATTTTTGCAACCATGTCTTAACTTCAGGAGATGCCTCATAAATCTTGTCCATATAGTGCTGAAACATCTCTTCAGTATATGCTCTAGCTGCAGGGTACATATTTCCAAACACTGGACCTTGGAATCTCTTAATAAAGTTATCCATGAGTTGCCTGAAGCACTCCCTGTGTTCTGCGCATGGGTAAACATTCTTCACTGCTATCTCTAAACCCTTACATGCATCGGAGCTTATTGCCATGTTTGGAATGTAAATGCATTTCTTTAGCTGCTCAAGAAACCAAGTCCAGTTATCAGTTGATTCAGCCTGAAAAAACCCAAATGCCACAGGAAACATCCAGTTGTGACCATCTATTCCTGTGGCAAAAGCTAGGTGGCCATTCCACCTACCATTTAGAGTTGTGCTGTCTATGCTCAAGTATGGTCGATACCCATTGATGAAACCATCTATACAAGGTTTGAAACAACAAAAGAATCTATGGAAATAAACTCCTTCTCCATCCGCCTGCACATCGACCTCTACAACACTTCCAGGGCTCTTCTCCACGTCAGCTTTAAATCTCACCAACATTTCAAAACTTTCCTCCCATTTGCCGAATATCTTGTCTATTGCCTTCTGCTTACCCTTCCACACTGTCCAGTAGCTTAATGTGACATTATACTTTTGCTCTATATTCTCTTGTAGTTCCTTTGTACCCATGTTAGGATGTTGATTAAGAAAAGGACCCTTCTTCTCTGCAACCCAATTGTACGAGGCCATGCTTGACTTAATTCTACCCGTTGACGCACACAAGTGCTGAAATTTATTTTTCGTTACCTGCATAATCAACATACACATTTATCAGTATGCTCTAATAGCAAAGGAATTGTATGAAGAAAATTATACATCACACACCCTCACAGATTTCCCGTCTCGAGTGAGCCTTGCAACTATAGCCCATGGACATCCGTGAGCTTTGCAAAAGCCCCTATAGCGTTCAGTTGATGACTTTTACATGCGTACTCAATTGCCCCATAATTGCATCTTTGCCTTAGTGCCATTCTGAACTCTTCCATGGTAGGATATAAGCTGCCAACTGCCATAGGTGGGTTCTCTTGATCATATTTCACAGCGTCCTCACCAGGAATTGCATCAGTCACATCTTCATCAGATTCAAAATCATCACTGTCTAGCCCCTCCATATCATTTCCATCATGGCAATCAGCACCAGCTCTATCATTCTCACTATCATGGCAATCAGCACGACGCCCATTATTCCCTCTCTCATTTGCCTCCTCCCTTAGACCCATCAGTTCAAATAGTTGGTCCTCACTAATCAATAGTCCCCCATGCCCAAACACATCATCCAGATTTTCTTCGAGTTGCAAATTATCCCAATCAAACCCTCTAGGCTCTTCAACCTGACTACCAGCAGCCGCGTTTGTAACACTGCTGCCATGTGAGTTACTAAAGCAACTACTATTACCTGAATGGTGTTAGTGTAACATCCCAAAATTTGAGTTTTGGTATGTTTTAAATTAAAAATGAACCATTCGAATTTTCTCGGAATTAATCAAAGCTTAAATTGAATTTTCTAATAATTATAAGATTTAATTTGATTAATCTATGCGTCAAATTAAAGGTTTCCAGTTTTTATTGGGTTCCTTGCGCTTCAAGGAATTTTTTTGTATTTTTAGAGATTTTTCTGAATTTATTTGGTATTTATTTGAATTTATTTGGATTTACTTGAATTTACGGAATTTAAATTAATTCGAAAAACATTTTAATTTCCAAAATCCTTCGGGCGAAGTTGCCCGACCAATCCTTTATTCCCTCGGTAGCCTCGTTCCGCTTTCGGCCCCGGCATCGATCCGTGGCGTGTGCGGTCGGATGCGCCACGTTGTCTTGCCGCTCCCAAACCCTAGCCGCGCCGGAGTCCTCGCGCCGCACGCCGCCTTCCTCGGTCTCTGCGTTTTTCACGCCTCCCAAGACCTTAAAAGCCGCCGCCGACCCTTGCCCGAGGTTCGCCACTTCCTCCCGCACCCGCCGCCTCCTTCCTCGTCGACCGAGACGCTGCCACCGCGGAGAACGCTTGCCGGTCTTGCCGCCGTCCCGAGCACTTTCCGCCGTGGTTTTCTTCGTCGTCGGTCATCCTCCGTCGTGATCGGTTGCACCATCGCACTCGTCGCGTTGAGCTCTTTTGGATCCGCTACTTCTTCGCCCACTCGGCCCGATTACGCGCTTGCCTCGCCGTCTTCCCCGCGTCCGGTGGGCTTGCGCCGCCCCTCGCCGTCGTGAGCCGCGGTGAGTTCTCGGCCGTCCGATCTGGCTTCAACGCGCCGGATGCGTGCCGCGTGGCTAGTCCACGTGAGTGCCTCGCCAGCCGCCCCATCACCATCTGTGTGGCTGCCAAGTCGGCGCCCACCTCAGCCCTAGCCGCCCCGTGGCATGCCACGTCGTCGCGGTCTGCCGTATCAGCCAAATGTCGCCTCGGTGCTCTCGGTCTACCGTGGACCGAGCCACTGACATGTGGGCCCCGCATGTCAGTCGGCATTTATTTTCTTTTTCTGATTTTCCGAAAAACCGAAAAATCCCAGCCAATCACAAGCTGCCACGTGTCACCCCTGGTGAATTTCTTTGATTTTCTCTGAATTAAATCTTTCCGGAGCCCGTTCTCCTTCGTCCGAACTCCGATTGGAGTGATTCAAATTTCTAAAATTTTGTAAAATTGAGCTCTACATTCCAGAGCCATTTATTTTCAATTTTGAGCTTGTTTTCTTCTCTGTTTTGTATTTATTTGGTTTCGTTGCTTTGTTTTCCCAGTGACCTTGAATCCCGAAGGAGCGAACGGAGACTTTGAAGACCAAGAATCAGCACTTGGACAACAAGGCAAGTCGTAGACCTTTGATCATATTGAACCCATGTTTGCAAAAGTACTTTGTTTTATACAATTGCATGCTATTTGTGTAACAATGCTAGTTTATGGGAGTAGCTATTTACCTGTTTGAGTATGCCCCTTTGATTATTGGAATGCCATGTATCCATTGTTAACCATAGGTTGGGACATTTATTAGTTGGACATAATCATAGTACCAGCATTGGGTTATCGTAGCTATGCTTAGCCATGCTTAGTTGTCCGATGGGATTCATATCACCTGTGAGCTAATGTTAATCTTGACTTAATGAGATATTGAATTGTGGTGTTGACCCTTTGTTGTAAAACTTGTTGTACCATGGCGAGGATGCCATTGGTTTTGGGTTGAACAAAATGTTTCCCTCGGGCAATTGATCGTGCGATAAAGGGTCTTGTTTGGCACATTGGGAAGTGGTTTGTCTTGCTGAGACAATTTAAGGACTTAATTTTGTGCGCCATTGAACTGGCCTAACCGTGCAACCACAAGTCCGGTATGGGGCGGACCTAGCTGATTAATTTGCAATGTCCGACTTGAGTATTGCCATTGTTGGTGTGGGGTCCAGATGGACGGAGTAGACTCACATGGCTCAAGAGGACCCCGAGGGCTAAACCTTAGAGGGAAATCTTGGGTTTAGACATGCATTGTAAAGGCTTTGTAGTGATCTCTCTGTAGACACACCAAAGGAAGTGTGTTCTTAGCGCTTGGCATTAAGGGATGATCATGTCTTGTGGGTAAAGCCGTACAACCTCTGCAGAGTGTAAACTATTGAATAGCCGTGTCGCGGTCATGGACAAGCACCGGGATTTCACACGGGTATAGAGTATTTTCTTGAAATGTGGAATGGTTGGGATGTGAGCGGGAGTTCACTTTGTTGTTTTGTTGTCTCAAGCTATCTTTGTTGAATTGTGTGGTTGATACTTGTTTGAATGATGTAGGGTGATGCCTCGTCATTCTATTCATGTTGTCTACCATTGATTTACGATTATTTATTATTGTTTTATCAATCGCCTTCAATCTATTTATTGTATTTAAATACAAGTTATTGCTTTTACGCAAATGAACCATATAACTATCATTTGTCAAGCCGTGCATGAATATATTGCATCATTTCCCTCTGACTTGTTGAGTCGTTTTGTACTCACGGCTTTATCCCCGTTGTTGATTCTTTGAGGAAGGACCGTAATGAGTATCAAGAGGAGGAGTACTATGAAGACTACGTCGACTAGGAAGGCGTTTCCCCAGACGATTGCCTGTGGCATGTCGAATGGCCCAAGTTATTTTATTTCCGCTGCAACAGTTCATTTGTTTCTTAAGCCAAAAGGCATTGGTGTATGAACCTTGACTATAAGGTCGTTTGCTTTATTCAATAATAATTTGCTTCTTCTTAGTTAATTCGATGTATGGAATGATATGTCATCTATGTTTCCACTGTGTGCACTAGCATGATCTGGACTAGTCTTTGTATACGAGAGGGTTTGGATTGCATATCCGGGTCCCGACAGAGATGGTATCAGAGCCATATCGACTGTAGGTCGCTTACTTAGTTAGCATGGTCTTCAAAATTATTTTCTAAGTCAAACCAACAAATTGGTATTTAATAGTTTGTCTCTTCTCCTCTTATTCTTAGGTTCTTATTCCTCTCCTTTGCTGAAACATTGCTTTGAAATTTAAATTGATCTTATCCCATTAATCTTCTTAGCCATGGATCTGCTGCAAGGAACCAAATCAAGGGGGATGATGATCAAGTCGTCGAAGAGTATATCCGAGAAGACTACCACATAAGATAGGTTTGTGGTGCTCTATGGTGTTTGAGCATGCTATTCTCTTATGGTTTAGCTACGTTTAGTTTGGGTATACTAGGATTTTTGTTGCTTGTGTGCCGGGTATGTTGTACACTTGCCTCCAGCACGGTGTTACAACTGTACCATAAGTTGAAAGCTTTATTTGGCTCTCTACCTTGTAGCCTTTTCGGCTATGTCTTGGGTTGACCTTTGTTCTTGGGTATTACCTTCTCCCCTAGATGACCTTACCACTTTCCTATTGCTTTTCCCTCTTACCTATTAAACCCTTGTCTTTGCATCGCAGAATGGTTGACACTAGATTCTCGAGCCGTCGCGATTAGCGATGGATGCCAATGCTAATGCTAGCGCCCGGTGCCACCCGCCACCACCTCCTGTAGTAGCGGACGAGAACTTGGGACATTTCTTGGCAGCTCGAGATACGACTTATGAATACAATGATGCGAGAATATGAACAATATGATGAATCGCCAGAATCGATCTGCAGCTGCCTAGTAAACTTGTTGAACCAACAAAATCAAGCTCTTCTTCTATTCTTTGCCAACCTATCCTCTAGCTCGCCCTCAGTCCAAGCTAGCAGAATTCATGAGGACTCGTCCGCCTACCTTCTCCAACTCCTCAGAACCATTGGATGCAGATGATTGGATTCGCTCCATTGAGAAGAAGCTCGCTATTGCTCAGTGCACAGATCATGAGAAGGTTCTTTATGCCGCTCATCAGTTTGAAGGCACCGCTGCTGAATGGTGGGAGAACTACGTGGCCGCCCATGATGACCCTCAAACCATCACTTGGGTAGAGTTTACAGCTGCTTTTCGCCATTCCCATATCCCTGATGGAAAGGTGGAAATGAAGAAGAATGAGTTCAGGGAGCTCAAGCAAGAAGGGATGTCAGTGAGTGAATATCTCAATAAGTTCACTCAACTTGCTCGCTATGCACCAGAAGATGTAGCCACAGATGATGCTCGCCAAGAGGTTCAGCGTGGGGCTCAACCCAGTTTAAAGGTACAAGTGATTGGCAGCGACTATGCAGATTTCCAAGACTTGGTAGACAAAGCTATGCTCATTGAGGAGTCCGTCGTGAGTGGGAAGAATCCCAAAGAGAAGATGATGCAACATGGAGCTCATCGAGAATCACCCGCAGAGAGCCAGTCCAATGCTCAACGACCTTTCGTTTCACTACTCCTTCATCGGCGTCAGGACACTGCACCAAACCTCGCCCGGCTCTTTGAGCAACCCTAACATCAACGCCAACAAAGAATCCGCCTCGAGAGGACCATAATCCAGCGGGAGTGACGTGCTTCAATTGCAATAAGCGTGGTCACTATGCCAATAATTGCCCGAGAAGCAAGCGCGTGGCCTGCTCGTTTCAACTTGGGATCGACACCAGCCAAGACCCCCACACGAGGAGCAGGACGTGGAATGTCTCAGACTCCAAATCAAGCTACCAGGACTCCACCGCCTATTGGAAGAGGTCGTGTGAATCATGTCACCGCTGAAGATGCACAAGCTGCACCAGACGTCATACTAGGTAAGCTCCTAGTCAACTCAGCATCTGCCATGGTTTTGTTTGATTCCGGAGCTACGCATTCGTTTGTTTCTCGGAATTTTGCTGCAAATCATCACTTAAGGACAAGACCTTTGAAAACTGTTTTATTGGTGCAATCACAGGCTCGGTTGAGTCTGAACCAAGGCCGCCCGAAGTTAAGATATTAATCGGAGGGTAGAATTTTAGCCAACCTCATTGTCCTAGACACCAAATCCTAGATATAATCCTAGGAATGGATTGGCTCTCCAAGAACCAAGCAGTTTTGGATTGTGGAAATAGAGATCACATTAACGGTCAGGATGGAACAAAGCTAAAGTTTCAAGCTGCCGTGGATCAGTCCGAAGGAATAAAAGTTTGTAGTGCCAAAGGAATAGGTTTAGAAGATGTGCCAATTGCTAGAGATTTTCCTGATGTGTTTCTAGATGAGTTGCACGGAATGCCACCGGATAGAGATATAGAGTTCTTGATTGAGCTAGTTCTGGAACGCCACCCATTTCAAGAGACCAGTATAGGATGCCTCGCTAATGAGTTAGTGAAGTAAAAGAGCAGATCAAAGAATTGCAAGATCGGGGTTTTGTTAGACCAAGTTCTTCGCCATGGGGAGCCCCAGTTCTTCTAGTTGAAAAGAAGGATGGAACTTCGGAGGATGTGTGTAGATTATCGTGCTCTAAATGAGGTCACCATTAAGAATAAGTACCCTCTGCCAAGGATTGATGATTTGTTTGACCAGCTTCAAGGAGCAGGAGTATTCTCGAAGATTGACTTGAGGTCAGGTTACCATCAATTGAAGATTCATAAAGAGGATATACCCAAAATAGCTTTTGTGACTCGGTATGGACAATATGAGTATACCGTGATGTCTTTCGGTTTGACCAATGCCCCTGCTTATTTCATGACCCTGATGAATAAAGTATTCATGGAATATTTAGACAAGTTTGTCGTTGTCTTTATTGATGACATTCTGGTCTATTCCAAAAGTGAGGCAGAACATGAGGATCACTTGCGGAAAGTATTGACAAAGCTAAGAGAACATCAACTCTATGCTAAGTTCAATAAATGTGAGTTACGGATGAAAGAAGTTGCTTTCCTAGGTCACGTTATATCGAGGCAAAGGTGTCATTGTTGACCCCGGTAAAGTGAGAGATGTGCTCAATTGGGAGTCGCCAAGGCGGTAACCCAAGTCGAAGTTTCCTTGGAATGGCGGGATATTATCGCCGTTTCATAGAAGGTTTTTCGAAAAGCTAGACCGCTCACCCAACTTTTGAAAAAGGAGAAGAAATTTGCTTGGACATCGAGTGTGGCGAAGTTTTCAAGAGCTAAAGAAGTGTTTGACAATTGCCCCAGTGCTTGTTTTGCCAGATATCAGAAAGGATTTTGAGATATTCTGTGATGCATCCCGTCAAGGACTTGGTTGTGTGCTAATGCAAGATAAGAAGGTTGTGGCATATGCTTCGCGTCAGCTGAGGCCACATGAAGTCACTATCCGACCCATGATTTGGAATTAGCTGCCGTAGTGCATGCTTTAAAGATTTGGCGTCATTACCTCATCGGTAATCGTTGTGAGGTGTACACCGATCATAAGAGCACAAGTACATCTTTACCCAAGCGAACTCAATATGAGGCAAAGAAGATGGTTAGAGTTAATCAAGGACTATGACATTGGTATTCATTATCATCGAGCAAAGCCAATGTCGTGGTGATGCTTTGAGTAGAAAGAGTTCTTGTAATACCTTGATGATTAAGGAAAGTCGACCAACACTCTATGAGGAATTTGAAGCTCGGTCTAGAAGTGGTGCAAGAAGGTTACTTAGCAACTTTGGAAGTCGTCCAACATTGGAAGATCGATCCGGAAGCCCAAGCCGATGATCTTGATATCAAGGAGATCAAGAGTATATGAAGAAAGGAAAAGCCCGAGATTCACTCAAGATGAAAAGGGTGCCGTGTGGTATGAGGATCGTATTTGTGTACGATCGTAAAGAGCTCAAGGAGTACATTACTCAAAAAGCGCATGAGACATTATACTCCATTCACCTGGAAGTACCAAGATGTATCAAGACCTCAAGGAAAGGTATTGGTGGTCTAGTATGAGCGTGAGATTGCGTAATATGTTGCTCTTTGTGATGTTTGCCGAAGGTTAAAGCGAGCATCGAGGCGGCGAGGATTGCTTGACCATTGAAGATTCGAGTGGAAGTGGGAAGAGATTGGCATGGATTTCATTACGGACTCCTAAGACCCAAGCGAGGTTATGATTCGATCCGGGTGATAGTGGATCGATTGACGAAGGTAGCTCACTTCATTACGATTAAGACTACCTACAGGAGATAAATTGGCGAATTATATATGTCAAGGATTGTCGGTCTTCATGGAGTGCCTAAGAAGATTGTCTCCGATAGAGGAACCCGGTTTACCTCTCGTTTTGGCAAAGTTTGCATGAAGCTATGGAACTCATCTCGGGTTTAATCTTGCTATCACCCTCGGTGATGGACAAAGCGGTAGCGTGAACGATTCTTGAAGACATGTTAAGAGCTTGTGCTCTAACCTATGGAGCTAAGTGGGACAAGTGTTTGCCCTATGCTGAGTTTTCTTATAATAATAGTTATCGAGCCACTGCAAATGTCTCCTTTGAAGCCTTATATGGAAGGAAGTCAGAACCCTCTTAATTGGAAAGAGGCGGAGAAAGACAGTTATTTGGTCTGCCATCTTGCAAGAAGCCAGAAGAGCAAGTCTGCTTAATTGAGACAAGTTGAAGATAGCTCAAAGTAGACAAAAGAGTTATCTGAGATAATCGTCAATCAAGATTTGAGTTTGAGCCCAATGATTATGTGTATCTTAGAGTCACCCTCTCAAAGGAGTTAAGAGATTTCAAGTAAAAGGAAACTTGCCCTAGATATGTTGGACCGTTCAAAGTCTTGGAAAGAAGGGAGAAGTTGCCTACAAGCTTGAGTTGCCTCGATCGTTCTTTGGAATCCATGATGTGTTCCACGTGTCACAGATTGAAGAAGTGCTGCGAGTGCAGACGAGCAGATGATGTTGGAAGCCATCAATTTGCAAGAGGATCTCACCTACAAGGAAGCGACCGGTGAGGATTTTAGATGCTGCGAGCGCATCACGAGAAGCAAGATCATCCGTTTTGCAAAGTCGATTGGAGTAATCATTGGAAGAGGAAGCCACTTGGGAGCGAGAAGAGGATCTGAAGTCCGAGTTTCCCCACCTATTCTCTAGCCAGTCCGAATCTCGGGGTCGAGATTCCATTTAAGGGGGGGAGGTTTGTAACATCCCAAAATTTGAGTTTTGGTATGTTTTAAATTAAAAATGAACCATTCGTATTTTCTCGGAATTAATCAAAGCTTAAATTGAATTTTCTAATAATTATAAGATTTAATTTGATTAATCTATGCATCAAATTAAAGGTTTCCAGTTTTTATTGGGTTCCTTGCGCTTCAAGGAATTTTTCTGTATTTTTAGAGATTTTTCTGAATTTATTTGGTATTTATTTGAATTTATTTGGATTTACTTGAATTTCTGGAATTTAAATTAATTCGAAAAACATTTTAATTTCAAAATCCTTGGGCGAATTTGCCCGACCACATCCTTTCCCTCGGCAGGCCCGTTCGCCGCTCGCGCCCGGCCATGCGATCCGTGACGCGTAAGCGGTCGGATGCGCCACATTCGCATGCCGCTCCCAAACCCTAGCCGCCTTAGGAGTCCTCGCGCCGCACGCCGCCTTCCTCGGTCTCTGCGTTTTTCACGCCTCCCAAGACTTTAAAAGCCGCCGCCGACCCTTGCCCGAGGTTCGCCACTTCCTCCCGCACCCGCCGCCTCCTTCCTCGTCGACCGAGACGCTGCCACCGCGGAGAACGCCCTTGCCGAAGTGCGCCGCCGTCCCGAGCACTTTCCGCCGTGGTTTTCTTCGTCGTCGGTCATCCTCCGTCGTGATCGGTTGCACCATCGCACTCGTCGCGTTGAGCTCTTTCGGATCCGCTACTTCTTCCGTCCACTCCGGCCCGATTTCGCCGTTTGCCTCGCCGTCTTCCCTGGCGTCCGGTGGGCTTCGCCCTCGCCGTCGTGAGCGCGGTGAGTTCTCGGCCGTCCGTCCGGCTTGCGCCACGGATCGTGCGCGTGGCTAGTCCACGTGAGTGCCTCGCCGGCCGCCCCATCACCATCTGTGGTCGCCAAGTCGGCGCCCCACCTCGACCCTAACCGCCAAGTGGCATGCCCGCGTCGTCGCGATCTGTAGTATCGACCAAATGTCGCCTCGGTGCTCTCGGTCTCAGTGGACCGAACCAGCGACATGTGGGCCCGCATGTCACGTCGGCATTTATTTTCTTTTCTGATTTTCGAAAAACCGAAAAATCAGCCAATCACAAGCTGCCACGTGTCACCCCTGGTGAATTTCTTTGATTTTCTCTGAATTAAATCTTTCCGGAGCCCGTTCTCCTTCGTCCGAACTCCGATTGGAGTGATTCAAATTTCTAAAATTTTGTAAAATTGAGCTCTACATTCCAGAGCCATTTATTTTCAATTTTGAGCTTGTTTTCTTCTCTGTTTTGTATTTATTTGGTTTCGTTGCTTTGTTTTCCGGTAGACGCGAATCCCGAAGGAGCGAACGGAGACTTTGAAGACCAAGAATCAGCACTTGGACAACAAGGCAAGTCGTAGACCTTTGATCATATTGAACCCATGTTTGCAAAAGTACTTTGTTTTATACAATTGCATGCTATTTGTGTAACAATGCTAGTTTATGGGAGTAGCTATTTACCTGTTTGAGTATGCCCTCTTTGATTATTGGAATGCCATGTATCCATTGTTAACCATAGGTTGGGACATTTATTAGTTGGACATAATCATAGTACCAGCATTGGGTTATCGTAGCTATGCTTAGCCATGCTTAGTTGTCCGATGGGATTCATATCACTGTGAGCTAATGTTAATCTTGACTTAATGAGATATTGAATTGTGGTCATTGACCACTGTTGTAAAACTTGTTGTACCATGGCGGGGATGCCATTGGTTTTGGGTTGAACAAAATGTTTCCCTCGGGCAATTGATCGTGCGATAAAGGGGTCTTTTTTTGGCACATTGGGAAGTGGTATCTTGCTGAGACAATTTAAGGACTTAATTTTGTGTGCCATTGAACCGGGCCTAACCGTGCAACCACAAGTCCGTATGGGGCGGACCTAGTGATTAATTTGCAATGTCAGGACTTGAGTATTGCCATTGTTGGTGTGGGGTCCGAGGATGGACGGTAGACTCACATGGCTCAAGAGGGGCCCCGAGGGGCGAAACCTTAGAGGGAAATCTTGGGTTTAGACATGCATTGTAAAGGCTTTGTAGTGATCTCTCTGAGACACACCAAAGGAAGTGTGTTCTTAGCGCTTGGCATTAAGGGATGATCATGTCTTGTGGGTAAAGTTGTACAACCTCTGCAGAGTGTAAACTATTGAATAGCCGTGTCATGGTCATGGACAAGCACAGGGATTTCACACGGGTATAGAGTATTTTCTTGAAATGTGGAATGGTTGGGATGTGAGCAGGGAGTTCACTTTGTTTTGTTGTCTCAAGCTATCTTGTTGAATTGTGTGGTTGATACTTGTTTGAATGATGTAGGGTGATGCCTCGTCATTACTGTTCATGTTGTCTACCATTGATTTACGATTATTTATTATTGTTTTATCAATCGCCTTCAATCTATTTATTGAATTTAAATACAAGTTATTGCTTTTCGCAAATGAACCATATAACTATCATTTGTCAAGCCGTGCATGAATATATTGCATCATTTCCCTCGGCTTGTTGAGTACGTTTTGTACTCACGGCTTTATGCCCTGTTGTTCGATTCTTGAGGAAGGACCGGTAATGAGTATCAAGAGGAGGAGTACTATGAAGACTAAATGCGACTAGGAAGGCGTTCCCAGACGATTACTGTGGCATGTCGAATAGCCCAAGTTATTTTATTTCATTTAATAGTTCATTTGTTTCTTAAGCCAAAAGACATTGGTGTATGAACCTTGACTATAAGGTCGTTTGCTTTATTCAATAATAATTTGCTTCTTCTTAGTTAATTCGATGTATGGAATGATATGTCATCTATGTTTCCTTGTGTGCACTAGTGTGATCTGGACTAGTCTTTGTATACCTGAGGGTTTGGATTGCATATCCGGTCCCGGCGATTAGCATCATCATCAGGAGGCCGAACCCGAGCCCTACCAAAAATGGTAGAGAGCGGTCAGTAGATCGCTGCACAGTACTACCGCATAGGAGATCGTTGCAGGGTTCAAACCCCGACACAGTGGTTGTTGAAAAATACCAAAACAAATCTACTTCACATGTCTCTTTTACTGCAGTTCTGAAATTCTTTAGTCTAAACTCTGATAAACAGAGAAGTTCAGAATGACTTGAACTACAACCAGAGAAATAGAAGACGGAAAATGATATTGTGCTGCAAAACCACCATAGTGTTTTCTAGTTGTCTTGTTACTCATTTGTATACTAAAGATTATAGGTGCTTGAGGATAACAAAACTCAACTACCAAATCAAAACTAACACGGATCAAATACTAACAGAGTTTATCTCAGACGCTATAATGTAGTTTATCGCCAAACCGAAAAAGCTAAAAACTCAAACTCAAACTCCTACATGTTACAACTCAAACTCTGACTCAACCTGAAGAAACCAAAACTCTGCACAATTAGTTTAGCTTACATTTAACCTTCCTAAATATGGTGTCCAGCTTTTACTTCTATCACACCCAATTTCTCACACATCTCTAGGAATCTGACGCATCCAACAGCCTTGGTCAATACATCAGCTTGCTGCTCTTCAGAACTAACATGCGCAACTTCAATCTTTTCATCCTCAACACACTCTCTAAATGCAGGTCCTATTGTGCTTTTTCGATCATTAACATCACCAGCAAGTTTGCTATCGCAATATGCAACTAATCTCGACTCTTCACTGCTATTCTTTTCATAAAGGCAAAGACTACAACATGAACTGGCATGGATCATGTTAGGTACCACATGGCATGGATCATGAAAACGATTAAAAAGGAAAAACAAGAACTGGCATTATTCTTTCAATGTTGTTCGCACTTACAAGCAGCGGGGAGGGTGAGAGGGACGAACCACCATCTTGGGCGCTCGGCTGCCGAACCTCATGGTGCCTTCGGCCAAGGTGGACCTCTGGCCGGTCTTGGGAGGAGGACCGGTAGACCGGCGGGAGGACCGGCGGCGGTGCCCCAACCCTAGCGCTAGCAATGTCGCGAGAGGAGGATCCCTCACGGGAGAGAGGAGGACGGGAGTCTTCACGGGAGAAATTTCACGCAAAAGCAGTTGTCTTCACGGTGTTAGCACTCGGTGGCGCCAAGACCGTGGCGGGGGGGCAAAGCGGAAAAGCACCTCCTAAACAGTGCAAAAATAGTAACAAAAATTGAAAAAAGCTGGAAAAATACCGAGAGTGTCACTGAGTCAAAGAATTCGTCGATTCGTGTCAATTTTATGAACCACACGAATTTGGGTGTCAATCTGTGAATTGCCATCGAATTGGGTGTCACACAGCGAAATTTCCCGGAGGAGCCTGGCAGAAGCAAGGTTGCGAGCAGTTTACCCAAACAGCTCCTACATTGATCTCCTGTAGTAGGAACTTACGTTAAACATTTAAGTAGGAACACTGCAAAAACAGTTCGAAATGCAGGGATTCTATGTTGCAATTGGAGTGGGCAGCAAATAAGCTATATCAACTTTAAGTGAAGAAAGAGATGCATAGAACATAAAGATCAGAATGAGAATTTGAAACATCAGTTTGTTGCACCACCAAGTCTACAAATAGACTAGTTACACATGCCATAGACTATTTACACATAAGAACCTGCAAAATACACATGCCATAGACTATTTACACATGCTTCAAGCCTGCAAAATACATAAGAACCTGTATTAAAAAAAAAGTTGCTCACTGAGTATCATTGGCCAATTCAATGGCTTCATCTTAGCTGCTAAATTCTTTCACACACAAGACTGGACCAAAGACATCCTCCCTCCAAATTTCCATTAACATGTTGACATCAGTAATGATTGTGGGTTCAATATAGAAATCTTTCTCTAGATGCTGTGAAAACACAAAACATTAGTCCTGATTCGATAGCATGTGAATGCATGTACATCAAACTGTGGACCGCGGCATTCATTACCTTGGGCCTAACACCCCCAGTCAGAATGGTAGCACCTTGACTTTTAGCAGTTTTTACAAACTTCTTAATCTTCTCATACTGACACAAGGCAATAACAACAACTGATCAGTCCAAACAATGATAAATTTGCAAAAATATAGAAGACCGCAAAGCTGGATGGTGATTAATTGACTATGGTGTTCATTTCTCCTGGTCCAGTGCTATTGGACCATAACCAAAACTTTATTTCTTACTTAAAAAACATAACAAAGTAAACCTACAGAAGGTCGTATTTCAGTCAGTGCATTTTAAGTTTTTAACACAGATCCCCTCAAAAGAGAAGTTGCACCCTGTAGCAACTAGCAAGAAAAAGAGCATACAGCCAACAATTCAAAAGAAGCAATTATATTATAAAAATAAATAAAGAGCACGATAATCCAACAAGAAGCCACAAGGACCTAGCATTACTGATGCCATCTTTTTTTTTTAATTTAGAGGAAGTTAACATGCAGTACCTGTCCTTCACTAACAACTGGCCCAAGTCTACAACCCTCTTCAAGCGGATCTGACACCTTAATATTTTTCGCCCGTGCAATCATCCTCTCAACAAATTCTTTAGCAATTTTTGTGTGCAAAACTTTTGCTATCAGGAGCCAGAGGCTTATTACTGTGTGCTTAACAGCAATAAACTAGCTAATTAGTTTCCAAAAGCAACAGAGTTGAAAGCTGCTTCCATTGGCGACCATAAAGTAGAACAACCCACAAGAATTTACCTCATTAATACATATCATAGTAAACTCTGCACAGCAAAATTAAGCGCTGAAACCTATATGTTGAACAATGGGAAATATGCATGCTGCTCAAAGCTTCAAAAAACAAGCATAATGTACACAATACACTGACACTTGTTCAGTGAACTGACAGTGGCATCATATATAATAATCTCAAGTCAGAAGTTGGTGGCAGAGCTGAGAAAAAGTTAAAGCAGTACCACATAATAGATTATGATTGATAGCCATCAAAATATGTGGAGTACTTCATTAGCATTACCAGCGGACAAGGAGACGAGATGTTGCACTGCAAATCTGACCATTGGTCCAAAAGCACCCAAATAGAGTCCACTCAACAGCTGTTTAAATAGAAGGATCGGCAATGGAATCTAACTTAAGGTTCAAAAAGAAATGCAAATCTAATAGAATACATATTCTGCTAAAATTAAGTTTTAACCAACCGAAGTGGATTGCAGTCAGGAAACATATAGAACGAAAATTTTCCAGAACAAAAGCTAGTTGAACTGGCTGCTATCTTTCCAAACAGTAGTTTTCTCTTGGATACCGATACCCAGCAAGACATACTTATGTTTTTCACATGAGTTCAGCCTTACTGCCTTTCTAATGATGAAATCATGTAACATATACATATTGCTTCACATATTTTTCAATTCATTTTTATTCAGTCCATATGTCCCCTCTATAATTTTTTTAGCCAGCTGAACAACCAGTAAAACGTCTGCTCAAAATGGAAGGCATACTATTTTTGTCAATTAAGTATATCGTTAGGTTGGTAAGCCCTACCTATTATACGGGGCCACCAGGTAGGGATGCCACCTTGAATAGCCTCCGACCTCAATTGTAGTTTCCTTTACGTCTTCAAGGTCATATAGTATGCATAAAGGCTTTTTGACGACCTCTTGTACTTGAGTAATATCCACAGACGCAGCCTATGAAGACAAGGGTGTCTCCTGCGCCATAGCCACGGAGTCCTCGAAACAAAGGGGTATATATGGACCTATGTTGTTGGGCTCTTATCATCCCCATGCAATGAGTGTTAATCATTCATCGAACAGACACATGTCGTTTACCCAATATTGTTTGTGGTGCAGAATTAAAAGAAAGAGAGGTTTAGGAACAGGGCTGAATGCCTGCCTTACGCCATACGAAGACAAGACATTAAAAATAAGTGCAACTTTTGAGATGTAGGTGCCATCTTCGTAGAAGGACAGAAAGATTTGTTCATTTCTCGCCCTATCAAGGCCTGCGATTGACATTTAGTTACAAATTCCTATCGCACAAGAAAATATAAAAATAGAGCTCCATATATTAATGTTGCATGTTGTATGGAGTTCAACATGCAGTGAGCTCTGATGGAACTGGGGCACCGTTTGGTGGTGTCCTGTTCATCTAAATACATTCACTAACCATACAACGAATTGTGTGAGAAGCAAGTTAAACTGTATTGATATTCACAGGATAAACTTTAGTTAAAACTAATTTGAGGGTATATTTAGAACATATTGTGAAATCATGTGCTGAAAAATTGGCTTAATAATGAAATTGACATTGCAAAGTGGTTGCGATCATGGTATGTGTTGTGCATGTGCATGTGTTGTTTGAGATGATTGTTTGATATGCTGTGATAGCATGTTAATGATTTTGCTTGATGCAATGTGTTCGTGTGAGTGGTTGCATAGATTGACTTTGAGTCAAGTCGTGGACTTGTGCTCGGATTGTTTCTTGTTTATTCATGTGCAGGTGTTGCTCGAGGGCGAACGTGGTGGATGACGGGACCGGAACTAGGTTCATGGAGGAACTGAGATTCGGGATTAGATTCAGGGAGTAATCGAGGTCTTGGTGGCCAAGGATGTCATGCGAGACATTCGGGCTAGAGAACATGCACATGGAGGCTGGTTAGTCACGTATTTACAGCATGTGGGCTGTACATGCGTGCAAGAGTTATTTTTGACCATGTTAGGCCAGGTTGATATGTATACGAACTCTTTCCATTTGGGAAGTGGAGTTGTATTCAATCTCTTTATGTTTGCTCTGTATAAATAGGGGGAGGTGTCTCCTGTTTATGTAGAGAGTCAGGTTTTAGGGTTTGTACTCTTTTGTTTTGGAGTACTGTATCCAGATAAATAAAATCTTTCTTGCAAATCTAAGCATCCTGTGCATCGCGACGTGAAGAAGAAAATCCTTGCAACTAGAAGTTTTAGCGCTTGATCTTTATTC
Source organism: Guadua angustifolia (assembly GCA_036346375.1). Lineage (NCBI taxonomy): Eukaryota > Viridiplantae > Streptophyta > Magnoliopsida > Poales > Poaceae > Guadua > Guadua angustifolia. The sequence goes on from CM070515.1 coordinate 24,448,838, forward strand.
TATTGCAGCGTAGTTGAAGCCAGTAAAGGAGTCAGACAACTAGAAGAATTTGAAGAGCTCTCAACGCACCTTGAGTTATTTTTTAGTCCGGTGTAGATTGGAGCATCGACTGAAGTTTTGTCCGTCGCAGCAGTCACGAAGTTCATTACGGAATTCGGTTTCTTGTAAAGGTATCATCTTGCGAAGGTAATATCTCAAGATCTATAGATTCGACCAAATTGATTCTTTTTGGGTTAACTTTGGAATTGAACCTAGTTGTTACAGTTAAAATTTCATATCAATCCAACGGTTGGATCTTTAGAAATTACTATTTTAGTGAATGTATATCCTTCCATTCTTGCTTTGGTCCGGCATCTGACAATTCAGTCATCTTGCGAAGGTAATATCTCAAGATCCGTAAGTCTGATCGAGTTGATTCTTTTGAGTTAGCTTCAAAATTGAATCTAGTTTCTACATTTAAAATTTCACATCGATCTAACGGTTGGATCTTCAAAAATTACTATTTTAGTGAACGTATATTAGTCTGCTCGCCCAAACTGCTCGCCTAGTCACCTAAACTGCTCGCCTGGTCGCCCAGACTGCTCTACTGGTCGCCCAGACTGCTCTACTGGTCGCCCAGACTGCTCTACTAGTCTCCCGACTGCTCTACTGACTGTGTAAACTGGTCTCCCGGCTGCGTGAACGGTTTCCAAGCAATTTGAGTTTAAATTGAGGTGTGATAGAAAAACAAAGTCCAGAAATTTGATTTTAGTTTCCGCGCAATCATTCACCACCCTCTGATTGCTACATTAGTATATTTCAATCCTACAAGTGGTATCAGAGCCTCGTTTTTCTAATTAATCTTAACCGGTGATTAGAAACCGTAGCGATGGATAGGTATTCGACAAAACCTTGTGTTTTCGATAGTGTTGATTTTCAGTTTTGGAAAGCAAAGATGGAGGCATACATTCAAGCTCAGGGCTTTGCAATCTGGGAGAAGGTATACAAGCCATATCAAGTTCCTAAGAATGATAAAGTCAATGACACCAATCGAGCACATGTTGAAGCAAACAGTGTCGACGATCGAGATCGTCAACCGCAAGAAAAGAAGTAGGGGTCAGAGAGTTTATGGGACCCGAGCTGCGTTCTGCTCGAGCGAAGGAAGAAAATCGATTGCGGTGATGGTCGGAGCAAGGCGACAACGAGCACGAGACAAGAGTTTATCTTGGTTCGAGCCTGTGAAGGTAATAGCTCTACTCGATCGCCTTGCGGCGGTGATTCTTGTTATTTGGGTGTCTGAGCAATGTTTACAACTCAAGAGCGGTAATGGTGATCCCTAGCTCGAGCCGCTTTGTGTGTCTTTGTGTTGTCTTCGTCCCCCACAGAGCTCATCGTCCTTGGTCTTCTCTTCCTCTGTCATGTGAATTGGGGAGCGATCCTTGGGAAGGGGCCTCCAGCGCCTTGAGGGCTGGCATAGCGCCTCGAACTTGCGCACTCTTAGTCATCCCATGACCCTATCTCTGAAGCTGTCAGTCAAATGCGGATCCAAAATCCTAGGGCGGACAGGGGCTTCCTGCGAGACCCTTGCCCGAGCTTCGAGGTCGTCTTGGTCGAGCTCGGCACACCTGCGCTTGAGGTCAGGCGCCCGTGTGGGCACCAGTGTGATCAGGGCCTTCCGTGGTTGGGAATCCGTTGATCGCACGTGGCCGGTCAAGGAGTTCGGCCCTCGTCGGCAAACCCGAGGCTCTAGGTGGGAGGGAACCCTCGGGATCGACCTCGAGCCTTATTCTTGGGACGAAAAAAACCTTCGTAGATCTTGGCTCCTTGGTCGAGGTCGGGCGGAGACCGCGAAGCAAGTCCTTTGGGCCTCAACACCTGGCGACCTTCGGACTTCTCGATGTTGGTACGGACGTGAACGGTTGGCGTGCACCTGGCGGCGTCTCGACCCCGGGCCTTAATTGCGCCCGTCACATCACGGTTGGCATGTCTTTTGAGGCGCCGCGGACTGGGTTTCGACGTGTTACGGTTCTTAAGACCAGCGCCACACCACCAGCTAAAAAACTTCCGCTCCTGCGCCCTTCGTCTTCAAGCCTCCTCGCCCGAGCAAAACCCTTTCCTTCCGCTCCCTTGACCAAGTGCTCTACGGCGCCATGACCAAGCTTGGAAGGAGCACCCTGTCGTCGGCGAGGATGAAAGAGCTCGAGACCTTGGGGATAGTGGACCCGGTGACATGGCGGTTGCCGGGCGGCGAGACCGAACCTCGCCCCAGGGACGATGAGATCGCTCGCACGAAAGCATTATGCTCTCCTTGGCTCATGGACCGGGAGAGCGAGTTAGTATGGCGGGCGTCCTCTCTAGTCTAGCTGAAATAGAGCTCATCAATCTGATACCAAATTCCGTCCTTACGCTCGCCATCTTTTCCCATCAGTGCGAGGGATTCCTGGGAATCCTTCCCACCCCCTCGTTGTTCTTCCGCTACTACTCCCTCTTAGCTCGGGAAGGACCACTGTGGTCGGGATGTGCGTACTTGAGCTTGGACCGGCTCAAATGGCTCTTCCCGAAGTCGCGCTTCGGGACTTGCTTGGTCCCCAGTCCGGCGGTGGTTTTACCTGAAAAAGGGAGCTCGGGACTCGACGTCTGAGGGGCCCAGTCATCGAGAAGAAGGAGACCCCGAGCCGAAGATCTGGAGGTTGACGAGGAGGCCATTCTTTGCCATACATATCTGCGCCTCGCGTGGCCTCACCGGCGGTGCAATCGCCGTCGACTTCTTGAACCAGGGTGTCCCCTCTGCGGAGGAGGAGCACCCATTCTACGAGAGCACGGGCGCGGCGGCCCCACTCGTGAAGGCCCGCCAGGCAAGGCTTCGTCCTTGGAACTTCACTCGAAATCCATCCTCCGGCCTTTCTGTGACCCTTGTTCTCGCGAAGACCGAAGGAATCACGGGTCTCCGATGGGATGTTAGGAAGGCGGCTCATGGATACACCTCGGCGATCCGGTCCGAGGAGCGTGCTTGGCCGAAGGCGAGGCAAGCCGCCCGACCTTGCCCTTTGATCTTGTTTTAGCGAAGGTCCCTCGACCCACACAAGTTCTCGGGACCATCGGGGCTTGTTTGATACAACTGTGAGGATGCTCCATTGGGGCAAGAGCAAGAAAGGGAAGAAGAGGCCCCCCTTAGCCATGGCGGGCCGTCTGGAGGTGAAGAAGCCCCATGTCGAGTGGGGGGACCGTGCCATGGTAAGGACCCTACCGGTCGAGCCCCCGAGCTTGAGTTCATGCGCCTCGCAGTTTGATGAGCTTTTCCCCTTTGCAGCAGCAGAGCGCGGCGGCCGCCGCCAGGTCTTCGGGTACTCCCCCGGCCCCAGAGCCTCGAGCTCGGGCCCCCGCCGCGGCGGGCGATGCGGGACCGGCTCGAACCTTGAGATCCCAGGACGCGAGGACGCGCAAGCGAGGCGCCCCCTCGGCGTTGGGGCAACAAGACTTTCGGCGACCCTCGGCGAGACGGAGGCTGGTGACCCAGGTAAATTCTTTGCATCCCGGGCTGCGCTGTCCCCTTCGCATTCTTCTGGCTTAGTGTATGCTTCTGATCGCAGACCGTGAGCACCCGAGCTCGAAATTTGCCCGTTTTGACAATGGCTATTGTCGAAGTATGAGTCCGAAGTCCGAGGAGGAGGATACTTTGAGTTGGTCCGTGCGCCTTCGCGCTAACGCGGACTCCATTAAATCGTCGAGCCGGTCCCATCAGGCGAAGTTCGACCCGAGGCCTCGATGGTTCGGACGACAAAGAGCCCCATTCGATCAAGCCGCGGTTCGACACGCCGAAGCTCATGATCTGGCCGCCGTTATCGACTCTCCAGCGCCATCGCGAGGGGGATGCCGAAACCGATGGCCGTGCGGCGACGCCTGAACTTCCCCGACCACGGCCGCTCCAGCGCCGAGGCCGTGATTCCTCCGACGCCGAAAGGTGACCAGAGCCGCAGAGGCCCCGCGGACTGCCAGCGGTGCAAGGCCGGACACCGGGAGGCAGGTACCCCGTGGAAGTCGAGAATCTGTGGGGCGACCGCCCGTCCCTAGGCCGAGCAGGCGGGGCCCCGCCATGAAGGTGGGACGATCTTGCCCGTCGTGCCTTCCCCTGGCCGTTGACTGCCGAACCCCGGAGGAGACGACGACTGACAGCCGCCTAAAGCGGCAACTTTCGAGACCCCGCGGCGCGCCGGTGGTGGTCGGGGCCGTCCTGTTCACCGGTGCACGGTCGGCGAGAGGAAAGATCCCCGCGATCGTGTCGGCGACCGCGGAGTTTACTCCAGATCGCTTGGAAGGCCATCTCCACAAGGTAAGGGTCTTTCTGCGCATTTCATAGCTGGTAGCCTGTGTTCCTTATTCCCTCATTTTTGGGCCTCCCTACCCGTCGCGAAGGTGATCGACCATGCCACCCAAGGTCTACAAGGCCTTCAAGAGCATGCCGTCGTGCTGAAGGGCCTTCTTCACGCAATAGAGGCGCGGGAGGTTGAGCGTGACAAGCTCATTCGGACCATTGAAGTCGAGCAAGGAGAGCTCGGCGGAAGGCCAGGAGATTGACGATTTGCCCGCAGACGATGAGGGCACAAGTAACCCATGCGGCGGAGCTCGAGCGAGCCAGGAGCCTCCGAACGTGACTTCGTTTTAAGGCCGTGGGAGCGAGAGCGCGCCACGTTCAGCCTGGCCTCCGAGGTGGCGGGCCAAGATCGAAGCTCTGGAGAAGGCTTCCGCAGAGGCGTCGACTCCCGAGCTCAAGGCCAAGATACTACAGCTCGAGGAGGAACTTGGGAGCGTCAACAAGATGCTTGAAACCGAGCAAGCCAAGGTCAAGGACCTGGAGAGGGCCGCTGCGGAGCGGGCACACTCCACGACGAGGGCGTCCCCGAGCTCGAGGCCAAAATCCTCGAGCTTGAGGGAAGCTCGATCGTGCCATCAAAGGCGCCGAGGTCGAGCGATGCTAAAGTCGGTATTTGGAGAAGGCTCCATGAAGTCGCCTCTTGGGCGGGACTAAGGTCCCGGGCTCGAAGAGAAGCTCGGCAGCGTCGGCAAAGCGTGAAGAGTGCCTGCCCGGCTTTTTGAAGGCGAACGACGCCGAGCCGTGGATGCTTCGACAAAGCCCTCCAACTCGAGTATGCAGATCGCAACCCTGAAGGCAAAAGTGGCCCAGCTCGAGCAGGAAAAGCTTGCCCGCGAGATGGCCGACCTGTAAAGAAACATCAAAAAGCAAGGAATGTACTAACAGAAGTGGTTTGTTTTTGGTGTACAAAGAAACCTCATCCCTGTTGTAATTCCATAGCTTGGGGATATTTGAAGTCTTTCTTGCTTTGCTTGTTAGCCGTTCCCATACTTTCTAGGTCGTGCGCCGATAGGGTAGTCTACCCGACTTCGTTGGGCCCAAGGTCGAGATTGCAGCGTGCCTCGGGCACAAGACTTAAATATGGACGAGAGGCCATGACCTGCAAAGTGGAGGAACAATTCGCAAAGGTAGAAGGGCACGAAGCGGTCATTGTTAAGTAGGTTAGTGCTCGAACGGCTCTCGCGACCATGCACATCGCCCGAACAACTAAGCGGCGAGGTTCTCTTCGAGCCCAGAGCGAGGAAGAAACTAGGTTGCGAATGAGTTAAACTACGTTTAGCTCGTCATTGGGGGTGAACGTCAAACCTGCGTCACTTAGGCTAGGAGCAAATGCGCTTGCGCATTAAGGTCGTGTTCGAAAAAAAACAAACGAGGAACCATCGAAAAAGAAATAGCAACATCATAAGTGGAAGCAGACATAAGAAAGGAGCGTAATGAAAAACCAGCTTTATTGAAATGTGAGGCATAGAGTTTACACATAAAACTTCCGGTCGATCTATATTCCACGAGCTAGAAAGCTCTTCGCCATCGGGCATCGCTAGGCCATTAAGCCCGTGCGATCTGTTGAAACAACTCTATAGGGCCTCCCACCGGGGACAACTTGTTGGTCTTTGGGCGAGCTCTGAATCCGCCTCGGGCTGGGTCCCCAACAAGGAGCTTCCTAGGTCGTGCCGGCCAAGACGCATGTCTGGCGAAGAGCTTGCGGGTAGTCGCGTGGATCGTGGCGATTGCACGACATCTTACTTCTTCTCGCGAGGTGAGGTCGAGGGACCGTTTCAGTCTCGAAGTCGACTTGGTCGACCAAATGACCCTAGCAGAGCCAGCGTGACCTCGGGAGGCGGGGCGGCCGTACCAAACACGATGGAAGGGTGTGGACCACGTGGCTCGGCTTGTTGTGGTACGAATAGACCATAGGGCGGTGGGAAGTTCGTCCCACCCGTGCCTTGCCGTGTCGGTCGAGCTCATCGCAACTTGTTTCTTGGCGCCTGGACGATTTGTCCAGTTGGCTATTCTGCTCTGCTGGCGTTGCTGTTCGGGGTGAGCCACCGGCGAAGCATATCTTGATGCCGAGTTCTCGCAAAACTCTGGGAACAACTCACTGTAAACCGGGTGCAGTTGTCGGTGATAATTTTGCATGGAACCCGTGCACGGTGACCACGAACAAGCGGAAGAAGCGAATCGCCGCCCGGCGATTATGGTTTCGACCGGTTCGGACCTCTATCCACTTGGTGAAGGTGTCGACGGCGACGACGAGAACCTCTTCCCCGGTTGCTGAGAAAGGGGCCGAGAATGTCCAAAATTCCCATGTCGAGAAGGGCGGCGGCGGGATGGTGCGGAGCGCGTGGCGGTGATGCGACTTCCGGGCGTGAAATTGGCATGCTCGGCGGTGCAGACGATATCACGAGCATCTGAAGTGCGAGGCGATAATACCCATGCGAAAGCCTTCCGACCATTGTCTGTCTGAAGAGTCGCATGCAGAGGCTTGAGTGAATGTCATCACGATGGGTACTTACCCTCCTCGTGGAGATACACCGTCAGATGCCGAGACATTGCGTCAGTAAAGCTCCTCGGCGAAGTGTATAGACTTCGCCCGTCGCTGATCCCGCTCCTCTCGCGGTCGGGTGGCGTGTCGCCCGGGCAAGAAATTGTGGATGGCCTCGGCCGGAGGGGGTACACTTTCGACCACACGCCGAACACGGCCTCTGGTCGGAGATCGACAGAGCCGCCAGCGTCTCGAGGATGACATCGGGTGGGATATCGTCGTCGGAAGAGCCAAGCTTGGAGAGGAAGTCCGCTACCGAGTTGTCCTTCTGGGGATGTGCTTGATCTCCAAGTTCCGAACCACTTCTCCATCTTGCATGCCTCGGCGAGGTACTTTGCCATCGAGTCTCGAGCATCGTAGTCCTTGTTGAGCCCCGGTTGATGACGTAGCCGAGTCGCCCTTCACGACCAGACGGCGTCGCCTAAGGCCTTGCAAGCTCAGAAGTCGGCCAAGAGGGCCAGTACTCCGCCACATTATTGGTCGCGGAGAAGCCAAAGCGAGTTACGACTCGGCTTATCGCTTGTGGTGAGGATATGGATCCCACCGGCGCTTGAAGGATCTCGAGCCGTCGAAGAATATGACCTGTGGCTTTTTCTCTTCGACACAAGCTTCGGGGAGGCGAAGTCGCGGCGTCTGCGACCGACCCGAAGTCGCGAGCACTTGCGACTTTATGGTGCGTGCGTGCCACGACTTGAATGTCGAACGCCGCTAAGCTCCATGGCCCACTTAGCGATTCGCGCCGCCTCTGATTCCTCGGGATGTCCCGGAGCGGAAGTTGCTTGGGACGACCACGAGTCTTGCTGGAAATAGTCTGCGGAGCTTCTTGCGAAGCCATGAGGAGAGCATACACAGCCTTCAGTACTGCGGGTAGCGCCTCCTTCGAGCCGTGCAAGACCTCGTGACATAATAGATGGGGTGTTCTTTGAGGCCTCGTTCCGCCACCGGGGCGGCACTAACAGCATAGGGGGTGGCCGCGAGGTATAGCAGTAACTTCTCACCGTGTTGTGGTGTTGTAAGGAGGGTGGGGGCGACAGTGCGTCTTTAGGTCGTCAAAGGATCGTTGAGCCTCTGGAGTCCATTGAAGCCCTCGTGTTTGCGCAAGGTTTGGAAGAATGGAGGCTCGCGCTCGCCGAACCTCGAGATGAACTTCTTGGCGGCCATCGCGGCGATGAGGCTTTGCACCCGCTGATCGAGTCGGGGTGCCATCTTTTCGATTGCCTCGATCTTCTCGGGTTTGGACCAACTCCGAGCCCCGATCATGTAGCCGAGCACCTTTCGAGACCTTGCGCCCCAACACGCACTTCTCGGGGTTGAGCTTGATCTTGTGCTGTTCAAGTTGGCGAAGGTCTCCTCGAGGTCATGAACGTGGTAAGCCCTCGATGGGGCTTTTGACAATGATGTAGATCACGTAGACCTCAAGGTTCCGCCCGATCCGGGGCTCGAAGTCTTGGTCATCGACGTTGAAAAGTGGCCCCGCATTACGGCAGACCAAATGACATGGTCGTGTAGCAATAGGTGCCAAGCGGCGTGATGAAGGAAGTCTTGCTCTCGTCGCTGACCGCCAAGCTTGATCTCGGTGGTATCGAATAAGCATCCAAGAAGCTCGGCATCTTGGCATTCGCGGTGGAGTCCACGATCGAGTCGTCTTGCTTAAGTGGGAAATTGTCCTTCAAAAGCCGAGTTCAACCCGTATGGTCGGCGCATTCTCCCTTTCCTCCCTTCTTCTACGACGATGATCGGCTTGGCCACCACTTTCGGAGTAGTTAATATCACGAATGAAGGCCGGCCTTGAGGGAGCTTGTCAAGGTTCTCCTTGATGGTCGCGACTTTCTCCGGAGAAGCGGCGCGACTTTTAGGCGCCGCAGTCGGGAGCCGGATCCCACCGCAGCTTGTGCTCAATCACCTCCTCGGGCCTTGGGCATATCCGCGGGCTCCCAAGAGAATATACCCTTGTTGGCGCTGAAGGAAGGTGGCGAGCTCGAGTTCCTATTGGAACTCGGCTCATCGGAGACGATGGGCCTTTTTGGGTCGCTCTCGTCGCCGAGCAAGACGTTTTACCGTTCCCATCTGGATTGCCGCTCGCGGGCGTTCTTCGTCGTCGCCTCTGGACCGCCTTTGGGGAGCATGCGGCGAGCCAAGGCCTTGGTCTCATGACCATGTGCCGCGAAGGTCGCCGACGCGATGATTACGCCGTTGGGACGAGCGACTTCATGCGATGGCCATAATGGTTGCGTGCCATGAACTTGACCAAGGTGCCGCCCGAGGATGGCGTTATGCGGGAGGTCACCCTCGACCACCTCGAAAGTGATCAACTCGGTCGCGAAAGTTGTCGAGCCGCCGAAGGTGATGGGCAAGACGACCTGCCCCAAAGGGGTGGTCGAGCTCCTGACTATCGAAGAATGGTATGGTGATGCTCTTGACCTTGGCCAGGGAATACGCATCCGATCGGCGCTCCCGCTGCGACAAGTTAAGAGAGCTGCCGCCATCGACCATGGCCGACTTAATCCGTGGTGTTGCTAATGGTCGAAGTCACGACCAAAAGGCGGTCTTCGTGTCTCGGGCCATACAGGAGGCGTCCTCACGAGAGAAGGTGATGGTGGCCCGGCCCACTTGCGGTACGTTTCGACGGGCTTCAGTGGCGACACAGTAGATGGTCCGTGCGGCGGCCTTGACCTCGCGCCTGGTCTGGTAGGCCGATGAGCCACCGAAGATGACGTCGATCCGGCGCTCGCCTTGCTGGAACTCCAAATCGAGGTCGTCGTGCTCGTCTGGCGACATTCACCCGGTCAATTTGGTCATCATCCCGAGAACACGGGCATCTCACCCGCCCATCGTGAAAGCGTCCACTTATTCTCGCCAAGCCCTCTGACCCGCCCGGTCGTGGCGGCCGCCTGTGGAATAGGCAGAACTTTGATTCGTCGTATCCCATGCGTCCCTCGGTCCCTCGCCGAAAGGCCATCGACGTCGGGCCGCACATTGGCCCTCTGCTCGCCGGGCTTGGTTCTTCGCTGGTGTGATCGGGTCGACCTTGCGAGGCTTAGAGCTCCTCCCGAGAGCTTGGCCTCGGGACCTCGAGGACCTCGCTACGGCCATCCGCCGAGACGATCACCCGCCAGAGTCTCCTCGCCACCTTCTTCGACGCTTTTCTTGGTGGTGGTGGCGCCTTGGTCGGCTACCACAGGTTGGACGGGCGCGCCTCTGTTTGGTCTGCACTGCTTACTCTTGGTCGAAGTCGCGTTCAGCGGGGCGGCATCGTCCGCGTTCACGCTGCACTCGCTTCGCCATGCGGAAAAAGTTTGTTGACGCCGAGCCTCGAGGTGATCTCGTGTCTTCGGTGAGACGTCGATCACGACTCCCGAACTTGAAGGCCTTTGATGACGGCCTCGTCGTAAATGCTCGGGATCGAGGTTCCTTGCGCGGATGAATCGCCGCACAAAGTCACGCAGATGGCTCGTTTCTTCCTGGATGACACGATCAGGTCTTTCTCCTGCCCGCCGCGTAATAACTCCGGAAGTTGGAGCGAAGGGCGCGCTCTGACCTCTGGCGCCACGACCGAAGAGCGAGGATACGATTAAAAGCCGAGTCCTAGCGGCCCGTCCTGTAACGGTCGGAGGTAGTTTGCCATTACGAAGCTCATCCTCCGGCCGCCAGGATAGCGGTCGAATAGATGGACGAACTTCGTCGTGGTTCTTGGTCCCGCTCAGGCCGATCTCACGCGGGCTTGAAACGGGTCGGCACCGCACGCGAGCGGCGAGGTCGCCGAGTACGGCCGCGTACCAGAGGGAAGACAGCCGCCCGTCGTGGTCATCGCCGACAAGATCCTGCTGGCGCGGAGATCGAGTTTCGAGCTCCCGGGCGACCTCGATTCGGCGGAGCGACCATGGTGCCGAGCATGGGAATCACCCGGTGGTAATGCAGGCGTCTGGACCTGCGGCGCTGGCGAAACGATCCCGGGAGAGGTCCGCAGACCTATTGCCGATCGACTCGGGCGGCTTCGGCTCGGGCTTGGTCCAGTTGCAAGTTGCTGTGGATCACGCCGGCAGTCTGCGTCTGAGCCTCGTCCCGAGCATTGTTGCTCGAGGCTAACTCTCTGCTTGAGAGGTGTCCGACGCACCGATGGCGCGGCGTGTTATCATTACTTCTCGGGCGGGTCCCGAGTGCCGACCGATCTTCATGGAGGTGCCACCTCGGGTCGCACCCGATCGAAAGTTCTTCGGCAAGGGCTCGCCAAAGAGCTCGACCTCGCCCTGCTCGGGGTTGGCCATGACCCGCGATAAGGCGGGAGGCCCCCCTAGAGGGGAAGTAGGTGGCTCAAGATGTGCCGGCTTTCTCCGGCTCTCCCGCCGAGAGCTGTTATGGCTTGGTTGATGGCAACCCGCACCATCCTGCTGAGTGTCTTCCGGTTCCGCGATCACGCTATCCGCAACTCCTAAGGCTGCTTGGAATCGGCCCGCCACGTAACGGCCGCCGAAGCGGCGGCGGTGAGGCAGCATGAACAGGACACGAGTCCGAGTCCGCTCTCGAGAAAATCTGCTGGCGAAGGGCGCTTATGCCTCGAGTCTTGGTGTCGCTCGCGAAAGAGCAAAACAATCGGCCCCACGGTATGCGCAAATTGCCGACGACGGATCGCCAACCGCAAGAAAGAAGTAGGGTCGAGAGTTTATGGGACCCGAAAGGCGTTCTACTCGAGAGAAGGAAGAAAATCGATCAGCGGTGATGGTCGGAGCAAGGCGGCAACGAAAGCACGAGACAAGAGTTTATACCGGTTCGAGCCTCGTGAAGGTAATAGTCTATTCTGATCCGCCTTTGGCGGTGATTCTTGTTATTTGGGTGTACAGAGCAATGTTTACAACTCAAGACTCAGAATGGTGATCCCTACTCTCATAGCTGTACTGTGCCTTTGTGTTGTCTTCTGGCCCCCCGAGCTCATGCGCTCCTGGTCTTTATACTTCCTCCGTCTCAGAATCACGGGAGCGATCCTGGGAAGGGGCCTCCAGCGTCTTGAGGGCTGGCCGTGAATCGCCTCGAACTTGCCACCAGACTCTTAGTCATCCCATGACCTCTCTCGAACCTGCAGTCAAATGCCGATCCAAATCCTAGGGGCGGACTCAGGGCTTCCGACGAGACCTCGCCGAGCCTCGAGGTCGTGGTGAGTCGAGCCTGGGACACAAGGCTGAGGTCTGCCGCCCAAAGGCAAGCACCTAGGTCGCGGCCGGGCCTTCCGCGTTGGGAATCGCTGATCGACGCCGCACTGGCCAAGGAGTTCCCACCCTCGTCAAACAAATAAAGCACAAAATTTGATCATCCAAGGATTGAGAAGAAGTGACTTTGTGACCATGGATCCATCTCAAGTCAGCATATGAGGTATGGAAGTCTCTTTGTGATTACCATGAGGGTTCTAACACTATCAAAGAGATTCATCAAGATATATATAAGAAAGAATATATGCGATTTGAGATGAAGCTTGGTGAGTCACTAGATGATTTCTTTGCACGTTTCAATAAGATTCTTAGCAATTTACGTGTTGTTGGGGTTTTCTTTGATGAGGTTACTAATGCTAGACAACTGCTTGGTGCATTAGACATGTCTATTTGGGAGATGAAAGTTACATCCATTAGAGAATCATCTGTCATGAGTGAACTTATTGTAGATGTTTTTTCTAAATTTAAAACTCATGAATTGGATGTTCTTGCCGTAAAGAATGATAATAAATCAATTGCATTAACCTCCCGCCTAGTATGTGTCGAGAATAATGCTTCTTCAAGTTTTGCTTTGTCTTTCTTGTCTTCACTAGCAGATAAGCAGTTGAAAAATTTTTCGAAGAACTTGCTTTTCTCTCTTCTCGTTTTAATAAACCTTGCGAGAATTTAGAATGAGGAAGAGTTGGTGGTAACCCTCAAGATGCTATGAGTGTGGTGATCTCAACCACATTAGTCCAAATTATCCTAAACTTGCAGGTAAGCATCAAGGGAAGAAGGACAATGATAAAAAGAAAGAAAGAAGTTCTCTCCAAGCGGTGGCAGAAGAAAACTTTGTAAAAAAGTTGTCCTTGAGTTCTTTACGCTCTTGAACAAGTTAATTTGAGTGATGTGGATTAGGAATTGAAGATGACTATGAGTCCAAGCAAGCATGAGCGGCAGAGGTTGTGTCTCATGGCTAGTGATGAAAGCTTCACCAGGGCCGATCCTGCGGTGACTTCAATGAGTAGAACCTTCTTACGATGAATTGGCTATTCTTGTTGCTCTCTTGGTAAATTGGTTGATAAACCGACAAGAAAATTAAGAAACATGTGTTCTTTGGAATATTTGAATACTGAAATTGATAGACTTAAATCTTTGATTCACGATGATGATGCTTGCAAATCATGTGACTTGATTACAATGAGCTTACTTTGTTGGAAAGAATATGTTACCTTATTAGAACAAGTCAATGCGAAGAAGGGAACATATTGTCGTTTCAATCATGTTTCAATTGTTTATTAACTTTTAAATTTTAACGTTTTAAAAGAAAACCTAAACCTTTATTATGAGTGCCGACTCTTGATTGATCCAAAATCCTTTATTAGGAGGCCATTTTCTTTCCCCGTAGTGAAACGCTCTAGATTTTTTTTCAAATAATCAACTTTTCGAGAAAGAGTTAAACAAAGCATTACAGGAAAGTCCACTTTTCCTTTTTGTTTATGCATGTTGAGTATGAAAGAACCTCATGAGTGAGCAGAAAGATCGCTATTTGAGAAACCCTAGCATTTGCATCATGCAACTTCAATTTAGTGTGGAGAATTAGAAAAAGTTGAGTGGTATCATGCAAATCAACAATGAACAAATTTAGCATTTTTACATGTTTTCATTTTCTTCTATCAGTACTTTTAATCGGCAATTCTCTCCGCTGAATAGTGGGCCCAAGCGGCTTGGTCCAGCATGGCGGCTTTGGCGAAGGTCGTCGATCACGCTTTACTGCCGGCGAGGCCCGCGTGGCCCCTAAGCGGTGGTGGCGATGATGCCTTTCATGGGTGAGCGGCCCAGCGTGGTGCCTGGCGGGCGGTGGGCGATCACGCCAGCGTAGCGAGGAGTTCAGTGGCCTGGCGGCAGGTGGGCGATCGCGCCACTCGCCGAGCGGGTCCGCGTGGTGCCTGGCGGCACGCTGTTGTGGCGTCGGCAGAGGTGGCTTTGGCAAGTGGGCGAGCGTTTGGGCCCCTTGTCGTGCCACGGAGGCTAACAAAAGGAATAAGGAGAAACCGCCTCGAAGTTTCCTTCCTGACATCTTCGCGCCGGGGCCATTAGTGTGAAGAATTTCGCTATCGACACAGCAATGACGCGTCCCTCGGCGCCTCTCACCAAACCCGTCCGCAGTGTCATATCTGGGCGGACGGGCAAGCCTGGCAATGACATTAAATGGGGCTTGAAGGGCAAGGCTACGACAGGCGTGAATAAATGAGTCATGGGTCGGTAAGATAAGGCTCGAATGATGGGTGTAATTAATGAGTAAATGATGGTATAGCGTCATCTTCTCACAAGACGGCCCGTCTATATAAGGGCGCCTCGGTGCATGGAGAAGGGGTGGCTCATAAGAGACATAGAGGTCGAAAGTTTAGGAGAAGCACAAGACTAGGAGAACCACTGTAATTGCCTCCACATTTTCTCAACAAAGATCTAGCAAGACAGTAGGGCTATTTCCCGCGCTGGGGGCCTAAACCTGGGTACATCGCCGTGTCTATTGATCTGTTGATCTCCGGGATCCTTCGTAGAGAGCCATTAGGGTTTTCAGCCACGAAGACGCCCTCTACCGAATCATACCTTCCATCCTACGAGTAGACAACCCTGTTCGTTGACGGGGTCCTGTCAGGCGGAATACGCCGACACCTTCTTTTCAGCATTGACTTGCTCTAACAAGGTAACATGTTCTTTCCTAAGCAAAGTAAGCTTATTATAAATAAAGTCACATGATTTGCAAGTATCATCGTCAGGAATAAAAGATTTAAGTCTATCAATTTCAGCATTCAAAGATTTCACAAGAACATCATGTTTCTTAATTTTCTTGTCGTGTTTATCAACCAATTTACCAAGATGAGCAACAGCAATAGCCAATTCATCGTAAGAAGGTTCTACCTCATTGAAGTCTTTGTCGTGATCGTCCTCGGTGAAGCTTTCATCACTCCTAGCCATGAGACACAACCCTGTCAGTTTATGCTTGCTTGGACCTGTTGTGTCATCTTCACTGCTCTCTGAATCCACATCGCTCAAATTGACTTGTTCAAGAGCAGAAAGAACTCGGTGGACAACTTTGCGGTTTGCAAAGTTTCTCTTCTTGCTACTGCTTGGAAAGAACTTCTTCTCTTAATTTTCTTGTAGGATCGATATATACTAAACTAGCAATCAGAGGGGGGGGTGAATGATTGCGTGGAAGCTAAAATCAAATTTTTGATTATTTTTGAAACACCCCAATTTGGACTCAAATTGTCTGATTCGGATTCGACAAAAATAGAATGATGCATGTTCATTTAAACAGTAATTTCCAAAGATCCCACCATTGGATTGATGTGAAAATTCTAAGTGTAGAAACTAGATTCAATTTTAAAACTAACCCAACAAGAATCAGCTCGATCGGATCTATGGATCTAGAATTATGACCTTCGCAAGATAACTGTAACAAATAACGACGAAAATTAATCTAACCCTAATTACGAGATTAATCAGGATTTATGAGGAATTAACCAATCAAACTTTTCAGATCAATCACTTGATGCCCTAGAAAGGTTTTGGATAGATCAAATAAGATTATCATAGCAAAACAATGAATCAACCTAAAAATAAAACAGTCATGCAAACGAAAAGCGAAAACAATGAATGAGATTACTTTAATTAGTGTGATCCCCACTTAATTGATCAACTGATCTGCCGAGGCGCCGATTCTGATGAACATTGCAAGTCGCCACAATGCACAGGACTGCCAAAAGATCACCCAGCCATCAGCCTCAGAAGCAAACAGGAAAACGACTAGAACTCCCAGTCACCAAAACATGCATGCATGCAATCCTCCAGATTTTCTAGTCGCTGCTTGCTTCGGTCTTCACGAGCACGAAGAAAAGCCACAAGAGCAAACACTAGAAAGGTATATTATCTAGTCACCAGCATCTCACGCATGCAAAAGCACAATAGCCGCAACACATTAGTCACCAGAAGCAAATCACATCACAACAAGGATCTCCTTACGCTAGCAATCTTCTAGACGCTACAGGTCACTTGTTTACGCTAGATCATCAAGTCACAATGACATACATGCGGGACTTACGGTCGCCAGTTAGATGCTGCACCGCGGAAGCAAAACAGCGACACAAAACCCAGAGCCTTGAGGAAGCCCTCGCCCTGAGAGGCAGAGATGAAGGCTTACGTCGTGAGAGCCTTCGAGTCGCAAGAAAATTTTTTATTTCTTTTTGTCTACTCTGGTTACAATACTCCAAACAAAAGAGTACAAACCCTAATACCTGGTTCTCTCTATAAACAAGAGACACCTCCCCCTATTTATACAGAGCAAACATAAAGAGAATGAATACAACTCCACTTCCCACATGAAAAGAGTTCGTATACATCTCAACCTGGCCCAACATGGCCAAAAACAACTTTTGCATGCATGTACAGCCCACATGCTGTAAATACGTGACTAACCAGCCTCCATGTGCATGTTCTCTAATCGAGCGTCCGCATGACATCCTTGACCACCAAGACCTTGATTCCTCCCCGAACCTAGTCCAGAACCTCGGTTCCTCCATGAACCCTAGTTCGGTCCGTCATCGACCACATTAAGCCCTCGAGCAACACACGCACATGAAAAAACAAGAAAGCGAGTCTGAGCACAAGTCCACGACTTGACTCAAAGTCAATCCATGCAACCACTCACACAAGCGCATTGCATCAAGCAAAATCATTAACATGCTATCACAGCATATCAAACAATCATCTTAAACAACACATGCACATGCACAACACATGCCATGATCGACAACCACTTTGCAATGCCAATTTCATTACTAAGCCAATTTTCAGCATATGATTTCACAATCTCCCCCTTGATGAAAACATTGGCAACACCATTTAGAACTGAACATTGGCATTCACCTCACAAGAAAATTTTAAAGAAATTTTATTTTTAGAACAAACAAGCAAAGTGAAAAAAAATCTCCCCCTAAAAAGAAGAAATAATCTCCCTCTAAAAAGAAGAAATAATCTCCCTCTAAAAAGCAGAAAACATAAAGGAAGAAAAATGTGTGTGAATGTGCAATGTGTGTCCAAAAATCTCCCCCTTTGACTCCAAAATTCTCCCCCTTTGACAATGGATTCATCAAGAATACAAAATAGAGAACAAAATCTTTTTATTTATTTTTAGTTTGTCTTTTTTTATGTATTGAGCATTATAAGTGTCGGCGTATTTCGCCTGACAAGATTCTGCAAACAGGGTATCTACTCCCTGAACGGAAAATTTCGTGGCTGGAAACCCTAATGTCTCTCGACGATGGATTTTGAAAGTTAGCAAACTGGTGGACACAACGGTTTACCCAGGTTCAGGCCCCCAAGATTGGGTAATAGCCCTACGTCCTGCTTGTTCTTTGTTGAGGAAATATGGGGGTGTTTACAGTGGCTGTTTGCTCTAAGTGTTCTTCTGCTCTATGAGTTTCATTCGCCAACCGGCCCCCTTCCTCATGCACCAAGGCGCCCTTATATAGACGGGCCACCTGGGGCAGGAGAGAAGGTGGCGCTATACTTATCTACAACACATTAATCACAACCATCATTCTAGTCTCTACGTCGACCCACGACTCATTTATTACATGCGCCTCCGTGGCCTTGTCCTTCGGACTTCATTTAATGTTGGTGAGAGGCCTCGCCCGGTTCACCCGGGACAGGACGCTCCTACGACGGGTTGGTGAGAGGCGTCAGAGGGATGAGCCATCATCGTGTCAGTAGATCCTTCACAGTGTGACCACGACCACGAGGTTCGGGGAGGAAAACTTGGCGAAGCCTTCCCCTCATTCTCTTGGTTGCCTTCGTGGCCTGACAAGGGGCCAGATGCCGCCCACTGTCCAGACCGCCACCTTGAACCACCCGCTGGCGGGGGTGTGATCGCTAAGTGCCTTTCGCTAGAAGCTGCATGGACTCCAAATTGGGCCAGGCCACGCCTTGGGCCTATTACTTCTCTGACGGAGGTGCCCGGTCAGAGAGCTCTGGCCAGTAGCCCCAGGGCCATCTGGAACGCAGCGCACGGTTGCTTTTAGAGACTTTATTAAATGCTAGTGCATTCCTGGATGGGCCCACCACTTCTGCGCACGCAACTGCTTTGGTCCTCCCCACGTCCGCCGATTTTTCTTGGGATCCGAAACACCGTGCCCTTCGCCTGGTCGTGAACCGTCCTCGCGGGGGGTCTATATATGTGCACACCACCACACAACAGTTCACACCTTCTGCTTCCTTCACATTTTGCTTCTTGCCCTTTCGTCTTCTTTGCTTGAAGAAATCCGCTCCTGTTATAATGGCGCAGTCCTTTCTTCCTTCCACTTGATAGCCGGATGGACTTCGCCCTTTGGGATGGCACCGGGGTTCCCTTCATCCTCGCTAGGATCGCCAGTGCCAAACTACGAGCAGGAGATTGTTGTCTTCACCTAGGGGCTTATGGCGGGCTTGGTGCCGCCATTCTCTGAGTTCTTCCTCACCGCCCTTCACTTCTACGAGATTCACCATCTTCATCTCTCCCCAACTCCATCGTCCTTCTCTCCACCTTCGCTTATTTGCGAGATGTTCATGGGGTATGCCCAATCTCCCCTTTTTAGCTATTTTTCTGCTGCATCACCCAGGCAATGAGTGTGCAGGCGCCACTTCCGCCTTCACGGCCAGATTGGCCCCCGCTACATTCCTTTTTAGCCATGCTCCAACTGGAAGAGCGCGGGCGGCCGGCTCGTCGTGATGGCAATGGTCGACCTTCTTGGGTACCTAGCGTCGCAGGCGGTAACCCTGGAGGGAGCTTCGCCCATCGAGGCAGCGGAGCTCAGGGCAATGGTGGCCCATGTCGATCGGGCGTGGGCGCCCGGCCTAGTGGGGACACTGAGTCGTCCAGAGACCGTGTCTCGGAGAATCGACCCTAACGTCATCGCGTCCACCACATGGTGGTACCACGAGGGGCAGCGACATGATGCGCCTGCGTGCGATAAGTCTTCTTACCCTCCTCCTTGAACGCATATTTTTCTTCGTGGTCTTCATTATCTAACGCTCTTGTCTTCTTCTGGCGCCAGGCGAGGGGAACCTGAGCGGTGCCGCCCTCTCCCGGTGGCTATCTGTGTTGATTCCGTCGGTGCCGAGCGGCCTGGAGTTTTCGACCGATGCTCGGCTGCTTTGTGATCTGGGGTCCGCAGAGCGCCTCCAAATTGTACAATCCTTCCCGGCAATGGACTCCACCGGTCCCGCCGTGGTGCTGGCCCGTGGCCCCTTGACAATCAGGGACTAGCCCCGGGCCGTCGATCGGAGCGCAGGCAAGCGGCCGGTTGCTTCGGATGCTCCTGGTGCGGACCCTAAGAGGGCTGCACCTGAAGCCTAACTCCTGCCGCTGCTACATTCGCGATCTGCAAAGTGCGTGCGAAGCGGCGGCGTCTTCTTACAGGGCGGCAGCGCGCCCCTCTTCGGAAGTGGCGGCGCCGTCTGCGACTCCAACTCCTACGGCGCCATCGCCATCGGCGCCAACTCCACCGGCGCCATCTCCAATGGCACTGAGCCCAGCCGCCACTGGTGTCCGCTCAGGCGGGCTCACAGTGGTGACTACCTCCTTCAGCTTCAAATCACCTCCAAGGGCAGATCGCCCAAGCGCCCGCCTTATGAGCGTCGCATGACGCCGACAAGCGGCGGACACTTCTAAAAGCGACTGGTAGCTCGGGGGTTCTTTGGGCTCGATGTTCTTTGGGACGGCGCCACCCTTCTCCGTTTGATCGCCCATGTCGCCGACCTGCACACACTGCCGCGTCGAGATCGTGAGCACTTCGCATTTCGGCGCCTCCCTCATAAGCGACCACCAGGTGAAGTTCATCACAGCCGACAAGTGGAACAACTGTGAAATTTGGAGAGAAGCGAGAGGCACAGGTGGCCCAAGAGAGACCACGGGACGACCTACTCGCCCGGCGCGGAGGCAGGAGCAGCATGGAGGATCTGTGGAGGAAGCGGCAGCAGGCTGCGCACAACATCGCGACCATGCTCCGATCATCCTATCGGCGCATGGCGGGTCTTAGCGCCGTTAGGGTGGATCTTTGGGGCCGCTTGAGCCTGGTGATCGGTATGCCTTTGCACCACCGGGTTCTTGATCGCTCTCGGCTGCCAGCGCCATGGCTGCCGCTCCATCCGGAAGAGGCGACAAGTAGCCAAGTCACCGCCACCTTCGTGCTTGCTTCTGCGCTAACCCTTGCGCCGCCTTCAACCCAATGATCATGCGGATGGCATTGGGGAGGCGAAACTTCGGTAGAAGCGAGCGTCTTGAGAACAGCGGAATGCATCGTCGGCATAATGGCGGAAGCCGGACTTCGGTAGCGGCGAGGCAGGCAGGAGGCCAAAAGATGGCAACGAGGGCATCGAAGTGCATAGCGACGGCCGATGACCAGACGCCTCTTTTGTGTTTGTTTTTTCTTTTGTTCCTGCTTTTTGTATGCCAGAACAATATTAGCAATTGTAAATGAAGTTGGCATATTTTGGTTTCACCTGAGCATGTTCATCTGTTGGCATTTCGAGTATGCTTGCTTCAACTCAGTTTTCGGGCGATCAGCCCCCAGCCTCGTCATGACACAGACCTGAACACTCAGGTTAGGTCGGTACTCAGGCATTATGTGAGCGATTGCAATACTACGAACAGGAATTATGCAGAATGTGGACAAACAAAGTCTGAAGTTTTTGCGTAAGCGTGTCACTGATTCCCTCCCTTTTGGAACTTAGAATCCTGTGATCTCTTGGAACCTTACATGACATTAGCGTAACAAGGAGTGAGTTCACGGGAGGCGGTATTGGGCTGCGGTGCTCACGGAGACAGCGGAGGACTACATGGAGTTAACAGGTTATGCGGGCGCGTTTGAGTCACCGTGCCACACTCGACCCGCCGATCACCCGACTCTGCACGACGCAAACACTAGGCGTCTCCTTTTATCAACAAGGAGTTGTTAGGTTCCCAATGCTAGCGACAATCGCGTGTAACTCGATCCAATCAAGACGCAGACACAGAAGATAATGAGTGGATAATGCCAAATGTAAACAACTTATCTGATCGTAGGCCACTGGGCAACCAGCCCCCGGCATAACCACATGGGAATTTCGAGGCGGCACGACCGCCTCCACAGCGAACCGGCACCACTCTGGCAGAGCCACCGCCGCCCCCTTGGTGAGTGAGGCTAAATACGCCATGACCAGGTGCAAGGTCCTTTCGGACAGAAGATCAAAATCCACCGGAGAGATGGCCGGATGAGCCAACCACTATCCCCTACCTGGCGTGCCCTTGTCGGCGTATTTCGCCTGACAAGATTCCGCAAACGGGGTATCTACTCCCTGAATGGAAAATTTGGTTGTAGAGGGCATCTTCGTGTTGGAAACCTAATGTCTCTCTGATGGATTTGGAAGTTAGCAAAATTTGGTGAACCTGGCGGTTTACCGAGTTGAGCCCCCAAGATTGGGTAATATCCTTACGTCCTTCTTGTTCTTTATTGAGGAAATATGGGGGTGTTTACAGTGGCTGTTTGCTCTGAGTGTTCTTTTGCTCTATGAGTTTCATTCGCCAACCGGCCCCCTTCCTCATCATCAAGGCGCCCTTATATAGACGGGCCACCTTGGACAGGAGAGAAGGTGGCGCTATACTTATCTACAACACATTAATCACAGCCATCATTCCAGCCTCCACATCGACCCACGACTCATTTATTACATGCGCCTCCGTGGCCTTGTCCTTCGAACTTCATTTAATGTCGGTGTGAGGTCTCGCCGATCCGCTTGGGAGGCAGGGCGCTCCTCGATGGGTTGGTGAGGCGTCGGAGGATGAGCCGTCGTCTTGTCGGCTGAATCCTTCACAGTGTAATACGACCACGAGGTGCGGGGAGAAGCTTTCAGCGAAGCCTTCCCTCGTATCTTGGTTGCCTTCGTGGCGACAAGGGGCGAATGCGAATCCACTCGTCGGACCGCCCGCGAACCACCGCTTTAGCGGCGGCGTGTCGCCGAGCTTTCGCCCGAGGCCACGTGGGCTCCTCGTCCGGTGCGGCGTGCTTTCGCCCGTTGCCCTTGAGCGCCATGAACCTTCACTTTGCGGCGGCGTGTCGCCAGTTGCTTTCGCCCGAGGCATGGACTCCAAATTGGGCCAGGCCACGCCTTGGGCCTATTACTTCTACGGCGGAGAGGGTACCCCGGTGCAGAGTACACCGACAATAAGTCATGCACAAATGTAACAATTTCATCACCAAGTCATGCTATCAAAAGTACTTGCACCCTCAAATCTACACAGAAACAATGTAGAGTAAGCATAACTAGAAATCAAGTACTATTAACAATTTTTTTTGCATGGTATGATCTCCCTTTCTCAACAATCTTAAAACCTGAAAACATTGAATTTTTTTATGCACTTTATTTGTGCTTGAAAAACTGATTCATTAATTGATTGCAACAATAACAATTGCAAGGAATTACATGCACTATCAGCCTTACTTTTCAACCATGCCAAGCAGTCACAAGCTTAAGATTTCATGGTTTCGGTCATACACAATCTCTTCCAAGTTCATATCAAAGTGCAATGATAAGCAATCTCGTAAAGACGAAGTGTGACAGTACATAACCTTGAACTTGCATTTATCAACAATCACTTTTTGAGTTTTAGCACTTAACTTTTCATATTTAGCACTTTGAGCAGGATCAAGATAGCCAAGAAAGTTCAACCATGACAAGATTTAATTCAGGTTGTCATTCCATTTAAATAGTCATGTCATAAACTATACCATATCTGTATAAACAAGAAGTTGCAAAGATCTTGAAACATAAACATAGCTTCAAATGACATATGTGTATGAAATACAATGCTTAGTACTTTTTTTCATTGTTTTTTTGTTTTTCATTTAAGAAGCACACAAAATAAAAAGCATGTTACAAAATATTACAAAAACTTCAAAAACTCCCCCTCAAAAATATCCCATTGGATGAATCAACCCAAGTTCTCCCCGAATAAAAGCAAAACGAGAAGAAGACAAAGGTTTTGTGAAAATGTCTGCCAATTGATGTTCAGTATCCACATGATGAAGCACAATATTTCTCTTTTCTACAAGATCTCTAAGAAAGTGAAATCTGATCTCAATGTGTTTGTTTTAAAATATTGCACAGGGTTCTTAGTAATGCATATTGCACTAGTGTTATCACACAAAAGAGGAACACTATCCAAATTAACCCCATAATCCTTAAATGTAGCTACCATCCAAAGAATTTGAGAACAACAACTAGTAGCAACCACATATTGATTCGGCGATTGATTGTTGGCGAAATTTGGCGTCCCTTGGCCAAGCCCAGCGTGCGATCAGCGGACCCCCAAGCTCGGGAGGCCCGACCACGACACAGGGGTGTGCGAAGCGTTCGACCTAGGCGCTGGACGATCACAGCTCACTTGCGACCTCGAGCTCGGGTAGGCTCTCGTTAAAGCCGTCGTCCACCCTTGGATTCGAGATCGTACATTTGGCCGGCGGTTGCCAAAGCGCGGTCGTGGGGATAAGCAGTCAGCGCAACAAGTCCGGGCGATTCTTGCCGACCCTCAACATGCATGAAGGCCACTTCGAGAATCTCTCCCATCCGTTGCATGCGAGAAGAGTATAAGACCAAGGATCTGTGATCTCTCGGGACACGAAGACAACACACAACCGCCATAGCTCGAGCTTAGAGGTAGCCATTGTTGAACTTGAAATTTATACACACCCTGTACTCGAAATAGCTAAGAATACTACATAAAGGCGATTGGAGTAGAGCTATTACCTCCGCGAGGCTCGAACGATATAAATCTCGGCCTCACGCTTCGTTGTCGTCTTGCTCGACCAGCGTCGCATCTCCTCCGTTCTTCGTTTGAGCAAAAGCGCGGCTCGGGTCCGTATCTCACTAACCCCCATCTCACTTCTTGCGGTTGGCGATCGATCGTCGGCAATTGGCGCGCCGTGGGGCCGTTGCTTCGCTCATTCGCGAGAGCGACATCAAGATCACAGGAGCATGGCGCTCTTCGTCGGCGAACTTTCCTCGGCGTGGATTGAGCGCGGACTCGACTCCGCGTCCTGTTTTTACGCCGCCGCCACCGCGCTCGGCGGCGCGTTCGATGGCGAGCGGTCATGCGCGGAGGAAGATGCGGATGGCCGTGATCGCGGACCCTAAAGGCGCTTCGCCGAGATGGTGCATGTTGCCATCAACCAAGCCATAACCGCCCTCGGCGAAGAGATCGAGAAGGCGGCGCGTCTTGGGCGCCCGGGCTCCTCTCTCGAGGCGCCTCCGCTATTGCGGGTCATGGCTGATCCGATAGGGCGAGTCGGAGCTCTTTGGCGAGCCCTAGCGAAAAACTCGTCGAGGCTGCGACAGAGTCATACCTCTGCGGCACCGAGAGTCGGCCTGCGAGGACCCGCTCGGAAAAAGTGATGACAACTCGTCACGCCGTCGCCCGCAGCGCCCGTCGGGCGCCTCCGCGCGGGCGCCCTCTCTGGCAGCGGGCCGGGGCGAGGCTTTGGCCTTGCAGCGCCGCGTCTGCGAACCGCCGTACCAAGCAGGTCGGGCAAGCCAAGCCACCAGACTCAAGTCGGCCGTGGCGGTCTGCGGGCCTCTCCCGAGCGTTCGCCCGAGCGTCGTAGGGTCGGGACGCTGCGTTACCTACGGTGATTCCGTGCACAGCATCGTGGTCGTTCCCACGAAGGTCAGACGCCAAAGCGACCTCGACTCCAAATCCGGCGGCGGCGAGGACCTTGCGGCGGCGACCACGGGCGCTTTGTCGACCTATGGCTCGTGGCGTATTCCGCGGCTGCGCGGCGTGCGGTGGCGGCTTCGGTTCAAGCCTCTGACGTCGGCGTTTTGCCGGGACCAGAACCCGACAAATTCTTGTCTATCTACTCGACCACTATCACGGTGGCGGGGCGGCAAACTTGTCATGGCCAATTACCTCCGGCAGTCTGAAGCGGTGCCGCGAACGGCTCTTTAACGGATGCTGGTTCTTCGGTCGTGGTGCCAAATCGAGCGCCCTCGCTCCAACTTCGAGTTATTCTGGCGGCGGGGAGAAAAGACACAGGACGCGTCATCAAGGCAAGGCGAGCCGCTCCGCGACTTTGTGCGGTGATTCATCGCCGCGAGAACGATCGAGCATCTCTGCGAGGCCGTCATCAAAGTCTTCAAGTTAGTCGCGATCGGCGCCTCACGAAGACACAGAGATCACCTCACGCCTCGGCGTCAACAAAATTTTTACGTATGGCGGAGCAGTGCAGCGGATCACGGATGGCGATCATCTGGAAGCGTGACTACGATCAAGGTAAGCAGTGCAGGTCCCACGAATCGGCCGTCCAACTCCAAGGCGCCGAAACCACGCGCCGCCCCAAGCGGAGCCTTGCGATCGGCGGCGGAGGTCTCGAGTGATCGTTTGGCGAATAGTGCCGAGGTCCTTGAGTCGAGATCAAGCTCGGGAGGATCAAACCTCGCCAAGGTCGGCCTCGACCTCGCCAGTCTGAGAACCAACCCAGCGGGAGGCCGACAACCCGGGCCCGGCGACCGATCTTTCGGCATGAGGGCGAGGCGCCGGGATATGATGAAGCAAAGTTACACTTTGTTTCGGGGCGGCGAGCCACGACCTGCGAACTGCGAGGCTAGCGAGCAAGCTAAAGCCTTCTATGATGGGCGAGATGAGATGCTGTGCTCAGAAGGATGACGACCAACGGGGCGGGGTGAGCAGCGCCTGGTCTGGCGACCTCGATTTGGAGTTCAGCGAGGCGGCGCGGATCGATGTCATCTTCGGCTCGTCGGCTTACGGTTCGAGCCGAGGTCAAGGCCACGCGCGAGCCATCTACGGTCGCTTGTTGGGAAGCTCATCGGCGACCACCGCAAGTGAAATGAGGCCACCATCACCTTCTCTCCGAAGGCGCTCTCAAGGTATGGCCGAGACACGAAGGCCGCCTTGGTCGTGACCCGACCATCGGCAATACGCATGATCGGTAGCGTCATGATCGGCGGCGGCGGCTCTCTTAACTTCTGCGGCGGGGCGCTTGATCGGATCTGATTCCACGATCGAAGGTCAAGAACATCGCCATACCCTTCTTTGGGATCGTGCAGGGAGCTCGACCATCCCACAGGGTAGGTGGTCATGCCGTTACCTTCGGCAACTTCCGGACAACTTCCGCCCGGTGGTAGGTAGACCTCCGTCTAGCGCCATCCTCGGGCGGCTGCCTTGGTCAAGTTTATGGCGGCCAACCATTATAGCCATCGTTGTATGTTTGCACAGCTTCAGCTGACATCATCACCGTGCGGCGTCTGCGGCGGCACATGGATGTGAGACCAAGGCCTTGGCTCTTGAGGCGTCTTTGCCCCATCGCGGATCCGGGCGGCGGCGAAGAATGCGCGGAGGCGATCCGGCCAGTGGGGCGGCGAAGGTCTTGCGCTCGAGGCGACCCGACCAAGTGCATCACGTCTCGGCGGTGAGTTCCAAATAGGAACTCGAGCTCGTCACCTTCCCGTGCCAACAAGGGTATATTAAGCAGGAGCCAGCGGACATGCGGTGTTCGAGGTGATCGAGCACAAGTTGCGGTGAGATCGGCTCTCGACACATGCACGAAGCTGCGTCGCTTCTCCGGAGAAGGTCGCGGTCATCAAGAGAACCTTGACAAGCTCTTGAAGGCCAGTTTCATCGTGAGATTGACTACTCGAGTGGTAGCCAACGGTCATCGTCTTGAGAAGAAAGGAGAAGAAGTGGAGAATGTCGTCGACCACGGGGTTGAACTCGGCTTGCGAAGGACAACTTCCGCTTCAGCGCATCGACGGATCGTCGACTCCGACAAATGCCAAGATCTTGAGCTTCTTGGATGCTTACTCGGGATACTACGGATCAAGTGGCGGTCGGCGGCGCGAACAAGACATCCTTCCTCCGCCGCTTGACACTTATTGCTATCGACCATGTCGTTTAGTCTGCGCAATCACGGGGCCCGCGTTTGCGTCGATGACCAAGATATTGAACCTCGGATCGGGCGAAACCTTGAGGTCTCGTGGGCGACATCATCGTCAAGAGCCCCTCAGGGGCAACCACGTTCGCGACCTTGAGAAACCTTCGCCAACTTTGAGCGAGCACAAGATCAAGCTCAATCCGAGAGTGCGTGTTCGGCGGCGTCGGGAAGGTGCTCGGCTACATGATCGGGGCAAAGCGTCGAAAGATGGCGCCCGACCTCGATCAGCGGTGCATAGCCTCACCGGCGCATAGCGCCCTCGGCAATTCATCTCGAGGCTCGGCGGTGTGGGCTTCCATTCTTCCAAACTCTGCGCAAGCGAGGGCCAGTGGACTCCACAGTAGCGGCGGTCGCCCGGCGACTTGAAGGTATACTGTCGTCCCCACCCCTCCTAGCGCCACAACTTTGGCGAGGTTCTTGCTCTACCTCGCGGCCACCACCCACGCCGTTAGTCTTTGTTACGGTGGCGAGCAGGGGTCCAGCACCAATTTATTACATCGGCGAGGTCTTGCGGCCGAAGGCGCTACCGCAGTACAAAAGCTGTTGTATGCTCTCCTCGTAACCCAGCGCAACCGGCACTATTTCGGCGCTGCTAATGTCGTCGAGCAACTTTCCACTCGGGGACATCTGAGGAACCCGGAGGTGGCGGCGAATCGCCAAATGGGCCATGGGTGGCGGCGTTCGGCGTCAAGTCGTGGCTCGGATGGCCATAAAATCGCAAGTGCTTTCGCCGACCGTGGTCGGCGAGCGTCGCAACCAGCTCCGAACTTCAAGTCGAGGAGGAAAGCCACAGGTCATGTTCTTGACGGCTCAAGGTCCTTCAAGCGCTCGAGTGGGATCATATCCTTACCCAGCGGCGACGGTTAAAATCGTGGTTAGTTTGAGTTTCCAGCGACCAACAATGTGGCGGTATGAAGCCCTTACGGCGGGCTTACGAGCTTGCAAGGCATTAGGCGTCGCCGGCTGGTTGTGAAGCGACTCGGCTCGTCATCAACAGTTCAACAAGGTCTACGGTGCTTGGGAGACTTCGATGGCAAAATACCTCGCCGAGTCGCCAAGATGGAGAAGTGGTTCGAACTTGGAGCTCAAGCACATCCCGGGAGGGACAACTCGGTCGGACTTCCTCTCCAAGCTCGGCTCCTCAGACAGCGATATCCCCAGGCGTCATCACGGAGCGGCTGGCGGCCCATCGATCTCCGATCAAGAGGTCATGCTCATTGTGGTCAAAGGTATCCCCTCTGGGCGAGTCCATCCACAATTTCCTTGCAAGGGAGACACGCCACCCGACCACCAAGAGGCGAGATCAGCGGCAGGCGAGCTTGTACACACTTGTGGGCGGCATGTTCTATAAGCGAGAATGTTTAGGCGTTACGGCGCGGTGCATCTCTGCGGAGGAGGTAAGTATCTGTTGAGCGACATTCACTCGGGCCTCTGTGGAGCACACTCTTCACTCTGGGGCGATGGTCGGCAAGGCCTTCGCATGGGGTATTACTAGCCATGACGCCGGGATGCTCGTGATATCGTCACTTTTGCCGAGCATGCCAATTCCACGCCGGAAGTCGCATCGGCCGCCTCTGCGCTCCAGACCATCCGCTTCGCTTGCCCCACGGACATGAAATTTGGACATCTCGACCCTTTTCTCGAGCGGCCAGGAGAAAAAGTTCTGATAAATCATTGTTGATACCTTCACCAAGTGGATAGAAAGCTGAACGGTCTCGACCATAGCGCTTTCGAGCGGTAGTTCGTTTTCCGGCATTACGTGGTCACCAGTGCGGGGTTCCATGCAAAATTATCGCGACAACGGTACTCGGTTTACCGGTGAGTTGTTCGAGGAGTTTTCGCGAGAACTTCGGCATCAAAAGTATGCTTAAGCCGGTGGCTCACCCCGAGCAGCGCGCGGAGCAGCATAGCGAACCGTCGTCAAAGCGTCAACAAGCGAGTTGCGAGATGAGCTCGAGCAGCGTGGTAAGGCACAGGGTGAGCGAACTTCCCACGTCCTATGGTCTATTAAGTATCACGACAAGCCGAGCCCACGGGGTCCACACCCTTCCGGCTCGTGTTGATTGCGGCCGTCACGCCTCTCGAGGATTCTGTTGGGCTCTGCTAGGAGTCGGCAGTCGACCAAGTCGACTTGAACCTGGCGGTCTCTCGACCTTACCCTCGCGAAGAAGTAAGATGTCGTGCCTTTGCTTTCGATCAGCGCACTACACGCAAGCTCTTCGCAGACATGCGTCTCGGTCGATGCGACCTAGGAAGCTCCTTGTTGGGGACCTAGCCACGAGGCGGATTCGGGGCTCGTCCAACACCAACAAGTTATCCCCACGTGGGAGGCCCCTATAGAGTCGTTTCAGCGGATCGCGCAGGGCTTCACAGGCTAGCGATGCCGATGGCAAAGAGCTCTCTAGCTCGTGTAACATAGATCGACCGGAAGTTTTATGTGTAACCTCTATACCTTAAATTTCAATAAAATTTTCTTTTATTCTCGCTCTTTATATACTGCTACCACTCGTGTTGATCACGGTTCTCTTTATGCGAGACTCCTTTTTCTTCCACGACCTTCGTGCATTGGCGCATTTGCTCTTGGTCTAAGTGTCGCGAGCTTGTCGTTCACCCCGATGGATGAGCTAAGCGTGGCGAACCTCTTCGCAATCTAGCTCTCCCTGTGCGGGCCCGACCAAGAGCCTCGCCACTTTGACTATGGGCGGTGCGCGCGTCGCGGTTGTGATTCGAGCGTTAGTCGGGCGTAACCATCTCTTTATCCTTTGTTGTCACGTCTATGTCCCTGCGGACTTTTCTCCATTGCGAGGTCATGTTAGCTAAGCGTACAAATCTTGTGCCCAAAGTTTGGCGTTGCTCGACCTCGGACCCAGAAATTTGGACAAGGGTATCTGTTGGTATCGACCTCGGCGCTTGACTAGGAAGCGAAAAGGCCAAGCACCAAATGTACTTTCGCCTAAGCGGAGAAGCGAATGGCGTGAGAGTTCTCTACTTTCCAAAAGTAGCATAGCTCTATTAACATGTTTTGTCTTAAGCGTTTTTACAGATCGGCCATCTCACGGGTAAGCCTCTCCTGCTCGAGCTCGTCGACCTTGGCCCTCAAGGTCGACAGCTCGCCCTGGTACTGGAGAGTTTCCTTGGAGTGCTCCGCGGCTCGGTGTCGTGCGTCCTGGAGTTGGGCCATGGCGCGCCGCCTTTGCCTTTGGCCTTCGAGCTTCCTTCAAGCTCGATACCTTGGCCTCGAGCTCACGAGGGCGCCTTGGCAGAGCGCCCGCTTATTCGCGGAAGCTTTCTCGGCGCCACGGCCTTGAAGCCAAACTTCGGCTTGGAGACCACAGTGCCTTTCGAGCTCGGCAGCGTGGGTAACCTCTGCGCTAACATCGTTCGGAAGCTCTTCAAGTTCCCGGCATTACGCTCGAGCTCCTCTGATCAACCTCAATGGTCTGATGAGTGCAGGGCTTTCGGCCTCTCGCGCCTCCACCACGCTCGGGAGGCCCCTTAGCGTCGGCGTGCTCTTGGAAGCTCTCGCGAGACCTTGGGAGACATTATCGATCGCCTTCATAGCGGGAGGGTGGCGAGATAGCGACAAGGAACTCAAGCTTACAAGCTACAAGGTATGTGGAGGATCCTTACCCGCGAACTCGGCTCTCGGGCTTGCAGCGTATACTCCTCACGATCGTCGATACGATCACGGAGATCTCCTCCTCTTAAATCGCCCACGGCTCTGGGGTGAAATCGGCCTACGCGACCACCGCACGCTCGGCGAGACCTTGATCCCCGTTGGCGGCGGCACAGGATCCGTCGCCTCTTCGGAGAGCCTTCATGCGGCGAGGTAGTGGCGGCGGCGGCATTGGTCTTGACCTCGGTGGTCGAGCTCCGCTTCGTCTCCGGCGCCCGGAGGGCGGTGGCGGGAACGCCGCGCGATCATCCTCCGTGGCACGAGTATCACGGCCTCGGCCCAGTCTTGACCGGTCGGCGGGCCGAAAGCACCTCTGCGGTGTGGCCGTCTCCGATGGCGAGGCATCGCGTCCTCGGCGCCCGGCGGCGGTGGGCAAGAGCGGTTGGGGGCCTCATGGTGTGGCCGTCGCACTCTGGTGCTCTCCCCACGCCGACTTGAGGAGGTCGGCGGCGGCGGCGTCCTCGCCTCGCCATGTCGAAATTAGCGGTGGTCGCGGTGGAGCTCTTCCTCGTCGGGTCGTTGGCGCCTTAGTCGAACTTCGCCGGCCGGGACGAGCTCAGCGACCCGATGGGGTCGCGTCGGGCCTTGGTCGGCAGCAGAGGCCAACATGTAGTCTGTCTCCTCCTCGGACTCGGACTATACGGACCATGACCATCGTCAAAAGCAGGCAAGTTTAGAGCTCGGTGCTCAAGGTCTGCGATCAAAACATACACTAAGCCGGAAAGATCACGGGAAAGGCGGTAGTCGAGGCGCGAGAATCTACAGGTCACCGACCTCGCCTCGTTGAGGGTCGGCGAAGGTCTTGTTGCCCCAAAGTGATGGGGCACTTAAACTTGCGTGTCCTTGCGGCCAAGGGGTCTCGGGCTCGTGCGGCTCCGTCATTATTGCTGGCGAACTCGAGCTTGAGGTCCGGGCGGGAGAGGCTCGAGACTGGCGGCGGCCGCGCTCTCTTCTTCTTGAAGAAAACTCATCAACCCGCCAAACCACGAGCAGGCTCGGGGCTCGACCGGCCAGGATCCTTACCATGGCGCGGTCACCCGCTCGACATGAGGTTTCTTCGTCTCTGGCGGTCCGCTTGATCGGAAGGCCTCTTCTTCCCTTTTTACTCTTGCCCCCGGGCGGGAAGCATCCGCTGGTCGTGTCGAATAGCTCTGATGGTCTGCGTACATGAAAGGATCAAGGAGGGCCCGAGTCGCTCGAGTCGAGCCATTGGTCGGGATGGCTTACCTCGGCCTTCGGCGAACACGTTCTTGACGCGAAGTCGTCCATGGAGTAGTTGTCGCCGGTTTCCGAACATCTCGTTCATCCTAAGCGGCAACCCAAGACTCCTTGGTATGCAAAGGAGCGACCCTCGAGAGAAGATCGAGGCGGACTCGAGCAAGACCACGAGGCGAGGGAGGCATACGGGCGTACCCTCGTGGTCGGTCGATCGCCCTTGGATCTCGTAGAGCAGGTCGCGTCTGCTTCCGTGAGGGACACCGATTCCGCGAAGTCGGCAGCGATCGCTTGCCGGTGAGACCGTGCTTTCGGTGCGAGATGAATGGTGGCGATGGCCTCTTCGTCGGCCTCGGGATCGTCGCCTCTGGGGTCTCCTTCTTCCGCAAGCGGGCTTTCCCTCGTATAATGAGTGTCGAGTTCCCTTTCTTGGGTAGAACCACCGCTCGGACCATAGCAGGGGTTCGAGCTTGGATCTTGGGGAAGGACCACTTGAGCCTGTCCATTGTCGGAGTAGAGGCATCCGACCACGGGTCCTTCCCAGGCGGAAGAAATTTGAAATCTGAAAAGCGAGGGTTGGGAAGGATTCCTAGGAACCCCTCGCCGGTGGGAGAAGATGGCGAGTAAGAATGGAGTTCGGCACGGGTTTATGAGTTCGATCTACTTGGCTGGTGAGGACCACGGAGAGAACTCACTTTACGGGGTCCGCAGGCGAAGAAGGGCGTAGTACTCGGTGCAAATGATCTCGTCGTCACTGGGCGTGGCTCGGTCTCGTTGCGGCGGCCGCCATGTGAATGGATCAAGCGGTCGGGGTCTCGAGTTCCTTCATCCTTGCGGTGACAACGTGCTCCTCCTAAGCAGCCATGGCGTCGCGCGATTTTGGTGAAGGTGGGGAGGAGGTTTTGCTTGAGCAAGAGGCTTGGAAGCGAAGCGCGGTCGGGAGTTTTCTTGATCGTTGCGGTTTCGGGTTTATAAGTGCCCGTCGTGAATCGATCCTGGCGCTTGAAGAAGCGCCGGCGCTATTTGTGAGTGCAATTAAGGCTGGGCAGCGGTTTAAGTAACATAGCGGTGTCCGTCGGCCGTTTGCATCCGTACCGAAGTTCCGGAGATCAAGAGGAGCCAGGTGTCGTTTCATCACGGCTTGGCGTTATGTTTTCCGCCCGACCTCGACCTCAAGCTCGAAAGTTCGAATCGATCCATTTGTAGAGGCTCAAAATCGGCCGTGTTCGACCATGACCTTAAGCCTCGGGGTTAGCGGCGAAGTGGCGTCCTTGGCCAAGCCGCATGCGGTCAGCGGACCCCCAAGCTCGGGAGGCCCCGACCACGACACAGGGTGTGTTGCGGCGTTCGACCTAAGCCTTGTTGGACGACGCAGCTCGCATGACCTCGAGCTCGGGTAGGCTCTCGTTCGAAGCCGTCGTTCACCCTTAGATTCGGATCGTACATTTGGCCGTGGTTGCCAAAGCGGTCGTGGGGATAAGCGGTCGCGCAACAAGTCCGGGCGATTCTTGCCGGCCTCAACGTGCATGAAGGCCACTTCAGGAATCTCTCCCATCCGTTGCGTCGAAGAGGTATAAGACCGAGGATCTTGCAGTCTCTCGGACACGAAGACAACACACAACACGCCATAGCTCGAGCTTAGAGGTAGCCATTGTTGAACTTGAAGGCATATGATCGCACGGTGGCCGATCTTCAAGCGCGCGAGGTAAGTCGATTGGTGGAGACTCGACATTGATAATCCGACCACGATCGAGCCGATCCGAACCCGACAATCGCTACACCACGGCTCCGTTGGTTATCAACCTTGCATAAACACGGTTGACCTCGCCAAGAAGGCTTATCCTGCATGCGAATCGAGAACACAAGCAAGAATGTAGAAGAAGTAATCTGAAATTACGAATTATATTAAGCACACGAGTTAGGGTTCCTAAAACCGATGAGCAGCGATCTTGTTCAAAGACGAAATTGATCTAAGCAAAACCCAAGTCCTAGATGAGGGTTTGGGTGGTTATTTATACTAGGGGAGCAGGAGGGGGTCGTCCATAGCATTGGAGATCTAATACAACTCAAATTGAAAACACCAAGCCTACTTTGACTAGAGTTTGACTCGGACTGAAAAAGCAACGTTTGGTTTTTGGCAGTTTTCGGACGCATCTGAAGGAATTTTGAGGTGAGGCAGGATCCTTTGGAAAGTAGACTCCGAGATATTTCAAACGTGTACTCATGGGTCTCCAGAGCCCTTCGGAATCAAAAGTTATGGCACTTTAAAGTCAGTGCTGTTGCTGAGGCCGAACTGGACTCGAACTCGGATTGAAAAAGTGTTCTGGATTGTTTTGTGTATTCCTGCTGACTCCGAAGTCCAATTGACCTAAAACTGGTTCCATTGGAAAGGTTGTCTCCTTAGCTTTCGGTACATATGTGGATCATTGAAATCGGAGTCCGTTTGTGGCCTGGGCGACGATTTTAGTGAACACTGCTCCTGGTGGCCGAGGTAGTCGACTCCGAGTTGAATTGGGACTCTGACTCCGAGATGAATTGGGACTCCAACTTGACTTGGACGCCCTCCTTGCCTCCCTCCTGGCCCTTGCTGGTTCCCAAGGCCTTCATGATCCTCTCCAAAGTTCCTAAGTACGATATAATCAATAATATCATTAGGTAACATACCATCCTCACAAGTATATACACGAGCACTTAGGAACAAGCTCACCTGTTGATTCAATTGCCGTGCTCGTGCTCTTGTGATGGGTCCTTGCATCACAACTGGAGAAGTCTTGGGCGTATGCATAGGAGTGATGTCCTCATCACTGTATACACACCCCTGTACTCAGAAATAGCTAAGAATATTGCTGCAAGGCGACTGGAGTAGAGCTATTACCTCCACATGGGCTCGAACCAGTTTAAATCTCGGCCTCACGCTCGTTGTCGTCTTGCTCCGACCAACGTCGCATCTCCTCCGTTCTTCCGTTTGAGCAAAGCGCAGCTCGGGTCCCGTATCTCACTAACCCCCCATCTCACTTCTTGCGGTTGGCGATCCCGATCGTCGACAATTGTGCAACAGAAGATTGTTTTCTAGATGACCATGCAATAAGAGAATTACCCAAGAAGTTACATGAATCAAATGTACTTTTCCTATCAATTCTACAACCTCCAAAATCAGCATCAGAGAATGCTCTTAAACTAATGTATGAGGAAACAGAAAGCCATATGCCAAAATCTTGAGTACCGTGGAGATACCTGAAAATCCGCTTGACAGCTTGTTGATGTGAAACACGTGGGGAAGCTTGAAAGCGAGCACACAAGTACACAGCAAATTGAATATCCGGCCTTGATGTAGTGAGATATAACAGTGAACCTATCATGCTTCTATATTCCTTTTGATCAACCATCTCACCATCTTCATCCGGATCAAGTGTGCAAGTGCCTCCCATGGGTGTCATGATAAACTTGCGTTTTCCATCCCAAAAGCAGCGAAACAAATCTTTTGTGTACTTACTTTGATGAACAAAAGTACCTTCCTTCGTTTGTTTGATTTGCAGTCCCAAAAAGTAAGTTAACTCACCCATCATACTCATCTCAAATTCCTTCCTCATGGTTTCTGAAAATTTAGACACTAAAACATAAGAGGAACCACCAAAGATAATATCATCAACATAAATCTGAACGAATAGTTGATCATTGCCTTACTTTAGTAAAAAGAGAGTTTTGTCAACTTTTCCCATTGTAAACCCCTTTTCAAGTAAAAAGGTTTTCAGCCTATCATACCATGCTCTAGGGGTTTGTTTTAATCCATACAAAGCTTTTGATAATTAGAACACATGATCTGGATACTTGGGATTTTCAAAACCAGGTGGTTGCTTAACATATACCTCCTCATTAATATAGCCATTTAGAAAAGCACTTTTCACATCCATTTGATACAATCTAAAACCTTTAGATGCAGCAAATGCTAAGAGAATTCTAATGACTTCAATTCTAGCAACAGGAGCAAAGGTTTCATCAAAATCTAAACCTTCAACTTGAGTAAATCCTTGAGCAACCAATCTAGCTTTATTCCTGACAACAACACCATCATCACTTTGTTTGTTTTTGAAAACCCATCTAGTTCCAATTATATTAAAATCAGGAGGAGGTGGAACAAGTTTCCTACTTTATTACGTTCAAGATTCTCTAATTCCTCATGCATGGCATTGATCCAAGATTCGTCAGTTAATGCATGAGATATATCTTTGGGTTCAAAAGAAGCAACAAAAGCAGAGTGAGCATGAGAATCAGAAGCAAAAAACCTGGATCGAGTGACTCTCTCATTCAAATCACCAATCATTTGTTCAGGTGGATGTCTCTTTTGAATGTGCAAAGGAGTTGTAACTTTAGAAACTTCTCCTTCTCCTTCTTCATTTTCAGCATGTACAGAAGATATTGTGGCTTGAGGATGCTTAGCTGTAGGTGATGTAGTGGTAGGTGCTACAGCTGGTTGTGTAATAGGAATCAACACTTCATCCTCAACATCATCATCAACATCCCCCTGAACATATGCTTCTGTACCTACATCAATTAGACTAGTGCCAGGACTAGCCTCATCAAAAGTAACTTCATAGGTTTCTACAATTTTGTTAGTCTCTAAAACAAGTGCACGATAGCCACGTGTATGAGCAGAATATCCAAGAAAAATACCATCAGTTGATCTAGCTTTAAATTTATCAAGATTTTCATATTTCAAGACAAAGCATTTGTATCCAAAAACTCTGAAATGAGATACACTAGGCCTATGACCAAAACGAAGCTCATAAGAAGTCTTGCCTAACTTCGATCTCAAAAACACTCTATTAGAAACATAACATGAAGTTGAGATTTCTTCAGCCCAAAACTTCCTAGGAGTGTGATGTTCATCTAGCATAGTTCTAGCTATCTCAACCAAGGTTCTGTTCTTTCTTTCAACTACACCATTTTGTTGAGGCAATCTTGGTGAAGAAAATTGATGATCAATTCCTTTCTCAACACAAAAGTGATCAAAAGAAGAATTTTTAAACTCAGTTCCATTATCACTTCTGATAGCTCTAAGTGCTCATGGGTGATCAATAGATAATCTAGTAACAAGACTTCTAAAATGACTTAAAGCCTCATCTTTAGATATCATAAAATAAACCCAAGAGTATCTAGAATAATCATCAACAATAACCAGTACATACCATTTGCCTCCAAAAGATTGAACACGAGAAGGTCCAACCGTGTCAAGATGTAGTAGCTGTCCTGGACCATTTGTCATCACCATGGTAAGAGATGGATGTGAACCTGCAGTCATCTTACCATGTCTACAAGGAGAGTATTCTAAATCGCTATCACCCTTAAACTTAGGCAAGCTACGTATAAGATCTAAACCGCTTACACGAGTAAGATGATCAAAATCAACGTGACCAAGTCTACGGTGCCAAAAGAATAAATCTTTAGAAACATTGGCAACTAGACACCTATGCTTAGAAGAAAGTGATGCATCAAAATCAGCTTTAAATACTCTTCCAAAGTGTGAAATCCTGAACACAAGATCACCTGAAGCATCCAAAACTTTGCATTCATTTTTCTTGAAACATACTTCGAGATCTTCATCAATCATTTGAGAGATAGAAAGCAAGTTGTATTTCAAGTTCTCAACAAGAGCCACATCTTGAACATAAACTTGTCATTTACCTTTACTGTACCTTTTGCCATAACAGGAGTAGAAGAAGCATCTTCAAAAGTAACACTTTCAGCACGAGATGCACGAGTGAGGGAGGAGAACCAATTTTTATCACCGGACATGTGGCGTGAGCATCTAAAATCAACTAGCCAAATGTTCTCCTTCCTTGCGCGAGAAGCCTACATAAAAACAGAGAATGTCGAGGCCTCAGTACTGGGGTTAGAAATAAGATGTTTAGGAATCCAGTACTGAGACACACGACGGGTAGGCACAACACGAGTATGCTTGTACACAAAATCATATTTGCCATTTCTCGTGTTTCTAGCAACAAAAGGTGTTTGCATCACCCTATGCACAAAATAAGGAGTAAAATGCGCCTTTCTGAAATTAGACCTAGCCTTAGCCTTTTCTTTCTTTTGCTGTTTGGCTAGCCTAAAGTAAAAATCTACTAAATGTCCATCTCTACCACAATGAGTGCAAGTGTACTTAACATGATGTTTAGCTTTAGAAACAGAAGCAATATTTGCATTCATCACAATAGAAGGCAAAACACCAGCAGACTTAAAAATAATTTTCTTAGGCTCATTGACAATTTCAAAATTTTCACTTTCAAGTGCCTTAACAACAGTGGGAGCATGTGATTTATGGTGAGCATAAGAATCAAAACCTAAACCTTTGTTATGAGTGCTGACTCTTGATTGATCCAGAATTATGTTTAGGTTTTTCTTTCCTTTAGTGAAACGTTCTAAAAATTTTTCCAAGTAATCAACCTTTCGAGAAAGAGTTAAACAGTTTTTACAGGAAACGTCCACTTTTCCTTTTTGTTTGCGACAGGTTGAGCATAAAAGAGCCTCATGAGTGAGCAGAGCATCTGTCATTTGAGAAACCCTAGCATTTGCATCATGCAACTTCAATTCTAGTGTGGAACATTTAGAACAGTGAATTGTATCATGCAAATCAACAGTTGAATAGCTAGTATTTTTTACATGTTTCTCATTTTCCTTCTTTTCAGCATTGACTTGCTCTAACAAGGTAACATGTTCTTTCCTAAGCAAAGTAAGTTCGTTGTAAATCAAGTCACATGATTTGCAAGCATCATTATCAACTATCAATTTTAGCATTCAAAGATTCTACAAGAACATCATGTTTCTTAATTTTCTTGTCGCGTTTATCAAGCAATTTACCAAGATGAGCAACAGCAATAGCCAATTCATCGTAAGAAGGTTCTACCTCATTAAAGTCATTGTCATGATCGTCCTCGGTGAAACTTTCATCACTTCTAGCCATGAGACACGACCCTGTCAATTCATGCTTGCTTGGAGTTGTTGTGTCATCTTCACTGCTCTCCGAATCCACAACACTCAAATTGACTTGTTCAAGAGCGGAAAGGACTCAGTGGACAACTTTGCAATTCACAAAGCTTCTCTTCTTGCTACTGCTTGAGGTAGTCTTCTTCTTCTCTTTTCTCCTGTCCTTGTCATTCTCCTCCCTTGATGCTTTATCTGCAAGTTTAGGATAATTTGAACGAATATGGTTGAGATCACCACATTCATAGCATCTTGGAGGGCCACCACCAACTCTCTTCCTCATTCTCACATTCTGCAAAGCTTTATTAAAACGAGAAGAGAGTAATGCCAAGTCTTCTTCAGGAAATTCTTCAATCTGTTCATCAGTTAGTGAAGACAAAGAAGACAACAAAACTTGAAGAAGCATTATTCTGAGACATGCTAGATTGAGAGGTCAATGCAATTGATTTATGATCATTCTTCCTGGCAAGAACATCCAATTCATGAGTTTTTAATTTAGAGAAAAGAACATCTATAGTAAGTTCACTCATGACAGTAGATTCTCTAATAGATGTAACTTTCATCTCCCAAATAGACATGTCTAATGCATCAAGCAATTGTCTAGCATAGTAGCTTCATCAAAGAAAACCCCAACATCACGTAAATTGCTAAGAATCTTATTGAAACGTGCAAAGAAATCATCTAGTGATTCACCAGGCTTCATCTCAAATCGCAATTCTTTCTTATATATATCTTGACAAATCTCTTTGATAGTGTTAGATCCCTCATGATAATCACAAAGAGATTTCCATACCTCATATGCAGACTTGAGATGGATCACGAGGTCGAAGTCACTTCTTCCCAATCCTTGGATGATTAAATTCCATGCTTTGCTGTTTGCTTCAACATGTGCTCGATTGGTGTCATTAACTTCATCATTCTCAGAAACTTGATATGGCTTGTATACCTTCTCCCAGATTGCAAAGCCCTAAGCTTGAATGTATGCCTCCATTTTTGCTTTCCAAAACTGAAAATCAACACCATCGAAAACACAAGATTTTGTCGAATACCTATCCATCGCTACGGTTTTTAATCACCGGTTAAGATTAATTAGAAAAATAATTAGGCTCTGATACCACTTGTAGGATCGATATATACTAAACTAGCAATCAGAGGTGGGGTGAATGATTGCGCGAAAGCTAAAATTAAATTTTTGATTATTTTTGAAACACCCCAATTCGAGTCAAATTGTCTGATTCGGATTTGACAAAAATAGAATGATGCACGTTCACTTAAATAGTAATTACCAAAGATCCCACCATTGGATTGATGTGAACTTTTAATTGTAGAAACTAGTTTCAATTTTAAAACTAACCCAACAAGAATCAGCTTGATCGGATCTACGAATCTAGAGTTATGACCTTCGCAAGATGACTATAACAAATAATGACAAAAATTGATCTAACCCGAATTACGAGATTAATCAGGATTTATGAGGAATTAACCAATCAAACTTTTCAGATCAATCACTTGATGCCCTAGAAAGATTTTGGATAGATCAAATAAGATTATCATAGCAAAACAATGAATCAACCTGAAAATAAAACAGTCATGCAAACGAAAAGCGAAAACAATGAACGAGATTACTTTTATTAGTTTGAGCCCCACTTAATTGATCAACTGATCTGCCGAGGCACCGATTCCGATGAACATTGCAAGTCGCCACAATGCACAGGACTGCCAAAAGATCACCCAGCGTCAGCCTCAGAAGCAAACAGGAAAACGACTAGTAATGAAATAAAATTTGCTTGTTTAGGGGGAGATTTTTTTTCACTTTGCTTGTTTGTTTTAAAAAATAAAATTTCTTTAAAATTTTCTTGTCAGGTGAATGCCAATGTTAAGTTCTAAATGGTGTTGCCAATGTTTTCATCATGGGGGGAGATTGTGAAATCATGTGCTGAAAAATTAGCTTAGTAATGAATTTGACATTGCAAAGTAGTTGCGATCATGTCATGTGTTGTGCATGTGTTGTTTAAGATGATTGTTTGATATGTTGTGATAGCATGTTAATGATTTTGCTTGATGCAATGTGCTCGTGTGAGTGGTTGCATGGATTGACTTTGAGTCAAGTCGTGGACTTGTGCTCGAATCTGTTTCTTGTTTATTCATGTGTAGGTGTTGCTCGAGAGCGAACGTGGTCGATGACGGGTTCGGAACTAGGTTAATGGAGGAACTGAGGTTCGGGACTAGATTCAGGGAGGAATCGTGGTCTTGGTGGTCAAGGATGTCATGCGGGACGTTCAGGCTAGAGAACATGCATATGGAGACTGGTTAGTTACATATTTACAGCATGTGGGCTGTACATGTGTGCAAGAGTTATTTTTGGTCATGTTGGGCCAGGTTGAGATGTATACGAACTCTTTCCATGTGGGAAGTGGAGTTGTATTCAATCTCTTTATGTTTGCTCTGTATAAATAGGGGAAGGTGTCTCCTGTTTATGTAGAGAGCCAGGTTTTAGGGTTTGTACTCTTTTGTTTTGGAGTACTGTATCCAGATAAATAAAATCCTTCTTGCAAATCTGAGCATCCTGTGCATCGCGGTGTGAAGAAGAAAATCCTTACAATTAGAAGTTTTAGCACTTGATCTTTATTCTATTGCAGCGTAGTTGAAGCCAGCAAAGGAGTCAGGCAACTAGAAGAATTTGAAGAGCTCTCAGCACCTTGAGTTGTTTTTTAGTCCGACATAGATTGGAGCATCGACTGAAGTTTTGTCCGTC
Source organism: Guadua angustifolia (assembly GCA_036346375.1). Taxonomy (NCBI): domain Eukaryota; kingdom Viridiplantae; phylum Streptophyta; class Magnoliopsida; order Poales; family Poaceae; genus Guadua; species Guadua angustifolia. Next base: position 24,490,561 of record CM070515.1, read on the forward strand.
TCAGCAGTCACAAAGTTTATCACGGAGTTCGGTTTCTTGCAAAGGTATCATCTTGCGAAGGTAATATATCAAGATCTGTAGATCCGATCGAATTGATTCTTTTTGGGTTAACTTTGGAATTGAACCTAGTTTCTACAGTTAAAATTTCATATCAATCCAACGGTTGGATCTTTAGAAATTACTATTTTAGTGAATGTATATCCTTCCATTCTTGCTTTGGTCCGGTGTCTGACGATTTAGTCATCTTGCGAAGGTAATATCTCAAGATCCGTAGGTCCGATAGAGTTGATTCTTTTTGGATTAGCTTTGGAATTGAATCTAGTTTTTACAATTAAAATTTCACATCGATCTAATGGTTGGATCTTTAGAACTTACTATTTTAGTGAACATATATCAATCTGCTCGCCCAAACTACTCGCCTGGTCACCTAAACTGCTCACCTGGTCGCACAAAGCTGCTCTCTTGGTCGCCTGATGCTCTTCTGTCGCCTTTGCTCTCTTGATCATCCAATCTCTCTTTTGGTCGTCCGGTCGCTCTCTTGGTCTCCCATTGCTACTAATTAAATAAACTTGTCTCCCATTGCATGAACCAATCTCCAAGCAATTTGAGTTTAAATTGAGGTGTGTTAGAAAAACAAAGTCCAGAAATTTGATTTTAGCTTTCTCGCAATCATTCACACCCCCTCTGATTGCTACATTAGTATATTTCGATCCTACACATATGATTTTCGTAGGGATGGCAAGGCTCTTCTCCTTGTAGGTTCTTTTTCTTTGGACTAAATTTCACATAACTACAAATTTATTATATAAATTATCAGAAAACTATATATTTTGTTCTGCTTCACAAAATTATAAATTTAGGAGAACTTATGTCATAAAACTTCAGGTTTTAAAATTGATTGTTTCTTGTCTGATAGTGTGGGCTCACATGGCAGCCTCGTGCACCTACATTTTCCGTTTCACTCGCACGTGAGGATATCATATGTGTTCACACTATTAGACCTGTTATAAGAAATAATCTATTCTAAAACATGTAGTTTTGTGATTCAGATTTTTTTAATCTATAGTTCTATAAAATAAAGGCTAAAAGTTTGTTCTCTAGTTAATTATCTAAATGTATTGATCCCTTTCTATAACTCAAACATATACATATATATATATATGTGTGTATATATATATAGGATGCCGAAATGGAGCACCATGGAGCTTGGGCGCCATGATTTCAAATGCTCGAATTCAAGCAAAATCCGGTTATATTTTTCAAAACTTTCAATTTTAAGGTATATATCCATCTATAATAATTCAAATAAAACACATACCTTAGAAAAAATATACTCAAATTCAAAGATTTGAATGAATTTAGATCATATGCTTTTACCTACAATCAAAGTAAAAAGGAAACTCTAGTTTGAATTTCAGTTCAAACTTGTTTGAACTAGTTAGTAAACTAGTTAAACTCAACATCCTAAAAGTTTCAAAAAATTTCGTACGAAAATACATAGGAAAAGTACCTATTTTGGAGTTTTGGATCATGGTGCCCAGGCACTATGGTGTCTAGGTAATTATACTATATATATATAGAAAAATGATTCTATACTCCTGGGTGTACATACTCCTAATTTCAGTATACCGTTTAAATGATATTGTACCTCTTTATCCTTTTAAGTATACTTTAATACTAATTATAAAATACTCTAAAGTGAGTTCTATAAAAAATTTCATTAAAGTCCACCCTTTATAGCATAATTTGTTTATATATTTCTTTTACATATGAAAAAGGATGTGTAGCAAAAAAAATAAAGGGTTTTGATGAAATTTTTTCAACCATGTCGCATTAGAGTATCTTAGAATTATTATTAGAGTATACCAAAAGTGATAAAGGAGTATAAGGTATTCATTTAAGTGATATATTAGAGGTGGGAGTATGTACTCTCGGGAGTACAGAAAAGACTTCCTAAATGATTCTATACTCTGGGTGTTTGAGAGGTGCTTCCATGCTTTTCCTTTTGACAATTGCATAAATATTAAATCATAAATAAATAGTAGATAATGATTAATTATCCTTTCGTTTGCTTTAAGATTTATACAACTTTTAATATTTATATAATTTTTATTAAAAAAAGTATTAAAGCACTGCTTATATAGTTTTTATGAGAAACACTACCACTGTGAAATTTACTCTCTTTTCAGCCTAGGTCTGGGCTGAGCCGGACAGCTAAGCGTGGTCGAAACCGCGGCGAAGAGTTCCAGCGTGCAGCCTGCCCCGCGCCGCCGCCACGCGGCCCATCGTATGCAAACCAATGCCCGACCAACAAGACACTGACCAGTCAACGCCTCGCCTCGCCTCGCCTCCCCCATCCCACCACCGCCCCTCCCTCCACCAACCCCGATCCGCCGCCGCCGATGGCCGCCGGTCGCCACGCGCCGCACCTCCGCCTGGCCGTGCCGCCGCGGCTCGCCGCGCACCCCTCGTTCCGCTACCCCTCCACGCCGCTCCCCACCCCATCCAAGACCCGCCTCCCCGCCGCCTCCACCGCCGCGTCCCCCTACGCTGCCGCGCTCCTCCGCCTCCTTGCGCTCCACTCCCTCTTTCTCCTAGCGCCCGCCGCCCGCGCGCTCCCCTCCCTGCCCCACCTCCTCCTGCTGCCCCCGCTCCTCGCCCTTCTCTCCGCCATCGTCGCCCTGCTCCTCCCCGCCGTCTCCAAGACCCAGCCCTACCCCTTCCCGGCCCTCTCCCACCTCCTCCGCCCTGCCGCCCTATTCGCGCTGTCCCTCCTCCTCCGGCTCTTCTCCCTCCGCCTCCTCCCCTCACCCGGCCTCCTCGTCCTCGCAGACTCCGCCGGCGCCCTGCTCGCCCGCGCCCTCCGCCGCCCCTCCCGCCGCCGCGTCCTCTCCGTGGCTGTCGCCTCTTTCTTTCTGGCTGCCATCTCCCCTTCCACATCCGTGCTCCTCGCGCTCCCCTTCGCCTCCGGCTTCCTCTCCTCCGCCGAGCACTCTGCCTCTGCGAGGCATATCACCCGCAGTCACCGCGCCCGTGCGGCTGTATTTGCCTTTGCTGCTGCCTTGCTCTCTGTGCCGGCTCTTGTGGGCTTCTTCTTCCTTGGTAGTGACAGTGACACCGGCGATGGTGATGGACCTTTGCCGATCAGCCGGATCTGGTGGCTGCTCCTTAACGCTGCCGTCTTTGGTATGGTCTTGGGGCGACAGCAGGATTACGACGGCAGTAGCGGCAGACCAAGCATGGATTTTGTGATGACGTTCTTGTGCACTCTTGTGCTGGAGCTGGTGTACTACCCGAAGCTCTCCTTACCGGGTTTCTTGATTTGTGGGTTCCTGGTGTGGATCGCCAGCAGGGAGCTTGCCTCTGCAGGGTATGTGGAGCTTGGGAGCGCAGATGTGTCGGAGTCAGTGTATGAAGCAGTCATGGGGCCAGTCCGGCATATCCTGAGTGAGCGTAAGTCAAGGAAGATTGCTGCTTTTCTGTTGATCAATACAGCTTACATGTTTGTGGAGTTTGCCAGTGGGTTCATGAGTGATAGTCTTGGGCTGATCTCCGATGCTTGCCATATGTTGTTTGATTGTGCAGCGCTGGCAATTGGACTCTATGCATCGTACATTGCAAGATTGCCTGCAAATGGATTGTATAACTATGGTAGAGGCAGGTTTGAGGTGCTGTCAGGATATGTGAATGCAGTGTTCTTGGTTCTTGTTGGGATACTGATTGTGTTGGAGTCATTTGAGAGGATGCTTGAGCCTCGGGAGATATCGACAAGTAGCCTTTTGGCAGTTTCAATAGGTGGACTCTTTGTAAACATCATTGGATTGGTTTTCTTTCATGAGGAGCACCATCATGCACATGGCGGTAGCTGTTCTCACTCCCACTCGCATTCTCATTCACACCATCATGGCCATGAAGATCACCACCATGATGAACATGTTCATCAGGGGGTTAGTCATGAGGAGATGTGCCGTGGGCATCATGGAGATGCAAATAAGAGCCATCATCATAATCACCACCATGATAGTAACAATGAGAGCCATCATCATAACAGTATGGGAAACACTAGCCTTCAGACATTTTCGTGCAAAGAGAAAGATAGCCACAGCCATGGCCATGAGCATCATCACCATGACCATTTGGAGCATCATCACCATGACCATTTGGAACATCACCAGCAGGGTGGAGATCATGCTCATCAAGATTGCAGCAATGTCAGCAGTGAGCAAGGTCTTCTTGAGGTTTCCCTGAGAAATATACATTCTCATTGCTCAGAAGCTCACAGTTGCAATGGGGAATTAGATTTGTCAGAAACAGGAAACCATAATAAGTCAAGAAACCAACATCATCACATCGACCATAACATGGAAGGAATCTTCTTGCATGTCCTAGCTGACACAATGGGAAGCGTTGGTGTCGTGATATCCACCTTACTGATCAAGTACAAGGGATGGCTAATAGCTGATCCCATTTGCTCAGTATTTATTTCAATAATGATTGTTTCTTCTGTCCTTCCATTGTTAAGGAATTCTGCTGAAATTTTGTTGCAAAGAGTTCCAAGGAGTCATGAGAAGGACTTGAAGGTAGCTTTGGATGATGTCATGAAGATTAAGGGTGTCATTGGAGTCCATAATGTTCATGTATGGAACTTGACAAATACTGATATTGTAGGCACTTTGCACCTTCGTATATCAACAGAAGCTGGCAAGTCTTCTATAAGAGAAAGAGCTTCCCGAATATTCCGTGAAGCTGGGATTCAAGATCTGACTATCCAGATCGAATGTGTCAAAAGATAGCAGTACTTGTTGATAGGTGATAGTATTTGGCATAGAGAATATATTTATGGTGCACCATTCAGGAGCCATCTTTTTTGAATGAACGACAGAAAGCATGTTGATTTTAAAATACAAATCTGTAGCTAGTCATTTCAGAATTACATGTTCGCTGTGTTGTAGGCTGATAGTTGATCAGTTTGGAGTTCAGATGATGTTTGGTGCACTGACAAATCATAACCTCATTCTTATATGTAATTTATGTTGAACTGTATCGATAAATCTTAAATCTGACACTAGTCATTTTCGTCGACTTCGTGGAAGGGTCAGAAGCTGAGGATAACCATTGTTGCAGCTTACGATATTGCTGCATTTGACATATACTCATTACTTGTTAGCCACATAGACAATTTCACAATTCTCCTGGTTGCATGTTTATTACTGTTTATGGAGGTGATTATCTGATGAAGCCAATCACAGAATCTCCCTGTATGAGCTTGTGTAACTGTTTCCGGGAACGTGAGTTTATTATTTGCTTCTGGTTGCAACCTTAAGGCAGCAAAGTCAACAAACATCTGTTTTCTCAATCAACAAACACAAGATCCCCTAAACTTGATTATGCATTGTTTGAAAATGATGTAGACAATATTACAAGTGAGACAGAATATTTATTCCCAAGAATAACATGTCCTCAAAAGGTAATATTGGATACAATGTCTTGGCCAGGAAAAAAAATATAAATCATTGTATCATTGTATCATTGTATCTACACTAATGTTTTGCTTTAACATAAAGCTATATTCATCTAACTACACAAAATTCTTCTTTTCCTGAGGAAATACATGATTCTTCTTCTAAACAAAGCTGTTTATTCCCCTTGAGGATAATCTAAGCCAGATCCGTATTTCCATGCTTCAAGATACCGTTTCCATTGATATTTGTTCCTTGGCGACAAGGATTCAACCCAAGGCCTTTCAAAAGTTTCGAAATCCAAGCATGTAAAATTCAGACTATACGAGTGTGAATTTGATATTAGAGATAGATGGCATCAATTGTACCTTATAACCGGATCGATAAAGGTGGAAAGAAATGTGTAGTAACCAAGCATCAGAAAATGGCCTGACCAGTTAAGGATGACTCCAAGTCCAACCTACAAGAAAAGCAGAGGAAAGACCACTAAACTCCAATGACCTAGCAAACCTCAAGTGTTGCAAAGCCAGCATATCTTGTCTCAAGTCTGAACTCAAAATCAGAGTTAGAAAAAGAATTATACTGTTTTTTTAATGTACCTGCTTAAATATGGAAGGTAAAATTTGTGGCCGTGTGAGCATTACTAGGCCCAATGTTTTCACCAATGGTCCAAATTGTATTACATCCTACAGATGCACAGGTCCAGTAAATATGGGAGGCAAAATATTCTTTTTGCTATGTATCACAATGCTGAACTTCAGGGTTTAGAACAATGTCCAAGTACCAACCTGTAGAAATGGTCGAAGTACTGAATCCCCAAGTTTCTGGCATTGTGTAAAATAATAATTCATAAGAAAAATAAATAATCTGAAATGGCATATCTTAGAAATAATTTACGTTACCTGCATCGACTGAAAATTAGCAAAGAGAAGCTCATTAATAAAAGTTGGCGAAACATTAATCTGCAGCCTTGTTGACATGGCTCTTTGGAACAACCATGATGCACTTAAATTTGGCTGCAAAATGGAGAGCTAAATAAGGTTCTGCTTCAAATTATATATGAAGGGATATGAACTATGAAGTAACTAACCATATAAGGGTTCAACAACCGCAAACTATGTGCATCCAAGAAATCTGCTGACACTGCTTCATATATACCTTCAGCTCCAAAAGAACATAGAATAAATAAGTAATGCTATGCCTCATCTTACATGGATATTTTGAACATTTATGCAGTGCAATTTGGATTTAAACTGAGAGCACACAATAAGTTTGAAATATAACACCAAGTATTTATTTACCTCTGGTGCCAGAAGGGGTTAAGCATTACCCTAAAATTGTTTTGTAAAATAGGGTAAGTGGGATTCAGGATGTCATTAGCTGTTTGAAGCTACTATCAACATCTTAGGGCCTAGTTATTTTTAGATCTAAATCTCAATCCTTCATTCATCCCTTCTTTAGGGCGGAGTTGCTAAATATAGCAGGGCTTCCTAAACCTATTTTGATAATTTTTCTCAAAATACAACCTCTGTTAGTGCTTTTTTCATCAAAGCTATAATTACAATTAGCAACCTATTTAGGGCTCCTCTTGGAGATGCTCTTAGAGTTATTTTTCAGAGTATTTTGGCGCTAGCATCGTCTTTAGGTTCTTAGTGATTTTGTTATAAATTGATAGTCTAACGGCAAAAGAGAAAAGACGGATCAGCTGAGAATTTTTTTAAAAAATTACATCCATGCACTGTCCATGACAACTAGCATAACTTATGGTTCTGACTTCTGTGTAAATCTGGGCTCAAGTCTTGTTTATGTAAGAGCAAGCACATTTCCACTTGATGATCATGCAACATCTTATAGCTCAGGAAAATTCAGTGGACGAACCATTTGACAAACGACCAAGATGCCTTGTCAAGCTTCCGAAACCTCCAAAAGAAACAGGTGATTGGATTCCACTAGCATCGCCAACCTGAAGTGCAGAGGGCATTAGTAACTAAGAAACAAATTGGCATGACCAACAGGGCTTCCAAGCAGAGAAATCACATGCCTGTAAGATGCGGTCAAATGCAGCTGGCAAGGGGCTGGAATGGTGGAATTCATTGTTTCAGAGTTAGCACACAAAATTAAAGAAGTTTGCTAAAAATTTCATGACCAAAACAGAAATACACCTGTCATTACAAGCACTAAATAGGTACAATCCAGGCAATCATCAACAAACTGCAAAATATGGGGGTTCGCCACCTTTCGTATATTCATGAGGAAAAAGTACACACAAAATGAACATGCTTTCAAGTCTCAAATGAGCAGCTGTAAAGAGTTTCTACTGTAGTGTAGTTTGTGTAATTAAATATTCCACTATAGATCGAAAAAGTCAGTACTTTATGCATATAGATAACTCTCGCATATTTAGCGAAAGGAACAGGTATGCTGCGCAAACAATATGCCATTGTGTGGTAGTGCATCAGATTTCTTATCCATATCAGATTGATCTGTATTTTCTTATCATCTGAATAACAAATGGGGCATAGATATAGGCTGTATTCACTTCTGTTACCTATCACGATAAGTTGGGAAAATTCCAAATATGACTCTCCTTACATCCAAATTTTCAAGAATCACATCCTACAATGAACACAATAAGAATAAGAGTAAATTAAGAATGAGCATAGTTACACAATTAGCTGAAATAAAATAAAGAAAGCATAGTATATATCAAGCACATGCCAATATAACTGGTGCATTATGTTTTGGCTTTTAATTCAATGATGTATAGATTACAAATGTTACTTTTACAGAATATGCATCTGAGAAGTTGGCTAACTTGACATCTACGTGTGAAATAGATGAATTTCCATAGACAGATGAGTTTATTTTTCTTTAATGTACATCTACATATCGTGGTGTAAATGTACACAATTACACAAAGTGTTCCAGTCCTTGACAATTATATCACACACTGTTGTAAGGGAAAAAAAACTTTTCACAGTTGACTAATGACCGCATTTTCCAAAAATAAGCAGATCATAGTAATGATGTTCATTTTTATAGCTACCAAGACATAGACGGATAAACAATTTATCTACAGCTCTACACAGCATTTTTGTCAACTTGAAAAGTATTATACAAGTCTACAGTGTATAAATAGATACAGCATAGTTTACCTGGTAACTAGGCATAAGATTCCAGTATGTCTCCAAAAGTTCTTCTAGCTTTGGGCCCCCAAATTGTGGATCAACATAAGTGAACATGTATGTAGTACGATCAGTAGGACCAGAACCAGCAGGAAAGGCCTAAAACAATTACTCATGTTAGACTAGTAAAGAAATCATAACATGAAAATGAAATTCGATACCATTTGAATTGATTATTAGCAGTTTATGTCATGGAAGAAAAGCTGATACTGCAAAAGAGGACGGAGACTGAGTTACTCCCATCTCTGAAATACTACCTAAACGAACTTGAAATACTCCTTTATCACTTTGGGTATACTCATACAATAATTATAAGATACTCCAATGTGAGCCACATGAAAAAATTGCAAGGGAGTACATGATTTTTAGCATTTTTTGCAAATACCTTCATATATGCACATAAAAAGGAGTATGTCCAAAAAATATACATACCACCTCTGAAAAATTGTACATACCACCTAGATGATCTTATATACTCGTATACTACACGTACATACCCTCCGTCGTACGAGATACCCCATACATTGTGAGATACGGCATAGGGAGTAATTACTCCCGGAAGTAGAAAAGAGGCTTCCTATATAGGAAAAATATCTTTTACTCCCGGGTGTAGTTACTCCTATCTTTGAAATACTCCTATATAGGAAACCTTTTCTGTACTCCCGGGAGTACATACTCCCACCTCTAATATACCACTTAAATAAACCTTTTCCTGCTGGTTCTTTATATATTAGAAGAGGCTGGCTGTGCTGGAAGGATTTTCTCATGACTCTTTGTCATGAGGGGCATAACATACGCCAGAGACATAAGCCAACTAGCGCAACTAGCCCCCATGCAGATCAAGTTGGCCATATGGAAGGAGATGGCTGAGCTTGGATGCTTATCTCCATATTAGGAAATTGCATTAGTTAGCATATCCCAGGATTTGGTAATTATGGCATGCATATCACATAATTGATTAGATGCATATTGGATGGTTAGTTTCCATCTTATTAGGAGTCCCATGCTTATTTATATGGTAGTCATCCTTGTATTCAGCAAGAAAGAAATAGAGAAAATTGCCCCAATTTGCATCTCCTCTATTCAAGATGTGTGCCTTGCACCTGCAGCGTGGTAGCCTCATCATGGTTTCCCCGTCGCGCGGCAGGAGGTCAAGGCCACGGCCAGCCACCTCTCACAACTATTACCTTCGCTCTTCCTCTACCCGTGACAACTTGGTACAGATTCTTCCACTGCCATGTCGGGTGAGGAAGTTGATGACCTGGTCACCAAGCTCTTGGAATCCTTCATCAAGCAAATGGCGATGGACAAATAATAGTTGTATGAGAAGATCAATAGCCTAACCAATACAATTCGGGACATTGACAATCAATAGCACGCCCATGACATTGCCATCACCCATTTAGAAAACGGCATCGCTCTAGGGAAAGATTGATGCTGATCTCGCTGCCTTCCTCACTCCAGGACACCGCATGCCACCTCCCACGCATATGCCACCGCCAGTAGATTTGCCTTCTGCGCCTGCCCCCTTCTCGTTTTCCAATCCGGTGTACGGTGACTCTGCTTCGATGGCAGGGGATCATATGGCTACTGGCATCCAATCGATGGTGCGGGCAGTACTCCACATTACTACAAGCTACAATTCCCCATGTACGACGATCAAGCTGATCCATTGTCATGGCTCAATCGTTGCGAACGTTTCTTCCGAGGTCAACACAAGCCAGAGGAGGACAAAGTCTAGTTGGCTTCCTTTGACATGACCGACTCTACCCAACTTTGGTTTCACCGCGTTGAGCGCGACAAAGGGGCTTCGTCGTGGCACCACTTCATTGACCTCGTCAACACCCAGTTGGGTCCCCCCTTGCACAGCAACCCCCTTGGAGAGCTCACAGAGTTACGACGAAGCTCCACGGTGGCAGCCTTCTCAGAGTAATTCCTTGCTCTACTCTGTCGCGCCGACCATCTCACGGAGACACAACAGATCCAGCTCTTCACCACTAGCTTGGGCGAGTTGCTCCAATCCAACGTGGAGCACCAAGATCCCCTAATGCTCGAGGCAGCCATGAGCTTGGCCCGCACCTTCAAGCGCCGCCTCTCCCTGCCCGCACATCAAGCAACTCCCTTCCACCGGCCATGGTGCGCTGGATCTGCGCACGGCGCCCCTTCTGTCGGCGGGTTGTCTAGCTCAACTAGGAGCTCCTCGTTGGCGCACGCCCCTGCACCCACTGGATCTGGTGGCCCGAGCACTCCTCCCCACCGCTTCTTGTCGCTAGCTGAATTGGATCGACGCCGAGCAGAAGGACTCTGTTTCCATTGTGAAGACAAATCAGTTTTCGTCCATCGCTGCAAAAAGTTCTTCATGATGGAGATCGATCCGCCCCTCGAACACGGGGATGATCCAGACATAGAGGCCGACTTCCCAAATGGTGTGCTTGCTATTTCTTTGGTGGCATTAACAGGGATTATTCCCAAATCGGGCCAGACCATGCGCTTGGAGGTCCTCATTGGCAGCCGGTCCTTCATCGTCTTACTTGACTTTGGCTCCACACATAACTTTCTTGCGGAAAGTTTTGCGATTGCCGCGAGCGTCGCCTTCCATACCAGACCGGGCCTTTGGGTCACAGTGGCGAGCGGTGACCGTGTCACTAGTCCTGGTGTCTACCACACCATACCCTTGGAGATTGCTGGTGAAGGCTTCCATCTAGATTGCTATGCAATCCCACTTGCTAGCTTCGATGCCATCCTCGGCGTACAATGGCTGGGCACTCTCAAACGCATTGTTTGTTACTTCGCCAAGATGACAATATCCTTCACACGCATGGGGCGCCAAGTTACTTGGCATGGGCTACCTACAACTCTCCAGCCTACTTCCATTCATGCTTGTGCCAGTCTAGACCTCATGGATGATCTTCTGGAGGAGTTCAGCAGCTTGTTCGCCAAGCTGCAAGGCCTTCCTCCTCTGAAGCCTGGCACTAAGGCCATTGCAGTTCGTCCATATCGTTATGCCCAATTGCAGAAAGATAAGCTTGAACGGCAGTGCACAGAGATGCTTCAGCAAGGTGTGATCCGCAAGAGCTCCCCGGACTTCTCGCCGATATTGTTGGTCAGAAAGCATGATGGCTCTTGGCGTTTTCGCATTGATTATCGGGCTCTTAATACCCGCACCCGTTGTCGATGAGCTTCTGGATGAACTACGTGGGGCCCAATTCTTCATCAAGCTCGATTTATGGTCCAGTAATTATCAGGTTTTGATGCATCCAGCTGATATTGAGAAGTCCGCCTTTCGCACTCATCAAGGTCTTTTTGAGTTCTTGGTCATGCCTTTCGGTCACACCAACGTGCCAGCAACCTTTCAAGCCTTGATGAATGAAGTTCTTCACCCTCTCCTCTAGCGATTTGTTCTAGGCTTCTTTGATGACATCTTAATATATAGCCCTTCGTGGTCAAAGCACATGGACCATGTCCGTACAGTCTTTCAAGCTCTTCAAAGTCACCAAATTTCCTCAAACGATCAAAGTGCTTCTTTGGTGAAACTTCAGTGGCCTACCTTGGCCACATCATTTCAACATCCGGTGTTGCAGTTGATGAGCAGAAGATTGAAGCCGTTCAGGAGTGGCCTTTACCACGTTCAGTTCGTGCGGTTCGTGGTTTTTTGGGCCTCACTGGGTATTACACAGGTTCATTAGTGGTTTCGGCGCCCTAGCTAAGCCTCTCACCAAGCTTCTCAAGAAGGACGCATCTTAAGGCCGCCCTCACTTCAACCCCGGTTTTGCAATTGCCGGATTTTGGCCACAAGTTTATTGTGGAATGTGATGCTTTGGGGCATGGATTTGGCACGGTGCTGCACCAATGCACAAGTGCCATCGCCTTCAGTCGCCTTATTGCTCCATGTCACACCTCGCTACCTGCTTATGAGGGTGAACTCATTGGTCTTGTGCAAGCCGTATGCTTTTGGCGACCATATTTATGGGGTCACACATTTTTGGTGTGCACCGATCACTATAGATGAGGTTTCTACTCAACCAGTGCCTCTCCACCATCCCTTAGCATCAGTGGGTAAGCAAGCTGTTGGGGTTTGATTTTGACATTAATTACAACCCCGGCAAGACTAACATCGTCGCTGACGCCTTATCCTGCCGTGACACTGTTCCTCCAGCCGTTGCTTTTGCTATCTCCAGACCACAGTTTGTTCTCTTTCAGGATCTATGTACGAAGGTGGAGAGCAACTCTGATTTGGGTGCCCTCTATACAATAATTCTTGCTGGTCAACAGTAGGGTCCTAGAGAATTGTCGATGGCCTGATTACTTTCAAAAATCAGATCTATGTCCTGGTCAGTTCATCTCTCTTGTCTACCATCTTGGCTGCTGCCCATAATGTAGAACATGAGGGTGTGCAAAAGATGTTTCACCGCCTTCGCGCTGATTTTCATGTACCCAATGCTCACTCGGTGATTCAAGCGTTTGTTTGCTCCTGTTCAGTCTGCCAAATGAACAAGGGTGAACAACTACATCTAGCAGGCCTTCTCCAGCCCCTTGAGGTCCCATCTACAGTTTGGACTGATATTAGTATGGATTTCGTCGAAGGCTTTCCACACATCAATGGCAAGGCTGTTATCTTGACCGTGGTTGATAGGTTCTTCAAGTCAGCACACTTCCTTCCTTTTGCACATCTATATACGGCCCACTCTATTGCCCGTGTATTCTTTGAGGAAATTGTACAGCTGCATGGTGTTCCTACTAGCATCGTCAGTGACAGCAACTCGGTTTTCACTAGTGCCTTCTGAACTGAGTTATTTCGTTTGGTCGGCGCCCAGTTGCGTTTCAGTTTAGCCTTTCATCCTCAAACCGATGGGCAAACGGAGCTTCCAGGTCTCACTCCGTACTTCTCCATTCAAGGTGGTTTATAGTTGTGACCCCCTGCTCTTCACTCTTATGAGCCTGGTGATGCTCGGCTTCCTGCGGTTGATCAGCTTCTCCATTCCAGAGATGAATCTTTGATAGAAGTACGTGAGCGTCTCCTTCAGGCCCAACAACACTACAAGCAGCATCATGATTAGGACCGTTGGGATTTGGAGCTCAACATTGACCAATGGGTTTGGCTGCGTCTCCTCCACCGCCATGCTAACTCCATCATAGCGCCGAGCAAAGGCAAGTTGGCCCCTCGACACTATGGACCTTATCAGATTATTCAACGTATCGGCACCATCGCATATCGCCTTCAGCTTCCTCCTCGAGCTAAAATTCATGATGTGTTCCATGTTAGTGTGTTGAAACCGTATGCAGGGGATCATCCAGCTACTCCTCCGGCCTTGCCCACCTTGCTGCATGGTCGTGTGTGTCCAATTCCATTGAAGGTTTTGCGCTCTCGCCTTGCCCACAATAAATGTGACCTTTTGGTGCAATGGGAGGGGTCTGTAGCTGCTAATGCTTCTTGGGAACCATTGGACAAGTTCCATCAGCTTTATCCCGATTTCCAGCTTGAGGACGAGCTGCTTCTCGGGGAGGGGAGAGATATTATGTGGGGCATAACATACGCCAGGAGACATAAGCCAATTGGCGCAACTATCCCCCATGCAGATCAAGTTGGCCATATGGAAGGAGATGGCTGAGCTTGGAAGCTTATCTCAATTGTATGGAAGGAGATGGCTGAGCTTGGAAGCTTATCTCCGTATTAGGAAATTGCGTTGTTACCATATCTCAGGATTTGGTAATTATGGCATGCATATCACGTAATTGATTAGATGCATATTGGATGGTTAGTTTCAATCTTATTAGGAGTCCCATGCTTATTCATATGGCTGTCATCTTTGTATTCGGCAAGAAAGAAATAGAGAAAATTGCCGATGACAAAGCAATTACCTCCCAAAAGAGTTGTACTCCTGAATTTCCAGCTCTCTTTACTGATGAGCTACTAAAAATAATATCACTTGATGTATTTTTGTCAAATCCACGAGCACAAGCACCAACAACAAGGCATACTCCATCTGGTCTTCTACCCGAGCGGATCTGCACAAGGATTGAAGAGTTGTAACTAAGTTATAATGTGGAATTAGGAAGTGGCTGCAACAATAAGATGGATATGTGGACTGAGGAAGCCAAGTTAAATACAAGCATAGCGTTCAACGATCCCATAATTTCGATGTATTAGACTTTAGAAGCCACAATTCTTCAAATACCACTAACCTGATAATATTGGGTGTTAATTGTTGACACCTTAATACCTTATAACTAGCACTGAAGCTAAGTCCTGCTGGTTCCAGCCAGTTATGACATGCTGATAGTGGCAAGCTAAGTTCTCAGTAGTGTTTTTGGTGGCTGGTATGGTACACACTGTATGTGTCCACATGAGATGCATTGAATTAAATTTGCCACTTAATATAGGATAATGGGATTTTTTTGACATAATATTCCAGCTATACAATCTATCTTGTACTTACACCTATGTCTTGGTGCTATTGGATGGTGCTTGTAAAATTCCATTTCTTAATGAAATTGAATGTAGTTCTCATGCATCGGTTCAAATTTACTTACACCTATGCAGTGCTTGTACTCTATGACATTCTTGTGCCTTGTTCTATGCTTTTGAGGGTGCACCCTAAACAGTTAGAGCATGAACAGTATGGCAGTATCACAAATATCCCATGATTAGTTAAGCATGAACAGTTTGGGCTTGTAGGCAGAGAGCATTACAAGCTTCCATAAGAAAATTTTCATATAAATGCAGTCATTTTGATTAAATATAGAAGTACCTGTCGCACAATTGGGGAAAAATTACCCATGGCATCAACAACAAGTCGACAAGGCAAAGAATCACCATCACTCAATTTTAGTACCTGAATAACACAAATGGCATATTCAAACCTCCTTGCTTGGAAATATGCACCGGTACATGCTAAATTAGCACAAGAACATTTTTAATGGTATAAGTAAAGGAACTTGAATGATAACCTGAATGATATTTTTTTTGGTACAAAAAGGTTCTTACTTTATTAATCAAGCCAAGAAATTATACTTCCAAAATCCGACAAAGAAAACGAACACCAATCTTCCTAGAAAACTTCTTGTGGGAAAAAAATATTGCACAATGGATACATGTAGTTCCCATTGAGCTTGTAAAATTTAGCAATCTACTTTGAAACAATTTTACTATGGCCAGGGAGATAATCATAATTTGCTTACTGCAAAATCGTCATGAACAGAAATGCTTGACAAACTTATCCCCTCAAATATTGTTCCTCCTGAAGAAACAAACCGCTCTTTCATGATCTCAACAAGTTTAGCAGGCCTGGGCAGGCAGAATAGATACATGAGCCATCATTACTGTTGTGTTTCTATGAGAAGCTTTATCTTGCTGTAAGAATATATTATATTTGATGCAAATATGCTTCCACTTTCAGCTTTAAAGTGCATGTCATCTTTATATGATAACAATGGTCACTTATAAATTTTTGTAAGCTTCTTTTCTACTCCTGGGGGTAGTTACTCCCTATGCCGTATCTCACAACGTAGGGAGTATCTCGTGTAACGGAGAGCATGTATGTGTAGCATATAAGTATATAAGACTATCTAAGTGGTATGCATTTTTTTAGACATACTCCTTTTTATGTGTGAATATGAAGGTATTTGCAAAATACGCTAAAAACCATGCACTCCCATGCAATTTTTTCATGTGGTTTGTATTTGAATATCTTATAATTAGTATATGAGTGTATCCAATGTGATAAATGAGTATTTCAAGTTCGTTTAGGCAGTATTTCAAAGGTGGAAATAACTACTCCTAGAAGTAGAAAAGAGGCTATACATGTACACACATAAAAAGGAGTATGTCTAAAACAATGTACATACCACCTAGATAGTCATATATACTCATATACAACATGTACATACTCTCCGTTGCACGAGATACTACCTGCATCGTGAGATACGGCATAAAGAGTAACTACTCCCAAAAGCAGAAAAGAGGCTTCATACACACACACTGTATTTTCTAATCTTAGGAATAGCTAGCCACTCCTTAATTATATACAGCATATACAAAACTATATCAAACTTTCAAATAAGCATATGAACATCATGTAAACATACTGAAGTATCAGATAAGAAGTGCTGCATTAGATAAATAGAAGCAAGGGCAGTGTGCAAAACTGAAGTATATTCTAGTGGCATACACAATTCAGGGACTAGACTATAGGCTAGTATCGTTATCACCATATCTTCTGTGCAATCTCTCTTTTGCTAATTCCATCATACCATCCCAGTAAAAAAATAGTTTTCAATGATATTCTTCCATGAAGATTTTGTACATATTAATCAACTTTCTGAAAAAGATGAGGAATAAACGCTACAACAAATAGGTAAAGACCTATATAGCAATAACTAGATATAGAATGGTCCTCCTTTGCATCTTCAGTGCCAGTTTACACGATAAATACCTTGTCTTTACCTCCTATCTACATAAATTATCAGCGAAGTAAATGTCAATTCCATCATATGTATGCCGTTTTATCTTGCATATGTCACAACTTGGACATCATACATGATGTATGCTTTTTAAATCATGCAGCCATCACAATACCAACTGACCAAAGCTGCTCTATATGTGGCATCAGGTGATAACTTACGAAATTCCAAGATTAAGAATGTTCTCCACCCAAATTTCACCTTTATTCTCAAATCCACATCTATTCTGCAAAGAAAAAATAAATGAATGTGCAATTAGTTACCAGTAAGTCTTAGTTGAAATAATGATCTAATGTCCCTGATTGATGTCAATGTGTTATCTGAAAGACCTTACAGGATTGAAATCACTTGAAATTATCTGTTCAACGTCCCCTTCTGACAGGATGCCAATTTTGACAATTTCCATAAGCTCCTTTCTTGAAATATTCCACTCTTGTTCCCTCTATTTAGCAGATATAGGTATGCATTTCATATAATTCAGTTTAGTGCTATTGGGATAACTCAGGAATAGTCAAAGTGCTATTGGGATAACTCAGGATAGCCATATAGGGATGAATTACCCCTTTGATTATGTTTCTTTCGATAATTCCAACCCGAAGGCCTTTATAACTGAGAGCAGTAGCTACAAATATACCTAATGTGCCACCACACACTAATACATCAAAGATCTCTGAGCCAGCCCCAAGATCATAATCAACCGATGGCCCTTGGACCCGAGTAACAATTTCAGGGACTTTGGAATCTGCATGCACACATTTCCATTACAATAATAAGCACTTCAAGAATGAAACTAAAAAAAATGCAACCCTCAAGTAACCAAGTTGCTATTGCTTAACTCATCCATTAAAGTTGTCAAGTTCTTATTAAACTGCAAACCTATACAGCGTCAGAAGTTAAGTAAGCATCGAAGGCCAGCAATTATCAATGATGTCCATCCTCTAGCACAGTTCACCAAACAAACAGAATATGCTGGGCACATTCAAATCTCTTGCTTGCTTGGAAAGAATTTTTCTCGGTACACCTAGGAAAGAGTCTCCCTCCTCCCTCCCTCTTAACCATCTTATTGTGCCATTTCATTCTCCCAAAAGCGATCTTTTGTTTCAAAACAGGGCACCTAGCTACCGAAACTTAACTATTAAAAGTTACAGAACAAAGCATCAAACCTAACTAGACCATAGTTAGTCAAAATTGGCTGTTTTTCAAATCTTAGCTAGAGCGAAGATAGCAAAAATAAATCCAGACAACCCTGTTATTTATAATGCTTGAAAAATATGAATATACCTACTTGAGCTTCACAAATAGTAGACCATATTTGATCCAATCTTTTCAATGCACTGTACGAGTATGCCCCTCCAGCGCCGCCAACTTCGTCACCACCAGAAATCTTTTCCATTATCATCTACATGATTTAGCAATATTAATTGATCATGACCAAAGAAACTAGAACATGATCGAAGTGATTTTATGTATAATTATAATTAAAATACCCTGCAAATGGCAAAATACAGATCATTCATTGTCACATTAGGCTGAATAATATATTACGGAGTATAGGCTTTCTCCAGTGCTTGGAAGGTACCTTAGGCACATCTTAAAAAAGCACCAACCGTTGATTTCCACACGGGCAACTTAGGAAGAGGAAATTTTGTAAACATGAGTAATTCAGTAAACGTTCTTTTGACTTAACACTGTGCATTCATTCAACCTAACTGCCAAGGCGCGTCTCTTGATCAGCCGTCACCATCTTTGATCAGCCGTCTTCATAATCAATTAAATGTGCTTAGTGAAAAAAAAACTACGTAAACTACTCATATACCATGTAAATTGCTGTCAGTTAATCAAGAATCTAGCCATTGCAGCGTTGCTGCCATGCCTCGTCGCCTTCTTCCCTGTCTGTCGACTACTCCAGCTCCACGAGCATACATGGCCACGACTGTAAGGAGAAAACATTGAAATACCTAATTCCCTAGTAGATCCTAGTGAGAAAACTATGTAGATTACTCATACACTATGTAAATTGCTGTCAATTAGTCAATCAGGGATTTGGCCGCTGCTGCCACACCTCGTCGCCTCCCTGTCCTTCAGCTCACCTACATCCCTCCACCGACCGCTTCTCCATTGGCTACCTGGACACACGGTCGCCATGGTTTGCACAGAGGGACGTGTGTTTTTACCGGCTTACCCTTCTTCTAGCCTGACAAGGGTACCAAATTACTTGTCTAACCTATCACCTAATCTTTAAGTTAATACCTGGCACACAATTTAAGTACCTTTGCATAGATACCTTTAGGCCCTGTTTGTTTCAGCTAGGGATAGTAGAAAGCAGTTTTTAAAAGCTGGAAGGGTAACAAACAGCAAACTTTTAATCTAGTAGATTATAACAATTTGGAGGCGGATTGTAGCAATCCCACAATCCACTCTTCCCCAGCTTTCCCCAGCGTTTTTTTTGCAAAAGACCACAATACCCATCCAACTTCAACTAAAATTACCCACCATTGCCCCTAACTTTTCCCAGTTTTCCCCAACTTCAACCAAAATTACCCACCATTGCCCCCAACTATAATCTGGATTACCAAACAACCATGAGCTTTTCAACCTCCAGCTTTTTAACAATCCAACTTTTACAATCTAGTTTTTAAAAGCTGCTTTCCATAATCCCCAGCTGAAACAAATAGGGCCTTAATCGTGGACCACCGGATTGCAACTAATAAATGGCTCATGGGACCTTAAGCACAGGAGAAAATCTCTACGGAGTAATAGGTGCTGGAAACTACTTCGCGATATTGACCACACACTTGCATCTATTAGACCTATCTTGACATTTTATCTTCTGCCGGAACATGTTCCCATTTATTTTCATAAAACTTTTCTTCCAATTAATCAAAACTTAGTATAAAATTTTTTATACACAGTGTTTGTGTTTTCCTTCTTGTGCTCTGGAGGTTCTACCAAGTTACGAACACTATCCTGGTTTAAAAGTACTACAGTCCTAGATATACATAGTCTGTTGAAGACGTTTAACAGATTGAAACGTAGTCTCAGAAATCTGATCTGACCGAATCCTAGATATACTTAACCGCGACTGCGGCGAGGGTTCGGGTCGGGTCGCTCGCTCACCTGGGTTCTGGAAGGCGGCGGCGCGGCCTCCCCAGCCGCCTTGGCGCGCACGAGCCCGAGTCCGCGGCCGCCGCCAGCCCGCGTCGCCTCGAGGCGTCCGCCAAGGCGAGCGCGGGGCGGCGGAGCGGCGGCTGCTGCGGTGGGAAGGGGAAAAGGCGGGAACGGCAT
This sequence comes from Guadua angustifolia, assembly GCA_036346375.1. Taxonomy (NCBI): domain Eukaryota; kingdom Viridiplantae; phylum Streptophyta; class Magnoliopsida; order Poales; family Poaceae; genus Guadua; species Guadua angustifolia. The sequence continues at coordinate 24,510,950 of CM070515.1, forward strand.
GAGGTGCGAATGGGGGTGAGGATTCGCCGGTTTCGGGGTGCGGTTGGAATTGGGAACCGGGAAGGGCGGAGGAGAGAGACGGAAGAGCAGAGTGCTCTTGGCGCTTCGCTGCTCCCCTGCGCAAACTGCAAACGTAACGGCTGGGGATTTGGCTTGGCTTGGAAGTTTGGATGGCATTCGGCGACGTGGTCCTCCTCGGTGCCAACGACACGCCGGGCCATCGCTTCAATCCTATCCGTTCGATAGGAAAAAAAACAACGGCCACCAGCCGCCCCGTTGTTTCACTCTTTGGGCTTGGGTAGACCGGGATTTTGGACGTCCTAGACAAAGCCTTCGTCTCCTTTTGCAGCATGAGAACTGCAATGTTTCCCGTGTAATTTACGTGTTCCTATGTAAGAATGCAAAACAACAATGCAGGCCTCGCGAAACCGAGTGCAACACAGCACACTGTTAGTATGTGTTTGACAAGACTTCAGCATCTAGTGAATCTGGTGAGTGTTTAGATTCGTGAATCTAGTGAAGCTAAAAATTCTAGTCTTCACCAGATTCGTGAAGCTGAAACTATAAATATATTAAAAGTATTTAGATAGATCATCTTATTTACATTTTAAACCAAAAAATATAAACTTAATTCATTTTATTTTAGCCTACAAGTTTTAGGTGAAACTAAAATCTAAAGCTCTACTAAACAGACTCTTAGATGATTATAATGTGAAGTTATACCAACTACCGCAAAAGATGAAACACAGCAGAAAACACGGCTTGGCAAATGGCAGCTTTGCTCACCAGCTGCACGGTTAGAAACTCATATGCCAACACTCACAACCAAAGGTAAAAACACCAATAAATAACAGCAATACTAAATCTATGACTCTAAAATAACATATCTAAATGGCTAAATGAGAATTAAATTATTAGTCACACAAAGGAATTGTTGACAGGAATTAAGTTAACACGCAGCTCAGAGATCTAAGTTGGCGAGATATCACCGCTGGTGTTCTACCCCCTACCAAACCGACTGTACAGCATACAACAGCATGCCATACCCACTAAACTGAGCGAAACCGTTCCCAACAGGCAACAGCACAACATAGTGCTTGAAAAGTTAAAGAGACAACGAAGCCCGAGCTTTGCAAACACTTGCTCTATTGCACTGTACACCTCGACCTTCGCAATGGCAAGGGCTGATTCGCCACAAAAGCAGCGCATCTCCTCACCAACAGATGTTTGTAGCCAGAGTTGCTACCTCCTCTGCCTTTTTCCCTCAGCCTACAGTTGACAAGCCAAAAGAGAACAGGCATATATTAGAGAAAAGGTAATAGGAAACAGTATATGTGTAGTTAACTTGATATTGAAATGCTAAGCAAAAGGGTAAGACACCATGTTCAGTGCCTAACCGCCTATCAAAATCCTAACAAATAAGATAGATATTATTGTATTAACGTGGGGAGCACAGGCTGATAGCTTAGGACCTCAGCATATTATGGATTTACTGCCCTTATTTTTTAATACATTTTGTTTCTTAGAGCTTAACATGTGCAGATTACATCTAAAAAGAAGCATTAACAAACATTTAAAGTTCAAGACTTGCTTCTGACAGTCAGATCAACTACAACTATGTCGAATATTCCCCAAAAAATGATAAACTACGTCAGAAAATTAGGTAGGCACAAGCAACAGATGCCAGCCCAATCATCTTCTTGCAAATTGTACAAAGCTCAGATCCAGGAAACGATGTTCAATGATTTACCATCAAGGCTTCAAAATGAGCAAAAGAAAACATTTGCATCTGAAATATCTGAGACAGGCAGAAAACAGAAGCCCCAACAAAGAATCGTGAGCTACTTTCAAACAAAGAGTGAAACTAATAAGCTTAGGATACCAGGCAAGGCACCACAACCTTGGATTCATTCCAAAACAAAGAAATAAACTCAAAGGAACATGTTTTAGGGACTTTATTATAAATCAATCAATAAATAAATAAATAAGAGATGCCTTCTAAGCATTTGCTCAGCTACTAAACAACGAACATGATATAGTTGGCAAAAAATGCCAAGAGAGGCAAGTCAATTCCACATATGTAATTCCTAAGAATATGGATCATATAATCTAATAGGTCAAATAATTAACTCTCTGCAATACGAATATAAATAATCACCCTGTCCAATATGAATAAAATATTAACTTACCCTAGGGTTAGAATTTGGTGAAGGCGCATATGCATTTGAAGGTCTCTTTGCACCATTTTCCTTAACACAGTCTGAGCAAACATAGTGTTCGAGTTTTTTGGCCTGCTCAATGGTCATACTCATGCAAGATGGATGGAACCTGTGTGTGGTAGGATCTGAATAAGGCAGGAGCACAATAACATACAAATACAGAACAACAATTGCAGCATACAAAGAACAGATAAAATTGTAACTGCTCTACATTAACAATTTTATATTGTATATTTATCTGCAAAGGTCCTGAGTCCTGACAACAGAAACATCTAGCAGAAGGAACTGTACTTTTTCCTGCAGAGTTCCTGTGAAATTACTGCACACTAAACAGGTCCTAACTATTAAGACATGAGAAATAGACGAAGCCAGAAAATAATTCTCAAATGGTTCAATTAAATCCTGACAAACATTTAGACAGAAAACTAGTGCTTTTAGAAAAGGCAGATCAAGCTAAGTGAATCAATGGAGATTTGATATCATCCCGCATACACAAAACATTGTGTTGCATGAGATGCTGTTGGATTTGTCTTACAAATGGCTTTGAGGATCCAAAAATGTAGTTTACGTACTTTATGTTTTGAAAAAATTAATCCAGAAATCAGATTACTCATTTGCATGCATAATTCCTTCTAATTCGGTATCTATTAGCCTATATGCCTTTCCTTCATGTTGTTCAGTAGCATTGTAATAGTTAATCTGCCATTAAAAGAGTAGTAGCAGGTCTTGTAACAACTAACAAGTGATCATCGCTATTGAAGTATAATCAAAATCCCTGGAATGGCTGCCACTTTCCATTATCTTTACCATCTCGAGTATTCTTCTAGTTTCACTATTTCCATGCAGCATATACTACTATACTGGCATACAGCACAAAAAAAGGAGCATTATAAAAGAGACGAATTTTGTGAAGGATTTTACCAGTCCTTGCATGCGTCGCACTGCACCATGAGATCGTCCGGGTTGTACGGCATCTCGCACTTGCAGTAGCTTCGCAACGAAAAGACACACGCAAATCATAAGATAAACATTGCACTGAAGAAAAAGATGAACAATCAACACTCAATATCAAGGACATGGATAAAGATCTACATACACTGCCACCCGGTCGGGGGTGAACGCGCCGGTGGCTGCCTTGTATTCAAACCGGCAGAAGAAGTCATCGGGCCCGACGTTGCTGAGCTTAGTGTAGTCCTTGAAGGGGTGGACGACGCACTTGCCCTCAATGGTGTGCGTGCTCTGCATGTCGAGGTGATCGGAGAGGAAGAGCTCCTTGGCGCCATGGAACTGCCGCCTCCCCCCCTTGGACTCCTCGGGACGGTAGTACCACCGCACCCGCACCCGCACGCTCCCGCGCTCGTCCGCCTCCATCTTCTCCACCCGCGCCACGTACGGCGGCTTGTCCGAGTCCGACGGCCGCATCAGCACGCAGTCGCCCGCTTCCAAAAACGAGGACATTGCATCGGATTCTTGGCCGAATACAAACAACGTCGACAGGAGCGGAGGAGGGGGCTGGAACATACCTCGCACGACCTTGGTGGTCCCGCGTATGGTGTAGGAGTGCACGTCCTTGTTGCCCTGCTTGGTCTTGGCCATGGCGGTGGCGGGGCCAAGGTTTTGGGAGGGGGAAACCCTAGGCGAGGAGGAATGGGAGGGGACTCAGGGGAGCTGAGAGGAGAGGATCAGTAGGAGTCTAGGAGACGACGACTGGGAGTGGGAAATGGCCAGGTTGGTGGGGGATACATCGGTCAGGAATATAGGTGCCTTGTCTGGTTTGCCGACCGTTGAATCAAGCAATCAACGGTTCAGATCATAGTTGCACAAACCGCAAGCCGAAAATCTACAATAATTGCATAGATCAAACCATATCAGCGGTGGATGCACAACAAATACGTAGTTGGTATCTGCCAGCTCATAGTTACATGGACCAAACCAGCGCCGGATGCACAGCAAAATCACGATAAAAATCCGCTAGTACGTAGTTGTGCGGAGCAAATTAGAGGTGGATACGTACAAAATCACAGTTAAATTCTGCCAGCATATAGTTACACAATAAAAATCAGTGACGATGAATTTCGAGAGCACATTGTTACGTAACAAAAACCAGTGACGATGAAACTACTATTAAAAACGGCCAGCTCACACAATTGAATTCCACCAGCACATTGTTACGCAATAGAACCAGTGACGATGAAACCACTATTAAAAACGGCCAGCTCACATGATTGAATTCCGCCAGCACATTGTTACGCAATAGAACCAGTGGCGATGAAACCACTATTAAAAACGGCCAGCTCACACGATTGAATTCCGCCAGCACATTGTTACGCAATAGAACCAGTAGCGATGAAATCAATATTAAAAAGGGCCAGCTCACATGATTGAATTCTGCCAGCACATTGTTACGCAATAAAAACCAATAGCGATGAAACCACTATTAAAAACGGTTAGCTCATAGTTGCAAATACTATACCAAGACAAACGAAAAACCGCTTTAGAAAATCTCTTGATACATAGTTACTATAATAGGAGAAACGATAAACGGCCTTCGAAGATTTCTTGACACAGTTTCAAACCAAACTATAGGCAAATGGCAAGACCAGGGTTAGCATCCACCGACAAGTACGTGCATAAACTAAACTAGAGGCAGTTGCAAGACCTAGGCCAATGCCTAGCCTACCGTCTTGGATATGGCCAACAAGTAAGGCCAAGCCTTAGTTTTTTAGACTATAAAAATGTATACTTCATCTGTTCAAATTTATAAGATATTTTTTTATCCCATAAACTAAGAAAGCATTAAAAATGAGTAAATTATCCATAATTGTTATCACTAATATATTTACACACATATATAGAAAATATGAAGTAAATGTGGATATTTGTTAGGAGTACAGAGAGTACATCACACTAATTCTACTTTAAAAACTAAAATATACCTTATTATAGACAAAACTATTAAAAAACATGCGCTTTAAGCTTGGGCGGATGAAGTTAACGTTCACTGTGGCTCCTCTATCTGTCTCTCTTGAATTCACGCGTCTACCATTTGGCCCAGTTTAGCTCCACGGACTAAGCTCGACACTACTTACAAAAAATACGTTTTAGGCTCTCTCGTTCTAGAAGCCCATGAGAGTACTACTACTAGGGTACGTGGCATATCTAATGGAGGGCCACTGCCTCTACATCTTTTGGGGAATTTTTAGTTGAAATGATATCTAAAACAGGTTATCATGGTAGCAACCAGCGATTGGTGTACCTTTACAAAGTTTCCTATCTGATATTTAGCAACACAAGCCTATTTGAAGGCATACCAGCTTCTAGTTCTGCACGTAGGAGTAGAGCCCCGTAGGCACGAGCTAGCGGTAAAAGACGTGCATGGTTAGTTAAATGCCAGTGTTTGTTTTAGCGCCAAAACAACGCTGGCGTATTTTTTTTTTTAGAGGAAAAGAGATGCTGGTACATTTGGTCAGGCTTCGTTAGCTTAGCACAGCACTTTAGGCCCTGCTTGGAAGGGCAGTTTCGGCCCGTTCCCGCAGAATCTAGAAAGGCCCAGCCTGGGATACTGCTAATCCGGCCCTTAAAACTGTTTGGGTATACTGGATTTTGGATCCATGTCCAAGTGGGCCCAACCCGGGGCATGGTCTGAACGCTGCCGCTTCCGCCTCCCTCCTCCTCGTGACCTCGCGTATTCCTCGGACCCTCGCCATTGCCATGGCCTCCCTGTTGGAAAAGATGCGAGTATAAGAGCAAGATCTTCATGTTTAACCTAAATATCAGTATGACTACAAATACATGATTCAAAAATGGCCAATCTAACACAATTGAGAAGATGACAACAATTATGTAGACTATGGTGTTCAGGAGATGAATCATGTCTACCAAGGCTGAATGGATGTAATATATATATATGTTTGCTCTCAGATTTCAAGGGTTTGAATGAAGATTAGAATCTTCACCTCAATGATAAATGGGCAAAACAAATACTCTAGTAAATAAGGCCTCAAATCCTTACCACCTTATCATGCACAACAAGAATTGATTATAATATTCACTGCAATTAAAGTTCTTAATCTAAGTTAAGTTCAGTTATATATTCAAATCAATATATATCAGATATACCAATTGATCAGCAAGGTATGCATGTGATTAGAGAAACAGTAGCTACATATGAACCAATAGATAAAACTTACTGAACCTAATGACAATATATCAATAAGATTCAGGACCGCAAGCTAGCCGAACAAAAGAGACTACCAGGATCCAACAGATAGAATCTCACAGAACCTAACGACAATAAATCGATAAGATTCAGTGCTACATGCTAGCTAAACAAAAGTGACATTACCATTACCAAACAACAGGCAGTCTGAATAAATGAAGCTATTGAATATACTAATCACAGGAAGCAAACTGAACAAGAACTACAAAATGATAGTGAATAAATCAGTACTTCTAAAGCATGTAAGTCTATCAATTTAAGGCCTTATTTACAGAATAAATGTCTATATCATTGATAACCCTAGAATCATCACAGAGCAATACCTCTCCTTCAGCCAGCAAGAATCAAAGGCAATACCAAAAATACTCACAGATAGAACAGCACTCGAAGCTGTTCAGACAGGGGCAAGGCATGATGGAGTATCACTGTCCCAGAAATCCTATTGCCACCGCAAGTGCCACGGGAGAAAAGTCAGGATCCGGAGATACAATGCCACTTATCGCAATTGTGACACCCCCAATGCGATATCGAGCCTCACAGAATGCTGCGCAAGATCAATTCCCTTGAAAAATCCACCCAAAGGCTTGATCAGAATGGACCGAAATTGGAATAGCAAGCATTGGATAGCCTTTTGGCTCAACAGAAGCGTTTGCTTCACAGATCAGTGCTCAGATAAGCACCAAATCAAGACTCCAGTACACAGCTACAAAAAAGCCAACACCAGATTAAGAATCTGATGCACTACTTGCAATCTAGAACCAAGCCAAAAGATGGATTAAAACTGAGAATGAGGATCAAGAGTGATATTTCCCTGTGATTGAAGACAAGCCAACGCAGCCTTTAAATAGGAGGAAGAGTCCTTCAGAGCTCAGCCTCCATGCATCCAGTGTCCCAACGGCTGCCACCTCTTCCGCTCGGAGCCGCTCTCATCTCGGCTGGCGCAGGACCAAGTCACCATGCCGCACCGGATGCTCCTCGATCCGAAGATCTAGCGTCTCAGTGAAAAATGGGAGAAGTGGCGACCAAGAACGCCGTCTTTTTGGCGACCAAACAGCAAAAGGTGCTGGTTCTTTGCTCCTGCACATATTGGGAGCCCTAATGGGCTAACCAACCGGCCCACCAAACAAAGAAATTAGCCCAGTCACCTTTTCTCCACAGGAAACATCAAGATTTCCAATAATCCCCACCAAAGCTTGATGTTCGAGAATTAACCTTGTTTTAATATACAAGTGTTTTGACATTGAGTAACTTTCGGGTTTGAACTCATAGTCTAGTTACAATTATTTGATCTCTGCACAGACGATGGAGGACAAAGGCTTTGATCCAACGCCTTGGTGTGAAAGACTTCACAAAAGTAACATCCTGTACTGGGCAGCTTTTAGCTTAGCTCTCGGGTTAAGACTTTCTGGTCATGTCCTAGTATCTTTATTCATGAGTATCTTCTGGAAGTCTACCCAAACGTCCATTAATCGCGACCAGACGATTATACTCATATAGGTGAGTTCTCCAAGGAGTTTTGTAGGACAACTCCTATTGCCAAACGGCATTGAACTCATTAAGAGCTTATAGCTCAACCTGCCATATAGTAGAGCACTGCAGCTAATGGGACTCTTCGATATGCTCTTTAGACCACACAGTTTGTTTTCCTAGAGCCTAGTTCACGGGATCTCCGCTCTTCTAGGATAGGTGACTACCGATGTGATCATCTCAAATGGGTACGAGCCCCATTCCCTTAGATGCTGCAAGAATGACCTTCCGCGCCATTCCTTTAGTGAAAGGATCGGCCAAATTCCTTTCAGACTGAATGTATTCTACAGCAATTACACCCGTCTCTCTGGCATGCCTTAGTGATTTTAATCGCATCTTTATGTGTCTTGACGACTTCATATTATCCTTACTACTCTTCACCTTCACTAAAACGGTTTGGTTATCACAGTAGTAAGAATAGCTGGAATTGGTTTTTCCAGCACTGGTAGGTCAGAAAGGAGTTCTCTAATCCATTCTGCCTCTACAGTTGCTGAGTCAAGTGCTACTAACTCAACCTCCATGGTGGACCGTGTAAGAATGGTCTGTTTGGAAGACCTCCATGATACAGCCCCACCTGCTAGAGTGAAAACATAGCCACTCGTAGCCTTCATGTCATCCGAGTCACTGATCCAGTTAGAGTCACTGAATCCTTCTAGGACTGTAGGATGACCAGAATAGTGTATTCCCAAATTCATTGTTCCCTTTAAATATTTAATGACTCTCTCTAGTGCTATCCAATGATCATCTCCTGGGTTGGACGTATAACGACTCAACCTGCATACAGCATATGAGATGTCCGGCCTAGTTGCACTAGCTAAGTACATCAAGGAACCAATAATTTGTGAATACCTGAGTTGGTCTTTACCTTGACCCAAGTTCTTCTTAAGTTTGGTGTTTGGATCATAGGGTGTGACAACTGGCTTGCAATTTGTAAAGCCAAAGTAGTTCAACACTTTGTTCACATAATGGGATTGAGACAGCGTAATCCCATTCTCACCCTTTATTAGCTTGATGTTTAAGATTACATCAACTTCACCCAGATCTTTCATATCAAAGTTTTTGGAGAGGAACGACTTTGTTTGATTAATTACATCCATATTGGTCCCAAACAATAATATGTCATCTATGTATAAACATAGAATGACACATTCACTCCCTTTGAATCGATAATACACACACTTGTCGACTTCGTTTACACAAAAGCCAACAGAAATCATTGTAATATCAAATTTCTCATGCCACTGCTTGGGAGCTTGTTTTAGACCATATAAGGATTTAATTAATCAACACACTCTGTTTTCCTGTCCTTTTACCACAAATCCATCTGGCTGCTGCATATAAATCTTCTCGTCCAGCTCTCTATTTAAGAAAGCGGTCTTTACATCCATTTGATGTACTAGGAGTTTATAAGGAGCTGCCAATGCCAAAAGCACTCGGATTGTGAGTAATCTGGCCACGGAGAGTAAGTGTCAAAATAGTCTTCGCCCTCCTTTTGCGTAAAGCCTTTAGCCACCAAACGGGGCTTGTACTTTTCAATAGTACCATCGGGCCTACGCTTCCTTTTAAAAATCCATTTGCAGCCCACTGACTTGCAACCTGTTGGAAGATCTGCTTTCTCCCAAGTCCCATTTGAGATGATAGAGTTCATCTCACTTTGGACTGCCTCCTTCCAGTACTCTGCATCTAGTGATGCATATGCCTCTGGAAGGCTTCGCGGTTCATCATCCATGACATAGGTGACATAGTCATCGCCAAAGGACTTTTCAGTCATTTGCCTCTTACCCCTTCTCAACTCCAATTCTGGAGCCGTGTCATCCACGCTAGAAGGAATAGAGTGTTCATGAGAACCATTAGGCGTGCTATCTTCTTTCGCTCTCATAGGAAAAATATTCTCAAAGAATGTCGCGTCACGGGACTCCATTACAATATTTACTGCAATGTCTGAAACCTCGGACTTGACCACTAGAAATCTATAAGCTGTGCTCTGATGAGCATACCCAATAAAGACACAATCCACAGTCTTTGGACCGAACTTTCTTTTCTTTGGTAGAGGTACATGTACCTTGGTCAAACAGCCCCAAGTCCAAAGAAAAGACAAGTTAGGTTTTCTCCCCTTCCATCCTTCATAAGGTGTAACCTCACGATTGCGAGGTGCAACCCTATTTAGGACATAATTAACTATGAGAGCAGCCTCACCCCACCATGAGTTAGCCATACCTGAACTTTGTAACAAAGCATTCACTAAGTCACAAATAGTTCGGTTCTTTCTTTCAGCCACTCCATTTGATTGAGGTGAGTATGGTGGTGTAAACTCATGTATTATACCACTTTCTTCACAGTATTGAGAGAATTTCTTAGGAATATATTCTCCTCCCCGGTCTGACCTTAATCTCTTTATTGTCTTTTCTAGTTGATTTTCAACTTCAGACTTATAGATTTTAAAGTATTCTAGTGCTTCATCTTTGGTTTTGAGTAAATAGATGTAACAAAATCTAGTTACATCATCTATGAGAGTAAAAAAATATCTTTTGCCACCTTTAGTTATTATACCATTCATTTCACAAATATCAGAATGGATTTAATTCAAGTGGTGAGGTGGTTTTGCCCTCAACCGTATGAAACGGTTTCTGAGGCTGTTTAGCTTGAACACACACCTCACAATTGTGATTTTTCTCATACTTATATTTAGGAATAATCTCCATCTTGGTCAACCGCTCAATGGCTTCATGATTAACATGACATAGACAGGAATGCCATAAATCAATATTATTGTCATGATATGAAGACTGAAACACATTTATATTATTATCAAGAGTCAAAATGCGGAACATGCCTCCGCAATTATAGCCTTTTCCTAAGAACAAACCAAATTTGGTCAACACGACCTTATTGGACTCAAAGACTAACTTTATTCCTTATCGGCACAGCATTGACCCGCTCAACAGATTGCGAGTCATAGCAGGTATATACAGTACATCCTTAAGAACAAGCGTCTTGCCTGAAGTCAGCTCCAGACTTACTTGTCCTATCCCACGCACTGCAACCGCTGCACCGTTCCCCATTAGAACGGTTCCACTTGCTGCACCCTGAAAAGAGGAGAAACAAGTCCGATCAGTGCATATGTGTCTAGTAGCACCTGTATCGATCCACCAATCAGAAGATGAATCTGCCATAAAGGCCAAAGGTACATACCCACTAGTGGAGGTGCCTGCACCGGGATCTCCGGTCTCTGCAACAGCCACATGCACTTGAGCCTTAGCCGCCTTTTGTTGTTCAGGCGTTGGCCCCTTTCCTCTTCGGTTGCGGCACCGATTGGCTTTATGGCCAGGTACGCCGCAAACGAAGCAGACAATCTCCGTCTTCTTCTTTTTCATGTCTTTAGTCTTGATATTGTTCATAGGAGATGGCTTCTTGATTTTCTTCATATTCTTGCTTTGGGTCTTGTGCTCAACAAGATTAGCTTGAGTGGGAGCCTTCATCTCTCCATAGCTATTTTTTGACTTCTCCTCGACATTAATGGCGGCAGCCAGTTCACCAACTGTTAGCCGCTTTTTCAGATGTCGACGGGCGGTGACAAAGTCACGCTAGGAAGAAGGCAACTTAGCTAGGATCACATTCACCAGAAATCCCTCTGGTAGAACACACTCGTACTGACCTAAGTCGCGTACGAGGAGCTGCAGTTCATGGATTTGCTCCATGATGGATCTGCCTTCAACCATTTGGTAATTTAGGTATTTAGCCGTAATGAAGGACTCATTTCCATTGTCGCTCTCAGCGTATTTCTCATTAAGTTCTACCCAAATCTTGTGTGCCTCCGTGAAGTTCACATACACGTCAAAAAGCCTATTTGATAGGATGGCCAAGATGCGGGCTAACGCTGAAGTGTTAGCCTTCTCCCAACTAGCCCTTTTCGCAGTCATGCGATCAATTTCGGCCTTGTCGGTCACATCTTCCCCTGGAAGGGGTGGCATCTCTTCGCTGATGGCCCAGAACAGTCCGAGCTCAATCAGCTAGAGCTTCACCCTAGCCTGTTAGCGTTTAAAGCTGGCCCCATCAAATATTTCAGGCTTAATTGCGTCTGAGGATACAGAAGCCATTGATGAAATAGGATTTCTGGAATGTTGGAAAAGATGCGAGTATAAGAGCAAGATCTTCATGTTTAACCCAAATATCAGTATGACTACAAATACATGATTCAAAAATGGCCAATCTAACACAATTGAGAAGATGACAACAATTATGTAGACTATGGTGTTCAGGAGATGAATCATGTCTACCAAGGCCGAATGGATGTAATATGAAGGACCGAGATGGCGAACAGAGGGGGGGTGAATGGTCGCAATCAAATTTTCCCCCAAAATACTCCAACTAAAACCGTGAAAAGATCGCGCAAAGGAAATCGCGAAAAACCCGCAAAAACCGGAACGACTAGACAACTATGTGCATCCCTAGCTTACATGGATGTGATCCATAAAATATGTGAGGGATTTTCAATCACAATCCTGGTTGTAAAGTGTCCAAAAAGGAGAGGAATCAATTCAAATACTTCTTTTCTAAAAGAGATCAAGCCAAGACATAAAAGCCTCTTTTAGAAAAGCAAAAGCAGATATTTCCAGAATCTGTCTTTAATTTGAACAGGAGGTTGGTGGGTTTCTGCTGCTCACAAAATTATGAGAAATTTTCTCCCTATGAGCAGATGAGTCGTGAAGCTCTCCACCAAATTTCAGATCAAAAAGACATGTAGAAAAATCATCATAAATCTATGAACACAGACAGTCAGGAACTTCGACCAGAAAATTTGGGGCTCGATTTTCACCTCATGGCACCCAAACTATGAAACCAGTGAACTCCAAAGTTTTTCTGCAGATGGATATAGGAGTCCTTCACAATCTCCAACAAGAATCATGCAAAAAGGATTTTTCTTGATTTTTCAAAAAATCAAAGACTAACTGCTGCGCGAAGAATAAGTTCTGGACAGAATTAGAACTTGAAAGAAAAGATGATCTCTATTCAATCAAAAAGTGCAAAAGAGATGTAAAACCATAGGAACACACTCAAAACATCCAAGATCAGCATTTAGAAGGAGGGGAGGCAAATCCAAATTGCATGAATGTAAATTTCGCGAAAGTAATTGCGTAAAGTAAATGCTGAATTTAAATTGCGCAAAGTAAAGACATGATGTAAATGCGGAATTTAAATTCACAATAATGTAAAGAAATTTCTTTGTATTTCTGGTGGGAAGGTTTACAAAGCCTCACTTCATGTGGGCAAAGCTCAAAGGAGCAACTCAAACCTTCAAGGGGAGGAGGCCACCCCTCCACCCCTATTTATACAACTCTTGGGCCACCTACCACCCTTGGATGAGTCCCTCAACCCTAGGACACTCATCTAAGGGCTAGGATTGACCCACTCACACAGCCATGCAAGGGCTAACCCAAAACCCACACACATACCGGGTTTTTTTGCACGGTTTTCAAAGCATACTACCTAGACCCGCTAACCTATCAACTAGACCGCAATCCGACGGCCCTCATTGATCCACGCGGCATCTAGCTAGCATCATCTCCTTTCCTTATCTTCTTGGCTTGCCCGGACTCCGTCTCCAGTCATCTTCCGGCGATCTCCCGACCGTCTGGACCTCCGACGCTCCTCGCCTAGTCCCGGTCATCCTCCGCCTCACCATGACCTAGCACCGTCGCCCTGCAACCATCAAAGACAAGGAAAAACCTTTCACATAGCAATGCCCACAAATATTTTCAATGATTATCCCAAAATCATTAACTAATCATAATTGCACTCAACGGTCCGGTGCTACCGCCCCCAGGCCGGTAGCACTGGAAAAGCACCCAACACTCAAATTGCTTCACATCAAAAATCCAATTCAAATCAAACTCAATTCAAACCAAGCTCAACTCCAGTCAATTACTCATCACAAACAAGGATAGACCTCCACATGGTCTTTCAATCTCCCCCTTGATGAGTATATTGACAAACACCCGAAAAGGCATAAATTTGAGTTTGAAAGAGAAGAAGAGAGCAATTTGAATGCAAAACCAAACTCGGTCCAGAGAGAAGGAAATAATATCATGACCAAGTTGGCTAGAAAGATTTTTAGAGCAATATAAAGGAAAGAGCAAGTTTTCCACAAAAGCTCTAAAATATCCAATAAAACTCACAATGAACACTCGAATATGCTTATGATCATAAAAATTTGCAATTGTCACAAAGATCATAAGAACCAAGGTGGATTAGAATTTTTCCTTTGAAGATGCCTTTTCTACATTTTCTCCCCCTTTTGGCAATATAGGCATCAAGAAGTCAAATTTTTTTTATCTTTTATCCCCCTTTGAATATGTATGCATGAGATGCAACCTAAGGAGCTTTGAAGATTATCCAACTGATCATAATGACAAGATATGACACCAAGATAATCAATTTAGAAAATGACTAAACTTGAATGTCTCCAAGAACAAATTCATTTTGCTCACAAGCTTTGTTTACAAGATTTTATTTTAGCAAGATTGGAACAAGTGCAAAACTTAGCAAAAGTTTCAAAGCTAGAAGCAAACACCACTCATAGGATCAAATGGAAAACCTAGAGTTCAACCTACTCAACACTTTGGGAAATCTAGAAGTGCATACAAGGTCCTTCGAGCTCATTTTCCATATAATGCGACTTTTGCCTTAGTATTTGAAAAGACATAGCGGGGTGCAAATGTTTGACATAATTTGCATTCTTTACCCACATATGTTTTTTTTGTTTATTTGCATTTTTCAAGAGTAATTGACTCATGCCATCTTCGACCATCTCAAGAAGAACTCTTAAGAGGATGGTCTTGGTCATACACGATGCATTCCAAGTTCATCCCAAGTGCAATGGGAGGCGCCTCGTGAATGCAAAGTGTTGAGATCAATTTTGCACAAAAAGAGTCAATTTTGTTTTCATTTTAGCACATATGAGCAATTTGAAGGAATCAAGTATGGATCAAGCTAGTTTCACCCAAGTTGCTATAGGGACTCTAGAGAATTCCAAAATTTCACAAATCATGGTAAATACCTCTAGAGACGAAACTTAGCAAGAAAAAGCAACATGTTTCATCAAGTTTTTCAGTTAAAACTTTCAATTTTTCAAATTTTAACAAGCTTAGCATGATGGATGAACTTGGACAACTCGAAGTTAGTGATTTTCTTCAAAAGATGTAGCAAGGTGCATTACATGAAGATTGAGTCAATTGCATAATAGACAAAGCTCATAAAATGAAAAATCAAGTCTATATGCAATGCATGAGACAGATTCTTAAACTCCCCCTCAACATGTGATTCCATTTTAAGCACAAATCTGGTTCAAATTGAGTTATTAGCAAGATTAAGCTCAAGAAAGGTCGAAAAGAACTCAATTAAAGCCAGAAACACAGAATGGAGGGAAGAAGTCAAGAAACTACAAACTGAGTGACTATAGAGTATAGAAAAGATAGCAGAGAACACTAGGCTCAAACTCGCTCTCATCTTCCCCAATGACTGACAAAGGAAAGCTAGCTCTCAAACTCCACCAGAGCAAACATGCACTCGCTCACCCAGGGGGCCCAACACTGCTAGACCTACAAGACTGTGAGTGAGCTCAACCGAGAAGAAGAAGAGAATAGCATCCTAAAGCATAAGATGAGAGGTCCATGCCGAGGCATGCCAAGTCTAGGTGAAGTGAACTCGTAACTCTAGAAAATAAAACCCATAGCACCCGTAACAAGACAAAAGAAGGAAAAAACTGGAAGAAAATATATACATATAATACATAAAGTACAAACCAGCTCCCCTCACAATAAACCGTAAGGACACACGACACCAAGCTCACTCCTCGGGGCAACAAACCTAGAGCTATCCAAAGGCTTGGTAAAGATATCGCCAACCGGTGGTCACTCTCACAAACCAAGCACTATGTCTCCTTTCTCCACATGGTCTCTAAGGAAGTGATATCTAATATCAATGTGCTTGGTCCGGAGTGTCAGACCGGGTTCTTGGCAATGCAAATAGCGAAGTGTTATCACGTAAAAGTGGAACACTCTCTATCTCTAACCCAAAGTCCCGCAAGGTCGATCTCATCCAGAGCACTGCTACAAAGAATCGGTCATGCAAAGAACATACTCGGCCTCGGTGGTGGATCAGGCGACTCGGATCGCTTCTTAGATGACCAAGAAACAAGAGAAGTGCCAATGAATTGGCAAGTGCGAAGTGCTCTTCCTATCTATCCTCTGACCAAAAAGTCTCATCGAGAAAAGGCTCTAAGAGATAGACAAGAAGAAGAAGAGTACCAAATACCATAATCAATGGTAGCTCAAAGGTACTGAAGATGCGCTTCACCGCTTTGGCGATGAGAGCGCGAGAGAAGCTCGAATCGGCGCACATACACACAAAGAAAGTGTATGTCCGGCATGCGAGGCAAGAAGATACAAGAGAGAGCCAATCATGCTCAAACTCCTTTTGATCAGCAGGCTCACCATCCTCATCGGCTCGAGGACGCGAGGTGGCCATAGGAGTCATCACAGGCTTCCCATCGGACATATCAAACCGCCTCAGGAGGTCCCGAGTGTACTTACCTTGGTGCAGGAAAGTACCCTCCCGAGTCTGCTTGATTTGGAAGCCGAGGAAGTAGCTCAACTCACCCATCATACTCATCTCAAATTCTGTGCTCATCACTTGTAAAAATGAGACACAAGAGACCGAGATGAGCCACCAAAGATAATATCGCCCACATAAATCTGGACGAGAAGGAAATGAGAATCTCGGTGTCGATGAATAGAGTTTTGTCTACTATACCCATTTTGAAACCATGACCGAGAAGATAGGACTTAAGCCTCTCATACCAAGCTCTAGGGGCTCGCTTAAGTCCATACAAGGCTTTGGAAAGCTTGTAGACATGGTTCGGTATTTGGGGTTCTCAAATCTCGGAGGTTGCTTGACATACACCTCTTCCTCAATGAAGCCATTGAGAAATGCACTCTTGACATCCATTTGATAGAGCTTGAAGCCACGGGATGCGAGAAAATGCAAGCGAGATTCTAATAGCCTCTAGTCTAGCTACAGGGCAAAGGTCTCCTCAAAGTCAAGACCCTCAACTTTGAGTGAAGCCACGTGCAACTAGCCTAGCCTTGTTGCGAATGACAACCCCATCCTCACTCTGCTTGTTTTTTAACACCCACTTGGTCCCAATGACATTATGACCAGATGGGTGCTCTACAAGCTGCCAGACTTTGTTCCTCTCAAAGTTTTCTAGTTCCTCATGCATAGCATTAATCTATGATTCATCGAATAATGCATGAGTAACATTTTTTGGCTCAAAAGAGGCAACAAAGGCAAGAGTGAAGGCGAAGAAGATAAGCCTGATTTTGAGCGCGTCTGCACGCTCAAACAGATCACCAATAATCTGCACAGTGGATGAGAATGCTGAATGTGACGTGGAGGACCGAAGCGAGTGGCCTCTACCTCTTGAGGAGAAGAGGTAGGAACAGAGCCACTACCAAGGAGAGTCTCAAGGCAAAGGCCGATCTTCCCGAGGTGCGAAATGGAAACAGGAGGCACCTCGGTGAAGAGGAGATGGATCGGGTGGAACACCATCATCTCCATCATCCTCATCCTCTACAAAGATGGTCTCGGAGGGATAAGAAGAGCTGAAATATCGGGTCTAGCACTGGCTAGCCTCATCAAAGGTCACGCCACAGTCTCTATGATCCTATTCGCATCACAACTCTGCACCCTATAGCTACGAGAGGAAGTCGAGTAACCCGAAAAAATACCATCGGAAGAACGAGACTCAAACTTATCTAGGTTACCAAACTTCAAGATGAAACACTTGCAACCAAAAACGCAAAATGAGAAACACTGGCTTTCGCCCATACCTCAACTCATAAGAAGTGCGATGCAAATGTGCTCTCAAGAAAACGCGATTGGAAACATGACAAGCGGTAGCTATAGCCTCATTAAAACTTCCTAGGAGTATCAGACTCGTCTAGCATCGTCTCCGCCATCTCAACCGTGGTCCTATTCTTCCTTTCCACTACGCCATTTTGCCGAGGGCGATGGAGAGGAGAACCGATGCTCTAACCCGGACTCCACACAAAACTCTCAAAGTAGGAGTTCTTGAACTCGTGCCATTATCACTGCAGATAGCTCGTAATGCACAGGGAGCTCAATAGACAACCTACTAACAAATCCCAAGTGAGAAAAAGTCTCATCCTTCGAGGCCATGAAAAATACCCAAGAATATCTCGAAAAATCATCAACAATGACAAGGACATACCACTTCCCTCCTGCCGATGCACTCTAGCCGGACCAACAAAGTGTCCATGTGTAAAAGCGTCTGGTGCATCACCATCACTACGGTGGATGGAGGATGAGAAGCAGTAACCATCTTGCCATGTCGGCAGGGAGAGCAAACTAAGTCTTTGACCATCTTGAGTTTGGGCAAACCACGAATAAGATCACGGTACCGCTAACTCTAGTCGATGATCAAAACCAATGTGACCAAGTCTCCTATGCGGAAGGAGAGATCACGGACTCGAAGCAATCAAACACCAAGAGAGTCTCCAAGAAAGCAGAAAAATCAGACGAAAGACTCTCCCAAATCTAGAAATCCCAAAACTAATCCTCCCGATGAATCGAGGATTCTACAAGCATTGCTCTTAAAGCTTACCTCGAAAGAGTCATCGATAAGTGAGAAACGAAAAGTAAATTATATTGCGACTTACTCACTAAAGCAACGTCCTTAAGAATAAAATTTTCATTAATGCGAGCGGTACCTTTAGCAATGACTCTACGAAGAAGCATCCCCAAAAGTGATCAACTCATCACAGGGGCTCGGACTAGGAAGAGAACCAACGAGAATCTCCGGTCATATGGCGAGAACAACCGGAGTCAACAATCCAAACATCTCCCTTCCCCATCCGAGCGAACCTGATCAAGTCGAAGAGAAGACTCAGTATTGGGATAAAGTGAAGACTTGGGAACCCAATATGAATTATACGACGCCTCAAAGTACCAAATACACAAAGAAGAAGATGGACTCTAGTGTCTCTCGACGCTCAACTCTAACAAGATCGGAAGAAGCAATGTAGTGGAAGATCTAGGAGTATCCTTTGGTTTGGCTTCTTGCAGTGGTGCAAAGGCCGGACCATCCCAACGAGGTCGCCTAAGTCTCCTACCCGAAAACACCTCACGCCGCGATATCTACCTCGATGGGAAAAACGAGGAATATCAAGAGGACGGCGGAAAAGATCGACCACGAGCAACTCGAACTAAAACTCGATCGAACAAAGATGAAAACCGAGTCTGGATGTTGCCCAAAAACAGCGACTCTCTAACTTGTTTAGAAGCGGTCGTGCCTTAGAGCACTCAGAGTCCGGGATGACCACGAATACCCCTAAGTGCAGCAACACGCCACGCTTTGGTGATCTTGGCGCTCTAAAATAGAAATCTACTAGGTGACCATCCTTCTTCTGAAGGTGCATGTGTACTTTGCCTTGTTAGAGGCGAATAACCGGAGAAGCATCATTCAGTCAAGTCCCATGGACCACACCATCGACCTAAACACAAGTGGTGCTAACTGTGGAAGCAACCACAATCTCACCACTCTTGGAAGCACGCATAACTGAAGGCGGATGCGCGTGCGTGCTCCAAGTAATCAAATCCTAGACCTTGATTGAATCTGCTAACCTTGGACCGGTCTAGAATGAGATTGAGCTTCTTCTTGCCTCCAACAAATTTCTCAAGAGTGCTCATGAGATACTCACACTCCGGAAGAGAGAGGCACAAGAAGAGCAAGGGAAGGAGTAGAAGAAGAGCGAAGAAGAGGATTGAACAACGCGTGCATATTGTTCCCTATACACTGCCTCAAATTTGAGAGACTCACAGAAAGCACAAGAAGCATTTCTAATTCTACCAACACGGGCCTTTATCTTCTTCCTAAGCTCTGCGTGGACCTTATCCACGTCATCCTTAACCCCAATACACGAAAGCAATCATTATCGACTTAACTAGTAAGTCCTTAGCAAGTTCTTGCACTTGGCATTCAAAGCTTCATTATCAATTTTAGTTGCTTACAACCCATCACATGAGCCGACGGTCCTTAGAAGCATGCAATTCAAGTTCATCATTTCTAGCGTAAAGCTTCCTAAGGTGACAACCCATGGCATCAATTTCAGCAAGTAGCTTAGGGCAATTTTCACAAGATGCGGTTGTGTGATTATGAAGAAAACTAGCATCAATAGGAATAGGATCAATAGAACATGTGCTAGCATCCTTCGACCTAAGAGCCTCAAGATCGAAACCACACTATCATGCAGGTCCTTAGGTTCTCAAGCTCCACAAGCAAAGCATCACACAAGGAACAATCATCGTGACTCGGGAGGAGAAGATCTAAGAGAAGCTAACTCCCGAGTCAAGGTATCTACTTCCTTCTCAAGCTCCATAACCCTAGCTCTAGCTTTAGCATGAAATTTTCCTAATTTGCAAAAAGCTTCATTGAGTTTGTCATAGGAAGGTACCTCGTCCGAGTCCTTTGTAGAGCTCGGAGTCGCCGACGTCGTTGGTGTTTGCCATGAAGCACATGCCGGAGAAGTCGTCGCCGCCTTTCTTCTCTTGCGGATCATCCTCGCCGTCCGCTCCATGTCTCCGTGTCGGAGAGGCTGATGTCGCCGAGGCGGCGAGACGCTGTGGAAGAGCTTCTTGTTCTTCGAGAGTTGCGGTACTTCTTCTCGGCTTGGGCTCATGGCTGGAGGCTTCTTGTTGCGTTCTTGTCGGTGTAGTCGTTCTTGCCGAACCGCCGGAGTCGTTCTTGCCCTTCTCCGCTTTGGGACGATTAGCTCGAATGTGGTTGGGGCCGCCACATTCAAGCGGTGATCCCACCACCTCTTCCTCTCTCTCACCCTCTTGTAGGCATGAGAAAACTTATAGCTAAAAGAGCAAGCTCAGTTTCTGGAAACTTGTCCAGTTGGTCATCGCTTAGCTCGCAAAGTGCAGAGAGGGAAAAACCAGTAGAAGAATCAAAAGAAGGTCCAATGGGATCAGTGACCAAGGCCATCGACTGTGATTTCGTCTTACGAGAGACGACGTCGATCTCATGAGTCTTGAGTCGGGAATAGAGCCCGTCAAGATCTCATGAGCGGATCGCAGGTGATCGCAGGTGATCAGGAAGCCCTGGGCAGTGATGTATGACTCCATCCGGGATTTCCAAAAAGGAAAATCGACACCACAAAAAATGGGAGGCTTAGTGGAATACTTGTGCATCGCCATGGCTCTCGAGACCGGTCAAGATCTATGGAAGAGCAAAACCGCTCGATACCAATTGAAGGACCGAGATGGCGAACAGAGGGGGTGAATGGTCGCAATCAAATTTTCCCCAAAATACTCCAACTAAAACCGTGAAAAGATCGCAAAAAGGAAATCGCGAAAACCCGCAAAAACCGAACGACTAGACAACTATGTGCATCCCTAGCTTACATGGATGTGATCCATAAAATATGTGAGGATTTTCAATCACAATCCTGGTTGTCAAGTGTCCAAAAGGAGAGGAATCAATTCAAATACTTCTTTTCTAAAAGAGATCAAGCCAAGACATAAAAGCCTCTTTTAGAAAAGCAAAAGCAGATATTTCCAGAATCTGTCTTTAATTTGAACAGGAGGTTGGTGCGTTTTTGCTGCTCACAAAATTATGAGAAATTTTCTCCCTATGAGCAGATGAGTCGTGAAGCTCTCCACAAAATTTCAGATCAAAAAGACATGTAGAAAAATCATCATAAATCTATGAACACAGACAGCCAGGAACTTCGACCAGAAAATTTGGGGCTCGATTTTCACCTCATGGCACCCAAACTATGAAACCAGTGAACTCCAAAGTTTTTATGCAGATGGATATAGGAGTCCTTCACAATATCCAACAAGAATCACACAAAAATTAATTTTCTTGATTTTTCAAAAAATCAAAGACTAACTGCTGCGCGAAGAACAAGTTCTGGACAGAATTAGAACTTGAAAGAAAAGATGATCTCTATTCAATCAAAGAGTGCAAAAGAGATGTAAAACCATAGGAACACACTCAAAACATCCAAGATCAGCATTTAGAAGGAGGAGGCAAATCCAAATTGCATGAATGTAAATTTCATGAAAGTAATTAAGTAAAGTAAATGCTGAATTTAAATTATGCAAAGTAAAGACATGATGTAAATGCGAATTTAAATTCACAATAATGTAAAAAATTTCTTTGTATTTCTGGTGGGAAGGTTTACAAAGCCTCACTTCATGTGGGCAAAGCTCAAAGGAGCAACTCAAACCTTCAAGGGAGGAGGCCACCCTCCACCCCTATTTATACAACTCTTGGGCCACCTACCACCCTTGGATGAGTCCTCAACCCTAGGACACTCATCTAAGGGCTAGGATTGACCCACTCACACAGCCATGCAAGGGCTAACCCAAAACCCACACACATACCGGGTTTTCTTGCACGGTTTTCAAAGCATACTACCTAGACCCGCTAACCTATCAACTAGACCGCAATCCGACGGCCTCATTGATCCACGCGACATCTAGCTAGCATCATCTCCTTTCCTTATCTTCTTGGCTTGCCGGACTCCGTCTCCAGTCATCTTCCGCGATCTCCCGACCGTCTGACCTCCGACGCCTCGCCTAGTCCCGGTCATCCTCCGCCTCACCATGACCTAGCACCGTCGCCCTGCAACCATCAAAGACAAGGAAAAACCTTTCACATAGCAATGCCCACAAATATTTTCAATGATTATCCCAAAATCATTAACTAATCATAATTGCACTCAGCGGTCCGGTTACTACCCCTGTGCCCAGAGTAATCGAAAAGCACCCAACACTCAAATTGCTTCACATCAAAAATCCAATTCAAATCAAACTCAATTCAAACCAAGCTCAACTCCAGTCAATTACTCATCACAAACAAGGATAGACCTCCACATGGTCTTTCATAATATATATATATCTTCACCTCAATCATAAATGGGCAAAACAAATACTCTAGTAAATAAGGCCTCAAATCCTTACCACCTTATCATGCATAACAAGAATTGATTATAATATTCATTGCAATTAAAGTTCTTAATCTAAGTTAAGTTCAGTTATATATTCAAATCAATATATATCAGATATACCAATTGATCAGCAAGGTATGCATGTGATCAGAGAAACAGTAGCTACATATGAACCAATAGATAAAACTTACTGAACCTAATGACAATATATCAATAAGATTCAGGACTGCAAGCTAGCCGAACAAAAGAGACTACCAGGATCCAACAGATAGAATCTCACAGAACCTAACGACAATAAATCGATAAGATTAAGTGCTACAGGCAAGCTAAACAAAAGTGACATTACCATTACCAAACAACAGGCAGTCTGAATAAATGAAGCTACTGAATATACTAATCACAGGAAGCAAACTGAACAAGAACTACAAAATGACAGTGAATAAATCAATACTTCTAAAGCATGTAAGTCTATCAATTTAAGGCCTTATTTACAGAATAAATGTCTATATCATTGATAACCCTAGAATCATCACAGTGCAATACCTCTTCTTCAGCCAGCAAGAATCAAAGGCAATACCAAAAATACTCACAGATAGAACAGCACTCGAAGCTGTTTAGACAGGGGCAAGGCGTGATGGAGTATCACTGTCCCAGAAATCCTATTGCCACCGCAAGTGCCACAGGAGAAAAGTCAGGATCCGGAGATACAATGCCACTTATCGCAATTGTGACACCCCCAATGCGATATCGAGCCTCACAGAATGCTGCGCAAGATCGATTCCCTTGAAAAATCCACCCAAAGGCTTGATCAGAATGGACCGAAATTGGAATAGCAAGCATTGGATAGCCTTTTGGCTCAACAGAAGCGTTTGCTTCACAGATCAGTGCTCAGATAAGCACCAAATCAAGACTCCAGTACACAGCTACAAAAAAGCCAACACCAGATTAAGAATCTGATGCACTACTTGCAATCTAGAACCAAGCCAAAAGATGGATTAAAACTGAGAATGAGGATCAAGAGTGATATTTCCCTATGATTGAAGACAAGCCAACGCAGCCTTTAAATAGGAGGAAGAGTCCTTCAGAGCTCAGCCTCCATGCATCCAGTGTCCCAACGGCTGCCACCTCTTCCGCCCGGAGCCGCTCTCATCTCGGCCGGCACAAGACCAAGTCACCATGCTGCACCGAATGCTCCTCGATCTAAAGATCTAGCGCCTCAGTGAAAAATAGGAGAAGTGGCGACCAAGAACGCCGTCTTTTTGGCGACCAAACAACAAAAGGTGCTGGTTCTTTGCTCCTACACATATTGGGAGCCCTAATGGGCTGACCAACCGACCCACCAAACAAAGAAATTAGCCCAGTCACCTTTTCTCCACAGGAAACATCAAGATTTCCAACACTCCCTCCTCTCGCCAACGCCGCCATGGCCTTCCTCAACTTCTCGAAAGCCCTGTATCACCGCCGTGAGCCTCAGAAGCTCCACCATACCGTGTCGTTGCTGTTGTTCTATCGCCGGCGTCGCCAACATTGTCGCCACGGCCTATGTAAGTTGTGCCCAGTGACGCCTCCACCTTGCATTACACCAACGGCGATGAAGGCCTCTTCAGCAGGGGCGACTGCGACCAATGGTCTCGAGCGTCCCAGTGCACGGGAGCTTTTGAGGTGTTCGGGGTGAAAACGATCCAAATGGATAATAATTTTACCATATTTGTGTTCTTTTTTTTCTCCAGCGCGGATACACTTGCAGATAGTCTAGATATAAATACAAATCGAGTCAGATATGATCACGGATATTTATCGGAACATGATAACCTCTTAAATTATACACACAAATTTTTTTAAAAAAGTACCTAGTTTATTTACTCAAATATTCACGAAGAACATGTTATGACGCAAGATTTGGTTTCTTTGTTGAATTATATTTAAAATAATAAATTATGTATTTATGAGTTTTTATGCTTTTTAGCTACTTATTTAAAATATTTTCCTATTAAGGACAATAGTTTTTAAATTTTCAAGAAAATTTAAAAGCTAATAAAATCTTCAAAATAATTTTGTGAAATGATTGATTGTGTGAGGAACTTTCTCAAAAAAAATTGTAATTTTTGAAGCTGGTTTGCCCATTTTAATAATTGAAATTTGATTTGTGAATTAATTAAATTAGAAAACGATTTTGAAATGCTAAAACCTTTTGGGCCAAAAGAGTAGACTTGCCCCAACACACATGCATATCAGGATTATCTGGCCTTTAAATATCCAAATTATCCGTATCCGACAGATAATGAGATACCGAATCCGTATCCAACAGAAAAAAATCCGTATTTGTATCGGATCCGATACTATCTAATAAATATCCGATTCGACAGAATCCGTATCTAAAAATTATTTAGATCAGTTTGAAACTATCCAATCCGTTTTCATCCCTATTGCTCATTGTGTCGTGAAGTTTTTGGAGAAATTTTATGATATATTATACTGTTAATATATAATGTGTAGTAGAAATCGAATCTAACCATCGATTTATTCAATATATTTTTACTACTATACTACCTCAGGAAGTATAAATAAATATTAGTTAACCTAACTATTGAATCGAAAAGAATGAACAATCCGTATTGAATTTAGTGCACGGTAGTAGAAGAGTTTAGTTTTTGAGATGAGCAAGCCTTTTCATTCTTCAAATAGTCCTGAGGTTCTGAATTAAGTCTGAACTAGCAGTTACACGTACTATTCGCCTTATCCCAATGTACGGTTCTTCCGGTGTCTGAGACGTGCTAATACGAGCATATATGCAGGTTTGGCCAATGCTCTGTTCAGCATCAAACTAATTGTGATAGTCCTGCAGGCACAATTAGTGCAGTTTAGTTTGTCTTAGCTGGAAAATGACAGGTTGCTTGTCATGAGGTTGTTGACATGCCCACGCATGCTACTGATTCTGTTTGCTCCTGCATTAAATTATAGAAACCATGCATCTATTTCTCGTTCTGTTTCATGGGTACAATCTAACTAATATTACACTGATGAGTACGTGCATAGCTATGTTCTGGAGAGAGAGAGCATACCGTTATTCAGAGATAAGCAAGTTGTTTAGCCCCTACCTTAAGCTTCTAAGCCTCTTAAACCTGAACTTAAGATAAGCCAGACTAGACCCTACATGTAGCCAATTTTGTCGATGACAGCATCACAGAGGCTCAGAATATTGAAAAGCTAAGCTGGGCCAGGGTTCAGGATCGATCAAAGCTAGAACCGGCTTGTTTCTGCTAGTTTCTGGAATTCCAGAGGGACCCGGGAGAGCTATTTTGTGAAATTTTTATATAGTACAGCCTGTACAGGTGGTTGGTGATGATTCAAACTCGAGATGACTACAGTACAAATGTTAATATTTGTATGCAATTTACAACCATTTTGTTATTGCACATCATACAAGCAGAAGTGGGGAGAGGTACAAAATTACAGAAAGGGAAAAAAAGTTTTTTGTTAGCTAAAGGTGTTTATAGCATAGCAATCCTGGAAGAAAAATATAAACTTCAAGAAACACCAAGAAAAAGAAAAGCCGATTGGTGAGAGCGATTTCAATATTCAAATCCCACAAGATCTGAAAACCTGGTTGGAATCTCCCTTTCCAAATGAAATATCCGAGTTGAGAATATACAACACTGAGAATTCAGCATCTAGATTCTGGACAATGCCGGCCCAAAGGGGAGGGCAGCTGGTGCGACCGCCAGGACCCCCAATTTAAGAGGGTCCCCAAATTGCATCTAACATGAATGTAGAAGTATCATTCCTGATAAAACGCTGAACTACCCGGAAAAAACAGTTTGATGAAAGTGATTATAATGAAGAGGTTTTATCAGCTGAGAAGTCTTTTGAGGTAAATTACTTTCTTATTATGGTGGATGTAGCAATTTCTTCGTTGAAGAACATGTTCTAGGATTTTGCTACATTTAAGAGTATATTTGGTTTTTTACTTAGCTCAAAAAATTTAAAGTCATTGGATAATATTGAACTAAGAAATTATTGCACTAAATTTGCAAAAATATTTTCCCATAATAGTTTATGTGATATTGAGTTAGATGATTTTTTTTGAACTAAAAGTGCTACAAATGACTTTATCTGCTCACTCACAGTCCGCCATGGAGATTTTTGAGTTTGTTAAGGATTTAGATTACTATCCAAATGTTTCAATTGCTTATCGAATCTTATTCACCATACCTATGACTGTAGCATCCACTGAAAGAAGTTTTTCAAAGCTAAAATTATTAAAAAATTACTTGAGGTCATCAATATCACAAGAAAGGTTAAATGGTTTGGCAATTTTATGCATTGAAAAGGATAAATTGGATGAAATTGATATTGATACTATTATTGATGACTTTGCATCTAAGAGTGTTAGAAGGAACTTTAACTTGCCCATTTAAATTTGTAGGAGTTGGTGAGATTGGCTTTTGTCGCAGCATTATGGTAGTGATAGCGTAATATGGCGCGGGTGGGCTTGAAGGTGCATCTTAGAGCTCAATTTAGTTGAATAGTATATGAGTTTGATTATGTTTAAACTATACTTTGGTTGTGACTTGTTCTCTACCAAGTTTATTACATATCAAAGCATTCGATATTTTATCTGCAATAATTATGGTAGTCAATAAAAGAGCCACTTGATTTAGCTCGCCCCGGGCCTCCAAAATCTTTGGAACGGTTTTAAAATCGTGGTTACAGCTGAGAATTGGTGGGAGACAGGAAAAAAGCATGTGCTGTGATTTGTGAACAACCAAAACTTTTCAAGCACATTGCTAAGCATGCAGCTAGTCTAGTTTGTAAAGCCGATCGCTTTTGTTCGCTTTATCTGCTGCTTTTCATCCAATGTGCAACTGGGATCCCATTCTCGAAATGATCCTTGGGATGCTGTCATGTTTAAAGGCCACTGTGAAATTAGTTGTAAGCTGCAACTCAGCACAATGCTGGACCTAACCATCAGAAGGTAATTTTCCGTGGATTCTTGCATACTGTTCTCATGATTCTACATGTTATACAAGTAATTATCAATCTCTGTTGCTAGGTCATTGACCTGTGAATTGGTTTTGAATCCAGCTTACCTGCCCTAATGCAGATTAAAAACTACGACATGTCGACATCCAATTTTTTTTCCTAATCATCCGTAAGTTTTCGGTGGAATCATGCATACTGATCTTTTGATTCTACATGCTACGGACCTGATGGCAGTTTCCCGCTGTTAACTCTGAACTGTGACCGAAGTGGTTTTTTGGATCTAAATGCACTAATGCAGATTAAAAACTACAGTGCCCTGTGGCCACTTGGAGTGATCACAAAATCAAGTTCCGGTGCTACAATGCTTTGCTTTTTTTTTCCTTTGCATTTTTTTCTAGAGTAAATTTCACAAAACTATAAGTTTCGTATACAAACTATCAGAGCATGTTTTAGCTTCTATTTTACAGAATTATGGATTTTTATGGGAACTTGTATCACAAAACTATATATTTTAAAATTGACCGTTTTTGTAATAGATTTGACAGCATAGGCCTATATAGTAGTCTCATGCACTCGTGAAATGGGAAATAGGGGCATAAGGCTGCCATGTGAATCCACACCGTCAAACCCATTAGAAGAAACAGTTAATTTTAAAACATGTAGATTTGTGACACAACTTATCTCTAAATCCGTAATTTTTTTAAATATAAACTAAAATATGTAGTTTTCTAGTAGTTTATAAAAAAACCTCATGGTTTTATAAATTTTATTCTCTTTATTACTTAGTGTATGTAAACCAAAAAAAAGGAAATGCCCTATTTTTCTTTTGCTATTGATCATTTGCCTTGTGATATCTTACTGACATGCGGGCCCTGGAGCCACATGTCAGTGAGACATACGGGCAAATAATCAATTACACCTAGAAAAATAGGGTAAATCATCAAATCTCAAAAAAAGGTCTCACCCACGCATTCAACATTTGTGGAAATAGTAACATAAGATTGATCAGCGTCTTGCAACAGTGAGAACTCCATGCAAATGGTGAAATCATAGCTTATCTAGTCATGCATATTTTTTTTACAAGTCTAGCTTTCCCGTATATATATTTATAAATTTAATCTTTCCATCACAGAAGGCTTGAGCACGGAAGGTGACTGGCTCCCTTGATAGGTCGGATGAGTACAATAGCGTGTGGGTGAGCGTGAGAGAAGCTCACTACGACACTCACGTAGAGCGGAAGCTAATCTACCACGTAGACCATGCTGCTCTCGAAGCGTCGGTCGTCTTCCATGCTCCTAAGTAGCGACAGGAGATAGATATCGTGAGATGTGCCTTTTGTAGCAAGGGAGAGAATCAAATTTATAAATGTATGTGTAAGGAGACTAGATGGGAAGAAAAAAATGTATAGAAGGATGGATAAGAATAGTTTCAATGGACGCCGAATGCTTGTCTCGGCGGTTCACTGACGCATCTGATCAAGTTTTGTTCAAGCATGTTCTTGTGCAGGTGGGACAGGTGGGCAGCAGCTGCACGTAACGCTCAGCTCGGAGTTACCGTTTCGAATTTCGTTTTTAGTTCACATCTAGAAGGTGAGTGAAATTCAAAGTTTCAGTGAAATCTCGGAACTTTAGATGAAATCTTATCAAAATTAAAAAAAACTGATTTTAAAATTTTTGAACCGAAATTTGGCCAAAATTACCAAAATTTAGCCCAAAAATACCAAAATCTCGGTAAAATTCAACCGAGTGAAAAATAGCAGAAACGATGTTAAAATTTTTTGAATTTTTTTGATGGTCCTGACACATCACTAATATTCCTATAAAAATTTCAGAAGATGATCAAGCTTGAGAAATTTTTAAAAATTCTAACAGTGCTACTATCCTGATAAAAAGCTGACTAACAAACTTTTAACCGAATAAAAAATGGTGCAAATCACGTTATAACATTTTAAAATTTTTTGTGGATGGTTCTAACATATCAATAATATTTTTATAAAATTTTATATGATAATAAAGCCTGAGGAATTTTTAAAAATTAGGATAGTGCTATTGAAGGCTGGTCGATAAATTTCAACCAAACGAAAAATAGTTCAAGCCATATTATAAATTTTTGTAATTTTTTTGGATGGTTCTAAAGCATCATTAATGTTCTCATAAAATTTTTATATGATGATCAAGTCTGAGAAATTTTTAAAAATTGTGACTATGTTATTGTCCTGATATAAGCCTAATGATCAATAAATAGATTTGATTGAGTAATCAAAAAATGGTTAGAATTTTTGAAACTTTTAAAGAAGGGCGCTGAGGCAATGCTCAGCTGTCATAAAAATTTTGGATCATGATCGTAGTCCAGCGAATTTATAAAATTCTTACAATAGTACCGTACCATTTGTGTTCCTTGTGTTTTTTATTTTTAAAAGATAACAAGTGAAGTTCAATGTATCCATAGATTTGACTGAGGAACGAAAAAGTTTAAATTTTTTAAAAGTTTTAGAGAAAGGTTCTAAGATGATTCTTAAGCTCTCACAAAAATTTTGGATAAAGGTTCTGAGATAATTCTTAAGCTCTCACAAAAATTTTGGATCATGATTATACTCGAGAAAATTTATAAAATTCTGACAAGATTACTATCTTAATTATGTTGATTTTGTTTTTGATCTTTTAAAGATAACAAATTAAGTTCAATTCTTATAAAAATTTTATGTATGATCCTACACTACTAAACATAGTATCATAAATTTTTTAGAACATGGTCAAACTTGTACGATTTTATAAAAAATCTGAGAGCTTTTCTACCAAAATTATAAAACATCTCAAAAATTCGAATTTTCTACAAATTTTCATGGAAGATGAATTTAAGGGTTATTGGATCAAATCCAGTCAAAAAGTTAAATTTTGTAAAAAACCTTGAGATTTTGACAAGATTTAGTAAAATCTCACTAAAATCTTTAAAATTATTGTAGAAATTTAATCTTTTTTAAAATTTTATTTAATTAAAATTTTGAATCTTACCTTAACCAAAATCCAAGATCTGAGCCATGATTTCCGAAATCAAACTGGGTTTTTGAACCTTGCTCGACGTGATGTGGAGATGTATGTCTGATGTTTCGAAAGGACAAGGGAATAAAACGAAAGAAAACCTTCGGACTTTGTGCCTAGAAAGCTGGTTGATGCGAACAGACTTGACAGGTAATGAGCTCCGTTGCGTCACGTACTTGGCTGTGTGGCTGACCCCTGCGGCCCTGCGTATGCCAAACATACCGATTTGGCCCCCGCCCCTCTCTCCATTTTGTTTACATGGCTCTCACACGGAAGAAATTACAAAAAGAAAATAGTCTCCCTTTTACAATACCTATGCTACAGTGCTTGCGAGGCATGAACGCACTTCATTCTACAGTGCTAGAGAGGGCCTCCCACACTACATTACACGAGCGTGTCCTCCCACGAGGGTCGCAGCCTCTGTGCATACAGTGTCCCCTCCACGGCAACCCGCCTTCCATGTCTCAGGAGCGCAGCAAGCCGCCGGCTCTAGCGCTTCGCATCGCCTCCCATGTAGCTCAGTTCTCATGGCATTGCAACATGATATCTCGACTCTAGCAGAATTGTAGCGTGAAAGGAGCCAGGTGTCGTCCACTGGTCCTTTCGCGGTGCGAAAAAAGGGCTATTTTTGCATTTCTTTGAGAGAGTTATTTTTTTAAAAAAAAGGAAGAGATGACAAAATAATTGAACAGTTCACTTAGGGATAGACTTGCAACATGCTGAATGAATAATGTCACACACTGGACAACGGTTCTATTTGGAACAGCTTCAACTTCAACTTCTCTTCTTTAAAAGCCATAAGTTGTCTTGAACGGCTGGCTTCTCCACAGCCGGAAGCCAAAAAGCTAGTAGTCTATTTGTATCAGGAGAAGTTAAAAGCCAAAAGCTAGTCTTAGTAGCTTCCCACAGTTTCGGTGCGTTATGGTTTTGACTTTGCCATTATAGTAGCAGAAAATTACCTCCTCCTATTGAATATAAAATCTCAAATCCCACCTCTCTGACCTTTATTCCCGACCCTCACACCTAAAAGTCAGGTTAGCAAACACCAAATCTTTTCAGCCCAACCGTGTAGCCCTTCAAGCAAGTCCAACCGAAAATTACTTCTCAGAGGAGAGAATGGTAAGCTTGATGCCTAGTGAAAAAAACTCATAGGAAAGGTTTGAGAACTGAGATCAGGATTAGCAAAACCATGGTTTTCGAGTTAACTACACCAGCTCGTGTCGGTGTTTCGTATAACCGGCAAGTAAATTTGTAAGTTTAGGGGGATCGCGCGTCCCCTCTCCTCGAATGGTTAGACTAAGGAAGTCCTGAATGTATACAGGTTCGGGCGGAACATCCCTACTTCCAGTTCGTGGTGGAGATATGTATTGCTCGGGGCACGGAAGATCACCAGAGGTTACAAGCGGAGGCTAAGGACAGGCCCTTAGCGTTTATCCGAAAGCGGGAGGCCGGCAGGGCTTTCCTCGGTCGGGTGCTAAGCCGGGTCGGAAGGCTTAGTGTATGTTAAGTGAGAAAGCGAGTGAATGTGTGTGTGTGTCCCTTTTCCTGAGGGCCCTGCCTCCCTTTATATAGACGGAGTGGGCAGGTTACACGGGAACTTGGAAAAGAGGTAGGGGTATGCTACGCGCCGGGTGTCCCGGCCTTTGGTCTTGATGATTGACAGTTTCCTGTTCATCCCATGCTGGGTTAGTAGACGCAACGGACGGCGCTTCGTTGGGAAGGTGCGCACCTACCCTCTGTGCGCCTGTCAGATGTTGACGGCTTGAGGGGACGGGTGCTTGGTTGAAGCCGCCCTATGGTCGCCTTGGGAAGGAGCCACCCGCCCCCTCATGTCCATCGTGTCCGTGAGACGGGTGACCAACTCGGCGTAGACCGTTGACATGGCGGAGATCGCGGAGCTGGAGCTTGTTGGGGCCCCGGTCGAGGCCCTGGTCGGAGCCTGCGGGGGCGTCGGGTCTGGGTCCAGGTCAGAGCTTGTAGGGGAGCCTCACGCGGGGCCGGGTCGGAGTTGGAGCCCGCGGAGGCGCCGGGCCCGATTCTAGGTCGGGGCCGGCGGGGGTGCCCGACCCGAGGTTCTGTCAGAGTAACCCAGGCCGGGGATCCTTTATGGCCCGACGATGCCTTCGATCAGGACGTCGCCCAGCACGGCCCATTTGGTGTCGTATCCAATATTCAGTGATAATCCCATCTGTAAGGGACGGAGACTTCGGTAATACCCTTGTCAACACTCCGTGTCCGCCACCCGGCTCCAACCCAGATGATCGAGAGATACGATCTTGAAATAGATGTATACTTTGCTGTGGGGTACCCCTGGTATGGGTATTCGTCAGTAGCCCCCGGGGCCATCCTGAAACGTAGGCGTTCCTGGATGGACCCTTTGTCCTTGGCGGTGCGATCGTCGGGCGCATCCGGGGCCACCTGGGTCGGCCGAGTTCGGGTGACCTGGTCGGGTGACTTCTTCCGGAGGCGTGCGAGCGCATCCGGTGGATGTAGCCCCCGAGCCCCCGAGCGGGTTGGAAGGCCGGTCGGGGGTTTGCGTTGGTCGGCAAAGAGTCCGACTGGGCGAAGCAAGCGGGCTTGATCGACTTCGAGCTTCTAAGTAGATCGAAAAGCTGCCTTGTACGTCGGAGTCCGACCGAATTGGTCGGCCAGCCCGACCGGTGCAAGACGAGCGCTTCTCCGGTGGTGTAGCCCCGAGCCCCAAGCGTGCCTGAGAGCCGGTCGAGGGTTATCTCGTCAAACGAGCCTGACCGATTTGGTCGGATGGCTCTGGTTCGATGCTATGCCGGTCGGTGTGGTTGCTTGAATGCCTTGCGCAGGGATCCGGCGCAAGGTTTCGAGGCTGGGCTCGGCCGTGGTCGGCAGAGATGCCCAGATGCTTTCGTTTTACGTCACAGCTGGATGCGATCGTAGTCGGCAGGGAGGTCCAGATGCCTTCGCGAGAGGTTCTGGTTCCCAGATGCTCGTTTTACGTCGTAGCTAGACGCGGCCGTGATCGACAGGGAGGTCTAGATGCCTTCGTGAGAGGTTTTGGTTCCCGAATGCTCATTTTACGTCGTAGCTGGACGCGACCGTGATCGGCAGGGAGGTCCAGATGCCTTCGCGAGAGGTTCTGGTTTCCGAATGCTCGTTTTATGTCATAGCTGGATGCGGCCGTAATCGGCAGGGAGGTCCAGATGCCTTCGCGAGAGGTTCTGGTTCCCGAATGCTCGTTTTACGTCGTAGCTGGACACGGCCGTGATCGGCAGGGAGGTCCAGATGCCTTCGCGAGAGGTTTTGGTTCCCGAATGCTCGTTTTACGTCGTAGCTAGACGAGTTAGTGAGGCTAGTTTTACGTCGTAGCTAGACGGGTTAGTTGGGCTGGTTTAACGCTGGAGCTAGGCGAGTTAGTCGGGCTGGATTAACGCTGGATCTAGGCGAAGGGCATCCATCCCGAGTCCTCGTCGGGCGAGGCTGTCTGCGGGAGGAGAGGCCGCTGTCGGTCCCACGTATACGCCCCGTCCGCAGGTGTGGGACCTGGAGGGGGTGAGCAAACGCGTGTTTGCCATACGTCGGCCGAACACCATGCTCGTGGAGCTACAGACGGGTTATCCGAGTGGGCCCTGGAGATCACGCGATCTCCGAGCGACGATCCTCTACGCCGGTGTCCGACCATGGGGACCCATAAAAACCTTTTACTCAATCCCAGATGGACCCCGAGCTGCGTAATCGGGGTACTGGTCACTTCTTCTTTCGGGGCTCCATGGAGAGTTTGAAGTATGGTCTCGGACATGAGTTAAGGCGATTGGGTCGTCCGCCAACCCAACTAAAGACCCACTGAGGGTTCGTCTTAGACTCGCCCCTCGCTCGATTCGCCTGCTGGGGCGGTCAGGGATCCACTTGGTGGATTTTGCCTTAGGTACCCGCAGCCAGGTCTTAATCGCGAGGCATTCAAGCCCTCTCGCCACCTCGAGGCCGCTACGGCCCGGTGTGCTTTTCACACCTGCTTCGGCCCAATTTGAGCCGGCCTGAAGGCGGAGATCGAGAGGTCGCGGGGCGTCTCGCCCGGAGCGATACCCTGGTGCCTCCTGCTAGCATTTAATGTGCATGCGGGAATTAAATGCGAATTGAAATGGTTGGGGATGATACATCTCACCAGCGTCCTGACGTGGTGCTTGTGACGGGAAGCGCGATGCTTCCATCAAGGCGACGTCCGCTTGACCGGCGAGCAATCGGTCGGTGCTTGTCTGGCTGGCACGTGCTTCAGCAGATACCTGTAGACTCGGTGTGGCGAGTGCTAGCGCACGCTCCCGCCTCTTGCCGTTGCCGCTTCCTCGCCTTTTTGCGGTTTCCATTCCTGGAGATGTTATGGACTGGGTCGAAAGGGTTACCATTATGGGAGAACCAAATGGCCAGTCGGGTCGGGTTATTCCGTAGGTCCGGCTCTATTCTTCGCGCTTCCCAGAGGTGATGAACATTCGATGACCATGGCTTTAAAAACCGCGGGGGTTATACAAGCGTAGGTCGGTATGTTGACACCTTTGAGGAGGGCTTGCAGAAGAAAAAATAGGGACATAGGGAACGGAATATTCGCTTGCACTTGTCATGGAAAAGGAGTGTTCCCGACCAGCTATGGATCGTACCACACGGGTATTTCCTTCTACCGCGAAGCACTACTTCGCAACCATAGCCGCTGGGGCATAGGCCGTAGCGCTTGGGTGGAGAGGGTTACCGCTAGGGAGAACCGAATAGCCGACCAGGTCACCTGACCCGTGAAAATGTGTGAACTTATAGCCCCCGAGCGGTGCGTGGGGATCAAGCTTGTGGTCGCTACGCAGCGCTTAAACTCGGAGGAGTGAAAAACGAATGTGGAAAACTTTAAGGAAAGGATTGCCTTAACTTTTCCTTGTGTATGTTAGAGACGTCGCGGCTATTGGGCCCCTTGCCCAACCCTCGGGTGAGGAGGTCGAGTTGATGGGCCTTCTACCACCTCGGTGCCCCCACGGCTCGTCCAGGCCTTCCTTCGCATGATCGCCCGCCCCGAGCCGAATCGAAGAGCTGCGCTGCGTCTCCTCGCCGGCAGCGTCCTTTCGCTTCAATGATCACGCCGCATTTTAATGCGGCGGAGGCGAAACGGCGGCGCGTCCGTCGCGCAGGGCGTGGAGTTAATGCGCGTCAGCAGCAGCCCGGTGACTCTGCCCGATCGCCCGCCCGCCCTATAAGTATGGCGCGGGGGGAAGGGTGACCGTGCGTATCCGTTCTCCACGTCTTCTTGACCTCCCTTTGCCCTTCAGCGAGAAAAGAGGAAAGGGTTAGGAGACACAAGTGTTGATGGCGAGCGGAGACGACGATCGTAGGGCCGGCAAGCGGGAGGCGGCGGCGGACCCTCTGGGGTCGGACCCCAAGAGGTCCCGCACCGCCGTTCGGTTGTCCGTGTGCGCGAGAAGTGGAGGGCTCATATTGCCCTCGTCGATCTTTCGCATCTGGAACCCCCTTCCGGAGTGAGTTCTTTTGCTTGACTTCGCGATGGCTCCGGCTCACTTTCTGTTGCTGATGTTGAACTGTTTGTCGTTTCCCTTAGCGCCACCGTCTCGGGCTCCCACGAACCGCCTGCTGCGCCTGCGCCAGTCGCCTCGGCGGGAGAGGTGGACGCCACCATCTCCTCAGAGCGAGCGCGCGCAGCCAAGATGACGGCCATGATGATACTGGATGCCACCCTAGCAGCTCAGTCGCAGATGCCGCCGCCGGGAGGGAAGCTTTCAAGAAGCCCGGCCCAAGCCACCGAGGAGGAACTGGCGAGGGCGCGCGAGGAGGTGGCGGCGGAGCGGGCTCGGGCTGACGTCCTTGAGGAGGCGTCGCAGCGGGCCCGGGTCGAGGCCGTCGTGGAGGACCTCGGCTCGATGTACGAGGAGCGCCTGGCCTCGCGCAGGAGCCTCCTCTCCATGCTCCGCCCAGCCTTCGAGACTATAGGCAGGAGCCTGGAGCCTCTGGGGGTGAGGCTGCAGGAGCCTTTGGAGCCTACTCCGTCGGGGTATGCCTTCCGCCTCACCCAGGCGGCCGACGCCCTTGCCGACCTGCCCCGCGCCCTGCGCGAGCGTTCCGCTCGCGAGGGGCGGGCCGCTCGCTCGCGCGGCGAGTACGTCTTGCCTCTTTGTTTACCGGCGAATCCAGCTTTTTGACGCAGATGCGTCGTCATCAGCGAAGAAAGCCATCGAGGAGGGAGATGGGAATCCGGAGATCACGAAGATGACGCGCAAAGGCCCCTACTTGGCGCGCCAACTGTCGGCGTTTCGTATAACCGGCAAGTAAATTTGTAAGTTTAGGGGGGTCACGCGTCCCCTCTCCTCGAATTGTTAGACTAAGGAAGTCTTGGATGTATATTGGTTCGGTGAACGCCCTACTTCCATTAAGTGGTGGAGATCTCAGATTGCTCGGGCGCGAAGATCACTAGAGGTTACAAGCGGAGGCTAAAGACCCTTAGCGTTTATCCGAAAGGGGAAGGCCGGCAGGGCTTTCCTCGGTCGGAGTGCTAAGCCGGGTCGGAAGGCTTAGTGTATGTTAAGTGAGAAAGTGAGTGAATGTGTGTGTGTGTGTCCCTTTCCCTGAGGGCCCTGCCTCCCTTTATATAGGCGGAGGGGGCAGGTTACACGGGAACATGAATAAGAGGTAGGGGTATGCTACGCCCGGGTGTCCCGGCCTTTGGTCTTGATGATTGACAGTTTCCTGTTCATCCCATGCTGGGTTAGTAGACACAACGGACGGCGCTTCATTGGGAAGGTGCGACCGCTCTGTCGCTGTCCGATGTTGACGGCTTGAGGGGCGGGTGCTTATCAAGCCGCCTCTGTCGCTTTGGGAAGGAGCCACACCGCCTCATGTCCATCGTGTCCGTGAGACGGGTGACCAGCTCAGAGATCGCTGATGTGGCGGAGATCGTGAGCCGAGCTTGTTGGGGCCCCTGGCCGAGGCCCAGTGAGCTCGCGGGCGCTGGGCCCGGGTCCAGTCGAGCTTGTAGGGTGCCTCACGCGGGGCCGGGTCGGAGTTGGAGCCAGCATGAGGCGCTGCCCGATTCTAGGTCGGGCGGCGGGGGTGCCCGGCCCGAGGTTCAGTCAGAGTAACCTAGGCCGGGGATCCTTTATGGCCCGACGATGCCTTCGATCAGGACGTCGCCCAGCATGGCCCATTTGGTGTCGTATCCAATATTCAGTGATAATCCCATCTGTAAGGGACGGAGACTTCGGTAATACCCTTGTGAACACTCCGTGTCGCTGCCAGTCCGGGCTCTGAACCCGGATGACTGAGAGAGATACGATCTTGAAATAGATAGATACTTTGCTGTGGGGTACCCCTGGAATGGGTATTCATCAGCTCGAGAACTCAATCCATTCGGTTTTTAGGGGTGACTCAAATTTAAATTCAAAAAATTAAAAAATTTAACCAAAAATTTGTAAAATTAGTATTAATTGTTGTATGGCCTTCAATATGATTTTTTAAAAAAATGGATTTTAGAGACATTTTTGAGCCATTGGAATTGTTGAAAATGGAAAAGGCAAAAAAAAAATGGTGGCATGTGGGCCTTCAACCCACAAGCCAACCTCCTTCGAGCCGACCAGCCCAGCCTGGCCCACTCCAACTGAATGGCCCACCCAAAGGGGCATATCTTCCCGACTGCATCTATCACAGTGATCCAGCTCCATTATTGCACTGCGTCGTTCCCCACTCTAGTAGCAGGCAACCGCACTGCTGCCGCTTAGATCTGGCCTAGCCACGCTAGAAAACCGCCGGCGAAGTAGCGGTTTTCGCTTGGTTTGGCAAGAAAACCGAGCGGTTCTTGTGGTTTACCATGAAGACTTTGATTTTCGACCACGTGAATGAAATTCATGATTTCATGTGATTTTTTTCTTAATTTGTTGTGATTTTCATTCTTTTTTTTATGAAAACTGATTGGCATTTGAATGACAGAATGAGTATGTCTGTGTGAGTTCATGTGTCGTTGATGAAAACTAGGTATGAAAGTAGAAAAGTATAGTGTAGTATATTAGTGTATATGTTCGTGTTGAATGAGTAGTTGATGCGCCACTCGTTGGCATCCACGGTGACGGATTTAGCAAAACTATCATGTGTCATTGATGCAAGCTAAGTATAAAAGTAGAAAATTATAGTGCAGTATATCAGTGTATATATTCATGTTGAATGAGTAGTTGATGGCATGATGCGCTACTTGTTGGTGTGACTGTGTTGGTTTTCCATTTTGGCATGCTATCCGTGGATTCGCTAGATTGTATTGTTTTGCCATGCAATTCAATGAACATATATGTGTTGATTAAACTTGGTACTTACCATTGGATGGTAGATAACGGTGAAGGTGAAAAATAAATTGATACGTGTGGTGATTGTGATGCTTTGATTATTACCATTGTTGAATTGTGTGATCATTTTTTGTTATTGAAAGAGTACATAAGTAGATAACATACTTTGATTATTACCGTTGTGGCTGTGATTTTGATTTACCATTCTGTAGAAGTTCAAATCCGAAATTTATCTTCTCTTAGAGAAATAAAAGGGAGTCACATATGATGAATTTTACTCACTGATTGCACATATAATGAAATTGCTTAGTAATGCATGCTTGTATGTAGTAGCAATAATTGTTCAAGTATGTAAAGTATCAATATTTATTATCATATTATTTGTTCAAGTAGCAAATGTACTATTTGTTCAAGTAGCGATATTAGTTGGTATGCTTGCTTTTATTGTTTTCTATTAGCAGATGGCAGACCATGTCAACGTGGTGTGGAGTACAACGAAAAGTTGGGTGCTGGATTTCGATGCAAGCACTGTCTCAAAGAGAAGAAAAGAAGCGGTGTGACCCGATTCAAGCAGCACTTGGCAGGATATGGTACGGGTATCGTCCATTGTATTAAAGTTCATGCGTACGTTCGCGATTACTTTCAACATGAGTTAGACAGGACAAAGGATAAGAAGAAGGAAAGGAGAGAGGGGATGCTGAGGAAAGAAGTAGCATATGGAGATTCTCCACTGAGATGAAGTGTATACTTAGAGTACACGGGTGATGCTGATGAGAAGGACCAACTCCAGCATACCATAGTTGCCTCCAAGGTGTAGGCATAATTTAGAAGCTGGGTAGATGGGAGGTACGAGCACGGTGGTGGTAGTGGCTCCTCTAGGGGAGTTGGAGGAGATCGAGGTGGTCTGTTGTTGAAGATGTTTCAGAGTTTGTCACAAAGAGAAAGATCGTCGGTGGTAGGGGATTACAACATTAATACAGCCCGTGGCCCCGTGCAACCAAGAATTGACACTC
The DNA here is from genome assembly GCA_036346375.1 of Guadua angustifolia. Classification (NCBI taxonomy): domain Eukaryota; kingdom Viridiplantae; phylum Streptophyta; class Magnoliopsida; order Poales; family Poaceae; genus Guadua; species Guadua angustifolia. The sequence continues at coordinate 24,551,275 of CM070515.1, forward strand.
ATCAGTAGACACAGAAGGGGAAGAGTGCGAAGCAGGCCATTGGCTCGACGTAGGCCAAATTCTTTTACACTACTGGTATCGCGAGGTAGAAAACAGATAGTCCATACTTTGTTAGCGTGACGAGGGAGCACAAAAATATGGTAAATGAGATTTAAAATATTCATTCAATTATACACCGATTCACAGCTGACATTTATATTTCATTTGCATGCAAGGGTGTCTCATCCCCGAGTGGGCGAGATGTAGATGAAAAATATTTAGATGCAAATGAAGTAGACATTAAGGAAAACTTCGCTAAGTTCATGTAGTAATGGCCTATGTACGGAGTAATAATTATGTGTGATTTTTGGATAGGACCGACACACATGAGCATGATAAATTTCATGATTTACTACAATAACACCATGTTCTTCCATAAGTCCGTCGATGCTACTGGCATTTCTCAGGATGCCTCGTACTTGCGCAAGGTAATTGGTTTTGTTTGTACTCTACTGCAATTGAATTAATGTACACATCACGTAATTGTCATACTTGGTTTGTTTGGTCACATAGGAAATATATTCAGTGGTCAACGAAGTGGGTCCAACAAATGTTATGCAGATTATTGCGGATAATGGTGCTAACTATAAGAAGGCATGCAACCTTATCATACGGTAGCACCGCAACATCGTGTGGAAACCTTGTGTGGCCCACACCATTAATTTGATGCTGGAGGAGATTGAAGAATTCTCTGATTACACCTCAGCCATTGAGAGTGCAAGAAAAATCTCTCGATAGATATACAATCATTTCAAGATATATGCTATAATAAAGAAGTAAATTGGAGGAGAGTTGGTCAAGAGGAATGCAACTTGTTTCGGCGCTAACTATATGTTTTTGGATAGTTTTTTTCGGTGCAATGACAAGTTCATGCAATGGATGGCTGCAGAAGAATTTGTAAATTCTCTCTTTATTTAAAACACTGAGGGAAGGTACGTGTATGGCTGCCTCTCAAGTTTGAACTGGTGGGATAATCTTCGATCTGTTGTGAAGTCAGTTGAACCGTTGTACACCTTCTTGCGATTCGCCGATCAAGACAAGGTGCCTATATTAAGCGAGACGATCCTACAGTACACCGTAGTGTGATAGGAATAAGACTGTTTGTTTTACGAGTCTCTAGTAGCAAAGGACATATACATAAATGTGGTGAACCGAATAATGGATGACTTAACACGTAGCACTTATATGAATGCCGGTAATATATTCTTCCCTACAACATAGTACATTGCAGTTGCACATATGTTGCATATTTATACTAATATGATTCGTTTCACATCATGCAGCTGCTGCCTTAAACCCATGTACTGTCTACACTTACGGCACAAACAACACCTTCTTGCCAAATCTCTGGAATGCCTTTGAAGCACTTGCTGATGATACTGAAAGCGCCGCGCAAGCTCTTCATGACACCGACCTTTTTAGAAGGAAGGTTGGATCGTTCTTGCAGCTGTGAGGATGGCACAAGATAAAATATCTCCTGGTATTTTTCTTACACCGTCTCAAATGTAATGGTATTCTCGTCGATACTTACTATTTTATTCGTTAATTAGTAGCATATTGGAGGGATATGTTCGAATCAGAAACAACCACTCTAACCACTCTTCAGCGGTTTGCCGTACGTCGCGTGTCGCAATGTGCATCTTCTAGCGGTTGTGAGCATAATTGGAGTACATTTATATTTACCCACACAAAAATCCACAATCGCCTGTCATATAACAAACTAAATAAGCTAGTGTATGTCAACTACAATCTCCGCCTGTCATATAACAAACTAAATAAGTTAGTGTATGTCAACTACAATCTCCGGCTTCAAATTCATGCCATAGGAAATCAAAGTAAGTTGTTGTGCAAGTAAGAAGACACAACATTAGACTGAGAATTCGGAGATTGCGAAGGCGTTAGCCGACTTTGACTATCTCGGTCTCGAGTAGTCTATGTATATGTATATAGTTGTTGTATTCTTTTCCTTAACGGGATACCCCATGTCAGAGTGTAAAGCTTTCAAGTTTTCAAATGAATCTTCATCACCAGTCACCACTCATCAGTTTTCAAGTTACACGCACTGGCTAGTTTATCTAAAAGTTTAAGTTGATGAAAAAAGATGAGTAATTCACTTATATTTCAACACTTCCCTTTATATATAAGCTCTCAAGCACTCTGATTCTATATTGAGTTGCATGCACCAATTAGCTTACTCAAAAACTTAAACTAATGAGAAAAAAATAGATAATTCACTTGCACTTCATCGAACAGTAATAAGCTGGACCAGTCCCTTCGCCCGTTCCGGCAATAATAAGAAGCACGGTAAACTAGGGAAGGCCACCTTTACGGCTCTTCCCGTTCGCGCCATGCCGACCCAACCCAACCGACGGCGACGAGGCCGCGTGTACAACATTCCATTCCACAGCCAAAACGACCCCCACACTGCGACCTTATGCAAAGAAAAGTAGTAGGGTGAAAACGGTCGTAATTCCCGACCAGTATCCGTATTTGAAGGAAAACTATCCAAACAGACGGTAGTACCGCATCAAAATAAACGGGTAGTATCCGCATTCGTGATCCGATCGATGCATGCGGTACGGTAGGATACGGATGAGCAATATCCGATACTACCCGAGATAAAACGGGTCGAGTACGGGTACTCGATCTTTTTTGCATTTTCGGGTACCTGATTATCAAGAACAGAACTCAGAAAGAGGCCCAGCAAGACGGCAACCGCCAACCAGGCCGGTGCCGGTCCCAATAGCTAACCCTAACCGAATTGGCTAACCCTAAGTTCTAACACTATGCGTCTCGTTGAACTCTATGTTGGATTATGTTTTACTTGGACTACTATATGTTAAACTACGTGATTATTGAACTATATGTTTCATCACATGTTCTCATTCTACCTATTTCGCGTACTATCCGATACTCGTTTTTTACACCGCCGTTAATACCCAAGACCGTTGTTTACCCGCCCAGAAATATCTCAGATCTGCACTCAGATCCGCCCCAGTATTTTTATTACCTGCATTCGCCCCATATCCAGGGAAAAAATATTAGAGTAGGATATGGGATAATCTACTATCCGTCCGTATCTAACCCGTTTTCACCCCTAGTGCGAGTACTGCACCGTAACTAATCGCTAATCCCTTCCTGCTAAGTCACCTCGCCTCGGAGACGTACTACAAGCTTTTGGGTGAAATTATGCGAACGCTGTCACAAAAAATTCCAAAAAGAATGTAGATGTACTCTATGGTTTACTCTACTTGTGTTTAAAATTCATGTTCAAATCGTTCTACGTTAAGACAAAAAAAGAGAAAATTTTGATAAATTTGAATTAATATCATTTTTCAGACTATTTTTTGTACTCTTAACGTATAGTGAATATGAACTTGAAATTTTATATATAGCTCGAATATGTTTAGAAGTTAGCTCAAAACTTTTTTAGAATTTTTTAATTTATGTTACACCATAATTACACAAAAAAGTTATTGTATACTACACGTTCCCGGCACCTTACCTCTCACGCCCAAAAGAACGGAAAAAACACCAACCCCAAAAGGCGCCACATTATGCACCAAAAGCAGCTAAGCGCCATTGCTGCCGCCGCCGAGCTGATAGGCTCATAAGCATGGGTGCCGCGCACGCACGGCGCTGGAAGCTGCTGCCCTTCCACTCTCCGCCGCTGGCGCCGTGCAAGGCCAAGCACAGGCCGCCGCCCGTCCCTGCAACTCCCTCCCCGGAGTCGGCTCGGGCGGCGGCGGCGGAGGAGGAGGAGGAGGAGGTGCCGCTGGAGTTCCTGTGCCCGATCTTGGGCGAGCCCATGGGCGACCCGGTGATCCTGCCGTCGGGCCAGACGTACGAGCGCGCTTGTGTCGAGGCCTGCGCGGAGCTTTCCGTCTGTCCGCCCGGCGTGGCGGGGGAGCCGTCGGAGGCTTGTGGCGTTGCCATACCCAACGACGCGCTCAGGGCGGCCATCCGGACGTGGTGGGCGAGCTCCGGCCGAGCACCGCCCGTGGCCCCTTCCGTCTCCACGGCCCGGGAGGCCGTGCTCCGCGCTGTGCCAACGCCGGCGGCGGCGGTGAGGTCGTCGTCTAACCTGTCCTGCTCCTCCCGGGTGTCGGCTGCGTCGACGTCGTCGTCCTCCGGGTCGTCGTCGGAGATAACTGCGGTGGAAGTGGAGGTGGTGCGCGGGAGGGAGGTGGCGAAAGAAACGAAGACGTTGCGGGTTGGTGAGGCGGTGAAGGCGGTGGAGGACGGGGATGAGGAGGAGGTGGAGGCGGCGATGGCGGCGCTGCGTCGAGTGACGCGGGAGAGCGCAGCGACGAGGCGGGCGCTCTGTGCTCCGCAGCTGCTCGCCGCCCTCCGGCGTGTGCTGCTCTTCCCGCGCTACACCAGCGCGGCTCGCGCCGACGCCGCCGCGGCGCTGGCCAATCTCTCCCTCGAGCCGACGAACAGGGTCCCCATCGTCCGCGCGAGCACCGTGCCGGCGCTCGTCGGTTTGCTCTCCTCGAGCGCCGCCTCGGATTCGGAGGCGTTCGAGCACTCGGCCGGCGCGCTCTTCGGCCTCGCCCTCCACGAGGGCAACCGCGCCGCCATTGGCGTGCTCGGCGCCGTGCCGCCACTCATTGCCCTCCTCACCACCCGCGACCATGCCCCACGCGCGCGCCTCGACGCCGGGATGGCGCTGTACCACCTCTCCGTCACTGCCTTCAACCAGTCCAAGCTTGCGCGCGTCCCGGGCGCGGCTAAGAACCTGCTTGCCATCGCGTCCGATTCCACCGAGTCGTTGCCCATTCGCCAGCTGGCGCTCATGGCTGTCTGCAACGTGGCCGCATGCGCGGAGGGCCGCACCACGCTTATGGACGCAGGCGCAGTGGCGACGGTGTCCGCCATCCTTTCCGATGACACCCACAGCTCGCAGCTGGAGGAATGGTGCGTCGCGGCATTGTACGGCATGAGTAGGGGCAGCCCGCGGTTCCGAGTGCTCGCCAAAGCGGCCGGTGCGGAGCGCCCCCTCATCCTCATCACAGAGCGAACGCACGCCGGCATTCACAAGGAAATGGCACGCAAGGCGCTGCGCGCAATTCTGGGCCTGGGCGAAAACAATGAAGGCGACCATCCGGACTTCAGTAACAGCGAAGGCAACTGCAGCGGCGGCATCATCGCATCGTCGGCGCCGGTCAACCGCCGGCGCGCCGCGAGTTGGGGGGCTCCTCCTGCCGCACCGCCACACAATCTTCATCATTGGCTATCAGTATGCATCGATTAATCAGATTAATCAAGGTTCTTGAGCTAGATAATGTTCCATCGTTGTTCTCATTACAGTGAAATCTTGCTGTGTTTTCTTCGTATTCCTACCTGCTTGGCGTGTCATTTTGGATGGATGGTGAAAAACCTAGTAGAGACAGTTGTGCAGCTGGAATCTGGTGCATATGTGTGTGTTTGTACTGCTACTTTGTTCCTATTATTATGCCAGCCAAAGTGTATGTATGTGCCGATGCTCTGTTGGTTGTTGCTTGCAAGCTAGTGCATCATGCATGTCTCTTCTTTGTATAATTGCGTTCTGGTTATCTAGTAGCTATGTAGTAATGTCAAACCTTAGGCATTGTTTACGACTAAACACTCCGATAATATAATGTCAGAGTTTATTTAGGTTGGTGTGAGGTCTTGAGGTCAAGGCAAGTGGGTTGAATACTGCCTGAATGGGACTGGATCATCTAAAGGAAGCTAGACTGCTGAGCACATTCCAACCATGAACTTTGCTTCTTGAGAAACAGTAGGATGGATGGCTGTCTGGACCCATCCCGGCATTGCTTTGTTTGGGATGCAAGAAATGGCTGCTGCTTGCTTGGCTTCTTTCAGCTTGAGAACAGTGACTCAAGATCTTCTTTTGCCGGTTGAATTTCATGGTGTGGCTCTGAAGATGGTACGCAAAGAAAGGTTTACAGGGGGTAGTGTCAAGTCTTGATCAATTGAACAAAAGTATCTGATTGTCACGCAAACTGCTCATTGCTTGCAGAACATTAGAGATGAAATTTCAATGCTAACTGTAAAGGCGGATCAGCTGCCTGGAACACTTTTTGGCCAACCAAGACTGATCTTCTTTTTCAAAGCAAGGTTCATTTGAAATCTTTTTGTCCCCCTATACAAGTTTGAAAGCTGAAATCGTTGTTTTTTTTTTTGCATGGACCCCTGATCAATGTTCTAAACAATGGGTAAATAGGAAGCTTCCTGTCCTAAAGTGCGCAGGACAGTTTGAAAGCTCTTCGGTCGTCTTAAGAGTTCTTGGGCCACTCTATTAGGGCAGTCCTAACTCTCCACCTCAGCTAGTGTCTATAGAATTAATTACACTGCCAACTAAGCAAAAATCTGATGTGGCATAAGAATTAATGAAGGGAGAGAAGGAAAAACGAAGAAACCGTATCTCATACAAAAACTGGGTCAGCGTGGGTACCAAGATGCAAGAAACGAGCAAAATCGGAGTTAGACGTTTCTACGCGCTTACCAAACTGTGTTTGTGGTGCATGCATTGGTTTATTGCTCTCTCTCTCCTCTAGACACTGCTCATGGAAACTATGGATTGGGAAACTATGCATTGGTTTATTGCTTTCTCTTTCCTCTAGATATTGTTCATAGAAACCATGGGTTGAAATTGCCCTTGCACTCGTTTATTTAAGTTTTTTGCGCAAATTGGTCAGGCAAAAAATGTCGTCCTTTGTCCTATATTCTCGCCCTGTCCACGTGGCCTAATCTACTATTACACTGTCAATCCTAGCTGTCAGACTCAGTCTCTCTCCCACCCGTCCTCACCTTAACCTAGGTAGAGTACTTACTGCATTAATCTTGCTGTCTTAGTGACCTAGCTCTTTGACAGTTGTGCCATGTTTTAGGTTGGATTCCGTAGTGGTGAAATTTTTGGTTGGTGCACTTGTCCTGTTTTATAATTGTACCGTGTTTGCACCATGGTGTAAGTTTAACTAATGGAAACAGGACACATCAGAAATGGAACTCTACTCCTCGAAAAAAAAGAACACTTCTCATATTATTTTTGTCATCATAAACAACTTTAAGCCATAGCTAGCTAAACCAAGGCCACACGTAGTATTCCTAAATTCCAAACACGTGGCCTTCCCACGAAACTTGTAATCTCTCTTCTCATGTGCTACAATCACGGAGGGGAATGGAATCCTTTCCATTGTAGTGCAGTACTGCCATTTGTTCGAATCAGAAGGTCTAATCGAAATCCTGAAGTACCGGATTGATTACAACAATACTGACACCAAATTACCGAAACTCTACGTCGATTTGATGTGATTTCTGGCTCATGGGAAACGATGATTTTCACTGAAATATATGTGTAATGAATTGAGATATAGGAAGTCCTACTTTGAGCGACTGTACGTGGACCGTTAGATGCGATGATTCAGATCTTTTCAGAATTTAACTAGAAAACATTGTGCCTGACGAGGACTGGGGAATCTCTGGCGAGTCGACGCGTGGTCAAGGGGGCTCTCGGCTCAAGGCATTGCAGCGGAGGCCCACGACCACGGCCCAGCAACGCTCGTCCCCGCACGACCTCGAGCTCAGGCAATGGGGCTCTGTTCCCGCTCAACCTCGACCTTGGCTCAGGGAAGTGCATTGACTCGGCAGTTACCAAGACCTGCACGATGGCATTAAGGCGGACGTGAGCGGCATTTCCGGAGCAGTTACAACCCACCTTCAATACGCACGAAGCCACTACCCCGGGGATCTCTCCCGACCGTTACAGGCAACGTCAGGGAGGATATAAGACCTCGCAAGGCATATGTGTAGGGCAAACTCGCTAGCAATAGACCAACATACTCAAACAGAGCACTCAAGCTCGAGCTGTAATCATCTCATTGTACGCACAGTTATTGAGTTCCTCCACCTCCGGAGAAGACTAGACGTAGAGCTGTTACCCTTGCGGGGGCTCGAACCAGTATAATTCGCTGTTCCTTGCTCGCTGACATCACACACACTGACCTACGTCTACGCCATTGTTGAGTGAAGCGCTTTCTGGGTCCCCCATTCACATCGATCCCCTTTTCACTCTTGCGGTCAGGCGATCCCGATCGTCGACAGCTGGCGCCCACCGTGGGGCCCGAGAGCTTCATTCAGCCGTAAAAAGTCCCAGATTTCCAAGGCATGGCGTCCTCTGCAGCAGCATATACCGCGAGCTCGTGGTCGAATACGGCCCCCGAGTATGGAAGTTCCACGTCTCTGTTCTCCCCCTCTCCGCCACTCCGAAATCGGTTCGTTCTCATGGCTACCAGCCATGACGTGGACATTGAGGAGGGGGAGCGTAGCCCGAAGACCCCTAAAGATGCTCGCAGGATGGCCCAGGTTGCCACCACCGCCCTCCGGCGAGAGGAGCTTGAGAAGATTGGAACGTCCTAGGACGCCTGACTCCGCGACTTCGGCGAAGCGCCTCCGTGCGATCGCGACGAAGTCATGATCGATCCCGACGTCCGACGTCGGGTTTTTTGGCCGAAGCTCGCGACGAAGCTCTATAAGGCGGCTAACGGTTGTGCCGTCCACAGCCAGACCTCCTCGCTAGGTCCTGGGCCGTTGAGGAGCGACGGCAGCTCCTCGCGCAGGCGCCAACACCTCCACCGATCTCCCACGTGTCGGCAGTCTCGAGGCCTGTCCCGTACACCGCCTCGCCGTCGCTCCCCGAGCGTGACCCCGGATGGGGTACGGCGACGACCGGTGTACAGTGACTCTCGCTCCGGCAGCGGAACGTCAGGCCTTTCCCCCGACGTGCCACCAAGGCGTTGGCGGGTCCATGAACGCCATAAAGATTTCCCGGTGATGCCCGCCAATCGTCATGCCGCCGAGGTCGCAGGCGACGCCAAAGCGATCGAGAATCCAACTCCAGCAGCAGCGAGAACCTTCCCAGCGCGCCTTATCCCGCAAGATACGGTTGCGCTGGCGTATTCGACGACCTTCGGCGGGTGCGGTGGTCATTGTTTAAGCCGCGTTGATCGAGCGATTCGACGACGAAGAACCCCGATGAATTTCTCGATCTACACCATCGCCATCCTAGTCGCAGGAGGCGCATTTAGCACGTGATGGCCAACTACCTCCCTACCGCCTTGGACGGTGCTACCCGACCGCTCTTCAACCGTAAACGTGTACTTTTTCGCCAGGCGCCAAATCCAGAGTGCCCTCCGCTCGAATTTCCAGAGCTACTACGAGCGGCCCGGCAGGGAGAAGGACCTGGACCGAGTGATCCAGGGAAAGAATGAACCCCTTCGCGACTTTGTGCGACGGTTCATTCGCACTAGGAATTTGATTCCTAGTGTGTCTGATGAGGTGGTGATCAAGGCCTTCAAGTTCGGCGTCCGCGACCGGCGCCTCACCGAAGACCTGGAGATCACGACGAAGCTCACCGTCGGCAAGCTCTTTCGCATGGCGGAGCGCTACGAGGACGAGGACGACGCGGTCCGCTGGAAGCACGATTACGACCAAGGTAAGCTTGGCGTCAACTCGGGTGAGGCAGGCCCTTCAGGCGTCAAGAGTACCGACCAAGGCTCGGCCGCCAAGAAGAGAAAGAGAGACCGCAAGTGTGACGGAGGCCGACCTCGGGTGACCGTTTTGGCGGATGGTCACCGCGAGGTCATGGAGGTGCGAGACTCAGCTCAGGAGAGGGCCCGTTCTCAACAAAATCGACCATGGCCCCAAAGAGTACAAATACGACCTCGGTAGGACAACCGCCGGTCTGGATCGCGACAGGCCGAGGGTCGACAACAAGGTTCTGAGGGGCGGCCTCGTTTCGACGAAGGTAAATTTTGCCTGTTTCACAGGACCTCGGGCCACGACCTGCGAGGCTGCAGGGCCTGGCAGGCCAAGCTCGAGGCCTTCTACGACGGGCGTGGAGAGATGCCTATGCTCTCGAAGGAAGGAGATCAGCCCGAAAGGGTAAACACTGGGGAAGACCAGGCCGACCTCGACCTGGACTTCCAGCAGGGCGACCGCCGGATCGATGTCATCTTTGGCGGCTCGTCAGCGTATCAGTCCCGACGCGAGATCAAGGATGCCGCGCGTATGGTTTACCAGGCCACCACCAGGACGCCCACGGACCAGCCCTGCAAGTGGGCCGGGGCTACGATCACCTTCACGTCGGAGGATGCCCCCCAAGGTATATCCAGGGATCTCAAGACTTGTAATATTCCAAGTAAGTTTCAAATTTTCTTGGGCTGTGTGGGTCGTTTTTTTTCTTGGCCTGTGTTGGTCCAATTGGAGAGAGGGCACCTAACCCTAGCTTCTTTCCTTTTTTTTCCCAACCGATTCCCCTCCCAGCCACCACCACCTGAGCATGCCTCCTCCTGGCTCTTCTTTCCCCCGAGCGGCGTCGGCCTCCTCCTGGCCCTTCTTCCCCCGAGCGACGTCGGCCACCCCCTGGAACCCTTGCTGTGCGCCACCCCTTGGCCGGCGGTACCCTCCCCCTTCCTCCCACTGACGCCCCTCCTCCGTATCAACAACAAGAATAAGAATAAGCAGTGAGCAGCGCCTCCTTCCTCTGGCAAATGGTCTTGCCTCCGGCTCCAACAAGTTCGGCACCACCTCCAGCCATCCCTTCCCCCACAGCCGGTACCACCTCCTTCTGCCTCTCCCATCTTGTGGTAAGTGGAGGTGAGATTCTGGTTATGGATGAGTTGTTATAGTCTAGATGTTCGATGAAATGTGTACTTGCATATCTTTGTGATTAGATGATACAAACTCCATTTATGTGCATGCATTGAAGTCTTGAACAACCATGTTGGCGATATATCCTCTATCTATCCGTATCTGGTAGCTTTCTCCAGTGATTTGAGCTGGAACCAATTTGTTTTTTTATCATGTCAATTGAGACTTGAGACTTGAGAGGCCTCATCATCTTTTGGCAAGAGAGCCTTCATTATCCACATCACATGTGGTAACTGTAGAGAGTTTAATATGCTGCAAAGGTTTAGAGTTGTTGATGACTTCGGAGGTTTGAATAATTGGTGACCTAAAAAGTAAAACAAGTGGAGTTGGATTGTGTGCTTCTTATATGCATGTTGCTACTTCTGCCTTAGAATAATAACATGGGTCTGCTTAATAATCTACAGCTATTTGACACTCTTAGTTGTTGAATCCCGACCAATTTATTTGATTGCATTGGTGTCTTCTATTTTGCTGATGGACTTATTGGTTACTTGCATACATGGGTAATTTAGATGGCTTCATCCTTATAACAGAATTTTTGGCTTAGCTAATGTTAGGGTTAAATGTGTGTGATGTTCTGGAATTTATTTGCGTATGATCAATATATTGACCTTCGGTGCAATGGGACCAATACAGGTGCACGTATTGACGAACTTTGTGTGTATGAATAAGCACGTCTGTGTGGGATTGTCATTCTAGAAATTATGTGTGTATCAGTGTATGATATCACATGAGGAATTCCCTTGCGATGCAACATTTTATTTTACTTTATTTATGCATTATTCAAATGTGTTGGCATTCTATTTAATCAGTGATTATGGATTGATATCTCTTATCTTTTGTGAACTGTAATGAGTGTTTGTTTATGCTCATTACTTCTTGATCCCCATCACCAGAATGAAATGGCGATGCTGAATTGTTTATCGTCATTTCTAGAGTTAGTATATTTGTAAATTTCTTTGTGCTACTAATTTAGGCGATATGTTGCCCTGGTTTATACATGAGGTTGATTAGACTAGTACGAATGATCATGTATGGAAATAAGGAGGGTGGATGAAAGTTAGCAAATGGAAAGTGAGTAATTAATTGCAAGTGTATAGTGGTGAACGTGGTTTGGTGGTCAGATGATTTAATTGTATGATGTATAATCGTAATGGGTTGCCATGTCTTATTGTTGATTTGGATTAATCTAGTATCGCTGGCAACTCATGAATGTGAGAATTGGCTAGGTTTATGTGAGTGTGAAGGATCGATAAAGTCGCCTAGAGGGGGGGTGAATAGGCGTAATAAAATTTAAAACTAATTTAGCAGCGGAATTATCGGAATATCCGACTTTGATATCGGACTATCCGATTTATATCGGACTATCCGATACTATAGGTCGGACAATCCGATCAGAGCGCAATAAACCCTAAAAAGTAGATCTGAGAACTTTGAGATGCTCGATTTCTACCAAATGAAATTTCTGAACTAAGGCAACTACCAGAGAACTAGATCAACCAATATCTACTGCAAGTAGCTACCAAATACTTGAATCCCCAATGATTAAGTCAAGAGCACACGGGATAAATAGAAAACTCACAAACCAAGGAGATGCAAGATTTTCCGGTTCGGATCTTTGAGGAGATCCCACGCTCCGCTGAGGAGGCACAAAGCCCGGTCCCTTTCGACCACGATCCTCCCGGTGTTGCACAAAGCACTCGCGGTTTCACTTCTTAATCCCTTTCCTTACGGAGGTGGAATCGACCTTCACAAACTCCGCGGCTTCCCACACGAAGATTGGGAGCTCACCGGTGACTCCTAGCCGTCTAGGAGACCTCAATCTCCAAGAGTAATAAATGGAGTGTAGATCCACTCTTGAAAATCACCCTAGTGCTCAAATGGACTTTCTCGGTTTGAAATCAAGGCACTAGAGAACCACTTGCTCAAATCTCTCAACAAATATCACAAAGATGAACACAAGAGAGAGCAAGAGAGCAAAGGAATAGGAAGAGTGAAGTAAATGCTCAATGTACTGGTAGGTGTGGAGTAAATGAGAGAGAGGGTGGGGTATATATAGCCAAGACACAAAAAGAGCCGCTTACGACTCTGGTCGACCCACATCGGACTATCCGATGACATACATCGACTATCCGATCGAAGTAAATTTCGTGATCAACTCCACTCGAAAATTCAAAACTGCCGAGAAAAAGCACACATCGGACTATCCGATTTCACACATCGGATGTTCCGATGTTTCCAGAGTTTTCAACGAACTCAAAGAACTTTGGAAAAATATCTAAGTGTATATCGGATCGTCCGATATCATACATCGGACATTCCGATAATTCCAGAGAGTTTTTCAAGCAACAACAACTTCCAAAATCTTTCTAAGTCCACATCGGATGTTCCGATCTTAAACATCTAATGTCCGATGTTTCCGAGAGTTCCACCAAGGACTTAGAAAAATTTCCGAATACATCGGATGATCCGATATTTACCATCGGACATTCCGATGTTTCCGAGAGATCCAAGGAAAAGACTTAGAAAATTTTTCAAACAACATCGACAATCCGATATAAGATATCGGACAATCCGACTTTTCCCGAGAGTTCCTGACAGCACCCACACTCACACCGGAGAATCCGATACCATCGGACTATCCGATATACACATCGGACTATCCGATATTATCAAGACAAAATGAAAACAAGGTGAGTGTCGTGCTTGGTGACTTCGAAAACTTGTTTTGTAAAGGATGTTCATCCGAGCACGAGATCATTTCTAGAGCACCTATACCCATCCCTCTTGATAGTACAAATGATCCTATTGACTCAATAAAAATAAAAAGTCTACGCTAGGTCGACGCCGCTCTTCCTTTGACTTTTGAGGGTCACCATAATCCGTAGATGTTTTCCTTTGGGACTAACACCGCTCATGCACTCATTTAAGCCATTAGTCCCTTAATCGCTTGTCATTAATCATCCAAAACACAATTAGGGGCCTAGATGCACTTTCAATCTCCCCTTTTTGGTGATTGATGACAACACGATTAAGACAAAGTTGAAATAATTTAATAATGATTTTGAGAATGGACAAGATATATTGAGCTCCCCTAAATGTGTGCATTAGAGAATCAAATAGAATTAAATGCACAAATTAGAGGTGAAATTCAAGAGGAGCTCCCTATATCTTGACATTCATATGAGCGCAACAAAGTAATAATATGATGAGAACAACAACGAGCATCGAATCGAGGTATACGATATATCAAAGCAAAAGGTAATGTTTAACAACGACAAAGAATCGAGTTTAACACAACCAAAAGAAATCCACCAAGTAGTTATAACCAAAATACATCCAAAGAACAAAGGTCCAAAAGTCATGAAGAGAAAATGAGGAAATGATATCTTTTCTCTCCCCCTTTGGCATCAAGGCACCAAAAAGGGAGAAAAGGACAGCAGGTGGATCAGTCTTCCTCCTCGCTCTCGGAGTCATCATCAGATGCGGCGGGATCAGCATCGGAAGGGGCATCAACAGTCGGAGAGTTGAAGGGATCTGCAGTGGAGTCCTCGCTGCCACTGGAACAGGGAAGGCTGAGATGACGCTGGATGGACTTGAGCCTCTTGGCGTTCTTCTTTGCCATCTGGACAAGGTTTTGCAAGACTCTGTCGGTGGTGGAGGGGGATGACTGCGAAGATACTGCAGGAGCAGCTGAGCCAGAGCGAGTCGACACTGAAGGCCCTGTGGCTGGAGGAGCTTGAGGAGGAGCAGTCTTGATGGGCCTGATCTGCAGCCCAAGGTGCTTAGCATCACACTCAAACTTCGCTTTGGAGACGCCCAAAATCGCCCTCATGATGTAAGGAGTAGCCACACACCGCGCTTGGGATCGAGGGAGTTGGCATGAATTTCATTCCGAGATAAAGTGATACCATAAATGGTCGCCCACCCTAAAGATACAATGCGAATATCACGAGTGTAGGACAAAATGTGGGATGCATCACCTTCCTTAGGCGCGATGGTGTTGCGGCGAGTCTGCATGGCAAAGAATCATAGGCTTCAAATTTTTGTGTTGCTGTGCTCAAAAATAGAATCTTCAATATATAGATCATTAAGATTGTCTGGCAACCAAGGAGCGTTTTTTATGAAGGTCATCCTTATCTATGCAATCTTCGGTCTAAACCCCAACAGAGTACCAAAGCGACCAACTGACATCCTCAGATTGTTCCCTTCGGTCATCCAAGTCATAGTGTCGTTGGCGACATGCAATGTGGCATAAAATTGGGCAATGACCTCAGTATTCCAATCTTGCTTCATGCCCATGATCCTCTTGATGCCGAGCCTCTCACAGGCTTCAATGATCTCATCAAAGACTGGATCCGCACAAGATTCCATATAATCCCAATCCACCCACTGATACTCACAACAGGATTCTTGCGAGGGAGAATGACAGTCTCATAAAAGTCCTGTTGGAAGAAGGTCCAAAAGCGCAAGTCTGAAGAGAAGCGCTTTCTACTGACATAGGGATCAGATGCCCTAGCTTTGGCGACCAACCCTGACTTCCCTTTGTAATTGACAACTGCCCTTTGAAGATCTGAACGACGAGTAGGCTTGGACATCAAAGGATAGAGGAGATCTTCTTCTTCTTCCGGAGCGGGATCTTTTACTTTATCATCTGCGGTTGGAGCATTGGAGGAGGATCCTTTGCCCCTGCCAGTTGGAGTAGGAGGAGGACAGTGTAAAGAAGCGACCATGTCGACGCCGTAAATTGTAAGAGCCTTCGCTTGGGATGCGTGACGACTTGCTTCTTGGATTTGCCCCAAACAGATTTGGGGCAACATGCGGTCTCCACAACAGGCACATCCTCCTGCAAAGAAGATGAGGTGACCGGAGGATTGCCTCGACCAGCGACTGCCTTAGTCCTCCCGCCGGTCGGAGTCTTCCGCTTGAATTGGCCTGATGCATCAGTGTGAAGAGCCCTCTTCAACTTCTCTCCCTTGTCGTCGCCGGCAGCCATGGATAAAATCTAGAAAAGATGATACAGAAACTTGAGACGATAGACAAGGGAAACGGAAAGAAACTCACAATTTTGCAATTCCCTGGAAACATCGGATAGTCCGATATTTTGGGTCGGACAGTCCGATAATAGTCGGATAGTCCGATGCCAATCAATCGGATAATCCGATATTTGCGGAAAAAATGCAAAAAGTGATTTCTTGAAGATAGACCACACATTTCACAACGAATTTGTGGAATATGATCCTAGGGACAAAGGGAACTCATCTACCGAAGAAGATTGACCAAAAATCGAAGGGGATGAAAAGCCCTAGATCTAAGGTGAAATAGGGTTACCTTAAGATCAAGCCCGAAGGGAGAGTTGAATGACAATGAGGATCTCCACCAAAAGAGATTAGATCCGCGGAGAGAGACTCTTGGAATGAGGAGGGTGATCTCCGGACGCCGAAATCGCCAGGAAGGAAGAGAACCCGATGAGTTTTTGGAGGAAATAACCGAGTGGAGAAAGAAAAACCCTTCGGGCTCCTTTTAAACCTCCCCACATCGGATGGTCCGATAAGGACATCGGACAGTCTGATGTGTGCGATCACCCAGATATCGGACAGTCCGATATGTGCAGATTTACAGAAATCGGAAAGTCCGATACAAATATCGGAACATCCGATATGTGTAAAACACCAGCACAAAGAGAGTTGATATTTGAGGGATAAGATGGAATGACTTGTGAACACTTTTGCCGTCTCCCCACTTATGATCAGCGAACACAGATGCAATAGGAGCTATGATCACAAGTGGCTCGACCCAACCAAAAGATCAAAAACCAAACAGATTTTAAAGAGAGAAATAAGAGTTTTTGAAACTCATTTTGGTTGAAACCAACAAGCAAGGCAAGTATACAATCTCTCAAGCCAAATTTCGAGAATATAAGATGTTTAGCCCACTTCTCAATTCACAGAAACGCTTTTCATCAAGAGGCTTGGTGAAAATATCGGCTAATTGATCATTTATGCTCACATGTTGGATCTCGATATCACCTTTAGTGGAATGGTCTCTTAGAAAATGATGGCGAATATCGATATGGTTGGTGCGGGAGTGTTGGACGGGATTGTTGGCAATTTTTATGGCGCTCTCATTGTCACACAAAAGTGGAACATGGTTATAGGTTAGGCCATAATCATTTAGAGTTTGTCTCATCCAAAGCAATTGGGCGCAACAACTCCCGGCGGCAATATATTCGGCTTCGGCTGTGGATAAGGCTACGGAATTTTGCTTCTTGGAGGACCAAGAAACTAGGGATCTACCAAGGAACTGACAAGTACCCGAGGTACTCTTCCTATCCACCTTACAACCGGCGTAATCCGCATCGGAATAGCCGACTAGCTCAAAGGATGAACCTTTAGGATACCAAAGGCCGAAATGAGGAGTGTGCACTAAATATCTTAAGATTCTTTTTACGGCCACCATGTGGCATTCTTTAGGAGTGGCTTGAAATCTTGCACACATGCAAACACTAAGCATGATATCGGGCCTAGATGCACAGAGGTAAAGTAGGGAACCGATCATCGAACGATATACCTTTTGGATGACCGGTTTACCTTCTTTGTCGAGGTCTAGATGCCCATTAGCTTGCATCGGCGTCTTGATCGGCTTGGCGTTCTCCATCCCAAACTTCTTGAGCATGTCCTTGATGTACTTGGTTTGGCATAGGAAGGTTCCTTCCTTGAGTTGTTTGACTTGAAACCCGAGGAAGAATTTCAACTCACCCATCATGGACATCTCAAACCTTTTAGTCATGATTCTACTAAAATCCTTGCACAAGTGTTCATTAGTAGACCCAAATATAATGTCATCAACATAAATTTGACAAACAAATAAGTCATTATCAATATTTTTAGTAAAAAGAGTGGGGTCGGCCTTTCCGACTACAAACCCTTGACCAAGAAGAAAATCACGAAGACACTCGAACCACGCTCTCGGTGCTTGTTTGAGTCCATAGAGAGCCTTGTGTGGGAAGTAGACATGGTCGGGATGACTTGGATCTTCGAAGCCAGGTGGTTGCTCAACGTAGACCATCTCGGAGAGAGACCCATTTAGGAAGGCGCTTTTCACGTCCATTTGGTACAACTTAAAATCGTGGTGAGTAGCAAAGGCAAGTAATATTCGAATTGATTCAAGCCTAGCTACTAGAGCATAAGTTTCATCGAAATCCAAACCTTCGATTTGAGTGTACCCTTGAGCAACCAATCGGGCTTTGTTTCTCGTCACAACTCCATTTTCATCTTGCTTGTTCCGAAACACCTATTTGGTTCCAATCACGTTTTGCTCGGGTCTTTCGACAAGCTTCCACACTTGATTTCTCTCGAAGTTGTTCAACTCTTCTTGCATAGCCATCACCCAGTCCGGATCTTGGAGTGCTTCTTCTACCTTGAGAGGTTCAAGAGAAGACACAAACGAGTAAAATTCACAAAAATTAGCTAAGCGAGACCTAGTGGATACTCCCCTGTTAATGTCTCCAAGAATATTGTCGACCGGATGATTTCGTTGAACGCTTTGATGAACCCTTGGATGAGGGACAGTTGTATTTGACTTTTGAATAGGTTCCTCATCGTCTTGAGCGGCATTTGATCCATCTTGAGCTTGCATTGAAGGAGTTGGGACATCATCCAACCACGATCTCGAGTTGGAGTGCACGAAACTTCTTCTTGCTCAAGAGGCCTCACTTCTCCAATCGCCATCCGTTTGATTGCTTCACATGGAGGTTCCTCACTGTTAATCATAGCACGATCAACTTGCTCTACTTGAGAACCATTAGTTTCATCAAAAGTTACATCACGCGAGATTTCAACCACACCCGTGGTATTGTTGAAAACTCGGTATGCATAAGCGTTAGATCCATAACCAAGTAAGAAACCTTCATCTACTTTAGGAGCAAATTTTGAAGACTTAGCCTTTTTGTTAAGGATATAGCATTTGCTACCAAAGACTCGAAAGTAGGAGACATTTGGTTTCTTGCCGGTGAGGAGCTCATACGCCGTCTTTTTCAACAATTTGTGAAGGTAGAGACGATTTGAGCTGTGGCACGCGGTGTTGATGGCCTCCGCCTGTAAGATGCTCTGAGACTTTGTACTGCCAAGCATTGTGCGCGCCATCTCGATGAGAGTCCGATTCTTCCTCTTGGCTACCCCATTTTGTTGTGGGGAGTAGGAGCCGAGAACTCATGCTTGATGCCTTCTTCATCGAGAAACTCCTCCACACCGTGTTCTTGAATTCGTGCCGTATCACTTCGAATCTTCTTGATCTTTACTTCAAACTCATTTTGAGCTCTTCTCATGAATTTCTTCAGAGATCCTTGAGCTTCACTTTTATCATGCAAAAAGAACACCCAAGTAAATCGAGAGAAATCATCTACAATTACTAAGCCATACTTATTTCCTCCGATGCTTATGTAGGTGACCGGGCCGAATAAATCCATGTGTAGCATCTCCAATGGCCTTGTGGTGGTCATCACGTTCTTCGCGGGATGAGATGCTCCAACTTGTTTCCCGGCTTGACACGCGCTACACACCCTATCTTTCTCAAACACAATATTCGTTAGTCCAAGGATGTGATTGCCCTTAATGAGTTTGTGAAGATTCCTCATACCAACATGGGCAAGCCGGCGATGCCATAGCCAACCCATGCTAGATTTAGCCATTAAGCAAGTCTCAAGGTTAATTCTATCCGTAGAAAAATCTATGAGATAGAGATTTCCCTTTAAACGACCCTTAACGGCTATTGAACCATCATTCCTCTTAATGACATCCACACCCTTATCACTAAACACGCAATTGTAGCCCGCTTCACATAGTTGAGCAACGGACAACAAATTGTAGCTTAATGATTCAACAAGTAAAACATTATTTATATGGAAATCATTTGTAATTAGAATCTTACCTAAACCTACCACCTCACCTTTTCCATTGTCGCCAAAAATGATACTCTCACTATTTGATCCATTGGCTTCTAGATGTGCGAACATTGCCCTTTCTCCGGTCATGTGGTGCGTACATCCGCTATCCAAGATCCAACTTGTTCCACCGGAGATATAGGCCTACAAAATGAAATTTAGTTTTTGCCTTTTGGTACCCAAACTTGTTTAGATCCGCGCACGTTAGAAACAAGTAATTTTGGTACCCAAATAGATCACACATAAGAACCATTCTTGGGCTTACCCCCAATGTGATGAGCAACTACACGATCGAAGTTAGTCCTCTTAAGTACATAGGATGCAAAGAATGTAGAGTGAGTTTTGTATTTAGAGTTTTCATTGTTCTTAACAAATTGTATGGGCTTATTTAAGGGAGCAACCACAATATTGCTCTTTTTTCCTTTAGGTGGAATATATCCAAGCCCATACTTCATATTGTTACCTTGTCGCTTATCTAGGAACTCCTCTAGTCCCTTACTTGCCTTGTAGGACTTTTGAAGTCCATCTTCAAGCATTCCCTTGAGCTTCTCATTCTCATGTGCTAACACTTGCAATGTCTCAAGGTTAGTGGCATAAGTATCAATATTAACGTCATAGCATCTAGCGCATCCATTGCTCGTAGAAGATAAAGAAGAATTGGAGTCTTTGTTAATGATAGTGAGGAGCTATTCGAGAGATCAACAAGCTTCACTCTAGAGCCTTGCAAGCGCTGCTTGCTTGAACAAGTTGCTCTAATAGTGAAGCATTGGTGTTCTCAAGACTAACCACCTCGGACTTGGTTATTTTTGAGCTATTGACCAATTCCACATTTTTCTTCTTTTCAAAAGACAAGCTCTTCTCTAGCTCACGATTTTTCTCTTTTTCGAGGATAAGCAAATCTTCTTGAGCTTCGAGAGTAGCTTCCTTTTGCTCTATAACTTCCTCCAATCTTTCAATATCCTTTAGTAGCAAGTTTAGTTTTTGAATATCAAAATTCTTCATAGACTTAAGCACGGTGTTAATGTCATCATCATCACTATCACTATCGTTCTCATCTAAACAGTCATTTGCAATAGAGGGAGTAGGGGCAATTGTTGATACCTTGTGCCCCTTCGCCATGAGGCACATTGGAGCAACTTCATCGTCATTGCTCAAGTTGTCGAAGAGGCCCTTCGACATTGTTGGAGTAGAGGGTACGGCGATGGCGACGGAGGCGATTCCACCTTCATTGTCGGAGTTTGACTCGGAGTCGGAGTCGGAGCTGGAGTCGGTGTCGGAGTTCCACTCCTTTCCAATGTAGGCATGACCCTTGCCCTTATACTTCTTGCTCTTCTCCTTGTCCTTGCCCCGGTACTTGTCCTTCTTGTGCGACTTCTCATCTTTGTCCTCCTTATGCGGGCACTCGGCAATGAAATGGCCGGTTTTGCTGCATTCATAGCACCTTCTTGTGGAGTGCCTCCCCTTTGATTTTCTTCTAAAGTTCTTTGATTGAC
This sequence comes from Guadua angustifolia, assembly GCA_036346375.1. Taxonomy (NCBI): domain Eukaryota; kingdom Viridiplantae; phylum Streptophyta; class Magnoliopsida; order Poales; family Poaceae; genus Guadua; species Guadua angustifolia. The sequence goes on from CM070515.1 coordinate 24,572,446, forward strand.
CACCTTGCTTGAAATTCTTCTTCTTGAAGAATTTGTTGAATCTTCGAACAAAAAGAGCCATGTCCTCATTTGTTAAAGGACCACATGACTCTTCGCCTTCGCTCGACTTTCTTCTACTTGACGACGCTTTGACGGCCTTCAAAGCAATGCCCTTCTTCTTCCCGGACTTGAGTTCTTCAACGACTTCCGCCTCTTTAACCATCATTTCATCCATCATAAGCCGGCCGATGACATCGTGAGGTGTCAAGGTGTCGAAGTTGGGCCGGTCTCGAATCAATTGAACTAGGTTGTGATTGGTAGGAGTGATTACACGAAGAATAATCTTCACCATAGCCTTGTCCGTAAGATCGGTGCATCCAAGGCCCTTGGCTTGATTCACAAGCACCATTAGCCGGTCAAACATCTTGTTGTAGGACTCTCCTTCTTCCAAAGTGAACCGGCTTAGCTCTCCAATAATCAGCTCTATCTTCGATTCACGGACACTTGAAATCCCTTCATGGCTCACTAGGAGTCTATCCCAAATAGCCTTCGCTTCCTCGAGTCCATCGACTCGGTTGAACTCGGAATCACTTAAGGCATTGAACAAGGCATTGACGGCCAAGTCATTGAAGTGTTGAGCCTTGTCTTCTTCAGGTGTAAGATTTTCTGGATCATTGGGCTTGAAACCTGTTTGCACAATCTTCCAAATAGACGGGTGAAGTGATCTCAAGTGCATCTTCATTTTATGTTTCCATGCGGCATAGTGAGTGCCATCGAAATGAGGCGCTCGACCGGAAGGCACGAAAACATACGATGAAGAGCTTGAGACGCCGAGGGAATTATAATCAAATGGAATTGCAGCCCTAATACCGTCGTCCGTATTCTTGGTTTGAGTAAGGCCTTCAGATTCTTCCTGTTTATACATATTGATTCTCCAAGCGGTTAAGCCAAACTAAGGAGATTTGGCTCTGATACCAATTGAAGGATCGATAAAGTCGCCTAGAGGGGGGGTGAATAGGCGTAATAAAATTTAAAACTAATTTAGTAGCGGAATTATCGGAATATCCGACTTTGATATCGGACTATCCGATACTATAGGTCGGACAATCCGACCAGAGCGCAATAAACTCTAAAAAGTAGATCTGAGAACTTTGAGAGGCTCGATTTCTACCAAATGAAATTTCTGAACTAAGGCAACTACCAGAGAACTAGATCAACCAATATCTACTGCAAGTAGCTACCAAATACTTGAATCCCCAATGATTAAGTCAAGAGCACACGAGGACAAATAGAAAACTCACAAACCAAGGAGATGCAGCGATTTTTCCCAAGTTCGGATCTTTGAGGAGATCCCACGCCTCCGCTGAGGAGGCACAAAGCCCGGTCCCTTTCGACCACGATCCTCCTGTTGCACAAAGCACTCGCGGTTTCACTTCTTAATCCCTTTCCTTACGGAGGTGGAATCGACCTTCACAAACTCCCATGCGCTTCCCACACGAAGATTGGGAGCTCACCGGTGACTCCTAGCCGTCTAGGAGACCTCAATCTCCAAGAGTAATAAATGGAGTGTAGATCCGCTCTTGAAAATCACCCTAGTGCTCAAATGGACTTTCTCGGTTTGAAATCAAGGCACTAGAGAACCACTTGCTCAAATCTCTCAACAAATATCACAAAGATGAACACAAGAGAGAGCAAGAGAGCAAAGGAATAGGAAGAGTGAAGTAAATGCTCAATGTACTGGTAGGTGTGGAGTAAATGAGAGAGAGGGTGGGGTATATATAGCCAAGACACAAAAAAGAGCCGTTCTGTCCTGTGTCAGACCCTACATCGGACTATCCGATGACATACATCGGACTATCCGATCAGTGCAAATTTCCAGATCAACTCCACTCGAAAATTCAAAAACTTCTGAGAAAAAAGCACACATCGGACTATCCAATTTCACACATCGGATGTTCCGATGTTTCCAGAGAGTTTTCAACGAACTCAGCAACTTTGGAAAAATATCTAAGTGTATATCGGACTGTCCGATATCATACATCGGACATTCCGATAATTCTAGAGAGTTTTTCGAAGCAACAACAACTTCCAAAATCTTTCTAAGTCCACATCGGATGTTCCGATCTTAAACATCGGAATGTCCGATGTTTCCCGAGAGTTCCAGTCCAAGGACTTAGAAAAATTTCCAGAATACATCGGATGATCCGATATTTACCATCGGGCATTCCGATGTTTCCCGAGAGATCCAAGGAAAAGACTTAGAAAATTTTTCAAACAACATCGGACAGTCCGATATAAGATATCTGGACAATCCGACTTTTCCCGAGAGTTCCTGACAGCACCCACACTCACACCGAGAATCCGATACCATCGGACTATCCGATATACACATCGGACTATCCGATATTATCAAGACAAAATGAAAACAAGGTGAGTGTCGTGCTTGGTGACTTCAAAACTTGTTTTGTAAAGGATGTTCATCGAGCACGAGATCATTTCTAGAGCACCTATACCCATCCCTCTTGATAGTACAAATGATCCTATTGACTCAATAAAAATAAAAAGTCTACGCTAGGTCGACGCCGTTCTTCCTTTGACTTTTGAGGGTCACCATAATCCGTAGATGTTTTCCTTTTGGGACTAACACATGCTCATGCACTCATTTAAGCCATTAGTCCTTAATCGTTTGTCATTAATCATCCAAAACACAATTAGGGGCCTAGATGCACTTTCAGAGTGGTTATGGCTATGTTAGTGAGTGGCAATGATTGAAGGGTTGCATTTCATTCTTGTAAATTGCATCGTGCATTCATGATGGAAGAGGCGACCCATTCTGATGTGGGTCTCTGTGCTCACATGTAGTGGGCACGAAAGTCCTACCTCGTAGTCCCATATGCGTGGTTGTATGGGAGCGAGTCAGTAAGAGTAGGCACCCTCCACCACGGGGTGGAAGGGGAATGAGAGGTGCATATCGACGGTGTGCACTCGGCCATACCCCAGTATGTGCTAAAGAGGAGATGAGCATGCATGATGCATCATATGCATGGAAATTGTGCAATCTGCATTGCATTGTCAATGATGGATTATGTTTTATGAGTTGATTATGATGTATGGATATGAGACTCTTCTTTTGTATGGCATATTTGCATCTACATTGCAATATAACGATGATTTTGAGTTAAATGGAAAGGTGTCGAGTTGGATCGAGTCGTGGCCACATCCAAAAAGATTAAAGAGAAATGTGTCGGGGTTTAGTAATGAAGTGAAACAGGTGAGCATGCATAATGCATTACATGATTGAAGAAGTGTGATTGATTATGTCTATCCTGTATCCTTATGTCTGTGTGATGGATTATGCATATTCTCAGATTTTCATGTCTCGTGTGATGGATTGTGCATATCTGTATTTTCATATCTGGTTGCGAGATATGATTTATGTTCTCAAAGTTATATGCTACGCTTCTTTATCATGGAGTAGTGAACTCCGTCAAAGACGAGCTGGGTTGGTTTGGAGAATTAAATTTTGACACTTCTGTTTTATCCACTTGCTGTTCTTATGTAAGAATGGTTATTATGCTCTTAAGTAGGAAAATGCGATTGACTATAAAATTATTCTTTGATGTACTTAGCTAAGTTATCGACTCACGCTTGATGTTTGTATTGTTGCAGGTACCTTGAACCGGCATGCATGGGTGGGGTAGTAGCACAATCACGTTTGCATCACCACCGTTCCTTCATGTTGGTTTATAGTTATGTTATTACTAGCTCGAGAAAATTCTTGTAAAAGATTGTTTGCGGTTTTGCGTAATGAGTTCCTATCCTATAATAATTATGTGGTGGAGTTTATTAATTTCTATTGGATGCGTGTTTAGTTAACTAAGGACCTGCTAGAATGATATTATATAGCTGCAAATGTTTTCTGTCTGCTGAGTGGATGTCCTAGTTTTAGGGGAAGTGCTGCCGAAATTTTTTAATAAGTTCAGCAACCTTCTAGTTGTTCGCTTGTTTTGCTATTATTTATTCTTAGCGATTTGAAATTGTTTGGTGCTAGAGAGGGTAACATTCGGGGCACGGGGTGCCGGGTGTTACAAGACTGCCTTGGTCGTGACCCCGACTATCAGCAACACCATAGTCGGGAGGGTCATGGTTGATGGTGGCAGCTCCCTCAATTTGCTGCTGGCTAGTGCGCTCGACCGGATGCAGATCCCTCGGTCGAAGGTCAAGAGCATTGCGATTCCGTTCTTCGAATCGTTCCTGGGAGCTCGACCACTCCTCTGGGGCAGGTCATCCTGCCCGCCACCTTTGGCACCTCGGAAAACTTCTGCACTGAGCTGATCACCTTCGAGGTGGTCGAGGGTGACCTCCCCTACAACGCCATCCTCGGGCGTCCCGCTCTGGTCAAGTTCATGGCGGCCAACCATTACGGTCACCGATGCATGAAAATCCCGGGACCCAATGGCATCATCACTGTGCGCGGTGACCTCAAAGCGGCGCACGGTTGCGAGACTCAAGCCCTGGCCCTCGCCGGCATGCTGCCTCAGCAAGGTCCCGCAGCGACCACGAAGGTCGCCCGCCAAAAGGCGGTCATCCAGCCCAACGGGGCTACAAAGGCCATACCGCTCGAGGAGGAGGACCCTTCCAGGTGCGTCCACATCTCGGCTGAGCTGAGTTCCAAATAGAAACTCGAGCTCGTCACCTTCCTTCGCGCCAACAAAGACATATTTGCTTGGGAGCCGGCAGACATGCCAGGTGTCCCGAGGGAGGTGGTCGAGCATCGATTGCAGGTGCAGCTCGACTGCCGGCCCGTACGCCAGAAGTTGCGGCGTTTTTCTCCCGAGAAGGTCGCCATAATCAAGGAGAACCTTGATAAGCTGTTGAAGGCCGGTTTCATTCGTGAGATCAATTACTCTGAATGGCTGGCCAACCCCGTCATCGTGCAGAAGAAAGGAGGGAAGTGGAGGATGTGCGTGGATCACACAAGGTTGAACTCGGCATGCCCGAAGGATAATTTTCCTCTCCCACGCATCGACCAGATCGTCGACTCCACAGCCAATGCCGAGCTGCTGAGCTTCCTAGACGCTTATTTTGGGTACCACCAGATTAAGCTGGCAGTCGACGACGAAAGCAAGACGTCGTTCATCACGCCGTTCGGGACCTACTGCTACACGACCATGTCGTTTGGTCTCCGCAACGCCGTAGCGACCTTCGGCAATACCGATGACCAAGACGTTCGAGCCTCAGATTGGCCGCAACCTCAAGGTCTACGTGGATGACATCATCGTCAAGAGCTCCGCCGAAGCCAACCACATTCAAGATCTTGAAGAGACTTTTGCCAACCTGAACAGGTACAAGATCAAGCTCAATCCGGAGAAGTGCGTGTTCGGCGCCGCCTCTGGGAAGGTGCTCGGCTATATGATCGGGGGCTCGGGGGTCGGCCCAAACCCAGAGAAGATCGAGGCGATAGAGAAGATGGCTCCCCCGAGCTCGGTGAAGCAGGTACAGTGCCTCACAGGTCGTATGGCTGCACTTAGCCGGTTCATCTTGAGGCTCGGCGAGCGCGGGCTGCCCTTCTTCAAGGCCTTGCGCAAGCACGGGGGCTTTGAGTGGACGCCCGAGGCTCAGCGGTCTTTCGATGAGTTGAAGGTATACCTGTCGACACCACCCTTACTTACGACCCCGCAGCTGGGAGAGAAATTGCTGCTCTACCTTGCGGCCACCACCCAGGCCGTCGCGCTGTCCTGGTGGCCGAGCGGAACGCGCAGCAGCATCCGATTTACTATGTCAGCGAGGTTCTTCACGGGCCAAAAGAGCGCTACCCTCAGGTTCAGAAGCTCCTTTATGCCCTCCTCATGGCTTCGCGCAAGCTTTGGCATTACTTCCAGGCTCATTCCGTGGTCGTCCTGAGCAACTTCCCGCTCGGGGAGATCTTGAGGAATCCAGAGACTGGAGGACGCATCGCCAAATGGGCCATGGAGTGACTTTTGACCTCCGGTTAAATGGCGCGACGGCCATTAAGTCGCAGGCTTTGCCGACTTCAGGTCGAACAGACCTCGCAGCCAGCTCCTGAGCTCGAGGTCAATGAGGAGAAGCCCTGGGTCATGTACTTCGACGGCTCGCGGTCCTTCAAACGCTCGGGGGCTGGAATCCTCATCCTCACCCCGCAGGGCGATAGGCTGAGGTACGTGGTTCGTTTTGGGTTCCCAGTGACAAACAATGCAACAGAATATGAGGCTCTTCTGGCGGGGCTTCGAGCTTGCAAGGCGCTGGGTGTTCGTCGGCTGGTCGTCAAGGGCAACTCACAACTCGTCATCAACCAGTTCAACAAGGGATACCAGTGCTCTGAAGACTCTATGGCCAAGTACCTCGCCGAGGTGCGTAAGATGGAGAAGTGGTTCCAAAACCTGGAGATCACATATGTGGCTCGGAAGGACAACTCCGACGCAGATTTCCTCTCCAAGCTCGGGTCGTCCGACGATGAAGTCCCTCCCGACGTGATCCTGGAAACCCTGGCGTCTCCCTCCATCTCCGACCAAGGGCCCTCGATCGCCTTCATCGAAGGTACTCCCTCCTGGGCTGAGCCGATCCATCGTTTCCTGGCGACGGGTGAGCTCCCGACCGAGCCAGCGGAAAGAAGCAGGATCAAGCGCCGGGCGAGCTCGTATAATCTCGTGGACGGCAAGCTTTATCGTCGGAACATCTCTGGCATCCTGACTAAGTGCATTACCACGGAAGAGGGTAAGTACCTGCTACATGACATTCATTTAGGTCTCTGTGAGGCACAATCTTCTTTTAGGACTATGGTCGGGAAAGCTTTCCGCATGGGGTACTATTATTAACGGCACTCCAGACGACGTAACATTGTCCGCACCGTCGAACTGCCAGCCCATGCTCGGAAGTCGATCACCGCCTACGCGCTCCCGCACCATCCGCCACGCGTGGCCCTTCTCGACACGGGCCGACATCTCGGCCCCTTTCGCAGCGCCGGGGAAGAAGTTTTGTTCGTGGCCATCGATACCTTCACCAAGTGGATCGGCGAACCCGCCCCGACCATCACGGCTCAAGGCAAGCGTCAAATTCTTCCGCTTGTTCGTGGTCACGTGTATGGGGTTCCATGCATAATCATTACTGACAATGGAACTCAATTTACCAGTGAGCTGTTCCAGGAATACTGCGAAGACATTGGCACCAAGGTATGCTATGCTTCAGTGGCCCACCCGCAGAGTAATGGAGCAGTGGAACGCGCCAACGAACAAATCGTTCAAGGCATCAAAAAGCGAGTGTCAGATGAGCTCGAACGACACGGCCAGACCTGGGTGGATGAGCTTCCCACCGTCTTATGGTCTATTCGTACCACACGGTACCGAGCAACAGGTCCACACCCTTCGGCTCGTGTTCATATCGGCCGCCCCGCCTCCCCGAGGTCACGCTGGCTCGCCAGGTTAGCTTGGTCGATCGATCGACTTCGAGCAAGAACGGTCTCTTGACCTTATCCCGCGGAAGAAGTAAGATGTCGCGGCTTCGCTCACGATCGGCAAGATGACTGCATGCTCTTCGCAGACATGCGTCTAGATCGGTACGACCTAGGGAGCTCCTTGTTGGGGACTTAGCCTTGAGACGAATTCAGGCACCGTCTAACACCAACAAGTTATCCCCACGGTGGGAGGGCCTCTATAGAGTTGTTTCAACAGATCGCATGGGGGCTTACCAGCTAGCGTTGCCCGATGGCAGAGAGCTTTCTAGCTCGTGGAATATCGACCAGCTTCGAAAATTCTATGTGTAACCTTTTTACCTCAAATTTCAATAAAGTTCTTGTTCAATTGTCATTATTTGTCTTTGCGCGCCTTTTTCTTTCTATGTTTTGTGTTGGCTTGAGCTCAATTCTCTGAACCCGACCTACGAATGAGCGCGCTTGCTCTTTGCCCAGGTGTCGCGGGCTTATCCTTCACCCCCAAAGGGTCGAAGTTGCGTGTAAGCGAATCTCTTCAAGATCTATACTCCCCCGTGCTGTGGTTCGATTTAAGCCGTGGATCGGGTCCAACGAAAGCAATGTGCAAATCGTTGTTATGACTCGAGCCTTACTATAGATCTTAAGTTTTTCCCCGTGGCGACCATGTTTTTCCCCGTGGGCCTTTTTCGATCTTGCAGGACTTGGTCTTTGCAGGGTTTCTAACTTGCGCCCAAGGCCGGCGTTGCTCGACCTTGAACCCAACGAGGGCTGGATGAGATATACCACGGGTAGAAAAGGCTAAGTGCACGACTAAGGAAAAACTTTCATTCAAGCAAAACAAGATATTAAGCTGTTCTTGCAATAAACCCTGTTTTTTGTTATACACAAAAGTCTTGCTTACAAGAAGTCTAGCCCTATTTAAAGATCAGCCATCTCACGGGCAAGCTTCTCCTTCTCAAGATCGGTGACCTTGGCCCTCAGGGTCGAGAGCTCGCTCTGGAGATGGAGAGCTTCGGTGGAGGCTTCACCGGTGCGCCGCCGCTCGTCTTGAAGTTGGGCCACAACACTCTTCGCCGCCTTGCTTGCTCGACCCAGCTTTTCTTCGAGCTCCTTCACCTTGGCCTCAAGCTCGGGGGTCGCCTTCACCGAGGAAGACACTTGCTCCGCGGCGGCCTTTGCCAGCACTTCGGCCTTGGCCCGCTCGGCTTTGAGCGCCTTGGCCGACCGCGCGCGCTCTTGCTCCTCGGCCTTGTAGGCATGGTCGCACTCGGTGGCTCTGGTCTACTTGAGCTCGGCCGCGTGGGCAGCCTCCTGCACCTTCATCGCCTGGCGCAGGTTGTCGAGCTCTTTGGCCCTTTGTTCGGCCTCTTCTTACTCGATCCCCAAGGTCTCGATGAACCTGGAGCGTTCGACCTCTCGCACCTCCACCATGTTCAGATGCCCTCAAGACGCTTCGGCGTGCTCCTGAAGGCCTTGTAGTCCTTGGGAGACGTTGCGGATCGCCTTCAAGGCAAAAAGGGTGGTCCAAATAAGAGAAGTAGCAAAGAGGGCTCGGGCTAACTGAAGGATCGATAAAGTCGCCTAGAGGGGGGTGAATAGGCGTAATAAAGTTTAAAACAAATTTAGCAGCGGAATTATCGGAATATCCGACTTTGATATCGGACTATCCGATATTGCAGGTCGGACTATCCGATCAGAGCGCAATAAACCCTAAAAAGTAGATCTGAGAAATTAGAGAGACTAAATTTCTACCAAATGAAATTTCTGAGCTAAGGCAACTACCAAAGAACTAGATCAACCAATATCTACTGCAAGTAGCTACCAAATACTTGAATCCCCAAAGATTACGTCAAGAGCACACGGGGACAAATAGAAAACTCACAAACCAAGGAGATGCAGCGATTTTTTCCCGAAGTTCGGATCTTTGAGGAGATCCTCGCCTCCGCTGAGGAGGCACAAAGCCCGGTCCCTTTCGACCACGATCCTCCGGTGTTGCACAAAGCACTCGCGGTTTCACTTCTTGATCCCTTTCCTTGCGGAGGTGGAATCGACCTTCACAAACTCCCATGGCTTCCCACACGAGATCGGGAGCTCACCGGTGACTCCTAGCCGCCTAGGAGACCTCAATCTCCAAGAGTAATAAATGGAGTGTAGACCGCTCTTGAAAATTTCCCTAGTGCTCAAAAGAACTTTCACGATTTGCAACAAAGAAGGATGAACTCAAGAGAGAGCAAGAAAGAGCAAGAGAAGAGTTAATGCTCAGTACACTGGTAGGTCGGAGTAAATGAGGGAGAGAGTGGGGTATTTAGCCAGGACACAAAATATAGCCATTCTGCCCTGTGTCAGACCCCCACATCGGACTATCCGATGGCAGACATCGGACTATCCGATATGTGCAAATCACCAGATTCGACTCCACTCAAGAATTCAAAATTTTGCTGAGAAAAAGCACACATCGGATGTTCCGATGTTTCCAGAGAGATTTTCAAAGCAACAATAAAATCCAAAATCTTTCTAAGTCCACATCGGATGTTCCGATCTTAAACATCGGAATGTCCGATGTTTCCCGAGAGTTCCAGTCCAAAGACTTAGAAAAAAATTCAGATCACATCGGACTATCCGATATGTGCAAATCACCAGATTCGACTCCACTCAAGAATTCAAAATTTTGCTAAGAAAAAGCACACATCGGACTATCCGATTTCACACATCGGATGTTCCGATGTTTCCAAAGAGATTTTCAAAGCAACAATAAAATCCAAAATCTTTCTAAGTCCACATCGGATGTTCCGATCTTAAACATCGGAATGTCCGATGTTTCCCGAGAGTTCCAGTCCAAAGACTTAGAAAAAAAATTCAGATCACATCGGACTATCCGATATCAACCATCGGACATTCCGATGTTTCCCGAGAGGTCCAAGTGCAAAGACTAAGAAAATTTTTCAAATCACATCGGACTATCCGATATCAACCATCGGACATTCCGATGTTTCCCGAGAGTTTTCAAACATGCAACCACACACGCACCGGAGAGTCCGATACCATTGGACTGTCCGATATTAACATCGGACATTCCGATAATATCAGCACAACTGAAATGCAAAGTGAGTGCCGTGCATGGAGACTTCAAAACCAAATTTATAAGAGATGTTTATCGAGCACGAGGTTATTTCTAAAGCATGTACATTCCATCCTCTTAATAGTACGGCGTTCCTATTGACTCAATAAAGTAAAAGATCTACCCTAAGTCGACGCCGCTCATCTTTTCACTTTTGAGGGTCAACAACGTCCTGAGATGCGCTTTTTTGGGATCACACCGCTTATATACTCATTTAAGCCATTAGTCCCTTAATCGTTTATCATTAATCATCCAAAACACAATTAGGGGCCTAGATGCACTTTCAATCTCCCCCTTTTTGGTGATTGATGACAACACGATTAAAGTTTGATAGAAATAATGAATGATGAAGTTGAGAGTGACCAAGATATGTTGAGCTCCCCCTAGATTTGTGCATTAGGGATTCTAAATACACATTTTTTAGAGGTGAAATTCAAAAGGAGCTTCCCCTATATCTTGGCATTCAAGTAAGCGGCAACAATAATATGATGAACCATAAAACTTATCAAACTTATCATTGCAAGTGTTAAGCATGTCATAATGTATCAGAGCATGATATATCAAATCCAACAAAGTATAAGCAATGTAAGTTCACCAAAACAAAAGGAATGCATCGAGTTCACACGACATAACATAACGGACCAAAAATGTATGATAACTTTTCTCCCCTTTGGCATCAAGGCACCAAAAGGAGAAAGAACAATCAAGAAATGATCACTCATGGACTCCTCATCGAGGCGGCATAATTGTCGGAAGAGGAAGGATCTGCAGTGCACGGAGAGCCGAAAGGATCCGCCAAGGAGTCATCAACGCCATCGAACAAGGAAGGTTGAGGTGCTTTTGGATAGACTTGAGCCTCTTCGCGTTCTTCTTCGCCATCTTGACAAGATATTGCAGACACGGTCGGTGGAAGAAGAAGTCTCATGAGGGACAAGAGGGAGCAGCAAGACCAGAGCGAGTAGACACGTATGGGCCGGAGCCGAGGAGCTTGAGGAGCAACAGCTTGACTAGCCCGACCTGCAGCCTAAGTGCTTCAGATCGCACTCAAACTTCTTCTTGGAAATACCGAGAATTACCCTCATGATGTATGGAGCGAATCCACAATCAAGGCTTGGTCGAGGGAGTTTGCATGAATCTCATTCCAGAGGTAAAGGGCCACCATAAACGGTCTTCCACCCGTGAAGATCCGATGCAAAATATCACGAGTGTAGGACAGATATGAGAGGCATCACCTTCCTTGGGAGCAATGGTCTTCGAAGGAGCCTTGGCGGCAAAGAACCAAGGGCTTCAAGAATTTGGTGTTCCTGCTCAAAAGCGTAATCCTCGATATACAAAGCACTCAGATTTTCAAAGAACCAAGGAGCGATTATTGTGAAGATCGCCCTTGTCCATGCTCTCCTCAAATTAAATCCCAACAAAGTCCCAAAACGCCCCACGCACATTCTCAGACAAATTTCACCTTCACCATCCATGTCATGGTGTCATTGGAGACATGCAGAGTGGCGAGAACCGGGCAATGATCTCAAGTGTTCCAATCTTGCTTCATGCCCATGATCCTCTTGATGCCGAGCCTCTCACAGGCCTCGATGACGCCGTTGAAGACCGGATCATCACATGACTCCATATATTCTCAATCAACCCACTGCATATTTACGACAGGATTCTTGCGAGGGAGGATAACAGTCTCATAGAAATCTTGTTGAAAGAAGGTCCAGAAGCGCTTATCAGAGGAGAAAGCCTTTCTACTGAGGTAAGGATCCGAAGCCCTAGCTTTGGTCACCATCCCAGACTTGCCTTTGTAGCTAATCACAGATCTCTGAAGATCGGGACGACGACTGGGCTTGAACATCATTGAAAAGGAACAAGATCATCGCTATCTTCTTCTTGAGCCGACCTTTGCCCTTGTCACCTGCTGAGAGGACACTGGAAGAGGTTCCTTTGCCCTTGCCTGATGGAGTGGGAGGAGGACGGGCAGGAGGTGCATCATCTTGACGACGAGGCTCAGAAATAGTGATGCCTTGAGCTTTGGGCTTGGTAACCACTTTCTTCTTTATTTTGCCCCCAGCAGGAGTTGGAGCAGGAGCAGTCGCGACCTCAGGAGGAGAATCTGAAATATCCGGAGGATTTCCTCGATTTGCTGCGGCCTTGGTCCGGACATTCGTTGGAGTCTTCCTCTTAAACTGCCCTTGCTCGTCGGTATGGAGTGCCCTCTTCAATTTCTCTCCCTTGTCGTCTCCGGCAGCCATGGATAAAATCTAGAAAAGATGATACAGGAGCTTGAGACAGAGGACAAGGGAAACAGAAAGAAACTCACAATTTTGCAATTCCCTGGAAACATCGGATAGTCCGATATTTTGGGTCGGACAGTCCGATAATAATCGGATAGTCCGATGCCAACTATCGGATAATCCGATATTTGCGGGAAAAATGCAAAACATGATTTCTTGAAGATAGACCACGCATTTTACAACAATTTTGTGGGATATGCTCCTAGGGACAAAGGAACTCATCTACCAAGAAGATTGACCAAACAAAAGGGATGAGAAACCCTAGATCTAAGGAGAAATAGGGTAACCTGAGATCAAAAACGAGAGGAGAATTGAATGGGGATGAGGATCTTCGCCAAAAGGGATTAGATCTGCGGAGGGAGGCCCTTGCAATGAGGAAGATGATCTCCGAACACCACAATCGCCAGGGAGGAAGAGGACCCAATGAGTTTTGGAGGAAAATAACCGAGTGAAAAGAAAAAACCCTTCGGGCTTCTTTTAAACCTCCCCACATCGGATAGTCCGATAAGGACATTGGACAGTCCGATGTGTGCGATCACCCAGATATCGGACAGTCCGATCTTCAACATCGGATAGTCCGATATGTGCAGATTTACAGAAACCGGATAGTCCGATACAAATATCGGAACATCCGATATGTGTAAACTTCTAGCACAAGGATAGAAGAGATTGAGGAATGAGATGGAATGACTTGTGAACTCTTTTGCTGTCTCCCCACTCATGATCAGCGAACACCAAAGCACTAGAAGCTATGATCACAAGTGGTTTGACTCACACCAAGATCCAAAACCTCACAAAATTTTAAAGAAACCAAATAAAGTTTTGAAATTCCTTTTGGTTGAAATCATACAAGCATGACAATTTATGTATGCAACTTTTCAAGCCAGGTTTCGAGAATCCAAAATGTTTAGCCCACTTCTCAATTCGCAGAATTTCTTTTCATCAAGAGGCTTGGTGAATATATCGGCTAGTTGGTCATTTGTGCTCACATGTTGAATAACGATATCGCCTTTAGTGGAATGGTCTCTTAGGAAATGATGGCGAATATCAATATGCTTTGTACGAGAATGTTGGACGGGGTTGTTGGCGATTTTTATGGCGCTCTCATTGTCACACAAAAGTGGAACATGGTTATAGGTTAGGCCATAATCATTTAGGGTTTGTCTCATCCAAAGTAATTGGGCACAACAACTCCCGGCTGCTATATATTCGGCTTCGGCTGTGGATAGGGCTACAGAGTTTTGCTTCTTGGAGGACCAAGAAACTAGGGATCTACCAAGGAACTGACAAGTACCCGAGGTACTCTTCCTATCCACTTTACATCCCAATAATCCGTGATCGAATAGCCGACTAGCTCAAATGATGATCCTTTAGGATACCATAGGCCTAAATGAGGGTGTGCACTAAATATCTCGAAATTCTCTTCGGCCACCATGTGGCATTCTTTAGAGCGGCTTGAAATCTTGCACACATGCAAACACCGAGCATGATATCCGCCTAGATGCACAAAGGTAAAGTAGGGAACCGATCATCGAACGATATACCTTTTGAACAACCGGTTTACCTTCTTTGTCGAGGTCTAGATGCCCATTAGCTTGCATTGGCGTCTTGATCGGCTTGGCGTTCTCCATCCCGAACTTCTTGAGCATGTCCTTAATGTACTTCGTTTGGCAAATGAAGGTTCCTTCCTTGAGTTGTTTGACTTGAAAACCGAGGAAGAACTTCAGTTCGCCCATCATGGACATCTCAAACCTTTTGGTCATGATCCTGCTAAATTCCTTGCACAAATGCTCATTAGTAGACCCGAATATAATGTCATCGACATAAATTTGACATACAAATAGATCATTATCAAGATGCTTAGTAAAGAGAGTAGGGTCGGCCTTTCCGACTACGAAACCTTGACCGAGAAGGAAATCACGAAGACACTCGAACCACGCCTTGCTTGCTTAAGCCCATAGAGAGCTTTGTGAAGGAAGTAGACATGGTCCTGATGATTTGGGTCTTGAATCCGGCGGTTGCTCAACATAGACCATCTCGAGAGAGGTCCATTTAGGAAGGCGCTTTTCACGTCCATTTGGTACAACTTAAAATCATGGTGAGTAGCAAAGGCAAGTAATATTCTAATAGATTCAAGCCTAGCTACTAGAGCATAAGTTTCATCGAAATCCAAACCTTCGATTTGAGTGTACCCTTGAGCGACCAACCGGCTTTGTTCCTAGTCACGATTCCGTTCTCGCCTTGCTTGTTTCAAATACCCATTTAGTTCCGATAACATTTTGCTTGGGTCTTTCGACAAGCTTCCACACTGATTCCTTTCAAATTGTTCAACTCCTCTTGCATTGCCATCACCCAATCCGGATCTTGAAGAGCTTCATCTACCTTGAGTGGTTCAAGAGACGACACAAAAGAGTAAAATTCACAAAAATTAGCAACACGAGATCTAGTGGATACTCCCTGTTAATATCTCCAAGAATATTGTCGACCGG
Organism: Guadua angustifolia; assembly: GCA_036346375.1. Taxonomy (NCBI): domain Eukaryota; kingdom Viridiplantae; phylum Streptophyta; class Magnoliopsida; order Poales; family Poaceae; genus Guadua; species Guadua angustifolia. The sequence goes on from CM070515.1 coordinate 24,587,767, forward strand.
TGATCTCGTTGAACACTTTGATGAACCCTTGATGAGGCATTTGTTGTATTTGATTTTTGAATTGGGTCCTCATCATCTTGGGCAAGAGTCGATCCATCTTGTGCTTGCATTGAAGAAGATGGGGCACCATCCAACAAATGCATCACGAGTTGGAGTGCTCGAGCTTCTTCTTGCTCAAGAGGCCTCACTTCTCCAATTGCTAGCCTTTTGATCGCCTCACATGGAGGTTCTTCCTGTCAATCACGGTACGATCAACTTGCTCTACTTGAGAACCGTTAGTTTCATCAAATGTTACATCACGCGAGATTTCAACCACATCGGTGGTGTTGTTGAAAACTCGGTATGCATAAGCATTAGACCCATAACCAAGCAAGAATCCCTCATCTACTTTAGGAGCAAATTTAGAGGACTTAGCTTTCTTGTTGAGGATGAAGCATTTGCTCCCGAAGACTCGGAAGTAGGATACATTGGGTTTCTTCCCGGTAAGTAGCTCGTACGCCGTCTTCTTTAACAACTTGTGGAGATATAGCCGGTTGGAGCTGTGGCACGCGGTGTTGACGGCTTCCGCCCAGAAGATGTCGGAGACCTTGTACTGCCAAGCATCGTCGCGCCATCTCGATGAGAGTCCGATTCTTCCTCTCGGCTACCCCATTTTGTTGTGGGGAGTAGGGAGCCGAGAATTCATGCTTGATGCCTTCTTCATCGAGGAACTCCTCCACGTCGGTGTTCTTGAATTCAGTGCCGTTGTCACTTCGTATTTTCTTGATCTTCACCTCAAATTCATTTTGCGCCCTTCTCATGAACTTCTTTAAGCTTCCTTGGGCTTCACTTTTGTCATGCAAGAAAAACACCCAAGTAAAGCGAGAAAAATTATCTACAATAACTAACCCATACTTGTTTCCTCCGATGCTTATGTAGGCAATTGGACTGAATAAATCCATGTGGAGCATCTCCAATGGTCTTGAAGTAGTCATCACATTCTTGACAGGATGAGGTGCTCCAACTTGCTTCCCGGCTTGACATGCGCTACACACCCTATCTTTCTCAAACACAATATTCGTTAGTCCAAGGATGTGATTGCCCTTAATGAGTTTGTGAATGTTCCTCATACCAACATGGGCAAGCCGGCGATGCCAAAGCCAACCCATGCTCGATTTGGCCATTAAGCATGTTTCAAGGTTAATTCTATCCGTAGAAAAGTCTATAAGATAGAGGTTACCCTTTAAACGACCCTTAACGGCTATTGAACCATCATCCCTCTTAATGACATCCACACCCTTATCACTAAACATGCAATTGTAGCCCGCTTCACATAATTGAGCAACGGACAACAAATTGTAGCTTAGTGATTCAACAAGTAAAACATTATTTATATGGAAATCATTTGTAATTAGAATCTTACCTAAACCTACCACTTCACCTTTTCCGTTGTCGCCAAAAATTATACTCTCACTGTTTGATCCATTGGCTTCAAGATGTGCAAACATTGCCCGTTCTCCGGTCATATGATGTGTGCATCCGCTATCCAAGATCCAGCTTGTTCCACCGGAGATATAGGCCTACAAAATAAAATTTAGTTTTTTCTCTTTGGTACCCAAACTTGTTTAGGTCCACGCACGTTAGTGACAAGTGATTTGGGGACCCAAATAGATCGCACACTAGAAGCATTCTTGGGCTTACCCTCAATATGATGAGCAACTACTCTACCGAGGCTAGTCCTCTTAAGCACATATGAAGCAAAGAAAGTGGATTGAGCCTTATGTTTAGAGTTTGCTTCCCCCTTTACGAAGTGAATGGGCTTGTTCAAAGGCGCAACCACAATGTGGTTTCCTTTGCCCTTGGGAGGGACATAGCCAAGCCCATGCTTCATGGGGTTACCTTGACGCTTACCGAGGAATTCCTCTAATCCCTTGCTAGCCTTATAGGACTTTTGAAGTCCATCTTCAAGCATTCCCTTGAGCATCTCATTTTCATGAGCTAGTACTTGCAAAGTCTCAAGGTTAGTAGCACAAGTATTAACATCTATATTGAAGCATCTAGCACAACCATTGCTAGTAGATGGTAGAGAAGAATTGGGGCTAATAGTTGAGGTAATCGGAGGGTTATTCTTGAGATCAACAAGCTTCAACTCAAGAGCCTTGCAAGCATCACTCGACTTCGCAAGTTCCTCTTTAAGTGAAGCATTGGTGATCTCAAGACTAATCACCTCGGATTTGGTCAAAGTTAAGTTCTTAGCCACTTCCTCATTTTCTCTTTCTCAAAAGATAAGCTCTTCTCTAGTTCACGATTTTTCTTTTTCGAGGATGAGTAGATCCTCTTGAGCTTGAGAATAGCTTCCTTTTGTTCAACCACTTCCTCCAACCTTTCAATATCTTTTAGGAGCAAATTCAACTTATGAATGTCAAGGTTTTTTATAGACTTAAGCACGGCACCAATGTCATCATTATCACTATCACTATCGTGCTCATCTAGACAATCATTAGTAATGGAGGAGTGGGGACAAGTGTTGATACCTTGTGCCCCTTCGCCATGAGGCACATTGGAGCTACTTCATCGTCATCGCTTAAGTTGTCGAAGAGGCTCTTCGACATTGTCGGAGTAGAGGGTATGGCGATGGCGACGGAGGCGATTCCACCTTCATTGTCGGAGTTTGACTCGGAGTCGGAGTCGGAGCTGGAGTCGGTGTCGGAGTTCCACTCCTTTCCAATGTAGGCACGACCCTTGCCCTTGTACTTCTTGCTCTTCTCCTTCTCCTTGCCACGGTACTTGTCCTTCTTGTGCGACTTCTCATCTTTGCTTTCCTTGTGCGGATACTCGGCAATGAAATGGCCGGTTTCGCCGCATTCATAGCATCTTCTTGTGGAGTGTCTCCCTTTTGATTTTCTTCTAAAGTTCTTTGATTGACCTCCTTGTTTGAAGTTCTTCTTCTTGAAGAATTTATTGAATCTTCGCACAAATAGAGCCATATCTTCATTTGTCAATGGACCACTAGACTCTTCATCCTCACTTGTGCTTTCTTGACAGCACACAACTTTGACGGCCTTTAGAGCGATGCCCTTTTTCTTCCTGCACTTGAGTTCTTCCACAACCTCGGCTTCCTTCACCATCATCTCGTCCATCATGAGCCGCCAATGACATCATGAGGAGTCAAAGTTTCGAAGTTGGGCGGTCTTGGATCAATCGAACAAGGTTGCGGTTGGTGGGAGTGATCACGCTAAGTATTATCTTCACCACGGCCTTGTCGTAAAGATCGGTGCACCCAAGGCCTTTTGCTTGATTTACGAGCACCATCAAAGGTCAAACATCTTAGTGTATGATTTACCATCTTCCAAGGTGAACCGCTTAGCTCGCCAATAATGAGCTCTATCTTCGATTCTCGGACGCTTGACACTCCTTCATGACCGACTAGAGTCTATCCCAAATAGCCTTTGCTTCTTCGAGTCCATCAACTCGGTTGAACTCGGAATCACTTAAGGCGTTGAATAAGGCATTGACCGCCAAATCATTGAAATGTTGATCTTTGTCTTCTTGGGAGTAAGGTTCTCGGATCATTAGGCTTGAAACTCTGCTCGCACAATCTTCGAGATAGAAGGGTGAAGCGATCTCAGTGCATCTTCATCTTATGTTTCCATGCCGCATAGTGAGTGCCGTCGAAATGAGGCGCCGACGGAGGGCACGGAGACATATGATGAAGAGTGAGGAATTGTAATTAAGTGGAATACCCATCCGAAGATCGTCGACAGACTTCCCTGTTTGCGACATATTGATTCTCCAAGCGGTTAAGCCAAACTAAGGAGATTTGGCTTTGATACCAATTGAAGGATCGATAAAGTCGCCTAGAGGGGGGGGTGAATAGGCGTAATAAAGTTTAAAACAAATTTAGCAGCGGAATTATCGGAATATCCGACTTTGATATCGGACTATCCGATTTATATCGAACTATCCGACATCTTGCAGTCGGACTATCCGATCGAGCGCAATAAACCCTAAAAAGTAACCGAGAAATTAGAGAGACTAAATTTCTACCAAATGAAATTTCTGAGCTAAGGCAACTACCAAAGAACTAGATCAACCAATATCTACTGCAAGTAGCTACCAAATACTTGAATCCCCAAAGATTAAGTCAAGAGCACACTGGGACAAATAGAAAACTCACAAACCAAGGAGATGCAATGATTTTTTCCTCAAATTCGGATCTTTGAGGAGATCCTACGTCTCCGTTGAGGAGGCACAAAGCCCGGGTCCCTTTCGACCACGATCCTCCCGGTGTTTGTAACATCCCAAAATTTGAATTTTCAAAAATTTATGTTAAATTAGCTTTCCAAAAATTTTACATCAATCTTATTTGATTAAAGAAGCTTAATTTAGAATTTTCTAAATCTAAAACAATTTAATGTACCTTCTATGTACATCAAGTAATTAAAATGACATGCTTTGATTTTTGTTTTGCCTTGGATTTTCTCCTTGAGTTAATATCCGGAGTTATTTTGTTCTTCTATGATTTTATGTTAATGAAGTCTTTTAATTGCCAAATCCAACACCTTAATGAAACTCAAAGAAACATCAAACAACATGCTATAGAAAATAATTTTGTAAAATACTAGAGTCCAAATGGAGAATAAATATAATTTTTCTAGAATTTTTCAACACCATTTAGATATCTCGAAAATTCAAAAACAGTATGAAGATCAGCCAACTTTGGTGAATTACTGTTCTTAAACCACAATAGATAATCAAGTAAAACCAAAGAAAATGAAAAGTAGAACCTTTGCACTACTTACTCAAAAATTTGCAGAATTTTTCAACCAAGTCTTCACCTCTTCCCAAGTCTGCCCAAATGACATGTCAACTCAGCCCTTAAAATCGCCAGCTGCTGAATTCAGCCGATTCACTCGATGAATCCTCGGGCTAAGCCTCCGCAGTGGTCCCACATGCGCTGGGCCCGCTGGCCAGCCCTCCTCCTTCTCTCCTTCCTTTCTCCCTCCCGGCTCCTGCCCAAGTGTCCGGCCTTGTTTTCTTCTTACCGACGTGGTCTCTTCCCTGCGCCATTGGCGAGAGGCGGTGCCAGCTCATCTCTTCCTGCGCCATTGGGTGGTGCAGGCGGTGCCCATTTGCATGTTGTGCACTCTCTGCAGACCGCCATAAAGCCAAGAAGCCTCACTTCTCCCTTGCTCATTGCTATTGCTCACCTTGCCTTGAAGCCATCCGCCAGAGCACAGCCTTGAGCCAGTAATCCTTCAGCGGCATTCAAGACCACCACGGCCGTGAGTTCTTCCCCTCCCTGTGCCGACTCCAGAGCCAGTCCCCAGCCGCAGCAACTCTCTTCTTCTTCCTCCTGCGCCGGTGAGTTTTCTTGGTAGCTTGTTTGCATGCAGACTTGCTTAGTCCTTGTATCTTGAGTCTTCTACTCCTTGCGCCGCTTCTTTCCCTCACCTAGGTGCTGCTCCAGCCTAGCCGAGTCTCTCCAGGTCATCCCTTCAAGCCTTGCCGACTGCTCCAAGCCCAGCCAGAGCCAACGCCATTGTTGGATATTTGAAGCTCTAGGGTTCATATTGGTAAGCTCAAGTAAATATGCAAGGAACCTTTTCACAAGGAACACAATGGTGTAGTGGTAGAGCACTAATGCATGTATTCAGTAGGTCCTGTGTTCGAATCCTCACACATGCATTTTATTTTTTTTTCATTTTTCTTATTTTTGTCTCGCGCAATAAAACACTTATAACTTTTGCTGTGAAAGTCCGATTAATGCAAACTTAGTTCCTAAATTTAAGTTACTCAGTAGGGATTCAGAATATGCAATAAATAGTTACATGTTGCTTGCTGCAAAAACTTGTAATTAGGAGTTGAATGAAAGCCATGATTTAAGTATTATGAAGGAACTATGATAATCCTAGCTCTAAAAATTATGAAATAAATCCAGCATGCTCCTGCAATCTCAAATGTCCCATTTCTATAAAAAGATTTAGGATTCAATGTGTTTTGCATCAAAAAGTTGATTGTGCCAAGCCTTAATATCATGCAAGATTCAAATAGTTAAAATATGGATTAAATGGACTCAAAAATTGGTGAAACCAGTTTGGATGCAATCTTGGGTTTGTATAGATCACCAGTATATAAAAACATTTAAGTTTCACCTTGGTTTGCTATATTTTCTCATTAGCCAAACATGCAATTGGTAAAATGAACGAATAGTCGTAACTTTAGCAAACGGACCTTAAATTCGACAAAATTAACTTCTATAACCCAGAAATGATATGCCTTAGCTTGCCATACAAAAATAACATTAGTTTGATCAACTTCGAGTTCAACTCATATTAAGCCGAAATCACTATTCATTAGAAAAACGCTTTGAACAAATAAGAAATATCGCGGAATCAACTTTAAAACACTCTTAGGGATATTCCCTAATAACCCCTGAAAAATGGTTGCATTATTCCATTTGGTGCAGCCGCAAACAAAGAAAGAAATCTGAACCGTAATAGCGCTAAAAGTGTGGTCATATAAGCCTTTTTCAAATCAGAGAATATCGCATATAAATATAAAATCATGAGGAATAATCGAAAACATTATCTGATATATATACTACCATATTCTAAAAAAATGTATTAATTATAACTTGCTTTGTATCTGAATCCAACCAAAATAATACTCTTCGGAATATATTCCTTCTTTCCCAGTTATTAATCCTTCTCTTCGGTGTATTTTCTGAAAGCCGTTCTCTTTTGTCTAATCATCGACCCAATCCATCCAAGTTCCTAATTTCATTAAATCGTTGTGCCCAATGCTATTCGCTCTTAATTTGGAGTTTATTTGATTTGCTTTTTGAAGTTTTGTTGTATTTGCGCTTGTTTATCGTTAGACGCTGTCAGTAAGTCGCGCTTCGAAGGAGCCGAAAGCAAGCTAGCGGAGATTGAAGATCAATGATCAAGGATCAAGATAAAGAGTAAAGAATAATATAAATTGCAAGGGCCGAGCAAGTCGTGCTTTGATCATATTGCTCGGCTTTTACAAATTTACTTTGATTCAAATTATTGCATGCTAGTTCAAGATTAAAATGAATTAAATTAATTTGGGAATTAGTTATTCAATCCAATTGCTAAATATCACCTTGCCATGATTATTTGTATGCCATAATTCATTTGTCACCCTAAGATGGTTGATTATTAGTTGGTTGTTATTACTTGCCAACGTGGGTTGGTTAGACCATGTATAATTGCTTAGCCATGCCACGCAACTCATGTCTTTTGAAAATAAAAAGGATAATACTGATTAATGGATTATGAAATGTGTTTGTGAAATGGTGTGACGTGTTGCCACACGATGATGTTGATATGTGGAACCAGTGTGGTTCTACGTGGATGTTGAGTTGTTGTTGGCATTGTGTTGCGCAATAATCAACTGGGTGGTAAAATGTTTTAGACCGAGGCAAGTGGCAAGAGTGGCATTGATATGTCACTTTGGTATTTGGTGGTGTTGTTGGTAAATTATGAGATGGTACTTGTTGGTGAACTATGTGATGGTTTTGTTGGTGAATTGTTTGGGGTAGTCTTGCCTTGGTCACCCTAAGGACTTCACCTTGCAAGCCTTTGAACTGAGTCACTGTCATACAACCACATGTCTCTATGGGACGGACCTAGTTTAGTAGGATTCGATATCTCACCTTTGATACTCGGTGGCAGCCACCCGAGGGTGATCAGATGGGGAGCGTGCACTGCTTTGCTGCTTGGTACCCATCCAACGGTGTTCGCTCGGTCCTATACTTGGCTCAGAGTGAGGGAAGTGATAGTGAAGGCAACACGGAGAGGTTCCTAGGTTGAGCTAGAAGTTTCAAAGGCTTTGTTATGATCGCCATTCGCATATCGTTGTATGGCGATTCACTACCGACGTGGTGAGTTGATTGTATCTTGTGGGTAAAGTGTACAACCTCTGCAGAGTGTAAAAACTATTCAATAGCCGTGTCCGCAGATTGGACATTGCTCGGGATTACGATCAAGGGGTAGAGTTTTGAAAATGAAATGAGGTTGAGAATGTGGACATTGTGATATGGAAATTGGTTAATGATGAGAAATGCTTTACTTGAGATGATTACAAAATTTATTATGGATATTACTTGTTCTATCGCTTTTCAATCTATTTATGATATCATTTGGAAATGCCGCTTTATTACAAAAGAACCATTCACCATTCCTTTGGAATAAGCCATGCATGTAGTAATATCGCATTACATGCATGACTTGTTGAGTACGGTTGTGTACTCACCCTTGCTATAACAAAACATCACCAGTTGAGGAGAAGTCTTGTCTTCGAAGAAGGAGAAGTTCTGCAAGAAGGCGAATATCTAGGAGTTGAACCTTGTCAAATGCCTGTGGTATTTTGATGGGATTCACCGACGTTCTTCGTTCCGCTGCTGTTCGTTTTACTCTGAGTTGAAGCCATCTAGGCTTCACAATTGTAAGTTGACCTTAAGGTTGTTCAACCTGTTATATTAATAGATGAATACTTTATTTATTATTCCGCTGTGTATGTTTGTGATATTCATCTTTGTTAACTGTGGGCACTAGCGACTGATCCTGGGACTAGTGCTGAAACACAGAGGGTTTCCGGATTGTGAATTCGGGTCCCGACAGTGTTGCACAAAGCACTCGCTGGTTTCACTTCTTGATCCCTTTCCTTGCGGAGGTGGAATCGGACCTTCACAAACTCCGGCGGCTTCCCACACGTAGATCGGGAGCTCACCGGTGACTCCTAGCCGTCTAGGAGACCTCAATCTCCAAGAGTAATAAATGGAGTGTAGACCCGCTCTTGAAAATTTCCCTAGTGCTCAAAAGAACTTTCACGATTTGCAACAAAGCACTAGAAATCACTTGCTCCAATCTCTCAACAAATTTCTAAAGGATGAACTCAAGAGAGAGCAAGAAAGAGCAAGAGAAGAGTTAATGCTCAGTACACTGGTAGGTCGGAGTAAATGAGGGAGAGAGTGGGGTATTTAGCCAGGACACAAAATATAGCCGCTACGTCTCTGTGTCGCACTTCACATCGAACTATCCGATGGCAGACATCGGACTATCCGATATGTGCAAATCACCAGATTCGACTCCACTCAAGAATTCAAAATTTTGCTGAGAAAAAGCACACATCGGACTATCCGATTTCACACATCGGATGTTCCGATGTTTCCAGAGAGATTTTCAAAGCAACAATAAAATCCAAAATCTTTCTAAGTCCACATCGGATGTTCCGATCTTAAACATCGGAATGTCCGATGTTTCCCGAGAGTTCCAGTCCAAAGACTTAGAAAAAAATTCAGATCACATCGGACTATCCGATAGCAGACATCGGACTATCCGATATGTGCAAATCACCAGATTCGACTCCACTCAAGAATTCAAAATTTTGCTGAGAAAAAGCACACATCGGACTATCCGATTTCACACATCGGATGTTCCGATGTTTCCAGAGAGATTTTCAAAGCAACAATAAAATCCAAAATCTTTCTAAGTCCACATCGGATGTTCCGATCTTAAACATCGGAATGTCCGATGTTTCTCGAGAGTTCCAGTCCAAAGACTTAGAAAAGAAATTCAGATAACATCGGACTATCCGATATCAACCATCGGACATTCCGATGTTTCCCGAGAGGTCCAAGTGCAAAGACTTAGAAAATTTTTCAAATCACATCGGACTATCCGATATCAACCATCGGACATTCCGATGTTTCGAGAGTTTTCAAACATGCAACCACACACGCGACGGAGAGTCGATACCATCGGATCGTCTGATATTAACATCGGACATTCCGATAATATCAAGACAACCGAAATGCAAAGTGAGTGCCGTGCATGGAGACTTCCAAAACCAAATTTATAAGAGATGTTCATCCGAGCACGAGGTTATTTCTAAAGCATGTACATTCCATCCCTCTTAATAGTACGGCGTTCCTATTGACTAAATAAAGTAAAAGATCTACCCTAAGTCGACGCCGCTTCGTCTTTTCACTTTTGAGGGTCAACAACGTCCGAGATGCGCTTCTTTTGGGATCACACCGCTTATATACTCATTTAAGCCAGTAGTCCCTTAATCGTTTGTCATTAATCATCCAAAACACAATTAGGGGCCTAGATGCACTTTCACTAACGTACTGCAGGATGCGCGAGGGGGTCCTCACCTCATGAAGACGGTTCTCAACGCGCGCGTGGGTGAACTCTTCGCGCTCGCAGCCCGATGTTTCCGAGCCAACGCCGACCTCGACCACCGCCGAGACACTGGGGCCAGGACCTTCGGGCGCCACGCCAGTGGTGACTTGGCATTCTCGCCACCTGGGCTCACCACGCTGCCGAGGTGGGCTCGGCAATGACAGTCCCGACCTCCGTGGTCGGGCTCAAATCCACCTCCGGCGCTAAGGAGCGCGCCCAGATCCATCAAGACGATCTCATGGCATGTCAACATCGATGGTGGGAAGCCATGACCTCGGACGCTATCTGCGGTCGGGCAGCTCGAGGTGCTTCCAGACTGCATTGGGCGCCCGCACCTTCCTCTGCGTCGACCTCGGCACCAAGCGCCCACGGCCGGGCAGTTCGGGACACCTCATGGTGCGCCAAGGCACCCTGACACCTTCCTCCGTCGACCACTGGCGGGTCACGACAACGCTTGTCCGCCTCGCGGTGTCGTAGTCCTCGCTGGTCGCAGGCTGGTTCAGCTCCTCGTCCAGGTCGTCGACCCCTTGGTCGAACTCGCCGGCCGGGACCAAGCTCGGGGGTCCAGAAGAATTACGCGCTTGGCCCGAGGGTTGGCGCGGGGCCAGCACGAAAACATTCTCCTCCTCCTCGGACCCGGACTCGCCCTGGACAATAGTCATTGTCAATATGGGCAAGCGTTGAGCTCGGGGGCTCAAGGTCTGCGATTAAGAGCTAGAGCTAAGCTAAAAAGTTGCAGGGAGGGTTGAGCAAATGAAGGGCACGAGACCTACCTGGGTCGGAAGTCTGCGTTCGCAGAGTCTGGCGAGGCCTCTGCCCCGAGGTCGGGGGCCTCTCTTCTTGGTCCGATTCGATGCAGGACCTTAAAACCCGCGGTGGCTCTAAGTCCCCCGCGGTGGAAGTCCCAGGGCCCCCCTCTTAGGACCTCTGGGCCGCTTGAGGGCTCGAAGACCTGGCGGCGGCCGCCGCGTTCGCCTGTTGTGAGAAAGGCACGTAAGAGGAGAAGCGCAAGAGCAAGCTTGGGGCTCGACCTTGGGAGTCCTTACCATTGCGCGGTCGGCCCATTCAACGTGAGGCTTCTTGGCCTCACGGTCGTCCGCCTTGCCCGAGGGTAGTTTCTTCTTCCCCTTCTTACTTTTGCCCTCACGGCAAGGAGCATCCTCTTGATCGTGTCAAGCAACTCTGTGGTCTCCGCGAGCACGACGAACGGTCGAGAAAAGCGCCACCAAGTAAAACCGAAGAATGGATTGAAGCGCTCACCTCCTTCCTTCCGTAAAGATGTTCTTCGGGACCGGGGGATCAAGGGTGTATTCGTGCGCCGCCTTTCCGAACATCTCATTCATCCTGGCAGTGACCCAGTATTCCTTCGGCGCTGCAAGCAAATAAACAGTCAAGAAGACTCGAAGGACGGAGGTGAGCAAGTCTACAGGGCAACGAGACGTACCAGACTTGCCTCGCGGGTCATGTCGTCGCGCCCCGTGATCTCATAGAACGGGTGTTCCCTCTTTCGAAGGGGGAAAACCCGGCTCCACAGGAAGTCGCAGGCTATCGCCTGCCCGGTGAGGCCGTGCGTGGCGCAAATGTGGATGGCGGCGATGGCCTCCTCGTCGGCCTCCAGGTCGTCTGACTCCGGGGTCTCTTTCTTCCCGGTGATCGGGGTCCCGTCGAACGACAGTGCCCCGGTCTGACCCTTCTTCAAGTAAAACCACCGCTCGGTCCATGGACCAAGGGATTCACGAGATTGGATCTTGGGGAAGGCCCATGGGATTCCCGTCCGCAGTTGGAAGTAAAGGCATCCGACCACAGGGTCCTTCCCGGAGCGAAACAAGGAAAAGAAGCGAAAGAAGAGCGAGGGGGTGGGGAGGATTGCAAGGAACCCCTCGCATAGGTGGGAGAAGATGGAAAGGAGGACGATAGAGTTAGGCACCAGGTTGATGAGCTCGATCTCGCAGTGGGCAACGATCGCCGCCATGAAGTCGCTCTCCGGTGTCCACAGGCCAAAGAGCGCGAAGTGCTCGGTGCACACGAGCTCGTCGTCCCTAGGGTGCGGCTCGGACTCCCCGTCTGGCAACCTCCACATCGCTGGGTCGAGGAGGCTCAGGCCCTCGAGCTCCCTCATCCTTGTCAATGACATGGTGCTTCTCTCGAGTTTGGCCATGGCGGTCGTCTTTGGGCTCGGTCGAGGAGGGAAGAATCGTGCGAGTAAGGGCTTGGAGTCGAGGAGTGCAAGGAATCAGGAAGTTCTTCAAAGGTCGTAGAAGGTTTGGGTTTATAGGCCTGGGTCGGCGTCGGTTGGGACCTCTCAAAAGGTGTGCCGGCGGCGACTTGACAGGCGCAATTAAGGTTCGGGCGGCGGTTTCGAGGCGTTGCAGGCATTCCCTCTAAACTGGTCAAATTTGTACCTGCATCGTGAAGTCCAAGGGGCGCCAGGTGTCGCGAAGCCGAGATCTTGTCCTGGTAACCTCCGCCCGACCTCGATCAAAGGTGCGAGAAATCTGGAAGTCTGGTCCCAGCAGGCTTCAGGTTCGAGGTCGATTCAGATCTATTCCACGACCTTGAGCCTGGGGGGCTAGCTAACGAGGACTGGGAATCTCTAGCGAGTCAACGCGTGGTCAAGGGGGCTCCCGGCTCAAGGCATTGCAGCGGAGGTCCACGACCACGGCCTAGCAACGCTCGTCCCCGCACGACCTCGAGCTCAGGCAACGGGGTTCTGTTCCCGCTCGATCTCGACCTTGGCTCAGGGAAGTGCGTTGACTCGGCAGTTACCGAGACCTGCACGATGGCATTAAGGCGGACGTGGGCGGCATTTCGGAGCGATTATAACCCACCTTCAATACGCACGGCCACTACCGGGGATCTCTCCGACCGCTTCTGAGCAACGCCGGGGAGGATATAAGACCTCGCAAGGCATATGTGTAGGCGGACTCGCTAGCAATAGACCAAAGATACTCAAACAGAGCACTCAAACTCGAGCAGAATCATCTCATTGTACGCACAGCTAGTGAGTTCCTCCACCTCCGGAGAAGACCGGACGAGAAACATTACCCTCGCGGGGCTCGAACCAAGATAATTATTGTTCCTTGCTCGTGACATCACACACACTGACCTACGTCTACGCCATTGTTGAGTGAAGCGCTTTCTAGGTCCCCCATTCACACCGATCCCCTTTTCACTCTTGCGGTCAGGCGATCCCGATCGTCGACAGTGCCGATTTTCGCTGTAGCAGCTAGATGATCCGAACCGTTCATAGGCTCGATTAGACAATTCTCCTCTATATTGACTGTTTAAGTTGCAATCCTGTAGTATCTGCACAAATCCCTATTCATGTGTGATATGTGTGGAAGAAGAATGGTAACTCATTGTAACACCAAAACTATCTTAGCTAGCGCATTACTCAGTCTATCTCAGTTTATAGTGTGTGTTTTTTAAGCATTATATCTGACACATACGTATAGAGAATATTAAGTTTTTTAGATAAAGGATCAAATCCGGCCTCTGCAATTGCACACAACCCAGTTCTTACAAATATCACATTCGTGAGCATTATTGAAAAAGCGACAAAGAGAACATGAAATTAAAAGCAAATTCTATAATTGCTTGGCCATCCGTTCTTGGCAAAAAATTCCAACGCCACAACCTCCAATGCATGGCATACCCCACGGATGATCTCCCTCTTGTCGTCAGACTGCAATAGGGCCCAAAACCGCAGCCAGTATGTCCCTCTGAATGTAACTTCGCATAAAAGAATAATAATGTTTTTTAAGAAAGATTAGATCATTGCGTGTACACCATATAGCCCATAAAATAGCAAAGACTTCCCACAAAAATCGGTCTCTTCACATTCTTCTCCGCACCACTTAACCAATGACCAATCATATGTGCCAAAGACTTGACAATGGTAAACCAAGAGTAATATGCACAATTCGCCAAATACTTTTGAATGATGGCAATCAAAGAATAAATGTTGGATTGTTTCATTACAATTACGTAAACAACATTTTAGATTCCCATTCCAATTTCGTTTAGCGAGGTTGTCTTTTGTTAAAATTATTCCTCGTCGTAAATACCAGAGGAAAATTTTAATCTTTAACGGAAGTTTCAACTTCCAAATAAATTTACCATTAAAAGGAATACTCTGGTTCATCAAATGAGCATACATAGAGAATATTAAGTACATACTAATATTTATTAAAGCTATTAAGAGAATGTCACGCTAAATTTTATATTAAAATATTAAATACATTATGGGCCTATTTGGTAGAGCTCCAGATTCCAGCTTCTCCTGAAATCTGAAACTTGTAGGTTAAAATAAAGTGAATTAAGTTTATATTTTTGGTCTAAAATGTAAACAAGATGATCTATCTAAACACTCTTAATATACTCATAGCTTCAGCTTCATGAATCTGGTGAAACTAAAATTTTCAGCTTCATCAGATTCTCAAAATCTGAAGAAACTAAATCTCTGCCAAACATGCCCTATATATTTAGGGTCTAGAAGTAAAAAAAATCGTAGCCGCACACTCACGCAATGTTAATCGAAGGAAAAAACCGCATAAGGCAAATCCCATTCCAAGACGCCTTTCCAATCGGCCCGTAGTAGGGATGGCAATCGGCACAACGCACGGTAACCTCGCCCATACCCGCACGCGACCCCATATTCCCAGCAGTATACCAAGTTTCATGGCGCTAAACATCCCCATACCCGCTCATGGTACTACGCTCATGGTATACCCGACACCCGCCAAATTATATGAACTCACAAAACAGAAAGAAAAACATGTACATTGCAGTTGAATCAACATTATTAATCTATTAAATTATGCTAATGGAGTAATGGACAATAAACATAAATATCTAGTATGCATCACAATTCACATATATAGCATATCAATGAAACTATTGTTCATATCGAATAGAGCTAAGTTCGGCCTGACTCACCAAAACCACATGACATTCCTAAACAAAGAAACCACAGTTTACATACACATGACATTCTGAACAAGTTTTTGCAACCTACCAATCGATATGCTATACCTCATTACTTGTATACCAATCGATATGTTGTGTACATGATAACATGAATAATTTCAATATACAAACACCAAAATTCAACAAAATCACTTGCATATTCCTTGCAATAGAGGAGGTGCCTCGGTATTACTGCATCAATCACCGGAGGAGGCGTAAGCAATGCAAGGGCGCAGTAACCAGAGGCGCAGTAACCAACAAGAACAGAGTCCAGAGGCGCAGTACCAGCAAGCGCAGCAACCACTGGGCAGACTGAGGAGGCATTTGGCCATCGGGAAGGACGATCAGAGAGAGAGGCCGTGCCACGGGTAGGAGGCGGCACGGGACGGAGACGGCCGGAAGCAGCAGATCTGAGGCGGCGCCGCTGGCGCGCCGAGATCTGGAGGCGGCCACCGCCCCAGCCAGCCACTCTGAGGCGGCCGCCTGCCCTGGGAGGATGGGAGGACCGAGGATGGGCGTCTGGGAGCCTCAAGCGTGGCCTGAGACTCGAGAGTCTGAGAGAAATGGGAAGGGCGGTCAGGGTGGGCGCCGGTTGGGGATTAGGGTTTTGGGCTTTTGGTGGTCGCAGGATTGGATCTAGGTTTTGATATGCATATTAGTATGTCCCACATGTCATCTAATTCATGTAAATGGGTATAAGCGAATGCGGGTATAGCTTACCCATACCAGCATTCTATGCATCTCGACGGGTAAAGAAATAGCCCCATTTCTATACCCGTGGGCAAAAAAACCCCATACCCGCCTCTATTCGGGTATTTACCCGCGGGTACATGGGTAAACGGGCATAATTGCCATCCCTAGTCCAGAGGGCATTTCCGTCTCTCCCCAACCAGACCCGAGATTGTTCAAAACCGCACAGCCAAACCGCTCAAGCCACTGGATCCCCCACTTCCCCGCTCGATCCAACCCCGAACCCTCCCCGCCGACGACCCAGCCAAACCTAGCGCCCCCCGGCCGCACCATGCGGCGAGACGATGCCGGCGGCGGAGGCGGATTCCACGAGCTGTTCGACTCCGTGCGCCGCTCCATCTCCTTCCGCCCGGGCGCTGCCCTCGACGAGCCCGCCTCCGCCTCCGCATCCGGCCCAGGTGGTGCCCGTGAGCAGTTCAGGGAGCGGATCAGCACCTGCCTCCGCAAGTCGAGTGGGATGGGGCTGCTCGGGATGGTCTCCAAGAGCCCCTCGCCCCCGCGCCGCCTCCTGCCGCCGCAGTCGTCGTCGTCGCCGTGGCCGCCACCTGCAGCTGTGACCTCCGAGGGAAGAGACGGCGGTAGCGGCCTAGGGGAAAGGAGAACCCGCCGATCCGGTGGCGGAAGGGCGGCCTCATAGGAAGCGGCGCGTTTGGGCAGGTCTACCTCGGCATGAATCTGGACTCCGGCGAGCTCCTCGCCGTCAAGCAGGTTGGGATGCTTCCGCCACGAAGCTAATATTTCGGGTTCTTAGCTTGAGGGCGATTTGGTGTGATTTTATCGATCTTCTGTTGGTTTTTGGTTGCAGGTTTTGATCGGAAGCAGCAATGCGATGAGGGAGAAGGCCCAAGTGAGTACCTTTGGTTCCATAGCTTGTTTTGTCTTTATCTTTTTCTTAGCAAATTGTGAAGTCTGATGTTTTTCTATATTCCAAGGTGCTTATTATGCAAATATTTTGATTAAGCTCATATAAGGGAACTTGAGGACGAAGTGAGGCTACTTAAGAATCTCTCACACTCCAACATTGTTGTGAGTAGACGTTGCAGTGCTATATGTTATGCTCTTCTTTTGTGATGGTATTTGATCTATGTGTCTGGTTTGACCAGCGATATCTTGGGACGATGCGAGAGGAAAGCTCACTAAATATTCTGTTGGAGTTTGTACTAGGAGGGTCGATCCAGTCACTCCTCGGGAGGCTAGGATCATTCCAGCAGAATATTTAGTGAGCTTTCCTCTCACACCGTCTCAAGATATTGCTGCTCAAACTAGACACATAGATCAAATACCATCACAAAAAAAAGAGCATAACATGTAGCAATGCAGCGTCTACTCACTACAATGTTGGAGTGTGAGAGATTCTTAAGTAGCTTCACCTCGTCCTCAAATTCCCTTATATGAAGCATCTTGGAGTATAGAACAGAATCAGACTTCGCAATTTGCCAAGAAAAAGATAAAGACAAAACAAGCTATAAGACCAAAGGTATTTGATCTATTTGTCTGGTTTGAGCAGCGATATCTTGGGACGGTGTGGGAGGAAAGCTCACTAAATATTCTGCTGGAGTTTGTGCCAGGAGGGTCGATCCAGTCACTCCTTGGGAAGCTCGGATCATTCCCCGAGGCTGTAAGTATTAATTGTTTATTTGTTCTGCTCGTTCTGTTACTTTGATGAGTTTATCGCTGGAGAGTGTTTGTGATTCAATGCAATTGTTTAACAGGTCATCAAGAAGTACACTAAGTAGCTTTTGCATGGCCTGGAGTATTTGCGTTGCAATGGAATCATACACAGGGATATAAAGGCATGTAAATCGGTCTAGTATTAGAATTCTGTCTCCTTGAACACTTTTGTTGATTTAGTCATAATGTGCGATTCCTGTGATTTTGTGGTATTTTAGGGAGCAAATATACTAGTTGATAACAAAGGATGCATTAAGTTAGCAGATTTTGGGGCATCTAAGCAAGTGGAGAAGTTGTTGAGTAGAGAGATTACTTATGTTCAATATTTTTTTGACATCCTAGAGCCAAATTTCTGCATTTGCCTTGTTCCATACTGGCCTGTAATTCATTAATAATATTTGCATAGTTAATTCATCATTAGGGATTGGGATGTGTCCAATTGCAGTCCCTTTACTATGTGTTACATATAAACTTAACTTGTACTTCATAATACCAAAAAGTTTACCTTGCATTTTCTTTTTATCTGTAGAATGCTGATGTTCGACTAAAAAGTGGAAAAAGAACTAGTAGAACTTACTACAGCACCACGTGAGGCAGCTAAAGGGGGGAAACAGAAGGGTTGCCTAACTTGCATTTTTGTTTATCATTGCAAGACAAGATGATCGATTTTTACTGCCCTGTCACTTGTCTAATGTCCTTCCTTCCCACAACACTACATTTTCAATGCTTATTTTGTGCTAGGCAACCACTGCAAAGACAATGAAAGGGACACCGTATTGAATGGCCCCAGAAGTAATTGTTGGGAGCAGGCATGAATTGTAAGTTAGCAAGCTCTTTAATTCTCATTATTGTTGTTAATTGCATATGTTTCCCTTGCTAAGTTTGAGTGAGGCCTGTGACTCTCTCTCTCTCTCTCTGGCACTTACGTTTCCATGCATGTGTCCCTTACTAATTTACGCTATGCTTGCTGATAATATATGGCCATTTGAGAACAACATCTCCAGAAACTACATGTTGTTATTATTTCTTGAATTAATCCTTATTAATCTATTTTTGCAGTTCATCCGATATATGGAGCGTCGGATGCGCTGTAATTGAAATGGCAACTGGTAAACCTCCGTGGAATCAGGAAATTCTAGAGGTCAATTTCAACATCAGTAGTATTATAGGTATTGCTTATTCTTAACAATCGTCAATTTTTTTCAGGTTTCTCTTCTGTATTATGTCGGGACAACGAAGTCACACCCACCAATCCCAGAACATCTGTCCCCAGACACCAAGGATTTTTCTGTTAAAATGCTTACAAAAGTATGGTTGTGATCACACCTTCGAATTGATGAAATCAGACTGACAACATGGATGATCTTGAACCAAGATGCTGTTAAATGGGCCTAAACATGTTTAATTTAATGACAAACACTTGGTCTAGTCTAGAATTTTCATCCACAAAAAGATAAAATCTATTTAGAGAAAATAAAAAATAATTTGTTTCTGTGTTCATTCCATAATCTCTTTAGGTTACCTTTTTGGCTATTGATGAACATAAATACTCTTATGAGCCACATCTGTAATTGTACATAGAAGTAAAACTACCTCCCTTCCTCACTTAGCTGCTGCCTTTGTGTCCGCGCAGCAAAATTGTCCACCAGCATATTTAAAATTATCTAGCATGGTCACATTAAAATGACATGTAGATTTGTTGCAAGGTTACTATCATGATATCGTACTTGTGCAATTTTCTCATTATCGTAAAATTTCATAATCAAAGTTGTATATTGGAGATTGTGGGAGTCAAAGGGAACAACTATTTTGAGAATGACATGTGGTATGTCTTATTAGCATGATAATTTATACATTCTTGCGGTAGCCCACTGTTCAGTTAGCCAGGTCATGTGCAACTTGTGTGTTCCATGTAAATTAAAATATAAATAATTTTTATTTCTGTATGTTGCTATTACCTGATTACAAAATAAGATTAATGAACTCCAAATTCTGGAAATATAACTTGTGCTGGTTGTGTAATACCTTTCTTCCTGGTAATTGTTGCATGTGAGGTAGTTATGTGTATGCACAGTCCATGTAACATCTATTGGTAGATGACATCTGTAACAACTTGTTTACCTAGGAATGGCTAGAACCAAACTGCACGTTTTTCCTGCATTTGGATATAATAATTAGTAAATGTTCCTTCTTTGCTTTGACCATTTGGTTCTGCTTTCAGGGAACTGGAATTGAGATCTATTGCATCAGATTTATTGCAGGTATGTTTACATTGGATTCTTGCATTATAGCTGGTGGGGGCAGTTCTGTGGTTGTAACGATATGGTATTGAACTTTGCAAAGAGTAACGCCTTAAACATTTTCGTCCAGCACCCATTTGTTACAGGAGGATTGGAGGATCTTCATCAGCTTAATCATGCTGTGCACAAGGTTGGATTACCAGGACCATTACTTTTCTTTGCCCACTTGTTTGATCTAAAAATGTCAAATCTCAACAATAACATACAGGAATCCTCTAGCAACAAGCTTCCTGCATATGATACGCCAATTGGTGGGCTCGTAAGTAACTTCTCTTGCAATCTTGAGCAAGGTAGATTGTCCATTTTCAGTTGTAGACTGAGCAATTTCTTCAACTTCTAGGGGCTTGAATCATTCTAGCAACATGTGCACCTTGAATTCTTATAAGTCATCAGATACCAGATCATTATGGGAGCAGCACTGTGGTGATGACACGTGTCAGTTTGCTGACAAGGATGACTTCCCATTGATTGGATCAGTAAGAATTTGTGCTTTACTCTTGCCTATACTATGTTCATTTGAGCAGCCACTCTTGGCTATTGTAGCTGTTAAATTTATGTGATGTTTCTGTCAATTTCAGAGCTTCAATCCTATGACTGAACCATTTGATGATTGGGAAAGCCCAGAACAACAAAGATCTAGTCAATCAAGAGGATTTGGTGGATTAGCCAAACATGCAGAAACTAACATGTCTGAAAATGATTTTACTTTACCATGTGAGGGAAGTTGTGAAGAGGATGATGAAGTTACGGAATCAAAAATAAAGGAATTTCTGGATGAAAAGGTGTTTATCATGTTTGACGGTTTGAGGCAGTGTAAATTCAACCCCTATTGTTCCTAGTACTTCATTAGTTCATTACTGTTGTTTCTATGCTTGACAGGCCATAGATCTGAAGAAACTACAGGCACCTTTATATGAGTCTATACTATGTTCATTTGAGCAGCCACTCTTGGCTATTGTAGCTGTTAAATTTATGTGATGTTTCTGTCAATTTCAGAGCTTCAATCCTATGACTGAACCATTTGATGATTGGGAAAGCCCAGAACAACAAAGATCTAGTCAATCAAGAGGATTTGGTGGATTAGCCAAACATGCAGAAACTAACATGTCTGAAAATGATTTTACTTTACCAAGTGAGGGAAGTTGTGAAGAGGATGATGAAGTTACGTAATAAAAAATAAAGGAATTTCTGGATGAAAAGGTGTTTATCATGTTTGACGGTTTGAAGCAGTGTAAACTCAACCCTTATTGTTCCTAGTACGTCATTAGTTCATTACTGTTGTTTCTATGCTTGACAGGCCATAGATCTGAAGAAACTACAGGCACCTTTATATGAGTTCTACAACACAGTAAATGCTGGAATTTCTCAAGGAGTTGGTGATATGTTCGCCGAGCAAACAATGTAAATAGTTCCCAATTGCCCCCTCGAGGAAGGCCACGTCCAAATCCAATTAAGATTGAGGGAGGTGCAGCAATAGAACCAATTTGTGACAAACTGAATAATGCCAGTACCAAGAGTTGCACTTGGCGTTTCTCAAGAAGCAGTGTGGAGAGTGATCGAATTTTGAGAGAACTAGCTTCTCCTCAATAAGTTTGAGGACAAGGTCCATGATAATATGACTATATGAGAGGCACAGTGCTTTGAATGTGAAATTATATATGATAATATGACTATGAGACTATGAGAGGCACCAACCACCTTATAGTTCTTCAGCAAAAGCTTGAATTCATTTTTATTAAAAAATGCTTCTCTCTTGTTCAATTTAATTAGGCTATTTCACTCATCTGATTTAGCCAGTACGTGATCTAATAGCTGAATTTTTGTTTTTGACAGCATTAGCTTTTCGGAAAGACAAAAGAAGTGGAAAGAAGAGTTAGACCAGGAACTTGAGATGGGAAGAGGTAAATGAAAGGCTTTGCCAATCTATATTTTACATGAATCTTCTGTTGCTACGATGATGTTTTGTGCTCATTTCATTTTCTGGATTTGCCGACAGTGATGAGCTGGGGCTTGACCAGAAAACGGGATTGCCATCCTGTGTACTGAACAGAAAATGGAATGTCATCCGGCAGGCCTAACGGTAACCGACTAACCTCACAATGTCAGCCAGGGTTGGAGCTGGGCCTCGGGCCACCGGGGCTCGGGCCCTACGAACTTTGATCCAGTAGGGGTAATTCACTGACAGTTACTGAATATGAGCGTGGATCCAATCTCACTTATTATGGATTAGATTTCAACATCCGTTGGATATCTGTGATTTACTTACAAAAATGAAACGTTTGAAATTTGACAACAATAGGTAACAGAGCCAAATCAATTTGCACAGGGTTCTCTATTTTTCACACAGCGATTTTGATTAGAAATCAAACATACTCAAGGCATACTGCAGACTTAGGCAAGTTGTATAGACCGATAAAATTCAGATTCGCATTGGGTTATACAGATACATCATTGATTGGATTGGATTGAACTGAATATGAGAGAAAATAATATCCAGAAGGAAAATGAGTTAGTGGCTGCTTCGGTTATGTAGGATGTGTAACTGGCAAGCATGTGTTAGTGTGTGTTATGTATTTTGGTTATGAGGCTATGAGCACTTACTTACGTATGAGTAAGATCGCTTGAGCAGCAAGCATGCATGCAGGGGCGGAGCTGGGCCTCGAGCTACTGGAACTCGGGATCGAGGCTCAGCTCAAAAACTAGAGGAGTGGTTTCTGTGAGTGAAGCAATCAAACAAGCTGGAATTGATGTCTGTTTAGGCCATCACATGCTTGCTTGGCTTCTGTGAGTGAAGGCGGAAGACGCGTATGGGCTCGGTGGCTAGGCCGACTACATAGTTGGTGATTAGCATCGAGCGCAAGAGAGAGACTTGGGCCCGAGGCTCGGGGCCAAGCTGGCTCCGCCCCTGATGTCAGCGATCGGTGGCCATACTAGTACACTGCCTCGCCATTCGTGTGACCAGGGATTTAAATTTCAACGGAATTTCGTCGAAATTACGCGAAATTCACTAATTTTGGCCCAGAATGGAAGGTGGGTCTCTCGTTTAAAAATTTCGGTCCAATTTGAATTTTTTCCAGTCATTTGGGCCTAGGGCATCGCATTTTACGGTATACGAGTTGTCTCTTGCGCCTCGCTCCCTCCCCACGCGCGAGCCGAAATTTTTCGGCGGCGCTCTTGCGAATCGGCCATTGGGTCTCTGCGGGAGGGCGATTGGGTCTCTGCGGCGAGCCGGCGGCCAACCCTAGCCATCGCTCACGACCGGACTTCCCGTCTTGCCGGTCGATCCCACAAGACGCCGCCATTGCTCCGCCAGTGTCAAGCATGGTCGCGTCCCGACTACTGCAAGCGCTTGACTCCTCATGGGTGTATTCTTGCCGTGATTTTTTTAAATAATACATTTTTATTCAAAATTTCAAAAATATACCACCAAAAAAATTACAAATATACCTCATGCTTTGTTGGATGGGGGACAGGGCCTAAATAGCAAAATAAATCAGGCACACGAGGCCATGTCACCTTTAGCCTCCTGTCACCCGATAAAATGGCGACAGAGCTAAATCGACCGATGGTCGGCCTCAGAAGGCTTTTCCCTATTTATATCCGGCCCCAAGACTGTGTTCAATCTACCAAAGAAATAAGAGAAGAAAGGAGAGAAGAAGGAAGAAAAGAGAGGAAAGAAAGAAAAGAGAAGAGGAAAAAATGCCAAACGCAAGGAGCGAAAAGGAAAGGGAAGGCGAAGAAGAGGGAGGTGCTTGAGTGGTCACAAGAACCTCTTCGTACCTTTCGGAGTTGTCCCACCGATGTGTCTGTGTGGAGATGCTTGCAGGCTTATCCATTCTTAGGAAATTCCAACTTGAAAGAGGAGGTATTGGAAGTGCCGCAACTACGAATTCGACCCGCCGGAGAAGAGCCTGAAGAATCGCCAACTGGTTAACAATCATACATGTTTCGTTATATTTGTAAATGAAACATTGCTAATTTATGTTTCATGCAATCGCCTCCGCTCCTGTGTGAATTTGAGCAGTGGTATGACATGGAGATCAACCTCGAGGACTAAAGGCTCCTTGATCAAGCCAACCGGCAAGAGGAGTTTAGACGGCAGCTTCAAGCGCAGCGTGACGCCGCACGCGAGGAGGCACGTCGAAAGGAAGCGGAGGAGGATGCCAAGAGAGAGGGCACGTCGTGCTAGAGAAGTCCCACCGGAGGCATGGGCGAAGGGGAAGTTGCCTCGATCCACTCAGTAGACGTTAAGTTGTAACCATTATTTTCCTTGTTCGTGATGCGCATTCTAGTTTTATGTCGTAATGAAGAGTGTTGTCTACTTTATTTTCCGTTGCAACTTCTGATCTGAGAAATCGTGGCCATTTAGGGGTTTTCCTTGCCTCGCGGGGCCCATCGTATATGGCCCAAAAATTACGAAAAAATTACGAGCTATCTACGTAACGTGGGCAGCACTTATCAATGGGCAACCTAGCCAGGTATTGCCCCGGCACGAAGTTGCGAAAATCGAAAAAGGTACTCGCGGCCACGAAATCGCGAAAATCGTGGTCACTTAGGGGTTTTCGTAGCCTCACGGGGCCCACCCGATACGGCCCAAAAATTACGAAAAAATCACGAGTGATCTAGCAACGTGGGCTACTATTTATCTACGGGCATTGCCCCGGCACGAAGTTGCGAAAATGTGAAAAGGCACTCGTGACCACGAAACCGCGAAAATCGTGGCCATTTAGGGGTTTTCCTTGCCTCACGGGCCCACCGGATACGGCCCAAAAATTACGAAAAAAAATTATGAGCGATCTACGTAACGTGGACAACACTTATCAATAGGCGACTTGGCCGGGCAGCATTGCCCCGGCACGAAGTTGCGAAAATCGGAAAAGGCACTCGTGGCCACGAAACCGCGAAAATCGTGGCCACTTAGGGGTTTTCGTAGCCTCGCGGAGCCCACTGGATATGGTCCAAAAATTACGAAAAAAATCACGAGTGATCTACGCAACGTGGGCTACCACTTATCTATGAACGACCTGGCCGGACATTGCCCCGGCACGAAATTGCAAAATGTGAAAAGACACTCGCGACCATGAAACCGCGAAAATCGTGGCCACTTATTCTTCTCATTACTGTTCCTCATAATATTAAAGTCTCCCCCAATAAGAGTCGGTAAATGATTATTTTGACAGGTCCTCACCAGTTCAGCCAGAAAAGCTGCTTTAAAGTCATCCTAAGCTGGACTATATACTGCCATAAGGATTCATTGAAATTTGTCTATCTTATTAATGAGGTGAAATTTAATAAAGAATTCACCATCCACAATACAAGACAGAACAAAAGAAGACGTGTTAATTCCTAACAGTATCCCACCGGATCTACCTCTAGGGGGGAGACAATGCCAAACGAAATCCGCACCTCCAGATAGTCGTGCAAGATTCAATTTTGACAAGTCTTTCTTTCTTGTTTCCATTATAGTAATAAAATCCAAATTGTTACCTTTACTAGCCTTTGATATGTACCGAAATTTAGCCAAGTCTGAAAGACCTTTGCTATTCCAGAAAAACCTTTCATAGAGACCTTTTATTTACTTTTGATTTACGATTCCTACGAGACTTACGACAGGAGGCCATTAGATCACAAATTCTCATATCTAGATCCTCCGTCTCTAGGTCCACTTCGGAAACATCCTTGATCAAGTGCGTAAGTAAGTCACTATCAACCTTAATGGCTTCTTCATCACTTGATTCAAAGGGATTAATCTCCTTGTTCACTAACTTAGCGCTTGAG
Organism: Guadua angustifolia; assembly: GCA_036346375.1. Lineage (NCBI taxonomy): Eukaryota > Viridiplantae > Streptophyta > Magnoliopsida > Poales > Poaceae > Guadua > Guadua angustifolia. The sequence goes on from CM070515.1 coordinate 24,613,427, forward strand.
GAACCCTTATTTCTAACCGATTGGTTTAATTTTAACCGATCAACTTTCATCTTTTTTAACGCTTTAATCGAAAGATTAGTTCCATTACTGCTATTCTCCATCCTAAAACCTAAGTTTTTTTAGGTTTAGCACACAATGCTCATCAGACATTGCAGCAAAAGAAAGAGAATTGATCTTTGATGACTTACCAGACTCATGAGATAGAGGAATCGAAGACGAATATGGTCGCTCAATTGAAGGAACCACCGTCGCTATTCCTGAAACGGCATCCAAATTCCGCACCGCGGTACGCCGCATAGCTTTGCTGAGCAAATCACCATCTGTCAAAAAAGTACTATCAGCAGCCGGAACATTACATCGTAAACTACGACGAAGACCATCAATCAAATGAAAATGACCCAGACTCAAATCACACGAAGAAACAGCACCTGAAACAACTCGATCATGAGTTATTGGTACCTCCAAATGATCTGACTGGGTCACCTCCTTCCCCTCCCCACCATGCGATCCCAGGTTAACAATCTCCTGGGACTCAGCCTGAGCACCACAAATCACCTGAATGGAATAATTATCACGCCCTGGGCTACATAAAACCGGCTGTCCAGATCTAGCCGATCCAGTAGCAGGACAAATACCGATACCAGCCTGCTCCGAAGCCTCTCCCTCACCGGTTCAAAATAGCCTAACCCAGTACCCAGCCCTAGACATATGCACACGGAGGAGAAACATACGATCCTAGTATATATATGTACCTGAATGCCGCGCATCGTCATTCAATTTTCCACATACGCGAGCTAGCTAGACGTACCGTGCAATTAATCATGCCGATCACGAAAAACAATGCATACCTACGCTCATAACTCCCTAGTCCCTACCATCAGGTACATACTACACACATGCATGGAATTTGTTTTTTAAATAATACTATTTTAATAGAAATTTGGAAAAAGTGCCGAATTGGTCCTCCAACTATACCCGCTGGACCACTTTGGTCCCTAAACAGCAATACCGGACTTGCGACGTCCTTCAACTCCCAAAACCGTGCACAGTTCGTCCTTTGACCAGTCAAATGGCGGTTTTGGCCCACACAACAACACTGTCAGATTTTTAAACAATTTTACAGGCTTGATAATGATCTGACAATTTTATGGTACCATTATTAGTAGTTTAGGATCATACATAAAAATTTTAAAATAATTTAACATCATTTGTTATCTTTAAAAATCAAAACAGAATAGACATAATTGGGACAAGAAATTTGCTAGATTTTTCTAAATTTTCTCGAGTGCGATCATTATCTAAAATTTTTATAACAGATTAGGAATTCTCAGTACCATACTATAAAAGTTTCAAAAACTTTCAACTTTATTTGTTTTCTCAATAAAATCTTTCAATGCAAGAAGCACTAAACTTAATTTGTTATATTATATTTCAAAAATCAAACATAGAAAGAACATAAAGTTGAAAATTTTTGAAAATTTTATAGAATGGTACTGAGGAAATTATTAATCTGTCATAAAAAGTTTAGATAATAATCACACTCGAGAAAATTTAGAAAATCTAAAAATTTATCTATCCCAATTATGTCCATTCTATTTTTGATTTTTAAAGATAACAAATGATGTTAAATTATTGTTAAATTTTTTTATATGATCCTAAACTACTAATAATGGTACCATAAATTTTTAGATCATTATCAAGTGTGTAAAATTTTTAAAAATCTGACAAGTGTTGTTGTGTGGGCCAAAACTGCCATTTGACTGGTCAAAGGACGAACTGTGCACGGTTTTGGGAGTTGAAGGACGTCGCAAGTCCGGTATTGCTGTTTAGGGACCAAAGTGGTTCAGCAGGTATAGTTAGAGGACCAATTCGGCACTTGCGACGTCCTTTGACCAGTCAAATGGCGGTTATTATTTATGGAAATAATATGTCAAAAAGAAAAATAACACTTTTGGGTACCTGTCGCCGTTTTGATTGGCGACACAGATTCTGTCGCCACTTGAAATAGCGAGATGCTCTCTGTCGCCAATTGGAATGGCGACAGACTCTCTGTCGCCAATTGGAATAGCGACAGAGAGTTTCATCTCCACCGAGCAAGCGCAGGGGAAAGGAAGGGAGATTTGGCGACAGACCTCTGTCGCCATTTGGAATGGCGACAGGGAGCTATTGTTGTAATTTTTAATTTTGGCATATTATTTTTATAATTTTTTATTTTTCAAATATTATTTTTAAAAATAATTCCACATGCATGTGTACATTAAACCTTCCGAATGACTTTAGCTCGGACGACTGATATTTTTGAACGTGTTACAACATTTTTTCTCTATATATATAACATTTTTTTCAATGCGTGAAACATTTTCCTTCGTCAACAATACAAATACGACACAGTAAATGGATGTTGCACATGTTGAAAAAAAAATGTTACACGCATCGAAAAAAATATTGCAAGCATTGAAAAAAAATATTATAAGAGACGTTCGATAGAGTAAACAATGATCGAACGTCCGGTTGCTAGTAATCGCCTTAAACCTCACATGAGATTCCTAAGACGGTACACGTGCCTGACAAACTAGGGATGGATCGATTCACAGTATTTAAAATTATTTTATTTATAGTTTGAAATTATTTTTAGAATCGAGCTAACGAGCCGAGTCAAGCCGAGCCAGAGCAAAATCCAATTCATTTCAATGTTTAACCAAAAAATGAGTGTAATTGGCACAATTTTGAACCGAGCCAACGAGCCTCGTAAAATAGCTTTTTTCCGGCCCTACACCAACACCTGTGCACATATACACTCCCTGACAAGATCCATGTACACCAGCCAGCTAGCTGCCCCTGACAAAGATCGAGGCCCCAGCATGCCCGCGCGGATGCATTGCTCGCTTCGCTCAGTACTCTAATTTTTATAAAGCGTCGAGATATTTCGGAATTCTAAGTTTATAAGTTTTGATCAATAATTAGTTTAATAATACATATGATTATTGATACAAAAGTGATGTTAGATTTGTTTTTAAAAGCATTTTTCTATGGTAACGATTTTGTAGCTATAAATAAAGTATTATAAAAAATTATCTGTTAAAATTCAACTTAGAATATCATATCAGGTTAAATTGCACCTTATAAAAATCAAAGGAGTATTCCCCTATCATGCATCTGCTGAACCTGATCTGATGGCCGGAGCTAGACTCCTAGAGCCTGCAAGCACAGCCCAGATCGACTACGTGAAAGGTTTCAGTTGATCAGAGTTCACCTGGAGGCTCGATTAGATCTTGACCTCTGGCGGCAACAATCGGTTGCTGTTTTCCGCGCGCAAATCATCCTGGGGACGAGCCGGCCAGTCGATTGATGATTGACACTAGTTTAGCTGGCCAGGTAGAAAGAGCAGCTGTGCAGGGCCGTCCGACCCCACATGTCATATGTCCTGGATCTGACCGTTCTAGCCCAAAACTGTGATGCGTATTGGAAATTGTGTGCATGGCTAAATGGCGGAGAGGGTACTATGGGCATGTGTAATAGTATTAGCTATAAAAAATATTCATATTATCTATAGATAGCATATAGATAACAATAGATTAACTATAGCTGTCGGCGTATTCCGCCTGACAAGCCCGGAGTCTACAGACCGGGTTTGGTTCGGAAGAGAGGCGTCTTGGCAAAGCTAAACCTAGAGGGTGAAAACCCTAAAGACTCCCACGCGAGGATTCCGCTTTATGAACTAGGATGACACCAAGATTTTACCTAGGTTCAGCCCCTTTATCTTGGGTAATAGCCTTACTTCTGCCGATTGGTTTATGGGGTGTGCAAAGCTAGTACAAAGCTCTCGAGTTCTGTGTTCTCTCTTAGACTATGTCATGGAGCTCTTGCTTGCTCGGATGCAACACTACTCGATCGCCGACCCCTTTCCCATGCAACCGGAGGCCCTTATATAGGCCAAAGCTAACGGAGTAGGTAAAAGGAGGGTCATCATGCTTATCTTCATACATTTATTACCCCTTCTCGTCTTTGTCCTGCCCTCTAGCCTCATTAAATGCCGACGCATGGCTTCGTCTGGTCCGCCCGGGATGTGACCCCTTCTTGATGGGTTGGTGAGAGGCGTCAGAGAAATGGGCTTGCAGCAGAAATTCTTGCAGTTGACAGTCGACATCGCGTCTGTGCGCCTGAATCAGATGGCAGAGAAGGAGCCTCGAGGTGAAGCCACCTCGCACCACCTTTTTGTCTTGGCCGGGATGAGCAGGCGTGCTTCGCCCACCGCCGCCGGGCGCCACGTGGACTTCTGGCCGGCGGCAGGCGCGACTTACACCGCCGCCGGGCGCCATGTGGACTTACCGCCGGGCGAGTAGGGCGGCTCGTCGGGCGCCACGTGGACTTACCGCCGGGCGAGCAGGGCGTGCTCGCCCACCTGCTCGCCGGGCGCCACGTGGGTCTGTCATGTTGACCGCCGTGTTGACTGCTTTTGTGCGGCGGAGAGGGTACCCCAGCGCAGAGTACGCTGACAGTAGCCCCCGGGCCCGCCCAGGAGCGTGTACCAAAGCTTACTTTAGAACCTTCATTAAATGCTTAGTGGGCTCCTGGGTGGGGCCACCACTCATGAGGATACGACCGCCTCGGTTCCCCCCGCGTATCTGCAGATTTTTCTCGGGACCCGAGGCGACGCACGATCTTGTCTCTTCGCGAACCGTCGGTGCTGGGGCGCATATATAGATGTGTTCGTATGTATCAAACGGTTTACGCCTTCTTCTTCCTTGCGCACCCTTAACTTTCGCTTCTTCAACCTTCTTGCTCGAAAAACTTCAACCTTTCTTCATCCCCATGGCACCTTCCATCCCCGCCTCCACCGCGGACGCCCATGCGGTGGGTAGGATGGCCATCCTAGCGCCAGAGGGCATCTTCCGCTTCCGGGCGGGGACCGCCACGCCATGTGCCTTCCGACGAAATCCTCATCCATACTTGGGCTATGATGGCGGGCCCGCCCCGCCTTTTTCTCGATTTCTTCCTTCACGTCCTTCACTTTTACGGATCCACCACCTTCACCTCACCCCCAACTCCATTGTCTTTCTTTCCATCTTCGCACACCTCTATGAAATGTTCATGGGGTGATGCCAATCTTCCACTTTTCCACCATTTCTTCCTCTCGCCGTGCCTCCAACGATAATGAGGTAGTGGGGCTCGCTATACACTCATGGGATGGGATGGCCTCCGCTACATCTCTTTCGGCCTTAGGTCCAATCGAAGTCATGGCGTGCGAATGGTCAGACATCAAGGATGACAGCGGCGTTGACGCTTGGACGTGCCGCCGAGGCGCGGAGGCCTCCGAGGATCGGAACTCGCCACGAGGAGACGCGGAGCTCGCGAATGGCGACCGCATCCTCCGATCGGCGAGCTCAAGAATGGCGACTCCGCATCCTCCGATCGCGGAAGCCGGACTATCTGGGCTGGTTGCCGACTTCGTGGCGGAGAATCGATCCTCTTCGCCGCCTCGTCCATCTGCATGGCAAGATACGGCGACGACGACCGACGCCAAGACGCGGGTCTTGGACGTGAGTCTTTGTTCTTCTTTAGCTTTTTCGTGCACATGCTTCTTTTTGTGGTCTCCTACCAACCAGCAGTTACTTTTTCGTTCATTGCCAGGCGCGGGAAACTTGGATGAGCAGCTCAGGCCGATGGCTCATTGTGCTTATCTGCAACGGCTCCGACCGGCACCCTTTCCGGGCGGCCCGGCCACGCCGCCGATCCGAGCACGCAGAGCGCTTAAGAGTCGTGAGGTCGCTCCGCCGATGGACTCCACGGGGCCCGCCGTGGTGCCGGCCCGCGGCCCGCTGGTGATCGAGGACACGGCCCCGCCACGATCGGGCCGCGGCAACGACACTTGCCCGACACCACGGGCCGGATCAAAGGCACCAGTGGGCGCTGGCGACTCACCGCCACGAGTTCTGGCTGTGGCGATCTCAGGGCGCCACACAAGCCGCCCCAATCTCGACTTCATCGCCGGTGGCGCCGGCCTCAACGCCGCCAGCGCCAACTTCTACCACGGAGCCTGTGCCACCACCTAACAAGGTGGTCTCACACTCCCAATGGCCGGTCTCGGCTTGAGGGTACCGCCAAAGGCGGTCCTCAGACGCGCTAAGGGCGGAACACCCCGGCGCCACCGGCGCCAAGCACCTCCGCCAGTGCCTCCGGCCGCCACGAGAGGGCGGAACGGATGATCCTAGCGCCATTGTCTCCGGAGCCTCGCCAGACCGCCATTGCTCCCGCCGAACGCCATGTCGAGCTTTTCACTGGGCTCGTGGACTTGCACGGCCATCGGCACCGCCGCCGCCGCCCGCCAGCACGGGCCGATATCGCCAGCCAGCTGGTGTCGGTGAGAGGCGAGCCGCAGCCGAGCGGTGAGGGCGACACGACGCAGGCGGCATTGACGCAGAGAGAACCGACGCCGCCGCCATGCAGACGCGGCCGAAAGGGCCGAGGATCGGCGCAGAGGGCGGAGGCGACGCCAAGACCTCGGAGTTGAGTCCTTCTGCTGGGCGCAACTCGCTCGCCATGCTCAAGAAGGCCATCCAACAAGACGAAGAGGTGCTCGAGCCCTTGGGGTGGCCTTGAACTCGCCATCGAGGACTCATACGCACTCGCCCACGCGACCAACCAGCCGCGGAGGCGCCCGGGATCGCTGTGGCCTTAGCCGCCGCTTCCACCAGAGAAGGTCGAGAGGTCGCGATCATGACCGCGACCTATACTGCCGCTCGCCGCGACGCCGCCCTTGATCCCATGGCGCGGTGACGGTCGGCGCCGAGGAGACGCGGGCGAGAAGTGAGGCGAGGGTGCGCGCAGCCGCCGAGCACGTGGCCGGGATGCTGCAAGTTGAGCAGCCGGTCATGGATGTCTCCACCCCGCTGGCCGTGGAAGGCGACGAGGACGACGACATCGACGTTGGCGACGAGGAGTGAAGGGCCGGGCAGCCTCTTGGTTCTTTTTGCTTTTCTTTCTTTTGTTTGATCCACCTGTATGTACAAACACTTAAGCGGTACTTAGCAGATCGGATATTTCTGGGTTCGGTACTATTTTGCATGTTCATTCGTTTTGTGTGATCAAGTTTGCTAGGTTAAACTGTTAGGCGGCCAGCCCTCTAGCTTAGCTGAAATGCCTGAGGAACGCTTAGGTTAGGCAAGATCCTCGAGCTCGCCAAGATTACGCGTGTTCGCTGCAAACACAAGTAAGGATCACACAAGCCATACGGGACTTAGGCAAAAACGACCTCAAGTCCATCAGGAAACGCTAGATGTAGCTCGATCTTAGCGCTTGGTTTTTGCGCGGATTGCCACTCGGTCATATTATTCGAACTTGACCTGATGATCGCTCAAAACGGCCGCAACAGAGCATGGCGAGGCAACAAGTTTCCTAAGTGTTTTAGACCAACGCACTCGACGGTGACAACCGGCGGTGCTTCAGAGAGCCAACCCGAGGCGACGAGCCGTGTTTGAGTACCACGCCTAACTCGTGACTCGATCGCTTGGCGTGCGAACGTTAACGCTTTAGCGATTTCCTCGATCATGAGGGGCCGTTAATTTTTGGTACTTGCGATAATCACGCGTAACTTGACCCATCTTAGCGCATGCACGTAAGGAAATGGTTAAAAAATGCGGTATGAAGCACTTATCTTGCTTTTTATGTCATTGGGCGACCAGCCCCGAGCTGCCTGGCGGCCATGGAGAGACTTCTGGCGGCGGCAATTTCAAGCACTTGGGCGACCACGAAGAAGATTCGGGGCGACCACGAAGGAGCTTGGGGCGACCAGCCCCCGAGCTCCTGGGCGACCACGAAGAGGCTTGGGGCGACCACGAAGAAGCTCGGGGCGACCAGCCCCCGAGCTCCTGGGCGACCACGAAGAGGCTTGGAGACTTCATGCGATGAGCCGGTGACTCCATGCCTTGGTGCACAGCTACTAACAGAATGAGCAGGCATATGCAAGATAAATCCGAACGATATAGGTCCCCGCATGGAATGAACTCCGGTCCCTTTTTGATTCCTAAGTCCTTGCGATTTTTTGGAGATCGAACCATGGTGTTTGTCGTCAAAGTCATGGGCTTCCAGAGGGTGCTAGACTAACGATGCTCGCGGTGACAACCAGCGGTGCTTCAGAGAGCCAACCCGAGGCGTGCGAGCCGTGTTTGAGCATCGCATCTAGCCCGCCCCCCGGTCGCCCATCCTTGTTGGACACAGGCACCAGGTGACTCTATAGATCACCAAGGAATTAGTGGACATACGGAACCAGTGACATTTATGCAAAAAACTTGCCGCTAGGGCACAGAAAGGGACAGCAATGGTAAATTGAAAGCCTTCTAGGCAACAACTTTACTAACCGCCAGAAGCCACCAACCAGCCAAGGAGAATCTTACCTCATGGTCGATCGGGCGGCAAATGGGCACTTACAATTTCTTCAAGGATAGAATTTCCGCAACAACTCTATGTTATAGGAATTGCCGCTTCTTCACCGTCCTCGGTTAACCGACCGCCGGCCGAGATATCGAGACCACCTTAAAGGGCCTTCCCATCGGGAGACATTTATGCAACCCTAAGATGCGCCTCAATTCTGCGCAGACTGTGTCGCCATCGCCAGTGTTCTCTCAGAGACCCGGGTGGCGTGGTACCGCCGAGACTTTGTCAGAAGTAGCGGCGCGGAGAGAGCAAGCGATCCCGCCTTCTTCCAAAGGTTGACATCCTCTCACGGAGATCCTCTTGGTCTTCTTCGTTAAACACCGAGACGCGGGGAACCGAAAGCGACACTGAGGGGAGAACACCTCGCCCCAGACACCAGAAGAAAGGCGTTTACCGGGGCCTTTGGGTGTGGTACGGAGCGACCACAAGACCGCCGGAGCTCTTCCGCCCACCATGCTACTTTTGTGAAGCCGATCAAACGCTTCGTCTTGAGGCTCTTCAAACCGGTGGGGCTTGGCTTCGCTGCCTATTGCTCATGGATGGGCCACCGGCAAAACATACCTTGGTGCCCATTTCATCGCAGAATTCCGTGAAAGCCGACCGTGAATTGGGTCCCGTTGTCGGTGATGATGCGATTGGCGACTCCAAAGCGGAGAAGATCCCGCGATAAACTTGATAACGGCGAAGGCCGCGTGATGGCACGCGACCGCCGGCCTCAACCCACTTCAGAACTTATCGATGGCGATTTAAGAGGTGGGTGAAGCCCCTGTGGCCCGAGGAACGGACCCAGATGTTCAAATTTCTGCACCGCAAACGCCAGAGAGCGGGATGGTTTGCAGAGTCTGGCCGGTCGGTGGATTTGCTCGGCGAAGAACTCGACAAGCCGATATCCTCACCACCGCAAGCATCCCGGAGGCGAGGCCAATAAAATCCTCGGCGAACGCTTTCCCACCAAATGTTCGCCGACATATGGCTCCCGCTGACACGCCCATGGATATCGAGAGCGTGTTGCTCTTCCCGAGTGATGCACTTCAAGAGAACTCCGCCGCTCGGGCGATATAGGTCCCCACCTACCAGTATAGCACTTGGCTTTATGCGTGCAATCTTCTCACCGAGGCATCATCGTCGGGATCACTTGGTCACGCAGAAGGCTAGGATAGGATCCATCCACCGATCTTCCTAGTTGCCGCCGGGCGACCACTCGGTGCTCGCTTTGGGTACTCGGCCGGGCCAAGCTTTTCCTGGCCGCCTCGAACACCGCCATCTTCCTCCCGGACTTGGGGTCGAGGCGGCACGCCGTTTTTTCCCTGCACTGGGGGCCATGACAACACACCGCCCTCTCCGCTTTGAGCCGAGGCCGAATGGCCTAGTTGTCGCCCCTCCTAAACTGGGGTCGCGATAATGCACCATCGCCCCACCAATCAGGGGCCCGGCGGACGGTCGCGATAGCCTTTCTTCGAAGACTCCAACCGGAACAGGAGCCCTTGAGGACGCAAGCTGCGAAAGCCCGTCCGCAAGGTGATTGTCGCGCCGGGGGACATGGATATATCCCAAACCTTCAAAATGATGCTCTATTTTTCGGACCTCCGCCAGGTACGCCGCCATGATGGGGTCGGAGCACTGAAACTACTTCCGCGCTTGATTGATGACCAGCAGGGAGTCTCCCTTGACTTGGAGGCGCCGAATGCCCAACGCCGAAGCGATACGCAATCCCGCCAGCAGGCCCTCGTACTCGGCTACGTTGTTTGTGGCTTTGAACTCGAGGGCGACCACGTACTGGAGGATGTCGCCGGTCGGGGAGACCAGGACAACTCCAGCCCCCGCGCCCTCCAACCTGAAGGAACCATCAAAGAACAAGGTCCAGGGAGAGGGCGCGGGAGCTTCTTCAGCTTCCGGAGTGGCGGGAGTCCATTCGGCGATTTAACTCGGCAGCTTCGACTTTTGATGGCGGTCGCGGGTACGAATTTGAGGTTAAATTCCCCGCCCACCGCCCATTTTGCAATCCGCCCTCTACTTTGCCAGGAGGATCTCGCAGAGGGTAGGCCGTGACCACGGTAATTTCCGCCCGAAGTAATGGCGCAGCTTCTGGATGCCACCAGATCGCAGACAAGATCTTCTCGAGCTCATGGGTATCGGGTCTCCGCTTCGCAAAGACCTTGTCGATGTAGTACACCGCCTTTGGACACCTTCTCTCTCCGATCAAGATCGCTCACCACCTCGGGGTGGCAGCTATGTATAGAGCAGCGGCTCACCCGGCAAGGAAACCAAAGATCGGGAGAGGAGAGGTATCGCTTCAACTCTTCAAACGCCTCGGCTTCTTCACCCACTCGGTGGTTCGTCTTCTTCAAAGAGCCTTAAACAGAGGCAAGCTTTTTTTCTCACCGGCAATGAATCGCCTCAGGGAGGCCAGCGACCGCCAGTAATCGAACTTGCTTGAGTCATGCCGGCGGCTTCATGTGCTCGATGGCTGATATCTTGTCAGGGTTGGCTTCAATGCCGCTAGACACCAGAAGCCCAATAGCTTGCCGAGGCACACCAACACGATTTCTCCGGTTTGAGCTTTAGGCAATTCTTCCGAGGTTAGCAAAGGTTTCTAAGTCTTGGATCAGTTCTTCACTTTTTGATCTTCACAACTAAATCATCAACGAACCTCAAGATTTCGCCTAACTGGGGCTAAGGTAATGTGCATGACACGTTGGTAAGTGGAACCAGATTTTTAAACAAAAAGCCATTCTTACATAACAAAGAGACACCGTAGGGGTTACAAAAGCGTCTTCTCTTCATCTTCAAGCGCCATGCTAACTGTGGTACCCGAGTACGATCCAGAAGCACAAGAAGCACACCCTACCGTGGAGTCAACAATGAGGTCGACCCGCCAGCAGGGGTAAGGGTCCTTCGGCAGCCTTGTTGAGGTCGGTGAAGTTGACACACATGCGCCATTTCCGTTGGACTTCTTGACGAGCACAGGTTGGCGAGCCACTCAGATGAGAGACCTCCTGACAATCCTCGCGCCAACAAATTCTCTACCTCCTCTCGAATGGCATCTTGGCGCTCGGCGCTACCTTGCCGACCTTCACAGACCGACGCTGGGCGGAGCGCCGCCAATCGATGCTCGATCACCTCGGGGACCCTAGTCATGTCGGACGGTTGCTAAGCGAACACGCCGGAGTTAGATCGAGGAAAGTGACGAGCGCGTTTTCCTATTTGGCGCCGAGGTTGGCGCCAATGTTGACGGTCTTCGGGAGTTCGCCAAGACTCGTGGCGACCACCTTAACCTCACGGGCGAGCCAGTGAGGCGCGGTCCGGCCCGAGGGCTCCCGAGGAAGTGGCGCCTAGGCGCCTGACGCAGTGGCACCGCCAGTCTCGCGCGACCTTGAAACAGCCAGAAGGCCTCGGCCTTATCCACCTCGATCACAATGGGGCGGCGGGCCGACATCTTCACCACCATGTACGCCAGAGTGGGTGGCCGCCATGAATCGGCCAACGCCGGCAGAGTATGGCATTATAGGGAGGTCGAAGTCGGCGACCTCGAAATCCACCAACTTCGGTGAGCACTATCCCTCTCCCCGAAGGTGACGGGGAGGCGCACCTGACCCAGGGGCATCAAACCAGCCTCTAGGGCTACCCCGAAGAAGGGCAGAGCTGGGCGCAGATCCTGCAGTGGGATCTGAAGCGCCAGGAACACTGAGGAGGACAGGAGGTTGATAGAACTCCCTCCGTCCACCAGCACGCGGGTAAGCCGCACGTTCCAAACGGTGGGCGACACTACGACTGGGAGATGCCCCAGGCCGTTGGCGCCCTCGGGATGGTCAGCCTGACTAAAGGTGAGCGTTTGCTCAGACCACTTCAGCATCCGACCCGCCCCCGAATTTGATGTGGTGGCACACACTTCCCTCTTCTGCCGTTTGTAAGCGGCGTTGGAGGGGAAGGTGGACGAACCACCATGGATAAAGGCCACCACGTGATCGGCCTGCTGGAAGGCCAGCGGAGGATCTTCATCTTGATCATCGTCGGGGCGGCGTTCCTTGAGCCGCTTCTCCACCATCTTGTCCACGACCCGACAATTGTCTAGGTCATGGGTATTGGTTTTATGTATCGGGCAGTAAGGCTCGCCCTCCTTTTGGTCGCGGCGGTCGTTCCCACGACCGCGGTGGTCATCGCGCGATCGCGGCGATCGTTACGCCGGTCACGACGGTCGTCACGCCGCTCACGGCGATCATCACGCCCGCCGCGGCGGTTGCGCTTCGAGGCGCGGATCTTCGTCGTCGTCGCTCGGCGCCAGACTTGCCTGGTTTCTCCGCCACGCTTCGCGCTTTCTTACTGCACGGCCGAACCCTTCGAGGTCCCGGCCTCGTCCTGCCTTTGGCCACCCTTGGGGCCAGCGCCGCCCCTCGCCTCGGGTCCGCGCACACTTATGTGCAAGGGAGAAGAGCTCTTGAGGTGGAGCCGATGGTACGGTGGCCATCTTCTCCTTCATCTTATGCGATCGCAGACGCCTCCCAAGGCGATGACGATCGATTGCTCTGAGATGTGGGGATTGTGTTGCGGCAAAGGCGTAACCGCCGGATGAAGTTGCGGTTTACCCCTTCTCTTGCTCCAGAGCGTGGAGGTCGCCCTCCACGCCGCGCTCGCAAGAAGGAGCCCTAAAAGTTGGCGCACGAAGAGGTCGCACAACTTACCCCACGAGTGCACCGATCCTGGGAGATTTAGCACCAGAGCGGCAGAGCTCATAGGCTGTTGGGAGGTAGTTGGCCATGACTTTTTCAGATCCGCCACCGCCTGCACCATCGTTAGTAGATTTGGAGGAACTCCTCCGATTGGTGGTGCCGTCATATTTTTCTATGGTCACGGTGGAACTCGTCTGCCACGCCACACGGCGAGGCTGCCGGAGAAGGCCTGCACCCGACGCCATAGAGAGAGCCGAGCCGCCATCGGGAGCCCGGTCCGAGACTGCTCATGGGAGCGCGAGGTCCGGCCTTGAGAGTCGGAGGAGTGAACCTCCTCCTTGGTTCGAGAATGAGAGCCACGGGGGACTTCATCGTCACCGCTACCCGCTTCATGACAAATGTTTGGTCCGGGTGGCGGCAAAGCGACCACGAAGGTCATCATCATGCTGTCGGCGGCTCTCGCCAAGATGAGAGCGAGGTCCCCACGGTTCCTCGGGAACCGGACCGATGTTCACAGGTTCTTTCCTTGACCCCGCCCCCTGCCGTGGCCTTTCGTTAGGGGCGGCCGAGGCCCGAGAGTGCCTCGTGATGCGCTTTTAGGTGTCAAGGCACGACCGTACTGACCGCCGGAGGCCCTACTTGCCGGGCCAGGCCCACGAGGCCGGGCGATGCTCGCAGCCATAGAGTGGCCGGAGTCTCCGCGAACTCCACCGGAGGGTGGTCCAAGAGCACGCTGCGTGCAAGTTCTCGGCAGAGTGGCGCCCATGGCCACTGCGACGACGGGGTCGCTCCCGCCTAAGGGAACAAAGCAGCCGCTTTATGGGCGGGTGAGACGGTCCTCAACCGACGTGATGACCGGAGGCGCTGGTCGCCGCCGCCCCGCGATATTCTCGATGCCGAACCCGCCATTTTCAGATGCACGGCTTGTTTTAAATCACGGACGCCAAGTCCGCCGGAGTTAGCCGGGAAACCAACCACTAGCCCCCTACTGCGCTACCTTCGGGCGTATTCCGCTCGACAGTCCGAGTCTACAGACCGGTTTGGTTCTAAGGAGGGCGTCTTCTACGGTAGCTAAACCTAGAGGGTGAAAACCCTAAAGACTCCCACGCCGAGGGATTCCTGCTTATGAACTAGGAATGACACCAAGATTTTACCCAGGTTCAGGCCCCCTTTTATCTTGGGTAATAGCCTTACTTCTTGCTCGATTGGTTTATGGGGTGTGCAAAGCTAGTACAAAGCTCTCAGGTTACAGGTTCTCTCTTAGACTATGTCATGAGCTCTTGCTTGCTCGGATGCAACACTACTCGATCGCTTGACCCCTTTCCCATGCAACCGAGGCCCTTATATAGGCCAAAGCACAGAGTAGGTAAAAAGGAGGGTCATCATGCTTATCTTCATACATTTATTACCCTTCCGTGCTGTCCTGCTCTCTAGCCTCATTAAATGCCGACGCATGGTTTCGCTGGTCCGCCGGATGTGACCCCTTCTTGACGGGTTGGTGAGGCGCCGAGGAATGGGCTTGTAGCGTAAATCCATAGCTTGACAGTTCGACACCGCTGTCCTGCCGCCTGCACCAGATAAACAGAGAAGGAGCCGAGGTGAAGCCACCTCGCACCACCTTTTTGTCTTGCGGCGGATTTAGCAGGCGTGCTTTCGCCACCGCTCATCGGGCGCCACGTGACTTCCGCCGGGCGAAAGGTAGGCGTGCTCGCCCACCGCCGCCAGCGCCACGTGACTTACACCGGGCGGCGGCGTGCGTGTCGCCACTGCGCCGGGCGCCACGTGACTTACTGCCGGGCGAGCGGGCGTGCTTTCGCCCACCGCCGCCGGGCGCCACGTGGATCTGTCATGTTGACCGCCGTGTTGACTGCTTTTGTGCGGCAGAGAGGGTACCCCAACGCAGAGTACGCTGACAATAGCATTGTCTATAAAATTAAATATTGGCCCACATGTAATAGATAATAAGTGCCTTGGAATCTGTTATACACTACAGGAATCCTGAAAATTTTCGTGTGCCGGAAGCCCACGAAAATAAGACCCTTGCCGATGAAAATAACTATTTTCGTTGGCAATAGCCTTATTTTCGTCGGACCACGGCCGTCAGAGATAAGGAGTCGAAAGTTAGCTTAATTTTCGCTTGCCACCGATTTAAAGTTATTTATTTTCGCCGGCGGTATGCCACGACGAAGTTAGTGCGAAAGCCACAATTTTTGCTCAGAACGACGGCGACGAGAAGTAAATAATTTTGCTCGGTTTTCTTCTACTACCACGAAAGTTATTAACGTTAACTTTCGCTTGCTTACTTTAAGCCCACGAAAGTTAATTTGGTTAATTTTCATCGCTTTCTTGGCCCACTTAAAATAATTTGGGTTAATTTTCGCTTCGGTTTCTTGGCCCACTTAAAATAATTTGTGTTAATTTTCATCGGTTTTTCTGGCCCACTTAAAAATTAACTCGACCTCGACAAAAAACAGCCCAGTAAACCCATTTTTCATACAAATTTAGACAAATATCATTCATAACATATATCATTCATTCAATTCAATCATTCATCCACATATATCACTCATTCATCCACATATCATTCAAATATCCACATACATCCATTCATTCATCCACATATATCATTCATCCACATATCATTCAAATATCCACATACATCCATTCATTCATCCACATATATCATTCATCCACACATAATAGTTAGTTGAGTTGTCGCATCACAAGATTACAGATTATTACCAAACATCTCAAGATTGGTCATTTGAGTTGTGGCCGCTACCTGCGGAGTCAAATAGGTTTTGAACATGCTCTCCAGGTGCTGCTGGCTGTGGCGGCGGAGTTTGGTAAACCTGGGGCGGATTTGTCCCCGATACCTACGATACAGTAGACCAAATTTAGCGGAGTCTGTAAGCATCTTTACTTTAAATTTGTACAAATCAAATATAGACCTACATTTAAATAAATGAAATAGTAGTAGCACAATAGAGTAAGTGATCGATGCAAAATGCAGTAAGAGAACAAATGTGTGTAACATCTCAAAAGCATTGATAGGTAGCACAAAGATTGTAGTAATCGAAAAAGGAGAGGGTCATGTTCTATCTACAAGCTTTTAGATTTCTTAGATGGTCTCAGAGACGCGATTTACAAGCATTTGATTTCTTTGCTAGACCAAGACTTTTTATGCTTGTGGATCGCCCTATACAAGAATTTCTCGCATCTAAAATAAATTTACTTTCCTATGTGGTAACTCGTTGTTCTAACAAATGTTTCCTCCAAGTCTCCAACAATAGAAATCAAAAGGCACTAAGTTTCAAAGATCATTGAATTTTGGAAGTCATGTCTGTGGGATAAAATGCGCTTATTGACACTCGCTTAGTAAACCAATATGTTATTGGTTTGAAGAGGAGTGCATGAAACGCTTTTAACCAAAGACCGAAGTTAGCAATCGAACCACTTCATTGTAGACCATTCGCACAAAAATTACATGAAGAATACATTGGCAACTTCAATACAGGCCATTATTGAATTGATTAAAATTATAGAATAATGTGTAGTCCTACCTCCACCACGCCCTAGTCTTCGCCAGCTTCTATCAAATGCTAATTACACGTCATGTCCTCAGATCCTTGATGTTGTGACAGATATCTTATCTGTCTAAACTTCTAATGATGAAATAGGCTTACAATATAGCACAAGTAAAAAGAGATGTTGAGACAAGACCAAGTTTAGCTAACTTGAGTTGCAGGAGAAGGTGCCGGAGGATACATCCCCCATTGTGGCGGTGGTGGTGGCGGCTGCCATGGTGGAAAGACAATGGTTTGGCCTCGCCGAACATTGCTTGTAAATGCAATGTGTCAGTACTATTTTAATGAAAACAAATAAAACCATCTTTCCATAATATAAAAACTTCAAACACTAGCTCATGAACTAACTTTTCAGAGTTGTGACAAAAAATCCACCACCGTCTCGATGTTCTCACAGTATTGTTGTCATGGAACTACTCGAGATTATCACCTTATCTTGAAAAAAATGTTGTCACATTACTTATTTGAAATATTTCCATGTTTCAAAGATGCATCTTATTTTCCTTTGCCCTTTTGCATGCTGTCCTACGAAAGGAAATAAATAACCAGAGCTCAGACTTACTTGAATAGCCATTTCAGGTGCCATGTAATCGAGCATAGTATGCCTCCTGCGACCTTTGATGTTCATCCCGCAGCCTTAGCTCCTCGCAGCAGCCTAGCAACCTCTACCTCCCGCCTCGAGGGGCGATGGCTACTAACCCCGAGCTCAAAGAAGACCCCTTTGAGCTCGCACTCCCTCGAGTCAATCACTCCGGTGAACATGGAGTACCTTCAAAATACAGAACACAAAGGCTTTAGAACTTCAATTTATTGCTTGCATTAACAAAGTTTGAGAAACTATGACATTTTACCGTCCATGGCTCTTTCCGCCTCCCAGAGCATGCACGCCCACGCCATCAATAGGTTCCTTCCACCAATCGTAGCCTTCACCATGACGCCTCGACCATTTCTCGCCCATAGCTCTCCTGCAGTGGCGAACCATACAACTTAGAGCTCAAAAGTTGATGAGAACTCAATGAAAATTGTGGATAACTCACCACGATCCGAGGCCACCCGAGTGCACAACCTGCCGGGTGTGATGAGTCTCGTCCTTATGACCTCGCACATAAACTTCGATGTCACTCTACCAACACCGCTTGAGCCTCCTGTAGCTAGGGGTTAGTGGCATACATATACTTGTGAATATGTTCTTGCAAATATTTGGTACGACTGTCTTACCATGCTTAGCCATACGGATGTGTCCATCACCACCATACGTATGGCCTCCTTCTCGCCTCTGCAGCTCAGGCTTCCTTGACTTCGCGATCCATTCAGAGAAGCCCATCACGACAAAGAGCCCTAGAAGCATTTGGACGGTCTTCCATCCACTAAGCATGACCGCACACATGTGTTAATACATCAAAACAATATTAACATCACAACCTAATGACCATGAACCCTAATATGCGTTATTCGCCCATACCGTTCTTCGGTCAAGTAAGTTTCGTCGACGAAACTTGACCGTTCGACGCCATATGCCCTTCAAGTACATATTTGTTCTTGAATCCGCATTGGAGAATGCATCCTCGACTACCTTCGTTGCATTGGCATGGAACACATTAGTTATGTGGCCCAATTCGGCAGATCACCAAACGGTAACGCTTCGCAATGTCAAATTTAAGAATTGTTATTACAAAATTATAGAACTCAACAATTTCATGACTCAAAATCATCCAATCAAGAATATGGTAATGTAAATCAGAATTTACGTAAACCAGAACTGTAAATTGTAAATTGTAAAGAAGAAACAGAAGAAAGAATGGTAACATAAATCAGAATTTCACTAGTACCAATATTCTATTAACTTAGATTATGAATACATTAGTTTGTAGGATTTTTCCTTTTTCTTGATTAATCAAAGAATTTCTGATTTTCCTCTTCCTGTTAATGTGAGAGCAGCTAGTGATCCTACAATCAGTACATATAAATATTCCCCTTTTCTGGTAGGAAGAAGTTATATCAGGAATGTTAGTACAGAAATGCACCATGTTTCTGTATTTCTTCTAACGCCTTTTATTCTCCTAACACTGGCAGTTGGAGCAATTTGAGAGGGAGGTGAATGCTGCTGCCAATCTCCAATGTTCATGTGGAGAAAGTGCATGCAAAGGGTATCATAACAGTAGCGGTATGTGTAGCTTGGGTGGTGAATTTCAAGATTGGGAGAAGAAAGAGGAAGAGGTATGTATTGTATAACAGCATATCACAGATTTAGGACCTCATTTGTCACCAAGTGTGGGTTTGTCCTTATACAAATTCACCTCCCTCTCAAATTGCTCCTAACCGACTGTACAGAGCAAGCATGCCCTAATTAAAGCACCTCTACCAGTACAAATGCATGCATGGTTTATGCTATTTGGGTCGATTTATGTTAGCAAAGTGATGATACAGAGTATATATATATATATATATATATATAGGAGTAGAGGAAAGGAATCGTAGAGTTTACACTATTAGATGTCAATTCCTTTTCAATACAACCAGCTAGCTAGGAGAGTAGCAATCAAAATATAAGAGAAATTTCCTTTTATCTCCATCCTTCTCGACATGAACTTTGAGTGTGGTTTGCAACCTTCCCAAAGGCAGAGTAATTAACCTTGAAGCAAAGACCATACAAAGAAGAAAAACAAGGCGAAAGAGCTAAGATAATGTGGAAATTTTGTAGGGTGTTTGACTAGACTGAGACCAGAGAGGACCCGAGTCTGCATGCTCAGATAGCTTGTTACTTGTTAGCAATCAGAAGAGCTGATGAGATGTATAGAGTGGAATCGGCGGCATTAACCTTGGTAAGTTCACAGGCTAGCAGTACATGTGTTGATATGTGCCACATACATGAGTTCTAGCTCAACTTGTAGAGGTTCAAAAGGTGGCAACTAAACAAGCTCAAATTAACTCGAGTTCAAAGCTAGAATGAAAGTTGATCGAATTAATACGATGTAATTAGTTTGGTAGAACTTACTCCCTCTATTTTTTTATGAGGTCTATTTTTTGAATGGTCTTGTTTATAAATGTAAGACTTGCATGTAGATTTAATGAGACATTTCCTTCTATACCCATATTTCTTTTCTCTCATCCATATGCATTTATTCATTACCACCCATACAAAGTATATCTTTCATCTTCCAAGATAATTAAGTGGAGACATCTAAGTTATTTTTGCCTTATCTTGATCTGGACAGGGAAAGCCAAATAAATGTCAAGTATTGGGAGGTACTTGTCTTGTTATAGATTGTTATAGAGAATCTTACCCAGAAGTCATTCCACACTGCTCCCTGAGCATTTACATGGTTCACATAAGGAGATAGCTTGTAATGCTTCCAACTTGTGGCAGGAATGCTCTCACCAGCCTTGTTAATCACCAATCCTGGGTAGTGCAAACGACAGAGGTTACCCAGTACGGCGTTAACCTGCCTATGGTGTCCTCTGCCGTCAAAACCCGTGTCATCCCATGAGCTGCAAGAAACACAAACTCTTTAGATTTAGTTCTAAAGTAAACAACATAAAACAAACATAAAAAAATGTTCTCACCTATCGCCAACTGGTCTGATCACAATCTTGTCCTCCTTGCGCGCGGGCACCGGAGGAGGGGCGACAGCATGGCTCCTCCTAGTCCGCCTCCGCAATATGCTAGAACCTTCAGCCGAATCCTCCTGGTCCTCCTCATCCTCCTGGTCCTCCTCATCCTCCTGGTGCTCCTCATGCACCTGGTGCTCCTCATCCTCCTGGTCCTCCTCATCCTCCTGGTCCTCATCCACCTGGTGCTCCTAATCCTCGGTCCGATCTCAGATCTGCACTGCCACTTCTTCCTCCGACGCAGGTCATCTCGCGAAATTATATAAGAGATAAGTACATATGAAATGCTAGGTACATATAAGAGGTTAGTAGATATGAAATGCTAGGTACCTCGGTTCTTTGAAGTGCGACGGCCGTCCTCGCAATTCGCCAGACGTGTCTCAACAAGTCATGGCATCTTTGGCTTCCTGAACTACTGCCCTGAAAAAGAGACTCCTCGCTGCGCCGACCAGGTAGCATCTTGCTCGCAACACTAAGGAAGCCCTTCGCCGTTTGCTTGACCTTGCGCGACATCCTGTTGAAGAAACAAGTACAAGGTATTAATACATGAACATAATAATAAATGGACAAAATAATAGCTGAACAAAATAAGAACTATAAATTAATGTTTACTTGTCAAAATTCATCAGCATCACGATCAAGTAGTCTCCTTTTACATAAAGACTGCCACGTAAATTTTTTCTTCACTGGATGTCGTTTTCTTTTCTCGGGAACAATTACATCGTCACGGTCTCCAACTAAGGAATCGAGTCCTAAACCAGGCTCGATAACAAAAGAGCTTGGCAATTCTTCATCTTTAGGTTTAAGACAAAATGGAGCGCGTGGCTTACTACCACTTTCGGTGAGCTCAAGGGTTGGACGGTTACAAATCTCTGCTAAGTCTCTTCGGGTCTTGAGGTTGTCTTTTGTTTTGTCCGTCATATCCATGCACGTGCTTATGATGCTTTCAAAAACATTACGTTCCTGGTGCATGACGTCAATGTTGTGCATCAGAATCAACGCTTTGGCATAGGGGAGCTCCCATATTCCGTATATGTGAGTCCGCTGTGCTCCACTCCAAAACCTTCAAACCCGCTCAGATCCGCTTTTGGGACCAGTTTACTCATTTTATCAAGCAATTTCTAGCCCGCTTAAACGCTTCGCGGTCCCTTTGTGACAATGGTGTTCTTCCTAAAAGCGTTCTTCTGCCGCCTAAAGATGTGTCTCTGGGCAAGAAACATCTATGGCAATCGGTAGGCGATCTTTCCACCAAAAGCTAGGCGGAAACAATCCGTGTTCGAACCACGATCGGACAAGTCAAATTTCCATGGCACTCCATCCAAAGAAAAATACCATAGGCCGGAAATCATGAACGGACCATAAATACGCAACTCAAGGTTGAATTTCTTCTTCTTGTAAGAGTCGAGACGCTTCAACTCCCGCCCACAACTGCTTCAACTCTTCGATTAAGGGTTTCAAATCACGCTGAGGCGTGTCCTGGATGTTGCGGGCGTATGATAAGGCATAAGAACATAAACTCATATTTCATGCAAAGAGCAGTGGAAGGTTATACGAACAGCAAAGACGGGCCAACAAGAGTAGGAGGCAGCGGATTGGCCGAAGGTGTGAAGCCATCGGCCGCCAACCCAATGCGAACATTTCTCGCATCATGGCGAAGTCTGCGTCAAAGCTGTCCAGAGCCCTCCATGCCTCACCATCGACGGGTACACCATCACTCCGCTGTTCTCACGCACACCTTCCTTGTGCCACCTCATATGCCTAGCGGTTCTCTTTGAGAGAAACAAATGCTTGACCATGGTGTAATCGGCATGTAACGGTTGCTTATGTGCAACATCACCATCACATTTGCACCGTCTTCATTTACGACCTCGACGCACCTCGGTTTGCCACACTTCAAGCACTTCTTCTCATTCTTATGCTCTTTCCAAAAAGCATGCAATTGTCTTTGCACACATCAATCTTCTCATATTTCATACCGAGAGTAGAAACCAATCTCTTGGCATGGTACATGTCTTTGGGCATGTTATGAGGCTTCTAAGCACATCACCGATCAAGTTGGAGAGCTCGTTGTAACAATTATTCGAGAATGCAAACTTTGACTTAATGGCCATGAGCCGTGTCACAAAAGCTAGGAGGGTCACTGTTAGTTCGTGGCAACGGCTCTTCCAAGCTTTGAGGGCCTCAAGAACCTTTCAACCTCTCGTGTAGGCGGATCCTCGGAATGTAGTTCAACTCCGGCCAGATAGCTTCAAGCATCTCGTCCATCCTATCATCACCCTCCCTATCATCATCTACCTCTTCTACTTCACTTGAGAGAATGACTCGCCGTGGTGCACCCACACTCATAGCTTGGCATGAAACCGCGTTTACAAAGGTCTAGCGTCACATTTGTCTTGTCATGTTTGGACAAATTTTGGCACTTGCCACATGGGCACCTCACCTTATCCAGACTAGACAAAGAGAACGCACGGTTCACAAAAGCCGTAGTCTTGGCCACCCACTCATCTGAGTGAGCCCCACTCTTATCCCAACCATCATACATCCATCACCGATCGTCACCCATCCTTGAGGCTATAGATTAAAGCAAGTGTAATCATGAGTTTTTTCGTTCCTATATATATCATGGCCCTACATCTATAGGTAAGGATATGTCCTAAACCCACCCAAGAGTGGCCGACAGAGCACGGATTTATGACGACCTCAGAGGGTCCGAAGAATTCTGGAAGATAACCATTGTTCTCCATCTCGCACGCCGGGATATGGTGCAATGGAGAACATCGTGGTTATGCCGCCTCAGAGGTTCGAGGATGCGCCTAGAGGGGGTGAATAGGCGTTTACAAAATTAATCGCTCACTAAAATCGATTCGCCTAATACACCCTAAGTCAAAACCTAATCAAAGTATATGCGAAGCGATAAATAGGTTTTGACAATTTAAAGCCTAAATCAACTAGGCTCACTAGTGCACTATCTAAATTAAGTCTCTACACTAGAATTGCTAAATTGAATAATCAATTAATACTAAGCAATTCTAATACATTCAAGCAATCAATAATATGCAAAAGGTACATACTTGAAAGTAAAGAGACAAGGGACAACCGATGTTTTTCCGTGGTGTTCGGAGACTTGCCGGTCTCCCCTAGTCCACGTTGAGGCTAGCCCACACTTGGACCGGCTCCCGCCGAGCACCCGCCTCTTTCCACTAGTCGTGGTTTTTCACGCCGGCGTAGGCTCAACCCAACCTTCACAAACTTCACCGGGCTTTCACACCTCGAGAGCTCACAAGACGACGCCACGCTGCCTAGGAGTCGGCAACCTCCAAGAGTAATAAGCCGCTCCTTCGCTTGAACCTCACCGAGCACAACAAATGCGCAACCGGTGATCACCAAGTGCAACACATGCACAAGGCCTCACTCAAGTGCAACACATGCACAAGAGGCTTCAATCACTTCCTAATTGCAACACATGCAATTAGTCTCACTCTTAAGCTCAAGAGGCAAATGGAGAAGAGCAACACATGCACACAACTCCTACACACAAAGAACAACACCAAAGAACACTTGCTCCTAAGCCCCCAAGGGGTATATATAGCTCTCCACAAGAAAACTAGCCGCTTGGGGGCAAATAGGCGAATCAAGAAAGTCGGTACTACCGCCTCTAAGGCAGTAGAGTACCGCCAGAGCCCCAACGGTCGGCTAATCTGACATTTTTCAGATTACTACCGCCCTCGAGGGCCTAGAGTATCAAGATTTGCATACTACCGCCTCCCACCGAAGCGGTAGTGCCGCCTCGACACTGAAAACACACGCTCGCCAAAGAGCTACTGGCGGCTTAACCCCTAGAGTATCAAGATTTATGGTACTATCATAAGCAAGGCCCTAGAGTACCTACCGCAGGAGAAATTCAGAAATTCAACTCAAAATCCATTTCTCCAAAACCCAACTTTATTCTTTGAGCCATAAGGATGATCAACACATGATCATATACACGCAAAACACATTTGCACCAACTTAGCTCATGCTCAAAGAAATCAAACCAAATTGCGAAACACATTTCACAACCAACTCAAGATCTATTTGCAAAACGATACAAATCAAACTCGAGTTTATGAGATTAATCCCCTAGCCATGTGAAGGTCAACACAAGACCCCATCAACTTGCCAACACCCATTGCAAGCCCCACTCACATGCTCTCGGATTCCTGACTCATAAATCTCAGTTTATTCGCACAACTAACTTGCAAATAACGCAATAAACACATTTCATGCTTGAGCACTACTCTTTACAACACATGCAAAAGTCTAGCTCCAAGCAACACAAAATCAGATGCATGAACTCTCTAATTGCAACAAATGCAATTCTCTAGTTCAATGCAATATCGAAACCAATCTTCAACTAAAACCAAATCACATGTATGAGCTCTTTACTCGCAACACATGCAAGCCTCTAGCTCCATACAAACACACAAACACCAAATTGATCACATTAAAAACCAACACAACCTTATGTGCTCTTTACTCACAACACATGCGAGCCTCTAGCACATACACAACCACAATCACCAAATCTCGCTTGAGCTCTCCTTTTTGCAACACATGCAAAACTTAGCTCTAAGCAACTACACGGTTTTAGAAAGATGTTTTGCGAAACCAAAGCATGAAGCTTCAACAAATGCAACACATGCAAAAGTGAACTTCACGCAAAAGCCAACGCACTAGCTTATCCTATTTGCAACACATGCAAATCAAAGCATAATGCGAAAACCAAATACAACCAAGCATAAGTTTAACCCATTCGCAACACATGCCAAATGGTTAACCCTCATGCAAAAACCAAATCCAAATGGTTTGAGCTCGAGTGAACGCGGAATGAGATCACCAACGCATGATAAAGCTCAAGCTAGGGAACGACCCCTCTTAATAGCACGACGATAAAACCTTAGACTCAAAGACTACAAAAGTCCTTAGCCTATCTAGTTATACCTTTCGCCGCCACGCAAGCAATCCCCTTTGGGGTCTTTATGATCATCGCTGATACTCCCCTGTTCTCTACTCGACTCTCTTCGATCCACTCTTGACGCCCATCAACTCATGATGTCGCCCTTGTCCCGTTCTCATTATCTCATTCATCTTTGGACCTAACTCAAACATAACTCAAGAAACTTGTTAGTCCAAGATGCATGGTTGTCTCAATTATCTCTTGCACTCCATTAACACATAATGGATGCCTCTAGATCAATTGAGCACAACCTAAATCAATTGAAATGATTTAATTGTGTCTTAAGTATAATAATGCAACACATGCTTAATTATACTTAAGAACTATTCATTTGTCCTCAATTAATCACGGAGCACCATCAACACATGATGAAGTGTTCGTTAATAATTAATTAAGACAAATGAACTCAATTTAAATTATCATTTAAATTGATATGAGTATATATTAACTACACAAGTTTTCATATACTCATGTTGATGGAAAGTAATGATCCATTATATGTAAATTGTATGGAAATGATCATTACTCTAGATCATCAACTATAGAATACACCCCACATGTATATGTGCATAAATATGATTGACTTGGAGATAATATGCACATATTCAAATTGATCGTATTGGAGTATATCCTATATTACCATGAGTATACTTATAACTAGGCAATTCAAATATATACTCAAGGATTTAGTTTCTTTGTCTTGATCCCTATATGTGTGTCAATAACGAATTGATCAATACAAAGAGACTTTCAAGTTAAACTACAAACTCCCCCTAAATATGTGCATCCATGTAATATATGGATTGAGAAATATAATGCACATTTTGTGGTTAATATAACGGGGACATTCATACTTTAACTTGACTCCAAAGTATGCAACTAATATTAGAATGAATATGCAAACATACCTTGGGTTTTCCATTTTTCAATGCGATGAGACTAATCAAGGATATTCTAAATAGACAAGTTAGTCTCGATATAAGATTTGTCATTAATAATAAAATCGCATTAGGGAATAAACTTAATATTAGATTTGTCATTAACGCACGATTAGATTTGTCATTAACACCAAAACCATAACTAATGAAGGTTGAACTTACACCGTCGAAATCTCGTTCGGACCCCGTGGCTCGTCATAAATACCACGCCTATCGGTCACTCCGAGGCTGTCCAAAAGGACAATTCCCGACCAAAGACATCTCACATGTGTGGCGATGTGTGGCGGCTTGGTCCTAACGGTAACACATAGGTTTCGTGACACTAACAGCGTAATTTGGAAAGGAAAGTCTTAGACTAATTATTGAATGCTCTTGATTTAAATTGTAGATTTAGAATGAACAGTTTCAGTTGTCATATATTAATTTTTTTACTGTGGAAAAGATTTATTGAGTTCATGTTACACAACTTACCTACTCAGTCTCATATTTTCCGGTTTCAACATTGTAATTGTTGTTACCAAATCTCTAGAATGGGAATTTCCACACCCAATTTTACAAAGATCCAAGAAAATACAACAAAATAATTTTAGATTTACCATTTAGCACAAAATGTGCCAACTTTCGATGAAGCAATCATTAGTGGCAAGAATTTCAAGACAGATGCATAAAAGGGTTTAGTGATTTGAGTGTCTTCAAGTGTGTGGTCATAATTGCAACATTGATACTTAGGTACATTAACAGGTCAAATCTACCATTTTTCCAAGATTCTACAAGATATTCAGAGTAACTTGATGGGTAATTTGGCTAAGCATAGTACTTTGATGGGCGACTGCTTAAACACAATTAATGCAAAATCCACTAACATCATAGATAAGAAACAAGACCTGTTTCGAATTTTATTTTTTACATAATCGCAGACTTTCCATTGACTGTCTTGTTGTCTCAACTCTCTAGTGCACAACTTTGACCATTCATATTTTCACTTGCAACATGCCAAACTTGATCATGCTACCTATGTTTATTGGTTACTTAAGAAGCACAAACTTGATCATGCAACCAGCCAAACTTGATCACACAACCAGCGCCATGCAAGAATATAAATATAACGTCGTTACTACTCATTGAAAATTTGTGTTTGTTTTCAGATATTCATCCACGCTTGAGCATGAACTTCTACAGACTCTTGATAATCTCAAGAGTACTACCTAACCAGTTGTGACACCACCAGATGGTGTTTTGAGATTAGATGCAATGGATCACCAAGATGTGTGATGCATTAATCCGGTATATCTTCTGAAAAGCATGTCGTGTGTATATATATTGGTCACTTTGATATATACACAAACGTGTGGTTTGAAATATCTACAGAATCATAGAGACCAATTTAGCAAGTTTGTACGTAGATTGTAGACACCGGGACTTGATTACTTAATGATTTAATATTGGAATTTTCATTTTGACAGAACCAAGGCATATCTTAATGCCACTGGAACAAAACATAAAGCAAATCAATCGCGATAAAGTATACCACAATATTGTTCGTACTGTTGGTCGGACCTTTATAAATTCACATTCGACTAGCTACGTACATCCAATTAATTAATGGTCAACGATGCTATGCATGCAAGTCGATATTCGGTTTCAGCTCCACACGCAACTCAAGACAAAACCTAGTAGCTTATCTTCGCCTCTAGATTTGGACCTAAACGAAGGCATTGATGGCTAATTCACTATATAAACCCCAAGAGTGTGTTGAGACCCTTCACAGCATCGCAAACGTAAATGGCTGTCTTTACTAGTAGTGCCAGCCGCCTTCTTCGAATTAAGGGCGACGGCGACGTCTGGGCGCCGCAGGACGACGGCAAGGCGTTGAGGCAGCCTGGGGCGACGGCGACGTCTGGCGGCTGCAGGACGGCGGCGGCGTGCGGCGGCGGGACGACGGGCGGCGGCGGCGGCGAGCGAAGAAGGGGCGACGGCGGCGCGGCGCGAAGCGGGGGGGCGGCGGCGCTGGCGAGGGCGAGGGCGACGGCGGCGCGCTGCGCGGGCGGCATGGGCGCGGCAAGCGGCGGGCGGCGCTGGAGGAGGCGGCAACAAGGAGATAAGCGCGTAGATGAAAATGCGGAAATGCCGAGCCGAAGCGAACATAAGTCATTTAATTTTCGTGGGTTTCTCTAACCGACGAAAATAATTAATTTCGCTTCAAGCAATTAACCGATTTAAAATAAGAGCCGCCACAAGAACCCTAACGCTGCTTTTATTTTCGTGGGTTCCTATTAGCCGATTTAAAATAATTAATATTCGCTGCCACCAACCAACCGATTTAAAATAAGAGCCGCCACAAGAATCCCTAACCCGTGTTTATTTTCGCTTGTTTCATTTAGCCGATTTAAACTTAATTAATTTTCGTGGGCTCTACCACGATCGATTTAAAATTACACAATAACTTTCGCTTTACCGATTTTGGTCGTCGAAAATTATTTAAATTTCGCGGTTTTATTAAAACCGACGGTTAAATTGGCCGATTTAAAATTTTCACGATTCCTGTAGTGATAGTCTGACTATACATTAGTAGCTGGTCTATATCTCTCTCCTCATTTTCTCTCTTCCACCTAAGCAAAATGCTGAGATAGCACCTTTATAGCTAGCTGAAGTGACACCATTGCACATGCCCTATGTCACGCCACAACACTGATCTCAGTGCAGCCCCTATAATAACCGCAACTTTAGCGATCGTATGACTAACTATTAGATCAAAGATTAACGGTTCAAATGCTTCACTAGCACTGGTTTCACGGCATTGTAGAATGCTGTAGTGCACGGTCTGCACCATGCACTGTTTCCGGTACTATAGCATATACTATTGATTGCATGCCGTAGAGGTCCAAGGCATTGAATTTTTTATCGGCCAGCAGGGATAACTGGCTCCTGCTAAAAGTTGGAGACTTGGAGTTATGCTTCTGCAATCGCACTGGATCTATGTCCGTAACGCCATTGCAACAGATCCGAATGCATTCTTCTGTACACAATTACCACTGTTTGAGGTTGTCTTTCACAGTACACAAATGATTACAAGCTTCTAATGAAACACGCACGCTAGCCAGGGCTACCATTTTATCTCTAGCTAGCTATATCTATGATCTATCCATTTTATCTCTACTGCTACTGCACCACCACACAACACACATTACGTACCACACTATACTCAAGAGTCTCAAGTCCAGCTTCACTGCTAAGCCACTAGCACACACGACACTGCGTCACCGGTCAGACACACACACGCACGCATATTAGAGGGGTCAGCTAGCAATGGCGGCGAAGTGACGTACGTCGACGGTGGTGGGCCCCATGGGGACGCCGGCGGACGATGTCGCGTACCTCCTCTGCGCCGAGGACGCCTCCGGGGCCTTCCAGCTGGAGACCACCGAGGCCGTGGCCTCAAAGATGTCGACGGCGCCGGCCGGTAGTAGCGTTCATGCCGATGGCGACGGCGCCGGGATGTTTGCCGGCGATGAGGTGGCGGACTCCGGCGAGGAGGAGTCCATCGCGGAGTTCGTTGGCGGCGAGGCCGAGCACTCACCGCGGCCTGACTACCCCGCCTGCCTCAGGTCCCGGTCCGTCGATCCGGCCGCCCGCGCCGAGTCCGTTGCATGGATCCTAAAGGTCGCTTACGTTTGAACCTCAATCTCTTGTCTCGGATTTTCCTACGACATGCATTGTTGTACTCCAACTCATTCTAAAAGAAACGATGACACAGTACAAAACGCACTTGCAGCTCATAATTCATATATATTCATACGAGCTGCTGTTACTACTGCTACTACTTTTTAGCAAGATATGATGCAGTACGTACCTGTTGTTTGTAGCAGTTGGTGAGAGCAGGTGTAGCTCGCAATGTACACAGCACTACAGCAGGGCTACAGGTTGCCACAGGGCTAGCTAACACTGCAGAGAGCTAGGCACTAGCTAGCAGATAGCCGCAAGCTAGGAGTGTACTAACTAACATACATGCATGTTGGTAGGTGTGGCTTAATGTTTGCGAAATACTGTATGTTTTTGCAGGTGCGAGAGTACTACGGTTTCCTTCCGCTGACGGCCTACCTCGCCGTGAGCTACATGGACCGCTTCCTTTCCCTCCATCGTCTCCCGGTACGAGCCTACATATATACGCTAGCTAGCCTCTCCATTCAATCCGGTATGTACGTACGTACGTACGTTCATGCATGGAAATACATAAACACACACACTGATCGATACGCGCGCATGGATAACTCGTGCATGTTAAGTATTGACCATTAATATGGCGTTTTGCTCTCTTATATTGTCTTCTACGTACCACTAAGCAAGGTTTATGTTAAGCAACTACTAATAGATAAAATCAAACAATTTAGCCCGTTGATTCTTGATTCAATATAGCTTTATAACCTAGGGCCCGCAAAACTTAAACTAATCTTGTGTCACTCCGCACCACGTCATATATATGATGTATTTTCCCTTGGTCTAATTTTGGATTTTTTGGCTAGCAATGTAAATAGCATTTTCTTTCGTTAAAATTAAAGAGAAAGAACTTGCTTTCAGAGCAATTGTAATTTGCAATAACTAATAGTAAAAAAAATATGACTACATATATCAATGCTTGGAAGTCACGAGGTCCATTTATCACTAGTAATCTACTCCCTTCAGCTACAAAAGAGTGTCAGCTTTTCAAAGCCAACAAGATGCTACTTTGATCACTAAATTCTCTTAGCATATAATTGAAAAATGTTGTAAAAGTACAATATTACAAAAAGCAATTTTATGAAAAACTCACCAGTATCATTTTCATATATCCAAATAATACATTTTAAACAATTTTTGGTCAAAATTAATAAGATTAGACTGCATGCATTCTAGAGTGTCACTCTTTTTTTTTTACCGGATGGAGTAATTAAAGAGCGTGTATTTAAAAAATTAATTAAAAATTACGTAGAACTAAAAGTCATTTTTAAAGCTATAAAGATAGTTGGACACGTACAGTCAATTGGTGATATAACCTAGCAATCAAATGCTTGTATATATATATGAAATATATATATTTCAACGTGACATTCTTGCACGCCATTGATCATAAATGCCTCATAGCTTTCTTCAGAGCCTAACATTAACTGTTCTTCTACAACAAATACCCCTGTTAATTTCCTCCGATCGTACTCTCTCATAATAAACCAATTAATGAATGCATCTATCCTTGCTAATAGTGATGTCTTTAGAAGCAAACACTTGTGTGCTTGCGATCATGTGGAGATCCATATCCATGAAATCTCCATCCATACTACGCTAGTACAAGGTGGTCCATGCAATGGCACAATTTATTTCGAGTGCCCATCAGGACCATACAATGATGCAATTGATGCATCTTGCTCACACATCATAACTCCTCGTGACACTGGAGATAGCAAGCTAGGGAGGTCAAGAACTGCAAGAACATAGTACACACCGTACCCCATGTCCCTGATTTCTGGATCCTTGCTCGCACCGGCCTTTAATGCAGTACTTTGTGGTTTTATGTGAGCTGCAGGGAAATGGATGGGCGATGCAGCTGCTTGCGGTTGCCTGCCTCTCCCTGGCTGCCAAGATGGAGGAAGTCCTAGTGCCATCCATCCTGGACCTACAGGCAATTTTAGTCAACAGCTCAATTGCGTCGATATTTCAATATATCTAGTAATCTTAAAGGAAGTGCTTCTACGCTCCCTCGGAAGAAAACTGCATAGATCTTAATAAAAATCATCTTAATTAATATAGATAGCTAGTCATCAAGCTTTACTTTAGGAATTGTTGGTTTTCTTTCCCGGTGAGTGTTCTCGAAGTACTTCCCTTAATAAGTTCTGACGATAAGTAGTACATGTACATTGACAGATAGATCGCAGAAGGTACATATTCGAGTCACGAAAAATTTGTCGGATGGAGCTTCTAGTCCTGAACGCACTCGACTGGAGGCTCCGATCAATCACGCCCTTCACTTTCATGCACTTCTTCGCATACAAGGTCGATTCGACGAGGAAGCACACAAGAAACCTGATTGATCGAGCCACTCAAGCAACATTAGCTGCAATACATGGTATTGCAATACACACTCTACCGCTACATCAAGCATGTGCATGCTACATGTTGTTTCAGTTTAAAATAAGCTACAAAAGTAAATGCCACAGATATCGAGTTCTTGGATCACTGCCCATCATCGATCGCGGCAGCAGCAGTTCTATGCGCCTCCGGCGAGATCAGGTCACCTGCATCCATTGATCCTGGAACTGTGGCTAGTTGGTGCATTGGCCTTGATGAGGTATATATGTTTGCAGAGGTTTCAGTTTCAGACAGGAGGTTCATTCTCACGACTAGCTGGGGATCGATGTAGTGCATTCATAACTTTCTCTCTTGTTCCTGTAGGGAGCTATCAGCAGGTGCTATCAGCTAATGCAACAATTGATAATTAGCAATGTACAAAGAGAATCAACAGCGACGACGATGATGACAACAACAACCACTGTGAGCTCAGAGGAGGTTGTATCCTCTAATTCCTCTTCCTCTTCCTCTCCTCCCCCATCAAAGAAGAGGAGGCGGTCACCACACCAGACACATGACATAATTCCCAGTAGATAGTGTTATTCACGTGCGGTTTTCAGATTATTCTGCAAACAGGAGCCTAGTTTAATTAAGAGGGTTTATCTTTTTCTGAGTTGTACTTACTATTCATTTATTTTCCTGGGGTGAGGGCTCTTGCAGATAGTCCTACCGACAGTGTCATGTCATGATGCAGTGGCTGCAGATTCTGCACTGCCAGTCTGCGAGGAGAAATGAGAGAGATTCTGCACTGTCATTCAGGGAATACATGGTTTGTTGAGACTTGAGAGTTGAGAGCATGCGGCCTTTGGAAAGGGCATTGGTCATGCACAAAGTCAAGGCTAGCAGGCAGATTAGTAGGCCTCTCCTCCCTGGCAAGATCTGTTCGTATTCACGAGGGAGAGTTTGTTGATTCTTGAGTGATGTGTCTTTATTTGCCTTGTTTCATGTATTATCAAGTGAGTCCAAAGGGGCCATGGTGCTACTGGGAGGCACATGCCCTGGTCAGTGTGAGCTCTGGGGGTGAAATATTTGTCCACGTCCACGCTTATTGTGTCCAAGCATGATAAAGCCTTAATTTGGGGGACCTCGCCATTTGTTCCCATCTGTATTAATTCTTTTCATTAATAAGAATGCTACATGCCCATTAATTTGTTTTAGAAGAGTGTCCTTTCTTGAGGTATTGTCATTGAAAATTCTACCGCTGAATGTACAAGTACAGTGTTGGAGATAACTCGATATCTTAGATTATCATATCTTAAATTATCATATCTTTTAGTTTCATCTAAATATGTTGTTAGTTCAAATCATCTACAACTAAGACTTTTTAACTATATAAGCCAACTCTATGTACTTAATCTTGAAGCATTATAGTGAATTGTTTTCAGTGATTTTTTTTCCCGCAAAAATTTTTCCACGTTAAATCTTTAGCTCCAATTATTTTACCATGTATCTATTCCCAACAGGTGATATCAGGACCTTAACAAGTGGTATTAGAGCCATCACTGCGGTTCCAATCTACTGCTAGCCACCGTCCTTCGTCTTGCGCCGTCGTCCAGCCTCCGGCCGGCCCCACCTCTGTCGTCGCCTTCGGCCGCCCTTCATCGCCGGCCTCACGCCGCTCCGGCACATGCGACTGCTGGCTCCCATCGCCAGTTATCCGCACCTCGGCCGGTTCGACCGCTCGAGCCGCTTCGTCTTCCGGCCGGCCCGACGCGCACTGGCCCGCCTTCGCGCGGTCACTGCGCCGCTCGCCCGCGCTGGCCTCAGCCGGCCCGCGCCTCCTTCGGCTGGACCCGGCCCTGTGCCTGTTCGCGCAACGCGCCGACCGCCTTGTCTGCCAATCCAAGTTGGCCGCCCGACGAGCCTCGGCGACAGAACCGCCACGCGCCGTTCGCGATCTGGGCCCGCGACTGCCACGCGCCTTCCTCCGCTAGCTTCTGCAGTCGTCTTCGTGCGCGTCTCGAAGCTCCGCCGGTTCGCCTTCCTTTGCGGCCTTCCGTGCCGCTCCGGACCGACGCCGCTATCAGCTCCTTTCTCCACTACCAAGCCGGCTCTTCGCGCCGCCACCGGCCTCCGTCGTGCCTTCGGCTCGCTGCCAGAGGTCAAATCCAGTTTTTGTATGCGCCTCTTGTTGGATCAACTCTTCCTCTCAGAAGCTAGTCCCTGTGTGAGCATGCAAATAAAGTTCAATTTAACTCCAGCTTTTGTCACGGCTTTGAGCTTTCGGTTTTAATTAATTAAGGAAGTGCTACTTGATCCTACCCGACTCATTTAAGTGGGCATGAAGAAATAATTGTTTTTTATCTCGGCGACTATTTCAGTGCCAACAAAAGTAGGATTTTATTGTAATTCTGATTATTGGCAGAATATCATTCGTAAATTCAGACTTTCATGCTTATTATTTTATGCCTATTATTTTGTGCTCATATTGTTGGCGGATATTTATGCATAGTTCAAGTTTTTATACCTATTATTTTGTATTTATTATTGACGAAATTTCATACAGGATTCATCATCGGTAATTTATTTGACGTTTCCTAGTCTATTTGGATAATTAAAAAATAATGTCAATTGAGTAGACAACTGAATTTGGTGTTTCATCACCATTAATTGGAATTTGGTGTCTCATCACTATTATCTTGGTGTTTTATTCACCGTTTTGAATACGTTGACCATTATAAAGGTTTTAACAATGCTCATTTGGAATTTTGATAACACCCTGATGGTAGCATTATACTCTTTGGAATTTTTCTAGTGAAAGTTTTGCTCTAATGTCAATTTCAGATGAAGATTTGAAGTGTAAGAAGTTTGTTTCTGTGTGGATACTACAATGTTGTTTGTTGTTTTTGCCCAATATGAGGGGTATATTGCAATTTATATTTCATTGATGACACGATAGTTTTTTTCATCTTGGCATTTTTTTCAACAGCAGTTTCAACTATATTATGGATTTTCAATAGACAGTTTGCTGAATTTTATGTTCCATGCGGTGCACGTCAAAAGTCTATATTATGAGTTCTTCACTATCTATCCAGCACCTCAGATGAAGTCTTGGTTTATATCATTTGATAATTGAGCATTTATTTCAGAAGGTCAGTTGCACAGACTCAAACTTTACGTAGGGTTATGAATCCTTAAAGATCCATATTTTTTTCATCTGCTTTGTTACAACTGTATGTTTTGGATTGACTTTTTCAGTCTTTTTCTTAATCTACTGGTGGTTTACTCAATCTTACTTTGTGAGAAGTGTTTGGATAAGATTGTTCCAGTCTTTTATACTCATTGAGGTTTTTCGCACTACAAGTGTTTAGATTGACCGTTTCAGTTTTTCTCATTCAATAGTCCTTTGGATTTTTAATGTACTTGTATTTATGTGCTTAAGTATCTTAGGGTTTTCCGGAAACAATTTCGTTATAGATTTTAAGTTAACAGGAGGATTGTTGAGGATAACTCAATATCTTAATTTACCATATCTTTTGGTTCTATCCAAATATGTTATTAGTGTAAATCGTCTACAATTAGGACTCTTTGGCTATATAAACCAACCTCATGTACTTGTAATCTTAAAGCATTATAGTATATTATTTTCTATAGTTTTTTTTCGTAAGGGTTTTTCTACGTTAAATCTCTCGCTCTAATTATTTTATTGTGCATCTATTTTTAGTAAGTAGTATCAAACTGACGAATACTTATACCTGGGGTACCCCACAGCCTAGACTTCATCCTCATAAAGAGAGATTATCATCCGAAACAATCGGAAGCTCAGGTGGGCCAATTCAGGCCCACCTCAAAAACGGGAACCTCATGGGCGGAAAGGAGTCAGGGCTTCGCCAAGCCACCGCCTCGACTGAACAATAGTTGGAGCCGTCCAAGGCTCGACCAAGACCTGTGCGGGCGTCATGAAGCCTCCGACCAAGGGTCACTCGGACACTCCAACTAGGTCCCAGCGAAGCCCTTGACGAGCTTCAAAT
The DNA here is from genome assembly GCA_036346375.1 of Guadua angustifolia. Classification (NCBI taxonomy): domain Eukaryota; kingdom Viridiplantae; phylum Streptophyta; class Magnoliopsida; order Poales; family Poaceae; genus Guadua; species Guadua angustifolia. The sequence goes on from CM070515.1 coordinate 24,649,724, forward strand.
CGGGCCTCCGCAAAGAACGCCAACAAACCCCGGTGAACGCTTGTCTCATTTAATACAACGCCTTTGTCGAGCAGTGGGTCCGTTCGAGGCAATCCCAGAGGACGCCAAAGTCAAGCAAATGTCCCCATCGCATGGTCATGTATAGTAAAGGAGTACGACACGCCCAAGGCAAGCCCTGCCCGGCCGCCCAGACGTCAAGATTAGGCATACGCACAGGGGCTTCAGACGCTGCTTCCGGAGGGACGGGACACCCGCACCAACCCCGTGTGTCTACCAACCCGATATGGCAAAGACAGTCGACGGACGGATGTCAGAGCCTTGGAGCGGACTTCGAGGCCGAAGACTCAACACCTCAGCATAGAGCGCAACGCCTAGCCGTTAGGCATCCCTTTCTTGTTTCTTGCATATCCTTCGGACTCCCGTGTAACCCGTCTTCCTAGTGCCTATATAAGGAGAAGCGGGACCCCGAGGGAGGGGGATCGATCAACCACTCACCCAAACTATCACGGTAGCAAAAGAACTCCCTCGGACCTGTCTCGAGTTGTAATCAAACGCAGTCCTCTGCGCCCCCATCAATACAATACCACCACACGAACTGGACGTAGGGACATTCAGCCCGAACCAGTATAAACCCTGGGTTCCTATAGTCTAACCATTCAAGGAAGCGGGAGCGCGCGGCCCCTTGATTTACAAATTTACTTGCCGGTTTACGAAACGCCGACACAAACCCTAACAAATAGTTTGATATAGTAGTGTTGAATGGACTCTCTACGAATCTCTAAATACGAGACGACTAACTACACGTCATCTTTGCCATTTCGCATGACGAAATGTTAGTGTGCACGTGAAATTCACGTCAAAACAAATAACGGAATGGGAAAAAGTCGGCAAAATAATATAATTGTCTACTAGAGAGAAACTAGTAATAATACCCTCACTATAGTTGGAAGAGTTCCCGAGAAGAAACCTGGGCCACGTGTCCTCATTGGCAATTTTGCGAAAAATTCGTTGCGTTTCTTGAAGTTACGGATAGGTCTCTATAGATTACAAATAAATCCTTCGCGATTTTTTGTGATGGGAGGATTTTTTCCCATTTATCGTGTTTGGGTCCCTCGTTCACCATTTTACGGGAAAAAACTTCCATTAAATTCAAATCGCGAACAAGTCCTTTTTTAATTTTTCAGGATAGCGGATAGGTCCAAAAACGTAACAATCAGGTTCTTGCTCCTTACGTCTAGATCCTTTCTCCGTTTTTCCCGGGAAAAAATGTTTTCGTCAACAAAAATATGTGTGTAGACTTTTTTCCCATCTCGATTTTCCATCTCGATCTCTGATATTTTTTAGATCATGTATTATTACTCGGTGAACGCGTAGAGTGTTAGACTCGACAAAAGAATGTTATCATTTCTAATACTTTTTCAACCTTTTCCTTCTAGACTTTCTCTCCACCGCGGTTTTCCACCTCGGTCTCCAATATTTTCCAAATAATTTGTCGAAAGAGATATTTCTACAACTCTATCTCTCTATTTTTTTCTCCGTTTACTCATTATTTCGACGATTTAAAAATAAACGCCACGAAAAAATGTAATTTTTCTACGGAAAACGACACGCTGCATGCGTGTTACGCCGAAAAAATTTTGCATCCTTTCAAATTGCTTTCCATTATTTCGATGATTTAAAAATAAAACACCGCCGAGAAAAAGGAAAATTTTTCTCGAAAACGATACGCCGATACCGTGAGTCTCTCGAGATTTTTTAAACATGTATTATTACTCGTAACGCCAGAGAGTGTTAGACTCGACAAAAGAATGTTGTCATCTCTAATAGTTTTTCGCCTTTTTACCTCTAGACTTTTTCCCCAACGCAGTTTTTCAGCTCGGTCTCCAATATTTCCCAGATAATTCGTCGAAAGAGATATTTTTACAACTCTAGCTCTCTATTTTTTCCCCGTTTCGCTCATTATTTCGACGATTTAAAAAACAAATCACAACCGAAAAGAAAAAGAAATTTTTCTACGAAAAAACGGTACGCACGTCGTGTTACGCCGCGAAAAATTTTGTGTTCTTTCAGCCGTTTCGCTCATTATTTCGACGATTAAAAAACTAAAACGCCGTCAAAAAAAAAATCTACAAAAAACCAGACCGCGCGGCGTATTACGCCGTGAAATTTTTTCTAGTTTGCCATATATTGCAAGACCTATATATATATACCATAGCACTCGGCACAAAAAGGTACCTGTAGAATAGCAACTCTGTAACTATGTAACATTCTGAAAAATTCAAAAAAAAGATAAATTAAAAATTTTAAAAAAAGATAAAATAAAAATTTAAGTTCAAAATATGATTTAGTTTTGAATTTTCACCTTTTATGATTTTTTTTGGATTTTGGTCTTTAAGAAAGTCGATTTTCTTGATTTAAAATCTGTTTTTCAAATAACGAAGACCAAAATTAATCATATAAGAGATAAATCCAGAGAAAATATAGTTAAATCTAAATATAACTATAGAACCTTCTCAAAGAATTTCAGAAACATTTGAAAACATTGAAAGCCTCAATAAAATCATTTATATCGGTTAATATCCTCTTTTCCAAAATGTGAAAGCCAAATTTACAAAAAGATAAAATTAGGGAAAAATCTACATAAGTCCTAAGCTGCCTCCAAAGTAACCCATAGAAATTTTCAAAGCAATATGAACACATTTAGAGTCCTAGTTAAATAAAAAACAGTAAGAAAGGCTAGCAACAACACCTTGCTAGAATTATTAAAAATGTTACAGATTTTATATCCTTCTAAAAATTTTATCACGTCATCTACAGATCTGGATCAAGTTGCAGGAAAATTTTCAAAAATAATAATGTTGATTTTACCCTTTTATAAATTCAAAAGCAGAGAATAAAAACAATTGGACAGATCAATGTCAAAATTCAATAAAAATTTCTAGAGATGATCATCTTCTAAAAATTTTATGCCATTATAAAAACTATGAAAATATCCTACAATAAAAATTCCAAAATAATAAACTTTATTTGATATACTTAGAAAATCAAAAATAGAATCAAATTAAAAACAATATTATGAATGTCAGAATTTTATAAAATCATATATGATTGATCAACATCTAAAATTTCTGTGCTAGCTCCCAATACCACTAGGATCACAAAGAAAAAGTTTGATATGAAATAAAGCTCATTTGAAACCTCAGAAAAATCAAGAACAAGAAAGGAAAATCCAAATAGTGGCATTGACAGAATTTGTAAAATTTGCACGCACATGATTTTAATCTGAAATTTTTGCCATATGATAATTATATGGTCTAAAGTTCACCCACAGCAATTTTCAAAAATCTTAGGCAAGATTTGATAGCTCAATTAATAGATGAGATCTTGATCTGACCAGAGAATAGGAATTGATTAGTTCCTCTATTTTATTCACTGACATGTAGGGTCCCTGACCTATTCCTTAGCCCACCTGGCAGCATCCCTTTGCCCTGACGTCCTCCTTCCCAGCGCTGCCTCCTTTTCCTGCCCAGATGCTGCCACGGCAACCAATTTAGGTCATACTCCCTACCACGGCAAACTTTAGAACTCGGCACCGATCAAACCAACGTCATGTGAATTGAGTTCCATTCTTAAGGTACCATTTCTACCAGTCTCTTCACTCTTGAAAACCAGTTGCCTTGCCTCTGGCCTCTTCCTCCTTTACAGTAGCACCGCTTCATATCTGTGTTGCCAGAGCTCTCTCACCTAGGGGTGAAAACGGGTTGGATACGGTCGGGTAGTAGGTCATCCCGTATCCTACCCTAATTATTTTTTTTCGGATACGGGTACGGGTACGGGTAGTGAAAATCGGGTAGGATACGGATACGGATACCGGGTATTTATACGGGCGGGTTTTCTACGGATACGGATATTATACAGACGGGTACAATACGGATAACGGGTACTTAGTCGGATAGTACACAAACTACCTAGAATCAAAGATAGAGCACGATATTTGGCCCATACATGAAATAGAGAACAAGGGCAAGCATCCAATACCTGGTGTTGTAGTCTGGTTATGACTTCCAAATCTACTTATCTCTATAAGCTCTTTGAGTACATCATCACATCCACCAATGCAACCTATTAGAGTAAAGGAAATTTATCTCATGAGAATGACCTTAAGCACTGATAAGTTATGACATTAAAACATCAGGTTCTAGATGATACTGAAGTGCTTCCGTTTGGCCACTTTCATTTAGCATACCTGATTGTGAGCTTTTGCCAGTTCTTGCTGTAACTCGGCGAGCTCTTTAATTTCCTCAAGGTTTCAATTGACTTGAATTCCCTTGCTAAAGGATTGAGAACCTCTACCACCTGCATTTCATTTTTAGCAATGCATGGCATAGTCTGTGTTAGTCCTTCAGAATTTATCTTGTAGATGACCTCGTCGTCGCCCTCCGCGTTGCCGTCGTCCTCCAGGTGTTCTCGCGGGTGACGGCAAGATCTGGTAGCCGACAGCCCCACAGGCGGCAGGCGTGCACGATGGTGGCGGCGGGGGCTGCGGCCGGGAGACGGCGGGAGCGAGCTGCGGCGGCCGGCGGGAGCTGAAGATGCGGCGGGGGCGACGGGAGCTACCGGTGGCGGCGGCGAGAGCTGCGGGCGGGGGAGGCGGATCCTGTGGGTGCAGCGGCGGGAGATGGACCAGATGCTGGCTCCTGTGGGTGCGGCGGCCGGCGGGAGCAGGACTGGAGTCGCCGAGAGCCCGAGACGCCGAGTCGCCGAGTCGGGTTGGGAGGGAGTCGGGACTCAGTCCTGAGATGGCGGCTGCGGATGGGAGATTAGGGGTAGGGTTTTACTTTCTAATGCTAATGGGCCGGCCAGGCAAAGGGGCAATGTTCCGACTTGTCACTTGGGCTTGCACATGAACCGGGTACCCGATTTTTAATATTATCCGGGTACCCGTATCCGACCCAAAAATCCGGGTATTTACCGGGTATCTACTGTCCCGTATCCGACCCGTATCCGAGACAAAAGTATCCGGGTAATTACCCGTATCCGACCCGACGGAAAAATACCCGTATCTGTATCCGAATTTTCGAGTAAAATTTTCGTCGGATCCGGATACGGGTCAGGTATTACCCGACCCGTTTTCACCCCTGCTCTCACCATACCAACTAGACCAGAGGGCACTGGATAAGGACAGGCTTCGCCATACCCTATAGCAGACGTCCCCTCCATACCCTGGCACCAGAATTTCAGTGCCGGCTGCAAGCCGAGCTGTACTTCACACTTTGGCCAAGCTCACAAGTTCTGTTACCACTGCCTTTCCTTGCCGATATAAGCCACCCAAACTTCTCCATAGTCCCCCCTAGGGGTGGAAAAATAGCTCGAGGCTCGCGGCTCGGCTCGGGCTCGGCTCGGTGCATCAACGAGCCGAGTCCCGAGCTCACCGCCCTGTTCGGTGCTACATGAGCGAGCCCGAGCCGGCTCATGAGCTGCTCGTTGGCTCGTTAGGCTCGGTAAAATTCAGATATTCAGAATCACTTTCACTAATCACTTTTCATTAATTGATTATCCAAATTACATAAGGCTTAATTTTAATACAAAATTAGCCACATCACACAGACATTCAATCGGCTTGGCATTCATACAGTCATATTGAATAAGGAACATACAATGAACATACTTGAGAGTTGACGCAATGAGGCGAGCCCACATGCCAAGCGGCTCACGAGCCGGCTCGGCTCGGCTCGAGACTCGACCAAGTCCGAGCCGAGCCCGGTTTTTAGCTCGACAAAGACAATGAGCCGAGCTCGGCTCAACTCGCAAACTGACGAGCTCAGTCGAGCCGAGCCGAGCTCGACTCGGCTCGGCTCGATTCCACCCCTAGTCCCCCCCCCACCCCCCATACTATCTCTCATGAAACTCCATCAACCGCAAACTTCACCCAATTGCACCGCCATTGCTACCATAGCCAGTGAAAATTGAAAAAGGGGCAAGGCCGAATCCAGCTACTCGGTGAGCATCTTTTAAATTCATGTAGCCTGAAGCATCGCATTGATAACCTCCTTAACTCATTCCACTTCTTGATTTCCATCAAAACCGCCTGAAACACCGCTGCCCCTAAGCTCTTCCTCACCACCTCTAGCCACTCCGTGGCAGACCGTTTCGGCCATCCTTTGCTAAAACCAAAAGGTGAAATGGGCTCCTCATTACATGTGGCAACGGGGCCATTCCTCGCCAGGAAATGCCTCTCCGTCCTCGTCCCCGCGATTCAAAATTTTCCCTGTCCCCGTCCCCGTTCCCTCGTCTCGGGGAAGAAAATCCCCCTATCCCCATCCCCATTCGGGTATCGGGGCCCTGTCAGGGGCCCATCCCCAAAATTTCACATAAGAGAAGAGCTCTTATAGCCATTTTAACTTTAAAATCATATCAACAGATAAGGAAAAAATGAATGCATACATTCATTGAAAATTATGTTGTCCCGTTTATGAAAATATGAATATGATGGGCTAGAGAATATGTTTGCAATCTAATAACTAAATTGGACTAAACTAAATCTGGATCCCCAACCGGGTCCCCGTAGGGAAAAAAATTCCCCGTCCCCGTCCCCGCTATCCCGACGGAGGAATAATTTTCCCCGTTCATCCTCGCAGGGGACGATTTCTTCCCATACCCGTCCCCTAATAGAGGAATTCCCTGCTGGAGATCGGGGAACGGATCCCATTGCCACCCCTACTCCTCATGGTCCACTGATGCTTAAATCCCTGCCACTCAAGCGTAAGCACCTCCCTAGCATTGCCACGGCTAGCCGCCTCTGCCACCGATCTCTGCCACGAGCTTAGCTCTGGCCACCCCTAAGCTCAGCTAAGCCCAGCCCTAGGCTCTCTGAGCCCTTCTCTAGCTCACTACGCAGTCGGCTTTGCCTGGTCAGCCTGAAATCACCAGCGGAGAACTTCCCTGGAACCTCCTATTTTGTCGTTGAAGTGCGGGTCCCAATCGCCATTCTCCGCCCTCACAACACCCACACAAGCCACTGACTAGTGGGGCTGGCATGTTTGGCACAGTTAAATTTGAAAATGACACAAAATCCCAAATGCGCTTTCACTTAAGTAAAGGTGTATTTCTGCATTTTAAAGCATTTTCCAAACCTACAACTTTCAAACCTTAATATCTTTCTGCATATTAGCTCTGAATTCAATAAAATAAATTTATAAATTCATGTTAAATCATGAAATTTCATAATATTAAAAAACATTTAATTTTAAAGCATAATTTGAATTATTTGAATTTTAATTTTGAACAAACCCTAATATGGTAGTACTAAAAGTGTAAACCTTAGCTCCTCAATTAATGTAATAAATTTTAATATGTTATCCAAACCATAATTAACCAATTTTTGCAAAAATAATTATATTTAAACCTTGTTTGAAATAAATTTGTAAATAGACTTTTTTCAATGCATAGAAAAACAAAATAGCAATAATAAAATAAAGTGTAACTAGTGAATAAGACCAATTAGGACTAGGATAAACATGATATGCAAAAACATTTCATAATTGAGTAGGTCTAAACCATGTTTATGAAAGACCATGATTTATAAGTACTTAATAGTAGTATACAAACAACATTTGCAAATAAAGAACCATACATGTAAAACCAGTTCTTAAATGCTTCCTAAGACAAGATCATCCTATTTTGCCAAAATGTAAGACAAGACCATCCTATTCTGCAAAAATGATTATGTCTAAACATGCTTTTCACCTGATTCCTATTAAATAAAACCTAACCATTTGTAATACAAACCCTAAAATCCATAACACAAGTAAATAAACTTTATTAATGAGAAATCAATATTTAAAATCTTTTTATCACCATAACCTTCTATTTAAAGTTATTTTGAATTTAATATTATTTGATTTTTATTTGCCTCTTATTGTCATTGCTTCTTAATGCTGTTATACGATATACACGTGTAGACATCGACGTATCCGAAGCTACAACTGTCTACCTTGACCCCAAGTCGACCCCTGAACCAACAAAGCAAGGCAAGCACTTCCTTTGATCATATTGATTTCAGTGTTTTCATTTTTATTTTGTTTTGTCAAATCTATTTATGAATGTGTGTATTTTCTATAAATCTGCTATATTACAGTATTGATAGCTATAATCCTATCTCATAGAACTTTCTTTGTAAATATTGAACTATGAATCATGATAACCCTAGAATATGTAAAGACAATACATAATATCAACCTGGGTATACACGATTATATAATAATCATACTTAGCCATGCTTTAGTAATAGAAACTAATATAATCAAATTAAGTTGTTTCTTTGAGAATTTAAAAAGGTTGGATATGATATTAAAGGTTGTTGATATTTTGGTAAAAATGAAAATAAAATTGTTGGGGATTGGATAAATTACCATTAAGACCATCATGCCCCGGCAGCCCTCCTTCGGCCGACCATGCTTCCCTTTGATGTTACCCCCAAGGAAGGTCCTCGGACGGACCGGCTACTGGTTCCACCCCGACCATGCTCGCATGCCACCATGAAAGACATCTGCTCTCTCCGAGCATGGTTGCTCGGTCAAGCAAAGGTCACCACGACCAAGGAAGAACCCCGAGCATGCCCCGAAGGTCATGCTCGGGCTGTAAAGGTGACGTGGCGGCAGCTGCATTAGCCGTTACGCCACGATTTGGGCCCATCACATCCACGATGCCGCGTGGCAAAAATAAAGGGGCAGTCGCTGCCATGCGCGGACACGTAAGAGCACGACATTCGGATGTGGTCATTTTAAATCGCCTATAAATACCTGTTCAGCACACAGCAAGCGGGACACGCACACAGGGAGAGGCGCGCGCCGGGAGGAGTCAACGTAGAAATAAAAAGCACATATAGGCATTGTAATAGCAACACCTTTTGTAAACGAGCATAGGCAAGGTATGCCCTGCTAGACCCTTGTAAGCATCAAGATAATAAGCGAAGAAGCACTGGACGTAGGGCTATTATCTCGATCGTGAGAGGCCCGAACCAGTATAAAACCCCCTTGTCCATTGCTCTTTTGCAAGCTCGACCTCCTCCCGCGGTATTCTTCGGACGCTAACCCTTCACGTAAAAAGGGGGCCCGGTTGGTCTCTCAATCAACAAGTAAGCTCGGTGAAGGGCCCGTTCCCCAAACGCCGATAGCTGGCCCTGACTGGGCTTACTTGTTCTGCCACTGGACTGCCGCATCGGCATTCGCGTACTAGTCGGCCATGCGGAACAGCTTGTTGACCGTCAGGTCAGGGTGAATCTCCAGGTCTTGGGTGAAGTGGATGTCCCGAACTCCGAACTTGAAAGCTCGGACGACCGCCTCATCTGAAATTGTAACACCCCGGCGCCAATCGCACCGCGAGTGCTACCCAAAACTCTAAACACTCAACGACAACTCAACAGAATTGTCTAAAAACAACCGCTAACTCTAAAACCGACTGAAACTAAGTCAGCAAAAAGTTCAAAATTTTGGCATGACCTTCCTAGAAAGAAGGGCATCCACTCACAGATGTAAAACATTGCGAGATAATATGATATCATTCTAGCGGGTCCTTAGTTATCCAATCACACATCCAATAGACAAGAATAAACTCCACGATTTAACAACACATTACAACCTTACTAATTACATCCAGACTTTACAAGTTAATTTAAATGAGGTGGTAGTGATTGAAGGCGTGCACGTGCTACTACTCCCGTCCCGACGAGCCAACTTTAAGGTACCTAAAACAGGAAACAAACAAGCGTGAGTCCTAGACTCAGCAAGAGCATCAAATAGGAAAAATATCAATTCAATTGAATTACAATTTCTTCAATACCTAATGTAACGATACACTTAAATGACATCAACAAACCAATGAAGCAATTTGTTTTCATATAAGCCCAAGACAAAGAACACAGTTACTTCATAATATAACATAGCCATTCTTAGTTGAAATCGTTAAGTAAAATAACTGTAAACCAGCGACAAACCCCACAACTACCTCATAACTCAGATTAAATGAATCCCAAACCTCAGGAAACAGTTTATCTATCTTTCATACCTCAATCGACAACTTCGGATGAGTCCACGACTCAATCCCCAACCTGTACTTGCCATCAATTCATGAACTGCAATTATCATTCGCTATGCCATGCAATGCAATGCAATATGCTTTCATGATCATGCACCTTTTCATCTTTTAATACCGGTATAATGAGTGTACGTCCGTCGGCGTACATCCTCTCATTCCCTTCCATCCCGTGGAGGGGCCTACTCTTAATGACTCGCTCCGATCCACCACGATGGATAGGACTACGAGGTAGGACTTCCAAATGGCGCTCCGGATTAGTCATAACTTTCTCACCGACCTCACCGGATTAGTTATGACTTTCTCACCGACCTGGCCTATGTCTCATGCGGGACATGTATGCAACCAATGCAATCGAAAACACACACAAAAGAAACAACTTTCATGCTCACTTTTCAATTGACGGCATTCACTTAAATATCCTCTGACTTTGATAGGAAATTCAAATCACACACAAACTAAGTAATTATATCAAAGTTCATTTCTACAAGGGACTAGCCCCTCCACACACTTAGAAAATTGTTATGCCAGAAACCTACTTCATGATCATTATCATGTTATTGTGCTATACTACTATGCTATGTTCATAATACAAGAGTATTCTACCATATAGATAGAAGGGAGTTCCTATAATTCTTAAGCAGATGATTAAAATGATGTGTTATGAAAGTTAGTATATGGTACACTACATTAAATAGCAAAACTCCAAAGAAGACAGATTCAATTCAGTCCAAAATCATCTTCTTCTTTTTCTTAGTTCCAAAGAACTATAACAGCTTATGTACTTGTTTTCAAGTACCCAAAAATTATGGATTAATCCTTTATGATTTACACTCTCAGCAGCAAACATCTCACAAGAATATACAATAAGTATGGACCACCCTCCTATTCCAAGAGTCGACTTTACTCGAACACATGGTAACAACTTCTACAACCATGCCTCATTGATATTTGACTCAAAAAACTATGTGTACCGACTTCAAAATAATACTCCTCCTGTCCGAGGGAGTGGTATAGTAACCATCTAAAGAAAAAAGTGCATTTAATGTGATGTCATGCAACATGGGGGTTATTCTATAGCGCGCTAAAGTTAACTGTGTGCAGAAAAGTGTCTATTAACCTGACACAAGATGCTGTTACAGCACAAAGATATCCAACCTACTACCGTGAGCAAGCTCAGCACAACAAATGCTCACAATTCTAAATAACTAAAGAAACAATTATTATCAAACGGTGCAAGACATTACGTACGCTATAAGCAAACAATCAAATAAACCTCCTAGCCTCGACCTAGGGAATGCACTTGCCTTTTACCGACGGAGAATGGAGTGGCCAATCCCGACAGAACCTTCCCATGGAGAGTATTTGGTGGGTTGTTGATCGTCAGACTATACTCCATACCATTTAAAGTAAACTTCCCATCCTTGATTCTATTTGCAACTCGCCCAACAATGCAGCCAAAGCAAGGTGAGGTGCCATTCTGATTATAAGAGAACTCAAACCACCAGCACCGAATCAATACTTGAACATCAAGATATAGGTAGATATAACATCAATGTATAGATAATGATTTACAAATGCACATAACTAACAACCACAAAATGGGAGCTAATCACTAATGGGGTAAGTCATCCAGAATATCAAACCCACCAGGAAAGCAATGCAACTATACAAATTACTACATATACACAAAAATAAACGGAAGTGCATTGATTGCCTGTGAACACTAAAATGAACAATGTTATAGTTTTATACTCCAATTATTTTCTTGCTAGTTTTATAAATCCTATTTCCCAACTGTCTCAACTGAGCACATGCAAGTCATTTTATAAACAACCACGTCTTCTGAAAATATGATCATGAAGCATCAGCTACACCCGAAAGCTTATTAATCTAGCATAGATCTTACCAAGTCATAGTTGCACAGAGCCACAAACACATAAATGCTAGAATAATAACATTCCACAAACACCAGCACGATTATCACCTCAAGTACTAAGCTACTTGTAATTTCACCAACTAATCAAGAATTTACTGAATATATATTGCAGCACCCCAGAAATGCCATCGAAATGCAAAGCAACTACACGTAGTCATTACAACAAGCACCTAGCGAGCAGGGGAGATTGGCGCCAGGGGGAGGGTCGCCGGGCAGCGCTACGGCCAGGGCGACGCACTGGCCAGGAAGTGCGCCGGGACCTGAGGCGGTCGGGAAGAAGGTGGAGTCGCTGAGCTCAGGCGCAAGCAATGCAGGCGGAGGGGAAGGCGCGGCAAGCGCTTGGCAGGCGCAGGAGGCATGGAGGCGAGGCGAAGGGCCTGGAGAAGAATGAGAAGGAGAAGGCGTGGCGGTGTGGAAGGCGTGTGAGGGCGTGTTGGCGGGAGAAGGCGCGGCGAGAGGAAAGACCGGGGCGGCGGCTGGAGGGAGGCCCCCCTGGGCTTTCTCTTTTTTTTCTCTCTTGGGTTTTAGCTCCCCCCCCTTTTCTTTATATACTCCAATAAGTGAATGAACCGGCTAGGGAAAAAAAGAGAGTAAAAGCTACACAAAAGTCTTGAGACCACAAACCAACAGATTCCAAAGACTGACATTTCAACTCACGGTGAAAAGAAAATCCTTTGAGAAAACTTAAATCGCCTGACAACACATCTTATCTCCCTCCGGAACAAATCCGAAAATTAAGAAGACGAAAACACCACCGGCCAACCCTAGCCAAAGCTAGCAGTATTACAGAAATATTGGGTATAGAGTTTCTCACCTTAATGAACCTTTGAACAAAATGCCTTAGGGGCTCGCCTTCGGTCTGGATCAGATGCTCGAGGTCGCGCTCCTTGCCCGGACGGACATAACAGCTTTGAAAATTTGCCCGGAGCGCTTCGCTGAGTTGATGCCAATAGCGGATCGACCTTTCTTTTTGGTTGAAGAGCCATGTTCTTGCGGCTCCATCTAGGACTTTGGGGAGGAAGTTAGCCATCACTCCTTCGTCCCCCCCCCCGACCGCCAGAATGGTAGTGGTGTATATTGAGAGGAACTCATTTGGATTCTGGGTACCGTTAAACCTTTCAATGTGGCCGGGCTTGAACTTACTCGGCCATGAGACATTACGGAGGGATGCTGAGAAAGCTCGACACCCGAAGGCCGAGCTGCTGTGATGACCCCTTCGAGCAGGTCGACCATACTGGTTACTGCCGCGATGACCTCTGATACGAGAGTCGAGACGAGAGAATACTTCTCCATGTTGGCGCGGCGAAGACCGCTCCAAGGTCGAGAACTCGGTGTGCCCGCGGCTAGACCGAGCACACTTCTGGCCCCACGAGGTAGCTCGGGAACTGCTCCAAGTACCCTCGCGGTGCCTATCATACTTCATGCGGCCCTCTCGAGCAGAACCCCGGGGGCCATCATGCCTGGAGCGAACAGGATGATGAGGTTTAGCGTCCCGGGAAATACTCCGGGCCCCTTTGTTGCACGGGGACCCGAAGTTTTATATCAGCGACGAGCTTCTCCAGATTCTCAGCTATGGCCACGCCCATTGCTTCCATATCCACCTGATCGGGAAAGTCCCGGAGGTCGCGTACGACCGTTGCCATAGCTCGCAACCGTTCAACGCTCCGTGGAACGGGAAGGGGCGATCTTATTTGGCGGCCACGCACATGCTCTAGGGAGTGGAGCCCACGAGAGCTTCCGCGAATTGAGGATCCAGCCCTAGCGCCCACCTCCTCATGAGCTTGACGACGGATGCTCGCCAGGGTTCTGCCAAGGGATGCTTCAAGATAGCTCTTGGCGGCTTCATAGCGACGATGACGTGCAGCCCCCGAGGATTCCGCCTCAGGGATTTCTACCTCTCCCGCCATGTTGACATCGCAAGAGTATGGAGACTGTGAGTGCGACATCATGGCACTACTACAGACTGCCTCATCCGTGACCCCCATCATCGCCGTAGTGCGTGCGAGCGGCGATAATATTATCATCGCTGGTTCCAAATTCAACCGGCAGTGATAATACTATCACTGCCGGTTCTAACTTCAATCGATAGTGATATGAATAGTATAAATTTCCCGCAGGAATGGAGGCAATATCATTGCCGGTTTTATAGAGAACCGACAGTGATAAGAAGATATCACTGCCGGTTTATATGTACAACCGTAGTGATAACACCATTGCCGGTTCGCTATAAACCGACAAAGGATAACACCATTTTCACCGCCGTTTTACTCTAGACCGGCAAAGGATATTATCGTTTCCCCATAATTAGTTTGATACGTAACATAAGAAACATTGTAATTTATCTCGCATATAACATATGAAAGCATAATTAGTTAAAAAAGCAGAATATATGAAAGCAAATTTGTAATTTGCGGATATGTATTAATTAAAATACAAAACATTTACAAAACATAATTAGGTATATCGTCTATTATTACATATTTAGTCCTAATTATAATAGGCCAATGGCGCGAAGCCCTATATCCAAAAGTCGTCGTTGTCGTCCTCCTCCTCCTCCTCCTCGTCACCGGAGCTGCCGCTTGAAGATTGATCAGAGTTGCGGCGGTGCTCGTCCTCCTTCTCCTTCGAATCCGATTCGGTGGCGGAGTTGGTCTTACCCCAACGCCGAGCTCTCGCCATTGTCATTGCCATCGCCGCCGCCTCCTCCTCCTTCTCCTCCTTTGCCTCCTCTTCCTCCTCCTCCGCTTCCACCTCCTCCTTCTCCTCCTCCTCCTTCTCCTCCTTCTCTAGCAACGGAGCGGGGCTTTGCCCAACACGTGCTCGCTTCTTGGGGGTGCCATTTTGCAACAATAGTGGATTGTGTGGGGTGCCATTCTTGAAACAATAGTGGCATTATATAGAGGCGAAATGGGAAGAGCAACAGATTAGCGAGAGAATGTGAAGCGCAACAGTTGGCGCGGTAGAGGAACGGGCAGGCGCGACGGTTGGGTTGGCTGTTGGCGCGGCAGTTTGAAGGGTGGGACCTATCACTGCCGGTTTATATTACCAACCGGCAGTGATAACTGACTATCACTGCCGGTTAATACCTATAACCGGTAGTGATATATTACTACCGGTTTAATTTACAACCGGCAGTGATATTTAAAGTTTACTGCCGGTTCGTATATTCAACCGGCAGTGATATGTATTTTCCCGCGCAACGCAATTTTCCCCGCGTAGTATGACCTTATCACTGCCGGTTCTGCGTAGAACCGGCAGTGATAAGGTATTTTCCCGCGTAATATGACCTTATCACTTTGCGGTTCTTCGCAGAGCCATAGTGATAAGCTATTTATATTGCAATCTTCACCGACCGACGATTTCCCGGCGAAGTAAGAGAGGAGCTCTTTGCTCGGTGTATTTTTCTGGAGAGGTGTTCTTAGAAATTTTGTGTCGATATTTTGTTCATATTTTTCATCGAATCGACATCTTCTCCGGCCGAAAGCGTAACAAAGAGGAGTCTGTATTATCTTGGCGAAGTTGTCACTGAAAAATTGTATTAAAATTTTTCGAGGTTACTGACTTGATGTATGTTATATTTATCGTAAAATTTTACTTTACGGAGTGCTATAGATGTTGATAATTGCTGATTATATGGTGTGAACAGTTTATGTCTGTCTTGCTCAAATTAAGATCTAGCTAAATTATTGAATAAATTATAATTCATATTGTAGTGGATGTTTAAGTAATAAAATTGCTAGATGGACAATTATGCATAATTGTAATTAATTTAATTAATGAAAATTTGTTATATGGATTTTTAATAGTAAAGATTGCTAGATGATCAATTATAAATAGTGAGAATTGCTAGTTGAATATTTAAATAATGGGAAATGGTAGATGGATTTTGCAATAATGAAAGTTGGAACATAAATAATTATTTAGAAATATATTCTTATATTCAATTATATGCTTGTTTGTTGTAGATTAATTTAATTTAATAGCTAGCGCTACATAACAAAATGAAATGAAGAAATCTTCTAAATAATTGAAAAATGCTAGATGGATATTTAAATAGTGAAAAATGTTTGATGTATTATATAGGCAAAATTGCTAGATGTATTTGTAAAACTAATCATTTACAATTATATTGTTATTTGCAAGAATTCATATTCATTTTAGTGATGTAGTGGATGTTTAAGTAATAAAATTGCTAGATGGACAATTATGCATAATTGTAATTAATTTAATTAATGAAAATTTGTTATATGGATTTTTAATAGTAAAATTGCTAGATGATCAATTATAAATAGTGAGAATTGCTAGTTGAATATTTAAATAATGGAAAATGGTAGATGGATTTTGCAATAATGAAAGTTGGAACATAAATAATTATTTAGAAATATATCCTTATATTCAATTATATGCTTGTTTGTTGTAGATTAATTTAATTTAATAGCTAGCGCTACATAACAAATTACAATTATATTGTTATTTGCAGTTATGTGCTTATAATGTGTTTATCGTTTTAATTAATTAGCAATGCATGATTACTGTTAAGAATAAATTATTTTGATATCGTTTGTTCATATACTGAAATGTAGTTTGATATAATTAACTATAGATGGACCGAAGGTGGATGTATGACACGGACCGTCACGGTCCAGAGTTCTTAAAAGGTGTGACTTGTTTTCTGAATACGGCTGCGGCACACAAGTCGAGAAACCTGGCGGACTATATGTGTTGTCCATGCGTTGATTACAAAAATGAGAAGATGTTTTGTAACATAGAGTCGATGCGTGCACACTTGCTTCGAAGGGGTTTCAAGGCTGGCTATACCTGTTGGACTGAGCACGGTGAAGATGATATTGTACATGAAGGGCAACACATTGATGAAGATGATATTGTACATGAAGGGCAACACATTAATGAAGATGACGGAGACAACGATATGACAACGGTGGAAGATGCGTTCGTTGATACCCACGAAGATGATCTAGATCAAATGCTGCTTTGATGGGGAGGGGGACTTCATGAGTGAAAGAGAGTTTCAAAAGTCCCAGCGTATGGTAGAGGACTCTACAACGCCATTGTACCCGGGCTGCAAGGAGGAGCACGAAAAGTCGCATACCGTGCTTTCACTACTGCAGTTGAAGGCAAGCAATGGTTGGTCCGATAAGAGCTTTACTGAGTTGTTATGTCTCTTGGGGACTTGCTTCCAGAGGGTAACGTGTTGCCTTCAACTACGCATCGTGCCAAGCGGTTGTCCGCCTGCTGGGACCGGAAGTACAAAGAATACACGCATGTCCAAACGATTGCATATTGTATCGCAATGAGTTTGCGTACATGGATGCTCGTGTTGTTTGCAAAGCAAAGCGGTATAAGGGCAACGACGGCATTTATATCGAGAACGAAGATGTCGGGTGAGGCGTAAGAAGAGGTGTCCCGTAAGGTGGTGTGGTATTTCCTATAATCCCGCCTAAAGCGATTGTTTGCGAACAAAAGGCATGCCCAATTGTTACGATGGCACGCCAAAGAGCGTAAGAAGGATGGAATGCTCAGACACCTGCCGATTACGTGCAATGGAGGAACATCGATGTAAAATATAAGAAGCGCTTTGCATATGATGTGAGGAATATAAGGTTCGGGTTGAGTACAGATGGGATGAATCCTTTTGGCAACATGAGTAGTCGTCACAACACTTGGCCGGTGACTTTATGCATCTACAACCTTCCTCCTTGGCTTTGCATGAAGCGAAAGTACATTATGATGCCACTATTGATCCAAGGGCCGAGCAACCCGGCAATGATATCGATGTGTACCTCAAACCATTGGTTGAAGATCTTCTAATATTGTGGACCGATGGTGTACAGGTATGGGATGAGTATAAAAGAGAAAACTTTATCCTACGGGCATTATTGTTTGTAACCATTAATGATTATCCTGCTCTTGGCAACCTGTCGGGCCAGATGACAAAAGGCTTCAATGGATGCGTCCAGTGCCTGGATGATACAGCTAGCCGGTGGCTGAAGAACTGCCGAAAAATGGCTTACATGCGGCATCGTAGGTTCCTCCGCAAGGATCACCCATACCGCAATAATAAGAGAGCTTTTGACGGGATAAAGGAGACTGCCTTAGCTCCGAAGAATCACATCGGGAAACATATATTTGCGGCTGTAAAGGATCTTACAATTATTCACGGAAAGGGCGCCGGTAGACATCTATTCCGACTTCCCGGATAAGGCTCCTTTGTGGAAAAAAAATCGAGATTTTGGATCCTACCTTATTGGCAAGACTGGAAGTTCGACACGCAATCGACGCCATGCACATAGAGAAGAACGTGTGACAAATAGCTTGGTATCTTCTTCGACATACCGCAAAACGAAGATACACTTCAAGCAAGGATGGACCTCAAGATATGAAATCGAGGAAGGAGCGCATCACGAAGAAATGGATACAGAGCAAAAGTACCTTCCCGCACTGCTACACTTTGAGCAAGAAAGAGAAAATTAGCGCTTAGAATGCTTGCACGGAATCAAAGTTCCGTCTGGTTACTCGCTAACATAAAGAGACTAGTCTCAATGAAAGACTTAAAGTTAATTGGTATGAAGTCTCACGATTGCCATGTGATGATGACACAGATGCTTCCAATTGCAATTAGGGGGGTTCTGCCAGAGAAAGTCCGAGACCCAATTATCAAGTTGTGTTCATTCTTCAACGCAATTTCACAGAAGGCCATCGATCCATTAATACTAGATAAGCTACAAGAAGACGTGGTCCACACTGCATGCGTGCTTGAGATGTGTTTCCTCCATCTTTTTTGATATTATGGTCCATCTCATTGTTCACATTGTGAAAGAGATACTGATTCTTGGTCCCGTATTTCTACATCGATGTACCCTTCGAGATTCATGGGGTTATAAAGAAATATGTTCAGAATCAAATCGACCGAAAGGTCTGATTGCCGATGGTCGGGGAACCGAGGAGGTCATTGAGTTCTGCGTCGATTATATGGATCTCAAACCGATTGGTGTGCTCAGTATCTCGGCATGAGGGAAGGCTACAGGAAAGGGACACTAGGCGAGAAATCGAGACGTACTAGCAATCTAGCTTCATTTACACAAGCACATTTCGCAGCTTTTGGGACAATCAGTTGTGGTGGCCCCGTATGTCGACATGCACAAGAACGTGCTATCCGAAACAAACCCAGGGAGGTCAGAGGGTTGGCTCGCGAGAGAGCACAGAGATAATTTCGATGATTGGTTGTGTAAACACATGATGCGTACGGAGACAGACTGCACTCAGTTGAAATTGTTGGCTCCAAGACCGTCAACTACAATTCGGACATTCCAAGGATACGACATAAATGGTTTTATATTTTATACAAGAGCGTAAGATAAAAAGAGCACCAATCAAAATAGCGGTATCCGTATAGATGCCTATGACAGCAATGGAAATAGGCAAACCTACTACGGATTCATAGAAGAGATTTGGGAGCTTGATTATGGACCTTTGAAGGTCCCTCTCTTTCGGTGCCAATGGGTCAAACTTCCCGGCGGCGTGAATATCAACAAGTACGGCATCACTACCGTGGACCTCAAACTCGTCGGATACAGAGAAGAACCATTCGTACTTGCTAATTCTGTTACACAAATCTTCTTTATGGCCGGCCGGCTAACAAGGAGCGCCACGTGGTTATTCAAGGAAAAAGAAGGATTGTCGGAGTTGAGAATGTTGTCGACGAGGAAGAGTACAACCAATTCGATGAACTTCCCCTTTGGAGAGGACGTTGACCTAAGTACCATGGAAGACAAAGGAAGCTTACATACATACGCCGCGATCATAACGAAGGTCTAATCGTAGCTTAGTTGTAGTAATGAAATGTATGCTTTCTTTTGTATGAACGACATGTTTATTTTCTCATATGTAACAATTAATGTAATATATGCAATAATGGAAATTGAGGTTATGCTTTCTTTTGATCAAATTGAAAGTTTCACTGCATTTGGATTTTTGTGATTTTGACTGCACTTGAATTTGTTCGAATTTGACAGCATTTGTTATTCAATTTGCAAGCATTATTTGATTTTAGAAATATTAAAACAATTAAAAAGTTAGCAATCTGATTTTTATACGAAGGGGTAACTAGATTTAAACTGAAACATTCATAAGTAACTAGGAAAATGGCAATGATGTTCACTTCCTTTTTGTGCTAGTAAATCGTGCAGTACTACGCCTAGTCTCCTACTCACTCTCTCTCTCACCTCTTTTCACTTAGGAATGATCATTATTAGCAAAATCTCACTTCCCAACACGCAGCCAGTTTTGAAGCCTGGCTCATTTCTCTCATCGTTTGACGTCATCTGCGTACTAACTGACATAATCATGCTACAGCTGCTATCTCTTCTTCCTCTCCAACTTTTCCAATGAAAAATTTCATGTTGTATGAAGATGAGAACTACTTCAAGAATTTCAGGTTTCACGAGGAGAAAAACTACTTTCAAGATTTCAGGTAAGGAGAAATATTAGCTGTCCTATAGTAGGGGGCATATCCGGTGCAATCAGGCTTTTAGTGCAATCACCGTGCAATCCAACTAAGAAAAGTTTCAAAAAATTCTGAAAAAAATCATGGATGTACATCTCATCTTACCCCATCTACATATAAAATTTCATGATCAAATTCGTCCTATATTAAGAGTAATAAAAAAGATAAATTTTAATAGAATATAGGCAAAGAGCTTATCACGCCGGTTGTACAATGGACCGGCAAGAATATTCCACTATCACCGCCGGTTGTACAATGACCCGGCAAGTAATATTCCATTATCATCTTTGGTTGTACAATGACCGGCAGTAATATTCCATTATCACTTGCGGTTGTACAATAGACCGGCGAATATTCCACTATCATCGCCGGTTGTACAATGGCGGCGGATATATATCACCGCCGTTGGTGTGACCAACCGGCAAGGATATTCCACCCCTATAAATTGAAACGCCGCGCCTTCCTCTCATTTACCTTAGCCCTAGCCCGCGCCTCCTCTCACTTTTTACAGCTTGCCACCTCTGAGCTCCTCGACGCGCCGCCTCGACCACCGCCGTCGGTTCGCGTCGAGCTCCCGCCGCCGCCTCGACTCGGGCCGCCGTCGCCTCGCTTGCCTTGGACCGCCGCGTCGCCTCGACTCAGGACGGCCCGCGTCTCCTCCCCACCATCGCCTTCACCTCCACGCTGTCTCCCCACCGTCGCCTCGACCTCCCCACCGCCTCCCGCCGTCGCCTTGACCTCCCCACCGCCTCCCGCCGCCGCCTTGGTACTGCTCTTGCGATGTGTGAATGTGGTTGTGCAGATGTGAATGTGCAGATGTGAATGTGAATGTGAATGTGCATGTGATTATGAATGTTTCAGATGTGCATGTGCAGATGCTAAGGGGCCAGTCAATTCATTTGGCTTGGGGACCTAGCATGTGGGTATAGTGTTCAGTGAGGATTTGGGACTGCAATAGATAATTTGTGACAACTAATCTGTGATGATTCTAGGGTTATCAATGAGATAGACATTTATTCTATGATGATGATACAAATAAATGAGGCATTGATTTTATTCTCTACTACTGCTCGATGATGATACAAATAAATGAGGCACTGATTTTATTCTCTACTACTGCTCGATGATGATACAAATAAATGAGGCAATATTTATTTGCTAGTTAGTGAATCATTCTGTAATTCAGCACTGTTAGATCATTGTATCAATACTTTAACTTGTTCTTTGTTGCTGCTGTATATGTGATATGCTATCCTGAGAATAGTTCCTTTCATAACTTTGATATCCTGGTCTAATATGGAACTCAATTCTCACTGGCTTGGCATCACCGTCGAGGCAAAATTATTGCAATTTCATTGTTCAATAGCGTTTCATCCATAATTGAGTATTAGTGAGTCAATTTTTCTTAAACGGTGCTGAACTGAATAGAGTCACTAATTTCATATTGATATACCCTGTGATATATTGCTGAAATTTGGTGTTGGAGGGCTTCTTTGAAGCAACCCATCAAGTTATTAAATCTGAGAGCAATACTGGAAAAACCAAACATGAGTAGTATACTGTTCTGGTTAATTCATTTATTATCCATGCTGAATGTCCTGTATATATGTGTTCATATCATGAATCTTTGTGATTATAAGCTTATACCTGTTGAATTCATGATCATTTCATATGTTCTGGACATTGTGGATAAGTTGTGCTTAGTCATATCTGGGTTAAGTATATGTCTCATTATGCTCATACTGCCCTTATTTCAACAATCTTGTATTGCATGTATTGCATGACCACTTATTTGTCTAATTAGTGTTGAATACCTATTGTCATTTTACTTCGATCTGTTAGTAGCACTTCTCTGTCTATATTTTGTTTAGTTTAGTTCCTTATATTTTGTTTAGTTCCTTAGTTCTTAGTCTAATTAGTGTTCAATACCGATGATGTTAGTAGCACTTCTATGTCTATACCGTTGTCTATATTTTGTTTAGTTCCTTAGTCTATTAGTAGCACTTCTCTGTCACTTTACTTCTGTTGTCACTTATTTGATCAAAACACTATCTGTTGATGAGTATTAGGCATTGAACCAGTAGACTTTACTATATTTTCCTTAGTCTGATCAGTACTACATATCTACCATTGCTCACTATCAGTGTTACTTCATTGTCTTTATACTGCTCTGTTCAGTTAATTAGTTTTCTACTGATCTGAATAATAATTGCTTGGTAAAATAGCAAGGTTGTCACAAATTAGTCTATTACTCGTCCCTTGTGGCGAGGAGGGCACATGCTGGAAGAATTGGAAGACTCACCTGAATAAGAACTATGTGAAGAAGAATGGCACGCCAAATTTTAACATGTTTCCAAAGATAAGGGAATTTTGGAAGGACTTTGTGGCGTCTGAAATTCTCAAGAAGCCTGCATAAAGTGAGTCGGAGAACAAGGCTAATGCGGATAAGAATATGTACCTCACACACTAGGCAATCGTGGCTACGTGAAGAAAATACTGCATGGGATAGGAGCGAACAAGAGCTAACCTCGTGGGCGCATTTTGCGACGGCCGAAGTTCATCGAACGATCAAAGCACTGGTTGCTTGGGAGGGGGGCTTCTGTCTCAGAAGATGGCAGCTTGAGCTTCAGGAGCGATAGTGCCCGGGAGGTGTAGCAGAAAATATCAGAAGCTCATGTGGGGTCTTCCCAAGGGCTTTTTAGGCCACGAAGGGAGAATGATGAGTTGACTGTTGCCCTGGGTAACAAGGAGCATCCTGGGCGCACCCGAGGAGTTGGTTTGGTGCCGTGGAAAGAAGGCTTCCCAGCTGACGCATCGTTGTACAAGCGGCCGAAAAGCATAAGAGAAGATGAACTGCAAAGTCAAATACAAGATGTTGTGGCAAGAGCGTTAGAGGAAGAGAGAGCGAAGCTGGATCAAGTTGTGGAGCAAGCAGTACAGAAAGCTCTCAACTCACGACCGCCACTCGATGACAAATCGGAACCTCGATCCACGGTGTTCTTAAGAGCATTCAAGGCCCACAACGATTCCGGGAGAGCATCGACTCCATTTTCCAGTGGATGACATCACAGAACCGACACCGTGCAAGCTGCATTTGTCTGCACATGGCATTACCATCAAGGTGGCTCATGGCAGGGCTTGGCCATGCGGCTCCTCGCAGGTTCTGCACTGCCGCCCAATACCGCTGGGATTCGCCAGGGTCGAAGTAGACAGTGTAGTCCGACAATATCGCAAAATGGAGGTAGAGATTCCTGGCGAGGACGGAAAAAACAAACTTGGAGAAAACGTACATGGCTTCCTCGCGTGGCGCAAGAGCTTGATTATGTTTGGTTCGGACGATGAGGCCGACAACGACGACGATGATGATGAGCCGCACTCTCCACACGCAGACCTGTCGCCTAGGAAAAGTGCAACTCCTCCGCCGGCACCAGTTAGGAAAAGTCCATCTCCTCCGCCGGCACCATCCAGAAAAAGTCCAACTCCTCCGCCGGTACCAGCCAGGAAAAGTCCAACTCCTCCGCAAGACCATCCGAAAAAGTCCAACTCCTCCGCCGACCACCAGAAAAGTCCAACTCCTCGGTGGCACATAAGAAGAATCGAACATCGACCATCTCGAAGTCCGCGATCGTCTTGTACCAAATCTCGGTCATCTGTGAAGTCAAGATAGCCTCGTAAGAAATTACCGCCGAGATGTCGAAGAAGAACGAAAAAAGCAAATAAAGGCTGACGTAACATCTCACTTCCAAAAGGTGCCATCACCCGAGAAGACTAAAGTCGATGCTAATGCGCAGGAGTTTTTCTTGAGTATGGCAAAAGCCAAAGAGACAGTATGGGCTTCAACCTTCGAAATGTCTGACTACGAGCGATCTCCGTAAAGCAAAACTTGAAGACGGCTAGTGCCGAGGCGCCGATGTCGCAAGCTCAAAAGATGTTTCACTGAACAACTTCGTAATTACGAGCTAGGTCTAAGCCGAAGTACTTTTTGGGGCAACCGCCGCTCCCCTGAATATTTAGAGAAGCTAACAACAAAATTGCGGCGCGTCCATCAAGATACATGCAGCAGTGCCAAAAGGGTATGTGGGCAGTCCCAGTGAAATACAAAGATTCGGATTTTCACAATGGGGATGGCATGTTCTGGTTAGAGTTCATCGAATTGTATATGTTGTACCGGCCAGATGCTCTGGACGTGGCAATGCTCAGACTGTGGACTTCGTAAGTCTCTATTTATATTATTGTATATTCTTCTACCGATCAACTGTATGTCTAACTTCCTTTTTATATATGTAGAATGGAGACACAGATATGTAGAAGAAATGAGGATCAAAATTTAGGATTTCTCGATCCGGGGCTTGTCAACGAGACAATCGTCCGTGATAACCCAAAGTTTGTTGAAGACTATTTATTTAAGACTTTCTTCAAGTGAAAAAGAAAACCTCCATACTTTTATCCTATAACTTTCAGTACGTATACCCTACTTCTAATATTGTTTTACTATTTTTGCGTGACACGGTGTGGGACTAATAGGCTATGTTAACATATATGTCTAGTTATCATCGGGTCCTCCTCGTCATCGAAGTTAGAAGCTAGCGGGGTTTTTGTCTTGGACTCGATGAGAAAAAACTTGATGAGTATGAACATAATTTTGGAAGATGATGAACAGTAAACTTGATCGCTATGCTATTGCTCTAGTAATATTTTATTCTATTGTATTTAAGGTTAATTACTATTTAAAATCATTCACAACAAGATTCACACGGTATTGCAAGAAAGGTGGTCCGCATCGTCCCTACAGAAAACTTTCAAAATAATAACAGACTTTCCATGCGTGAGACAGACCGTGGAAGTAGTTTATAAAGATACTACGATGTATAAATATACATGCAATTGTCACGAAGAGTGTCGGCTATAACGGCCATGGTATATAATTACACATTCATGCCTACTTTTCTTTCATTTAACATCTATCATCATTAATTAAATTTCTCTTTTCTTCAATAACAAATACTCCAAGATGAGAACCAATCGATTCATCGCCAAAAGAAATTTTAGCAATTCAAGAGCATATCGCTGGATTCATTGACGAACAGATCATCGATCCAAAGGGCGAGTTCCACGACGACATCCTCAATCCAAAGTGAACGAGATGTACTCACACTACATTTGTGAATAGACTATTGTAAAAACTAAATATTGTGATGCTTTAATATATTTTAATTATGATCTAACGACACTTTATATACTATATATTTGAAGGCAACATATCATGTGCACATTAGCCTTCCGTGTACACATCGTGCACACCAACTAATAAAGTCACGAAAACTCTGAAAAAATTTGTAGATGTACTTCATAGATTACTCTACCTATGTATAAAATTGCAATTTCAAATTCAATACATATGTATTGACTTACAAAAATTTTATACATAGAGAAAATTGAAGTACATCTACAAATTTTTTCGAATTTGTTGTCACCGCCGGTTCGTTCAGAACCCAGGCGATATACACGATCACCGCTTGTTCTTCGATAAGTAAGCCAGAGATATACATATATCACTGCCGGATTCTATTTTGAACCGGCAGAGATAGTCGAGTATCACTGCCGGATTCTAGTGTAAACCGGCAGAGATAGTCGAATATCACTGCCGGTTGTATAATGAACCGGCAGTGATATCTATTATCACTGCCGGTTCCTAAGCGGCAGTGATAACCCCGAGTATCACTGCCGGCGCCCATAACCGGCAGTAATGGCGTGGACGAACCAGCAGTGATGACCTATTTTGTAGTAGTGTGGAGTCCCCTCATGACGAGGTCTCGTAATCGGGCTCAAGATGGTCGGGGATATTTGGACCATCATAGAGGTTGTTATCTTCCTCATCATCTGTGAGGGTAACCCGCTGCGAGCGAAGGAAACGCTCTCGCACTGCAGCGATGGCCGGGGAAAGATTCTCGGGCTCAGTGTGACCTTTTGGATTAGTCACAACAGCCATGCCTCCATTGGCGTAGTACATATCATCGTCTTCAACGTCATTAAAGACGCAAAGGTCTTGACCGTTTTGAGAATTCGACATCTTCAGAAATTCTCCACGAAAAGAATTCTCCAGTCGATCCCCACGGACGGCGCCAGCTGTCGGCGTTTGGGGAACTGGCCCCTCACCGAGCTTACTTGTTGATTGAGGGATCAACCGGGCCCCCTTTTTATGCGAAGGGTTAGCGTCCGAAGAATGCCACAGGAGGAGGTCAAGCTTGCAAAAGAGCAATGGACAAGGGGGTTTTATACTGGTTTGGGCCTCTCACGATCGAGATAACAGCCCTATGTCTAGTGCTTTTTCGCTTATTATCCTGATGCTTACAAGGGTCTGGCAGGGCGTACCTTGCCTATGCTTGTTTACAAAATGTGCTGCTATTACAATGCTAATATGTGCTTTTTATTTCTACATTGGCTCCTCCCGGCGCGCGCCTCTCCCTGCGTGCGTGTCCCGCTTGTTGTGTACTCAAGAGGTATTTATAGGCGATTTAAAACGACCACATCAGAATGTCACGCCCTTACGTGTTCGCGCGTGGCAGCGACTGCCCCTTGATTTTCTCCACGTGGCGTCGTGGATGTGATGGGCCCGAATCATGGCGTAACGGCTAACGCAGCTGTCGCCACATCGCCTTTACAGCCCGAGCATGACCTTCGGGGCATGCTCAGGGTTCTTCCTTGGTTGTGGCCGACCTTTGCTGCCAGCCCGAGCAACCATGCTTGGAGAGCTAAGCTGTATGCTCGCAGGTGGGCATGCGAGCATGGTTGGGGCGGAACCAGTAGCTGGTCCGTCCGAGGACCTTCCTTAGGGGCAACATCAAAGGGAAGCATGGTCGGCCGAAGGAGGGCTACCGGGGCATGATGGTCTTAATGGTAATTTATCCAATCCCCGACAAAAACTATGATTTTGACACAGTCAATTATTAGCAATAGTCAAATGTGCATGTGACTTGCACGTAGATAGGGGAAGTTATTAGGCCAAGGACACATACAAACCACAAGTATCGGTATGAGACGGTCTTAAACCAATTAAGTTATCTATTTTATCTTTGCACATTAGAAGGCTATATAAATCTTTTCAAAAAGTCATGCCCGCGGTCATGTGCCTTTGGTAAAGTCATCGCATAGTTAAAAGTTTTGGTATTTTTAAAAAAATGGTTTGAATTGGAGATATTTGTTGAACAATCTTTGTTTTAGCTTTTATGCCAGGAAATGGCAATGAGATGATGCAATTCTCACATTCATAGAGGACTATGAGTTATACTATGCTATGTTACTCTTATTTATTTATATACCTATCAAATTTACTCTTACAAAATTCCGTTTGCATATTACCGCTTGATTTACAAGTTCAATTTTGCTTTACGCATAGTAACTCGTAGAAACCTCCTTTGACACAGCCTGCATTTACTGTACTTTTACGATACACTTTAAGCCTTGCTTAGTACGAAAGTGCTCACCCTTACTTATTTGTCGGTTTAGTTGAAGAAGAGGCTCCAAAGATATACACACTTCACCGCAGGATAGGGGAACTTCAATGATGTGATTTTTTAGGATTTATACCTTGTCAATTGTCTGAGAGTTAGATGGGCATACTACAAGACTTTTGCTTATTTTTCGTTGCAATATATCTGCTTTATAAGTCCTTATTGTATAAATTACCATTATCATATGTAATATTGAGTATAGTTGTATTATCAATTATTATAAATGTATATACTAATCACTGATTATGAGACTAGTAATATATACATATAGATTATCTTTCTTAGTATTCTGTATAAAAAGAAGGTTGTTACAAATTACAGTATAAATATTTCTCTGGGCTCTAACAAATCGCACACGGCCAACTCAATTAGGCATGTTTCAACATCTTCGTTATTTGCAGTGGTAAATATTATTTGCCTCTTGTAATCATTGTAAGTGAATAACAACAAACAAGAAACATTGTGGTCTGTCACATCTCTCTTGTGCCATCTTTTTCAGTTCTTCAGTGCGGTTGCCACAGTGGAGGAGGCAGCAACAAACTAACAAGCTGGGGTCGACACGACATTACCGAAGACAACCGAGCTGGGGGTCATAAGGCCACAGTACTAGCATGGCATGTTACTGCGGGGCATGCATGGCCTGCATTGCATATTTGATCGCGGATCATGGCCATGGGAACCCACACCACGTAGATTCAGATTTGCAATCTGTTTTGGACAGGTTCGGTAGCACATGCCTAAAGGTGGGCGTCGTACCAAACCGGATCGACTCGGCACCTCCTCCTCTCTCTCCATCTACCTCTTTTTATAGACAAGA
The DNA here is from genome assembly GCA_036346375.1 of Guadua angustifolia. Lineage (NCBI taxonomy): Eukaryota > Viridiplantae > Streptophyta > Magnoliopsida > Poales > Poaceae > Guadua > Guadua angustifolia. Next base: position 24,678,607 of record CM070515.1, read on the forward strand.
TGAGAGCTGAGGGCCGAGGTGCAACAGTAGCTCAGGCTTCGAGACGGCAAGCCCTCCGCCCTGCGCCCTTCTCAAGCAGTCAAGCTATCCATCGGCCGCTGTCAACTGTAGGTGATTTTTTTCTTAATCCTTACTTTGTCGCATTGTATTACCCACATTCCAAATTAGCCAATTAAGGATTAATTGATTGAATTCAATTTGATGTAACAGACACACAATTTTTTCATTGATATATCGCCTAATTGAATTGTCATTAATTTTACCCAATGCAACCGCAACAGTAGAAAGAGTCTTCTCAGCTACGAATATTATTAAGACTGACTTGCGAAATAAGATAAGTGACAAATAGATGAATGATAGCATGGTATGATATATTTGCAAGCATTGAAAATAATATTTCAAAATATGATGTAGCGTAAGCAAAAACTACCTTGTGCTATTGGTATGTTACATTCTTGTTTTGTAAGTTGCATCAATAATTAACTTTGTAATTTTGTGTTATTAATTTATATATGTAATTTCATCTTTTAGGGTTCATGTTCTTATACTATTATTAATGAAGATATGATTGGCTCGGATACAACTAACCTTCATTAGTTAAGTATTAATTTTTGTACTACTTCACTACACTATATTGTTTCTGTCATGTTTTATTTGTTTTGTTGTATCATTAAGTATGAAATTTAAATTTATTTTAATTATATTTTTGTGTTGTACTTTTCTGTGCGAGACTTAGTAGAATCCTGGCTTTGCCACTATCGCACACTACAACAACACTATGATGTTATCTCAACATTTGGCATGCATGACAAAACACAACACAATACAGCGGTGACAAATTGGTTCTTTGCACAGGGATCAAGCCACAGGATTTCACCAGGAGTTTATGATCTTGGACGAAATGAGGGAGGAGAAGGAATCTTTAGGAGATTTTACATGCTTTTGGGGAGGGAAAACATCTTTCCTCTTGTGTACCACTCGCCATCAAGCAGGAAAACAAGGAAAACGACGACAATATGCCATCAACTTGCATATCCAACTTTAACTATTTAACACAAGCACTACACTTCACTGAGATAACACATACTGCACTAAAAAATCTTACACGGATGGATGATCCTTTTGGAATCCCTATAGCCCTAGAAGCCAAGGAGAAAGGGAACTAGTCAGTCAGTAGCGTTGTTTCAGATTCAGAGATTGCAATAGGAGGTGGTCGTGCACCAAGATTAAAGCACGGCCTTACCTTTTTCTTTGGTCCCACGTACTACCATGCCCCTTTAAAGCTTAATCAAGTTCAGGTCGCTTGCGAGAAGCACCAGGCTGCCATCCACGAGGTGGAGGCGCTGTTGCAGTACTGGTGGTGGTGGCCGTGTAGGACCCGGCCGGCCGGCCGGCGACGGGTCAAAAGTTGACATGATGGCAGAATGTTTGGAGCGGCGCGGTGTTCTCTTTTGCGCGCGTGGGAGCGCCGGTTCCCCCATTTTCTGCAGCTTTGTGCGATTAATATGCGTGATTTGCATGAAGAGCCTTTTCTTTTCAGAACTAATTTGTGCTTGATGTATAGAGGTGAGCATGGAGCCGGGCTATTTTGAGTCGGCACAAGTCACGTTCAGTCTAGCCCGGTATGAAACTATTTTAAACGGACCAGGTCGGCACGGTACGGTTGTCCGAACCGTGCCGGGCCTGCCAATCGGGCACGACGAGCGGTCTGGCTCGGCACGGCAGTCCGGACCATGTTCGGACCGGCATAGCCTAAAATAGCCCGTGCGTGCCTACGTTATATATGTGGGTGAGCAAATCAAGGAGTAAAAAAGGAAAACTCTGGATGAACTAGAGAAAAAGAAGGGAATGCATGCATGCTTTGTATGTGTGAGTGAGCAAATCAAGGAGTAAATGCATTGCTGCATGCATGTGGTTAGAGAAAAGAAAGGGAATGTATGCATGCGTTGTATGTGTAGGTGAGCAAATCAAGGAGTAAATGCATGGCTGCATGTATGTGACTGGAAGGATCAACTGAAATAAGGAAATCGAGAAGAATAAACACAATAGGATATTGTTTCGACCGGAGAAAAAGGAAGTTCTAGATAGATAAAGAAAGAAATCAATCTGTGCTTATTTTCTCTTGTAGCAATAGTATAAATGGGCCATATCTAGGCTAGCACGACACGAAAGAGGCACAAAGCGTAAATGAGTCATGTCTGGGCTTGCCGAAGCCGGCCCGGCCCGGCCCGGCGAGCACGATGGACTGTTGTGGCCCGACATGATTTAGGCTCAAAGCACGATGGGCCGATATCGGCCTTGTCCGACACGACGCCCACCTTTATTGATGTAAGATAGTACTATCAATTATGTTGGAGTACCAGCTGCGTATATAGCACTAGTAAAAGTAACAGAAGATTAGAGTGCAACTAGTAGTGGGGAAGAATTGAACGGCTAGTCCCGGTTAGCTATATATTCGCGTCAAGCTGGGACGAAAGCATGCACAAACAGGTGGTGTTGTTGTCTTAGTCTCGTTGAAGTATGTTGCCCCCACCTTTTCTTAAAAAAGCTAACCTTTTGGATCAACTGATTGGTGCATAAAACTCAACAAGCTGGTGCAAGTTATCTGCTAGTTTACATATCTCGGACGACCTGAACTGAACAGAGAAAGATAAAAATGACGAAAGAAAGACCGCTTGCTCTTGTGAGGCAGCTCAACCAGCTCTAGTTTAGTACAGCAACGACCCGGACATGTCCATCCATGGCCAGTAGATCACAGTCGTACGGGCGATCCGACGAGCTCTCCGGCGACGTGCGTATCACTATCAAGGCGTCAAGCATTGCTTGATTGATGCTGTAGTAAGAAGACAGCATATATGTTGCAGATGCAGTCTCCAGCTCAATCATCAGAGCATTCAAACGCATCCAGAAACGACCCCACGGTTGCCGTCTTTCGTTTAGCCTTTGCTCGCTTTCTTCAGTTACCTGCATGTCACGAAAGAAAGAGCTAGCCTGTCCTCCATGGCTGTGGTCTCGTGGGGCAAAAGAGGAGAGCGAGAAAAGAGAGGAGATTTCCGTGAACGATCAAAAGAAACGTAGCAACGACGATGGAGACTTGCACTAGCTAGCTCTCATGCTGCAGAAGAAAGAACCAGAAATTCAGAGCGAGTAGTGATGATGATCTGCGGTCTTCGTTTGTCGTCCCGCCCATTGCCGATCGATCAGAGCCGATGTGAATATCCGATTATTAGATTTCCGTCTTCGGGACGGCGTGCGTCGACATGAGGTGTCGGCAAGATCAAGATGTTGCAATGATGAGCTCGCCTCCAATGTGGCTGCAGGCTGCTACAGGTTGCTGCAAGAAAGGAGGACAGGAGGAGCAATCAGGTGCTTTACAACCTGCACACGAGCCCTCCAGTCTGTCCATACTCCATACACTGCCACTCACTCACTCACTTTTGTGGATTTGCATCTTGGGATCTCAACCCTCAAGAGGCCATGCATTAACAGTTAACCAGATCCTGCCATTCCATGTAGCCATGCATGTTCACTAGGCCCTGGGACTCTGAAGAAAGGTTGCAATTGATGCACAGTTGCAGTGGGCACGCATCCCATTTTGAAGGCATGAGGCTCTCCTTTGTGCTGATGCCAATCTGGGTTTGATGAACAGGAACAGCAGGCTCTCCTGTGCTGGACGCTGATGTCAAATCTGGGTCTGAACTATGCACAGGAACAGCCACTTCCAAGATTTGTTGTTAGTTCCGCTAAAGGAAGAGATTATGCCAACTGATCATCCTGTCCCCCCCCTAAGGAACAACACATGGAAGACATGATCCACCCATGACTGGCATTATTCTCTGATCTAGTATTGCCAGAAAAGATCTTTTTAGAAAAGTCCCTAAAAAATTACAGGGCCAGCGCATGCTCAAATCTCAAATTTTATCTGAAGCTAACCGGTGGGTACTACAATTGGTACAGTGGAGTCACGATACCATCCATATAACTGTTACACCCATTTCGGCCCATCCCACGTGCTTTTTTTTTTTTTTTTTTGAAGAACCAGCGCTCGGACGTCCGATACTGTTCATTCCATTGGACGCCTCTTGTAATATTTTTTTTCAACGTCTGAAATATTTTTTTTCGACGCGTGCAACATTTTTTTTAACGTTTGCAACATCCGTTTACTGTGCCGCATTTTACTGTCGAAAAAAAATGTTGCACGCGTTGACAAAAAATGTTACACACGTAGAAAAAAATGTTGCGATGCGTTCAGACGTCCGAACTGTAGCAATTCCGTTTTTTTACTAAAAAGTAACAGTATACAGGGCTAACTTGGCTGGACGGTTCGATAGTTCTAAGAAAATCGTCTATTTTTTCAAGAAACTATAAAAAGGCCTGGTTATAAGCCCAGAGGTTATATAGGCTGGGGGCATTGAGTTGGAGCCCAAAAGTTGCTCTGGTTGAATTTTCTGTGAGAAAACTCTTCTGGACTCTGAAAATATTTTTAAAATGCACGAACTTTGAAGCAACTATGGGGTGATTTGTGGCTTGATTTGCACATGTAGGTTGCCAAAAATGTTTTACCACTCTACATTTTTATATTCATCTTCTGAAAGAGAATTGTGGTATTCTTTTTTGTTATTTTGCAAAATGATGTATATTCATAATTGAATGATAACTGCCACGATGTAAATTATCAATCTGGCGTCGATGATATTGGATAAGATTTTCCTCTGGTCTATCATTCATCCTCTTTCCTTTTCTTTGCGATATATCCGCTTACTTCTTTGCAACAGCTTTCATGACTCATCAAGTTCCTGTCCTGAGCATAAGTCAACCCACATATTCTTGGAAACTGTCATACCAAACCTCTAATCTTCTTTGAAGCCTCATGTAAACAACTTTTTTAACCACCTGACACTATGATAATATATTTTCTGGAGTCAACGTTTCATCGTTCACTTTATATGCATGTCAACATCTCCAACTAAAATATGACAGGGATGACTAATGAAAATGTTTAAATTTTAGAGATAGATGTAGAAATCCATCAGCTTTGTATCATGTTCTTCAGCTCATATGATAAGTTGCAGTGTGGCTGGTTACCTTTCAAGATACAACAACAGTTTAGTTTTAGTTGAGATCTTGTCAGTGCAATGTTCAGAAACATTTCTTACTAATTATTACTGAAGGATACTGTCCATTTTGGTGCCTATTGAGTTTGTTCTCTGACCTCTACCTCGTATACTGCTTGTTGCGAGGCCATAATAGTTTCTTGACATCCTCCATGCACCATTAATATCTCAAAAGGGTTGTCAAATAGCATCTTTACTCTGAACCTGATAAGCAGATCCATGTCATTGCCACTGATATGGTCTACTATTCCAGCTAGCCAGCCAGTCCACATTCTGAAAGTTCAGAGCAATGGTCTTGAGACAATCATATATCTCCTTTGATCAAATTCAATCTGAAACCAGGATGTATATACATGTATTATGCCGCCCTAGTTAAGTATTATATATTGCCCATTTCAACATTGATCTTGAAAAGTGCCGGCCTAATCATGAACTGTTGTCTTGAGCTGTTGGACTATGTGAATATGTGATGCTACGTGCAATGCATCATTAGAGCAAGGTACAATTTTATATTGTATTTTTCAAGAATGTCGTCACTACATAAACAAATTTGTATGTATATACCTAGTCAAATTATTGTTGATTGTGTGCCCATCATTTGGTCATTATTGATTGGAGACTGTAGATTTGAGGAATTGTGTTGGCGTGTGTCCCGTAGGATTCCGACACCCTTTAATTATAGCTGCAATCTCAACTATATTATAACCAAACTTTAGCTATAATTTATCTCTAATTTAACCGAACTCAATCCTGGATTATATCTCTAATATTACTTTGAGTCGCACACGACTTAGACTCTATCTCCAACACTCCCCCTCAACTCAGAGTCTATCTCCAACAGAGACCTTACTGTATTCATAGTATAGGAGCAGCCAATTACTAGTATAAATTTTAAATTTCTGTAATAACTTTAAAATACGAAAATAGCAAATTTGTAGGTTTCGCACTTATACTGAAAAGTGAAACTTTTTTTAGTGCTAATACTGAAAAGTGAAACTTAAGATGAATTCTGGTCAGTCTTTCTGTTGGCCCTGATCTTCATTGAGTATTCTACTCTGTCTGGGTATTGATCTTCTGTAACATCCCAAATTTTTGCTCTTTCAAAATTAGTTAATAGTATTTTATTGCTATTTGTGTTTTTTTTAATTTTCCAGATTTATTGGATTTTTCTGGAGTTTATTTGAATTATTTTAAAATTAAGTATATTGCCCTTTTGCTAAAAACTAATTATATGTAGATAAATTTAAAATAAAGTTTTTCTAAAAATATTTTATTTGGGTCCAGAATGTCTCAAAGTATTTTTGAGATTTTTCTTGGATTTTTCCTGGTGTTTTTAGTTGCTTAAATAAATTAAATTAATTTCCTTAACTATTTTAAAGCAAAAACCCCGAAATTGATTAAGAACGAGAATGGGCGAGCCCATTCTTGTCTTGGCTACTAAGCACGCACCACTGACGCTCTTGCCCGCCGTCGCTCGGACGTCTGCTCAAATTTAGTTTTTTTAGGAATCGTCCCCGACCGTTGGATCGCCATCCAAGGGCCTTCATCAAGCCGCGCCGCCGCGTGAAACCCTAGCGCCTTCGTGCCATCGGATCAGCATCGGGCGGACGTGATTTGTCGGAGCGTATTAGAACCCTAATCAATCCCGACCGTTGGATGCGCTCGGTGGTTGAGATCGTGCTATGCCAGGACTCCTTCGTAGCCGTCCGATCTAGATCGTCACGGCACCATCGTCGTCTCGGATAAGGACTCCGGATTCCTCGCGATTACGCCGCTGCCGTCGTACGCCGTTGGGACTCCATTTTCCACGCTACCTGAGGAGTATTTAGGCGCTGACCCCCCTCCCGAGGATCGCCAGTACCTGCGCCGTCTTTTTCCCAAGCACCGATGTCCGAGAAGCCTTGGAGCTCGCGCAAGCCCTCGCCAGAGTCCAAGAAGCCTTGCGCCGTGTTTCGTCGCCGCTAGGAACCTCTTCCGCCGATCCAAGCCCGGAACCAAACTCACCTCATCGAGCCGCGCCCATTCCGCCGCCCTCGTCGCCGTTGAACCACCAGAGCGCCGCAGGCCGTGTCGTCTTCTCCAACCCTGGTGGACTTGCGCCGCCGCGTCGCCATCGTCCCGATCAAGCGCTGCCAGCCATCGGATCTTCCACGAACACCTCGGATCAAGCCACGACGCCTCGGTGAACAGCTAGCGCCTCGGCCATCTGCTGCCGTCGGATCGGAGGTAAGCGGCACGGATCGAGCCACGTTAGTTGGTCAACAGTAAATCGCTCGGGTAAGGATCACCGTCCAATCGTAGATGACCGCTTTGACATTTATTGCCAGATGTGCAGTGCAGCTTTGACATTTATTGTGATGCCTCAAGGCAGGGTCTTGGTTGTGTGTTAATGCAGAATGGCAAGGTAGTGGCCTACGCGTCAAGGCAGTTGAGGCCGCACGAAGGGAATTATCCGACACATGATCTAGAGTTAGCTGCCGTAGTTGTAAGATCGAGGATGAGCCTAGAGGGGGGGTGAATAGGCTTTTCTAAAAATTCTATCACTAAATTCAAGTTTAATGATTACTACTAACAAGTGATAGTTTTGCCTAATGCTTTAGAATTTCAAAGATATGGCATCATTATCTCATTGCCGGCTCCAAATAGATGTCTTCCTCGCCCAGTAGATATATACATACCATAAGAGATTGAAGAGTATATATTCACCCGGGCTTGAATCTCAATATGAGCAATGCAGAAGAATGGTTGGAATTGATTAAAGATTATCAAACTAGCCGCCACTTTTTTCTCGCCGAATTTATGCTTATGGCGAGATTACCGCCTCTAAGGGCCAGAGTACCGCACTGGGTCAGAACGGCTATAACGGCATTTAATGCGCCGACACGAGTCGCTATCATGATTTTTATATGTGGTAGGTTACACGCCTAAGGGTCCCAGAGTACCAAGACCAACCGGAAAAACAACTTCACGGTAAAAGCTACCATTAACTATTGTGCGGTAGTACGCATTCATGTACTACCGCTATGACCATGCGGTAGTGTCTACCGAAGAAATCGAAAACACACCCCATCGAATATTGCTACCGCTAACTGTGGCGGGTAGTATCAAGAACTCACCGCCAACCAAGCGGTAGTGCCGGCCTCCTAATTTTTTCAAAGATTTTGATTTTTCCATTTAAATGCATGATTTCACGGATGAACTAATGAGCCATATTAGAATGCACTTTCAAAATTCAAAGACCCATATCAAGTCCCCCTTGATAGTACGGCTACTATCCTAACAACCCGATCTTTTTCCCAACTCCGAGATCGGTGAAAATACTAGAAAATACTTCTAAGATTGATACCTTCACTTCTTCAAATTTCTTTTACGCTGCATTCTTCCATTTAGCACTTGAAGCCATCCAACATCTTCTCGAGGAATACAATTATCCTGTTTTCGACTAACTTGCACAAACATCGTTAGTCCTTTTAGCAATATTGTCATTAATTATCAAAACCAACACCTCATGGGGGGCCTAGATGCTTTCAATCTCCCCCTTTTTGGTAATTGATGACAATCCTCATAATCGAATTGAAGTGAGTTGATATTTAGTGTGAGTTACCAATAAAAAATTAATTTCTCACACCATGGAATTCTTATTTAGCAATATTTTGTCTTTGGAGGACAAAAATGTGTTTGAATGAAAATATTGCTAAATGAGAATAGCTCCCTACAAATGTGCCATGGATAAACAATAAGTTTTGCACATTTGCATATGAATTGTGTATGGCAATGAAGATGATATAATTGGAATGAGTTAACATGACATAATGCACAACTTCATAAGAGAAGATAATTTATATTTAAGCGCAAAAGAACCATAAAACGAGTTCAAGACCGAAATCATAAAAAAAACATTAAGACGGCATAGGCATCCATAAGAAGTTCAAGACGACACAACCACAATTTAAGCAGGATTATTACAATAAGAAAGATAAGCAAGGCTTCGAAGGCTTCAATTCATACTTCTCCCCATTTGTCATCAATGACCAAAAGAGGATCGCCAAGGAACCGCCTACTCTCAAAGATCTCTGTGAGTAGAGCCGTGTGGCGGATGAGGAGACCAAGGATCCCACTGGATGACGGAGGAGGATCATGGAAGGAGGAATATCGCCGCTATCCCACGATTTACGCGACACGATCGATGGTAGGAACGATAGTGATCAAAGGAGGTGCTAAGTTTAACCCGACGCTCTTGGACATCCTCAACCATTTCGCGATTCTCGATATTGAAGCTCCATAACAAGTGCAAACCGCCTTGCATGTAAGATTCTTGTCGCAGAATGTTTCAAATACCTTAGAATTCTCTTTACGACCACTAAATGACATTCCTTTGGAGAAGCTTGAAAACGAGCACACATGCAAACACTAAACATAATATCGGGCCTAGATGCGTAAGATAAAGCAAACTCCCAATCATGGATCTATAAAGCTTTAAATCTACCTTTACCTCCCTCGCTTAAGTCGAGATGCCCGCTTGACGCCATTGGAGTCTTGATCGCTTACGCCCTCCATGCCAAATCTTTTAAGAAAATCCTTCGTGTACTTGATTTGGCTTATGAACGCCCCATTTTTGAGTTGCTTGATTTGAAGTCCAAGGAAGAAGCTCAATTCTCCGATCATTGACATTTCAAACTCCCTAGACATCATATCACCAAATTGTTTGCAAAAATCTTCGTTAGTAGAACCGAAAATGATATCACAACATAGATTTGACATACAAAGAATTCATCATCAATTATTTTTGTAAAGAGCGTTGTATCAACCTTCCCAATTTTGAAACCCTTTGAGAGTAGAAAATCTCTAAGTCGCTTCATACCACGCCTAGGAGCTTGTTTAAGTCCGAGATAGCGCCTTAGAGAGTTTGTAAACGTGATTAGGATATTTGGAATTTTCAAAACCGGAGGTTGTTCAACAAATACCAATTCGAAATTTGTCCATTTAAGAATGCACTCTTTACGTCCATTTGAAATAATTTGATGTCAAAACTTGATGCAAATGCGAGCAAGATTCTAATGGCTTCTAACCTAGCTACGGTGCAAAAGTTTCACCAAATCTAATCCTTCAACTTGAGTGAAACCTTGCGCCACTAATCTAGCTTAGTTTCTTACTACAATTCCATTCTCATCTTGTTTATTTCAAAAACCCATTTTGTGCCAATTACATTATGTTCTTTAGGTCTTTCAACTAAAGTCCAAACATCATGCAAAGTTATTTAATTCTTCATGCATAGCATTTACCCAATCCGGATCAACTAATGCTTCATCTACATGAGTAGGTTCAATTGAAGATACAAAAGAATAATTTCACAAAACGGCAACGCGGATCGAGTTTGAACGCCTTACTCACGCCACCCAATATTTGATCTATTGGATGATCTTTGGAGAGGCCATGGTGAATCCTTTGAGGTAGTGGTTGAACTTGTTGCTCATTATTCTTGTCATCCTCATCTATTTCTTGAATTCGACTCGGAGTTGCGGAGGTTGACTACCGACTTGAATAGATGAAGGTTGATCTTGCTTATCCACTTCCCGCTTCACGTCTCCAATTGTCATATTCTTCATTGCTTCTCTTAGGCCTTCCTCACCTACATCATCCAAATTTTCTTGCTCTTCTTGAGAGCCGTTAGTTTCATCAAATTCAACATCACACGCTTCTCTACAAATCCTTTATTTTTATTAAAAACTCGATAAGCTTTGCTATTAGAAGAATATCCTAACAAGAACCCTTCATCACAACGACTTTGAAATTTGGAAAGCCGAACACCCTTTTTCAAGATGTAGCATTTGAATTACTGAAAATAAGAAATGTTCGCCTTCTTCCAACAAGAAGCTCATAAGAGGTCTTTTTCAAGAGTCGATGCAAATAGAGTCTATTTGTAGCATGGCAAGCAAGATAATGGCTTCCGCCCAAAACTATCGGATGTACCATATTCATCTAACATCGTTCTTGCCATTTCAATTAATATACGATTTTTCCGCTCCACAACTCCATTTTGCTCCGAGTGTAGGTTATGGAAAGTTCGTGCTTTATTCCAATTTCATCACAATAATCTTCAATTCTTGTGTTTTTAAATTCGAGCCATTATCACTACGGATTTTCTTTATTATAAAGTCAAATTCATTTTGAGCTCTTTTTGCAAACCTTTTGAATATATTGGAGGTTTCGATTTGTCATCTAGAAAGAATACCCACGTGATATCTAGAGTAATCGCCAACGATGACTAAACAATAAGAATTACCCCAATGCTTTTATAAGTTGTCGGACCAAATAAATCCATATGTAAGAGCTCTAATGGTCTAGAGGTGGACATGATACTTTTTGAGGATGAGAACTAGCGACTTGTTTACCGCTTGACAAGCACTACAAAGTCGATTTTTCTCAAACTTCACATCTTTCAAGCCCACAACTAAATCATTTTTAAATAACTTTTAAGTTGAATCATTCCAACATGAGCTAGTCTTCTATGCCATAACCATCCTAAGGAAGTTTTAGCCATTAAGTAAGTTTGAAGACATGAATCATTTGAAGTGAAATCAACTAAATACAAATTTCCAAATCTAAATCCTTTAAACACTAGTGAATTATCATTTTCTTTTGTAATAACAACATCATTTTTAGAGAATGTGCAAATAAGATCAAGATTACAAATTTGAGCGACGGATAGCAAATTGAAATTTAATGTTTCAACTAAGGAGACATTTGAAATGGAGAGGTCATTTGATATGGCAATTTTACCTAAGCCTAATACCTTTCCTTTGCTATTATCCCCAAACGTGATCTTGTCATTTTGTCCATTTCCCGAATCAAAGGTAGTGAACATCTTCCGGTCACCGGTCATGTGTTGGGTGCACCCACTATCCAACACCCAATGCCGTCCACTGGTTTTGTAGTTCACCTACAAAAGAGAATCAAACCTTTTTAGGTACCCAAATTTGTTTGGGTCCTTGGAGGTTAGTGACCAAGGTTTTGGGAACCCAAATGGCTTTCTTTCTTTGGCCAAATATCGGGGTCCCAACAAACTTAGCAAAAATTTTACCATTTCTATCCCTTTTAAGTACATAACATGAATCATGAATGTTATCCTTAGACGATTTACTCAAAGTACAATTATTCGCTAGATGTCCTACTTCATGGCATTTATAACAAAATTTACCAATTGATTTCACAAAGCGCGGAGCTTTGTTACTTATTTTCTTATTCTTTTTAGGGATATATCCTAGGCCTTCTTTATTATAGGAGCATCTTTGACTACCTAAAATCTTATTTAAGGTGTCCTTACCCTTAAAGCATCTATCTAAACTTTGACTTAATTTGTTCACTTGCTTCTTAAGTTCATCATTCTCAACAATTAAATTTTCATGACATGAACTAGTACTAGAATATGATAAATTAACTAAATCACAACATGAAGTAGATATGCTTGATTTTTGTACATGAGATGAGGTATTTGCTAGTCTAGGCAAGTCATTTATAATATCACACTCGATACCAATATCATTTGTTAATTTTGAATTATTCTTGACAAGTAGAGTTTTATGATCTTCCTTTAGCTCATCATATGAATTTTTGAGAGTTAGGAATTCTTTCTTTAGAACCTTAAATTTTGATTTTTCTTTGCCAAGATATTCATTTAATTCTTCTAGCATGTCCATTAGCTCATCATATGATGGTTCATCATTTTCGTAGAGTTTACCTTAGTTTCTCCTCTAGCCATGAGGCATAAAGGAGTGACGAAAGGCGAATTGAGGCCTCCTTGATGGCAACACCAGCAAAGCCCTTCTTCTTTGATTTGCTTCGTTTCGACGAATCGAATCCGAGTATTCCTCCTAATCCCACTCACCAATATGGGCTTCACCCTTGCCGTCCTTTTGGAATTTCTTGAATAGCTTCTTCTTGCCTTGAAAGAATTTCTTCTTCTTGGGTGATTTGTCCTTGTCATCCTTCTTCTTAGGGCAATGCGAGGCTATGTGTCCTTTTCATCACATTCATAACATCGAATATTAGCATATCGGTTAGTATTAGAATTTTGTCCTTTCTTATACCTTTGTGGACCGTTAAAGCTCGATCGCTTTCAAGATAAATTTCTTCATCCTTCTTACGAAGTGCCATTTCCTCCTCGGTATCCTCATCGTCGGAGTCCTCATCACTTGACTCCGCTTTTGCCTTGAAGGCGATGTTCTTTTTCTTGGAAGAGTTTTGTTCCAACAATTCTTCCTTGTCTTTCTTGTAGAGCTCGTTGGTGATGAGATTTCCGAGAAGACCGGTTGGCGTCATCCTTGGCAATTCCGGTGAGTTGAGAAATAATGTAACCAATGTTTCATATTTCTCTGGAAGAGCTATAAGCATTTTCCTGACAATATCAACATCACTCAAGGTTGTACCAAGACCCTTGAGCTCATTAACAATGTTATTTAATCGAGAATACATTTCATTTATACTTTCATGAGGCAACATGATAAAACTTTCATACTTTACCCTAAGCATATGCAATTTAGCTTCCTTAACCGTGGATGTCCCTTCATGAATTTCCGATAATGTATTCCAAATTTCATGTGTGGTTTCTAAATTACTAACACGATTAAATTCATCCGCATTTAAGGCACCAAAGATAGCATTCATAGCTTGAGCATTTAAATGAATAAATCTTTCATTTTGTTCCTCATTTAAAGTGGCACCGGTGGTCACAACATAACCCTCATTGACAATTCTCCATATATTTGGACTCATAGCCTTAAGGTAAACCGTCATACGAATTTTTCAATACGAATAATTTGTACCATCAAAGAAAGGAGCTTTTCCATTGACATACCCTCGTTGGCCATCCTTGCTCTCTAGGCTAGAAAGCCAAAATAGAGAGACCTTGCTCGATACCACTTGTAAGATCGAGGATGAGCCTAGAGGGGGGGTGAATAGGCTTTTCTAAAAATTCTATCACTAAATTCAAGTTTAATGATTACTACGAACAAGTGATAGTTTTGCCTAATTTAATTCTTAACAATTCTAGTGATCACAAGATAATATCACTAAGCAAGTATATTAATTTGCTAAGCAAGTAGCCCACAAGAATCAAATAGCTAGAATTTCACAAGAATAAAGACAAGCAAACCACAATTGATGCAAGAAGAGAATTTTTCCGTGGTCTCGAGACTTGCTTGCTCCCTACTCCACGTTGAGGTAGCTTGAATTCTTCAAGCCGGCTCCACTCGCTTGAGCCTTCCCGATCACTAGTGATAGCTCTTCCCGCCTCCGTAGGCGAAGCCAGGCCTTCACAACCGCCTCGGTCTTCACACAACCTCCTTTGTGAAGATCACCGAGCCTCACGCCTCAAGCCGCCTAGGAGGCGGCAACCTCCAAGAGTAACAAACTTGACGCTGGCTTGAATCTCAAGAGTGCTATCAATATGGCTCACTAATGCAATGCACTCAATTTTAGCTCTCCAACACTAAAGAATCACAAATTCAATGCACAAGAGAGTGAAGAGTGTTTCTAGGCTCAAGAGTATTCAATGGAGTCACCAACCTGCCCTAGCACAGAGAGGGGTATTTATAACCCCACCCACTCAAACTAGCCGTTTTCACTTTTTTCTGCCGAATTTAGCCATGGTTTGTATTATCAGCCTCTAAGGGCCAGAGTACCGCACCTTCAGAACGGCTATAATCGGCATTTAATGCACCGACACGAGTCATATCATGATTTTTATATGTGGTCAGATTATCACCAAGGGTCCTAGAGTACCGCATCAAATGAAAAACAACTTCTTGGTAAAAGCTATCATAACTATTGTGCGGTAGTATCAAGATTCACGCAGTATTACCGCTATGACCATGCAGAGTGCCTACCGAAGAAATCGAAAACACACCCCATCGGAATATTGCAACCGCTAACCGTGGTGCAGAGTATCAAGACTTGGCGTACTACCGCCCAACCAAGCGGTAGTGCCTCTCGAATTTTTTCAAGATTTTGATTTTTCCATTTAAATGCATGATTTCACGGATGAACTAATGAGCCATATTAGAATGCACTTTCAAAATTCAAAGACCCATATCAAGTCCCCTTGATAGTACGGCTACTATCCTAACAACCCGATCTTTTTCCCAACTCCGAGATCGGTGAAAATACTAGAAAATACTTCTAAGATTGATACCTTCACTTCTTCAGCTTCTTTTCCATTTAGCACTTGAAGGCATCCAACATCTTCTGAGGAATACAATTATCCTGTTTTCGACTAACTTGCACAAACATCGTTAGTCCTTTTAGCATGATTGTCATTAATTATCAAAACCAACACCTCATGGGGGGCCTAGATGCTTTCATTAGTGCATGCTTTAAAGATATGGCATCATTATCTCATTGGAAATAGATGTGAGATATATACATACCATAAGAGTTTGAAGTATATATTCACCCAGTCAGATCTCAATATGAGGCAGAGAAGATGGTTGGAATTGATTAAAGATTATAATGTTGGAATTCATTACCATCCGGGAAAAGCTAATGTGGTAGCCGACTCTTTGAGTCGTAAAAGCCACAGTGTAAATGCGATGGTAGCCAGCGATCAACCGAAGTTGTGTGAAGAATTTCAGAGGTTGAGATTAGAAGTTGTGCCACAAGGATTTGTAACTGCTTTGGAAGTAAAGCCAACCCTTGAGGATCAAATTAGAGATGGGTAGAGTAAAGACGAGAAAATCAGCAAAATCAAGTCCAAGAAGGAGGAAGGTTTAGCAGAGGATTTCACAGTGGATGAGCAAGGCACCCTGTGGTTCAAAGGTTGAATTTGTGTACCGAACAAGAAGGAGCTTAAGCAGCTGATTCTTGAGGAAGCTCACAATTCCAAGTATTCTATTCATCCAGGAAGCGCCAAGATGTATCAAGACCTTAAAGGAAGATTCTGGTGGCCGAACATGAAGCATGAAGTAGCAGAACATGTTGCATTGTGTGATGTGTGTCAGAGGGTAAAGGCGATGCACCAAAAGCTCGCAGGACTATTGCAGCCACTGAAGATCCCATAATGGAAATGGGAGAAAATTGGAATGGATTTCATCACTAGGTTGCCCAAGACTCAGAGAGGCTATGAATCGATATGGGTCATCATTGATCGATTGACTAAAGTTGTTCACTTCATCCCAGTGAAGATAACCTATTCAAGAGACCGATTAGCAGAGTTGTACATGTCGAGGATTGTGTGTTTGCATGGTGTACCCAAGAAGATTGTGTCAGATCGAGGTACCCAATTCACTTCAAGATTTTGGGACAAACTGCATGAAGCAATGGGGACTCGCTTGAATTTCAGTACCGCTTATGATCCGCAGACAGATGGCCAGACAGAAAGAGTTAATCAGATTCTAGAAGATATGTTGAGAGCTTGTGTGATATCTTACGCTACATCTTGAGATAAATGCTTGCCATATGCAGAGTTCAGTTATAACAATAGTTACCAGGCTAGTTTGCAGATGTCACCATTTGAGGCCTTATATGGTCGCGCCTGCTGTACCCTATTGAATTGGAATGAAACGGGAGAGCGTTTGGTGTTTGGGCTTGAAATTCTCAGAGAGGCTAAGGAACAAGATGCCATGATCAGAGAAAGGCTGAAAACAACACAGTCAAGGCAGAAAAGCTACGCTGACAATCGCCGCCGTGATTTGAGTTTTGAACCCAATGACTTTGTGTATCTCAGAGTCACTCTCCTTAAAGGTGTAAAAAGATTCCATGCCAAAGGGAAGCTTGCACCCAAATTTATTGGACCGTTCAAAATCCTGAGCCGTCGAGGAGAGGTTGCGTATCAGTTGGAGTTACCACAGTCATTAGCAGGTGTGCATGATGTGTTCCATGTGTCACAGCTCAAGAAATGTCTCCGAGTACCAGCAGAGCAGACGCCATTTGAAGCAATCAAGTTGCAAGAGGACCTGACTTACAAAGAGCAGCCGATCAAGATTCTGGATGTAATGGAGCGCAGGACCAGAAACAAGTCTGTCCGCTTTTGCAGAGTTTAATGGAGCAATCATTCAGAGAGCGAAGCAATCTGGGAGCGCGAAGAGGATCTGAAGGCAGAATTTCCAAACCTGTTCTCTAGATAGCCTTAAATCTCGAGTCGAGATTCTGTTAAGGGAGGAGGGTTTGTAACATCCCAAATTTTTGCTCTTTCAAAATTAGTTAATAGTGTTTTATTGCTATTTGTGTTATTTTTTAAAAAATTCTGGATTTATTGGATTTTTCTGCAGTTTATTTGAATTATTTTAAAATTAAGTATATTGCCCTTTTGCTAAAAACTAATTATATGCAGATAAATTTAAAATAAAGTTTTTTCAAAAATATTTTATTTGGGTCTAAAATGTCTCAAAGTATTTTTGAGATTTTTCTTAAATTTTTCCTGGTGTTTTTGGTTGCATAAATAAATCAAATTAATTTCCTTAATTATTTTAAAGCAAAAACCAAAAATTCAGTCCCATTCTTGTCTTGGCGCCTAAGCTTACGGCCGTTCTTGACCATCGCTCAAGGCCTGCCCGTTCAAACTTTCTAGAGGAATCGTCCCCAACCGTTGGATCGCCATGCGAGGGCCTTCATCAAGCCGCGCCGCCGCGTGAAACCCTTAGCGCCTTCGTGCCATCGGATCAGCATCGGGCGGACGAGATTTGTCGGAGCGTATCATAACCCTAATCAATCCTGACCGTTGGATGCGCTCGGTGGTTGAGATCGTGCCGCGCCAGGACTCCTTTGTAGCCGTTCGATCTAGACCGTGCAGTGCACCGTCGTTGTCTCGGATAAGGACTCCGGATTCCTCGCGATTACGCCGCCGCCGCGGTACGCAGTTGGGACTCCATTTTTCATGCTACCCGAGGGGTATTTAAGGCGCTGACCACCCCTCCCGAGGATCGCCAGTGCCTGCGCCGTCTTTTTCCCAAAGCACCGATGTCCGAGAAGCCTTGGAGCTCGCGCAAGCCCTCGCCGGAGTCCGAGAAGCCTTGCGCCATGTTTCGTCGCCGCCGGGAACCTCTTCCGCCGATCCAAGCCCGGAACCAAACTCACCTCGTCGAGCCGCACCCATTCCGCCGTCCCTCGTTGCCGTTGAACCACCGGAGCGCCGCAGGCCGTGTCGTCTTCTCCAACCCCGGTGGACCTACGCCGTCGCGTCGCGATCGTCCCGAACAAGTGCTGCCAGCCATCGGATCTTCCACGAACACCTCGGATCAAGCCATGATGCCTCGATGAATAGCGAGCGCCTCGATCATCTGCTGCCATCGGATCGGAGGTAAGCGGCACGAATCGAGCCACATCGGTTGGTCAATAGTAAATCGCTCGGGTAAGGATCACCGTCCGATCGTAGATGACCGCTTCGGATTGTGCCGCGTAGTAGATTGATTGGTGACCGTTAGATCGTGACATGTGAACCAGATCACATCTCGGGTCGGACCAATCGAGTGGTGATGCGTGGCTTGGGACGTCGTGCTGGCATCAGCCGGTGCACGACACAGTACCCGTAGTCTACGGTGAACCGGCCTCACGGTGAACCGGGTTCACGGAATAGTACTAGGGCCACGTGTCAGCGTTCGATCGGTTCGGGTCCGAGGCTGACGTCAGCATGATGCAATAAATTCGGTTTTTCCTTTATAAAAATAATTTGGATAATATTTGTTTTTCTAATTTTCTGATTTTTAGGAATTTGAATCTTCCGAGAGCTCGTTCTCCCTCATACGAACTCCGATTGAGGTGATTCAAATTTCTAAAAATTTGTAAAATTGAGATCTATCTAGTGGTGTCTTTTGTTTGATTTTTGGAGTTCATTTTCTCTATTTTGGGTGTTTATTTGCTTTTCCTTTTCGGTTCGCGTAGACGTTGAATTGTGTGAAGCTTCGGAGGAGGATTTGGCACTTAAAGATCAATTTCCAAAACAGGACCAGGAGCTTAATCAAAGCAAGTTGTGCTTCGATCATGTTGTACCCATGTTTTTAAAGTTGCTAATTTGTTTTACGATATTGCATATTATTTCATGTGTATAAATGATTTCAACCTAAATTGGGATTTAGATATCAAACCCTTTGAAGTAAACCCTACCTTGTCGATTGTATGTCATGATCCACTTGTCACCTTAGATTGGGTTATACTATAGTTGGTTAATAATAGAATCAACACAGGATGGTTAGATCGGATTAGATTGCTTAGCCATGCCACGTCATCATATGAACATGAATCACTGATTATTAGGGGGTGTTTGGGACAGCTCCAGCTTCATCAAAATCTGTGGAGTTGGTGGAGCAGGGTATTTCTAGCTCCGAAATTTGTGGAGCTGGAGTCAGGTACATTAAGAGTGTTTAGGTAGATCATCTTGTTTACATTTTAGACTATATCTTGACTAATGGAATATGGAAGAATGATACGAATTTGTGTGTCATGTGTGGTCACACAAAGAGATTGAGTTGTTGTGGCGAGAAGGTCACGCAACGATGTTGATTTGTGGATAGCACGTGGTGCTTGGTAATCAACTGGGTTAATAATCATTTAGATTGGAGCAAGTGGCAAGGGCATGTGTGCCAGGGTGGGCCCGATGGGCAGAGGGTATGTGCAAGTCTTGCTTTGATTAACCATAAGGACTTAACCTTGCGAGCCTTTGACATGAGTCAATCATGCAACCACACGTCTGTTATGGGGCAGCCTAACTGACTAATTTGCACGGTCTTAGCTTGGGTACTATCATGGTGGTGTGAGTCCGGGTGTACGGATGAACTCACATGGCGCAAGAGGGGGGCCCTGTTGTGGTGGTTTAGCCCATCAGTGTTGAAACCTCAGCAGGTAGTATTGGGTTAAGGCGAGACATTGTAAAGGCTTTGTTATGATCATTCGCCTGTGTGGTGCATGGTTGTATCGTGTGGGTAAAGTGCATAACCTCTGCAGAGTGTACAATCTATTCGGATAGCCGTGCTCATGATATTGAGCAATGCTCGGGAATTACAGTCAAGGGGTAGTTAATTAATTGGACAACTGAATGGGATGGCAGGTTGCCATGTGGATAATGACACTTAACTTAGGATGGAAACTTGGTTTACTTGAGAATCATTGAATCTATTTAATGTTATTATTTGTTTTACTATCTTTTCAATCTATGTAAAGTACGTGTTCATAAATACTGCTTTACTGCAAATAAACCACATAGCCATTCTTTGGAATAAGCCTTGAATGTAGTTATGGTAGAAATGCATTCTGTGCACAACTTGTTGAGTGCTTTTGTACTCACCCTTGCCATCAACAACAAAACAACAGTGGAGAAATCATCACCCTTATTGGAGGAGGACTTCCAGGTGGAGACGAGTCACTAGGCCAAGCCTTGTCAGTCGCCTGTGGTGTGTTGATGGGACATCTACGTTTTTTGCTATTTTTCCATTGCATTTGTCTTAGTTTACTTTCAGTCTAGCCCTGTGTGGCTGAATAATGTAAGTGATCATAAGATCATACACTAGTTATATTAATAAATGAAGTCTTACTATTCTTATCGTTGTGTATGATGTGATGCTTACCGATGTTAAGTTGTGTGCACTAACATTGATCCTAGGACTAGTGCGGTAAAACATAGTGGATTCGAATTGGTGAATTCGGATCCTTACATCTTCTGAATTCAATTCGGCAGCAATTGCTTCGGCAATACTTCGCTCTTCTGAACTCAGCAACAATACAACCTTACCACTGATCTGTTCTTCAGAGAAAGCTATCGCCAACAAGGCTTAGCCGCTGTGCCTTCTGTATTCCTGGGGAAATAAGCAACAACAGAAGACACAAAAGACAGCAATTTTGTTCAGAACAACAAAACAGAGATTTAGGTGATGCCACAACTGCGCAGCGTTTTCTGGTGTATATTCCTATTTTTATAGTGCCGAGATACATATGAGATGAGATTACAATTTCAAATGAAAAGAATCCCAACCGCTCTGCTATCTCGGCTTTTTACTGTTGCAAGCTGTGAAGGAGCCAAACTTCTATCTAAACATGACTCTAAAACAATGATGATCAACTAATTAGGATTATATACACCATTCTCCCCCTTAATCCTAATTTCTTCCGGCGGTGTTTCTGACACCCAACAACTCCCGCATCTCCACAAACTTCACTCTTGCTAGTGCTTTGGTTAAACTATTTGCTTGCTATTTGAGGTGTAATTGGGCCACAAAGATCAGCATGAACCAGTTCCAACAGTTCTTCTCCACGGCACATGGCTTGTGAAGGGAATGGTTATCGACACTGCTTTGAGAATATGCATCCTTCACACAATTGTGTGATATGATATATTCTCGGCACACCCCATACCAAATCTCTTGCCACCATATCCTTCATTGCTTGGAAATTCAAGTGACCGAATCTTGCATGCCATAGCCATGCCAGCTCCTCAACACAAAGTGAAAGACTCATAGGTATTGTAATGTTTAGCAATACCTTATACAGACAATTGCAAGATCGTTGAACCTTCAATAATAGCTTGCCTTCCTGATCACATATTTTGAGCATATCTCCATCAAACACCATGCTACAACCTTCTTCTGTCAATTGACCTAGGCTCAATATGTTGCTGCAAAGTTTAGGGATATAATACACCTCTGTGATCAGATGATGCTCCCCATTCTTGCATTCCAGCAAAATTGAACCTTTTCCCAGAATTTTCACCGATGAACCATCTCCAAAACGAACTTGACCAACAATGCTCTCGTCAAGCTTGATGAAGGATCGCTAGCCAGTCATATGATTGCTCGCACCATTATCTAGGTACCATAGAGCCTTCTCCTCATTTTGATATGAGGCAAATCTTTCTGGCAGAACCTTTTCTTCATTCAGCAATATCATACCTATAGAGCTTTGCTTGTAAATTGACAAAAGAAGTGCAGGTTCATCTTCTTGATCTCGGGATAGATTAACCTCTTCTTCTTTACGCTTGGGCAGCTGACACTTTGATGCATAGTGCCTGAACTTATCACAATTGAAGCATTTTATGTGACTCTTATCCCTTGCAGTGCTGCTATTTCCTCTGGCATCATATCGACCTCCATTGAAATCTCTATCGGCTCTGCCACGGCCACGTCCTTTGCCATGCCACCTTCCACAGCCTTGCCCATCCGACTTGCAACTAGTTTTGGTATTTGTTGCTAATTCTTGATTGCTATTACTCTTTTGGCGTGACTACCACTCAGCTTGAGTTAGAAGGAGTCGCCCTTCAGAGCTCATAGAACTGCTTCCTGTTCGCGAGCGGATTCGTTCTTCATATGCTTTCAGGCGCCCAATTGCTTCCTCAAACGGCATGTTAGCCAAATCAGAGTATATACTCAATTGATGCAACTAGTTGAAAAAACTTCTCAGGCATAGAATCAAGGAGTTTTTTCACCAATGTTGCATCTTCAAGCATGGCGCCAAGGTGTAAGTTCAACCTTCATTAAGACACAATTAAATCATTCAATTTGATTTAGGTTGTGCTCAATTGATCTAAAGGCATCCATTATGTGTTAATGGAGTGCAAGAGATAATTGAGACAACCATGCATCTTGGACTAACCATTTTATGAGTTGTGATTGAGTTAGGTCCAAAGATGAATAAGAAATTTGAGAACGGGATAAAGACGGCATCATGAGGTGATGGGCGTCAAGAGAAGATCCCGAAGACAAAGAGAAGAATCGAGTGATGATCCCGGGGGAGTATCAAAGCGATGATCATAAAGACCCCAAAGGGGATTGCTTGCGCGCGGCAGCGAAGGTATAACTAGATAGGCTAAGGACTTTTGTAGTATTTGAGTCTAAGGTTTTTATCGCCGTGCTATTAAGAGGGGTTGTCTCCTAGTTTGAGCTTCATCATGTGTTGGTGATCTCAATCCGCGTTCACTCAAGCTCAAATCATTTGGATTTGGTTTTTGCATAAGAGTTAACCATTTGGCACGTGTTGCGAATGGGTTAAGCTTGTGCTT
This sequence comes from Guadua angustifolia, assembly GCA_036346375.1. NCBI lineage: Eukaryota > Viridiplantae > Streptophyta > Magnoliopsida > Poales > Poaceae > Guadua > Guadua angustifolia. Next base: position 24,701,695 of record CM070515.1, read on the forward strand.
GGTTGTTATTGGTTCATGCTCCTATTTGCATGTGTTGCAAAGAGGAAGAGCATTTGGATTTGGTTTTCGCAAGTAGCTTTGATTTGCATGTGTTGCAAATAGGATAAGCTATATGCGTTGGCTTTTGCGTGAAGTTCATTTTTGCATGTGTTGCGAATGTTGAAGCTTCACGTTTTGGTTCGCAAAACTATCTTTCTAAAACCGTGTGGTTGCTTGGAGCTAAGTTTTGTATGTGTTGCAAAAGGAGAGAGCTCAAGCACGATTTGATGTTTGTGTGTTTGTATGGAGCTAGAGGCTTGCATGTGTTGCGAGTAAAGAGCTCATACATGTGATATGGTTTTATTGTGTTATTTGCAAGTTCGTTGTGCGAATAAACTGAGGTTTATGAGTCCGGAATCCCGAGAGCATGTGAGTGGGGCTTGCAACGGGAGTTGGCAAGTTGACCGGGTCTTGTGTTGACCTTCACATGGCTAGGGGGATTAATCTCATAAACTCGAGTTTGATTTGCTTAATACGTTTTGCAAATAGATCTTGAGTTGTTGGCGAAATGTGTTTTCGTTAGTTGGAGTTTTGATTTGCAATTGTGTTTTGCAAATGAGCTTTGAAGTTATGTGTTTCGATTCTAGAGCATGTGTTGGCATTTGCAAATGTGTTTTGCAAAGTGTCGGGGTCATGTGTTGATCCTTACATGGCTAGAGGGTTGATTGCATAAGTTCGCGGTTTATTTGCGAAATGTGTTTTTGCAAGTTGATTTTGGTGGTATTTAAAAATATCTACGAGTGCTTAAATCATGAAAATGGGTGGAGATTGTAGCCCTCGTGATAAGCTTTCATAGAATCAAAATCACCCAAATCGGAGTTCGAGTAAAAAGTTTGAGCGAAAACCGGATTTGGAGTCTGCCGGGGCGTGTGACCGCCCTGGCTCTGTGAGGGCGGTTGGACGGCCGGGTCCGTCGGACCGGACCTCAGTCACCGCCTGCCTCCGGTCGATTTTTCCAGATACGTGTTTTGGTTCATTAGGCGGTGCGACCGGCGAGTCTTGATCACGGCCGACCGTCAGATGCGACGACTGTGCCGCGGTCGGACCGTAATGTAACGAACAAAATTCGACCATTGCCTGTGGAGGGCGGTGGACCGGCCGAGGTCGGTCGGACCGCTTTTTTCTGATTTCGCCCATTTTGCCCCCAAACGGCTAGTTTTCCTTTGTGGACTATAAAAGGGGACCTTGGGGGGCATGGGCAGGGTGCTGGTGTTATTGTGAAGTGAGTTGGCTCTTGTGTGAGTATTTGGGAGAGGTGTTGCATGTGTTGCACACTCTCATTTGATTCTTGAGCTAAAGAGTGAGATTAATTGCATGTGTTGCAAATTAGAAGTGGATTGAGTGTCTATTGTGCATGTGTTGCACTTGATAGAGGCCTTGGTGCATGTGTTGCGACGAGATCACCGGGGCGCGTTCGTTGTGCTCGGTGAAGTTCAAGCGGAGGAGCGGCTTATTACTCTTGGAGGTTGCCGACTCCTAGGCAGCGTGGCGTCGTCGCGGAGCTCTCAAGGTGTGAAAGCCCCGCAAGTTTGTGAAGGTTCGGGTTGAGCCTACGAAAGCGTGAAAAACCACGACTAGTGGAAAGAGGCGGTGCTCGGCGGAGCCGGTCCAAGTGGTTGGGCTTGCCTCAACGTGGACTAGGGAGGCAGAAGCAAGTCTCCGAACACCACGGAAAAATATCGGTTGTCTCTTTTACTTTCAAGTATTTACATTTATTGTATATTGTTCAATTGCTTGATTGTAATTAGAATTGCTTAGTATTAATTGATTGTTCAAATTAGCAATTCTAGTTTAGAGACATAATTTAGTTAGTGCACTAGTGAGCCTAGTTGATTTAGGCTTTAATTGTCAAAACCTATCTATCGCTTCGCATATATATCTTTGATTAGGTTTTGACATAGGGGTTGATTAAAGCTAATTGTTTAGTGAGCGATCGAATTTTGTAAACACAAAGGTCTTTGAACCTCCTGCCATGCTCTGCTCAACCTTCCGGCAAATTCATCCACTGAATCTGTTTCTTTCATTCTCAAGGCTTCAAATTCGCTTTTTAGCGTCTGCAACCATGCTTTCTGAACTCAATTAGTGCCCAAAAATCTGATTCTTAGAGCTTCCCATACCTCCTTTGCATCCTTCTTCTTGGCGACTTGAAGGACATCTTCTGGAATGCATTGAAACAAAAACGCCTTTGCCTTTTTGTCAGTTTTTGCTTCCATGGCTATGCTAGCCTGAGGTTCTACAGCCTCCCAAATCCCCTAGGCATCCATCAAGGCCTCCATCTTGATCACCCAAGTGGTATAGCTAGACGTTGTTAGCATCGGAAACGTAAACGGCACTCCGTCGGTCTCCTTCGATGCTTGCTGAGATGGAAGTGCCATTAGCTCGAACTAGATGACAGATTGGAATACTTAACAAGCTCTGATACCAAGTGTTGGCCCTGATCTTGATTGAGTATTCTTCTCTGTCTAGGTATTGGTCTTCTGAATTCAATTCGTAGCAATTGCTTCGGCAATACTTTGCTCTTTTGAACTCAACAACAATACAGCCTTGCCGTTGATCCATTCTTTAGAGAAAGCTATCGCCAACAAGACTTAGCCGTTGCTTATGTATTCTTGTGAAACAAGCGACAATAGAAGACATAGAAGACAACAATTTTGTTCAGAATAACAAAACAGAGGTTTTGGTGCTGCCACAACTGCGCAGCGTTTTCTGTGTATATTCCCCTTTTTATAGTGCCGAGATACAGATGAGTTGAGATTACAATTTCAAACGGAAAGAATCCCAACCGCTCTGTTGTCTCGGCTTTTTACTATTTTCTATCTGGCAAGCCGTGAAGGAGGCAAACTTCTATCTAAACATGACTCTAAAACAATGATGACCAACTAATCAGGATTATATACAACACTTTCTCCTTTCCCTGATTCCTGCACCAGCTAGATTTGCTGGTCAGAAAAGTTCAGACTTTGCTGAACCATGATTCATTTCTTTGCCTTTTCATCACGCAAACATACTATATGACACCGCCTTTTAGGCTTTTAGCCATTGCGACATTGCTTAACATGCATGAACTGTTAAAGCCATGCGTGTTAATAATATATTACCATGATTCCGTCTAAATGATCAATTAAAGCAGCAAGGACAGCAATTACCAGCTACACAAATCATACGAAAAACACATCAGGAAACATGATCTTTTAACCAAAAAAGAAAAATTAATCCGTAGAATTGCTATTGTTTATTCTGCCCTGTGCTTGCTAGCTTCTCACAGTTTGTTGGATAAACCATGGTTGTAGAGTCAGTTTGCAATACATGTTTTTAGTTAGTAGAAGTTATATTGCATCCAAATTATCAAGAGTCCAGCATCAGGTTTCTTCTTATGTTTGAGTTTTAGACATGCTATAGTACCACACACCACACATTTTTGTGCAGTGTTAGGTTTTTTTTTGTTCCAGTCATATTCATTTTGTTAGTTAGAATCTTATCTACAAGAGGTTGTAATATTTAGATTATATATGTGTGCAATGAGAAAACAGAAAAGCTGTGGTTGGATTGTAGCACCAAAAATTTTCATGTTCTTCAATTTTCCTTCCATCGTTCCTTTATTTTTATGCTATGTTATCAGGTTTCAAAACCAAGAGTTTAGTGTTCAAGTTTACCTAAGCAGTAATGTCGTAGGGACCTATGATCTCTGACATTTGGTATTAGAGCCAAAGATCATGTCCGGTGACTCGACACCGAAGAGACAACTGCAATCAGGGACGCCGCTGTTGACAAGAATCGTCGAGTTGTCGGGATCAAGAAGGATCCCAGCAAGGGGAGACGTGGTGCCGATTCAATACCCATTGCTCACAGACAGCAACTACGGCTTGTGGGCCGTGAAGATGAAGATCATCATGTGATCGCTCGGTGTGTGGGTGGCAATAGAAGGCAGAGCTGTGGTTGATGAAGAGAAGGACCAAGGTGCTTTGGCTACCATATCCCAGTCAGTGCCGGACTCTGTGATGATGGCAATCACAGAGAAGGAGATGGCAAAGGATGCATGAGACACCATCAAGGAAATGTGAGTCGATGAAGATCATGTCAAAAGGCGCCATGGAGGACAATGAATCCATTAATGAGTACTCACTAAAGATCATGGCATTGGTGGGAGAGATTTGGTTGCTTGGCACTGAGATGGCCGATTCTGTTGTTGTCGAGAAGTTTTTCAGTTCAGTCCAAACAAGTTTATGCAGATTGTGGGAATGATTGAGCAGTGGGATGATGTCTCTGCTATGTCTATGTCAGAAGTTGTTAGGCACTTGAGTGCATTTGAGGAAGGCTTGAAAGGTAGATGCCAGCATAAGGAGAAAGAGCAGCTGATGCTCTCACATGCACACATGGAAGCCCTAACCCTTAAAGAAAAGAGAGGAGAGTATGGCTCCAGTCTTGGCACAAGGAGAGGAGGTGGACACAGCGGTGGCTATGGCCATGGGCGTGGTCATGCTGGGGGCCGTGGCCATAGTGGTGGCCATGGCAAGGATGGAAGAGAAAAGAAACATCGCAAGTTCAACAAGTTGAAGGTTAAGTGCTTCAATTGCAGTGAGATGGGAAATTTTGCTTCAAAGTGCCGGAAGCCTAGAAGAGAACACGCAAATCTTGTCCAGGAACAAAAAGACGATGAGCTTGCACTCCTTATGGCTGAGGTGTGTGAGCTAGTTCAAACCGTTCAAGAGGAAGGAAATGAAGCTATGATCAATGAAAAGGCTATAATGCCTAAGCTTTTTGAAGAACAAGATGTTTATTGGTACCTAGATACTAGAGCTAGCAATCATACGACAGATTATGTTGAGAAGCTTGCCAAGATGGATCAAACTGTTAGTGGCAAAGTTAAGTTTGATGATGGCTGTACTGTTAGCATCTGTGGGTGTGGATCCGTTTTGATGGAGCGCCAAACTGGAGAGCGTCATTGTTAACTGATGTACATTATATTCCAAGATTGAAGAACAACATTATTAGTTTGGGGCAGCTGGATGAGAATGGTTGTAAGGTTGTTGCTGAGGATGGTTTCTTGAAGCTTCTAGACAGACAACGGAACTTGTTGGTAAAAGTGAAGCGAGCCAAAAATCGGATGTATGTGTTGAACATACAACTTGCTAGGCCTGTGTATCTATTGGTGAACCACAAGGAGGAATCATGGATATAGCATTCTAGGTTCGGTCACATCAACTTTCAAGCACTAAAGAAACTAGTGCAAGATGGTATGGTGGAAGGAATGCCAATGATAGAACAGGTTGAAAAGGTCTATGATGGGTGCATGATGGGAAAATATCGAAGGCATCCTTTTCCATCGGAAGCAATGTATTGAGTGGATAAACCACTGGAGCTGGTGCATGGTGACTTGTGTGGACCCATCATGCTAAAAAACTCATGGCAATAAGAAGTATTTTCTGCTTCTTGTTGATGATTTCTCACGGTATATGTGGATTGTGCTGCTCAGAAGCAAGGATGAGGCATTTGACGCATTCAGAAAAGTGAAGATGGCAGCCGAGGTGGAGTCTAGACACAATGTGAAGGCTCTTCGAACTGATCATGATGGTGAATTCAATTCAAATGAGTTCGGCCACTACTATGATGAGCTTGGGATCAAGCATTTTCTCGCGGCACCATATTCGCCACAATAAAATGGTGTTGTCGAGAGAACAAATTAGATTATGGTCAACATGCTCGATGTCTATTAAAGAGTATGGATGTGCTTTGGAAGGTTTTGGGGAGAGGCTATTACAACAGGTGTGTATTTGCTTAATCGAGCACCAACCAAAAGCATGATAGCAATGATGCCATACACAGCTTGGCACAGGAAGAAACTGAAGGTGCGACATCTATGTACATTTGGGTACCTTGCTTATGTGAAGAAGGTTGGATCCCACCTCACAAAACTAGCAAATCACAGCACGGTGATGATTTTCATTAATTATGAACTAGTTTCTAAAGCATATCAGATGTATGATCCATTGAACAATAAATTGCCATAGCGAGAGATGCTATGTTTGACAAGGGAAAGAAGTGGAACTAGAGTTCAGATTCTACACATCAACAAGAACATCCCGTGAGATGTTCACTAGTCAGGTTTGGTGCTGATCATGATGCAGGTGAAGATGAACCAGTTCCAGGCAAGCCACAATAGCCAAAATCTGCTGATTCTAGTGACCTACCCTAGTCACCAAGCACACCACCAGCAACAATGGGGGCACCTGGAATGCTGCACACGCCAGCAGCATCCACGTCAGCATATACGTCAAGTTCTAGTGAAGAGCCTTGGCGTGAACGAGATTTGAAAGATATATATGATGCCACATCTGAAAGTTGAGTATGAATACTCAGGACTGTGCTTGCTTGGAGTGGAAGAACAAACAAGTTTTGAAGAAGCCAACAAGAAAGTTGGAGGCATGCAATGCTTGAAGAAATGAATTCCATTCAAAGCAATGGCACCTGGCAGGGTTCCAAAAACCGTTTTTCGAAAAACCGCTCAAAATTTGAAATTCAAAAACCACTCAAAAACTATTAGAAATCGAAGAGTTAAGAAATAAAAAATGTTTGAAAAAAATAAAAAAAATCGAAAACCATTAGGTTTTTAGCAAGAAACCGTAGTTTTTTGCGAGAAACCACTCGATTTTTCACAAAAACAACAGGCCAATTGAATGTTCTTAAAAAATAGTTTTCGAGCAATTTTTTAGCGGTTTTTAGTGAAAACCATGATTTTTAATAGTTTTCGAGCGATTTTCAACGCACAAATTTTTTCAAATTTTTTGAATTTTTTTAATTAGCCTGATTTACCAAGTAGTTTTTGATCTTGAACCGCAGTGGTACGCTCAAAAAAGCACGGTATTTGAGCAATTTTCGTTGGTTTTATGAACCCTGGCACATGGGAACCCACTATGTTACCATTGGGACAAAAGCCAATTGGTTTAAAGTGGGTATACAAGTTTAAGAAGAATTCTAGTGGAGAAATTGTGAAGCACAAGCTAAGACTTATAGCAAAGGGCTATGTTTAGCGGGTATAGATTTTGAGGAAGTTTTCACTCCTGTGGCTAGGCTGCGAACAGTGAAGCTCCTTATTGCAGTGGCATCTCAAGAGGGATGGGAGGTGCATCATATGGATGTCAAATCTGCATTCCTAAATGGAGAACTTATCGAGTAGGTATATGTATCACAACCACCCGGTTTTATTGCTAAGGGAGAAGAGGATAAGGTCTTGAAGTTGCATAAAGCGTTGTATGGGCTGAGACAAGCTCCCATGGCATGGAATTCAAACTTGGACAGAACACTAGTTGAATTGGTTTTTTAAGTGTCCTGGTTGAGCATGCTGTGTACAAGAAGAAACAAGGAATTTCCAATCTCTTGGTTGGTGTATATGTTGACAACCTAGTCATTACAGGAGCAAGTACTAAAGAGATTGGAAAATTCAAGGAGCAAATGAAGACCATGTTCAAAATGAGTGATCTTGACTGCTCAGCTACTACCTTGGGATCAAAGTCAAACAAACATCACAAGGTATATTGCTGTGTTAGTCGGTTTATGCGTAAAATTTTTTGGATAAGTGTGGTATGAAGAATTGCAACCCGAGCCAAATTTCCGTGGAGGCTAGATTGAAGTTGAGTAAGGAGAGTACTAATCTAGTCATTGATGCTACACTTTATGGGAGCATTGTTGGGAGTTTGAGGTATTTGGTGCATACCCGGCCGGACATATGTTATGCCATCAAGATTGCTAGTAGCTATATAGAAAAGCCCACCACAGAACACTTGGCAACAGTAAAACATATTTTAAGATATGGCTGACGAGGGCTGGGAACTCCTTGACCGGCCGGCGTGCGGTCAACGGATCCCTGCTCGGAAGGCCCCGATCACACTGGTGTGCACTGGGCGCTCGACCTCGAGTGCGGTGTGCGAGCTCGACTCAGACGACCTCGAGCTCGGCGGGTCTCTGCTCGAACCCTAATCCGCCCTAGGATTTCGGATCGCATTTGACCGACAGCTTCAGAGAGCGGTCGGGGGATGACTAAGAGTGCGCAGCAAGTTCGCGATTGTTGCCACTTTCAAGGTGCACGAAGGCCCCTTTCAAGGATCGCTCCGGCCGCTGCAGGCAGAGGGAGTATAAAGACCAAGGACGCATGAGCTCCAGGGGAGAGGAGGACGACACAAAGACACACAAGAGCTCGAGCTAGGAATCACCGTTATCGCCTTGAATTGTAAACACTACTCAGACACCCATATAACAAGAATCACCGTCATGAAGGTGACTGGAGTAGAGCTATTACCTTCACGAGGGGCTCGAACCAAGATAAACTCTTGTCTCGCGCTCGTTGTCGCCTTGTTCACCATCACCGCGATCGATTTTCTTCCTTCGCTCGAGCAAAATGCAGCTCGGGTCCCATAAACTCTCTGACCCCTACCTCTTTTCTTGCGGTTGACGATCCCGATCGTCGACAATATGTGAGAGGAACATTGGAGCATCGTTGTTATTACAAAAGGAAAGGAGGAAGCTTGCTACAGCTGTGTAGATATTGTGACAGTGATATGGCAGGTGATCAAGCTCAACCCCGAGAAGTGCGTGTTCGACGCGGCGTCCGATAAGGTGCTCGGCTACATGATCGGGGGCTCGGGGGTTGGTCCAAACCCGGAGAAGATCGAGGCGATCGAAAAGATGGCACCCCTGACCTCGATCAAGCAGGTGCAAAGCCTCACTGGCCGCATGGCCGCCTCGAAGTTCATCTCGAGGCTCGGCGAGCGCGGGCTCCCATTCTTCCAAACCTTGCGCAAGCACGGGGGCTTCGAGTGGACTCCAGAGGCCCAACGATCCTTCAACGACCTGAAGACGTACCTGTCGTCCCCACCCCTCCTTACAACGCCACAACCTGGTGAGAAGTTACTGCTATATCTCGCGGCCACCCCCCATGCTGTTAGTGCCGTCCTGGTGGCGGAACGGGGCCTCAAAGAAGACCCCATTTATTATGTCGTGAGGTCTTGCACGAAGGCGAGCGCTACCCGCAGTACAAAAGCTGTTATATGCTCTCCTCATGGCTTCGCCAAGCTCCAAAGACTATTTCGAGCGCACTCAAGTGGTCGCCCGAGCAACTTCCCGCCGGGACATCTGAGAACTGGAGGGCGGCGGCGAATCGCCAAGGGCCATGGAACGGGCGGCGTTGACGCCCGTGTCGCGGGCACGCACGACCATAAAATCGCAAGTGCTCGCCGACTTCGTGGTCGAGCAGACGTCGCAGCCCGCTCCCGAGCTTCAGGTCGAAGAGGAAAAGCCCTGGGTCATGTTCTTCGACGGCTCGAGGTCCTTCAAGCGCCGGGTCAGGGTCCTTGTCCTCACCCAGCGCGACGAGCCGAGGTATGTGAATTGCTTTTGGCTTCTCAACACCAACAATGTGGCGGAGTACGAAGCCCTCTTGGCCGGCTTACGAGCTTGCAAGGCCTTGGGCATACGCCGTCTGGTCGTGAAGGGCGACTCCAAGCTCGTCATCAACCAGTTCAACAAGGACTACCAGTGCTCGGAAGACTCGATGGCTAAGTACTCGTCGAGGCACGCAAGATGGAGAAATGGTTCCGAACTTGGAGCTCAAGCACATCCCGGGAAAGACAACTCCGGCGTGGATCGCCTCTCCAAGCTCGGCTCCTCCAACGACGACGCCCCACCCGACGCTATCCTCGAGACGCCGGCGGCTCACAATCTCCGACCAAGAGGTCGCGCCGCCATGGTCGGTACCCACTCTGGGCGAGGCCATCCACGATTTCTTGCTCGGGCAACTCGCCACCCGACCGCCGAGAGGAGCCGGATCAGCGGCCGGCGAAGTCTCAGACACGCTTGTCATGGGAGAGCTTTACAGACGCAATGTTTTCGGCATCCTGACGCGGTGCATCTCCACGGAGGAGGGTAAGTACCTCCTGCATGACATTCACTCAGCCTCTGGGGTGCACTCTTCAGACAGACAATGGTCGGAAGGCCTTCCGCATGGGGTACTATTGGCCCTCGGCCAGATGCTCGTGATATCGTTCGCACCGCCGAGCTCGCCAATTCCACGCCGGAAGTCGCATCAACCCGCCTCGCGCTCCAGACCATCCGCTCGCGGGCCCTTCTCGACACAGGGGCTGGATATCCTCGGTCCTTTTCTCAAGCAACCGGGGAAGAAGTTTCGTTAAATCGCTATCGACACCTTCACCAAGTGGGTAGAGGTTGAACCGGTCTCGACCATAATCGCCGGGCGGCGCTTCATTTCTTCCGCTTGTTCGTGGTCACTGTGCACGGGGTTCCATGCAAAATTATCACCGACAACGGTACTCGGTTTATCAAATGAGTTGTTCCAGGAGTTTTGCGAGGAACTCGGCATCAAAATCGCTTAAGCCGGTGGCTCACCCCGAGCAATGGAGCAATGAACGCCGCCAACGGAAAATCGCCTAGGGCGCCAAGAAACGAGTCGCAGATGAGCTCGATCGACACGGCAAGGCTCGGTGGATGAACTTCCCACCGCCCTATGGTCTATTCGTACCACAACAAGCCGAGCCACGGGTCCACACCCTTCCACTCGTGTTCGCATCAAGCCGCCCTACCTCCCGAGGTCACGCTGGCTCGCCAGAGTCGCCTTGGTCGACCAAGTCGACTTCGAGCACGAACGGTCTCGACCTCACCCTCGCAGAAGAAGTAAGATGCCGTGCAATCGCCACGATCAACGACTACCGCAAGCTCTTCGCAGACATGCGTCTCGGTCGATCACGACCTAGGAAGCTCCTTGTTGGGGACCTAGCCCCGAGGCGGATTCAGAGCTCGGCCCAAGACCAACAAGTTATCCCCATGCTGGGAGGGCCCTATAGAGTTGTTTCAATAGATCGCACGGGCTTACTTGCTAGCAATGCCCGATGGCGAGAGCTCTCTAGCTCGTGGAATATAGATCATCTCAAAGTTTTATGTGTAAACTCTATGCCTCACATTTCAATAAAGCCGGTCTTTCATTTTTGCCCTTTTTATGTCTCGCTTCCACTTATGTTGTCGCTATTTCTTTTCGACGGTTCCTCGCTTTGTTTTTTTTTAACACGACCTTCGCGCTTAAGCGCATTTGCTCCTAGTCTAAGTGACGCAGTTTGACGTTCACCCCAGCCGACGAGCTAAACGTAGTTTAACCTCTTCGCAATCTAGCTCTTCCTCGTGCCTGCTCGAAGCCGAGAACCTCGCCGCTTTAGTTGCCGAGCGATATGCATGGTCGCGAGAGCCGCTCGAGCACTAACCTACTTAACGATGTCCGCTTGCGTGCCCTTCTACCTTTTGCGAATTGTTCCTCCACTTTGCGTGTCGTGGCCTCTCGTCCATATTTAAGTCTTGTTCTCGAGGCACGCGTCGCTCGACCTCGGACCCAACGGGTTGGGTAAGGCTGCCCTATCGGCCAAGACGACCTAGAAAGCACGGGAACGGCTAACAAGCAAAGCAAGAAAGACTTCAAGCATCCCCAAGCTACGGATTTACAACAGGGACGAGGTTTCTTTGTACACCAAAAACAAACCACTTCTGTTAGTACATTCCTTGCTTTTTGATGTTTCCTTACAGGTCGGCCATCTCGCGGGCAAGCTTTTCCTGCTCGAGCTGGGCCACTTTTGCCTTCAGGGTTGCGATCTCACCCTAGAGCTGGAGGGCTTGCTGGGAAGCATCCACGGCTCGACGTCGTTCGTCTTCAAGCTGGGCCAGGGCACTCTTCGCTGCTTTACCGACGCGCTCGAGCTTCTCTTCGAGCCCGGGGACCTTAGTCCCGGGCCCAAGAGGCGACTTCACGGGAGCCTTCTCCAAATACTCGACTTTAGCGCTGCTCGACCTCGAAGGCCTTGGTGGCACGATCGAGCTTCCCTCAAGCTCGAGGATTTTGGCCTCGAGCTGGGGCGCCCTGCGTGGAGGAGTGCCTACTCCGCGATCGGCCCTCTCCAGGTCCTTGACCTTGGCCTGCTCGGTTTCAAGCGTCTTGTTGACGCTCCCAAGTTCCTCCTCGAGCTGGAGTATCTTGGCCTTGAGCTCGAGTCGACGCCTCATGAAGCCTTCTCCAGCCGATCTTGGCCCGCTCACCTCGAAAGGCCAGGGTTGAACGCGGCGCGCTGCTCCACGGCCTTAAAACAAGTCACGTCGGAGGCCCCTGTGCCGCTCGAGCTCTTCCGCATGGGCTATCTCCTGCGCCCTCATCGCCCAAAGTAGATCGCCGAGCTCTTGGGTCTTCGCCGAGCTCTCGCCGACCTCAATGGTGCTGACGAGCTGTCAAGCTCAACCTCCGCGCCTCTCAAGGCCGAGGAGACCTCAAGACGACAAAGATGCTCTCGAGGCCTTGTAGCCCTTGAGAGGCATGGTCGATCACCTTCATGACGAAAAGGGTGGCCCAAAATGAGAGGGACAAGGAGGTCAAACCACGAGCTCGGTTGGCGGAAGACCTTACCTCGGGAGACGCCCTCCAGCGTGCGGCGGTGAAGTCCTCACGGCCGTCAATACGATCGCGAGGGATCTCCTCCTCCTCGTCCACCGCCATGCGGTGCCGGATCGACCACGGCCACCGATGGCGACTTGGCCGGACTCGAGTCCCCTCCCGGGCGGCTTGGTTATTCTTGCCTCCTCCGGTGGGTTAAGGCCACCGACGGGGAGGACATAGCGGCGATGCTAGCCCCGATCTCCACGGTCGGGTCCTGCTCGCCTCCCACCACCAAGGATGGCACCGGATCCGCCTCGGCATTCACGACCTCCGTGGCACAGGGTGCCGCGACCTCGGCCTTCGGCACTGCAGCTCGCGGGAGGTCTGCGGAGCTTCATGACCGATCACCCCCGTGACCGGCGGGTCACGCCCCAACGCCTGGGCGATCGTGGTCAGGGTCTTGGAGGCCACTTCAATCGTGGCCTCAAGGCCCCGAGTATCCTCCTCACGGGGCTTGGAAGCCCGCTGCCAAAGATCGTGTCGTGGGCCTCGCCTGCAGTGTCGTAGTCCGCACGACCGCTGGCTCGCCGGACGAGTCGTCAAGCCCTTGGTAGAACTCACCGACCAAGGGCTGGCCCGAAGAAATGCGTGTCCCACGACGATCATGGCGCTGACCAGCTCGGCGTTCTCCTCCTGGACTCGGACTCACCTCGACAATGACCATCGTCAAAAGCGGGCAAGTTTGAGCTCGGTGCTCGAGGTCCGCGATCAAAAGCATACTCTAAGCGAAAGATCTGACGGGGCGGCGCAGACCAGATGCTTGGGCCTACTGGTCACAGACTCCTCCTCGCCGAGGGTCGTCGAAGGTCTTGTTGCCCTGATGTTGAGGGGGCGCCAAGCTTATGTCCTCGCGGCCGAGACCTCGGGTCCGAGCCGGCTCCGCATCGCCTCGCCAGTGGGGGTTCGGGCTCATGCCCTGGGCCGGGGTGCCTCAAGACTGGCGGTGGCAGCCGCCTCTTGCTTCTTGTGTAAGGGAAGACTCGTCAGACGGCAAGGCATGAAAAACACAAGCTCGGGGGCTCGGCTAGAAGGGCCCTTACTGTGGCACAGTCCCCCCACTCGACGTGGCGTTTCTTCGCCTCCGTCTGGCTTGATCCGGCGGTGGAGGTCGCTTCTTCCCCGCTGCTCCGCCTCCGCCAGTGCGGAGCATCCTCTGGCCGTGTCCAAGACTCTGGTGGGCTCGCGAGCAAGCGAAGCTCGTGAAGGCTCGCAGCAAAAGACTCGGGCGCTTGGTCGGGAGACTTACCTCGTCCTTTCGACGGAGTACATTCTTCGACGGGGTTGCCGATGACGCGTACTCGTCGCCACCTTCCCAAACATCTCGACCATCCCGGCGGCGACCGGATTCTTTCAGACCGCAAGGCAAGCGGTTTGTCGAGAAAGGTCTGAGGGTGTACACGAGCCGACCTTGGGATAAGAAGACTTACTAGACGTGCCCTCGCGGGTAGCATCATCGGACCCTCGATCTCAAGAACGGGTGCTCCCTCCGCCGAGAGGGACACACGGTTCGCAGAAATCATTAGCGATCGCTTTCATTGTTGAGGCCACGCGTGGCGCGAGATATGGATGAGGGCGATGGCCTCCTCGTCGACCTCGAGGTCGTCCGACTGAGTCTCCTTCTTGCGGTTGGCGATGGGGGTCCTTCAGACACGGCGTCGACCTCGCCCCTCTTGAGTAGAACCAAAGACTGCTCCACGAGCCGAGGGAATCCTGGGATGGAACTTAGGAAGGCCCACTTGAGCCCGACTCACTGCCGGAAGTAGAGGCATCCGACCACGGGTCCTTCCCGAGCGGAAGAGACCGAAACTGGAAGAAGAGCGAGGAGTCGGGAGGATCCCTAGGAATCCTCGCATAGATGGGAAAAGATGGTGAGGAGAAGAACGGAGTTCGCACCGAGTTGATGAGCTCGATGTCGCACTGGAGAGGACCTTCATGATTTAACTCACTCTCCGGGTCCGCAAGCCAAAGAGGGTATAGTGCTCGGTCTGCACGATCTCGCTGTCCTTGGGTGCGCTCGATCTCGTTGCTCTAAGTATGCCATGTAAACGGGTCTAGAAGCCCCAGGGACTCGAGCTCCTTCATCCTCGAGTGCGACAGAGTGCTCCTTCCTAACTTGGCCATGGCGGTTGAGGCTGGTTTGGTCTGAGGGGGAAAGGAGGACCTTGCTCGGGCGAGAAGGCTTGGAAGGCGAAGGGCGCAAGAGCAAGAGCTTTTCGACGAACGCTGTAGCGCTGGGTTTATAAACCGCAAAGTCCGGTCCACGGCGCCTCAAAAGGCGTGCCAACCGCGATTTGACGGGCGCGATTAAGGCTTGGGCTACGGAGTCGAGACGCCGCCAGGTGCCCACCAACCGTTCACATCCGTATTCAACATCGGGAAGTCCAAGGTCGCCAGTGTCGAGGCCAAGGGACTTGCCTTGTGGTCTCCGCCCGACCTCGACCAAGGAGTCAAGACCTACGAAGGTTTTTTCCGTCCCAAGAATAAGGCTCGAGGTCGTCCTGAGGGTTCCCTCCGACCTAGAGCCTCGGGGGCTGGCTGACGAGGGCTGGGAACTCCTTGACCGGTCGGCGTGCGGTCAACGGATCCCTGCTCGGAAGGCCCCGCATGACTGGTGCGCCTCAGGCGCTTCGACCTCGGCGCAGTGTGCGAAGCTCGACTCCGACGACCTCGAGCTCGGCGGGTCTCATCTGAAGCCCTGATCCGCCCTAGGATTTCGGATCGAGCATTTGACCGACAGCCAGAGAGCGGTCGGGGGATGACTAAGAGTGCGGCAAAGTTCGGGGCGATTCTTGCCGCCTCAAGGTGCACGGCCCCTTTCAAGGATCGCTCCCCGCCAGGCGAGAGGGAGATAAAGACCAAGGACGCATGAGCTCCTGGGGAGAGGAGGACGACACAGCACACACAGTAGCTCGAGCTAGGAATCACCGTTACCGTCTTGAATTGTAAACACTGCTCTGTACACCCATATAGCAAGAATCACCGCCGCAAAGCGGCGGAGTAAAGCTATTACCTTCACAGGCTCGAACCAAGATAAACTCTTGTCTCGTGCTCGTTGTCGCCTTGCTCCGACCATCACCGCGATCGATTTTCTTCCTTCGTTCGAGCAAAACGCAGCTCGGGTCCCATAAACTCTCTGACCCCTACCTCTTTTCTTGTGGTTGACGATCCCGATCGTCGACAATATGTGAGAGGAACATTGGAGCATCGTTGTTATTACAAAAGGAAAGGAGGAAGCTTGCTACAGCTGTGTAGATATTGTGACAGTGATATGGCATGTGATCTGGATAATAGGAAGAGTACCATAGGTGTGATTTTCTATTTGGGTTCATGTCTAATTAGTTGGATTTCACAAAAGCCGAAGATAGTTGCATTATCTTCATGAGAGGCATAATATATTGCTACTATGTCAGCTGCATGTCAAGGTGTGTGGTTGTTAAGATTGATAGAAAATCTATTTGACAAAGAGCAGAATGTGGTGACGCTGAAAATCGACAATCAATCTACAATCTCATTGTGCAAGAATCATGTACTACATGAGGAAATAAACACATAGATACACGTTTTCATTTTGTGCGTGAATATGTTAAACATTGGGAAAATAGTAGTTGAGCATGTGAGCACTGAAGAAAAGCTTGCCGACATTCTCACTAAGCCACTTGGGAAGTTGAAGTTCCTGGAGATGAGGGAGAAGATCGGCATACAAGATGTAAACAATCCAGCAACCAAGGTTAACAAAGTGAATGTTGGATAAACCTTGGTTGTAGAGTCAGTTTGCATTACATGTTTTCAGTTAGTAGAAGTTATATTGAGTCCAGATTAGCAAGAGTCCAGCGGCAGGTTTCTTCTTGTGTTTGAGTTTTGGACGTGCTACAGTATCACATGAACCCCAGTCAGATTCATTTTGTTAGTTAGAATCTTATCTACAAGGGGTTGTAATCTTTAGATTATATATATGTGCAACGAGAAAACAGAAAAGCTATGGTTCGATTGCAGCACCAAAATTTTTGTGTTCTTCAATTTTCCTTCCATCGTTCCTCTATTTTTTTGCTCCGTTATTAGGTTTTAGAACAAGAGTTTAGAGTTCAAGTTTACCTGAACAATATTTGTTGGAACTATCAGAAAATTTTGTCACGTAGCCAACGTAGCTCACTATTGTTTTTTTATTTATTCCTTGGTTTATATAGTCAAGCTAGATTACAAACCAACTCAACAAACTAACTAAATCTTATCTTCTTGAACAAACTAAATCCTTAACCAATGATTTTAACATGAAAAGATTATCTCTAATATTTCCCCCCTAATCTTGACACATCGACTCTTACTCATTGAGGCAATATGTCTCAATTATGATTTGTGTAACATATACTCGACACAGGATGAAGAACGCATCTTCTCAACACCTTGGACTCATCTTTGATGGACTTGACTTTAGACGATAAACACTCCTCCTTAACGCTCTGGAGTCAATTTCGACGGACTCGATTTTGGACGGCAAACGCATCTCCTCAACACCCCAAAGTTGACTCAAAATTTTTACTTCTTACTTGCATACACCTTTCTTGCTACAGCCTGGAGCTTGCTTCTTTGCTATTTTGTTTCTCCTCCAAGTCCTTCAGTGTAGAAGCTATTGCCCTTCTGATCTCCTCGGCTTGGGAATTGAGTAGAAGGGCTCACGCAACAACAAGCTCACAACCAGGGATTCAAAAACCATTTTTGAAAAACCGGTTTGAAATTCATGGAACAAAACCGCTCGAAAACCGTTAGAAACCGAAGGGTTAAGAAATAAAAAAATTGAAAAAAATTCAAAAAAATGAAAATTCATTCGGTTTTTAATGAAAACCGTAGTTTTTCATGAAAAACTGCTTGGTTTTCACCGAAAACCAACTGACCAATTGAATGTTCCTTAAAAATAGTTTTGAGTGATTTTTTAAAGGTTTTCGAGCGGTTTTCAAGACATAATTTTTTAAAAAATTTTTAATTAGATTGGTTTACCGAGTGGTTTTGAATCTTGAACCATAGTGAGAAGGTCAAAAACCATAGTTTTCGAGTGGTTTTCGCTGGTTTTTAAAACCCTGCTCACGACCGCCTCCCCGGTGGTGGATGCGACATCCTCCACCAACGTCGAGCTCTGTGACACTCCCCTGGCGTGCCAGCTCCTATGCCTTTACCACACCACACTCGACATGTGTAGGGCAATGTCCTAGCACCACAAGGCGTAGTGCCTGATCACGCAGCAGCTACACGGACTAAGTAGCCGGACGTCCATGGAGCCCACGATGGGGACCTCCACGTTGTGCTTGCCACGCGATGACCACCCTGGGATGGCCGCCCATGCTCGCACACCCCTACCGTTCACGCCGCTCCCGCGGCTCCTACCACCACCGACCTCTAGCCTCCATGCCTTCGGCCATGCGCCGCCACGCGCATGCGCGCCACCGTTGTTAGGCCACATCCACCGTCCTCACGATGCGCCACCTTGACGGTCTCTGCACCCTTGGCCCGACACACCTGCTTCCTCGGTGCCACCCTCAGGAGTCTCCTCCTTCCGGGGGGAGTGGGTTGATCTGAAACCTTAGACTTTGAAATCACTTGTTGGAACTACCAGCAAATTTTGCCAACGTAGCTCACCGTCATTTCTCTATTTATTCCTTGGTTTATATAGTCAAGCTATATTATAAACCAACTCAACAAACTAACCAATTAATTCTTATCTTCTTAAACAAACTAAATCTCATCTCTTAACCAATAATCTTAACGTGACAAGATTATCTCTAATAGTATTGTCGTAGGGACCTGTGATCTCTTACACAGTTCACACCATATGATCGATCACCCGCCGCCTTGACCTCTTTGTCAGCTAGGTGCAGTGCAGTGCGTCAGGATCAGGATCTCTTCAGAAGAATCACTCCATTCTATTTTCTAGGCTCAGTTCGGTTCTTCAAAAATGCCATCTCTTGCACAGTTCTTCACTGCAGAACAACACAAATCTGAAATCCCCAATAGGCCAATACCACGACGTCCACTTGGCACTACCAATCCATCATTTAATCTTGATGCAGCTCAACTGGCAACGCAGGAGGTGATCCGGCTGGCGATGGCAATGCTCTAGATTTTATGTGCCTCGCACCTGATAGATACTGTAGGATTTCAGATCTTAACAGTTCTGCAGTATTGTACATTAGGTCCTTAATCTAATTGCACGGTTGCCGGAGGTACAGGTATCTCTCGATTGGCCACAGCCTCGGAAGTAATGCATGGTTCTGTAGCACCGTGAAATTTTCGTTTTCCGCTGCACTGTAGAGAGAGAGAGAAAAGAGGGGGGGGGGGTCCCTTTTCCACAACCACACGGATTCAAACAGCACAAAAGACGGTGGATTTGACTTGTGTTCGAATCAATAGTAGTATGTCAGCTTTACATAGTAGTGTGCTCTTGCAATTCGCAAACGACCTCACTGTCTCTCTTTTCCAACAACAGGGAGCAACCCTTGCTATCTTATTGCTCCTCCTCTCACCTAATGTAATTTTCTGTCTCCAAACCTCCTATATTAATTCAAGTATAAAGCGTTGGCGTCAGCTCGCCGATTCAGAAATGCTCTGCAACGACGGCCGCCAGTGCCGGCCTCTGCCGCCACCGCCGGCGCTGCTCCGATGCCGGTCTTTCTCCGGGCGCTTCCGGTCCTGAACCAAGAAGAGGGCACATATCGACAGATCAGCGATTGCTGATGCTATGGATCACGGTTCGATCAGAGGAGAAGCTCAGGAAGGAGCGAGCGAACAATCACCTGGTGATCGGTGGGCTGCCTCTGCTCTTCGTTGGCCGCCGTGGCAGCGTCGCCCCTCGGGGGTTGCCGCCGCCTGTGCTGCGGGTGGTGCTGGTCGATCACCTCCTCGCATCTCCGCATCCTCTCCTGCCTCCTCGCCTGCAGCGCCGTGGTCACCTCTGCGCGCACGAACAGAGAGGCAGACCATGTATGAGAGGAAATGAACCGGCCAAGAAACAGAGGAAGCCAATCCAAGAACCGTCTTTGATTGATGGATGCTGGATGCAAACCTTGGGACGTGATGAGGCGGTAGACCTGCCCGAGGAGCAGCGTGTCCTTGGGCTTGAGGAGCTTGACCTTGGTGATCTTGGCTCCTTCTCCTCCGGCAGTCGCCGCGACGGCGGGGTCAGGCTTGGCGTCGCCGCCGCCGCTACCGGAAACGCCGAGGACGACGAGCGCAACGTAGTGCCCCGGGTTGCTGCGCATGACTTCCGCCGCAGTGGCTGGCCAGTAGAGGCGCTCGACCTTCCGCCTGGGTGCTCGATCACCACGGCCGCCGCCTCCGCCGCCTGGCAGTTGCCCATCGCCGGACTCGCCGCAACCGCCTCGCCGGTGGCTTAATCAATCCGCACCTTAAGGCAATGGCTGCGCGAGTTCTTGCGAAGCTGCTGCTTCTGCTCTTGTATGGATTCTGGAAAGGACGGGGGTGGTGGTGGTGTTGGTTATATGGAGCTAGCGACTAGCGAGAGGGTGGAGCGACAGCCGAGAGGAGGGCGTGATTAGCAAGGTGGTTAACGATTTTTAATCCACTTTTGGGCGTAATGGTTGGTTGTTGCGAGGTGATAATTCAAGGAGGCAACGTGTTAGGATTTTATTTTAGCACATGTAGAGAGTATGGATTGTGGAGTGTGAAAAATATGGCCGCCCAGTAGAATATAGTAGATAGACTTTGTGTTTGTGTTTTTATCCGGGCATGTCGTGACATGCCATATGTCGCCAATTAAGGGGTTGAAATTGTACATCCAATCAGGGCCTCAAGGGTGTGTTTAGTTGCTTGTATCAAATGGTACATGTATGAGATGATTTAAGAAAAAAATCTTCTATATGTTTAGTTGCTTAAATGGAATCATCTTGTCCTAAACAGTGTTAAACAAATTTAAGAAATATTTCCTATAGATGTTGAATCATTTTATTCACCCAAAATAATAGAACCAAATGGTACAAGACCATCCTATTTAATCTCATCCCACCAATCAAACACACCCTAAATTATATCAACTGTTTGCGAGACAAGCGTAACACTTACATTGTTTCGATTGCAAATATGTCATTTCTTGTATATACAATTTTAGGATGCAGACTTTCCTATGGTTTTAGATACAAGTGGTATGGCGGCACTAGCTCGGAATGAGGGTGGTTGCAACACTGGGATCTCCGGTACTTCGACTTCAGGGAGAAATCCCTAGGTCTGACCTTTGTTGGTTGTGCCTGGCAATAGCCTTGTTGAAGGCATTGTTTTGTAGTCTGAGGTTTTACTCTCCGAGGTGAAAACCTTTGGTCCGACCTTCCTTTGGTTGGATCATGGCAATGGCGGTCGTATGCGTGTCGAGTCCTTCTTGGAGGCGTTGTCATTGGAGAGCTTTTATCGCGGTCTAAGTGTTGCTATGATGGTGGATAACCTTGAAGACAATATTATGCGTGATGTAGTTTGCATGACGGTTCCTTTGTCTTTTCTTGTGTGTGTGTGTTTGGTGTGTACACCCTAGGTGTGTAGGGGTCGGAGTCTTCTTAGTATAATTGTATCACCTTGATGTAATTTACTAAGATTAATAAAAGCTTCTTTTATAAAAAAAACAATTTAAGATCTTTTTAGATAAGTGGTAATTTTTTAGAAGGTTTTGATATTCTAAAATATTTCAATGAAATACGGCCCTAATTCAAACATGACTAAGTTGATTCTTAAGAATATCGCTACGGCTTTAGTTAAAGCGAAAGAGAATTCGCAAGAAGGTTTCAGGTGTAACGAGGTTTATAAGGTGTAAAGCACTTTTTGGAGGGAGAGGCTGGACACGTGTAGGAACAGGAGTATTGCAGAAGCCACATGTCTTTGGACGTGTCATTAGATGCCAGTGTTGCAAACATAGATGATGCAATAACAGCCTGTACAATAAGCAACCGTACCTGATCTGAGTCGTCTATTTTTAAGATCTATCGTTTAAATTCGTATGCTACATTGCCTGTTTGTTACAGTAAAAATACTACAGTACCACATGTGATCTGAGCCATCTATCTGACCTGTCCCAGCGTTGCCTGAGTTGCCTCCGGGTGCCATATGTGATCTGAGCCATCTGTCTGACCTGTCCGAGGGTTGCATGAGTTGCCTGCGGTAATCACAGGGAATGAAGAACCCCAAGGATGGCTGGCATCTGCGGCAAGCTTGTCACTTTGGTCTCCCCTCGCTTCAACTCAACTCTATTGAGAAGCCACTCGCCGATCGGCTAGCGAGATGTTGCTTGGATCTTGCACAGCAGCATCTAAATAGAGAAGTGCTTTCATACTTTTTTTTAACAATTGCACAAGTATTAAAGTATGTATAAATAGTAGATAATAATTACTTACCATTTCACTTACTTTAAGATTTATGCATCTTGTATTAGAAGAGAAAGCATCGAAGCACTGCTCATAATTTTAATGTATTTGCACAAATCTCAAAGCACTTTGGATCTATAGAATGGTACGTAGACGTCCATATACATGTGGACTTGTATTTCTCAGCTCTTCTACTATGTTTTTATAATTTATATTACAATTGTTTTTTCTCGAATAATTTAGATAATAATTTATGAGACTTTGTCTAAGATAGAATTCAGAAGTCCTAAGTGTTCGAAGAATCCCACATCTCTTGTTCCAATGCGAAGTCTACTAATTACATAAGTCTTCATTTACATCTTGAAACACATTTCCATGTGTTTTCTCTTTGTAGATTCCCGTGATTGTTTTTTTCTCCCAGACTTCCAACCAAGTGAAAAACAATTGATGATACGCTATTCTTTCCCCTTTTTTCCTACTACTTTTTTCGGGGAAAAGGAATGGATTTTAGCTTAAAACCGCATTGCTTGACTTGATGGCCAGCTCAACACGTGGCAAGACCCCACTGGACGAGGTGGGAGCGACGGATGGGCAGATGCTCGACGCGAAGTGGTGACGTGGCGTACGCGGTGGATTTGACACGTCGATCTGAGCCGTCCAATCCAATCCGTCACCCATTAAGCATGATAAGGAGGATCCTGCAGCTAGGGTTTCATGAGTCATGTGCAGGTCCATAATGTCACCAACCTGCAGCATGCCATCAGTGATGATAAAAGGCCCTTAAAACATGACCCAAAAGAGAAATTGTTGCTTAGTGCACAACTTGATCATCATGATAATCATCATCAACTACTTCTAAAAAAAATCATTATCAA
The DNA here is from genome assembly GCA_036346375.1 of Guadua angustifolia. Classification (NCBI taxonomy): domain Eukaryota; kingdom Viridiplantae; phylum Streptophyta; class Magnoliopsida; order Poales; family Poaceae; genus Guadua; species Guadua angustifolia. The sequence continues at coordinate 24,724,434 of CM070515.1, forward strand.
CTAAGGGCTTTTTTTTTGTTTGACTTTAGATGCGAATCTGCAAATACTTTGAACCGCGCCCAAATAATTAATCATAATTGTTCTAGAAAAAAAAAGGATACACTAATGTACTTCAAGTGCTCTCGTCTTACTTCATATTATACAAGGAGCTGGAGTAATCATGCCTTTGTTCAAAGAAATCCAAGTTTTTTAGTCATTCCAAGTAAGGTTGGGTAGTCAACAAAATGTAGCTTAGGGCAGCATTTTCAATTTCATAGCCATGGATGAGCTTAGCCACTGTGCTTAATATATCATTTGTGGTGGCTAGTACCTTGTAATATATAGCTCCAGCATTTTTTTTTTTGAATCAGGAGCTCATTTTGATCACCCAGAAACATGATTATGGTTCCTGCACTATACAATTATATATAGAGGAAGTCTGGTGCTTGGTTAAGTACACTATTACCTACTCATTGAGGTTTGTTTTCCACCGTCACAATTTCGCGTACACCAAAAAGAAATGGCCTGCTGAAAAAAGGAGAGACTACATGATATGCAAGTATATACGAATGTATTTGCATGTGAATGTAGCTCGGCTTCGTAGCATGTTAAAAGTTGAATTGTAAATTGTAATGGACCATATGCTACTATATTCCTTTATTATATAAAATTAACTTCCAAGGAAAACATCGTTGTGAAGCATGTGAAACAATGGCATTTAGACAGCACTACACTTTTGAAGTGCTTGTGGAACAAAATTCGATTCCATCACAAGAAATTCTCAGAGAACAATCGAAAGAAATAACATAAAGTTAGGACAAAAGAGGAGTGAGTGCCCATGTACTTCAAGAAGAAACTGCCTGGATCTCACATGTTCTAGTCGTTCATATTTGTGAGCGTGTTTGCCTTGAAGCCAAAGTTTGCAACACTTTACTACGATTTGTTTAGACGAGTTTGATCATGTTAATTATACTGTTATTTAGTTGCTAGCCACGGTTTAAGCATGACAGACCTCTTTCAACTGGATGACTGGGTCTCACATGTTATATACACATATCGTCGTAGCAATATTCTCCAAGACAAATTTAATTGTAGGGTCGTTTTTCTCGGCCCGAGTTTAGCAAATTAACCAAAAAAAAACAATCATATGTATTCTTGGGTTGTGAACCAAATAGATCCTATATCTCTTAGTGTTTGTGGGCTCATCAATTATATACTCCCACTAGTTGCAATAGATGTCGTTTTGGACATAGGAGTGGTCAAACATTCGAAACTTTGACTGTAATTATCTTTTTAAATATTTAAATTAGATACATGAAAATCATATATGCAGTTTTGTCTCGAAAAGTACTTCCATAATATTACAATTTATAGGCTGTATAAAAACATAAATATTTGCGAGGGGATAGAGTATCTCTTAACAAATTAAAAGAAAGGCTACGGATGCATCGCGTGAAACAATCAAAACGAATAGAGTAGTGTATCTCTGTCTAGTCCTGTCCTCTGCTTCTCTTGCTCCCAAGCAGTCTTCCGAGTAGGAGTCAAAATTCGTCTGCGCTTCATGGTTTTCCACGTACCGAATCGAAATCAAATGCCATGAAGTTTCACGAGGCCATGTGCATCTCTTGCTCGTTTTGGGCAACGGCAGTACGAGCTCGATCTTGCCGTAGCTAAGATCTGAATTATATTCAATGCCATGCTTTAGAGCAGTGTGCCATGCACAACTTCTGCCACCTCTGTTTCATTTGCTTAGTTTACTGTCATTGAAAAATGCAGCATGAAAAGCGCTATGATAGAATATTTACTTTCGCCCAGAATTTTAGAAAATGTGAAACTAGTATTCACTTTTACTTAACAACTTAAGCCCTGTTTGGATGAGTGGTAATTTATTGAAAGATTTTGAGATTTAGTTCAAATTTAGGCTAGATTCTTAAATATTTCAATAAAATACTCCTAATCTAAACACTCGCTTATGCTTTTGATGGAAATGTAAAACTTAATATGACACTAGGGTTAAGAGATCCTAAGTTTGAAACTTGGTTAATGCAATTTTAAAGAAACATAATTGCATCTGACTTTCAGGCTATCCAGATGGCTATAAGCAAGGACGCGAAGGCTTACTTCAGAGTTCAGTCACCATGAAATAATCCAAAACTAATCATACCCATCCTGGTGTGCCAAAAGGCTCCAATGCCCAGGCATAAAAAGGGTTAGTGACAATGCACACCTAATCCTAGCATTTGTCTTGCATTATACAACTTTATTGGGATCATTGGTACTAGTAGTATTTAAATCAGTAGGTGCCATGTACTCCCTCCGTTCAAGTTGATAAGACTTACTTTTTGACTTATCTTTTCTATAAATATAGGACGTATATCATATTCTAATACAAAATTAGTGTAATATTCCCAATATACCTCTAATAAATACTCATCTTTACTTTATATTCTCTACATACATGCATTGATATTGTGTGTAGTGATATTAATTAAAAGTAATCTAGTCATTTTTAATATCTCCTTAGTCTCATGTGCTTAGAAGGAATATGCGTTATAAACTTGAACGGAGGGAGTAGTTAGTAGTGTGATGCCGCACCATCTGAGTGTAGGCCTGTGGCTAGACACCAGCTGGTTGCTGTTGTTGTAGTTGTCCCCATCACATTCTCTCTTTCTTATTTTTCTTTTCTTTCCTCTCTTGCCTGTGCCTATCTACTTACTGGAAAGGGATGCAAAATGGAATAAGGATTTTGCGTCTTGGCCATAAATTCCTTAGGCCTATCGATGTCTCCTCGTGACTATGTACTTGACACAAATCTCCGGAATACGTTGTTGTAGTTGACAGGTCTAATTGCAGGATTCCCCTTCTAATTATTTGGGTAGATAGACATTGCAGAGATTAATGGGAAGCCATGCAAAGACAATAACGTGCTCTAAAGTGACATTGCCACAGAACAATCAAGCCTCAACACGGTAGGAGGAGGAAGAGAAACCAAACTTATCTCATTTTCAGTGAAATCGACAGAATTCCAAATCGTAGGATAGCCATACAAATATACAATCAATGAAACCTTACTAAACTTGCTGACAAATTTTAGAGATGAAAGAAAAAACGAGTAATTTGGGTACCATTATAATTGTCCCGATGATGAGCCTATCAGCAATGGCATCTCGCAATATAATGATGATTGTTGAAACACCCCAAAATTTCAAAATTTGGTTTTATTTATTTTATTTGGAATTTATTTGGTTTTTCCTAATTTGTTTGAATTTTCTTTTGGCTCTCCTTTGTTTTCTTTCCCTTTTGGGAAAGCTTCCCGTTTTGAGCGCCTTCCTTTTCCGGCCATTTCCCTTTTCGGCTTGGCCCATTTTTCCCCTCCGGCCGAACCCTTTTTCCCTCCGGCCCGCTTGCTTTCCCCTCGGTCCGGTCCGTTTTTCCTCCCTGGCCCGAATTCTTTCCCGCACAACCCAGATCTTTGCCTGGGCCCGTCTCCTTCCCGCGCGCATCGGCCCAAGCCGCTCGGCCAATTTCCTCCTCTCGGCCTTCGGCCCGCCCGCACCAGCCATCTTCTTCCTCCCCTTCTTCTTCCTCCTGTTGGTCCAAACGCTGCCTCGCCCGTCACTTTTTCGGCGCCAACTCTGTGCGCCTGCTGCCTTGTCTCGTCGGCTACCTGCTCCACACCGCGATTCCCACGCGTGCCCTGTCCCCTCCGCTCCCTCTCCGGCCTGGCCCAGCCCGCGTCACCCCCTTCTTCTTCCTCCAGCTCTCCTTCCTTTGGTCCGCGCAACCCTCCCATGAATCTCGCTGCGCCGTGCGCTTCGTCGATCGTTCGTCCGCCAATCGCTCCACGCGAATCCTCGCCTACTCCCGTCGCCTCCATCAGCTCGCCCATGTCATCCTCGCCGTCCTCGCCGTTGAAATTCGGCGCCACCTTCTCTCCTCCGCACCGCATCCCTCCCTCTGCGCCTCCGGCTATAAATAGCCCCGCCCTCACCCCATTTTCGGCGCCCCAAGTCCGCAAGACTCTTCTCTTCCTCCCCCGCTTGCTCATTTTTCCCCCGGTGTTCTCCTCGCGTCGTGCCGAGCTGGTCTTCTCTGGCTCCAGTGCTCTTCCATCGCCCCGCCACCTTGCTTTCTCTCTCAACCATTTCCTGCCACCGCCGAGTTCGCCATGAGCCTCTCATGCTTCCCCGCCCATCCATTTTTCCTCCCGAGCCGCCGTTTGCCAATTCGCCCGCTTTCTTCTCCACCTCTGGCCGTCCCTCGCCTCGCCGCTCCCCTCTCCCGCTGACAGGTGGTCCCCGCCCGTCAGGCCCCCTCTCCCCACTCACTGCCGCTTGGGCCCTGCTCGTCAGCGGGCCCTCGTCCTCTCGCTGACGCCGAGCCCCACCGTCAGTCCCTCCCCTCACCCTCGTTGCCATCTGGGCCCGCCTCGTCGGCCTCTCTCCCCGCGAGCCCACTTGTCAGCCTCGGCCTGCCCGTCTGCGTCTGGGCCCATCTTGTCGGCCTTCGCCGCTTCGCTGGCTGGGCCGTTATGGGCAGGGGCTCGGCCGGGCCGTGGCTCGGCCACCGTTCGCTCCCAGCCGATGGGCGAATTGGTGATCGCTGTGTGGCCCGTTCGCACAGTGTTCCTTTTTAATTTTTCTTTTCGGGTTTTAATTTATTTGAAATCCGAAAAATTCAAATAAAAATCCAAAAATTCCCAAAAATTTCCAAAGATCCAAAAATAGCCAAAAATACATATTCTTGATCCGTTCGAGCCGTTGAGTCAAAAATGATCTCTTTTGCCAAATCAATTCCAGAAAATCCCAAAAATACCCTCGAACCCTATTCCGGCCATTTTCTCTCTCGTTCCTTTTTCAATTTTTATTTTCTGTGGTTGTTTTTATTCGTTTATTTATTGGATTTGCTTTTTCGCTAGATCCGACTTTGGAGCGACTCTCGGAGCAAATCCCGGAGCAGGAGCAGTTCGGGACCAGACTCGACGTCGACTACGTCTCGTTAGGCGAACCCTCGACTCCGCAAGGCAAGCCACACTCCTTAAACATATTTGATCCCATTATTCCGTATAATTATTGTATGTATGTAGTTATTGCATTTGCTTGTAAATAGAGTAGCAATTTAAAAAAGAGTTAGTTTAGAAAGACATGACTAGTTAAAATCCCACCCCTTGTTAAGACCATGTCGATTATGTCATATTCAGTTGTAACCCTAGGTTATCATTAATGAACTACCGTAGGTTAGCTATAATAATAATCATCACTTTTCATTTATTGCTCAAAACTCGTTTTCAAAACTTGCTACGGTTTGGGAGTCAGTCTTGGGTGGACCACGGAAGGTGGATGCTGGCCCAATCCCCAAATCGATGACAATCCCAGTGTGGTGTGGAATGGGTACAGTGGTACCGATGTTGTTTTGTGTGATGGGCTGTGTCTTCGGCATTTAAGGATCAACCCCTTGAGTAAAGTAAATAACTTAGTCCTCTCTCATCCACAAGTTAGGCCAGTCAGCTCTGTTGACCGGATCCAACGTAGCCCGGTATATTGCTTTTCCCCTTGGAATACATACAGGTGGATCGCGTGGGTTGAGGGTGGAATGGAATGGTGCAGCCATTGCCGGTTCTCATAACGGTAGGTATTCCTCAGTTGACCAGATCGCGCCGCCCACCTTGGCCAGTGGGTCCTGGAGGCTGGGGAATCCAAGTTAACCTACTGGGTAGGAGCTAAAGAGGGGAAATTCAATGAAAGGTTATGTTAATCTCGGTCGGACCGCATGCATAAAAGTTGTATGTTAATCCGGTGGCACTAATGACCGTAGATATTTTGTGGGTAAAATTGAGTAGCTCTGCAGAGTGAACTAAATGGTATTCGAATACATCGTGCTTCCCGTTAATGAAGCTGGGTTAATTTCGGTGATTCGATAACTGAGCTCGAGTAGTTTTAATTATAAACTTGTCGTAATCAAGATTTTGTTAATAACTCTGCGTTGTGGATGATGTGGATAATGCTGTATTGGTTTGTGTTTCTAATGTAATATGTGTAAGGACTAAATATCAGTACATGCATCTACCAAATACTAAACTAGTGCCAATACCTTGAAATTCTATGCATGTAATATTCAGAATTTCCGTGTGGTTTGTTGAGTACGGTTGTGTACTCACCCTTACTCCCAAAACCCTCTTTTAGAATTTCAAGAAGACGATGGTTTCCAGAAGAGCGTAGATGGAGACGATATTTGGTTTTGAAGGTTTTGGTCTATCTGCTCAAGCCTTTCATGTGGATCTTTTGTAATGTATTTGGTGCTAGTCGCACCTCTTGTAAAACTCTGGCCGTTAGGCCCGTAATTTATCTATAAAATATTCACTTTTGCTCTTATATCAGGCAATGTACACTTGGTTATCTACAGCTGAATTCCTGGGTAGTTGTAAATGTATTTATACGCATCCCCTGAAAAGGGCGGTCCGTTACAATTGTAATGGTACGGAGAAATCTTACTAAGGTTTAAATGCACTTGCAAATGAAATTTCAGCTCCAATCGAATCAATTTTGGGAAGTAGGACCTAATTTTCAAAATTGAAAGAGATGAGACAGAATCGAGACAATTTTGAAGGAAACAGTGCACGGGTTTCAAATTTGAAACGAGTGAGGTTTGGCTATGAAAATTTCCAAAAAGAGTATAACCAACGTCCATAATTTCTCAGGAATGTACAGAGCAAACATGACATGAAATGAGATAGCCTTAGAGCACAATTTGAGCTAGTCTAGATGTCATGCATGAGCACTTAGGCATGCAAGATTGCCGTGCCCTGACACACTAGAAGGCAAGGCAAAAGCACCGGCCTTTACGCTCCAAAAGAAACTCTCAACCATAGTTATTAATGCCATACCATTACCGACCGGTATAGCCGGTATGTACCATTTCATCACCTAAATTGATACAAGATAACCCTATGTACTGTATCAGCCTTATACCCGTCAATACTGGCTATACCAACTGAATTATATGTCGTAATATTATAAGAGAAAATTGGTGAACATATAATTCAACATGTGTATACTTATAAATATATGCTATTATATTAAATCCGAAACAGTACATCCATATAGACCAATACTGAAATGTACTATTTCAAGAATCAAACCGGTATAGCTTCTAGTACGATATTGACAGGTTAGCTTTCAAAAAAGAATTGCAGGTCATGGAGGGTTCACATTGACTCCTCCCTATCCCAACCCAGCCATGACCAGTTAATTAATCGCGTCTGCTAACCGGTAATGGCACAACCAGGCGCCACGCACAGAATACCCTTCAGCAGCCGATATGTTAATATAACTATTAAACTTTTTTGGTATGTTCCTGACGACAACAGTGTGCATGGCTGAAACCCAACAAGCACCAATGGACACAGGAATCTTCTTGTGTTTGGCTGGCCTTTGTCCCATTAGAGGACACGGATCCTACCTAAGTGCAGATTGCCTCATGGACTGCCCTCCCCAGAGGGAAATGGCAGGGAGCAGGCAAGAGACAGACAGCATGACATGACACCGGTTGAGCCTGAAGAAAAGGTTGGGGTTTGGAGAGCATGCATTGTTATGGGCAAGCAAAGCAAGGATTGATACTCAATTATTGAAAGAGCTGAAATGCAATGTCATCAGTTGTTGTTTGCAAACTGCAAGGTATCTTTTTTTTTAGTTTTTTTTTTTGTGCCAAAAGTTTTGCCACAAGGTGTGGCATGTTGCAGCCTTTTCTTTCTGCACCTGATGACTAGATAAAACACTGTTGGGTCAAATTACCAGCTACGGCTGCTCCTTTTTTTATTTCTTCTTCTTTTGTTTGGGATGCTTTGCGACTTTGCGAGTGCGAGTCATTGCTCTGCTTATCCTATTCGTGTGTTGGAATGATGATTCAAAGGAATCAATCGTCTGAAAAAGAAAAATGGGAGGGACTACTGTCCGCATACACTTCCTACTGTTTTGCTGTCTTGCGTCTCCACGTGCTCTAGGAGTTGCCAAGAAGGTCCCAACGAATATCAGATCTGCTCCCAGACATTGTTCAGGATTTGATTATCCATTGATCGCTGCAGAAACTTGTGCGTCAAGGTATACTAGTTATGTGCCCGTACATTTTAACGAAAACTTAATTTGTGACAAAAAATTATTTGCAAAAAGCACTAACCTTGTCTGAATAATACTGTTCAATCTGAATGTAAAATGATTGAAACTCAATTTGCAATTAGAAGTTTATTTGCAAAGAGCACTAACAGTGGTAAAGGTGGATAATTTTGATGAAGTGATGCGAGAAAGAACTCTTGTTTTATATAGTAGAGATATAAAACTCCACAAATCTTGTTCTGGTATAAGCTAACCCAGCAAATGCCACAAGCAATTGCGTCCTAACAACTAAGCAAGCGTAACCTCTCTGTTTTTTTTTCCTGGTGCCAGAAATTAGCTTTATACAGAAATGACCTGTCTAGTAGCATACCGATGTGAATCCGCTGCAGTCATAACAAATGATGCACTGGTGTGGAGACTATCCGATGGACCGCGAAAGATAATAATAATACCTGCCTTGCACCATGCTTGATCTGGATCATTGATTCTTATGCCAACGTCCTGGATCGATGCATGTCGATGTGGTTGCTCCAGCTTACCTTGTAGGACGTCGTAGATAAGGTGCAGGGACCATGGACAAACTAAGACTCGTTTAGAACGCAGGAATTTTGCCGGAGTTTTATTTTTAAAACAATGGTTCAATTGATCAATTCCCATAAGATCTAAGAAGATCCCCCGTTCCAATGGGGCTGATTTTTTTTTTTGGGTGCAATGCGTATGGAGGTTTGCAAGCCTTTTGGATCGTGATCGGTAATGTGGGCTGCAGGGCACTCACCAGGAGAGAGGAGGATTGCTCCGTGGGAATCGCCGTTCACAGCCAGCATTCAAGATAGGGTCCAAACTGTTAGGAAACCCTGAGGCCCACGAAGATCCATATTGGTCCTTTGCCGAAACCTTAGACGTAGACTATAAATATTAAGGAGGGGTGCCACCTCATTGTACAAGCAATCAAAAATACTAGATCAGTTCCTCCAATATCTCTGTCTCTATTCTCCACTTTCAATCTGTCGGGAACCCCAGACTACTCAGTAGCGAGGTTCTCAACACGTTATCAGCACGAACCTCTACTGCCGACGCAGAATTGAAAAGGTGAGATACGAGGATTGATCTAATCTCGCATATGAATCCTACGTATGCATCTACGTGGCACGAAGCTACAATTTGCAAGCGTTTTCTTTCTTTTTCTTCTCTACAACTTGCGTAGCACGAAGCTACAGTACACACTAAAAAAAAGAGGGATCGACGCCGCCGCACTCAAAGCGCGCCGGCCGATAGGCCTCCCCGCCAGCGACCGGCTGCCTCCCTGGCAACTCGGCGCACGAAGCGCCTCCGCCCAAAGTCGCCGCCGGCAGATCGGCTCCCGTGCCCTCAGCGCCGTTGCCCGGCCACCTCGAAGACGCCATCACGCTTCCGGCTCCGCGCCAGCGCCATTGCACAGCCATCTCGGCGCGCGCGCTCTTCGGCTCCAGCGCCGCGCGCCGCCCGCCCGCCTCGGCCCTGCGTCGCCGCCCGCCGCTTCGGCCAGCGCCCAGCCAGCCGCCGCCATAACCGTCGAAGCCGCCGCCGCCTTCTCGGCGCGCTGAACCGCGGTTGAAGCCGTGATTCACCGCGCCGCGGTTGCCTCGCCTCCCATCGCTTCGCCGCGCCGCCGCCGCCTCGCCTCCGTGTGCTCTCCGCGCCGCGGCTGCCTAGCCCGGCTCCGTCTTTGTCTTCATCGCCGTCGAACGCTGAAAGTGCATCTAGGCCCTTTAGGGATTTTGGTGAATAATGACAACAGGATTAAGTGACTAACGAGATTTGTAAGCTTTGTTAACATATTATCTTATCCGGTGATAAAGTCACGAAGGAAAGAGTCACCCTCAAAACAAATGAGAAGAAGGCATTTTTAGACTTAATTATGTGCATAGTCTATTTTTTATTGAGTCTAAGGATAGCCGTACTATAAAGAGGGATTTGATGAGAAATAGCTATAGAATGAATCTATATGCTCATTGATGGATCCTTAGTTATCAAAGTATCAAAATGTCAAGTCTTAGAAGCATTTTGTCCAATTTCATTCGGAGTATCCGAGCCTCAATTCGGAATGTCCGAGTAAACCCTCTCTGTCAAATTGGAAAAATTTCATTTTCGAGCGAAGTCCTATTCGGACTGTCCAAAGTTTTGTTCGGAGTATCCGAATGCTCGAGTATCCGAATACTTCGGATTGTCTGAATGATGGTTCGGACTATCCGAGTTGGGTCGCTCTGTCTCAGTTCATTTAACCCATTCGGAATATCCGAACATAAGTTCGGACTATCCGAACTGACTTGATCCTGAGTCAAAACGGCTAGTTTTGGGAGGACTATAAATATCCATCTCCTCCCACCTACCAGCATTAACTCCATTTCAAACACTTATTGCTTTGAGTTCCTCCTCCTTGAGCCCTAGATTCCACTCCCCTTTGAGCTTTCTGACTTGATCCATTAGAGTGAGAAAGAATAGCAAGATTGTGAGCTTCAAGCATCGTAGATCCATCTTGAGCACCGGATCTCATTCTTGTGTGGATTTCTCACCAATCTTTTATTCTTGGAGGTTGAGAACTCCTAGACGGCTAGGAGTTGCCGGTCAGCTCCCAAGCTTAGTGTGGTGAGCCTCCGGAAGTTTGTGAAGGTTGGATCCACCTCCGAAAGGAAAGGATTCAAAAAGAAAATCGGCGAGTGCTTTGTGCAACACCGAGAGGATTATTGTTGAAAGAGACCCGGCTTAGTGCCACCTCAACGGAGACGTAGGATCCCCTCAAGGATCCGAACTTCGGGTGAAAAATCTTTGAGTATTTGGCTTCGTTTTTTGGATTTCTATTTCACCATTGTTGTGATTGATTCAAATCTTGCCAATTCAAGTGGTGATTCACTTTGAGTGAAGAATATTGGTGGTTATTCAGCTTCTGCAGGTATTCTAGGCCACCTAAGTTCATTTGGTGCATTTAATATCCTCCAAATAGCCTAGATCTACATTTTGCGAGTTGTGTGCTCTGAAGCTTTTGGACTATCCGAACACACCTCGGACTATCCGAACTACTCGAACAGTCCGAAGCCTATTTCAGATACTCCGAATTGTTAGTTTCCGCTGTGATATAATTTTAAATTTTGTAACGCCTATTCACCCCCCTCTAGGCGACATCCCGATCCTTTCAATTGGTATCAGTGCCAAATCTCCATAATTTTGGCTTAACCGCTTGGCTCATCCGGTAGAGCACCTCACTTTGATGGTACTCGTTATGCCGCATAGAAACATAAGATGAAAATGTACTTGAAATCACTTCACCCTTATATGTGGGAGATTGTTGAGACAGGTTTTAAAGCCATGGATCCAAACAAGCTCACTCCCGAAGAGAAGAAAGTACAACACTTCAATGACTTGGTCGTCAATGCCTTTTTTAATGCTTTAAGCGACACCGAGTTCAACCAAGTCGACGGACTTGAAGATGCCAAAGCCATTTGGGAACGACTTATGGTCACACATGAAGGCATATCGAGTGTCCGTGAATTTAAGATTGAGCTCATCATTGGCGAGTTAAGTCGATTCACTTTGGAAGATGGAGAAACTTACACCAAGACGTTTGATCGATTGATGGTATTGGTGAATCAAGCCAAGGGTCTTGGGTGTACCAACCTCACCGACAAGGCTATAGTCAAGATTATTCTTCGAGTGATCACCCCCACCAACCGCAACTTGGTTCAACTCATTCGCGACTGACCAAACTTCGACACACTTACACCTCATGACGTAATTGGAAGGTTAATGATAGATGAGATGATGATCAAAGAAGTGAAAGTGGTGGAAGAGCTCAAGTCCGGTAAGAAAAAGGGCATTGCCTTGAAAGCCGTCAAGGTTGTGCATGAAGTGGAAGTGAGTTCAAGTGACGAAGAAGAATCAAGTGGTCCGTTGACAAATCAAGACATGGCTTTGCTTGTGAGAAGATTCAACAAGTTTCTCAAGAAGAAGGGTTACAAGCCGGAGAGCCATTCCAAGAGCTATGGGAATAAGTCAAGAGGAAGGCACTCAACCCGAAGGTACTATAAATGTGGGGTACCCGGTCACTTCATTGCCGAGTGTCCACAAAGAGAGAAGAAGGAAGACAAGCCATACAAGAAAGACAAGCACAAGGGCAAGGACAAGGAGAAGAGCAAGAAGTACAAGCACAAGGGTCATGCTCACATTGGAAAGAAGTGGGACTCCAACTCCGACTCCGACTCAGAGTCCGACTCCGACGAAGAAGGAGGAATTGCCTCCGTCGCCATCGCCATATCTTCTATACCAACAACGTCGAAGAGTCTCTTCGACAACTTAAGCGATGACGATGAAGACGCTCCAATGTGTCTTATGGCCAAGGGACGCAAGGTATCAAACAAAGAATCAATTCCTTCTATTGTTGATTCATGTCTTGATGATTGTGATAATGCTAGTGATGATGAGGATGTGTTCAAATCTATGAAAGACTTTGATGTTCAAAAACTAGATTTGCTATTAAAGGATATTGAGAATCAAGAGGACTTGCTTATCCTTGAAAAGGAAAGGAACCTTGAGTTAGAGAAGAGCCTAACTAGTGAAAGGAGGAAAATGAGGAATTAGTCAAAAATTCAAAATTAACTAAATCCGAAATAGCTAGTCTTGAGATCACCAACGCTTCACTCATAGAGAAACTTGCCAAAGCAAATGATGCTTGCAAGGCTCTTGAATTGAAGCTTGTTGATCTCTCGAATAGCACTCCTATCTCCTCAACTGACAACTCCAATCCTCATTACCCTCAACTAGCAACGGGTGTGCTAGATGTTATAATGTTGATATTGATGCCTTTACCACTAACCTTGAGATTCTGCAAGTATTGGCTCATGATAATGAGAAGCTCAAGGGAATGCTTGAAGATGGACTTCAAAAATCCTACAAGGCAAGCAAAGGATTAGTGGAGTTTCTCGGTAAGCGCCAAGGTAACTTCATGAAGCAAGGGCTTGGATACGTTCCACTCAAGAGCAAAAAGAGCCACATCGTGGTTGCCCTGTTGAACAAGCCCATTCACTTTGTTAAGGGCGAAGGAAATTCTAAGTATAAGGCTCATTCCGCTTTCTTTGCCTCTTATGTGCTCAAAAGAACTAACCTCGGTCACGTAGTTGCTTATCATATCGGGCGTAAGCCCAACAATGCTTCTCATGTGCGATCTATTTGGGTCCTAAATCTCTTATCACTAACGTGCGGGGACCTAAACAAGTTTGGGTACCAAAGAGCAAAATCTAAATTTTCTTTTGTAGGCTTATATCTTTGGTGGATCAAGTTGGATTTTGGATAGCGGATGTACACATCATATGACCGGAGAGAAGGCGATGTTTGCACACTTGGATGCAAATGAGTCTAATAGTGAAAGCATTGTTTTTGGCGATAACGGAAAGGTGAAGTAATAGGTCTAGGTAAGATCCATATCACAAATGATTTTCATCTAAATAATGTTTTGCTTGTTGAATCGCTAAGCTACAATTTGTTGTCCGTTGCTCAATTATGTGAAGCGGGCTACAATCGTGTGTTTAGTGATAAGGGTGTGGATGTCTTAAAGAGGATTGATGGTTCAATAGCCGTCAAGGGTCATTTGAAGAGAAACCTCTATCTTGTGGATTTTACTACAGATAGAATTAACCTTGAAATGTGTTTAATGGCTAAATCTAGCATGGGATGGTTATGGCATCGCCGACTAGCTCATGTTGGTATGAGGAACCTTCACAAACTCGTTAAAGGCAATCACATCCTTGGATTACCTAATGTTGTTTTGAGAAAGATAGGGTATGTAGCGCATGTCAAGCCGGAAAGCAAGTTGGAGCTCCTCATCCCGCCAAGAATGTGATGACAACCTCAAGACCATTGGATATGCTTCATATGGATTTGTTCGGCCCTATTGCTTACATAAGCATAGGAGGCAATAAGTATGGTCTTGTAATTATTGATGATTTTTCTCGTCTCACTTGGGTATTTTTCTTGCATGATAAAAGTGAAGCTCAAGGAACTCTAAAGAAATTCATGAAAAGGGCACAAAACGAGTTCGAAGTCAAGATCAATAGAATTTGAAGTGATAATGGCACAAAATTCAAAAATACCGGTGTGGAGGAATATCTCGATGAGGAGGGCATCAAGTATGAGTTTTCGGCCCCTACTCCCCACAACAAAATGGGGTAGCCGAAAGGAAGAATCGTACTCTCATCGAAATGGTGCGCACGATGCTTGATGAATACAAGGTTTCCGATATTTTTTGGGCGGAGGCTATCAACACCGCATGCCATAGCACCAACCGTCTATATCTCCATAAGATTTTGAAGAAGACGGCGTACGAGTTGCTCACAAGCAAGAAACCAAATATTTCCTACTTCCGAGTCTTTAGAAGCAAATGCTACATCATCAACAAGCGACCTAAGTCCTCTAAATTTGCTCCCAAAGTAGATTAAGGTTTCTTACTTGGTTATGGGTCAAATGCTTACACATACCGAGTTTTCAACAACACCACCGGTGTAGTTGAGATCTCGCATGATGTGACATTTGATGAAACTAACGGTTCTCAAGTAGAACAAATTGATCGTGCTGTGATTGACAGGGAAGAACCTCCTTACGAAGCAATCAAGAAATTGGCAATTGGGGGAGGTGAAACCACTAGAGCAAAAAGAAAGCCCGAGTACTCCAACTCGGAATGCCCAAGATGAGGTCCAAAATATCCGGACTAGCCTAAAGGGTCCAGATGCAACCGTGGATGCTCCGGACTGTGATGCTCCGGGTGCTATTCCCTCTTCGTATAGGCAAGCTCAAGTTAGCTCGAACACCACTCAAGATGATGAAGAGCCCATCCAAAGAACAAGTGCAACCGTTCCTCACCCAAGAGTACATCAAAGCATACAACGAGATCATCTAGTCAACAATATACTTGGAGACATTAATAGGAGAGTTTCTACTAGATCTCGAGTTGAAAATTTTTGTGAATATTACTCTTTTGTCTCCTCTCTTGAACCTCTTAAGGTAGAAGAAGCACTTCAAGATCCGGATTGGGTGATGTCTATGCAAGAAGAGCTAAACAATTTCGAGCGAAATCAAGTCTGGAAGCTTGTCGAGAGGCTCAAGCAAAATGTGATTGGAACAAAATGGGTGTTTTGGAACAAGCAAGATGAACACGGAATAGTGACTAGAAACAAGGCTCGGTTGGTTGCTCAAGGCTTTACGCAAATCGAAGGTTTGGACTTTGATGAGACATGTGCTCCCGTAGCTAAGTTTGAATCTATTAGAATATTACTTGCCTTTACTACTCACCATGATTTCAAGCTATATCAAATGGACGTGAAGAGTGCTTTCTTAAATGGACCACTCTTCGAGTTGGTCTACGTTGAGCAACCACCCGGCTTCAAAGATCCCGAATTTCCAGACCATGTGTACTTCCTACACAAGACTCTATATGGACTTAAGCAAGCACCAAGAGCATAGTTCGAATGTCTTCGAGACTTTCTTCTTAAGCAAGGTTTTGTAGTCGGAAAGACCAACCCTACTCTCTTTACTAAGCACATTGATAATGACTTATTTGTTTGTCAAATATATGTCGATGATATTATATTTGGGTCTACTAATGAACAATTGTGTAAGGAGTTTAGTAGGTTAATGACCAAAAGATTCGAGATGTCCATGATGGGTGAGTTGAAGTTTTTCCTCGGTTTTCAAGTCAAGCAACTCAAGGAAGGAACTTTCATATGCCAAACAAAGTACATCAAGGACATGCTGAAAAAGTTCGGTATGAAGAATGCCAAGCCAATCAAGACGCCCATGAAAGCCAACGGGCATCTAGACCTCGATAAAGAAGGTAAACCGGTCATTCAAAAGGTATATCGTTCTATGATCGGCTCTCTTCTTTACCTTTGTGCATCTAGGCCCGATATTATGCTTAGTGTGTGCATGTGTGCATGATTTCAAGCCGCTCCTAAGGAGTGCCACATGGTGGCAGTGAAAAGAATCTTGAGATATTTAATGCACACTCCTCATTTTGGGCTATGGTATCCGAAAGGTTCATCTTTTGAACTAGTTGGCTACTCCGATGCGGATTATGCCGGTTGCAAAGTGGATAGAAAAAGTACATCAGAGACTTGTCAATTTTTAGGAAGATCTCTTGTTTCTTGGTCCTCCAAGAAACAAAATTATGTAGTTCTATCCACAGCTGAAGCCGAGTATATTACGTTCAGGAGTTGTTGTGCCCAATTGCTTTGGATGAGACAAACCCTAAATGATTATGGCCTAACCTACAATCGCGTTCCACTTTTGTGTGACAATGAGAGCGCCATAAAAATTGCCAATAATCGCGCCCAACATTCCCATCAAAGCATATTGATATTCGCCACCATTTTCTAAGAGATCATTCTACTAAAGGTGATATAGATATCCAACATGTAAGCACAAATGATCAATTAGATGATATTTTCACCAAGCCCCTTGATGAAAAGAGATTCTGTGATTTGAGGAGTGGACTAAATATCTTAGACTCTCGCAATTTGGCTTGAGATATGCATACAATTGGTTGGTGATTGCAAAATATTTTAGAAAATCTTATTTGATTTATTTCTCTAATATTTATTGTGTTATTTGGCTTTTTGATCTTTTGATCTTGTTGATCATCTCATGATCATAGTTTGCTTGATTGAATGATTCACTGATCACCTGATGATTAGACGCCTTAGGTCTTCCCTTCCTTTCCCCTAGTTTGGAGCAATTCCCCTCCTTTGTTTCCTGCCATCCAGAGAAGGGCAGCTCAGACTGTCCGAGTTTTTGTTCGAACTGTCCAAACTTAAGTTCGGACTATCCGAACTGGGTGTCTCGGGTTTTATAACCCAGCGAGGCCACCTTCTTCCTCTTTTCTTCTTTTCATTCCCAAACCGCCTTTTCTCTCTCTTCCTCTCCTCCCTACCACTCGGATCTTGCTATTCAACCCCAAATTTTGTGGATCGAAGGCTCCTAGACGTTCCCCGAGGGCAAGGGCTTCATCCTCCTCGTCATTGCTCTAGATTCATCTCAGAATCTCCGATATTCGCTCTCAAAGGTGTGGATTGAACCCTTTCCTTGATTCGGTTTTTCCGTGTATTTCTTGCAAATCCTTGTGGATAAAATAATTCTAGGCCTTTCTAGAATGATTTCCTGTGATTAGCTCTAAATTTCTGTTGATTAATTGCTAGATTGAATGATTTATGTTTTTGAGCATACACTTCGGAATGTCCGAGTTCACATTCGGACTATCCGAATGAAACTTTGGATTGTCCGAACAAAACTTCGGACTATCCGAAGTGAAACCTCGGACTATCCGAATGAAAATTCGGACTATCCGAAGCTTGTGTGTTCATTTCAACCTTTTGATATTCATCTAGTTTTTAATTAGAGTCTAATCTTGCTTCCACCTTTGTATCTCTCTAGATGGATCCTTCTCAGGGTGGTAATCCGTCTTCTCGCAACATCGCCGTCACGATGGCCCGTAAAAAGAAGGCTAAGCATGATCACCCTGCTGGCGGCTCTTCTGCACCTCCTCCGGCGTCTCCTCCAGCATCCCATCCGTCATCCCCTTCGGCAGATCCCGCTCAGTCAATAAGAAGGGGGAAGCGGCAAGTAATCCGAAAAGTTAGCAAATCATCTCATGCCGTAGCTTCTAGGCAAGATGCCTCAGGCAGTAGCAATGAAGACCCCCGGGCAGCAATAGTGAAGCTGAGGGCAGCAAAAAGAGCAGAGCAACGTCAGTTTGGTCAGTTGATTGGTCCATTGCAGATTCATTCTTCTGTGCGCTTAACTCCGGCAGGAGTCACTCCCAAGAAGAAGATTGATTATAGCACGGGTCAAGGGAGAGGGAAAGAAGTCCGCAAACATAGAAGTGAGGATCCATTGGCATATCTTCAAGAGGAATATGTGGACAAGAGGTTTTGGAATCACTTCCAACAAGACTTTTATGATTCTATGATTGCTGAAAAGAAGAATCCAGTGGCCCTTATGCAGTAGATTGACTGAGAATATATGGAACAACAAGAGGACCCGATCTTCAATCAAGTAATTGAAGCATGTAAGCTCCATGGCCTCAAGAATATCATGTCTTTTCGGTGTGCTTGGAATTGAACTTGTGGCTCAATTCTTCGCCACTCTATATGTTGACACCGACGAAGAAAGCACTATGTGATTTATGGCGGATGGGTTGTATTACTCTGTGATGAAGGCTCAATTTGCAGACTGCCTGGGCTTTTCAACTGACAATTGGGACAATCTTGACAAGCTTCATACTCCGGAGTCTTCTGGCATCAATGATCTGGTGCCGCTTTATGATGACTCGCAAGATTTCAAGCTTGGCACGACTAAAGGACTCAAGCCTTTCTATGCCATCTTGTACAAGCTGCTGCGAAAGACATTGTGGCCAAAAGAAGGTGACACCACAAATATCAGCTCGTATTCAAGAAATTTCTTGCTGAGGATTGGTGAGGGTACGAGGCAGTTTGATGTATTTGATTTTATTTGGCAAGAGATCCTCCTTAAGTCCCTCAGTCCGCGCAGTAGCTGTGGCTTCGCTCCTTATGTGATGTGTATGGTTGAGAGCATCTCAGGGTTATGGTTTGCAAAGGATGTTGAGCACGTTGCTTACCGAGTTAGATCAATCAAAGCTCCATCTCAACCAGCTCCTCCTCCTCCTGCTCAGAATGTCAGATCAAGGTCTTCTTCCAGGGCAGCTGCTCCAGGCCCCTCCTCTTCTGCCAAACCTTCCTCTCCTGATCGTTCTTCGTCTTCAAGTGGCTCAGTCAAGAAGATGCTGCGTGCAATTTTCTGCTTGGGGATGAAGACTCACCGCAAGGTCAAGGAGACAAATTTGAAGCTTGCTGATACTTGTCGCCAGCTTCAAGATATCAAGAGGAAGCTAAATTTATCGTGCACTTCTGAGGACTCCAAGTCTGAGTCTGACTCTGCGACTGTGGATTCTGCGACACGTCAGCTTTTTGGCCTTCCAGTTGCTCATGCCTGTGGTGCGGATGATGACGAAGATGATGCTGCATATGCTCCTGAGGGTGATGATGAAGAAGATGACAACAACGGCAGCGACGAGTGACCCCTTTTGGTGTCTTGATGCCAAAGGGGGAGAGGATTAGATGCTAGAACTATTATCTATGTTTTGTGGTTGTGTTTGTCGCTTGTTACATTTGTCGTACCTGTTATGCTTATGAACTGTGTCATACTCTATATTAATGCATTTGTCATTTGTGTGCCCCATGCCATGTCATGATTATTTGCATAATTATATGTTAATTTCTTGTTATACTCTCACGGATGCAAAAATATAGGGGGAGTCTCTACCAAAATTTCTCGTAAATATGTGTATTTGTGATTCCACTCAATTTTTCCTAATGCACACATTTAGGGGGAGCTCCTCCATATGTCTAGAATTCTGAAGACAATCTCATTTCAATTTATTTATAAATCTAATCGTGTTGTCATCAATTCACCAAAAAGGGGGAGATTGAAAGTGCATCTAGGCCCTTTAAGAATTTTGGTGAATAATGACAACAGGATTAAGTGACTAACGAGATTTGTAAGCTTTGTTAACAGATTATCTTATCCGGTGATAAAGTCACGAAGCAAAGGGTCACCCTCAAAACAAATGAGAAAAAGGCATTTTTAGACTTAATTATGTGCATATAGTTTATTTTTTATTGAGTCTAAGGATAGCCGTACTATAAATAGTGTTTTGACGAGAAATAGCTATAGAATGAATCTATGTGCTCAATGATGGATCCTTAGTTGTCAAAGTGTCAAAATGTCAAGTCTTAGAAGTATTTTGTCCAATTTCATTCGGAGTATCCGAGCCTCAATTCGGAATGTCCGAGTAGACCCTCTCTATCAAACTGGAAAAATTTCATTTTCGAGCTAAGTCCTATTCGGACTGTCCGAAGTTTTTTTCGGAGTATCCGACTACTTCGGACTGTCCAAATGAAGGTTCGGACTGTCCGAGTTGGGTCGCTCTGTCTCAGTTCATTTAACCCATTCGGAATATCCGAACATAAGTTCGGACTATCCGAACTGACTCGAACCTGAGTCAAAACGGCTAGTTTTGGGAGGATTATAAATATCCATCTCTTCCCACCTACCAGCATTAACTCCATTTCAAACACTTATTGCTTTGAGTTCCTCCTCCTTGAGCCCTAGATTCCACTCCCCTTTGAGCTTTGTGACTTGATCCATTAGAGGGAGAAGGAATAGCAAGATTGTGAGCTTCAAGCATCATAGATCCATCTTCAGCACCGGATCTCATTCTCGTGTGGATTTCTCGCCAATCTTTTACTCTTGGAGGTTGAGGACTTCTAGACGGCTAGGAGTTGCCGGTGAGCTCCCAAGCTTGGTGTGATGAGCCTCCGAAAGTTTGTGAAGGTTGGATCCACCTCCGAAAGGAAAGGATTCAAAAAGAAAATCGGTGAGTGCTTTGTGCAACACCGGGAGGATTAGGGTTGAAAGAGACCCCGGCTTAGTACCGCCTCAACGGAGATGTAGGATCCCCTCAAGGATCCGAACTTCGGGTGAAAAATCTTTGAGTATTTGGCTTCGTTTCTTGGATTTCTATTTCACCATTGTTGTGATTGATTCAAATCTTGCCGATTCAAGTGGTGATTCACTTTGAGTGAAGGATATTGGTGGTTATTCAGCTTCTGCAGGTATTCTAGGCCAACTAAGTTCATTTGGTGCATTTAATATCCTCCAAATAGCCTAGATCTACTTTTTGCGAGTTGTGTGCCTTGAAGCTTTCGGACTATCCGAACACACCTCGGACTATCCGAACTACTCGGACAGTCCGAAGCCTGTTTCAGATACTCCGAATGTTTAATTTCCGCTGTGATCTAATTTTAAATTTTGTAACGCCTATTCACCCCCCTCTAGGCGACATCCCGATCCTTTCAAACGTGCACGCGAAGTCGAAGAAGTCGGACTCGAAGTCCAGAAGTAGCCGGATTTGAAATCCGGTTCATACCAGATAAAAAAATGGGGGAGGGGAATTTACCTATTTGCCCCCGTTTTTTAAATTTCTGTTTTGTTTTTCTTTTTTTCTGAAAACCAATAAGAAATTTGGAAAATTGATTAAAAATAACAGAAAAATTATGAAAAAATTGCTAGAAAATTCTAGATAATTATTTGGCTCTGATTTATTTTCTTAGCCTTCCTTTCTGCATATTTGAATTTTTGCATTTATTGCTTTCTATTCAGCTTACTGGAAATTCATGAGAATTTAATT
Source organism: Guadua angustifolia (assembly GCA_036346375.1). Taxonomy (NCBI): domain Eukaryota; kingdom Viridiplantae; phylum Streptophyta; class Magnoliopsida; order Poales; family Poaceae; genus Guadua; species Guadua angustifolia. The sequence goes on from CM070515.1 coordinate 24,745,806, forward strand.
TCTGCATTTTATGAATTTTGCAACCACTTTTATCAGATTACACGCAGTAATCTAATGACGGAATTTGATAAGCATGCAGATGTCTGGCATTGTGAACCGTGAATTTGAAGAACTGACCCCGCATGGTCAAAACTACCTCACATGGGCATTAGACGTTAAGATCGTACTTGGGGGCAAGAAGCTCTGAGTTGCCATCGGCTTAGGGTCTTCGAAGGACGTGCAACCTACTGCCGAGCAGAACGATCAAGCTCTGCACTTCCTTAGGCATCACCTCTCAGCCACCTTAAAGAATGAATATATGGCTGTGGAAAGTGCACTTGAGCTATGGCCTGCACTTCAAAAGCGGTTCGAGAAGCTCAAGTACACCATCTTGCCCCAAGCACAGCAAGATTGGGTTCGCTTGAGGTTTGCGGACTACAAAACAGTGGCCGAATATAATTCTGCCTTGCACAAAATTTGTACCAATCTCTCCCTATGTGGCAAGCAGATCACTGATGAGGAGAAGATTGATATCCGCTTCATATAGTCAAGCATACAAGGAGTATAGAGAATGCCGATACTATCTCGCAGTCGTCGAGGATGCATACAAGGAGTATAGAGAACTGATTGATGTTATGCAAGTTGCTGAGTCACAAAATGACGTTCTTCGCAAGAACTTCGTCTCACAGCCACCTGGAAAAGGTATCGGACCAGAAGTCAATGCCAATAGTTACAAGGTGAAAAAGCCCACTAACAGGAAGAGGGGCAAGAAGGGTGGAAAAGAGAAGTATCAGGCCAAAGGAAAATCCAAAACCCATGAGAAGCAGGATGGCAAGGAGAAGCCACCCACGAAGCCGTATGGACAACAGAACCAAACGTGCTTCAGGTGTGACACTTGGGGACATTGGTCCAAGATATGTCGTGAATCTAAGGATGTCATCAACGCATATCAAGCCAAAAAGAAGGCCAAAGATAATGCACCAGCAGAGGCACATTTCGCCAAGGTAGGCGACGATGACACCATGGACACTGACACTCCACTTACTTCATCCTCTCAGTCTAGCCTGGACATCGATGCAGCAGCCAAGCTCATGGCAACTGAAAAAAAGACCCCTATTGATGACATAGAGGCAGAAGTCAATGTATTCTTTACAGATTTTGTTTAATGCATTAATTGCATTATTAGTATTTATTTTATGGTTGCCTAATGCATTTTGAATAATAATTTGTAAGTTCTAGAAGAGCATGAATTTTCTCATGAATTGAATTGCAATTTATTCTTTATTCCAGTACTCTGTCTTTGCAAGCAATGTTTGAATTATCTTGCCACTATCTGATTAGTGTTATACTTTTGTATAGAAACTGTGTAGCGCCCAAATGGAGAAGATATGCATTGTTGATAGTGGCACAACAAATACAATCTTAAGAGAATCTAAGTACTTCCAGTCGATCACGAAGAACGCTGGAAAGATTACTACGATCGCAGGAAGCGATTCATATATAATAGGCTCCAAAAGAGCCACAATTATATTGCCAGTGGATAGTTGTGGGATATAGGCACCACAGGTATCTGCAAGGCAGGCCTGCGAGGCCCAACTGCACAAGGCTGGGTCGAGCCGACTGCAAGGAAATAGAAGCTGCCAGGGTTGCACCAGACGTGCAAAACAAGGAAGCCCTAGAGATAGCAACCGATCCGGATTAGGTAGGATACGATTGTAATCCAAGTCGTTACCAAACGGATAGGTGCAGGAGATATAATTCCTGTATCCGATTAGGACTCTCCTTTGTAACCGCCCTCCTCTGCTATATAAAGGGAGGGGCGGGTGAACATCAACAAACAATCTCATCAGCAAATTGTAGGGTCGAGGATGCGCCTAGAGGGGGGGTGAATAGGCGTTTTACGAAATTTGATCGCTCACTAAACAATTCGCTCTAATCAACCCCTATGTCAAAACCTAATCAAATATATATGCGGAAGCGATAAATAGGTTTTGACAATTAAAGCCTAAATCAACTAGGCTCACTATGTGCACTAGCTAAATTATGTCTCTACACTAGAATTGCTAATTTGAACAATCAATTAATACTAAGCAATTCTAATTACAATCAAGCAATTGAACAATATACAATAAATGTAAATACTTGAAAGTAAAAGAGACAACCGATATTTTTCCGTGGTGTTCGGAGACTTGCCGGTCTCCCCTAGTCCACATTGAGGCAAGCCCAACCACTTGGACCGGCTCCCGCTCGAGCACCCGCCTCTTTTCACTAGTCGTGGTTTTTCACGCTATGCGTAGGCTCAACCCGAACCTTCACAAACTTGCCGGGCTTCTCACACTCGAGAGCTCCGCGCCTGACGACTCGCCGCGTCTAGGAGTCGGCAACCTCCAAGAGTAACAAGCCGCTCCTCCGCTTGAACTTCACCGAGCACAACGAATGCGCTCCCGGTGATCACCAAGTGCAACACATGCACAAGGACTCCCTCAAGTGCAACACATGCACAAGAGGCTCTCAAATCACTTCCTAATTGCAACACATGCAATTAGTCTCACTCTTTAGCTCAAGAGGCAAATGGAGAAGAGCAACACATGCACACAACTCCCACACACAGCCAACATACTGCCCAAGCCCCCCAAGGGCTCTATTTATAGCCCCACCAAGAAAACTAGCCGTTTGGGGGCAAAATGGGCGAAATCAGCAGAAACCCGGTCCGACCGGACCCCGGCCGGTCCGACCAGCCCTCACAGGCCAACGGTCGGATTTCGGACCGTTACACGGCCGGTCGCACCGACGGCCGGTCCGAGCCTGCCTGGCCGTCGCCTTCAAAAAAAACCGACGCACACGACTGGAAAACGCACCGGGCTTCGATCGGTCCGACCGCACGCCACCCGGTCCGACCGGACCCGGCCCGGTCCAACCGCCTGGCCGGTCCGACCGACCAGGGGCCGGTCACACCGCCCTTGAAAGACTCAACACCGGATTTTCGCGCAATTTCTTTTCCGAAAAACCAAATGCCATTCCTTGAGCCACAAGGTGATCAACACATGATCAAACACACATGCAAAACATATTTGCACCAAATTAGCTCATGCTCAAGGAATTCAAACCAAATTGCAAAAACGTATTTTGCAATCAACTCCAAATCTATTTGCAAAACGTATTAAGCAAATCAAACTCGAATTTATGAGATTAATCCCCCTAGCCATGTGAAGGTCAACACGAGACCCAGTCAACTTGCCAACACCCGTTGCAAGCCCTACTCACACGCTCTCGGAATTCTGGACTCATAAAACTCAGTTTATTCGCACAACGAATTTGCAAATAACACAATAAACCAATTTCATGCTTGAGCACTACTCTTTGCAACGCATGCAAGAGTCTAGCTCAAAGCAACATCAAATCAAGATGCATGAACTCTCTAATTGCAACACATGCAATTCTCTAGTCCCATGCAACCACAAATCAAACTTCAACTAAAACCAAATCACACGTATGAGCTCTTTACTCGCAACACATGCAAGCCTCTAGCTCTATACAAACACACAAACACCAAATCGTGCTTGAGCTCTTTCCTTTTGCAACACATGCAAACCTTAGCTCCAAGCAACCACACGGTTTTTGAAAGATGTTTTGAACGAAACCAAAAGCATGGAACTTCAACATTCGCAACACATGCAAAAGTGAACTTCACGCAAAAGCCAACGCATTAGCTTGTCCTATTTGCAACACATGCAAATCAAAGCATAAACCAACAACAACCAAGCATAAGTTTAACCCATTCGCAACACATGCCAAATGGTTAACCCTCATGCAAAAACCAAATCCAAATGGTTTGAGCTCGAGTGAACGCGGAATAAGATCATCAACACATGATGAAGCTCAAGCTAGGAGACAACCCCTCTTAATAGCACGGCGATAAAAACCTTAAACTCAAAGACTACAAAGTCCTTAGCCTATCTAATTATACCTTTGCCGCCGCACGCAAGCAATCCCCTTTGGGGTCTTTATGATCATCGCTTTGATACTCCCCCGGGATCATCACTCGATTCCTCTTTTAACTTCGGGATCCACTTCTTGATGCCCATCACCTCATAATGCCGTCTTTATCCCGTTCTCATCATCTCATCCATCTTTGGACCTAACTCAATCACAACTCATAAAACTTGTTAGTCCAAGATGCATGGTTGTCTCAATTATCTCTTGCACTCCATTAACACATAATGGATGCCTTTAGATCAATTGAGCACAACCTAAATCAATTTGAATGATTTAAGTGTGTCTTAAGTACAATAATGCAACACATGCTTCATTATACTTAAGAACTATTCATTTGTCCTTAATTAATTACGGAACACCATCAACACATGATGAAGTGTTCTTTAATGATTAATAAGACAAATGAACTCAATTTAAATTATCATTTAAATTGATATGAGTATATATTAACTACACAAGTTTTCATATACTCATGTTGATGAAAAGTAATGATCCATTATGTGTAGGCTATATGGAAATGATCATTACTCTAAGTCATCAACTATAGAATAAACCCCACATGTATATGTGCATTAATATGATTGACTTGGATATAATATGCACATATTCAATTTGATTATATAGGAGTATATCCTATATTACCATGAGTATACTTATAACTTAGGCAATTCAAATATATACTCAAGTATTTAGTTTCTTTGTCTTGATCCTTATATGTGTCAATAAGAATTAGATCAATACAAGAAGACTTTCAAGTTAAACTATAAACTCCCCCTAAGTGTGTGCATCCATGTAATATATGGATTGGGAAACATGATGCACATTTTGTGGTTAATATAATGAGGACATTCATATTTTTAACTTGACTCCAAAGTATGCAACTAATACTAGAATGAATACGCAAACATACCTTAGGTTTTCCATTTTTTAATGCGATGAGACTAATCAAAGATATTCTAAATAAACAAGTTAGTCTCGATATAAGATTTGTCATTGATAACAAAATCACATTAATGGATAATCACAATATTAGATTTGTCATTAACACCAAAACCATAACTAATGAAGGTTGAACTTACACAAATAAGCTAGCCACCGATAATTTCAGAGCACAGGACTAGGGTATTATCTCCTCCGTGAGAGCCCGAACCTGTATAATTCCCGTGTCTTGTGTTACCATCGAATTTGGATCCAGCGTCTAGCCCCATTTTCATTATTGCCGACAACAAACGTCAACAGTATTACTTTGGTAATTGAAGAAGCCCTCTTGTATTTTGAATCAACACACACTCTCTTAAGTTTTAAAGACATCCGCGCCAATGGCTTTCATGTAGAAACCAATGAAGAAAATGGCAAAGAGTATTTGTGCATTGTGAAGCACGCGGTAGGTGGAAAAATGGTATTAGAAAAATGTCCCTCATATGAATCTGGGTTGTACTACACGAAAATACATGCACCCGAAGTGTATACTTCTTTGAAGACTATCATTAGAAGCTCTGAATTATTTTCTTTATGGTATTATAGATTAGGTCATCCTGGTCTTAGAATGATGAGAAATATAGTTAACAACTTACAAGATCATGGCATTAATGTTAAAAATTTTCCGAATCATGAAGATTTTGTGTGCCATGCATGTGCCACTGGGAAATTAATAACTAGACCCTCTATTATGAAAGTGCAAAATGAAATCCTTGCATTCTTGGAACGCATCTAGGGGGATATTTGCGGCCCAATTTAGCCATTATCAGGGCCGTTTGGGTACTTCATGGTGCTTATTGATGCCTCCTCGAAATGGTCACACGTATGTTTGCTGTCAACAAGAAATCATGCTTTTATAAAGCTGATCTCGCAGATCATCAGAATTAAGAATGTTTTTCCTGATCATCGTGTGAAGTCCATTCGAATGGACAATACCAGCGAATTTACTTCCAAGGCATTTGATGATTATTTCACAGCAACAGGAATAGCCGTTGAGCACCCTGTACCGCACGTCCATACGCAAAATGGACTAGCCGAAGCACTAATAAAGAGGATCAAATTCATAGCCTGACCGCTCTTGCTGAGTTGTAACTTACCCAACACTTGTTGGGGACACGTAGTCCTACATGTAGCAGCACTAATCAATTTCAGACCATCGGCCTACAACATCCATTCACCTATGCAGCTAATGCAAGGGGTCATCCCGAAGATTTCCCATCTTAGGAAATTTGGTTGTACGGTGTATATACCTATACCACCCCCACAGTGAACTGCAATGGGCCCCCTCCGCAAGTCTGAGATATACGTTGGTTATGAGAGTGCATCCATAATCCGATATTTGGAACTTATGATTGGAGACTTGCATACAGCCCGATTCGCTGATTGCATCATTGACAAGGATCGTTTCCCATCATTAGGGGGAGGAAATCAACCTTTGGATGAAAAATACTGGGAAATCATATGGCATTCCACTGGGATCCCCGCTCATGACCCCCGTACTAATGAAGCAAATCAAGAAATACAGAAGATAATTGATTTGCAAAACCTCGCAAATGAACTGCCTGATCATTTTTGTGATCTGAAGAGCGTGGTTAAGTCGCATGTACATGCTAGAAATGCACTAGAGAGGGTTGAAATACCAAAGAAAGCAGAAGGTATCCTTCATCCTGTTCAGAGGCCTCAAAGAAAAAGAACAGGAAATCTGGCTTCTCAAACCCAAAGTACCTGGAGACGTCTGGAGAAAAAAGGGCAAGAAGACTTCTCACAGCCAATCACAAAAATACCCCAACACAAGAAGGGGAGCCAGTTGAGACCTGGCACTAGAAAGAAGCCTATGGAAAAGGTAATTCCAGATCTGAACCATCCATTGCAGGAAACCGCCGGAAATAATGTGTGCGCACACATAGGTGATGAAAAGGAACTTGCTCCTACGATGGGGAATAGCAAAGAAGAGCAAGCAGAAGTGCATGAAGAAGCACTCCATGACGAAATAGCCATAAACTTTGTAACAATGGGAGAATCCCTGAATAGAGCAACATCCAATGTCGATGCATACTTCGCAAAGAAGATTGCCTCAATCATCGACCACAATCTCGAGCCTGCATCTCTCGCAGAATGCAAGAAAAGGCTAGATTGGGAAGAATGTAAGAAGACAATCACCGCAGAATTAGTCTCTCTGAACAAAAGAGAGGTGTTTAGGGCAGTATGCCGCACGCCTCCCCATATAAACCCCGTAGGTCACAAATGGGTCTTTGTTCGGAAGAGGAATGAAAACAACGAAGTTTTAAGATACAAAGCAAGGCTTGTTGCGCAAGGTTTCACTCAACATCCTGAGGTTGATTATGAAGAAACCTATTCTCCGGTCATGGGAGGAATTGCCTTTAGGTACTTGATCTCAATGGCAGTCAACTTGAAGTTGAAAATGAAACTGATGGATGTTGTCACAGCATATCTGTATGAAAACTTGGATTCAGAAATATACATGAAAGTATCAAAAGGTATTCCTATTTCCGAATCAAGACAGAGCAAATAGAAATCTATACAGTGTGAAATTAGAGAAATCACTGTATGGGCTAAAGCAGTCAGGAAGAATATGGTACAATCGTTTGAGCGACTTTGTCCGCAAGAAAGGCTACACAAATAGCGAAGATTGTCCATGTGTATTTATACAACGATCCCCGAATGGATTTTGGATAATCTCCGTCTATGTGGATGACTTGAACATTATTGGGACGGATGAAGAAATTAAAGAAGCTTGCTCATACTTGAAGTCTGAGTTCGAAATGAAGGACTTGGGTAAAACCAAGTTTTGTTTAGGCTTGCAGCTTGAGCATATCCAAAAAGGAATCTTGGTACACCAATCATCCTACACTCAGAAAGTGTTAGAGAAATTTGGTTTTGAAAAGGCATATCCTGCAAAGACTCCAATGGTCGGAAGGTCGTTACAAGTAGACCTAGACACATACAGGCCTAGGGAAGAGGGGGAGGAAGTCCTGGGAGCGAAATTCCCATATCTGAGTGCAGTTGGAGCACTCATGTACCTCACAAATAGCACCAGGCCGGACATTGCGTTCGCCGTGAACTTGCTAGCCAAGTATAGTGCAGAACCCACCAAAAGGCATTGGAAGGGGATAAAGGACATCTTTCGTTACCTCCAAGGAAGTAAAGACTTTGGCTTGTTCTTTAGAAGGAACAATGAATTGATTTTGGTTGGCTACGCCGATGCTGGGTACTTATCTGACCGCATACTAGCAAGCCACAAACCGGGTATGTTTTCCTTTGCGGTGGAATGGCAATTTTCTGGAAGTCAACAAGCCACTCAAAAATCATCGCCTTGTATGAAGCCTTCCGAGAATGTGCATGGCTTCGAAGAATGGTTCACTATATCCAGAAGTTATGTGGCCTGAACATTGAGCAAACCCCCACTATAATTTATGAAAACAATGCAGCTTGTGTTGCTCAAGTGCAAATGGGATATGTGAAAAGTAACCTCACGAAGCACATCAACCCCAAGTTCTTCTATGCTCATGAAATGCATAAAATGAACGAGATCAAGATGCTGCACATTAAGTCGTGTGAAAATCTCACAGATCTATTCACTAAGTCACTCCTAGCATCTACTTTTGAAAGGTGTGTTAGAGGAATTGGGATGATGAGACTTAGAGAAGTGCAGATTTCAGGGGGAGAACTTTCACATACTCCTAAATAAATCTTGAACGTGAAGTTTGAGTATCCAACGTGAATCTCGAATATTAGCATTGAAGTTTGGGTGAATTGTACTCTTTTTCCTTAGTAAGTTTTTCACGGAAGTTTCCTTACATAAGGTTTTAATGAGGCAATTCGTGCAACACAGCAATCGTATGCTATGTACTCTTTCTCCAAGTATTTTTCCCACTGAGTTTTTTTTTGAGTTTTGATGAGGCATATATATCTTGTGGCAAAGGGCCCAAGGAGGAGTGTTAGGAAACCCTGAGGCCCACGAAGGCCCATATTGGTCCCTTGTCGAAACCCTAGACGTAGGCTATAAATATGGAGGAGGGGTGCCACCTCATTATACAAACAATCAAAAATAATAGATCAGTTCCTCCAATCTCTCTGTCTCTATTCTCCACTTTCAGACCCTGTTTGGAAGCAATGTATTTTCATAGTTTCTAGGTAATACTATGATTTCTAAGAATACCATAGTTTTTTATACCATAAGGTGTTTGGTTACCATGCCAAAAACTCTGTATTAAAAACTATGGTTTGGTAGATACTATGGTATTTTTGGAGTATTTGAAACTCCACTCCAACCCAAAGTTTTCATGGTTTTGGCTAGCTTTTGTCTATTTCCATTTAAATACTATGGTTTATGATATTGCATCCAAACAATTGGTAGTTCTAAGGAATATCATGATTTTAAAGGGGTTTGGTAAAACTATGGTATTCATAAAAAAAACAATTACAAACTATAGCATACAAAAAAAACTATAATTTTGAAAAATTATGTTTCCAAACAGGGCCTCGATCTGTCAGGAACCCCGACTATTCGGTAGCGAGGTTCTCAACACAAGACCAAACCCAACCCAAGCAGATTTTGGGGCATCTTGATCGATTCGCACACACCACCCCATCTTCCCAACCCGGGCTAGAAAACGCCGGCGTTGCCGAGGAGAGCTGGTGGTGGCTACCGGAGGGAATCGCGAGATGGTGGTAACCGACCGGCCGTGCCGTTTGGCTCGGACTGGGGCCGGATGCCGTTTAACCATCAGCGCATGGATAATTGGGTACTCGATGTCACAATGCAGGAGTGCTTTGAGAAGCAAACACCAAAAGATATACAAACAAAATAATTGCTAATTAGTGATACTACAGAACACATGAGCAGCATGCCACACTGACGATCCTCCCTGGGCACAAAGCCTAAGCCGACGTTACAAGAGATAAACGATCCTGGCACAAGTCCCTGATCTCCGAATTGAACCAAAATGCAACAAGACATGCCAAATTAAGTCTCCAATCGGTCAAGTTCACCCCCTGGATGTACAAAACCATCGAACCAGCATCGAGACTGGCCATAACATGTCGTCCAAGTAGAAACCTCCCGCTCTTGCCATTATCAGTTGGAACAGGCAAAAAGGCTGCTACCAAGACGGCTATTTGGGTGCATGCAGATCAAACGGAAGGGAAGAATTTGTTCAGGTTAAAAGGCAGAGAGTAGAATTCCTCGCTCCTGGTGTCCGTCTTGAAGCTCCTGAACCTGTCCCACCAGTGGTAGCCCCGGTCCCTTCTCACCGCGTTGTCACGCCTGTGGATGGTGTTGTCCAGGAAGTATGCCACAAGCCCAGCAACGAACGGCTTCGACGAGAACGGTACGTTTATCATATCGTTGAACTGTCGAAAACAATGAACAAGACCCTATCAGGGACCCGCACAGGTGTTAGCTGTAAAGGAAAATAGCACAGAGACTTAAGGATTTTTTTCTACGTACCCAACGAGCACCAGTGTGCACCGGGCCATAACCTGCAACGGATGTATACTCGTTGAAGTACTGAGGAACTGATAAGCCCATGAAGAAAGAGAACCCCACAATGAACTTGGTCCTGAAGCTGTTGAGATTGCAGAACTGTAGGAAGCTGAGACCACATGCACCTGTAAATGGCAGGGTTAACAAAATTGGAAGCCAGAATGCATAATAACAAGCGCTGGAAATGTAATACTCCGGCCCGTTAATATAAAGACCCATGTGAAAAGATGGCGAGATTAGTCCCACATTGCTTCTAGTAGTATATAATGCCTGTTGGATCCAAATGTAGCACCTCCGAATTAACCCTTTTATACGAAACGAGAACGAAAGTATAAGCAGTGTGCTATGCATGTGTGGGCCCAACCCATGGTGGGCTGAGTTTGGGCCAGGGTGTTACAGATCAGAGCATCAACCTTCATGGCACGGACATGGTGTGCTGCCGAGCGCGTCCCGTTAATGTGAACAGTGGTGGGATCTAAGAAGCCTAGAACGTGGAACCATGCGGGGTTCCTTGTTCCCGGGAACCTCGTTCCGGAACGCAGAACGGGAACGAGCGGGACGACGTACCGTTCGAAGGATGGAACGTCGACTCGGGAGCGGGCGCTCCTCGTCCTCCTCCAGCTCCTACTTCACCGGCTGGCTCATCCCCCGCTCGTCCCCTTCCTCCGTCTCCTCTCGGTCGCAGGGGTGGCTCCGCCGCCATGGCCCCGACGCCCACGCCGGTGCCGTTCCCCAGCGCGGACGAGGGGATCCCTTGAGGACACATCCCGATCCGGCGGACGTCCTCGTGGATGAGGTAGCGGCGGACGTCCTCGTGGAGGTGGAATTGCTGGGGTTGGAAGGAAGAGGAGAGGACTTGATGGGAGGTTAGGGTTTGTCGTGAGGCGCCGCACGGGTCAGAATTTTCCCAAGCAAATTGGTTTTCCTTGTTTTCTCAGGAGTTTTTCTGTACGGCTTTGTGAGGCACTGATAAATGTTGTGCTATATTTGCAGTCTAGCCCTTGTAGTTTAGTTGTTTTCCCTCTGTGCCCAGATGAAACACAGGCTCAACCTTGTTGTTTGCCTGCTCCTCCCAAAATTGACGGGAAATAAATGAATATAAAGACAATGGCTTGGGAACCCGTTCCTCGTTCCAGAAACACCGTTCTGCATTTTCGTTCCAAAATCACATGGTTCGCGTTCCGGACATCGTACAAACAATTCGAGTAGGTATACCCCCTTCGTACCATGTTTCTAAAAAATGTCGACCCTTGTTCCGCGTTCCGTTCCTCGATCCCATCGTCCCAGGAACATGGCTTCTTAGGGTGGGATTAGTCCCACATAACTCTTTTACCCGAAGTGAAGACAAAAATGTAAGCGGAGTGCTATTCATGTATGGGCCCGTCCTATAGTGGGCTGGGCTTTGCGAGTTTGAGCCAAGGTGTTTCAGAAAATTATCAAATGAACCATATTGAAGGATGACTGGACTTACCAATATATGCAAAGAAAATGCAGTACAGAGCAGCAAATATTGGCAATGGAATTGACGCAAAAATTGCTCCAAATTTCCCTGGTTTAGCAAAAAAAAAAAAAGTATGATCACCATAACAAAGTACATAAGAAAAAAAGAGAACGTATAAATGTGAAAAAGAAAAGGCACATGTTCAGCGCCCGAACCATGTAATACAGTAAAGCAAGTCTATAATGGATGTGAAAGTACAATCGCATTATTAAACGACGCAACAAATATTCTCATTACTGTGAGGACTATCTGTCAGTGCGCTCTCCTCAGTCAAGTTTTTTGCTTTGTGCAAAATATACTCTTTGGGAAACTTATACACCAAAAGTTTCATACATGTAACATTACCGAGAATAGAGAAGAAAATCATGAAGCCAGCAGATATTTGCACTACTCTCCGGCTGCCAACATGTGTTAAAGCTAGTAAACCAGCATTTTCGCTGCAAAGATCAAAATATGAATACTGAGACCAACTGAAAGAAAAGCGGTAACCCAAGCAATCATTGGCTCGGTTTCAAAAGAAAAAAGCAATCAAAGGCTGCTAGTTTCACTATATGGCAGCATCACACTTACACTGACACTGCAGTTCCATTGGCTGTCCCGAAAAATGCACCCAGTAAGGTACCAATACCCTGCAGATGATATCCAATGTTGATCATTAAAAACTAGTGATAAAAGAAAATGATGTTTCTGGTGTGAATATGTACCTGCCAACCAATGCCCCGACCAAGAACTGAGGGAGGTATCATAGTTGCGCTTGCATATCTTGACACAGCTATGAAGGTCCCAGTGGACTGAAAGGTAGCATATTGCTAGTTAGACTGTTAAATATAACTGACTACCACGAGCTCACATTATTTTTGTAGGTGGGCACTGGGCAGTGCAGACAAACCTCTACAAGAGCAACAAATGAGGCCATCATCATTGCAAAAGATTCACCGGCATCAAATGTTGGAGCTCCCCATTGAAAAGGAAACGGGACTCTTATCCTACAACATTTTTTCAGCACTTATATAATGAATTTTATCAACACAAGGGTCCAGACAAGAAGTGAGGTGAACCTCATGAATTGCTTACCAAGGAGCTCCACTTATAAGTCCAGAGCGGTCAACACGACAATGCACTTGTGTCTTCAGTCGGGCATTCTTGTATGCGCCACTAGCAGTGAGGATGTATGCATACAGCCACACAATAGCGATGGTGAAAATTACAGCAAACCGGTCAAACACAGGCTTAGCCACATGTACAACATGAGGTAAGTACTGTAGAAAGGACAAATACAATTAGTACATGACCTTCAGCAACAATGCACACTTGTGTGGAAAGGCATGACAACCGATGCTAGTACCTGAGAAAATATGAGCAATAGAATGATTTCTGGAAGTCCAATTTCCACACACTTAGCAACCTGCAGGCACGACAATACCACAATCAGTCTTCCGATGAAGTAGGGAACAGCAAAGAAAAAAAAATCATGTGACAGCCTCATCAGAATAATCTCTACAATATCTGAACTTTACCCCTGGAAAACCAAGCTCATAGAGGCCAAATCCAGCAAGTGATATCAGTGGAACAGCAGATAATGGACTTAGCAATCTGTGAAAGGAGAGAGCAATAATCAAACCACAAACTGAAATACTAAAACAGTACAATGTACAAGTTCAGAAGGAGGGCCATTGTATCTACCTAACTACATTGCGCCAGAGGCCACTAAAACCAAGTATGATCTGAATTGTCGATGCAATGATGAGAGCGCCTTGAGTTCCTCGCATGGTCCGCAAGAATTTCTTCACAACAGTAACAAAACTTTGTTAATTTCACAAGAAAACCCCACAGAGCCCGTGACAACACCGATATGTAGTGAGCTATTTGGAACTACCTCATGAGGGTCTGCTTCATTGCTGTAACGGCCGGCCAAGATGATTGAAATGGTTGGCGCAACAACGGTGTATGATCCACCCATCACAGCCGGAAGACGACTCCCAAAGAACGATTGGAATAAGGTGTTTATGCCGGAGACAAACAGCAACGTCTGAATCACCCGAGCCTTCTCATCCTGACAGAAAGGCAATAAAGTGTAATCATAATTCAGAAGTATGGCATATGTATAGACGTCTTACTCAAATCTTAAGACTCTTTTGTTGAGCTCTTTTACTCACTTTTTCAATCTAATGGATCAAATTAGCTAGTATTTATTTATACTTCCTCCAGCAGTAGAGTAGTACTTAACAAATCAATGACTAGATCTGTTTTCCACTAGGCGGTATGCTAACAGTATAATGCACAGTAAAATTTATCTTTTTTTTCACATTTTCACATGCATATATTAAGTGAAGGCAACCAAGATTAAGAACATGCAGTGGTTTTCAGGTGATTAGGGGCTCACATTTCCTCCTCCCATCTGAGGAACAAGAGCACTCGGTATGATGACAGATGTGCCCAGCATCACAAGGTAGTGTTGGAATCCAAGTATGATGGCCTCAGCTGCAAATAAGAGATCAATTCATCAAAAGGTTAGGCGATAGCCACCGATGCAGAGTGATTAGAAATTAGAATCAATCAAAGAATCACACCCCATTCCACACAGCGACAGCTGAAAACATCAACGGGGAGAATCTACACGGCAAGAACATAAATGCGAAAGTACAAAGAACAATCCCAACATTGAAACCAAAAGGTCATTAGTGGTTGGTGAGAGAAAGAGACATACGCCAAGGTGGTGGGCTTGTAATGCAATACGACACGCTGGGCAGCTGGTCCTTCACCGGGTGCGGGTGCAGCTCCTCCTGCTTCGGCGGCGGCGCTGCCCCTCCTCCGGCCATCCTCACCTCCCCTTCTCTCTTCCTCCCAAGAAACCAAACTCTTCACTTCACCGCACTGATTCACTCCACTCCACTCAAAAAGAGGAAAAAGAAAGAAAAAGAAAGAGAAAATGCAAGAACCAAGAACAAGCAGTCCAAGAAGCACACTAGAGCAAGGCCAGTGAGCGAGAAGACTAGCGATTCTTTGCGTGCAAAGAGGACTAAGTACCAAGGACCCAAAGAAGAAAAGAACAACCGCTACAAGAAAAGGCGCAACGAAGCGAAGGAAAGGGAATGCCGCGGGTGTGCTGCTGCTTCTTGCTCCAACCTTTTTCTCACTGCTCTCTTCTTTCTTATTCCTCCACACTGGAGTGGAGCAGCACTCGCAGCTACTTGCTAGTGAGCTCCAAGGAATCTAAAGTCCACGCAAAAGATCCTTCACAGTTCACACAAGCAGGAGAGGAGAGGAGACTAGGAGCCTCTCTGTCTCCATTGCTTTCCTCCCTCTCTTTTCACGTCTACTGCTTTTTTCTAGTCATGGGATTGGAGTTCGCCTTTGCGTCGTCGTCGTCACCCCCACACGAAAATGTGCTCTGCTCTTCCCAAGGAGAAATCTTTTGCACCGTAAAGGAGATGGCAGAGGAGAGAGAGAGAGAGAGCTTTTCCTCCTACAGCACTACAGCAGTGCAAAGCTTTTCTGCTTTGCTTTTACGCGCTAATGGAGGAGGGAGGGAGGCAGTAGGGTTGTGTAGTGTGTGGACGGTGGACTTGCTGCTTCGGCTCATGTGACGCGCCATGGGCAAAAATGGACGTGCGAGGTTGTGCTTGCTCGGCCTCTGCGTGTTCGTACTGCCATAGTGCCATGGAAATGAATCGTTGCGTGCACGTTTTGGCGTTGCGGTTGCCTGCTGCTCGTTCGGAGGGGGCTCCTCGCGTCATCCGCGTGTAACCTATTGTCTGATGATCTTCGGGTTGAAACCGTTTGCAATGTGAGGTTTTTACATCCTATCTACGCAACGACAGACTCAGGATTTTGTGAAACCTTTGGCAGAAAACTGAGCGGTTATATAATTAACGTTAAATACAACTCACATCAAGATACAACAAAAGTACATCGAAATACACAATTTAAAATAATTTTGAATTCTATGCTTAACGATACAACAAAACCTATAAAATATGACAAAAACAACATATCTTAGTGAAGTAGTACAAATACTAATACCTAACTAATGATGGTTAGGTATATCCGAGCTAATTATATATTCATCAACAATATTACAAGAACACGAACCCTCAAAGATGAAATTGCATGTGTAAATTAGTGACACAAAATTACAAAGTTAATTATTGATGCAAATTGCAAAATAAGAATGTGACATACCATAGCAAAATATCATGCTATCATTCATCTTATTCTATAACTCAGTCTTAACAATATTTATGATTGAGATGGATCTTTCTACTGTTGTGGTTGTAATGAGCAAAATTAATACCAATTCAATGAGATGATATACTAATAGAAAAATTATGTATCTATTACATCAAATTATATTCAATCAATTAATCCCTAATTGGCAAATTCAGAATGTGGGTTATGAAATGTGACAAAGTAAGGATTAAGAGAAAATCATCTATAATTGATAACGATCGCTGGATAGCTTGACCGTTTGAGGAAGGTGAAGGATTTGTCGTGTCAGAGCCTATGCTACCGTTGCGTCTCTGATAGCATCTAGGCCCCCTCAATACTTTTATCATAATTAATTATATGGTTTTGGTGTTGATGACTAAGTCAATAATCTCTAAGCCTTAAAGAATATTGGTTGGAACATCAAAAGGTCTACTGAAATGACAAGTTTAAGGTTTCTTGTTACTAGTTTTTGGTTTGGGAGACGATTCAAGCCAAGTAGCTAGGATTATTTTAGTTTGGCCATACTATAAAGAGGGATTGTGCATAGTTTAGTAAATTGGTTCACAAGGCTAAGACAAATTAGACTGCTTGGAGTTAAATTCCTTAGTCATTCTATCCTTGGATCAAAAACCTTTCCTTTCTCTAAATCTAAATATTTCTCCGGACTAAACTTCACTGTCTACTCCTTTTAGTCCGGCGCAACCTTAACAAAAACTCATCTTCGCCGGACCAAAGTCTTTGTTAGTCCGGCGCCAAAAATTCTCTTAACAAAAGACTCTAACCAAGCTCTTTCCATTCACGACGGACCAAATTCATTTCAGTCCGTAGTGAAAGTTCCTTGAAGAAATTTCAAACCGAGCGCACACCATTTACGCCAACCAAATTCTACTTTCACAATGTTTAGTCCAGCGCAAAAGCCACTCTCTCTCTGTAAAGCTCTTGTGTTATTCAAAAGGTCCGTTGCTGAAAATCTTCATTGAAATCCATGTGCTACGGACCAAATAATCCTTGGTCTGGTATACATGATCAGATACTTATAATCCTCGCTGGACCATATAATTTTAAGTCCATGGTAAAAGTTTCCTTTATCTTGAGCAAACCGAGCGCACACCATCTACGCCAGATCAAATTCTGCCTTCACAAAGTTCAGTCCGGCGCTAAAACAGATCTCTCGGTTAAACTCTTTTTAAGTCAAAAAGTCAGTTGCTCTTGACTCCTGTAAACCCTTCTACGGCAGACCAAATATTTTGGTCCGTTGCATATGTTAAACTCTCATTCCTTCGCCGGACCAAAATCATCCTAAAATCCTATTTACAACGGACCAAATTTTTCAGTCCGGCGTAAATAGTCAAAATTGGTCTGGGGTACATAAGATCAATATCACTAGACTATTTTGCTAAGTCCGTGGCAAACGTGTTAAGCTGAATTTTGACACTCTGACACGTTACAACGGTCACAGTGGTAGGTGTAACAGCTATTTCCTGTCCAAATGTCTATATAAGCATTTCCTGAGCTATCTACCATATAGAGCTTTTGATCTCCTTGACACTCTAGCATTCTTAGAGCATTCATTCCTTCAAGGAGACTGTGCTGAACCTCTGAACTCAAAACCTTAACTCTTTTCAAGTGTTTTTACTCCAAGCTTAGTATAGCAAGTGTTGTGCTAAGTGATCCAAGAGACATGGCTTGTGTGTAGTCTATTACTCTTGGGTCTTAGTGATCCTAGACGGTTTGAAGGCAATGAAGGTGCGACCTGTCCAAAGGTTTTTATGGAAGGCCATCTTGTCTGTGAGAGGTTTGGAACTCACCTCACCGGAGTGGTGAAAGAGTTGCCCTAGTGGACACCCAAAGCACTGCGACTAGCTTTGGGGGATCTATACTTCAAGAAAAAGTGCTCCAACGTGGAGTAGGAGACAGGCTCTGAATCACGGGATAAAATTCTGGTGTCTCTTGTTTAAATTTTTGCATTCGTGTTATTTGTCGCTGCTATTTAGTTGTTCTGTGTATTCCACTCTTGTGTTTGTGAAAGTGCATCTAGGCACTAATGTTATTTTGGTGATTAATGACAAACACATATAATGACAATTTATGTAAATGTGTAAATGCTTAACTTAGTGTTTAACAAATGACAAACCTTTAATATGATTATATTGCTATGAGACTAACATGTTCATTGCCAAGTTGAGTATTAGTCTCATCTATTTAGAGGAAAATCAAGTGGATGGTTAAGCAAAGATAAAGTATGCAATCTCGGTATCCCTTCCATATTTGTTATTGCATTCCTTTTGCGCAAATGCATTGTGAACTCCAAGTAGTATGTTGATTGTATATATGCACATTGGTTCATGTCATATTTATTTGTGCATATATGTTCATTTGAGTTCATTATGTGCTTTGCTTTTAGTATGCATGTAATAACTAGAGTTAAACTTCACATTGCTATAAATTGACTTGGTGCATGCATGTTTTGGTTGTGTATCTTTTCATGCACCTCTCCTAGTGGAGTTTAATCTAGAGTTGGATCACATATTTACTCTTGTTCCAAGTATTATTTGCACATGTACAATTCGTGTATATTCTATCATGTGCTTCATTTAAGTAAAGACTGTGATCCTTGCCATGTTTAATTGATTCATCATATCGGCAATTATCTCTCTAGTGCATATAGATCAATTAAATATTCATCATGATGCACTTAGTAGAGAACATTTCTTATGTCAAGTGTTTCCATTTATATTGTGCTTCTTTATATGAAACACTTGTGGTACTTAATTGCTCACACATATCAATTTATTCACATCTACTGAGCTTTTGGGACTAATGTCTTTCATGAGTGGTTTGGAAAGAATTAGGTCCCGTGTGTGTATGATGACCAAGATATCGTGGAGGATGATCGTTAAGCCGAGGTCAACAAGACGGCGGTGTCACCAAGAGTTGAGGACTAAGCCAAGATCGACTTGGCGTGGAGATCGTCGGAGAGGATGATCAAGTCAAGGTTGATAGGACGAGAGTCTCATGAGGTGAATCGAGTCAAGTTGGATAAGGCGAAGATGTCATCAATTATATGGTGAAGGTCTTCATGCACCGGCATTAAGAAAGAAGACGATATGCGGATTGAATGTAAGACTTAGATTTCTCGTTTGAATTTGAGTCTAAGGATTACCGTACTATTAAGAGGGATGCTCCATTGAATGACTTTTAGATGTGTCAAGTGCTCAAATGATCCATCCTTGTGAAATTTAGAGAGAGTGTGGTGTTGGTGTTGCCGGAAAGTGAAAATTGTAGGTCTCTCTTGGATTCTTGGTGAAATCTGATTTTATCCTTTGAGATTTGTGTAGTGAGACCTTGTTGGTTGTGTAGCCCTTGTTCTTAGCTTTCAATAGAGTCTAAAATCACTCAAATCGGAGTCCGGAATCAAAAGTTATGCTCGTTTTTAAATCGTCGTTGCTGAGTCCATCCGGAGTATCCGGACTTAATTCGGAGTATCCGAACTAAATGTCTGGACACTCCGGGGTAAAATGGTCCGAGTATCCGGATCAGCGCTAGCTTCAAACGGCTAGTTTTTGGGGACCTCTATTTAAAGCCCCTCTTGGGTAGCCGTTGGGACAGAGTTTTTGGAGTGGTTCCTTGGTCCTTTGGGGTGTATTCTTGGTGATCTTAAGCTCCCAAAGCCCTCTAACCCTAGATCTTAGTGATCCCTTTGAGTGAAGGGTTGGGTGTGAGAGAGGTAGTGCTCGGGTTGAGTGTGATTTGAGTTGTTTGAGCACTTGATTTTCATCTCCAAGCTTGTTCTTCGTGAGCATTTGTTACTCTTGGAGGTTGAGGACTCCTAGACGGCTAGGAGGTCACCTCACGGCCACCGGTTCTTCGTGTGGTTGGCCGTAGGAAGTTTGTGAAGGCCGGATTCCGCCTCCAAGGGAAGGAATCAAAGAAGTGAAGACCGGCGAGTGCATTTGTGCAACACCGGAGGAAGAGGGTTGAAAGAGACCCGGCTCAAGCGCCAAAGGAGTTGGAACCGGCGAGTGCATTTGTGCAACACCGGAGTAAGAGGGTTGAAAGAGACCCGACTCAAGTGTGACGGAGCTGCCTCACGGAGACGAGGATCCTCAGGATCCGAACTTCGGTGAAAAATCGTTGTCTCCAAGTTTGCCTCTTGCCCTTGCTTTATTACTTGATTTTGAATCTTAAAATTGCCCGATCTATTTGATTATTGAGTTTCTCGCTAGGCATCTACTTGATCTAGATTCCTGCTAGTGTTTATCATCTTTGTGTTCAAGTAGATTGTTTAAAAGTTGGAGAAATTTCAAATTTCATCCCGAGGCCCCCAACCCAGAGCATCCACACAATTACCCCGGATAGTCCGGACATTTATACCGGAGTATCCGGAGTAAAAG
This sequence comes from Guadua angustifolia, assembly GCA_036346375.1. Classification (NCBI taxonomy): domain Eukaryota; kingdom Viridiplantae; phylum Streptophyta; class Magnoliopsida; order Poales; family Poaceae; genus Guadua; species Guadua angustifolia. The sequence goes on from CM070515.1 coordinate 24,766,369, forward strand.
TCCGGACATTTATACCGGAGTATCCGGAGTAAAAGTCCGGAGAGTCCGGGCTAAACCCCTCGGCCATTCAAAGTCTCCAATACGGAGTGTCCGAACCTAAAACCCGGATAGTCCGGATATTTATACCGGAGTATCCGGATAAAATCCCCGGACACTCCGGACTGAAAACCTTGGATTGTTTTATTTCCGCTGTAATTAAGTTTTAAAAGTTTAATTCGCCTATTCACCCCCCTCTTGGCGACATCACCTGTCCTTTCAGTTTGCTTCTAGTAACTTAGTTTCTGAGCTTATTAGTTGTGCTATAGTTATCCCTATAATTTGAAAAGTTACCTATTCACCCTCCACCTCTAGGCCAACTTGATCCTTCAGTCTCGGCCTTTAGCTCTCGTCTCGTCCATAAGAGAGAGGTAGAGAAAGATGAAGCTAATCCTGATAGCCGATAAGGTTTCTAACTTCTCAACTTTGTGGCATGTGAGTTTTCACAAACAGTAGTGTGCTGCTGTGTTGGCTTGGTGCGTTGGGGAGAAATGGAATATGAGCTGCCGATCAGGACATCACTGGCAAGGACTTGTAGATTAAAATTTTCGCTATATATATAGAGATTTTCTATTGCTCGTTAGGTTAGGCCTCGAACCATTATCCCAGCAACCTAAGGCCCGTCTCTGCCTCGGGTTGTATGGAAGCTGTACAATTCCTTGCAAGATTTTTCTTCTTTAGTCACATATATCGTAGGAATTTTTATACAGTACAGATACTATGGATTTCCTACGTAAGTCCCTTGTTCAAAACAGGATCTTAGCATGAAATACTGAATTTTTTACTGTACTAGCTTGTTGTACTTTTTTTTTGTGGCAAATATAACTCTCCGTGTATGTATTTACAAATTTGACCCTCACTTCCACCGTAGAAGGTACGGCATACGACAAATATTCTCTGCTGCACCTTAAGAGCGCGAAAGGCCATCAACTTGGTAGGAGCTTGGCCAACCGCAGGAGCACGATTCCTTCAGCATTATACGGGCACGAAAAAGAACCTTCTATGCTACCCGAGCACGGCAAGGGGTCTCCTGCTCATGCACGTGCCTACATGCCCATGTGCATGCACTGGCACGTGACACCTGCTCATTGCCCACCGCTTGCTCCTGCCCTCGCGCCCACGCCTGCCTAGCTACCTGCCTGGTCCCTGCGCTTGCCTATCCTACCACAGGGTTGCATAGCTTTCACGCTTCCCGAATACGGCAGGAGACACATGTTGCTTGCCCATCTTTCGCAGTGGGGATAAGATTATTTTTGCAAATACATTCGCAGGGTCTAGACTTGCAAAACTCTAACTACAGGAGCTCAACACAGTATCGTGAAATATCCGCACGAGAATAGTTTCTCGATATTTTTTCTCAAAAGGCTTATACATCGCAAATTCGATCCTTTTTGCTAAGACAGAGAGAAACCTCTACCAGAGATCTGTTTGAATTAAAGAAAACAGTTCTATCTCCGTATACAATTCCTACTATTATTCCAATCAGGCTATATGACATATTTAACCCATAATTATAAAATCATAAAACACACGAGCAAAGAACTAGATATGGTCAAACAATAATACTTGCTTGCAACTATGTGGTAATGTGGGGTCATGTGACGTAGAGCATTACTACATACCTTAATACATGTGGGGAACAAGGCATTTATTCTCTTGGGACATGATAGGGTGCATAATAAATAATAGGGGTAAAAATTGATAAAATGCCACCTTTAAAATTGCCCTTCGCTAAAATACCGCTCTTCTCTCATTGACATGTGAGACCTTCTGTGTCTATAACAATGGGTCCGAGTGGCATTTTAACGAGAACAATATTAGAAGTGGCAAAATATCAATTCTCCTATAAGTGCCCACTGATGAGGAGGCCCTACAATCCACTGTAAAGTAAACATGCAGGATCTTACTTAACACAAGAAACACATGTACTACTACCCCTACCCCAAATCTTGGCTTAGTATAAGCCTACATAGTTGTACAGTGTATACTATCTGCATTCTTCAAGGACTACCCTTGTCAGTAGGTTTGGTAAAAGCATCTTGGCCTTAACATAAGCCAAGGGATTTATTTAAGTGTACGGACTGTCAACACGGGAGTATGAGAATGTAGTCCTTAGCAAACCCTACCTCTTCTCATTTTCTTTGCATCGATGTCTGGCCTTGAACTGTGCAAGCCCAACTGTTTGTGTCATCAGAGTGTCCATATGTGGAAGCACACCAACACACCATCAATGGAATCGGACAACAGTGGACGAAAAGGACGAGTGCTTTCGCCGCATCTCACACGCATAGGCAGCGGTTTTGGCGTCCATTGCAGCGGCCTATCATTTACATCTCTTAACAACCAAGGTCGATGGAACAGTATGACCATTCAAGATTCGTAGGCACACAAGGGAAACAAACAAAATGTGGGCATCTCGACGGCGAGCTTGTTAAATCGGTGTTTCAAACACGAAAAGTTTTCTGGAATTTTGTAGGATTGTATCTAACTGAAAAATATTTGTAAGGTATGTGTACTCCAAACAAGGCCAGAAGCAAGAGAATGATATGGGTGCCATTGGCCGTCAAATTTAGAGGTGGGCACTGGGCCAGACTCTTTTTATTGGAGATATGTTCTAGAGGCAATCATAGAGATGTATATATTTCTTTACATTCATGATTAATTATTTTGTTCCTTGAATATTGCCATTATTATTTATTAGCAAGTGTATGACATGTCTGTGAAACTCCATATATGACTTTGTGATGATTATTCTAAACTGATCTCTAGTCGGTAAATATATGAGAACACATACAAATAAACTAGCATATGTATTGGTTGATGATCATATTTCACAGATCATAGATATGGAGATATTAAACCAATAATATGGATACATGTAAGAGAACATGGAGTTGGATTGACCCACCTTGAGATACTGCGAGAACGTTGTAATTTTCTTGTCATCAGTTGGTCTCATATACAATGTGTATGCTATATCCTTAGACTTGAGGTTAGCGTATGTACTCGAGATGTGTAATGACTTACTTAGGGGTTGCCAAACGCTACTCCATAATTGGGTAGTTATAAAGGTGGCTTTCGGGTTTGTCATGAAGCATGTTGCGATCATGGTCGATTAAGATAGGATTTACCTCTCCATTCAACGGGAAAGATATCTCTAGGCCTTTCGAGTGGTTGGATTCCAGAAATGCATGGCCATACTACTCGTGGTTAAATAGTTAACCGTAGTCGAGGATTCTGAGTCACGTGATCGAGAAAGAGTGATCGAGTTAACTAAACAAGGATAACATATACTTGCCTTGAGTTTGACTGATATCATGAGGCAAAGAGAAATACATATATCTAAGTATTGTTTAGGTTCGTCCGATGTGATATTTACATATACTTGAGAGTTAGCATGTCTTGTTAGGGACCACTACCGATTAATGGTCGAGTAAGAGTACATGGGCCATGTCTAGGTATACGTGAACCTATAGGGTCGTATGCTAAGGATTGAGACTTAATTCGAATAGTGATCTGAATTCTAATGGATTTTAAGTTCCTAATAGGCCTCTAGTGTAGAGCCCATTATGGGGTGTCTATTTAAATGGAGGAGGTGCTGGCTTTGCAAGAGGGACACAATAGGAATATGGAATTCTTGGAATCCTAGCCGCCACCCCTCTTTTGCATAGAATCGTGCAACCGGCGCTAGCATTTCGTTGTGGTGTTCTTGCCCCGTATGTGTGAATACCTTGAAGGTGTTGCTGTGAAGCTTCAATGCTAGGACAATCCGTAACCTGCAACACTCACAAGAAGGTGTTGGAGGAGGTGCGAGACTAGTACGATTATATCTGCACCACCACACTACATCAACTCTACTTCTGCTACGGGTCTGTGTGTCTAGTGGTAATTCTGTGATCTATAACTTGCAGTTGTTCTTTGGTTATGCGGTAGAAATTTTTTGATTTTTTGCTAGAGTAGCCTACCTATTCCCCAACACTTTTAGGCTGGCCCAAGGCACGGCAGGCACGGCCCAATCCAAAGTCTGGCTCGACATGAAGTGGGCCATGCCATGCTGTCCAGGGTTTGCAAAACCGCGGTAAACCATAGTTTTTAAGCGTACCGCCGTGGCTCGAAAAGTAAAACCGGGCGGTAAACCGGTTGAGTTGAAATTCAAATTGAAAAATTTGAAAATGTGCCTCTATTGTGTGATAATGAAAGTACAGTAAAAATAGTAAACAATCCGGTTCAACATTCCCGGACTAAGCATATTGAAATTTGACATCATTTTATTCGTGATTATGTTGGTAAGGATGACATTATGCTTAGTTATGTAAGAATTGAGGACCAATTGGCTTATATTTTCACTAAATCCCTTGATGAGGCCAGATTTTCTAAATTAAAAAATGAATTAAACATTATTGCTTTTTCAAATGTTGCTTGATTTATGATAATATCACATTAAGGGGAGCCAAGCTTGCTTGCTATACATTTTTTGCTACCCACTATGTAAACAAATCAATTCCGAGTGCTGAATTGGGATAGGGCTAATTTTTAAGTTAAAAAAAGATTCTACAACTAAAATTACAAAAATGTTGCTAAAAGCCTCCTCTTTCTATACTTCTATCTTATCACATCCAAACTATAGCAAATAGGTCAAAATCTAACTTTATTTAAAAATCTATCGCAAAATGTCTAAGTATCTCTTTTCAGCACTTGAGTCCTAACCTTTGACCTTAAATTGCCTATATTCATGCTCATTTAGAAATAAAGCTCACACAATTCCAAATGATTCAAAATCCATCTTTGTTTGGAATCTTTTGTTAGTTTTTGAATATTCATATATGAGATTATTCAGGATCCATCTTCCAGTTTATATTTGATTTTCTAAGAGTATCTTTGAAAATCTCTAAGAGTCTAACTATACTTCTTAATTTCCAAAGTAGAGAGTTGCACATTTACGATGGACTTAAGTCCAGATGTGAAAAACAGTGAGTTGCCCATCTGCGGCGGACCAACTCAGCAGCAAAACACTTTGTAACGGACCAAGTTAAGTTAGTCCGGTATCAAAAGGCTTTCTGCAGGTGAGATAAGTCTGGGGTAATAGATCCTTTATCTTGTTTACTACGGACCAAAAAAATCTAGAATATGTTTTACAATGGACTAAGAACTTTTAGTCCGACGCAGAAGATGTTTTATCACGGAACAAGTTCAGGGCAAAACTCTTAGGTGAAAGACCAACTATGAATCAGTCCATCGCAAAATAATTCTGGGGATATTTTAGTCCAACACAAATAGAAAACTCTATGTATCCTACAAATCAGTCCGGCATACTCATGTATCTCTCTGTATCAGTTTCTTATCTAAATTCAAATAGAGTTGAACTCATATTTGAAAATTGCTCATCTCAGTTCAAAAAGTGTTCAAAATATTATTTAAATTCTTAGGACTTATCTCATGCTATCTTGCCTTTAGTTTCGGGACCCAAATTTAACCATCCAAAATCAATTTCCCTTAATGGGTCCCACCACCCAAAATAAGGGTGCCTTTTCTCTACCAACTACCCAGTCATAAAGGTGCCTGTTCTCAAGACAACTTCTTGCTCTCTCTCTCTCCTTTTACTGCTGTAACTTCCACCGCCCAAAATTTCCCCAAATTTCACCCGACTCACTTGCGCAATCTCTCAAGGCTAGAGCTCTCTCCTCTCCCACTGAAGCTAACCCTAATCAGGTGATTCAACGGTGCTCTCCAGCCCCTCCTGCGCAAAGTGCTCCTTCTAGGGTTTGGTAAGTCCCCTGGACCCTTTTTCTCCTATTTGTTTATCAAACTCTAGACCTAGAATCGAAACCTAAGGATCCAAACCCTTGTCTCGTTTAGGTTTGGTCAGTTTTGTGCTTGATAAAGGGTCTCTTGTGTCAGATTGGATAGCTTTGAGGCAGAGTCGGTGCTATCATAATGCCGAGGTCAAAGAATCCAAACTAGAGGGGATTACTTGAGAAAATAGTGGACAAAGTTAAAGGAAAGAAATAGAAAACCACTAGTTCACCAGGAATCTCTCTTTCAAGGTAGTCTCAAGGGCCTGTTTACCTTCAAGATAGGCATTCTCCTGGAAGAGTAAACAGAAAAGTAGTGACTTCTCACCCTCAGAAGAAGAAGGGCAAACAGTTGTTTAATCAGAATCATCCTCTTCTGAAGATAGTGATTTTGAGTCAAGTGGCAAGCCTACCGCAGAGGATGAAGAGCTATGTGATGAGGTGGATATGCTTGACTGGGAGAAGTTAGCAGTTCTTAGAGGGAAAAAGCTAAGAGCAGTAAGACTAGCAACGAAACGGTATGGTTTCCCTATTCCAGACCGCCTTTATATGAGAACTTCATCACTAGCTTGCAAAAGAACATATTTATTGGATGCAAGAGTAGAAGGCACAGAAATGGAAAACCCTTGTCTGCTCTATCCAATCATCAGTATGTGGATTAGAATCAAGTTAATTCAATGGTTGGTCTAACAAACTATTCGATTGCATCAATACAACTCCAGAATTGGCAAGCATGATGTCCAACAGTACAATCCCTTGGAGTGTAAATAGAACCCTAGAGTTCTATGCTTCCCTCCTGGTGAACAAACAAAGGCATTATATAATGTTCACCATTGATGGCAAGATCAGGAAAGTAAGATCACCACACTTTGAAGCAGCCATTGGTGCTTCCAGTCCTCTATTCAATAGGACCAGAGTGCATAAAAAGATGTTTCTCGGACAGAGATGGAGACAAGTGGGAGATATGCCTGATTTGTAATTATCAACTCACATATACAGAGATATCACTGAAGCTGATTTTTGCCCAAACAGAGTGCATTGTCTTTTAGCTGAGGCCAAAATTCTCTTAATGCTTCTAAGGCACACTATATTTCCCAAGGCTAGATATAAAGGTGTGACTCCTAACTTGGCTTGACTGTTACATTTGATTTTATCTAGACAACCTATTGACCTAGTGGATTATATCTTTGGTGAAATGGAAGAAGCAATATACAAAAAAAAATAGCAAGTCCTTTACCCTTTGCTCAGTAAATTACACAAATGTTCCTAACTCAAGAAATAATCTCTTAAGAAGAGCTGAATAGGGACTTTAGGTGTTTTCGAAAGAAGTATACAATACAAATGATGATTGGGGAAGCACTTAGAGTGTCAAAGTTGCTTCATTCACTACAGCAAGATCAAACCAAGTATAGAACAAGTGCAAAGGCCAGTCCATACTTCAGAGTCTGAATCTGAAGATGGTTCTGAAAAGAGAAATGAGCCAAGTGCTCATAATGAGTATAATGATGAAAGTGATGGTCCTGCTGGAAGCTTTGTAGCTCCAAGAAGTCCTACTCAAAGTCACAGCTATGGACATCAACCATTTTATTCTTCAGTTCAAAATGTTCCACACTCTCCACCTGAGGTAAATTGGAAATAATCCTTTGTATCCCAAAGAGCTTTCTTATGAAGAAGATGCAGCTGCCCAAGTTATTTCAAGCTCATATGCTCCTAAACGGCCTAGAGAAGGTGTTGGTGCGACCTGTCCAAAAGAGATTGTGGAAGACCACCACTGTTTGTGAGAGGTTGGGACTCACCTCACCGGAGTGGTGAAAGAGTCACCCTAGTGGAGACCAAGACTAATGCGACTAGCTTTGGAGGAGCAATACTTCGTCAGAAGTGCTCTAACGTGGAGTAGAGGTTTGCCTCTGAACCACGGGATAAATTCTTGTGTCTCTCCATTTATTTCTTGCTGTTGATCTTTACTGTCTTAGTTCTTACTAGTTTTGAGTTACCTGTGCTTTCTTGTCGATCTTTTGGATCTTCAATAGTTACGTTTTTGGGTTGATTTTAATTAGTGCTAAATTCTGATTTTAAACCTAAAATTTTCAAAAGTTATCTATTCACCCCCATCTAGAACAACTCGATCCTTCATATATATATATACCAAATTTCACTTATAATATTACTTCAAATACATAGCAGTACTATCAAATATAGCATATAGTTCAATAGACCATTTTAGCAATTTTCCGGTATGACTGGTATTGATTAGCATGAAAGTCGTTATGATCATTATTGATTAGTATCGAGGCCAATATAATATATAAGACTACTTTGTACTAGTTTAAAGGCTAAAATAGCTCATAACGGCCACATCGACGGATACCGGTATGGTATTGATAGCTATGGTTAAAACTCCAAATGACGCATGCATTGTTGATTTATCTTTCGTCAATGCATGTAGTGGGAGAAATTTCTTCCGAGCTTATCTTGACCGACCAATTTCACATCAAATGAACGGAACATCATGGCGTAAAAACAGTAAGATATGCATCTGTGCCAATTGGGCCTATTAGGCGTAAAAGGTACCTTATGCAATCTCTAATCAAAGAGAGAATAATATCCATTTCAAAACATTTTTAACGGGTTTTTTGGTTTGAACCGACGAGGTAACGACACTCAATTATCTATATGAAAAAAGATACAGAGTTTGGAAAAAAGAACGGAACGGTGAAGTTGCAGAGTAATGCACTTTCTTAAACTTTCTATCGGTTCCCTTACAGTATCAACAATTGCATATGATTTTCAGTGCAAGAAAAAGGCTTTCTTCTTTCCGACTATATACTATTGCTATAGATTCCCTGAACTAACAAAGAGTAGTGCAGTAATATTACTGTAACATTTCTTTGCAAAGGCAGAGCAGAGCAGCATTATTTTCGCCTAATCTAATCGTTCGCATCCATCTGCGCCCATCGAAGTGCTCTACGTTGGAAAGAGGCGTAGTAATTTTATTCAGTGGCACGACTTTTGAGGCGGGAATACAGAGATGGAGGGAAAAGTTGGGATCCCTCTCGGGCAGCGTGCCTCCTGGGACAAAGCCTCATAAAATCGATTGCTGCACGGACCAGCCTGGCTCAGGAATCCAACGAGCCGACTCATGGTTAGGGTATTTACAATGGTGGCTAGTCAGGTATTTATAAAAATTTATATTATTATTTATCCTATGTGACAAATAATTAAATAAAAAAAGAGAGTGTTGCTATCTATAGACCTATAAATTGTCTATTAATTAAATAAAGAAAAAGAGAGCACTCTATTAATTAAAAATAGCTATAGACATCTATATAGATTCACTATTGCAAAGGTTTACTATAGCATGGTATATAGTAGATGATATGGATCTTACTATAGAGAGCAATTATCTTTAACCATTGCGGATGCCTTTAGAGATGGAAGCGAAAATAGATTTTTTGATTATTTCGGATAAAAATTGGAACAAAAATTATCGGTATAAAAATAAAAAAATTTATTAGAAATAGAAACGAAAATAGAGTGTTATTTTCGATGAAAACAAAAATTTCATATAAATAAAACTGAAAATTCCATCAGAAATTTGGCTCATTTGGCCAAAAAGGAGAATAGAGAATTTACATTTATTTTTAAATTAAAATAATTTTAAAAATACAAATGGCTTTATAGAAAATATCAAATAGAGTTAAAAAATACTGAAAATTTCTTAAAAATACTTGGAACATTTTGAACCTAGAAAAACTATTTCTAGCATAATTTTGGTTTTATTTTTATGAATAAATTAATTTTATAAATCTAAAAATAGCAAAACAGTATTTATAAATTCCACAAAATCCAGGATAAATCTTCGAAAATCATAAATGAACATTGAATAATAATATGCAAATTAGGGTGTTACACCTTTATAGTTGGAGGAGTAAGAGAATGTCAATGATAATAATATGAAGGAGAGCATGATGGTCTGATCTGGGGGACAAATAGCGAGTTTTCAACTGACAACTTGAGCAAAAAAACTTTCTAGTAATACTAGTGAACATAACATTGTTTTTGTGTCAATCTTGGAGGTGGAATGAGTTACATTGTTTTTGCGGTCATACATATTATGACTATGTAATATGTTCTTGTAGAATTTTTCACTTTTGTTTCTGTATCTGCTCCTTCCACATCCGTTTTCGTCACTATCCGTTTCTAGGGTTTTTGATTTCGTTTCCAATATTGGTAAAAGATGTGGAAACGAAAACGAAACAACTATTTATCGACCGTTTCCGTTCTGTTTTCATTTCTACTCATGGTGGATAGCGTTAGCTGCTTGCTACAGTAAAAAAACCGATGCGGTATTTATGAACGTATTTTCAAAAAATCTTAACTGTTATTTTTAATCTAATGGTCCATATGTAGCTGCTTAAATTGCAGTCCAAAATGAAGGCTGAATTAGATCTCTTTCTCTCCATGGCAAACTAATGCTAGGTCCATATATAACTACTTAAATTGCAGTCCAAAATGAAAACTGAGTTAGATCTCTTTCTCTCCATGGCAAATTAATGCTAGTACGAGCGTAGCAGGGCTCAAATGTACTAGTACTGTATAATTTCTGATGTCATTTTTACAGCTTACAGGTTCTGTTTGAAATGGCGTAATTGTGCAAAACACTTTATAGGAATTATACCGATTTTTCATGAAATCCTTATGTTCGAAACATGTCTATTCTGTTGTTCACGTGAATAAATTATTTACATAAAAATAGCTTGAGCTAAACATGATTCACCTTTTCTAAGGCCAAAAGAAGGAAAAATCTTGATTTTTTTAAATAATATATTTTTTTAAAAAATACAAAAATAATATGTCGAAAAAAAATTACAGAAATACCCAATAGTCGCAATTCCAAATTGACACACGTCTCTGTCGCAATTTGGAATTGCGACAAACACATATCACAATTCCAAATTGCGATAGAAACCCAGTCGCAATTCCAATTTGCGACAGAGACATAGTCGCAGTTCCCTCTGTCGCAAATTGGAATAGCGACTTAAATCAATTGAATTTTTTATAAATTTTGTAATAATTCAGTTAGATGATTTTTTTACTAATTCATTTATTTAGAATTTGCAAAAATATACCTAATCCTCGATAAATATTATAAGATATTAGACGTGTAATGCTTCTGAGACGAGGGCAATTAGATGTGCATTATTTTTCTTTTGCCAGAGATTAGATGTATATTCAACGTTCTGAGTGGATACCTGCTTTATATATATGGAATGAAAAGCAATATGCCTAGTGTTAACGTAAGTAACACTGGACTGCATCAGCACCTATATAGAAAACAATGTTTTAGAAAATGCGGCATGTCGTAAGAGAATGAAGGCACTACTGGATTGAAGATGCTGCAAACACCAATCTACTTATTTGAAGATGAATGTTTTTTCTGGCATTCAGTTAGAACCAGTGAGGTAAATACAAGCAAATCATTTGTATCTTTTAAGGCTGAGGTGATATGTTGATGCAGTTCGTAGTGGCATTAAAATATTTTTAATTTACTATTTCAGTTTCATGGTCCGATGGTACTTTACCTAAATGGAAGGCTTGTGTCCAGTGACGAGGGCAACCTATCAAATATAATGTATGCACATAAGAAATTTTCAATGTAGATTTAAGATGTGACGATGATGTCCCATTTGTATATGTTAATACGATCTTTTTTTGTCCCTACTAATTTTTTGTGAAGGGCTCTAAGAGTATGGTACGAGATTGATGGGATTACAAACTTGGACTCACAAAACGTTACTCTTAGTTGTTATTATAAGCCCTTACGAGCATTGCAGTGAAAGTTATTATGATTGCAGTCGAAGTTGTTATGACTGCAATCCAGTTGACATTATAAGCATTGCAGTTATTATGATTCAACATTCTGAGCCCTTGATTGTTATTATGAGCATTGCAGTCAAAGTTTCCATGTTCTATGTGAAGTGACGATATTTGATTGCCACTCGGATGTCACAAAACGAGGGTGGGAGATGGAGATTACAGAGAAGACGATTCTAAAATGAGGAGTTACTGAGGAAAATAAGGTAGGACACACTCTTTATTACAACTTAAAACTAGAAGGAGCATAACTTCACGTCTACTGAGTGTGCAACTTTACGCCGGTTCGTCCCACGTCCTGCTTTCTCTTTGCATAGTACCTCGAAACAAAGCTCCCTCGTACCCATTTTCAATGCTCTATGCATCTTTTTCTCTTTCTCCTCCATGTATGTACAGATCACCTCCGAGTATTTCACATCAGGATTATTCATGTGGGCTATCACCCTAGCATGACGATCCACAAAGTACTTCACAACACCATGAAGAACACCCTCCACTATAGCAACAAGAGAAAGGGGTCTCAGTCCTCGCATGACCCAGTTGTAAACTTCAGCCAAGTTAGTCGTCATAACCCCATACCGGGAACCATCAGTGTCGTAAAGTAATGCCCATTTCTACCTAGGCTCATGCTCTATCCATTCAGAGAAGCATTTCGTCGATCTTCCATTCCTCCGGACCAAGTGCGGAGGGTCCGTAGGTAACACTTCCAGTGCTACTGGAGCTTCCTCTGTGCTAGGAATCGGCCTCTTCATTGCCTCTGCGATATGCCTCGATGTCAGCTTGTCCAACTTCTTCCACAGTGCATCAAACTTTCTCTGTTGGGTCTGGTCGCACAACCTCTTAAAAAGCTTCGTAAGGTCCTTGTTCTTAAACTGCTTGTAGAAGTTAGCACTCATGTGCCGTTTGCACCACCTACTTCGCATATCAGACCATGGATGTGTTTCTTCTGCACCTTTCTGCAACTGCACGACTGCCTTCAATAGCCCGGGGTGCCGATTGTGTATAACACAAACTCCAGGACGCTGATCCACAACCCCAACTTTCACGTTCCTCAGAAACCAGAGCCAGCTTTCTGTGTTCTCACCCTCCACGAATGCAAGCGCTACTGGAAGAACCTGATTGTTGCCATCAACTCCTATGACAGTCAATATCTGACCTTTGTACTTCCCAGTCAAGAATGTCCCATCAACACATAACAATGGACGGCAATGCCTGAACGCGTTGACACATAAACGGAAAGCAAAGAATGCCTGCTGAAGTACCATCTTCCCAGCGAAGCGCTGCGAGGGCCGCTCACAAATATTGACATAAGTTCCAGAATTTCTTTCCTTGATCACCTCAAGCATACCTGGTAGGTTCTGATACGAGTCTTCGAATGTAACAAATCTAGTTTCTAAAGCCTTCTGCTTCGCTCTCCATGCTTTGGCATAGCTTATGGTGTACTGAAACCTCTGCTCTATTGCAAGTATGATGGCACGTGGCTCTAAATCCAAGTTGCCCACAATCTCTCCATACATTGCATTTGCAACAAAACCTGAAGATATGTTTCTATACGATTGGGCAGACTCTGTAAGCACGCACGTATGTGGGACGACTATAGAACACTTCCAAACGGTATCCCATGTAGGTTGGTACGCATGCACACACCATTGGCAACCCTCCATCTGGCATCTGACATCATACGTCCACTGGTTTGACTTCGCAACCTTAAAGGTTCTATGAAGCGACACTGCCCATGCTGTCACTGCTTCCTAAACCTCATACTTATTCTTGTAAATAGCACCTTGCCTCACCTCATTCCTATCTAACTATCACGGAAAGTGTTCACCCTCGTTGACCACCAATATATCGAACTGACATGCATCCCACTCCGTAGGGAAATGCTCTTCGTCGTCTGTGTTGTTACTCAAATTCTCATACTCCTAGCTCTCTGCCTCCATTGCATCAACAAATGATTCAATGTTTTCTCCCTCATCTGCCACACCCTGTGGTTCCTGAACATCTGGATTTGGAACATCAGCGTCCTCATCTCGCACACCTTCGGTTCGGCTACTCTCCCCAACTTCCTCTGGTTCATCACCACCAACCTCCTCCTGCATCGTATGGTCAGTATTGGTTTTTTCAAATGCTTGCGCCAACAACACTAATGGCCAACCATTTTTAGTTGCCAATCTTATGTACGAGCTCCAGGACTTCGGCCCCTTTAGTTCTACTAACTCCCAATACGTGTAATCCCATCTTCGAGACCCCACTCCGTGCAGCTTCAGATCATGCAATTTCCTATCCAAGGAGAACATGTTGTACAACCATCTCATTAACCGTGCCTCACTTAACGCCACCAAAGACGTGATGTGCCAGCCATAACACTTGGGAAATGACTAAATTCCACCCTTGTGCACCCATCTGCGGAACCCCTTCTCCGTAGTGTATTTTAAATTCTACTCGTTTGTCCATACCTGTCAAACATTTCATTGATTTTTAATGATGGCACGACAAAACGCTACCACATTTCAACTCTTAATCTACTCATACGACGACATACTCTACACCCGGTATTACAACAGGTAATATCGTTTTGTTTTATGATAAATATTTTTGCTATTGTGCAGGTTGGCTGGCGCCGCGCCGATACTCTTAACCTACCACATGCCGAGAGAGCATGTGTGGGTTTTGGGAACACACAGCACAATACCCGTATACTAGCTACTAAATAATTAAAACTCTACACAATCCAATCGCTAAATCGTGAATTTAAATAAACTACTGCTAACCCTGCAAAATTCAAAATCACTAAATCGTTTTCTATAAAAACTAGTAATACAACCGAAATCCCGTATACTAGCTACTAAATAATTAAAATTCTACACAATCCGATCGCTAAATCGTGAATTTAAATAAAATACTGCTAACCCTGCTAAATTCAAAATCACTAAATCGTTTTTCTATAAAACTAGTAATACAACCTAAATAAACTATTGCTAACCCTAATTCATAATACAATCTTTTTCTAATTTCTAATACAGTTCAACGCTATATTTCAACCCTAATAAACTATATTGCTAATCCTAATTTGATCACTACAATAACATTAAAAAAATGACAAAAAATTTTACTTCAACCCACGACGAAATCCTCCTCTCCCTCCTCTCCTCCTCCTCCTCTCCTCTCCCTTCTCTTCCTCTCCTCCTCCTCTCCTCCTCTCCCTTCTCTTCCTCTCCCTTCTCTCTCTTTTCTCCGGCGGCGGCGGCGAAGAATGGCTTGGGTGCGCTGGAAGAAATGAGGCCGAAGGCCTCGGGCGCGTGGGTTAAAGCTCTATGCCGCAATTCCAAATTGCGACAGAGAGGTTGCGACAGACCTTTGTCGCTCTGTCGCAATTCCAAATTGCGACTAACGTTAATGTCGCAATTTGGAATTGCGACAGACTCTTTGTATCAATTTGGAAGTGCAACTATTGGGTATTTCTGTAATTTTTTTTGACATATTATTTCTGTAATTTTTTTAAAAATATATTATTTAAAAAATTCAAAAAATCTTAATCCTAAAAGTTGTTGCTTTTTGTCGCTTCCTTCGCTCCATTAACACAGTTATAGGCATTTTACCAGAGAGCAACTAGCATACGGTATACTATCTAACATGAAACCAACAGATACATGTACATCGTCGATCTATTTTGATAGGATGTTCTCAGTGTGGGAGACATCGACCATATTCTTAGGCCCTGTTTGTTTGGGCTTTTTTATCGGTTTAAAAATCAAAAAGCTAAAGTCTAAACAAATGAGTAGTTTTTTATCTGGGCTTTTCAAAAATCATAAGCCTCCATATAACTAAAAATCAAAAGCCATTGGAGAGAGACTTTTTTTGACTCATTGATGGTTGGTTTTAAACTAATAACACTAAAGTTAGATAAAATTACCCACCTATATAACGTACAAAAACTATTAGCTTTTAAGCTGTTTAATCTAAAAAGCTGACTTTAACCTATAAACCAAAAAATCTAAGTCTAAACAAACAGGACCTTAGCCTTGTCCACACGTGCATCTTTGACCACCTCCCCTTAGGGCTATAAACGAGCCGAGCTTGAGCGAGCCTGGCCCTCCAGGCTCGAGCTCGATAAGGCTTGAACCGAGCTCGAGCCGAGCTCGAGTTAGGGTTCGAGCCTCGACTCAGGCTCGAGCTCGGCTCGGTTCAAGCTTGAGTAGGCTCGAGCTCGACTCGACTAAGCTCGATAACCTTAATAAGTTCGAGTAAGCTCGGTAAGCTCGTATAAACTCGGTTATTCTGGTAAGCTCGGTAGGCTTGGTAACAAACTCGAGTAAGCTCGGCTCGAGGGAGCTCGGTCCAGCCTCGAGTAGGCTCACGAACTATTCGAGTTTGGCTCAGTTAAGCTCGCGAGTTCGAGCTCGGGTTCGAGTTCAGCTCGTTTGGAGCTTGAGTCGAGCTCGAATCGAGCCTCTCATGAACCAAACTCGAGTAGCTCGCGAGTCTCGAGCTCTTTTTACAGCCCTACCTCCCCTGAGCAGGAGCCCTGGTTGGCATCCTCCTCTGCACATGCAACATCGTTGACCGCTTCCTCCGCCAAGCTGAATCGTGTGCGAGACCTTATTGCCTACTTCTTCCGTATGCCCTATCTATGCAGGAGCACATGCAAAAACCTCCACGCATCTCTTGGGTCACACATGTGCCCTTGAAGCCTTTCGGGGCTTCTGCTCCACACATCTACCTAGCAAGTTTTTTAGCTCATAATCTCATCATCATCCTCTTTTGAACAGGCAGTAGCTCAACAGACATTGTTGTTGCATGTATCATGTTCGACGAAGTGAATGACTTGGTTTGCTTTTAAAAATCTTCAAATCTGATGTTTCACTATGATGGTTGTTTGGCCCAAATCTACTTCAATGTTCTTGTCGATCTCTGTGCTTGCTATTTGAGCAAGTTTAATGCATATATATACTATTTTGTAACTTTCTCTCAACTAGGTTTGTGTGCAGGATGTTTCGGCCATGGACAAAAATAGTTCAGAAGGATTTGGTACTAGATAAAATTTTCATTTAATGTTTAGTTTTAATTAGACATTGCCTTCTTTACATCATCATTAGACTATATGAGATTGCACTTGGTTCATATTCTTTGGCTTCGCTGTATGGTAAAAAATACTCATTTCACTAGTTTGATCCATGAGGCATTGCAGAATGTTTCGAGTATGTTTGAGCATTAGAATTTTTTAAGATGTTTCAAGAAGTTTTAGGCAAGTTTCGTACACAAAGTTCTAGAAAGTTTTGAGTGGATTTGACCTAGTTTCAAAACAGTTTCAAGAAGTTTTAGAAAGTTTCGAGCAAGTTTGAGCAATTCTCAAGCAAGTTTTAGGAAGCTTCAAGCAAGTTGCATGAATTCTAGCAAGTTTTAAGAAATTTCAACAATTTTCAAGAAGGCTTGAGGATGTTTCAAGCAAGTTTTAGAAAGTTCCACAAAAGTTTTATTGTGTTTCATCAAGTTTCATGTTCTGGGTCCTAAGTTTTTTGGTTATTTTCCAATTGTTTCACAATGTTCTAGTTGTAAAATATGAAGCCTGACGTTTCAACTCTAAACAAGAAACAAGTCCTAAGAATTTATAGTCCTAATTAAGTTTCAACATGATTCGAGTCAAAGTTTGAAGTTTCAAAAAGTTTTAGAATGTATGATGTAGAGATTAACGTGTTTCAGATCAAAGTTTTAATTTTCAAAAAGTTTTACAATTTATTATTCAAGTTTCAATAAGTTTTTTGGGCCAAGGTTCTAATTTTCAATAAGTTTCAAAATTTACAATTCATGTTTCAACAAGTCTAAGTTGCATGTCAAAGTTTCAACAAGTTTTAGAATTAAGGATCCAAGTTTCAACAAGTTTTAGGTTGAAGTTTCTCAACAAGTTTCAAAATGCAATATTCAAACAAAGTTTGAGTATTAGGTTCAAAGTTTCAACAAGTTTTAGAATTCATGATCCAAGTTTAAACAAATATCATGTTAAACTTGTAAGTTTCAATAAGTTTTAAAGTGCACAATCCAAACAAAGTTACAAGTTGAGGTTTCGATAAGTTTCATGATTGACAATCCAAGTTTCAACAAATTTCAAAATGTAGGCTGCAAAAAAAACTAGGTCAAAGTTTGTAACATCCCAAAATTTTTCAAAAATAGAAATGCAGGCATATGAATTGAAATTTGGTCTTAATTTGGATTTTCAACATTGAAAAATGTTTTAGTAAGGCTTTTGAATTTGAAACTTTAGTTTTGAAACATAAAAAAATCTAGAAAATTTTATACAAATACTAAATAACCTCCAGAACACCTTCAAAATTTTTAAGAAATTGTTGAATTCATTTGGTGCCCAAAAAAATAAAAAATAACAACTTTTAGAGAGAACAGAGGTATTGTTTGATTTTTATAAAAATCTACATACTTGATCATACTTTGAAAGTTTTATTAGAGAAATAGTTTTACCTCAGAATCATCCAAAAAAATTTGTAGAAATTTTTGGCTCAATTTGTATCCTAATCAAAATTTGAAATCTTTGACTATAAAATGAAATCTATAAACAAAAATCAGAAATCCAGAAAAGGAGGACATCTTTCTCCTAGCCCATGTTCTCTGCCCAGAAAATGTAAAGTTGTAGATTACGCCTTCCTTATTTGGCTTTCTCCCCTCTCCCTTCTCTGCTGCTAGGCTCGACCGCCCCCTGGGCCCACTTGCTAGTCACTTCTCGCCCTCCCTCTGCCCCTAGGTTGGATCGACTCCTCGGCCCTGCCTATCACCCAAAGAGGATGGTTGGTTGACCAAGGATTATGACAATGGGATTCACTGTCACCCCAGAAAAGCCAATGTCGTAACTGATGCTTTGAGTAGAAAGAGCTACTGCAACACCCTTATGATAAAAGAAAGTAAGCCAGCACTACTTGAGGAATTTATCGAAGGTTAGAAATCAACAATAAACTTATAGTTTCAGGTACCTTTGGTTATCAGAGCCAAGCACGAAAGTAGAGGCACATAATGTAAACAGGTTCGGACCCTCGGATGGAGTAACACCCTACTTCCTGTATGGATGATGTATGGAATTGTTGAATAGAGTACAAGCAGGTCGTCTAGCCCTAGTTACAATGAGGATTGAACTTAGGCAATGGTTAAACAACGGTTAGAGATTGACAAAGCGTAACTTGTTGGCTTCTAAGTGCTCTGAGCAAAAGGTCTTCTTAGTTAGAAGCTCTCCCTTTGAGGGTCCCTACCCCCGACCTTATATAGTCTGGGTAGCCCTGTATCAAGTCGAGTTGTAGTTAGTTTAGGGTACCAGATCGTAGCCAATAAGGAGTCCATCATCGCATGATCTTTGTAGCATATCCAAACTTCCCTGGATATCAGGTGTACTCGAGTTGGTTTCCTCATAATGGGAAAGTAACCGAGTCTTTCCTAATATGGAATTATCTTTTCCACGTATATCTTATCCCATAGAATTGGGCCCGTGATATCCGGAACTTCTATATGTCGTTAGAACATATCCTTCATGTATCCTTCACGTACATGTATCCCATGTTTAGATATTCGACAGTAGCCCCCGAACTTTACCCAGTGGAGGGTCCACTTAAGTGCTTGATCGATTACTGCCAAGTCCTGGCTTGGTTGAGTAACGCCTCACCTGCTTATGGTCGAACGATTCGAGTAGATTGGGAATCGCTAAGTATCGAGTAGGGAGGTGCTGGGTTGAGTGCCCTGCTATTAGCCCATCTCAAGTCCTTAGGGTAGCCACAAGTTACTTGAAGCCGACTTATCGACTCGACTCTGAGCAGAGTTAGAAAAAATTAAAAAATTCTAAACATTGGGTAGTTGAGCATTTATTACTCTCGTCTGCAACGCCAAGACTGGTGCAGTGCCATCATTCCACTTTTCTTACCGATCGAGGCACTCAAGTGGGGAGTGAACCATTCGCCTAAAAAGTTTTTGGTTTGTAAATTCACAGATCTCGTAACTATAACCATTCCCCTCCTTTTTGCCTTCAGTGGAAATAGATTGGTATGGATTTCATTATTGGACTTCCTATGATCCAAGGAGTTTCACTAACGTAGGTCACTTCATTCTAGTCAAGACTACTTACGCCGAAAATAAGTTGATATAATTGTACATGTCAAGGATTGTCAAATTCAGTACTACTTATCTCCCTCAAAAGGATAGATAGACTGAGTGTGTAAATCAGATCCTCAAGGACATGCTAAGAGCTTGTGTCTTAACTTATGGTGCCAAGTAGGACAAGTGTCTACGTATACCAAATTCACCTATAATAACAGTTATTAGGCCAGTTTGCAAATATCTCCTTTTGAAGCCCTATATGGAGGAAATTGTAGTTATCCTCTCAATTGGAAGGAAACTAGAGAAAGACAATTGTTTGGTCCTGCCATATTGCAAGAAGTTGAAGAGTAAGTTCAGATAATTCGAGACACGTTAAAGATAGCTCAAACCAGACAAAAGATCTATGTTAGATAATTGTCACTGAGATTTGAGTTTCGAGCCCAATTATTATGTTTATCTTGGAGTCACCCTTTCAAAAGGAGTTAAAAGATTCCATGTAAAAGGGAAGATTGCTCCTAGATATGTTGGACCGGTCAAAATCTTGGAACGAAGAGAAGTTGCTTACAAGTTTGAGTTGCCCTAGACTTTTGGTGGAATCCTTGATGTGCCAAAGAATAAATGCCGTTGGAATCCATTGACTTGCAAGAGGATCTCATCTACAAGGAGCAATTTGTCAAAGTTCTAGAAGTGGCAGAACGTCTCACAAGGAGCAAGACCATCTATTTTTGCAAAGTTCAATGGAGCCATCATTCAGAGGAGGAAGCCATGTGGCAGTGTGAAGAGGATCTTAAGACTGAGTTTCCCTACCTATTCCCTAGCCAACCTGAATCTCGAGATTGAGATTCTATTAAAGGAGAGGTTTGTAACATTCTAAATTTAGCTTAATGATGTTTAATTAGTTAAGTATGATTTTATGATATTTTTCCTAATTTTTTTGGTTTCAAGAATTCTTTTTCCTAGTTTTAGATTTATAAAATAATTTACGGTAGAAAATTGAAACTCCAATATTACTAAATTAATTTTATTAAGTCTAAAATGTCTCAAGGTACTTTTGAAATTTTTTCTAAAATTTTTGAACCTTATTTGTTACTTTCTAAAAGCCTTCTTATTTTCAATAAATAAATAAATTCAAAAATCACCTAAGATTTCTCCTCGACATGTGGGACCTGACCCCACATGTTAGGCCTCATCTTCAAGCTCCAGAACCAAATCAAAGAAGCTTGCCCGTGTCTCTCTCCTCCATGCACAAGATTTGGAGCTAAAAAATCTTATGATTTTGTCTTCGATTTCTTTTGAGAAATTGTAGGTAATCTTATCCTTATCTAACCAACCTATTTTGCCAGCCAAATACCCTATTTTTCATGTGGAAATCATGCTCTTTTTGTTTTGAATATAATCATGTTCGTGTTGGATTCTATCTCTCTAAGCGTCCCCAAGGCTATTTAAGGTGAGCACTTGTAATACCGCAAATTATTTTACCATGGTTCTTGGCCAAATTTGGTTTTTGTCTTCTTAAATCTAAGGATTTATGGCGGAAGGGCAAAAGATTTGTTGTCTCGCAGTTTTAAGAACTTAGCAAAAAGTTTTGAGTTTTGCCGAGTGTTTATCGGAAGGGTGTTTTCTCCGAGCCGTATATTCTCTACGGCCAGTTTTACTCGAAGAAATTTTGGTTTCATCAAGGAGTTTATTGGTTAGTCGTTGGTTGTGTTCTTTAGAAGTGTTGTGTAGCTTTAGCATTATTTTTTCCTCCTAACCCTATTAGCCCATATCCTTCAAAGGGAGCCAGCCATTTTTCTTTTCCCCCAATCTCCAGTGCCTACTCCCTCCAGTCTCCCCTGCCAACTCCCCCATTTCCCCCTCTTTCCCTGGCGCCTGCTTCCTGGGCTGAGCGCCTCCCTGGCCGAGCTTCCTGCTGCCGCCTCTTCCCTGCGCCTCCTCCCCTCTGGCTTGGCGTAGCACCAGCAGCAGCCGGCAGGAGCAGCAGCAAGGAGCAAAGCACTCAGAGCAACCGAAGGAGCAATGGCAAGACGACACCAAGAAGAAGCCAGTGACCCCACCTCCGGCCAGCTCCGGCGACCCCTCCTCCGGCCTAGCACCTTCTCCACCTCCCTCTTTCCTCCATAAGTAAGAGTTGAGGTAAAAAACCCTAGGAATTTGGGGAATTTAATTGCTTGCATGCAAGGTGTTTGTGCTAATGCTTAGTTAGGATTCAAGATTTTGAGTTGTTGGGGGTTGGGGAATGGAGAGACTAGAGTAATTTGGAATTTTCTGTTTTGGACAGATTTTTGTCCACTGTTAGAGCTGCTGTTTGAAAATTCTGCAAGCATTTCCTAGGGGTCTGGCTATGGTGAAAGTTGTAGATAATTGAATTACCTTTTAATAGAGACCAAAATCACTAAGTTTCGTTCATCCGTCTAAACGTTATGACTGTTTTACTCAGGGCTATCCAGGATGAGCCGAGTGGTCGGTTCCCTCTGTTCATCATCGATCTGGGAACAGCTGGTGCATTGGCCAAGGGAATGACTATGTTATTCTTGTAGTTTATTCCCTTGCGGTCGTTTCGAGTACAAGAACTCATAAATCCAATAAGCCAATCAAGAGTTACGCTATTTAGAAGTCTCGGTGCTGAAATTGGAAAACTGCAGCATGCTCCACCTTTCGGTTGGGGTTTAGTGTTCGATTTGGAGACCCTCGAGGTATCTCCCGCATGATTGGCTTTGAGATAGCTGTAGGTCATCCTCTTATAGTTAATTAGGAGCTGAGTTCACTCCATTTGGTTAAGCAAATCAAAAGTTTTGCTCGTTGGAGCGCTGCTGTCCCGGTTGGATAGTTTTCTGTTTTTCAGGTTTTGGGAGTGGGTTAAGCAATGTTGTTCTGAGTCGGTTTTTGATTATTTCTTGTGCGCAACGTTGTTTTTCAGGGAGAGTGTGGTCGGGGGTGGTTTCGACTCTGAGTTGCCTCACGTGTCGGTAAAGGCAAGTGCAACCCTTATATTGCTATTAGGGGAAATGAGATGAATGCTTGCTTGTTGTATGTGTATGTGTATGCTGCGGTTTACATCAAGAAATAGGTTAATGCTCATGCAAACGCAAATGATAATCGTGTTATGAGTATAGCTAAAGAATGGATCATAGAATGAAATCTCTTATAATGAAATGTTGAGGAAGGGATGCAAAGCATCCATTCAATGTTAATAGGTTGAGTTCATTGCATATATTCTAAGCATGAAAATTCTATATTGTGTGTATGAGTAATATCTAGAAGAGTGTTCGTATTATGCTTATGGAAATGAAGATTTGTGTCTATGAGAAATACTAGAATTGTTCATTTCATGAGAATGCATATTGTGGCTATGCAAGTAACAATTGCGATGATATGTTAGTAATAATTGGTTTTGGGGTGTTCCCCACTACTGATGATGAGACTGGAACCGTGTTGTGCTTATGCTTATGTTTTTGGTCATAGTTCAGAGCAAATGATTTCGATACCGTGTATGAATTATTTATAAGCATCATTTGCATATATGCAATCATTACAAAAGAGGCGTCCCATGTTGATGTGGGCCTCTGTACTCACACGTAGTGAGTACAAAAATCCTACCTCGTAGTCCCATCCACGGATGGGAGCGAGTCAGTAAGAGTGGGCCCCGCCACGGGATGGTTGGGAATGAGAGGTGCACTCGACGGGGTGCACTCGCTTATACCCCAGATAGGCAAAAGGTTGCATGTTGAACATGAAAGCATAAAGCATTTCATTGCATTGTGTGTTGCAATTGATACATGTTAATGGATGAGAATGGAAAGAACAGGTTGAGGATTGAGTCGTGGGCTCATCCAGAAATGATTGTTGAGGCATAGCTAAGTTTTGTTACGTTTTCGAGTTGGTTGCGGTAAGTGGAGTCAATTACTGCTTCTGTTACTGGATGTTTTCAGTTAAGTAATGGTTATGGTAAATGATGGAGTAATCGTGCTCTTATGTTTTGGATCTTTTATGAATTCAACTGCTTTCATTTATTTACGAATGTCAATTAAAGGAACTGTTACTTTATGTCTTGAAGTAGCTGTATTTTAGTCTAATTCATTACTTTTCCTACTTGTTGCACTTTGCTGAGTCTTGGACTCACGCTTGTTTGTTTCTTGTCTTAGGTGCTTTGCAGCTGGCTCGTTGGGTTTGGGAGTAGTATTAACCAATTCATTAATTCTGGATGTAATTAATTCGATTGTAATGTGTTGTTGTCGTGGTGAAGTTTATTAATTTCTATTAGATGTGTGATTGACTATCTAAGGACCTACTAGAATGTTTCATTCTATTTTGAGTGATTGATATATCATATATTTGCTTTAGTTCTATTGTCTACTGAGTGGATATCCTCTGTTCTAGAGAGGTCATGCCGAAATTTTGTAAATTTCGGTGGCTTAGTTTTAAGCCGGGTTAAGAGTTTAGAGATTGAATTTCGTTTCAGTCTTTTTTTACTAGAGGTGTCAGTAGTTATTTAGAGTTTAGCGGGTTGGTAGCATCCGTGGCGCGTTCGGCGTCGGGGTGTTATAGCACTGGGACTGTCTCTCCTTGCTCAACCTGTTTCTTTGCTTATTCTATGCTTTGGTACCCTTTTTTGTCCAAAATGCCACAAAATCCCAAAAGACCATCGTTAGCATTGCCCGACGTGTGCTCGTGAGCTTTCCAACACCTCAGACCCCCTCTTCCTGAACCGTTGGCATCACGTCGTGTTCCTGACCATTGCTAAGGTAACCCCTCAATCAATTTCGAATTTCTCCATCGTGTGCGATGAATTTTGCTATCTCTAATTGTCAGTAGAACTATGTTCATCACGCCGTTGCACCATGGTCCGTGCCCCTTTGTCATCATCGTGGCCTCCGATGAGTTTGCCTTGTCGCGAGCTACCCCGTGCTCCCCTCTGGTGAAGTCCTGCGCCCATGCTTCTTGTGCTTGGTCGGGCATGCTCTTGCTTTGCTCTATGCACACTGTTTGGTGGTGTGCTATAGTATTGAGGCTACACCGCTGAGCTTAGGCAACTATCGAGAGAAAGCAAGCTCCTAGAGGGAAGAAAAGAAAAAGGAAAGGAAAATAAAATAATTTTTTGAAAATTTAAAAATAAGCTCTATGTCATAATTTTGATTTTTCTTTGTAAAAATAATTTCAAAAATTTGGGAAAATCCTTTTTTATGTTTTATTTGATTTTATTCGTTTAGGTGCCCTTTCTCTTTTGTATGAGCTTCCGATTAAGGCGATTCAAATTTCTAAATTTTCTAAAATCAAGCTTTTCATTTTAAGCCAATTATTTTCAATCTGGAGTTTGTTTGAGTCTCTGTTTATTGTTTATTTCTATTTATTGCTTTCTTTTCTAGTAAATGTTGATCCCAAGGGAGCGAATGAAGGATTTGAAGATCAAGACTAAACAACTATGTTTGAACAAAGCAAGTCGCAGCCTTTGATCATGTTGAATCTATGTTTACAAAAGTATTTTGTTTCATAAAAATTGCATTCTATTTGTGTAGCAATGCTTATTTGATGGGAATAGTTAAATACCTACTTGTCATTATGCCACATTGATTATTGGAATACCATGTATTGATTGTTGCCCTAGGTTGGGACATTGTTAGTTTGATATGATCGTATTACCAACAATTGGGTTAGGTTGGGACATTATTAGTTTGACATGATCGTATTACCAACAATTGGGTTGTTGTAGCTATACTTAGACATGCTTAGTTTTATGATGGGTTCATGTCACATGTTTAATATCGATAGTTTTGAATTAATAAGATATGGAATTGTGGCGGGTAGCCACTATTATAAATTTTTTGTGCCATGACAAGGTATGCCATTGGTATTGGTCAAACAAAATAGTTTTCTCTTGGATAAGTGATTGTGCAGTAAAGGGGATGCGGTTAGCACATTTGGGATATGGATGTCATGCCTGAGATAATATAAGGACTTAATCTTATGCACCAATGAACCTTTTAGTCAGTATAGCGACCATTGCAGTTTGACAATATACATGTTGCGATTACTTTTATTAGGATCCAGAATTTTCACTCTTTTAGGGACTCTCATATAAACATTCATATCCTGTGACCCATATAAATATATGGTCACTACATCCATCAACTACATTAATAAGTTTAAGCTAGTTGTTATTGATACCAACTTTCAAAATTTTATTCTACTTATTACAGGAGAGTAAGTTTGTAACAACTCAATTTTTGAGCTTTTGGAAAGTTTTAGAATGAAAAAGAACCATTTGAATTTTTCCAAATTAAATAAAGCTTAAATTGAATTTTCTACTAATTAAAAGATTTAATTTGATTAATCTATACATAAAACATAAGAAATTTAGTTTTAGTTGGGTTTCCTATACTGCAAGAAATTTTTCTGTAATTATTTGAGATTTTTTTGATTTTAATTGCTATTTGTTTGAATTTAATTGAATTTCTAGCAATTTCTTAATTAAAAAATTTTCTTGTCCAAAATCCTCCTAGTGCTAAAACCTCGCTTGCCTGTTCCTATTTCGTCACCCATAGCCCACATTTGCCTTGGCCCGTCTCGCTTTGCCTAACCTACCCTAGCTCAGCCCAGTCACTATGGGCTGTCGAAGCCCTAACCCTAGCCGCATTCATACTGTATTGCCATTGCATCTCTACACTACCCTTGGTGTTCGCGTCCCACATGCCTCTCAAGGCTATTTAAGCCCCATGAAAGCCTCGATCCATGTTTCCCATCACATGCCGCACCTTTCACCCTCCTCACCGTCACCCAGGACATCGTCTTCTTTGTGCACAACCTCGCTGGACTTCTTGAGCTCTGCCACCGCCATTGAAGCCTTCTTTGCTATTGATCTACCTTCCCGGTGTGTATCCATCATTGCTAATCATGTCTCTGAGTTTGCCTTTTCACCCTCATCTAGATCCATGTGGAGCCGTGGTCGATCCAGTCTCTTTCTACTGTCGACCGATTCTTCCTCCTCCATGCCAGTGAGTTTGTGCCACCATCTCTCACTAGAGGGCGAAGTCGAAGCCCTTGCCGATTTGGCATCCACATCAGCTGCCACATCATCGTCCACACATGCGCCGCGTTGGCTTCAATGCTCATGTGTTGCCCGATTAGTCACCATGTCAGCAATTACATTAGCACCCTCATAGACCCATCTATCAACCCTAGCCAAGCTGTGAACCCGGTCCACATGCCAGCCTAATATTTTTCCCGATTTCTTTTATTTTCAAAAACCAGCCACTAACATCATCATGATGCAATAAATTGATTTTTATTTAGAAAATAATTCTAAAAATTTTAGAAAATCATTTCTCTCTTAATTTACTGGAATTTAATCTTACAAGGGCCATTCTCTTTCATACAAGCTCCAATTGAAGTGATTCACCTTTGATCATATTGAATCTATGTTTGTAAAAGTACCTTGTCTCATACAAATTGTGTGCTATTTGTACACCAATGATTATTTGCTGGGAATATCTAAATTCTTAATTGTCATTATGGCACCATAGTTATTGGAATTCCATGCATCTATTGTTGTCCTCGGTTTTGACATTGTTAGTTGGACATACTTGTATTACCAACAATTGGGTTATTGTAGTTATGCTTATACATGCTTAGTTGTATGATGGGATCCATATCACATGTGAAATATTGATAATCTTGACTTAATGAGATATGACAATGTGGTGGGTAGCCACTGTTATAAAATTTATTGTGTCATGGTAGGGTATGCCATTTGTCTTGGTTAAACAAAAATAATTTTTCCTCGAGTAAATGATCGTGTTGTAAAGGGGGTGCTATTAGCACATTTGAGATGTGGATGTCTTGTTTGAGAAAACTTAAAGAATTAATCTTGTGCGCCATTGAACTGAGCGTAAATGTACAACCACATGTCTGGTATAGGATAGACCTAGCTGATAATTTGCAATGTCTTAATTTGAGTACTGCCATTAGGTTGTGCAGGTTTCAGGACGGACGGGTAGATTCGCATGGCACAAGAGGGGCCCGAGTCAGGTGGATGGAACCTTTTAGCGGTGAAACTAAGGCGAGCAATATTGAATTTGGAAAGAGCATTATACAGGCTTTGTTACGATCTTGTCACACACCTAAGAAAGTGTGTAATTGCATGACATATAAGATTGATCATATTTTGTGAATAAAGTAGTATAACCTCTGCAGAAAGTGTAAAACTATTTGAATAGCCATGTCTGCGGTCATGGACACGCTTGGGAATTTCACATAACATATAAAGTTTTTAATAAAAATGTTGGAAGGTGGAATTATTGGGAAGTGAACAGGGAGCTCACTATTGATTTTGATGTATAAAGTTAATGTTGATGAGTTTAGTGGTTTGATGATTGTTTTAGATGGTGTTGTGTGAAGTCTCACTAGTATATTCATGTTATCTACCATGCATTGATTTACTAGCTATTCATTATGTTTTCATAAATATGTTTTGAATCTATTTATTGTATTTAAATTCAAGTTATTGCTTTTTACAAAAGAACTGTATGACTATTTCTTTGTCAAGTATTACATGAATATATTTGCATAATTTTCCTATTGATTATTGGGTACTTTTTGCACTCATAGCTATACGCTTTTGTTGATCATTTGCTAAGGAAGGACAAAGGAATACATAATCTTCGAGGCAGAGTGCTATGAAGACTACGTGAACTCGGAAGGCGTTTCCTTAGACGATTGCTTATGGCATACTGAATAGTCTAAGTTATTTAATTTCCACTGCAATAGTTATTTGTTTATTAAGCCTTAAGGCATAGTTGTATAAACTTTGACCATAAGGTCCGTTGCTCTATTTAATAATAATTTGTGAAGGATCGAAATGGTGAACAGAGGGAGGGTGAATGGTCGCAATCAAATTTTTCCACACACAGTATTCCAAAAGACTAACACAAAAGATAGCCCAAAAAGATGAAGGTTCTTGAGAGGGAAAGCTGGTAGTACCCTTCAGGAGTAGGTGAGAGTACCAGACCCAAAAGTTCCTCACGAACAGATACCTCAACCCAGAACAAGAATCACAAGAACTTTTGATCGGCTAAACAAAACTTGTAGAAATTTGGTAGATGAGATCTTGGTTGACCGAGAAACTTGATTCCCGAACCAATCACCGAGATTGATCTCAAAGATTCAACCTTTCTGTCCGAGAAGAAAGAACACTTTAAGAAAAGCAGAAAGAATAGGGAATTCGGTGTAAGGCTTGCTCCTGATTTAGAAAAACGAAAAGATTTGGGAAGTTTAAACACAGCAAGCCTTACTGTCCGAGAAGAAAGAAAACTTTAAGAAAAGCAGAAAGAACAGGGAATTCGGTGTAAGGCTTGCTCCTGATTTAGAAAAACGAAAAGATCTGGGAAGTTTAAACACAGCAAGCTAGAGGCGCACAGAAATAAAATACAAGATCAATCAAGTCAAGAACGCAAAAGACGCAAGAGAGAAAGGATGCAAACGGAGAAGAATCAACTTGCGTGAAGTAAATTCGCGTAACTTAAATTGCAGAAAGTAACTTGTATAAAGTAAATGACAAAAGAAAAAAATGCAAGTATTGAAATTTTTTATATGTATCTTGTATTCCTAGAAGGGAGGTTACACAGCCACACAGTCACACACACAAAAGTGGGCAAAGCTCAACAAAGCACTCAAAAACCTCTAAAACCCTTCTGGGATCCTTCTCACGGAAAGCAACCCCTCCACACATATTTATACAACTCTCGGGCCACCTACCACTCTTAGATGTAGCCCTCAACCCTAGAGTCTCATCCAAGGGCTAGGAAGAACCCACTCACACAGCCTGCAAGGGGAAACCCTAAACCCGCTAACACAGGGTTTTTCTTGCACGGCTCTCAAAGCATACTACTAGACCCACTATTCCTATCAACTAGACTGTACACTAACAGTCCTCATTGATCCTCGCATCATCTAGCTAGTATCTACTCCTTTCCTTGCCTTCTTGGCTTGCCCGAACTCCGTCTCCGGTCATCTTCCGACGATCTCCCAACCGTTCTGGACCTCCAACGTGCCTCGCCTAGTTCTGGTCAACTTCCGTCTCACCATGATCCAGCACCGTCATCCTGCAACCATCAAAGATAAGGAAACCTTTCACATAGCAATACCCACAATCATATTTGCTGATTATCTCAAAATAGTCAAACACAACTTAACCACAACCAGTCGACAAATCCATAAACTCTAACCCACTCGGTTAACCACTCGGCTATAACTCTGAGTCCTTAACAATCCCTTGATCGCAGTAGAGTACTCAACTCAGAAGGAAATCAGTCAAAACACGTGCAGCAAAGACTGGATGCAGTCAGCACTCGACTTTCACCAAAGAAAGAAAACCAGTCAAAAAGCTAGGCGCACTTAGCAATGACTAGAACCACTCGGACTTCAGTACTCAGCAAAGAAACCAGTCGGGAAGCTAGAGAAACTCAGCAAAGACTGGCAACACTTGGCATTTAGCAAAGAAAACTAGTCGAGAAACTTGAAGCACTTAGCAAAGAAACACGACTTGGTTGAGAACTTATCAAAATGCTCCAAGACAAATTTAACTCGGATCAACCTTTCAATCTAGTCAGCTACTCATTAGATCAACCTCTAATCTAGTCAATTACTCATCACACAAAGGTATAGACCTCCACATGGTCTTTCAATTTGCTACCCTTTTAGTTAATTTGTTGAATGTAATGGTATTTTATCTATGTTATCAATGTGTGTACTAGCGTGATCCTAGACTAGTGTAGTATAAATAGAGAGTTTCGGATCATAGAAATTCAGGTCTCAACAAAGTTTCATCGCAATTGATGTTAGGTCTATGCGTGAACCATTACGCTATAAGCCTCACTTTATATCTCACCATCTAGTTATTTTCATTTCTCTTCTGGATGAAAACCCTCTTTGATCCTATCAGGAATACTTTAGGAGGTGTTAAGTCAATAGGACTGAATACTTTCCTTTTGTTAAACGAGTGTAATTCTGCCACAAATGGTTCTTTATATTTGATCCAATCTGAGCATTTCTAACACTATTCCAAGGACTTTGATTCTAGATTTAGATCTAGAGTTTTAACAATTTTTGAGGCAAAGTATATATTGACAATTGTAGTATTTGTTTAATATAACTCTGTTGAATCCACATAATTAGTGGAAATCTCTTCATTAGTTTCTTCCAACTCCTCGTGATTTTCCACAATGATGGAGTCTGGGGTGTTCAGACTTTCTAGAATCAAATTATGTGTAGAAAAATTTGCTAGGGCTATTATCTGTAGGAGCTTCCCTTTAGCACAAGCTAGCCACAAGAAGTCTTCAGGTTTAGGAAAGTTGGTAGTTTTTATGCAGTGGCTAGCAGAATTATTGATATTTTTTATCATCATATTTAACTCAGGATGACCAGGTTGATCATGTTAGATCTTAAATATTTATGAGTTTTTAAGTATTGTCTTCATCATAACATAAACTTCAGGTTTTATATACATATAGTATAAACTCAAGGAGAAGGAAGTTTTTCAACCATATGTTTATTGCACTCGTTAAACTTAGTCGTGAGTAGGTATTCTGTACCATCATCATTTTCTATCTCTATATGGAAATAATTTAGATGGATGTCTTTGAAACTCAATGGACTACAACTGGAATCAGGATACAATAGAGCATCATCTATTATTATACGAGTACCCATATGGAGAACTATGATGACTCTACCACTTCCAACAATGAGAGCATTGATTCTAGTGATGGTCATAATATTATTAGATTTCTTAGTCAATGTCTAAAAATATTTAGTTTCCCTAAGAATTGAATTTGTGGTGCAATTATCTACAAGACAGATTTCTTCCCCGCCATTTGATTATACCCTGTTGTATATTGGAAGTATGATTTAACAATCAAGCAATTATTATTGCACAGGAACATATTGCAAAATATAGAATAAACATAGTACAATAAATCAAATATCCTGGGAAATAACCATTTATTTAACTTTAAATGATAATCACTTAACTGAAGTGTAAATCAATGCTCATTTTAGAACCAAGACTAAACTGACAAGGACACTCGTAAGGAATATGTGGAATAGACTAGCAAAGTAAAGGAATATTTTTGACACTAATTCAGATCTCCATATGAGTCATGGGTGTCCTTCTGTAACACCTCGAGCTTAGCAAAATCAAGAACCATACAATTGGTTGAATGGTGAAGTTTGACTCAACATTAATCCCTAAGTCTTTTTGACTTTTTCGGTGGAATGCATGTAAAGGTCTACCAAATGCTTTGAGGTGTAGTAGTTGCACAATCAATGGCTAGTACATCTGCACCTAAAGCAAACTTGTGTAGAGTTTGTAGCCTTATTTGCTGAATCTTGCTTAAGCTCTCTGGCCCTTTACCTTTATTTCTCCATTAGGACTTGCCTCTTCCCTTATGATTTCCACCATTCTTCTATTTTTCCTTTTATGCCTTTGGCCTTTTCCATGGCTATGGCTATTGCTAGTTTGTTGAGCATTGGCATGTACTTTGGGCATTGCCTATGTGCCATTGGAAAAAATATGATGATTCTTCATCATGAGTTCATCAAGCTTCTAGTTGATAAGATCATTATACTTTCGATAGTTGGCATTATGGTACCGCTGTTGCAATATCCTCATATTAGGGTGAAAGATGCACAATATTTTGTTTATCATCTCAGTATCTATAACTTTCTAGTTATAGAAAAACAATTAAGAGAAAACCTTGTATATGGCGGAGTTGTATGCTGCCATGGTTTTATAGTCCTAAAAGCATAGGAGGGTCCATTCACGCTGTGGTTCTGAAAGCAAGGCAGATCTTTGTATATTATAGCATTCTTTTAGAGAATTCTATAGTGCTAGCGGGTCCTCCTCCATCAAATAGTCAGCATTCAAGTCCACATGGAGATAGTGCCTTAGAAAGTGTAGAGCCGCACACTTAGCAGCTTCAGGAAGGTCAAGGACACTAGCTTCAGGTTGTGTAATAGCAGCTCCAAAAAGTCAATGTAACACCCGGCGCCAAACGCACCGCGAATGCTACCCAAAAACCCATTTAAAAGAATGACACCTCTACGAGAAGATTGAAAATGAATTCAATCTTTAATCCCTTAAAGCGGCTTAAAACTAAGCCACCGAAATTTTCAAAATTTCAGCATGACCTCTCTAGAACAGAGGACATCCACTCAGCAGACAAAAGAATGATAGCAGTCATATAATATATCAACCACTCAAAATAGGAAGAAACATTCTAGCAGGTCCTTAGTTAATCAATCAAACCCCCCAATAAAAGTTAAGAAACTCCAACACGACGAACAACATATTACAACCTCATTAATTACATCCAGAATTATTGAATTTGTTAATAAATTGTTGAGGATGGAAGTCGTGCACGTGATACTACTCCCAACCAGACGAATCAGCTTTAAGGTACCTAAAACAGGAAACAAATAAGCATGAGTCCAAGACTCAGCAAAGTGCAACAATAATAAAATGGTAATGAATTCAACTAAATTACTTTTAATCTAGAATTTAATATAGCCATTACTAAATGGAATTCAACCAATAAAAGAAGCAATAACTAACTCCACTTACCACAACCAATTCAAAACATAACTAAATCTTACCCCTGCCTCAATAAACATTTCTGGATGAGTCCACGCCTCAATCCTCAACCTGTTCTTCCCATTCTCCTCAATCCCATTTATCAGTTGCAACACACAATGCAATGGAATGCGTTTATGCTTTCATGCTCATGTGCACAAAACATACATCAACTCATTAAACATGATTCATCATTGTCAATGCAATACAGATGCACATATGCCATACAAAAGAAGAATCTCATATCCATACGTCACAATCAACTCATTAAGCATAATTCATCATTTTCAATGCAATACAGATGCACATATGCCATACAAAATAAGAATATCATATCCATACATCACAATCAACTCATTAAACATGATTCATCATTGTAAATGCAATACAGATGCAAATATGCTTGCATGTTCACATGCTCATTTCATTTCACAATTCTCATGCATATGATGCATCATGCATGTCTCATTTCCTCTTTTAGCACATACCGGTATGGCCGAGTGCACACCTGTTGGTGTGCACTCTCTCATTCCCTTTCCACCCCGTGGTAAAGGGTGCCTACTCTTACTGACTCGCTCCCATACAACCACGTATATGGGACTACGAGGTAGGACTTTTGTGCTCACTACATGTGAGTACAGAGGCCCGCATCAGAATGGGTTGCCTCTTCCATCATGAATGCACAAATGTAATAGATATAAACAAATTTGCAAACTACATTCATTTCTCACATTTGTATAGCCATAGCTAAATACATAAATATCAGCCACTTCTCACATCCACAAATTACCATTTCACATTCTCAACACTCATAATCACATTCTCAACACTCCTAATCACATCCTCAACGCCCATAATTACATTCTCAATGCTCATAATCACATTCTCAACACTCAAAATCACAGTCTCAACGCTCATAATCATACTCACATCACCAATTCTCGAGTAATTACTAATTCCATCAATCTTGATCATAAATCAAATCATTTTCGCAATCCAATCCCATACTTTCAGTATTCTCACTAGCCTACCAAACTAGTGAATCGGAATATGAAAGTAAAATTTAGCAAGATGTCTTCATGGCATTTAGACGAAATTCATTAAACATCGCACATAACAATCAATCCAGGGATGCAGCATAATTTCATGGTGGCAAGGCATATAAAGTTCATCAAACAAATCATAACACGTTCAAACAACGATGCACTTGTATTAGGTTACTTATCCTTTTCATCAAAAAACAATTACCTTGCTAGACGTGCTTATAAACACGAATGAAATCCATAGCGTAAGCATATACATAACGCAACCAATCAACTAGATACCGTATAAGAGATATACGGGTTACACTTGCATATGAACTCGTTTTAAATAAAAGCATAACCAATTAACCATTCTCATTCATCATATCGCATGCAAAATCAAACATGACAATATTAAAGCAATACATGGATAACCATATTATTATAAAACCTAGTGGCTACCTAAGCCACAACTGATACAATGCACTTGCCTTTACCAACGAAAGATTGGAGTGGCATGTGGTTGAGGCCACTCCCGACAGAACCTTCCCTGCAAATAAAATAATATTCATCCAACTCAAATTCATACACACTCGGTACAAGCGACAGAAGAAAACAACTCTATATATTCACATCTACCATCGAAACCAAAACATCCCTCATAACCACTTAAATGCAAATCTGGACAGCCGGCACTGAAAATGACATAACTTCCAAACGGCTAATCCAAAAAGGATGAGCCTAAGCTATAAACGATTGTAAGAGATAAATCTACAACTTTTTCTACAGCCGACTGATCGAAAAATGCACCGATTATTCTCAGATTTGTGACGAACAACAGACATATGCAAAGTTAACTCATTCTGGACAGCATACACCAAAATGAGCATAACTTGTGCTCTACAACTCCAAATCATATAAACGAATACATTTTCTCAATCTACCCAAAAATCCTAACTTTTTCTAGGCAATGAAAAAGTCTAATTTGGCCTCTACGATGCTCTAATCTGCAGAAGAACACAGACTGAACCAATCGCGACAAGAATTGGACAGCACTCGGTAAAATAGCCATAACTTTTAAATGGCTGAACGAAACTTGATGATTTCGGTCTCTATTGAAAGGTAATTCGATTATATACAACTTTCACAATAGCCAAACCCCCAGAAAATTCCTGTGGAATTTTCAATTAACAGCTCTAACCGATGATGAAAATCTGCCCGAACAGGAAATTCTCAATTACTCTAGTCTCTCCATTCCCCAACCTCCAACATCACAAAATCATGAATCCTAGCTAAGCAATAGCACAAACACCTTGCATGCAAGCCAAAAGGATGCCCACTACCTAGGGTTTTTACCTCAAGGAAAGCCCAAGGAGGAAGGAGGGGGAGAGGCTGCCTTGTCCCGGGGGAGGAGGAGCTCGCCGGAGTCCTACCGGAGCTGGCCGGAGGTGGGGTCACCGGAGCTGGCCGGAGGTGCCGCCCATGGAGGAGCTTTGCTGGGAGGGAGATGCCATGGAGGAGCACCGGGAGGGAGACGCCATGGAGAAGCCGTCGCCTGGGAGGAGGAATGAGGAGGGGCGCAGGAGACTCGGGCTGGGTAGCGCCAGGAGAAGGCTGGGAGGAAGACAGGGTGCGGCCAGGGAAGAAGCAAAACCAGGAGAAAAGAAATGAGCAAGGGAAAGAAGGGATAAGGTAGAAAATTTAGGTGGGGAGGGAAACTTCCAGAAAACCCCTCCCACGCCATCTAAATTTTCTTTTAAACCTAACCCTCGCAATTAGGTCCCCAAGTCCCCCGAAATTGCCTGCGAGAGGGACCTACGCTCAACCGATTGAAATTCCGAAACTAAACTTTTCTCTAGGATAAATCCTTAAATCAAGAAAATGAAGACAATTCCGGCCAAAATCCAGGAAAACGATTTTTGCGGTATTACAGTCAATCTATCAGATTAATCTTGAAATTCATTGCCTAGGTCATGTAATGCTGCCATTTAGGGTAAGCTTGGCAAATTCCCTCTTTAAAATGCCCAACATATCGTATTTCTATTCATGTAAAAAATACAGTTGGTAAAATCAATATACTCCATGCTTAGTCTTAAATCAATAATGTTTGGTCTATATCTATTTAATAGATAATTATCTATAACTTCTCTGAATTTTTCTATCATTTTCATGATTTTTTGCTAATTATCAAGTAGTTTTTAGAATTACCAATAAAAGAAAATAAATTCAGCATATATAAACATGGAATTATGCTAGGAAAAAAATCTAAAGATATGAAGATAAAGTTCAACAAATTTATGGAAGCTCATATACCTAAAAATTCACTTTATAAGATTTAATACAAAATTTAGAATTTCTTAACCATTTTTTAGAATTATAGGAAACGTCATGGTCCTTAAAGTAATATTTCCACGGCTGGTCGTAAATAACTGTGACTTCATGGGTTAAAACACAGACTTACCACTTTAATTTCTTTTCTTTTTTCTCTCTCACCTGAAAAAGTAATTGGACCGCACAACCCATGGGCCGTGCTGGTGGGTTGCCATGCCCACGTGGCCTACATGACCAATCGCCTCGCGTCCGCTAAGCTAAGGCAGCGATGACTACCGTGCGGTGGGTGCGGCGAGGTGGCGAGCGACTGGCTTGAAGGGTGTAGCCAAGTAGGTGTAGTGAGTACTAGAGCGCTAGGCGGTGGGCGTGAGTGTGATGAGCACTAGTGTGGAGGGCGCAGCTGAACTCGGCGGCGGGTTGAGTTTGGCGAGCGCAAGCACGGCTGGCGTGGTAGTGTGCGGCAGCGAAGATGCTACTAGCACAGTTGGCATACAAATTTTTTATTTTTATGAACAGTAACTACACAACTCTAATTTTGGATTAGATTAAATGGGTAATCTTAGAAATTAGGAAATGAAATCTTCAGGATTAAAAATTGTTGATGCGGCATTAACTTCGTGCTGTGGACTTGCGTACAGCCTTCAATCGGTTTAATCGCTTGATGTCAGTTAAAATTCGATGCAGTGTCGATTGATGCTAGTAGATGATCTTGATTGGCTCAACGTGTTGTAAAACGATTACGACCAACACATATCAAACATAATGCACCGATCGAATAGTCAAAACAATCATGAAGAGCACACACAATATAGTGAGGCAAAACTCTTTTCTCTTTATTGGATTGATTTTCTAGTGCAATGGGGTACCACATATATAGAAGAAAACCATTAGAGATAGATTCAAATTCACCAACAAAGAGATAGAGTCTAATCATATCTTAACAACTAGACAGCACAAGCTGAATTATCTACTATTATTAATCAAATTGTGCACCATGCTTTGACCAATCAATCATCGGTATTGGTAACAACTCTTAAGCTGATGATTGCTAATAGCGTTAAGACTATAGCTCAAGAGTTAGCATCGCTGGAGGTTTGCTCGATCAAATGTAGACCCTGTGTAATTACTCAGTCTACTTAGTAGCACCAAACACACAAAACCTAGTGTTAATGACTGATCCTAAGCCATCGGCTACGACTCCAGCTCTTACTATGAAACCAATCTAGCTTATCATAATATTACCACAAGATCATCGTACAAGTGGAGTTGTGCATTATCAAGCATATACTGATGCTACTAAGTTGGATGCATCAACCAACTTACCACCCTTAGCACCGTTTTATGCTTTTTTCTAATCGGTTTCACAGCCGATTGAACATTCTAGGCACCTACAGTACCCTGAGATGATTTCGTAGAGGAATATAGCTCCATAAAAGGCTATAACGTACTCAAAGCCCTTTGTTCTAGTACCAGAGTCGATTGCTAGGAAAAACAACATCGATTATGGGTAATTTGGTCAATTCCCATCGATTCAAGCGACCTATCAACATGAACTTACGCTCGAGGGCAAAATGCTAATTACGAGTGTAATTTGCAAGCTTCTAATACTGTATCAACTAATGTAGTAAAAGTCTGTCGTATTGTGAGATCAATTTGGCAAATAGCCCAAGGGAAAGGCTATAGGCTATCGAAAATTGTGCCCTGATTACATTGATCAGATGCCATATCCTAATACCTTCAAAGTTTCTAATTTTGTGAAATTCTCAAGGGATGACTCCATCACCACTTTTGAGCACATCAGATGTTTTATTGCACAATGCGGTGAAGCTGCTTAGTCTAATAAATTAAAGATTAGGTTATTCCCGCTATTTTTCTCAAGAGTTGCTTTTACATGGTTCACAAGCTTACCCTAAAATTTGGTCAATTTTTGAACCGATTTAGAGTCAATTCCACGAGTACTTTTTCTCTGGAAGTCTGGAACTTAGAATCTCCGACTTGTGTTCTATTCGCCACAAGTTTGGAGAATCAGTTACAAATTATATTAAGGCGTTTACAGAAGTGAGAAATTAGTATTTTAGTGTCACTCTGCCTAATAACCAGTTAGCTAATTTAGCCTTCCAAGGGTTAATTTCCTAGCTAAAGGAAAATTTTGGTGTATAGGAATTTACCGATATAAGTCACCTATTTCACAGGGTATCAACTCAAGAAAGCCATTTTACCGATAACAAAGGTTTTAGAGATAAATTCAAGGTTAATAATAATAATAAAGAGAAAGATAAAGCCAAAGTTAACCTCATCGAATACGGCTCCAATGATTCATCTGAGAATAACGAGGCTGAGACAAATATAGCTGAACGGGTTAAAGGGTCTAAGAAGTCCTTAGTCTGTTCCTGGCTAAGCTGACTAAAAATAAGTCAAAAATAACATATGTTTTAATGTTTATAAATGTGACCGTATTTTTGATCTATTGCTACAAAAAAAATAATACGGTTGCCTGAAAGATACATTATACCGTTGACTGACAAAATAAAAAGCGAAGGTGTTGCAAATGGCGTCATTCTTTTTCTCATAATACTAATGATTGCAATATTTTTTGACAGTAGATACAATTGGCTAAAAAAGATGACTGACTCAAATTCACAGAGGTGACGATGATGTAATTGGATGCTAATCCTTTTCTGATTAATATGGTGCAATGTTGTAGAAAATAAAAAGAGCTGATACATGATATGAAGTCAAAAGTTGCACATCATGTTGATGATTAGTCGAGCTCTAGCGATAAGTAGACCTTGAAGATTACGGTCGGCTCATTGCAAATAGAAATCGATCGTGAAGGAAATAGTTCAAGAGCCATCA
Source organism: Guadua angustifolia (assembly GCA_036346375.1). Taxonomy (NCBI): domain Eukaryota; kingdom Viridiplantae; phylum Streptophyta; class Magnoliopsida; order Poales; family Poaceae; genus Guadua; species Guadua angustifolia. The sequence goes on from CM070515.1 coordinate 24,805,989, forward strand.
ACCCAAAGGGGGACTTGCAGATCGGCAAGTGGTACAAACCTGATAGAGCATCGCCACCACAAAGGCCGATTCACAAACCAAAGCTAACTTCTCCCAACTATTAGAAACATAGGAAAGAAGCAATAGGCCACATTATCCTACACATCGGCCAGATAATATGTATTGGCTCGATAACTTTGAAAAGGCTCACTAACGATGCCCTTTTTGGCAATTCTGTTAGTGGTGGGGGTGAGATTTGTCGTAACCATATATTTGTCCAATAGAACATTATCTGAGCCAAGGTGACTCGCAATGATAGTTAGCTAAAATAGAATATCTGAGTCGATGCAAGGCTGTCATAATGAAGTCTGTAGAAGATTGGTTCATGAAAGGATTTCTAGAATGATCTAATCACATACATCATTGGAAGAGGGAAGTTCTACAGCCAAGGATAATCTGGCAAGGAAAATATATGAGCCAATCGAACCTAAAGCCAGATGGTATCCTCCAAGATTTAGCTGATCACAACGTAGATGACTTTAAAGGCTAAGGACCAAAGAGATGAGAGAAGCCGAGTAGAAAAACAAAGAGACGAAGTATTCAATGAGCTCCGATCGATTAAAATCACTAAAAAAGAGTAATTACAGTGTTCTATTAGGGCAAGACAGGATTCACGCCAACTGCTATGTCTCGTCGACCATGCATTATATGCTTGTCAAATAGAATGGGGATGAGTTTGAAGTGGTTCAAGCTGATACATCAGCTCACATCACCATGGCGAGTTCAGAAGCAAACTGGCAATATAAAGAAGCTGATTGTATATCGAGTAAAGCTCTAAATGACAATGATTTTATCTGTATCAAAAAAACATGGCTTATTTCAATCAACGTAAGGCCAAGCACGCTTGATTGGATAGATAAAATTTTACACCGATGGAGTCCAAATCGATAATAAAGGCTTTACAAGACAAAATGAGAAGCTATCAACAGACAATGGATAGCTATGAGGCCATTGAAGATTTTCAAAAAATTGAGAAATTGGGCCAAGGTTTCACATCGTCTGATTTGCTAGAGGAGTCGACATAGGTAATGGTGATAGAAAAAGACTAACTTTTATTAGTTCAAAGTTAACTACAGATTATAAAGAAAAGTTGGTCTAGATATTAAAGAATTATAAAGATTGCTTTGCTTGAAAATATCATGAGATGTCTGATTTAAGCCGACAACTTGTTGAGCATCGGTTATCTATAAAGCCAGGTTATCGACTGTTTAAACAATCCCTTAGATGATTTAATTTGATGTTGTGTACTATTATAAAAGAAGAAATTAAGAGATTATTAGAGGCTAAGTTTATCAGGACTTGCTGATATGCTGAATGGATTTCTAATATCGTTCCTGTTATTATTAAAAATGACAAACTAAGTGTGTGTTGATTATAGGAATTTAAATAAAGCCACACCAAAGAACGAGTACCCAATGCTAATAACCGATATGCTTATTGACACTGCATCAGGAAACACGATTATTAGTTTTCTTGATGGTAATGCTGGATACAACCAAATATTCTTGGCAGAAGCCGATATACCTAAGATAGCTTTTATGTGCCTTGATGCCCTAGGTTTGTTTGAATAGGTGGTGGTGACATTCGGGTTGAAAAATGTTGGTACATCATATTAACTGTAATACCTTGGTCCAAATTAGTTCAAAGTTCAGCCTCCCATAGGGCAGACCTACACATGCATAGCACCCCACTTACACTTTCGTCCACGCTTCGTGTAAAAGGGTTAACCCGGAGGTGCTATGTTTGGACCCAACAGGTATTATATACTACTACAACTCACTTTGTGCAAGCAATATGGGACTAATCCCACCACCACTCCACACGGGCCACATGGGCCTTCGCATTACCAAGCCGGGGTATAACACTCACCCCCCTTAAGGGCTGATGCCCTCGGCAGCACACCGTATATACGGCAGATACCCAGAACCACCCCTGGGTACACAACCGTTCGTCTAGTACCAGCACATATGCCATGCCGTGTGCCCACTCCGGGACCACACGTGCCATGCGCCATATGCCCGCGCCCCTGTCCCACACGCGCCCGTGCAGCAAAGGTTGATGCTTTGATACCATCTGTAATACCCTGGTCCAAATTAGCTCAAAGTCCAGCCTACCATAGGGCAGACCTACACATACATAGCACCCCACTTACACTTTCGTCCTCGCTTCGTGTAAAAGGGTTAACCCGAAGGTGCTATGTTTGGACCCAACAGGCATTATATACTACTACAACTCACTTTGTACAAGCAATATGGGATTAATCCCACCATCACTCCACACGGGCCACATGGGCCTTCACATTAACAAGCCGGGGTATTACATTAACATGCCATGATTTTAATTTTTCATAATTTAATCGGCCATATTGTGGAAATTTATATCGATGATGTTGTTGTAAAATCTAAGAAAGATTTGCAGCATTTTGTCGATTTGGAAATAGTTTTCAAGAATACAAGGGCACATGTTTTAAAGATGAATATGTACAATGTGCTTTTGGTGTGTTGGCTGGGTAGTTTTTGGGCTTTATGGTTCATGAAAGAGAAATTAAAGTTAATCAAGAAAGGGTCAATGCTATAGCCAAAACTAAGTCACCAGCCTGCAAAAAGGACTTATTGAAGTTGATCGACAAGATTAATTATTTTTAGCAATTTATTTCAAATTTCTATAGCCGTATTAGTTCATTTACACCACCGTTGAAGTTAAAGGATAATCAATACTTTGTTTGGAGAGCTGATCAGTAGAAAACTTTCGAGAGTATAAAGAATTATTTGTCTAATCCTTTAGTTTTAGTTGCACCTCAAATAGGTATACCATTTAAATTATATATATCAGCTGAAGATGAGACAGCTGGAGCTATTTTGGCACAAGAGATTAATGATAAAGAGTGAGTTATTTTCTACTTAAGCCGACAGTTGATTGATGCAGAAACTAGGTACTCTTTCATAGAAAATCTCTACTTATCATTATATTTTGTCTGCACAAACTTAAGGCATTATATTTTAGCATCAGCTTATAAAGTTATTTGTAAAACTGATGTTATAAAATATATGTTGTTAGCTCCAATTTTGCAAGGTCAGCTTGGCAAATGGGTCTATGTTTTCATCGAGCTCGATCTAACATATGAATCGGCTAAAACTGTTAAGGGTCAAGTGATTGCCGATTTTATAACAAAACATGAAACTGTACAAATGTTGATCTAGTATCTGTTGCCCCTTGGCAACTATTTTTCAATGGATCGGTATGTCAAGAGGGTGATGGTATTGGAATAATGTTGATTTCGACAAAATAATATAGTTTTGAGTTCGCATTCAAGCTAAATTGCAGATGTTATAATAATCAAGCCGAATATGAAGCATTGCTTAAAGGCCTACAACTACTTGATAATATCGGAGTTGATTCTATTGAGGTTTATGGCGATTCTCTGTTGGTGGTCCAATAGATTAAGGGAGAATATAATTGCTATGATGAAGTTTTGATCAAATTTTTGGTGTCTCGCTATAATTAGCTCATTCACTTCTTTTTCCATTTGTCATATTCCTCATAAGTTAAATGGCAAGGTTAACTTGCTTGCTCAGCAAGCATCGGGTTATAAAGTTTTTGGCGGACATGTGGAATTTGAGTCGATAAAAAAATGATCATGTGTGTTACCACCAATGATTGGAAAACAAAAATGGTAGAATATTTGACCGATCTTTCAAAACCTACTAATCGGAGAATCAAGTGACATGCCTTAAAGTATGTTATCTTTGATAATGTACTCTATTATCGGACTTTAAAGGGTTTGTTACTAAGATGTCTTGAAGCCGAGAAAGCTAAAGTGGCATGGGAGAAGTGCACGAAGGCATTTGTGGATCCCATCAATTGGCTCAGAAAATGAAATGGCTTTTAAGGTGTACTAGGTATTTTTGACTAATAATTGTAATACCGCAAATCGTCTTTGCCAGGGTTTCGGTCAGAAATGTTTTCCACCTTCTCGACTCAAGGTTCAGCCGTTATGCGGTTATTAATTTTATTTTAGGTTGTGGGTTTTTTCGTGAAAATTTATCGGAATGGTTGTTTTCTCAGAGCCGATTAGTTTTGCGGCAAGTTGTCTTTTCGCGCCAAGAATTTAATTTTTGGTTCGCACTAATGGTTAAAAGTTGGACTTTGGTTTTGGAGGGGTCTTTTTAGGAATGTTCCCTCCCTCACCTAACTTCTCTCTCTTTCTTTTATTGAGTGGCTGAGATTGGCTTGGGGGGGCTGGCTCTTTTCTTTTTCCCCTGCCGATGCTCCTCCCCATCTGGCTCCCTGCAAGCCCCTGCCGACTCCCAGCAAGCTCATGCCGACTCCCTCCAGTATTCCTCCCAGTCGGCGCCTCCCTGGACTTCCTCCTGCCGGCGCCCCTCTCCCTTTCCCCTGTCGGCAGCAAGAGCAGCAGCAGCCGAGCCCAGGCAGCGAGTAGCAGCAGCAGCCGAGCCCAAACAGCAAGAGCAGCAGGCTCGGCCACCTCGGCCTGTTCGGCCAGCCTCCGGTGGTGCGGCGACCTCTCCCGGGTCGATCTGCTCTCCCCACCTCCTCTTTTCCTCCATGGACTTCCTTGAGGTAAAACCCTAGGTGGTGGAGATCCTTTGGCTTGCTTGCATGGTGTTTGATGAAATACCTAGCTAGGGTTCTTGTTTTTGCAATGCATTTAGTTGGGGAATGGAGAGACTAGAGTGAATGAGAATGTTCTGTTCGGACAGATTTTCGTCCTTAGTTAGAGCTGCTAATGGAAAATTCTACAAGCGTTTCCTGGGGGTTTAGCTATAACGAAAGTTGTAGATAATCGAATTACCTTTCAATGAAGACTGGAATCACTAAATTTCGTTAAACCGTTTAAAAGTTATAGCTATTTTACCGCGTGCTGTCCAGAACACGTTATTTTTGCGGCTGTCTGCTGTTCGTCGCAAATCTGAGAATAATCAGTGCTTTTCCCGGTCGGTTGGCTATAGAAAAAGTTGTAGATAATTGAATTATCTTTCAATAGCGACTGAAATCACTAAGTTTTGATCATCTGACTAAAAGTTATGGCTATTTTACCGAGTGCTGTCCCGGGTTGGCAGATTGCTGTTTTTGGGATTTAGGAGTGGGTTGCGAAGCCGACTGAATTATGAGTTTTGTGTTGAATTATGGGCGTGTTTTTGAGTGGGTTATATCCATATGCAGGTGGTGTGACCCCCGGGTGTGGCAACTTCACCTCGCCACACCGTCTCGATGAGTTGAAGGCAAGTGCGTGTAGTGAATGTGGCATAGATGGCTATTATGTTTTTGCAATGTTACCGTTATTCATGTACTACTTTATTATTGTCATGCTTGATTTTGCAGGTGATATGATGAATGAGAATGGTTAAATGGTTATGCTATTACTGAAAACAAGTTTATATGCAAGTGTAACCCGTATATCTCTTAAGGGCTATTTAGTTGATTGCTTGTGTTAATTATATGTTTATGCTATGGCTGCATTTGTGTTTATAAGCACGTCTAGTGGGGTAATTGTCTTTTGATGAAAAGGTTGAGTACCCGAATGCAGGTGCATCGTTGATTGAAAGGATTAGTGTTGAAAGTTGAAGGTTATAACATTTTTGCGATTATGAAGAGCCATCTTGAGAGGTCATACTATTATCACTAGTATGAATGGATAATGTGACTAATGAAGTAAATAGGTTGGATTAATAAGAAGGGATGATTTGGCGATCATGAAACTGGATTATGACTTTAATGGGAGTATTAATGATAATTGTGACCATGTAGATATGAGTGTCGAGAATAAGAATATGAGAGTTGAGAAGATGAATAAGAATGTTGGGAATGTGGATATGAGTATTGATAATATGGATACAAATGTGAGGAATGAATGTATTTTGCAAATTTGTTCATGTCTATTGCATTTGTGCATTCATGATGGAAGAGGCGACCCATTCTGATGCGGGCCTCTGTGCTCACATGTAGTGAGCACGAAAGTCCTACCTCGTAGTCCCATATACGTTGTTGTATGGGAGCGAGTCGATAAATAGGCACCCTCCATCTACGGGATGGAAGGGACGTGAGGGTGCACACCGACGGGTGGGCACTCGGTAGTACCGGTACGTGCATGGAAATGAGCATTCATATGCATTGCATCTTTGATAATGAGTGTTGTGGTAAATGATGTGTCATATGGATGGTGATTATGGAAATTGAAGATTAAGTCGTGGACTCAACCCAAAAAGGGGAGATTGAATTGAATTTGATGAATTAGCGCATTTCTTTGCTTAGCTAATTATGTGGTATGAATAACGTGGAGTGAAGTCAAGTTATGAACGCAAAGTCAATTGATGAAAATGGTTGGAAATTATATATCATTGCGTGTCTGCATGGGATATTATGTGAATGAAATGCATGGTTGTGTTGCATTATATATCATTGCGTGTCTGCATGGGATATTATGTGAATGAAATGCATGGTTGTGTTGCATTATATATCATTGCGTGTCTGTATTATGTGAATGAAATGCATGGTTGTGTTGCATTATATATCATTGCATGGGATATTATGTGAATGAAATGCATGGTTGTGTTGCATTATATATCATTGCGTGTCGCATGGGATATTATGTGAATGAAATGCATGGTTGTGTTGCATTATATATTATTGCATATCTGTATGGGTTATTTTGTGAATGAAATGCATGGTTGTGTTGCATTATATAGTATTGCATATCTGTATGGTTATTTTGTGAATGAAATGCATGGTCGTGTTGCATTATATAGCATTACAAATATGCATGAAATATTATGTGAATGAAAGCATTAAAACATTTCATTGCCTTGTGTATTGTGATTGATAAATGTTGAATGATGAGAATGGAAGGAACAGGTTGAGAGTTGATTCGTGGGCTCATCCAGAATTGATTTCCAAGGCATGGGTAAGGTTTTGTACATTGTCGAGTTGGTTGAGGTAAGTGGAGCTGCTACTACTCCTACTGCTGGATGTTTTAGTTAAGTATTAGTTATTTAAATGATGAATTAATCGTGCTCTTATGTTTGGATCCTTTATGAAATCAACCGTTTCTTTTATTTACGGATGTTAATTTAAGGAACTGCTACTTGATGTCTTCTAAAAGTTGCATTTTGGTCTAATGCCTTACTTTTCCTACTTGTCGCACTTTGCTGAGTCTTGGACTCACGCTTGTTTGCTTCCTGTTCTAGGTACCTTGAAGCTGACTCATCGGGATGGGAGTAGAAGCACGTGCACGACTTGGTCATCATCCTTAAATTAATTCCTAAAGCCCGATCGTACCTAATGTGGTTGTAAAGTGTTGTGTGTTATGGTGTAATTTATCAATTGCTAGTGAATGTGTGATTGATATCTAAGGATCTGCTAGAATGTTTCATCTTGGTTGAATGAATGATATCTAAACTGCAATTGTTCTTTTGACTGCTGAGTGGATGGCCTCTTATCTAGAGAGGTCATGCCGAAATTTTGTAAATTTCGGTGGCTTAGTTTTAAGCCGTTTTTTTTAGAGTTTGGTTAATTGCAAACAATTTTGTAGAGATGTCATTGAGTTGATTAGGGATTTGGTAGCATTCGCGGTGCGTTTGGCGCCGGGGTGTTACAATAATGTTGGAAGATTGTTTCAAGTATTATAAGGGATGTCAGACTTGTTAGAAATTTAGCAACATGCAGTTGGCTTCAACATCGGCTTTGCATCTAATTATCAAGCTATGGCCATTCAGAGAATGGGGAATAGATGTAATCAGACAAATATTTCTTTCGTTAAGAAAATACCATAAATTTATATTGGCCACGACCAATTATTTTTCTAAATGGGTTGAGATAATCCCACTTAAAAAGGTTACAAGTGTGGAAGCTATCGGATTTGTTATAGAACATATTGTCCACTAATTTATAATTTTACAGACTATTATGACTGGTTAGGGCACTGTGTTTTATGTTCGATGAGTATCAAAGTTTTGCTAGAAGTTTGGCTGTAAAGTTGTTGAATTTATCACCTTATTATGCTCATGCTAATGGTCAGCCAAGTCATCAAATAAAACGTTGCTTAAGTTAATCAAGAGGAAATTGAGGAAAAATCAAGGAATTGGCATGTAACATTACCAGAGTCATTATGGGTCTATCGGATTGCGTACCTTGGTGTTACAAAATTATCGCCCTACCAATTGGTCTATACATAAGAAGCTATGTTGCCTTTGGAAACTAACATAGACTCGATAAGAATGGTCAGACAACATAGTTTGTCGACTCAAGATTATAAGGATTTGATGACCGATAATTTGGACGACTTGGCGGAATTACGTTTACATACGTTGGATTGGCATAAGAAGAATAAGGCAAGAGTTGCAAAGGCTTACAATAAAAAAGTGATGCCTAATTCATACTGTGAAGCCAATTTGGTTTGGAAAACTATATTGCTTGTCGTATCTAGGGATAACTGATTTGGCAAATGGTCTTTAACATGGAAGGGACCGTATAGTGTTCATCGGCTTGTAGATGGTAATTCTTATATTTTGGTGATGTTGGAAGGTGTGGTGTTTTCTGAGACAATTAATGGTAAGTACTTTAAGAAGTATCACCCAAGTATTTGCGTTGGCTCCTAATCGGCTAAGGGTAGCTATTGGTTGTAAAAAACTAAATTAACTTGTTGTAGTTAATTCTGGCTATAGACTAAAATTAAATTACAGCCAGTTATAAACATCACACTTAAAGTAGAAAAGAGATTAAAGAATGAATAATAATTGGTTAAACAACCGATTATGAGTATTTTACAAAGCATTCAAAATATTTTTTGAGACAATCCATCCATTAGAAACATTCATAAAACAATGGCCAATCAAAAGTTAATTGAGGGTTGCGTCGAGAGCAGATAGTGCGGTAGTAGCCTTAGCAATGATCTGTTCTACGTCCTCAAGAATTTTGTTATCTTCTTCTTCTGAGCTAGGAATGGGAACGATTTTGGTTGATTGATTTTTTTACTGATGCTACAGCCATATCTAAGCCAACCTTCTGATTCTTCAAAGCTGATGATGTAGATGCTATATATGTGCTCTTGGGCTTCGACTAGAGAAGCACTGACTTTGGCTAACTCTTCTTCCAATGATTTTTTGGATGATTCAAGCTTGAGTACCATTTCCTTGGTGGCCTTGAGGGATTTAGATTCTTCATCATATTGGGCCTTGAGAGCTTTGGTGTCAGCTACCACCTTGTCAAGCAGCTTCTAATCTTCGCGCTGTGTTGCTCGATGAGCGATTCTTGCCTTGGCTGCCTCCACCGCATCTTTCTTCTCGTCGAGGTGGCATACGTCTAGCAATGTGGCCATTGCCTCTTTTGGCAGATCAGCTTGCACCACCGCTATAGCATTCCTGAGAGGTTGGGCATTTTCAAGCAGGTTGGCCAATAGGGTGAAGAGCAATTTGAAGAAGCTGTTTAATTTTTCCACCATCCTTGAGGTTGAGGTCTATTGAGCCGACGCATCCTCTAAAATGGCCAAGATATTTTGGATCTCCTCTGGGAAGTTGTTCAAGCCCAGATTGACCTCATCCTCTAGGTCAGACCAATCAAATCCAAGTACATTGCTCACGGACTCAATCAGCTTAGCGCTTGGTTTAGTAGCAGCAACAGGAGGGACGGTGGTGATTAGTGCAGCCTCAGTTGTGGCCTTTGGTGTCGGCTATGATGTAGGAGGAAAGTCTACTTCATTAGGAGGATCGGCCAAGGCATCGACTACGAATGCCGTGGAGAAAAAGCAGGATGCAAGAAATATCGTAAGTCTTGTTAACCGATGCAATGAAAATTGCATTGCGAATCAGTATAAATTTTTTTTACCTGGCTGGTGCCTCAGACATGTGGAGAACTTTCAGCCGATTGCTCTTATGGCCTACTACTTCTACTGGCCAATGTCTTCTTGTTAGGGTGGCCATATTTCTCCTTTGTTAACTAATCAGCTAAAAAGTTAGTTAACAAAACAGGTGGTGAAAATACAAGATGAGACTGACGGATACTTACTCGGCTGCTGCTTGTCTAAGTTTGACAAAGATTATGCATGGGCACTTAGGGTGGTTGATGAGTAGCCAGCCATTGCAATTCTGACATCTAGGCAAGGCAATTTGCTAGATTGCCCCGTACCCGATGATGCTTCAATGGTTTTCTTGCTAGCTTATTTTCCTTGAAAGATAACTCAAGCTGATAAGTAAAATTGAAGGAAAAAGGAAAAATATGGGGTATTAAAAGTAAGCTACCTTAGTCGATTCCTTATCAAACGTATTGGTAGAATTTGAGTTAGTATAACTCGATGCACTAGCGTCACTGCTAGAACTTATACTAAGAGATCCAGAAACTACTATCAGCTCTGGTTGATAATCTGGTAGGAAATAAGATATTATGGCTGATAGTGTGCGTTCTTCAGGATAAAGCCTGTTGGAGATTATTGACCACCATTGCTTGAACATCTTGGCTTGACATTGATGGAGCAAGAAATGTGGTAAATGTTGGAGTTGCAGGTCATCGGCTATGTATGGCTATTTGATCCATTGATTCATGACGCATTCTGTCCCTAGGTGTAGCCGATCCAAGAGGCAGAAATTGGGAGGGACTTGGCCAAACCCAAATTGCCTGGTGTAGACTGTGGGGTGGTAAAATTCATATGATGGTTGGAATATTCGACCCTTGGCATGTAAGTGACAGAGAGTACATAGGAAGATATGAAGATTTTATACAAGTCCAGTGTTTCTTCAGGAATATTTGAACCGTCAGTTGTCAAGTGCAGAAAAGAAGGATAATGATATTCATTGGCATCCTTGTATCTGAAAAATTCCTTTGATGTGTAATCTCGGATATCTAGTTCAAAGAAAAAGGATAAATACTTAGCTGCCCCAAATGGAGTCATCTTTATGTCCGATGAGAAAGGATATACCTTTCGCCAAAACAATTGACTATCTCTGAAAGATTTAGCCTAATGCTCCAAGTAATCTTCGCAAGGGAATAAGGCTGTCACCGATGAATCAATTTGGAATTGTTGGCTAAAAGTAGAATAAAGCCAAACTTGTTTAAACCATCGCAGACCACCAACATTGCCGACAGAGTATTGTCCTAGTCCAGTGAAGAGCTGATTTCTAATGATATGCATTATTTGATAAACTACTCTCATAAATAATTTCCCTAAGGCAAGCCGATGTCCTTCTATGAGTTGCTCGGCTATGACTTGATAGACTTGAGTTGACCCAAGAGAAGGTTCGCAGAAAATGTATCGATCAAGCCGCATATTTTAGAAGGTAGCATGCTCTTTATCCGATACAGGGCCAACCCCTTTGTTATTTTCAATATACTTGCTTCAGTCTTCTCCCTTGGTTAAGATTAGTTTATATTATGGCTTGGCGCTGAAGGCCGACAGTTGATTTCTGTCTAGTCTTAAGCAGCATAATTGGGCCACGTTTAGGAAGTTAGTCCAATAGGACCTGACCTGAAAGGCATTCGGGGTGTTTGACCAGAAATAGCATGCCGTGATCACTAAGAACTCATTGACTTTTAGATCGGCCAAGAAAAGAGGAAGGCATCCGATATGCCCATTTGCTCCCACAAGGGCATTTTTTGTGTGGCTATTATATCATACCAGTTGTGCCAACCCTTTAAAGCTATTGGCCAAGTTCTAAAACTTTTGCTCTATCCATTGATGTTGTACTTAGGATTATGAAGGGGAAGCCTAGGTATATCCCGTTCTATGATAGTCGATGGATCTAGGTTGCATAACGGACCTAGGTAAAACTAGGTTTTCTCTATCGAGCACAGTGACAAATACTTGGTTTGAGTCCATGGTCTTTGAGCCGATGAGATGAAACACTAGCAAAGGAGTTTTGAAGACAAGAAAAATGAGAGAGCAAGTCGATGATGAGGGGTATGAGAGCTTGATATAATGAGAGAATGGGCCTCATATTTATAAAGGGGTAAAAGGAACAGTAAAAGACAGAAAAATTTCTTGAAGCGATTGTTGCGGTTATCGTAAAACGATACGTTTTAAAGATTATAGTACAATAAGTGGAACAGTTACCAAAGATGACAGTGAAAGTATTGTGAAAATCATGGTTAAGCCGATGGTGGTTGAAGCTGACGAAGAAGATTTTGGAAGATAATATATTATCTCCCAAAAATAGGGCTATATGTTAGCGCCAAAATTTGGTAAGGTATAACTAATTTATCAGGCTAAGAATAAAAATGATATTTTTGGACAATATCAGTTAAAAAAGGAAAAGATAGATTAAAGATAGAATTATAACCGATGTTGACTCAAAGATAGAATTTTATCTATACAAAGGCCGGTACAAATCATGTTTGGTGATGTATTAGAAAAGGATATGATTGGCTGATGCACTATAAAAAACGGGGTCGAGGGCAAGTAGAAGGATAATCCAATGAATCAAACAACTCGCACTTATTTTTATTTACATTTTCTAATCCGATTTTGATCAATAAAGTTGTGCATCGCCGATTATTGATCTTTCTCAATTACCCCAGGTTTGATTTTCTTCGATCTTGTTGCATATCGCCTTCTTCGAAAAAAATCTATCTCCTATCATCTAATAAGCCCTAATCATCCGTTTAGGCTTATTTTTACCCCTAATTTGATGGTTTTTATAGCTATTTAGATCTTAGCCGATTGTCATGTTATATCTATCTTATCGATTGAGAGTATATTTTCTATCTTAACGATTTTAGGATCAAATTGGCTGGTATATTTTAAACTCATCAAACTCGGCATTTGAATGTTTTTGAGCCGCTGGCATATTTTTCAGCACCAACACCATCCTGCTGCCGTTGCGCGCGTGTTTGAGGGTTTGTGTGGCGGCTGCTGCTGCTTTGCGTCGCCCTTGCGTTCGGACGGTGCTTGTACTGTGTAGGCTCTGGAGGTTTCAGTCTAGGTTCTTAGGCAATTAGGCTTGCTTTTTGGGCCGGCCCAATCAAATCCTCTATTTCTTTTCCTTAACAATTTGTTGGGCTGTACTGTGACCTGTAAACTACTAAGCTATTCACTAAAAAAGGTAAACTGCCTAGTATTGGGCCCACATGTTGGTTTGACTCACGGGCGAAGCGGGCATGGAGGCCATCGCCGATGCCACGCCCATTAAACCATCGGGCAAGACTCCGTGCCCACAAACGTACCGGTAGGCAAAATAAATAAGAATATGGCTATCTCTATTACATTCTGTTTGTTTAGGTTTAGATTTTTTGATTTATAGTTTAAAGTCAGTTTTTTAGGTTAAACAGTTTAAAAGCTAACGGCTTTTATACGTGATAGAGTTAGACAAATTTACCTAACTTTAGTGTTATTAGTCTAAAATCAACTATCAATAAACAAAAAAAAAAACTTTCCAGTGGCTTTTAGTTATACGGAGGCTTATGTCTTTTGAAAAATCCAGATAAAATGCTTTGTTTAGACTTTTAAGTCGATGAAAAAGTCCAAACAAACAGAACTTTAATATAACTATCCATAGATAAACAGGCAAACAGACGAGAATCACGAGATAGCTATCTAGTTCTAAATGGCCTCAGGCGGGGACTGGTTTTCCCGAGATCCGAATGAGCCCTTCGTTAGCGCATCCCTGCCCGGCCCGGCCTATCTTGGAACATCCGTTTGTGGTTTGACCGTCCAAACGACCTGCATGTTGTGCAACAGCATATGCAGTCGTTTACCTGCTTGCAGCCGGGCCTGGCCCCCATGTATTAACTTCAGGTTTCCCAAGACTGAAAGAACGTTTTGGTTTGATGAAAGGAACGCACTCACCTGGTCTCGTGAATGAGACCGTGAGCAGTTGCTCAGCATAGGAGTGTAATATCTATTGCTACACTGAACTTTGTACTCAAAACATTTCAATTTTCAAACCGATTAGCCTTGCATTCGCCCGATAGCGCACCTCGCGGGAGAACTCAAGGCTGGTCGATCTCCCACTTGTCCTGTTGGAATTCAGAGAACTCTCGCTCATCTGGCGCTATTCTATATCTTTTCCCAAGAACGAAAGAAATACTGGACCGAAGACTAAAACTCTAAAACCGGACTTGAGAGGTTCGGTGATTTGGAAGCAATGCGAAAAGGATGTTTGGTGCCGCTAACTCCGGCGTTTTCGCTTATCCTTTTGTTTTCATACATAGATGGCCTTGCAGATTTGCAGTGCAGGATCGTCGTCATCCGTATTTGTAGTTTTGCTGTCCGTGTTAACCGAGCTATTTTGGTTTGGCCTGCCACTGATCTGTGCGCCTTTAATGTTCAGTACTCAGTCCAGTGTCGGTATGTATTTGTCTCAACCGCCGTGAAATGGCATAAAACAACGTATCTGACATGTTCTCCAAACTTCTGTTGCGATGAAATGGAGAGGACCTAGCGATGGACAATCTCTTGCCATGCTCACGTCCACTTTCTTGTTGCGCCGTCCATTCTGCAACCTAATTAACCACCTGATGGTTTAAGCACTTGAACTAGACTAGATAGAGAAAAGTACAATTGCACAAACCGCGTTACCTTCTCTCTGCTTGCCTTTCGATCGAGGTTATAAATTTCGTTTTCGGACCATATCTTGGAGTAGTCGAAATCTAAAATTTCGACGGGATTTTGAAATTTCGGTCAAAATCCGGCTAAAATTCAAAAACTAAATTTTAAATCTGGTATTTTAGCAAACAGAAAACCAAAATTTCTACTGAAATAACCGAAATTTCGGCCCTTTTTAAACCCTATGAAATGGTCTCCCGAGATTACAAAAAAGTAAAAAAAAATGCAAAAAGCATACAACCATTTATCTACATTTTCTACCTATTTAAATACAAAATACTAAGCATTTGCGTAGAAAATACCCTTCCAAATCAAGCTGGTAGGTATGGAACTATTTTGGCGAACTACTGCTGTTTGCATGACGTTTCAGGTGGTTCTTCATTCGTACCAACAAAAATGGGGTTTGTAGTTGATGTTCTTTCAATCCCTGGAGACTACCGTAGAAAAAAAATCCAAAATCTCACCAAAATACACCGAAATCCTAAAAATTTCAACATATCCAATACATCTTAAAAATTGTAGTTAACATGTTTACATAATTTAAGTTAAGGTTTAGGATTATGATTTATGGTTAGGTTCAAGTTAGGATTTAGGGTTATATAAGTTATATATGTATTATTTTGCAAAATTGTTACATGTATTCCTCAAAAATGCAGTCCAATCTACTACAAAAAATTTGATGCTAAATTTACAGATATAAAAATCGGTCGAATTTATGATAATCTAGGTCAAAAAAAGCCCGAAACCTCGTTGAAAAATCCCGAAATCGCTATAGCAATGTTAAAATTTTCAAAAATTTATTTATCCCTTTAAGATTTAAAAGTTCAATCCTAATTTAAAGCTAAAATTTTGATCGAGATTTCCGAAAACTTTGCTAGAATTTCAACGCTGTTTTTGATCATAGCTCGCGGTTGTTACTCAGCTGTCTTGTCATATACATCTCATTGCCTTCCTACCGTCAAGGCTGCCCTTTCTCCATGCTCTTTATCACTCGTCGGCATCAATCATGTGGTGCACCGACTACATATCTTTTCGTCGACGATGGTACATCGTCAAAGAAAAGCGGCTGGAAACAGGGCAAAGATGGATGGTTGTTTCGTTTACACCGCAGCAGGACATGATGGACGAAAAGACGTGATGGTTCTACCCGTTACGGGCCGGGTCAAGCGGGATGTGACGGTACTGCATTTTGTTGAGAAAGTGCTGCCGATGCTCCCACCGAGGCGGAGGCGACGGGGCGTCGGTGAAATGATTGGGCTCTCTTTCCCAGTACACAAAGCACACGGTGCAATGGGTGCATTTTCCCTGCCGTCGTTGCTTTTTAAAGACGGTACCGGAGGAGTACCGTATATCTTCCGCATGGACCTGCCTGATAGCATTTGGCTTTTGATCCTGGCGACAAAGGCGCAGGATCGAGCCAGCTTGTTTCGGGTCCTCAGAGATCGAATCAATCATTCAGATTTCAGGTCAAACAAAGGATTTTTCTAAATAATATTTTTTAATAAAAAAATTATAGAAATAATATGTAAAAAAATTGCATAACTACCCAACTATCGCCGTTTGAATTCATGCGAGAGAAGCCTCTGTTGTCAGTTAGAATAGCGATAGAGAGCTATCGCTAACAGTTCGGCTCTCTGTCGCTATTCCAACTAGCAACAGAGAGCGTTAAATCGGCAGCCCCTAACCTTTGGTCTCAGATCTACTGAATGAAGTCAAAAAAAACTGAGCATGCAGTAGAAAAGAAGAGAGGAGGAGAAAGAAAATTCATAATCTGTGCAAGTAACATTTTTATGAGTAATTTATATTTAAATTTAGTAATGCAATTTAGTGACCAGATTAAATAGATTGGTATCTAATTAGATTTGTAGAGTAATGAGTATTTAGATAGAAACAATATAGGGATCGGATTAATTAGGGTTGTAAGTAATTAGTTATGTAAAGTAGCAATAGTTATTTACGCAAAGGACTTAGATATCAGATTAATTAGTTTTGTATGTAATTAGGTGTGTAGACTAACAATAGTTTTTTATATTGATTACTTGGCGATCGGATTATTTAGGTATGTAAGTTATTAGCTGTATAGAGTAACAATAGTTATATACATAAAAAAGCGAGAATTATGTGAGATATTATTTAGTTAAAAATTAATGTCGAGATAGTTCGTAGTTGTTTGAAGTAGTATAGAGTATGTCATCGTGAGTGCGTAAGTGTAGAAGTATGGATAT